>OX388034.1:23232724-24564343 GCA_947578705.1 Lacanobia wlatinum
TCTTGAATCTGGTGAATCTATAGCGCTAACAATTTAAGGCCTAAAATATATCGACATGTTTTTGGTCTCCTGGTACTTGTGAATCTTTAGCGCTTACAGTCCCAGCCCCAAAAATACTTCGACATGTTTCTGTTCTCCTGGTACTTTTAAATCTGAAGTACTAAGGCAGCAGAAACTCTAGATTTGCACTTCTTTCTCTGTCTTTATTAAACCAAGTGAGTTACCGGGATAAAAAGTAGCCTATGTTTAATTCCAGGTTGTGAACTATATGTGTGCCAAATTTTATCGAAATCCTTTCAGCCATTTTTGCTTGATTGAGGCACAAACATACAAACATACAGACTTTCACATTTATAATATTAGTAGGATTTCGTGAACTGGACCGCACCACTTTTTGAAGGCTTGACAAGACAATTTTGGTTGATTGACAGTTTGTCATTATTTATTGAATGTCACTGTGTTTGGAAACTTCTGATTCTGAAATTGTGTTTTTGTGCTTCTTTGCGTCAAAATATAAACTTTTTTCCGAATAAGCAAAAAGTAATCAAATTTAACCAATCAAGATGGGTAAACGACAACATCAAAAGGATAAAATGTAAGGTTTACGTTACAAGTTCAAGTTACACCTTCCTTCAGTGAGTTGATAAATGTTTTTGCATGTTTATCAATGTACCTTTGTAAATTAACAGGTACCTGACATACACAGAGTGGACTACACTGTATGGAGGCAAGAGATCAGGCACTGCCAAGGAAGAGGATACTTCATTCAAGCGCTTACCATTTGATCATTGCTGCCTATGTCTTCAGCCATTTGACGACCCGTACTGTGATGCAGATGGCAATATTTTCGAGTTACAGGCCATACTAGCGTTCGTGAAAAAGTTTAAAGTTAATCCCGTTACTGGGAAAGTAAGTAGACTTTTTTTAATTAATACTTGCTTCCCCGCCGGGGCTTCGCCCGCGTGAAAAGTGAAAATAAATAAATATAGCCCATGTTACTTTCTGATAATTTAGCTTTCTTCTTTCGAAGCCTATTCGGTACAAAAAAAAAATATTCTTTACAAGTTTAGACCCATTATTTGCCTACAAATTTTTATGTGCTGTCCAAAGGCGGTAACTAATATCTTGTTATTGTTTAAAGTCAACTTTATAAAACAAAAACTCTTCTTTTCAGAAACAAGACATCAAAACTCTTACAAAGTTGAACTTCTTCAAGAATGCTGAAGAGGATTACCACTGCCCCGTTCTCTTCAAACCGTTCACAAAGAACTCTTACATTGTTGCCATCAAAACCAGTGGGAATGTGTACTCAAACGAGGCAGTCGAACAGCTTAACATCAAAGGAAAGAACTGGAAGGATCTTATCAATGATACCCCATTTGCTAGGACTGATATCATTACTATACAGGACCCTAATAACTTGAACAAGTTCAATATTTCTACTTTTCATCATATTAAGAATAATTTGAGGGTGGAGACTGAAGGTAAATTTAAATGATTTTATTAAGAAAAAAAGGCAAATTAAGTTGCATGCATAGAGTTAATGAAGTCATAAGTTGCACTCATTTGCTCTAATGACAAGTTTCCACATAATATATTCTGCCCTTTTGGTTCAAGAATAGCCCTCAGCCTCCATTAAAACATCTACCGGACTATGATATAATTTGTGTTTACTTTACAGAGGAAATAGCAATGAGAAAAGATCCTCATGCAAGACTAAAAACGGTGTCAGCGGAAACCAAAGACATCCTACAAGAACTAGAGAGAGAGTATAAGGCACCAGAGAAGAAAGATGATAAGAAAGAGGTCTGTTTAATTATGCTAATCTACAGGGAAAAGTATTCGAAATAATTTTAACTAATTTCTGCCTCTCTACTCATGCTGAATAGGAGTTGATGAATAAAATTCATTTATTAGTTAAATTTTTCTCGGTACCAGAGGGTCTAGCACGAATATTTTTGAAGTTTGGGCATTACTATACGTCAAAAGCATTCGTATTTTTTTATGTTATGTTTAAATTTAACTATGCCAGAACTGTAATACTCATTTCGCACATAATATTTATTTGAATTGGATACTATATTCATATTTTTATATGATTCAAATTGCGTATGTCGCATAAAATTAAACCAAAATAGTATGGGTTTGTATGTTACTATACATCAAAACATTTGTGTCCCTCTGATATCTTGCGAACTTAATGATTCTACCCCCTTTCGACTTATTGTATAAGTTGGATATTTGCTTAGTTAAGAGGCATCAAATGTTTAAAATTATGGTAATTATTGCAGTAACTTTTATTTTTTTCTAAAAAAGGGAAACTAATTGTGTCTTATAATAATTATTTTCGTATTCAGCATGTGAATATTAATAAAAAAAGCTACTTTATCCCGAGAATACTTTTTCAAAGTCAAAATATGTAGACCAGTGTTATCTTCAGTAATATTAGCCCTTATGACCGTAGTAGACTATTAAGAACTTTTGAATTCAAGCATTTAACAAAAATACATTGTTCCAAAGAACAAAGAAGTACTTAAAAATGGGGTGAATAGGAATGCCTGGGTGAATCAAAACAAAATTTTCACATTATTTAAATTTTGTAAGCAGCATTTACCTATGTTCTCTAATTTCATTGAACTCAAATAAAAAAAAAAATGCATCTTAGAAAACTAATAATGTAATATCACAGTGAAAATCCCTGCGAAATTTTTGTTTCTATTCGCTTCTCCGTACCTATTCACCCCGTTTGACAGTGTGAGCCGAAAAAGATGTTATTTACCGTAAGATAGGCACAGTGGTGGTACATACATACAAGCACGTAAACTTGATTTTTCTTATAAGCTACTTATCGTCATAATTTAATGTTTTCTCAACAGTCTGCTAGCCCGAGCTTGTGGTGATCTCGACCCCTAGATATTCTACTTAAATCCTTTTCTATACTCAATGAAAGAACTCTTCACTCAAGAAGAAGAAAATTACTGCTAAATTACACAGCATATTTTCAAAATAGGTTGCAGATAAGTTCAATGCGGCGCACTATTCCACTGGCATGGTAGCTGCCAGCTTCACCTCAACTGCGATGATGCCAGAGACAGTCCACGAAGCAGCCATAATCTGTGAAGATGATGTCAAATATGATATGGTCAAGAAAAAAGGTAGGTTGGAAAAGTTTGTCTTTCTCTATTTGTCTTGGTTTCTGGGACTAGTTCATAGCAAGGTTTAATGAAACACTAGTAATAAATTTTCTCATCATCAATTTTGGTCCTTTCATAGAGGCAAAAGCTCAAATAGCTGCAAAGAAGTTGGGGATCCTAGCAAAGATGAGGCGGTACTTCACGCCGGAACAGCTGCTTAAACTCTATCAAGCGCAAGTTCGATCGTGTATAGAGTACTGCTCTCATCTTTGGGACGGATCTGCCAGATACCAGCTTGATGCCCTTGAGTCAATTGAGAAACGAGCCAAGAGGATCATCGGCAATGATAGGCTCGCCGCGACGAAGCTCTAAAGTCTTTAGCATAGACGACGAGTTGCTAGCCTGTCGGTTTTCTACCGGTTGCATTTTGGGGAATGTGCGACGGAATTGCATAATTTATTTCCGCCAAGGCCGTTCCATCATCGGACCACAAGACGAACGGCGATGCACCACCGTTAGATGGTGGACATCCCACCCACATGCACAAAACGTTTTGGGAACACATTCATAGTGCGTACAGCTAAGGAGTAGAATTCCCTGCCGGAGTCTGTGTTTCCTGATAGCTACAACCTGGGAGTCTTTATGTCAAGAGTGAATAGGTTACTTCTAGGCAAGCGTACTCCATCTTCGACCTCATCATCGCTTACCATGAGGTGAGATAGTGGTCAAACGCGTGCCTATCAATAGTAAAAAAAAAAACATTCACCTGAGCCGAAAGGCCTCCACTACTGGGTATAGGCCTCCTTTTTTTTTAAGTATGGGAAATCATTAAATGACTCCTCCCGTTCTAGGCGGAGCAGAAGGGAGTGTCAGACTCTCACTGACTAAAACCCATCCGTGTTCCTCCTAATGCCTGTGACTCTTTCGAACAAATTCTGCAACAGACATAGGCCGCCTAGCGTCGCCTCTTCGGCCGGCCGTGTGTTTCTCGCATTCAACACTATTTTAAGTTCTTTTCAGCCAACTTATAATATACGTAAAAGAATAACACCATCCCATTACTTCCCGTAGGTGTCGTAAGAGGCGACTAAGGGACTCGCCAGAGAATGGGCAGCAGCGTTCTCTGTAAAACTTAACAACATACACTGCGATCGCCAACCCGCCTGCCAAGCGTAGCGATTGTGGCAAACCCCCCCAAATCTTGGGGGAGGCCTGTGTCCAGCAGTGGACGTCTTTCGGCTGATATGATGATGATTATTCAGCCCCCATTATACCTTGCTTGTTTTAGCTATGCTCAATTAATTAGTAATTGAGCATGGAAAAATACCTATTTATTTATAGTGAAAGTGACTAGATTCCTCAAAACATAATTTCAAAATTTTTCTCATTCTTTTGTCCTCAGGATATGTGAGACTCGTGACGAATCTGGGTCCTCTAAACTTCGAGCTGTACTGTGACTTAACGCCTAAAGCGTGCGACAACTTCATAAGACACTGTAATAATGGATATTACAACGGCACTAAGTTCCATAGATCCATTCGGAATTTTATGGTAAGCAAATAATTAAATATGGAATAAAAGGAGATAACAAATTAATAAGATTCTGTTTGTCATGCATGGCATACAGTATGTACCAGAGTATAGAGTAATAGCTACACTGATGTTGAACCTGGTTTCAAAGGATTTATGATTTTACTGGCTTTCACTCGCGACTTTGCGCAAAACTTGTCCATCATAAGAAGGGGTGCCTTTCCTGCAATGAGATAATACTGGCTAATGATATTACAGATACAAGGGGGTGATCCAACTGGTACAGGACTGGGCGGCGAATCAGTGTGGAAGAAACCATTTGAAGATGAAGTCAAACCGAACCTCCATCATACTGGCAGAGGAGTGCTGTCAATGGCGAACTCTGGACCTAATACCAATGGATCGCAGTTGTAAGTGTCTAAGCGCCTCAGTGCGAGCATTACATAAGTTGTGAACGTAGTCGCGCATGCACGTTCGAGGTTAGCGCCGCGTACGATATCCACGCACGCCTCGACTGAGAAAATGAAACTGCGTTTGCTCGGGCCGATCCAACCCACCCAGCAGCAGTCAAGATGGCACCGTCGCATCACATTTTTATTGTAATAATAATTATGTTTTGGATCCCATAATAATCGTTTAATTTTATATAATTCAACAGTTTTTCGTAAAATTTCTTTCTCGTCCATATTGTGCGCGAAAATCACAGCGAGGCGGACACAACCGTTGAAACGCAACGCACTGCTCGCAATGAGCCGCTGGCTCGCCTCGCTCGTGTGCAGCCCGTGCGTAGCACATGCCTTGCCACAAACATGAAGACAAACGAGGCTCTCTATACTTTTATTTTTTTATCTATACTCTATACTAATATATAAAGCTGAAGAGTTTGTTTGCTTGAACGCGCTAATTTCAGGAACTACTGGTCCGATTTGAAAAATTCTTTCAGTGTTAGATAGCCCATTTATCGAGGAAGATATCATCACGCTAAGACCAATAGGAGCGGAGCAGACGAAGTTGCGCGGGTCAACTAGTTATTAAAATATAAAGCTAAAGAGTTTGTTTGTTTGCTTGAACGCGCTAGTCTCAGGAACTACTGGTCCGATTTGAAAAATTATTTCAGTGTTAAATAGCCCATTTATTGAGGAAGGCTACATATCATCACGCTAAGATCAATAGGAGCGGAGCTGTAATGAAAATTGTGACGCAGATGAAGTTGCGCGTGTCAGCTAGTGTGGGTATATTTTTTCGACACGCACGTCTCAAACAGAGGCGTTCGTTGTGCGCCGTTAGCGGCGCATGCATTGCAAAGTCTGTAGGTATCCACCTTAAGCAAAAATTATAGCTATCTTTATTACGAAAGAAGTTGACTGTAGTTTACAACGTCTATGCGTAATAATATGAACAGTAGAACATTTTGATAGACTATCATCAGTCACGATCAATGAGCAGTGTCTTGCCCTTACTCATGCATTGGTTTATTTTCAACTTTAATTTCATTGTCACTTCTGAATGAGCTAAGGATGCAGTCTTTAAACAAATACGGAAATAATACCTACTGGTAACTGTCTGCCAGAGCGCTTATTTGTTTAGTTGTTAACTAAAGTTTTACTTGCAACTTGCTTGCTTGTTAGTTAACCACTAAACAAATAAATACATTAGAAACTTGTTTTTTTTTTAAGTTTTCATACATTTTTTTTAATTACAGTCGCAAGCGAGTATAGATTGATAAAACTCATGGTATTCGTACTGACCGAAACAGCTGGAACGATGGAACAGCGTTTTGATATGACATTGTTCTATTCCAGTTTCATAACCTTCCGGTCGTGCAAGCAACTGGACGGCAAGCACACGATCTTCGGCAAGCTAGTGGGCGGTATGGACACGTTGACTGCCATGGAGCAGATAGAGGTTGACAACAAGGACCGGCCCATACAGGACATCGTTATAGATGTCGCGCAGGTGTTCGTCGATCCTTTCGCTGAGGCTGAGGAACAGGTAATTTTCATAAACTACTATCTTTTGCCCACGGCTTCGCTCATGTTAGTATAGATTTGCGCAAAAAAAGTAGCCTATACCATCTTCAGGGTCCAATCTATTTTTGTACCAAAATTTATAAAAACCGGCCAAATGCGAGTCGGACTCGCACAGGAAGGGATCCGTACCATAAACTTTAATTTTTATTATTTGTTGTTATAGCGGCAATAGAAATAAACAATCTGTGAAAATTTCAACTGTCTACCTATTACGGTTCTTGAGAACAGCCCGCTGACAGACAGACGGACGGACGGACAGCGGAGGCTTAGTAATAGGGTTCCGTTGGTTACCCTTTGGATACGGAACCCTAAAAATCGGTACAGCGATTTAGGCGTAACAAATTCACTTTTGCATCTATAATAGCTAGGATGTTTATTTTCTTGAAACTTGTCAGGTAGGATAAATATGGGTCTATTTGTGTTCTTAAAAAAAACTCTCATTTCAAGCTACCAAATTAAGAGAGTGTATAACCGGCCAACCCGTAAAGCGACACAGAGAAACAAATATGTAGTTCCTAAGGTGAATAATTATTTCGGTCAAAGGACGCAGCGATGGCTAATTCCCACACTGTTAAACGAATTACCTACGCAAATTACAACTGAAGCAGTTTCCAAAAATGTTTTAAAAAATGTCCTGCGTAAGCATTATTTGGGTTTGTGTCCTTAGCGTAAGAGCTGTAATGTCAGCAGTCTGTGAACAGTCTTGATGTGTCCTTTTAATCTTTATTATTTATTATTTAAACACTCAGTTTAGAAATGAAATTAAAATCATTGTACCTGATCGCAACAATAACGATTACCAAATCAAGTGAACCATTGGTTTAAGCAGTACCTAGTTCATTTTTTTGAAATGTGTTTGTGTAAAGAGTCACAGTGAGATTGTTTACCTTTGTTTGGCTGCTATGGTTATGTAATAAGCTAATGAATTTACGCGTATGAGGCAGGCGCGGGCCGGCCAGTCTGGCATGCGCGTGCGACGTGTTGTTGTTGTGGGCCTTTTGGCTTGTGTGGCCACTGGCCGATCTCGAGCGGCCGTCGCGGCCGTCTCGCTCGCGCTGCGTAGCTTATCTCTCGCGGTGGGGGGGTACGGTGGCGGTCGGGACGATTGGGTGGTGTGCATGCGTTGCCAGCCTGGTGGGCAAGACGACCTGAACCCATCATATATACATAAATAAACCCTTTTTTATTTTTGTTCAAAGTAAAAGTAAGTATAAGGTAGTCGATAACTACCTAATTGGATAACAAAATTGTATCCACGAGAACACTGCCGACAAACTGTACAGCAGTTTGGCAGAAGATATGTGAATTTTTTTTAAGTTACTTTTCTGGAATAATTGAATTAAAAAAAAAAAAACCTACTTGGGGCATCCCGATAATCTGTTCCATTTCCCCCCATATGCCAAATCCTACCATTTAGTGTGCATTTGCTAGAAAAGAAATGCACACAAAAAGTTTTAGTACAGCAGTCTCTACAGTTTTCGAAATAAAGCAATGGTAATTAACATATCAGACTTAGTTCCAGTCAACATTAAGTGGGGCTTCTGAGGTTATCTAATAATAATATTTTCTCTAAAACTCTTATTGTTGGGTTGTTACAGCTTGTCAAAGACAGAGCAGAGGAACTGAAAAGAAAAGCAGAAACTGAAGGCTCACAGGTGCGGCCGAAAAAGGCGAAACAGCCCCTCAAAGTGTTCAGGGATGGAGTGGGAAAATACCTGAATTTACAAGAAGTGGCGCCCCCTGCAGCACCAACCGGCAGCAAAACTACTAAGGGACAAGAAGTTCCCACCAAAAAGGTTAAAAAGGATGGGAAATTCGGTTTTGGTGGATTTGACAACTGGTAATAGCTATTATAAATTTAATAGAATTGTAAATATTAAGAAATAAAATCTTCTAATGTAATATTTACTTTTATTTATACCTCCTAAAATACTGACAACTTCAAATAAATTCATAACAATTTCTCATTTTACAATTACACAATTTGTTTATATAATAAATTCATCGATTACTTCTAAAATGTTAATTTATTCTAATTAAACGAGTTAAATACTCAATGTAATTAACTTTATACTAAACCATCAACACAATAATAGGTGCAATTATTATGTATATTTATACCCCTTAAGTCTTTTTTTAATATGAGTAGTTATAGTAGCTAGGACGAGTCATGAGCACATGAATAGTATTGGGGTGATCTCGCAATGTACGATGGGTAAAGGAAACATGCAAGCATAATAATCGATGAGTATTGACTAACGAACCAATAACATGAAGCGTCAAGAGCTGTTGTCCTTGAACCGACCAATGGAGCGTGCACACGACTCGTGCCAACTATCATCGTACAAAGTTGCTTCTCTTTTTTTTAAAGCTAATATGAAAAGGCTTAATAACATGGGGACACTCTGTAAACTGTGTTTGCCATAAATACTCCATGTAAATAAACCTTCATTCATTTGCACAGGAAGTAATCTTTATGACTTAATTATATTTGTGACAATCTGAAAAGTCTTAATTTGACAGCGGAGTAGAGAGTGATGATCAGTGGATGATAGAAAATCGCTGTACCACTAAGTGCGAAAGAGATTTATTTTCATGTTTTTCATATTTACTAGTAAAGCAATGTTGTATCCTGCTGTCAAATCCAGGTTAGATCTGACTTTTACAATTGTTACAAATATAAATGCAATATTATGTGATATTGAATACATTCAAAATGTGCCTCTATTTTTCCCTACCATGATTTTGGCATCATACCAAAACTTTCTTTTTCTCTAAACTTGTGACACACTTTTTTAGCACATAGAAAGAAGCAGAGTTTTTTACAGAGAAAGTTTATAATTATTTAACAAAACTTATTTTAACATAATCTTCCTCTTCTAAAATAATACATACAGTTGTTATAGTGGCTATTTGGCTTGAAAGCAGTCATATGTGCAGACTATTTATGAGGCAATAACATTATTACTTGTCGAATCTGAATAATTAAACTTTAAGGTAGTGGAGGTAGAGAATTATGTACCAAGTTTTGTCTTTCGCAGTTTATAGTAAAATATCATTACTGCATTTTGTTATATACCATTTATTTCCTGTAAGGTTTGTGGAGCACTTATGTTATGGTCTGATAGATAACCACATCTTGTCAATTGCCTGTAGCCTTATTGGCACCTTCGTCAAAACATACCATTTATTGAACATAGCTTGACTATGCAACAGTGTCATTTCATGCTTAGTTGTAATTAGTGCGTCGTCGTGCAGTCCTCTGCTTGTCAAATCTCATTTCCATCTCTTCTAAAACTTTTGGAGTGTATCTCACAACCAGCTTTACTGATCCAACAGCTTGCTTCAACAGTTCCACAGCTTTCTCGTGGTTCTCACCTTCTACAGACACGCCATTGACTGACAACAGCTGGTCACCTCTTTTGAGTCCTCCATGGCGATCAGCGACGCCTCCAGGAATGATTCTTGATATGTAGATAGGGGAGTTTTGTTCTTTGCCACCCATGACGTTGAAACCTAGACCTTCCTCTGTCTTCGGAAGCTCGACAACCCGTGGATGTGCGTGGCCTTCAGCTGCAGCGAATGCGGCCACTGTGGCCTTGGCTGTAGCGGAAGCCCTAATGTCCGCTGAGCCTTGAATATCAACAGTCTCGTAAACATGCTCATACACCTCACGAACAGCATTCAAGAAATCACTTTGTAGCACTTTCTGTAGAGCTGCAAGCTTTGTAGCAGGAACTTCACCACTTTGTTGAAGTTTTTCGAGCAATTCGATGGCTCGTTTTATATCCCTAGCTAGGGTTAACTGCTCTCCTGTACTGCTCATGTTTTCTGTTCAGTTTTCTTTAGAAAACACTGGAAATTAAAAGAAATTGGGCGTATTATAAACACGAAAGCAACTGCGGTGAATCAATACAGCAAGTAGTTTACGTTTTAAAACTTCATATTGTGAAACTAAACATACACAGCTCATTTACAAAAAACGTGAATCAACCATTTCTACAAAGATCACAAAGTTATTTATTACATTTTCATAGTTAAGATTTCTTTTAATACGTTATAGGTACCCCAAATTAAGTTTAAATATTGTGATTCCAACATCTGTCTGCAGCAAATAAAAACATATTCTATTAAATGGATTTGTCACTACTTTCAGAACGTTCCTAATTTGACATTACACTTGTACAGTTGGTGCAACTGCTTTCGTTTGGAAACAAAACGAAATATTAGTTTGTTACTTGAGACAAATTAATATTATTTAGTCTTTTGCTAATAATTACGACTGCTTTAAATCAAATTATTCACTTTTGGCTAACCAAGAATTTAAAAAAGTCTTAGTTCTATTTGAACGTAGTCTTTCATATTTCAAGATTTGTACATCTTTCTTGTTCGTCCAGGAAGAAGACAAGAAACTAAATGTTTTGACAACTTTTCAGTCACGCCAACACTTCGCAAAAAAATGCTAAATATCTAAATTGCCATAATTGGGCTGTAATTTTCAACTTTGATTTGCAGTATTATTGTAGTATTTTGCGGCTTATTTAATTTAGCGTAACTTTAAGAATAGGTTAACGTAAAAAGTATAGTGTTAGTGAGTGGTGAGACTTCGTATTTGCAAATACAATGGATGATTTGGGTGAGTTTAGTCTTATCATAACCTGTTTGGGTTGTGGTGTATATGAAATGACGTGTTCTGCTAAAATAACTTGTTAATTTGCATATTTGTTCCTTGTTGGACCTTTTAGTCTTATCCATGGCACTGTAGCCAAGCGTAGGTGCGAAGTTTTATGCATCTATTGATGATAATGCCAATAACTTGTCACTTCCTGAGTTCAAATTTTTGTTTGTTTAACTTACACATATGGATCCTGTGATTCAGATGAGCATACGTGACGATTTTATTGTTGCTAGGGAGTTGGGCAAAAGTGATTTCTTTATAACTGGATGAAAAACTCTTTATTTACTTTTCCTTATCTGAGCATACTTAGAGATAAACAGAGTTTGACACAAAATTATGTCAGTGACCTGTGCAAGTATCCAATATTATCATTTTTATTGTATTCCAAAGTAAGATCAATGAATATGTATACATTTATTGAATGATATATTTTATACTATTAGAGGAAAGGGGAAATTAGCATATTTTCCCTACAAGTTTACCTATTTAATTCTAAAATGCAACAACTACCCTTTGGGATACTATCATTCTTGAGGTCAGTATGAGTCACTATGTCTGTGTTGTGAGATTATAACATGATTCATCATGTTTTAAATTCAAGGAAATAAAGGGATTAAAGTCCGTTAATTAAATATATTGTTGCATTCAGGTAGCAATTTCTGTTAGTGGTATGGGTGACATACTGATAATATTATTTCTGCATATAGGTGTACGGCTGTGAATTATTTATAGCCCAGAAGTGTAACTTATCCATGGAATGCTTAGCTATTTAATGTTCACCGAATAATCTTCTTCAATTCTGAAACGGATCCTAATATTTTGCTCTTATATATTTTTCTATAGACACGGCAAAAAATATTGTTGCTGCTGTTACTGCATGTGGCAACTTTATGTTTCTTTTTGTCTGCCAGTCATGGTCCTCAAGTGACACCTTACATAATTTATGTCACCAATAGCATAATGTTAGTGCACAAAAATCGGGCAGCCTTATCAAGGACACAGCTGCAGTCACATAAGTGAAATATCTTGTGACGATACAGCAACTTTACTGAATGTCAACATAGAAATGCTATGATAAATTTAGTTCTGATTGTGTCGTGCTGCAAGCGATTGCAGCACCATTTACGCAAGCGACAAGTAATGGCTTCTATCCTCCAAATGATGGTAGTAAAATAATGCCTGTAGGTGCTATACTTCCAAAGTAATAAGCAATCTTGTCACAACATTTTTTGTTACATTAACGTTTTTGCAAGTAGCCTCTAAGTCTCTAACTGACCGATATATAAAGTTCTTACATCACATACACTACCATGGGTCTATGGCCAAAGATGCGACGCGCACTAAATTACACTTACGACGAAAGATTGGCGTCGTGCATTACGTCAGACGTAACTTGGGCCTTACACCTTAGACTCTAGAGCTTAGAGCCATGCGGCTCGCAGGTGGAAATGCGAAACTCTAAAGTCTATCGTTTAGGGCCCGGAATGGCCTCCAAAGTATAAGGCTTATACTTCGTCGTCTATACGAACTATCAATGCCCAACCAATTGAATTCGTCGCTTTAAATTCGTGTACCTACATGGCGCTAATCAGTAAGTTACATAATAACATCATCAAGGGACGCATCACTCTAAACGAAACAGGTCTGCAGGAATGTGGCGCAATAAGCCAGTTTACGTACACGCTATAAAATATTGAAAACATATCCTGAATACAGACGGATTCCAATAAATATCGATTTTTATGGGATAACGAGTTCTTTGACACTGACAACGCAAATAATAATCAAATTATGTTTTTTTTGAGCTTTAGATTGAATGATTATTTTAATTAATCTGGCGCCGCCGTGTTCAAGAACCAACACGAAAAGCGACAGACTGCGGAAAACGACATACGTACTAAGATATGACCTACATAAAAACGAAAGCACCAATAGCTGTCCTATAAAGTGTTCGGCCCAAATAATAATTATTTCGAC
This sequence comes from Lacanobia wlatinum, assembly GCA_947578705.1. NCBI lineage: Eukaryota > Metazoa > Arthropoda > Insecta > Lepidoptera > Noctuidae > Lacanobia > Lacanobia wlatinum. The sequence continues at coordinate 23,246,074 of OX388034.1, forward strand.
CGAATTTCGATCACTGTGTGTGGCCATCTCAACGGAGATTAGCCAAGTATGTAGCAGATATAATAATGTACAAGTGTGTGCGCAAACCCAGATGCAGTCTCCGTTCCTTAAAGCATATTCCACACGGATATAATCCGGCGACCCATCCATGGTGCTTGTTTCCATCCGTGTAGACGGCAGATGCAGTCCAAATTCAAACAAAATTCACGGATGGAAACCAAGCTCCCACCAAGGTCACCTTGCATGGGACATTGGTTTACATCCGTGTGAAATATTTTTTAGTATTATGATTCCGTTCGTAGAACGTCAATCCGACACGATTCAAATCCGAGATCAGGCGCAGGGGGGCTACTCTCTAAGCCCGATGTCCGAAGTTTCGGGCATTGTTGTGGTTAAAATAAGCCGGAGTTATGGGAACTCACGGTTTAAGGCTGGAGCTATTCTACTAAGAGTAATACGACTTACATAATTTTGTACTCTAATTCGGTTCTGTACCACGTCTAATTTGGGACATAATAAAAAACTTTTTTACAAAAAATTTAACCGACTTCCAAAACAAAACACTACAAAGTATAAAATAACTTTAATTTCGGAAGTCGGTGTTTTTGGTTATTTCGTTTTGTGACACCGACTTCCGAAATTAAAGTTATTTTATACTTTGTAGTTCACAGCGTACCGGCGTGATGTTATGTTATGAAAATAAAACTTACTAAGTGATTTCGGTGTAAAGGTCTCGTCAATACGAATGAAATAAGCCCAAACACTTGGTAGTTCCTGCATACCGATGTGGAGTTCCCTTGACTCTCTGTCGTCTCCATCATCAGGTCTGATCCAAACCTTGATTGTTTTGTAGTATCACCCGATATACACACGAATATCAAGTTTTTACCAGATGCGTGCCTACAATTTTCGAGAGTTGCCCTCGATTTCTCAGGGTTTCCATCATCAGATCCTGATGTGGTGGCAATGGGACCACCGCGGCAGCATACCCTTTCATATAAAAAAAGATTAATTGAAATCGGTTCATAAAAGACGAAGTTATCCGCGAACACACATAAAAAATATATATACGCGGTCGAATTGAGAACCTCCTTCTTTTTTAGAAGTCGGTTAAAAATCTGCTTGTAACGCTACAGCAATCATGGCTATAGCTAGCTCCATTTGCGAACGTCATAACATAATAGCTTTTATAAGATTGCAAGGTGGGGACCGACATCGTCGGTCATTAATCACCGCGGGCGATGGGATGTCATCCAGGGGTTATTTTGCAAAGCCATTAGATTAGACTAACTAGAATGATTTCAAACTAAATAGAGTTATGTATAAACTGACCACCCCGGTAGAGAGAATTTAACAATATCATTAATAAATAAAAAATCCAAGCAACTCAAGCTCGCAAAATTCGTGAATGAATACGCGCAGTCTCTCACGGCACGACTCGACAAAAGCTTATGAAAACAGCGAAATATAAAAATAATCTCACACACAACGCTTGAATGAACAACAAGACTATTAACTAACAACAGATGCAAATACAAGGGCGCTCTTATCACAAATAGCAATTGCAGATGGACGCAACAAAGAGCCCGACAAATGGCTTGAGAAAGTTCTCAATAGTCCCTTCGAATGTCCTCCCATATTATATTTAGATTACAACTAGGCAACTATATAGTCGACTGCCCCCACTAACACGAAGATTAAAATGATATATTGCAGCAGTCCACCAGTATTACTTTTATAACACACACAATATGGCGCGCAATTTCCCATTAAAAACCAATCAACGTTAAGTGGTTCAGGCATATCTTAACAAGCTATGATGTACGTTAATTCCTCCATGGTTCCATACCTACACGTATATTCTAAAAATATAGCTGTAGGGATTAATCAGACACTCGAGAAGTATCCCAGAGGGGGAATGCAAGAAATCTGTTACATGTCAGTGTGGAATGTCCATGCGAACTGACAGGCCAATAAATCGGATGCTTGAGTTGAAATCGAGATAAATGTTTCTTGAGCTGCGACGAAAATAATCGATTAATTAGATGGCGTAACTTGGTGAGATCTCAATATGTCCGCAACTGTTGATGAATTAGCTTTCAATAACATGATTACCAAATTGGATGTTACCGTCAAAGCACGTCAATCTCCACTAGTAAATGTAAGCTTTTTTGAAAATAAATCGTATGGTTCCGTCGCATATAATAATACTGCCATATCTAGAATAGATTGAAAATACAAACAGCACAACACAATAGCAGCAATCACAAAGTTAAAGAGAAGAATAGAAAAAAAAAACATCTTTTACTTTAGCGACATCCATTGATTGGGATAGTTCAGCTGTACACTCTGCAAGTGAAGGATGATCCTTTGCGCCTTTTAAACATGAACGATAAAATTATTATAAGGCAATAAATACAATGAACTCAATAGCAACAACAGGTGTAATTGTTTTATGCAATATTCTGTGCTCTTTATCAACATTATTATTGATACGATTATCATGTCGAATAACTGAGCTTTTGATAAGGACGACAGAAAAAAGTCAAATAAAAATGACCCCATTGAGTTTTCAAGGGTTGCATTCTACTGCGAATCATCTAAGAAATCATTGACTCGAAAAGAAGAAGAAGTCTACTACGAGTCCCTGGCTCAGCAGTTTTCCCACATCAATTACTTTATTTGCAAGATTTTAATTAGGAGTGGTGGCAATTTAATTTTCTGTTTTCTAGCATAGTCTAAAACTACCAATTAAACACTTCTTCAAAGTTTTAAGAGTTTCCAAAAGCCTTCGCGTATATTAGGGACTAAAGTCACAAAATGCACTACAATCTAACACATGTTATTACGATCTAAAATTGGCCTAGGACGTTTATTATGGAGATAAAACTACCAATGTAGGAAAAATCTGACCTGATGACCTAATAAATCATCATAACGTAGATTTATGATGTCAGTGCAAATTGTCACTGTAGTACTCGACATTGAAAATTAAAAAGACATTAAGTTTAGAAGCAATGAAACTAAGGACGAATATGATGAGCGAACCATGTAGGAGTAAGGCTCCTTCTGGGTAAGCTCGCTCCATCGTAGACTTTGTCTCTGTCATCTCTGACCTAGTCTAGAGTCAAGAGCAAACCCATCTCAAATAAATAAATAAAAAGTTGGAACAGTACTGTGATTTTTTTTATTATTGATAGGGTTGCGTTTGACCATAAGGTCACCTGATGAAAAGCGATGATGTGATCCACGATAGAGCACGCTTGCCTAGATGTAACCTATTCATTCTAGTCTTAAAATCCCCCAGGTTTTAGCTATCAGGAAACACAGACTTGAGGAGTCTGTCATTTATTACAAGATCGAATTTGGCAAAATAGCATTGAACACGATCCCTACAGAGCGTTTAGAATTTTAGACTTTCCAAAAGCCTTCGACACCGTAGACACAACTCCTAACTTCAAAAACATGCGGTGTCATTACCATAGGTATCACATTTCCACATTTTACACGCACAGTACATGCGATACCACGCTTAATGTGCTTCGTTCCCGTTCTGCCTAATTAATTTAATTAGTGGTCGTCGTGGGGAATGCTGTAATAGGTGACACACCTATCTTGTGTGATTGGAAACATGTAGCTTGGACAGTGGATCGATATAGCTCTTTCATGATTTGCATTGGTCAAGTGGTAGCATTTTTTGTTTGGTATATGGAAGTGTAGCATACACACGACAGTTTTAAAAATATTTGGGCTTGACTGTGACTGCTTTGCTTCGATTTCCTGCTGTTTGCAAACATTTAACAAGATAAGTTAAATTTCAAACTTAACTGATTTAAGATAAGTCTCTCCTGTGGAGAAGGTGTATACAAATTAAAACAATTTCAATGTCATTGTATTATCTAGTTATATTCGGTTCAAGAATTGTTTATGGAGTAAGAGTTTCCGTATTGACCATGAATTTAAATTACATCACGTTTAATACAATGCATGAGTGATCTCAGAAACCTTGGAACCTTTATGATCTCAGAATTACTTGGAAATTACAATTTCAGCCTTGAACTCAGTGCTACGGCTACAGCTGATGTTCTGTAGCCTCTGCCAATTTCAGTTTAATACTATTAACTTTCCCTGTCTGACCTAAATCGTATCTGTTCATAGATAAGGCTGTAAATATATAGTTTAGTGACGTCACCACGCCGTCACTGACTTCGATGAGTTGCGTGTTACGCGTTCCCGACATCTGTCAGTCGCACGCGTGTACCCAGTCCTAACGTACTGGTTGGAAGAAAATCCATGTGTAACGTTTTCTTTATTTAAATTTTGATCTATTTCAAAATCAACACTTGTGAGTTTCGGAGTCGAGAGATATTTTTTTGATTTCAATAAAAATATTTAAATATTTGGTGTTTCCGGCTAGACACGTCGTCGTTGATAGTGAAAACTATAATGCATTGGTCGAAATAGATTGTGTTTACATGAAAGACAGATAGCGAAAATAATATTTAAACATTGGGGACAGTTTACCCCGGTAACCTTTTCCGCTTTCAAGTCGTTGTGAATTTTATAAATTACCACCAAGCAAGTTGTAAAATCGTATAGATGGGTTGTTTAGGTGACTGTGAACTTTCATTAATGTTTCTTTACTATTTTTAAAATAAATACCCTTGGCAGTTAGAACGATTGTTCTTGGCCAGGTTTCAAACTTTTAATCGCGTTTAGGGACCGTAAGTTCAAGACCTATCAAGGTTGGAATAGTCGTAACGATTGATAAATGATTTAATAATATATTCAGGCCAGAATTATAGTTATACTAAGGAAAAATATATGAAATAGTGGGAAACATTATTTTTAAACAAGCAGTTTCAAAGATAATAAAGTAAGTCATTGAAGCTTCAGCAAACAGCGGTTTATTCTTCGCACTGTACGATAGTTTGCCATACAAGTGGGTTGAGTTAGCACCGGGCCAGTACCACTCAAATATTTACTTCCTTATTAGAGACCAGCCAGGAACAATAGAACAGTTAACTTGATCGTAAAACGGACAAGTAGTGAAATGCGTTCTGCTGTACAAACTCTCATGTCCATGTTTAGGAAATATTCGCGTAAAAGCAGGATTTGCGAAGTGCCTGCGAAGTATGAATACTCTCACGGCGATTTATGAACATAAATGTATACAAAATTTTATGAGTTCTCTAATTAACACGATTTCTATTAATCTTTGAGAGGTGTTATTAAACTTTATGACCCTTTCTTTTCAAATAGATCAAAGTGGTAGTCGCTACTTCTCTAATGACAATCGTAAACTTATGGTGAAGTGTGATGGAGTGGAATGATGAGCCGGATGTCTTAAGTCAAGAGACTCGTGCGCATCGTGTTGCTGCCGGATGTGGCTTGGGTGCGGTGAAATTTGGCGGGAACGAGGCACGAAATTAGAATCTTTCTCGCCACGGAATCCATGATTGATCGCCCTCTTTCTGGCTTGCTGACAACTCTACCTCCAAATTGAGAATTACAGGAATTCCAGGACCCATTATTTCGACTCTGTCGTTAATATCTTATCGGTTCTTTTGATCTAGCTGAGCGTGAGATGAATTTGCCACAGCGCTGAAGTCAGTATATGGCATCAAAGACCTAACATTCAAAGGCACAGTGATAGTAAAGCGATTTCTAATCACATAAAATCTAGCACGCGATCTTATGATAGTTTATTGTTCGTTTTATGATTTTCCTCAATAAATTCACTATAGAAGCCGGAACAAACGGATCGATTTTGACAAATGCATTGATTTGTTGCCGTCCCCGCGTATAAATAATACTAGAAGTGTAGCCGGTGTGGCTGCGCGCGCGCCGGCACCAACACACAACACACGACAGTTGTGACCGCGCCGCGTTGACGAATACTCTACTCGGAGCACCGCGACCTCGCCCCCGTGACATTGCCTTATCACTTATCACTACGCTTATCGATAACAGACCTAAAATCATCGATATGACGATCAATACCACTAAGCAGGACCTATAGCGTTCAGTCGCATCGCGTCCTTGTGATAGCCCAATATCGTGTGTGCATAAATTATTTATTGTTTACGCCAGAAGCACTGATAGTAGGTAATTGCAAGTGTTTTGCATTTCCTCGCGTAGGACGTCGTTTACGCGGATACTGTGTAGGCTGTGGTTATGGTGCGCTGACGCCGTTGTGGTTCCTGTGGGTGTTTTAATTCTCAAAGACAGCTGTGATTGGCCAAGATGGATCGAACAATGTATGGCAAGGTGCTGCCAGGCACTTACTATCCGTTCCGCTGCGCTATGAAGGAGAACGGAATATCGCCCGGCTGTGAGTATAAATCAATATATTGTGTAAAAATTGTGTAACGGTGTTTATCGGTGTCTATCATTCAACTGGTGTTTTTTTACCGTAATTACGAGTGTGTCTACAGCTGTGTGTTGGTAACATTATAACTACGTCCTCACTATCATTTCCCGGTGCTAGTGTTTATTTTCTCATGCGTGTTTCTCGAGTGCATCCACGTCGAATCGTGAGACTTCTTTCAATGTGTGTTTATTTACTACGGTGCGTGAACCGTACAGATGTACATTTCTCTTTTGTAATTCAAGTGATGTTTGCCAGCCTGCTATTTTTGGAGTGTTTAGTTTAGCGTCTAACGGGCTGATGTGTCAACAGTCAACACGTTTGGGTATTCCTATGATTAGTTCGCACATCAATTGTCCTAACTAAAACATATGGCCGTAGAAGTCAACTCAATAAAATTTTAAAAGCTGTTGCGTCTTGACAAGGATGCCTTCACTATAAGTATAGTGGAGGCATCCTTGTTGTTTGTAGTCAGGTTAATTTGGTTTCATTAGCATTAGTTGACGGGTTTGCGGTTTTGTTCCGTTCTTTTATGACGGTGTCGTCTATTCCTGGAAGACCTCGTGGGTGGTGACTAAATTGTACGGAAACTTTTACCGTCTCATCATCATCTTTATAGTGTATTTCAAAAGAAACCTTGCTGTAAACAATTTTTGTTACGTTATCGTGAATGTTTTATATTGTATCACCTGCACGAGTTATTCAGTTTTCTCAAGCACTTAGAATATAGGGCTGCTTGGTATCTTGAGTGGTCGTGCAACTCGATCCATATATTACAAAATGTGTACATAATCTGTATTATGGTCTGTGTTAAAGGTATTAGGTACTAAGTTATCATTGTAGCCAAACCCACGTCTGTAATTTAGCGTTTAGCTGTTAAATGTTGTATTTCATCACAAAGCGGAATGTGGTGCGGTGACATTGTGAGGTCGTGGTGTGTGCGAAAATGTTCCACATTGGATTATGTTGTCAGAGGTCTGATAGAGGTTGTGTGAGCTAGAGTTGGTAATTGGAAAGGTTATCAAAACAATGCATAGGATTACAATGATTAATAGTTCTGTAAACCTGTTAAATGTTCTAAGAATATGTTAAACCAACTACCATACGTGCTTGTAAATTTGGACGTTCGTGGTCTTTCCAGGACGTCCACTCATGATTATTATATTGGTGGGTTGGTCCATAACATCGTCGTATTAATATGAATCGCCCTCCATAAAGGGCGTGAATTTGTTATGCCTGTGACAACTAGCTATTTGTCGTTTTTCTTTGATGTTTAAATCCAGGCGACCAGTTTTAATACTTCTAGTATATTTTAAATCATTTTAATTTGGAAATAGGTTGCTACGTATTGCAACATGAAATGATATTTGTTTTGTCTATCTACGTCTTATCTGAAAATTATCAAGTGCAGTATTGATTTAATTGCTTGATTTGGCAATAAAATATGTTTAATCGTAATTAAAAATAACTTGTCACTTCAACAAGAGGTATAAATTGATGTCTGCCGTTCATAGTTTTCGCATATGGTCGAAATATCTTCGGAAGTATCGTGAAGCGTAAAAATACAAGTATTTTTATTGATTTGATTTTCCGTGAATAATTGAAAATAACTGAGGCCTTTAGGTTGTCTGTTAGGTCATTGATCCTTGTCCAATAGAAATAAATAAATTATTTGCAAACCAAAATAACGTGAACTGCAGAGAGGTGTTCCACAGGGCACTCATGGCTTGTGCTGTGAGGCACCTCTGTAAACATCTTGTTATTTACATGAAACCACAAAACAATGGCAAATAATTCATGAAGCAAATCCAAATACTCGTAATTTCATAAAACAGTACCTGTGTGGCAAATTTTAAGTTTATTTTATTGTTTCTTACAGTCCCTTCGCAAACACGACTTTAAATTACAAACAACACGAGCGTCCCTTATGTATTTTGCTGAAATGTTTATCATTCTTGTGGTTCCTGCCTTATAACCCCAGTGATTGATATAAACGGTATTGATTCCTCAGATATTATGATCATTAATTAACATAGCCATCATCATCTGCCTAACTTATTCCCAACTATATTGGGTTCCGCTACCAGTAGAACCGGATTCAGCTGAATACCAGTATTTTACGTGGAGCGGCTGCCTATTAGACCTCCACAACCCATTAACTGGGTAACACAGTTTCTTGGCAGGACTGGTGTCAGATTTTCTGGCTTCTGACAATTCGTAACGACTGCCAAAGATCTACAAATTACAGTCGGGACCAACGGCATAAGCTTATAGCTTTAAATGGGTGTATAATTTTATCGTATTTGTTATTTCGTTTATTTACAGCTCTCAGACTCTCAGTCAATACCATCCACCAATATTTTTCTTCATCTAGCATTTTATGATGCTCTTAGCACTTGTGACAAACACGTTTTATGTCTATTTTATAGACACATAAACGATATTGAATTTGCCGTAGCACATATTTATTGTATTAGTAATTAACGCAAGGTCACGACTCACAAAGATTACATAAAGCCGCGGACGCCATGTGATTTACATATGTGTGTCATGCATGCGCGTACGCATACGCTTGTGTTATTAGATTTAATGCTATCTGTATTATTTTTTGAGGTATTGAAAATATTTATTTATTTATTTAGATATTTTGTTGAAAGTAATCTAGCATTAGTCTCTACCTATTGGTCAAAGATTGCTACGATATCTAGATTTTCAATACTTACTTAACTTTCTTCTTCCGAGATTAAAGTAACGTATGAATGAAGCAAAAGTAAATATAATTAAACAGAATTACAACCTTGGCACACTCGCCACATCGAAATCGGAAAGACTGTATACATCTTGAGGGAAACAAGTTTTCATTGAATTGTGTATCTGTATGATATAAGATATAAATGGTGGATAACGTCGCCTCGACATCGACCTTTGCGAGGTCATGACATAATGTCGCTTGCGCAGATGGAAATAATTAAGAATCAGGTCCTGAATGGAGTCTCTACCTATTGGTCAAAGATTGCTACGATATCTAGATTTTCAATACTTACTTAACTTTCTTCTTCCGAGATTAAAGTAACGTATGAATGAAGCAAAAGTAAATATAATTAAACAGAATTACAACCTTGGCACACTCGCCACATCGAAATCGGAAAGACTGTATACATCTTGAGGGAAACAAGTTTTCATTGAATTGTGTATCTGTATGATATAAGATATAAATGGTGGATAACGTCGCCTCGACATCGACCTTTGCGAGGTCATGACATAATGTCGCTTGCGCAGATGGAAATAATTAAGAATCAGGTCCTGAATGGCCAGTGGCACCTGGTTTCAAACAAGTACTGGCATTGTTATTGGACTGAAAGGACAGTGGATCCTTAGTTACAGTAGGAGAGATATGAAGTTTTAAAACTTTGAGGAAGTAAGCTAAATGCCAACGTTTTTGGATTTATCACACTGTTCTGTGCCAATATTTTGTGAGAACACTAGAGAGCACTGCTGAGTGCCGTATGCGCCCGTTTGAAATGATGGAACGGCAATTATTTGACAAGCTTATTTCAATGAACGTTCGTCTGTATATCAAATAACTATCAATATGTTGGTTTTATCTATTCTGTTCCTTTTAAACCAACAATACTGCGGTAATAGTAAGGTATGTAACACGTTTATGCAACTGGCGGCCATATGTTATTTCATTGAGTCTCTCAACTTGATTGTTTATTCACAGAACGTTTTCATATCTATTTTTATGTCTGTAGCAGTACCATAGACTGCCCGTGGAGAATTCATTATCATTTCAATATTTATGCAAATCTTGTTCTTTTATAATCTGCCCTAAACCAGAGTCTAATTAAAACCTCAATACATAGATTGATCAGTACAGAATGAATTGTCGTTTGCCTTCATTAGTTAATCTGTGTTTTCGTTTTTATTTTAGTTTGTTGATCGTAAAAATTTCATGGATTGCGCATTAAAAAACTATCCAAATATTGTTATCAGCTGGATAAATGAAATGCACTTTAATAAAACAAACTGAAACAACGTAAACAGAAACTGCCTTGACAACCCAAATGGGTACTGAAAATTAAGTCAAGGCATTCGCTAAATATTTAAACAGCTTATACCGTTAAATCTGTTAACGTTAGTAATTACAATGAAATAAAAAACATAATTATGTCGCAAATTTCCAAGTTTCGCGCCAAACATGGAACGTCTACATTTAAATTGCCAAAGACACGGAACGCTCATCCAGATTTCCTTATTAGTGGCCAGTGTTACGACAATACACGTTTACAGCCGGCCTCTGACTCAGGTCTCTATGGAAGGCCAGACGAAAGCGTCCAAATATGGACGTACAATAAATGGTCCGTAAATCTTTCTCGGATTTTGCATCACCTCCATTCCAAGGGAGGTCTGCTTTCAAGATCACTACGTGGTTTATTTATTTTTGTTAAAGCACTAATTATTTTCATTAAAGTAGCTGGTGTATTTTTTCTTTTTGCTCGGTTGATTCATCTACCAGTCCATTGGCAATGTAAATCTTATAATATCAGATTTTTTGCTTCAGCAAAAATTACCTCATTAACCTTCTTTTACCTTTTTGTCGTCCTCAGGTGATTTTTGGGGTTCAGTTTAATGCCCTTAAAGTTAATCATCAACAGTATTATATCTATGGTTACATCTTTTATTTTATCATTACTGCGTATTTCTGTCCTAGGCCGTGACAGTTATGTCTGTATTTTGTAACGTATGTGGTGTGAAATTTATTTTCCGAAGTTACTACCAAGAGGATAAAAATCCTTTACACAATCATAGTGTTGTTGCCCAAGGTACTTATAAAACTGGGTTAATCCACTTTGTCATTGTATCCAGTCACTAATCGAGTGTAGTTAATGCAAGTGCCAAGTCAGTTGTAACTTGTAATCAAAAGTTAGGAAAATCTTACCATCTTTTTATTGCTCCGCTACAGATGTTTGCATTCAATAAGTCAGGAGTATTCTTATCGAGTTCGCGTAAGAGATTGGTCCATTAACTAATTACGGAAAATAACTTCAACTGTATTCACCTATTGAAAAGCGATTTTCGAGAAAATGTACGTGCTAGGCATACATGCTACTGTGCCTGTAACCGAAGAATCGTATACATTACGTGACAACTCGTCTCCCTCATTACAAGTAACGGTACCTTACGTGTAGGTATTTGGAAATGTATTCGCTTCATTAGGTTCATTGTCCAAATCATTGTTGACTCTTGTTATGAACCTGCACCGTCTCACTGCAGGGCAAAAGTGTCCCTTCCCTCTGGCCACTTTTCCCGGTTTATTGTTATTTAGGGCCAGTCTCTTGAATAGTCCAGTTCTTCCTGCCATGTTTCAATGGGCCTTTACCGCGTTCTTGTTTCCTGAAGTTTGGAATCCGCTGACTGGTATATTTTTCCCAATTAGTCCTAGTGAACAAATAATAATTATATTTTGAGAGGTCCAAATGAATAAATTAAATCTTATTAAATGACTCACATGTTTGCTTAACATTAACCTATATTTAGTTTCAATTCCCAAACTTTGCGTGTTCAATGCCATATGTTGTGTTTCATCGGACAGTTGTAATGTATAATTATACATATTATGGGTTGGTTATTGAAACATAGTCTCGTTTTGTTGTCTTTGGATCCATAATATTTTGAGTAGATTGTTTAATGGTTTTAATTAATAGATAGTCAACGTTGAACAATAATAGCGTCTGTTATCGATTCGTTATGGCTTCTTCTTAATTTTTTATGGATTTATCTTCTAAGGAGTACAATACTGTTAGCCATTGTGGGCTAATTTTTATGCTGAACTCTATATTTGGAGTACAAAGACTCTAAAATTAGTGGCATGTATTAATCCATTATTTGGCGATACGACAATGAACCTCTAGTACTTCTGACAAGTTCATTCAACTATCAGAGAATTTAGATCCATTAGTAGACTCTCCTTCATAACCTTGTTCAAACAGAAAATCATTCACCGTAGAAATTATCGTTTCATTTGCATATTAGATGTGTTGTTTAACATCTAATTCAGCTAATAAAGGCTTGATTCAATCTACCGTTAGGCTCACATTTCCACACAATGTTTCTCTTCAGGAATTAATTAGTGCGTCTGAGTTACCGGCACTTGAACTCCTGGTATGCGAGCTTGTTTGCACCGAGCTATTTTAGCTCCAATTTGTACCTGAATCATATTTCCTGATTCCTTATTTGTTCCTGTGTTACGCTTTGATGTGGGACTAGTGTTAAGTAATTAACCTTTTCTCATAGTGGTTATATATACACAGATTCGTTTTATTGACATTTATTAAAAGCTAATCAGGTACAGGTAGAGTGTTGAATGTCACGGATGATCAAATTCAGACTGCCGCGTAATAGTAGGTCGCGACAATATAAGGATGACGAATTTGAATTGGACCCTGAAGGTCATTGTAAATTGCAACAAGTGCAGAGTTAACTGAGGGAAGCAAGCAATTTAAACATAAACGTGGCTCACCCCAATTTTTCCTTGTATGTTCTCGTTCCGTCAAATATCACGGCCGAGACATATTTTCAGTTGACTGTCTACTTCATAGATTGAGAATCTATTTTCTCGCAAAGGAATCTATAGACGTAGGGGACGTCTCCAGAATCTTAATCACCCGACTTCAAAAGCTTGTCCCTAGCATTAATTTATTTAAAATTCTGTTTACCAACATTGTTAAGCCCTTCGATATTTACGAGTAAGATCATTAGAAGACAAATGGGTACAGAAATAAAGTAGTTTGTCCCAGTTCCTGTATCCAGCTGGACAGAAAAAAAACACGTTGCCCAAATTGCTGTCTGACGTTAGTTTCACGATATTTACAATATCGTTAATGGTGTTTATAGATGGCATGTTGAAAGTCTTTCAGAGCCCGTAGACTCAATATTTATCGAAAGCTGACTGGAGAATTTTGAGAAATGGGATGTCCTTACTAAATATTATTTTAGTGTAAGCTATTTAATTTTATTGGTAGAAGTGATAGAAATATGAGACATTATGTTGATTTAGATGATGTCATGTTTAAAATCTATTCCAGATGATAATTAATCATAGAATTAATTTATAGATTCCTTTTTCTTCAGGGATCACGTCAACACATTTGTAAAATATAGTGAACATTTTAATCCTCAATGAATAGTTTATGATATGTAGTCAATGAAGGTTCATTGGCACCGACATCATATATCTACGTACGGCAATTAATTGTGACAATTGGCAAAATGCCCATTGGGTTTTAATTTGTGACAATCTTTTGAATATTTTGCTATCTTGCAACACTATTGCTTTACGAGCCAAGATAAAATATCCCAGTTTCAAAGACACTGTTCTTTCAGATGATGATTCAGAAAGCTTTTTCAGAATTTAGGAGACATTGAACTGTGTTAAAAGGTTTTCAACTCTTGCGTGATACAAAACTCACGCAGAACGCGCTTTCATCTCTTGAAAACTCATTATCTACACTACATATTTCCAGTCTATCTTTAATTCAGTTGAGTTTAATTATTTCTTCATTATGAAACGTGAGAAGATTAACTAAGCATTCCATTGATTAAAATTCAGTTGCCAAAATGTAATGACTCCCTACATCCGGTTGTTCGTCATATTCTAATCACGTATACCTAAAAAGGAAAGTAAATGGTTCAATAGTAAATAATCTATCAGTAATCCGATACATTCTTGCATATTGAGCACCGAATTTATTTGTAGTGTAGCTTTCATTTCTTCTATTTACTTGTTACATAAAAATACGTTACTTGATATCGTTACATTATTTTTTATTTCATAATATCCTTCTGCTTATCGTAGCTACTTCGTCTTCTGTTTATCTTTCAAATTACATTGCATTAATAAAAGTCTAGAATTTATATCTTTGACCTTTGTTTCTTTACCATTTATTATTTCAATTCTATCCTATTCTTCTAATAAAATCTCGCGTGTACAGGAATAATTTCCTTGAGCTTCTGTTAGTCTGTAATGTATAGATTCTGCCATATTTCTGTAGATTCGCCTATCAGTTCAGTGGTATCCAATCAGGCTAATATGCTTTTAGCTTTGAGCAAATGCCTGACCTGGCCCTGCCTTGGTAATCTAAATGAATCGCGTCGAGGGATCCATTATTTGCATTTGACAAATTGTCCATCTGTCCTTGACTCACCTTTGATTTGTCCGGTATCCAAGGCCACGTTGCCGCGTTTATTGGATAGTAAAAGTAATTTAAGGCTTTTATGGCTTCTATAGTTAGATTAATGGATCAAATCTTTTACTAATTCAGTTTAGTTAATGATGATTTGTTTTGTCACAAAATGCCCTTTGACAATAAATAAAATTAAGAAATGTTGCAAAAAAATTGGATGTCCCTAAATTATTTTACCGACCTATAGAAAAGTTCTCATAAGAGCAACCACATCGTCCACATATCATAATCAGAGTATTTGAAAATATCCTTAGGGTAACGAATACGATGATTTCAGACACTGTTTCTATTTATTGCTTAGACCGTGGTATAGATGATTCGGTGAACAACCTCATTTTGTTGTTGTTACTAGCCAAACGTTTTCCGCTCGTCCCTTTATTTTTGTCACCAGTTATTCGTACATCTATTATTGGCTTCGTAAAAAAGCATAATTTGTCAATTTTCCAGACAACGCTTTCCGTTTAATATTTTCATCTTCAGCTGTTGTTTGTTCAGGAAAACTTTGAAGGGTCTATTAGTTAACTCTATTTTGAGTTTTCCTCACTTTAATAAAAGTTTTTAATTATTCAGTGTCAAATGTTTCGAAAGTATTTTGTCGTTCATTATGCAGCTTTTCAGAACCGACATTATACAGAGCATTAGCAGTATGTTCATTAACCCATGGCTTTTGTTAATAGCGCCATCTATACTAGCCTAGGAAAACTTCAGCCTTTACCCACGCCGCAGTCAAACGTATGATTCATAACATTTTATGAAACCGTCGGCCAACACGTTCGACTTCTATCTTGATCAACTAGGTGGCGCTTGTAACTTTGTAAGGTAATCGTAAAAAGCTTGATTAAAAATTAATTTTCTTTTAGCAAATTGCTTTCTCTTCCGGTGTTTGCTTTCATTTCGTTTTGATAGGCAGCTTTTCTTTGTCGGAGTTCTTACTGTTTAGGTGTTGGTTAGTTAATTCGTGATCGATCGTTATCACAGTGGTGCTATGTGACGTCACGGGTGCATTAACCCTTGCAGTGCCGCGTCTCATGCACCCGCCCGCCCACGTCCCCGGGAAAACTGCAATGTCAGTCGCGGATCCTTGAACCCTAGCGGCCACACAGTTTAATGTTTACTTCTCTCGTAGACTAAGTTTTGACTAAACAAAAGTTTATATATCCACTGTTTATACTTTCGCTCAAGTGTTTTCTGTAACAGGTTGTTCGGTTCAATCAATTTGTTGGACTATGACTAACGTTTGATCTGCGGGAAGTTCCTTAGCTCCAGTAACCACCCACACGTTCAATAAAGGATGGTACATAAGTACATGGTTACGCCCGGTTGCCAATACTAGTTATCCCGACTTATACGAAACATATGGCGGGAGCTCGCATTCCATCGCGAACATTCTGGAATAACGCAGTTCTGTTATAATCTTCGTGGAAAACCCTGTGTTCGAAAGTATCAGTGACTTTTGGAATTTCTCTAAGGACTGTGCTTGTGACGTCACTGACGCCATAATGTCGGGTAAGTAGCAGCCTTTTTTGGTCAATAGGAATGTCGGGTCGTTGGATGATTATGCTAATTACCGTTTCATGTTTTCATTTGATTATTTCGTATTAGGAGTGCTGATGGGCTCCTTAGCTTCGTATGGATAGGCCTTGTAGCGTTTATGGGGTTTTAAATCGGCATCTGTTCTTGAAAATGTTTTATGAGTAGATTATACTAATGTAATAAAATTATTTGATAGTTTATTTTAGCATTCTGACGCAAAATACTACAGTGTTTGCATTTTATGGGATGGTTCTATTCATGTCTTTATTTAATGGCTTTATAGCTAGTATAGATTTTAAAACCGCAGATTATTTGCATTGATTTGAACTCTTGGAAGTTTTCGTTTCTTTACTTTAGTTACAAAACTTACAAAATTATTTTTCGGAAATCACAGCGTTTGGTCAATGGAGTAAACAAAAAAAAGTTCAATCAATAATGTGATACGCCTTCACAATTATTTCTAAACCTCAATGCCGATGCTCAGAGAAAAATTGAAAACGAAGCATTAAGGAACTAAGCAATTCAAAATATTTTTCACTTATGAAGGGTCCATAACTCCATACAACACTAGACAGTGCATCATTTAACTTGCAAGACGTCCCTGATGTATAGAATACATTTATACTCTTCCTATCTACCCGCCAAAGGGCGAAAGATAAAACATATTGCCGAGTCATAAAAGATAATGATCTACTAATAAATAAACGTCCACCTGTCAAGGCGGCGACTCGGCTTTGAGAAATAACAGCAATCAGTGTGTCAAACGCGTCAAATCGGTCCGCGGATCCGCTGTACCTCCAAGTATGGGTGCGTCGGCGCAAGCGGACTCGCGGGAAAATGCACTCATTACCTCGGCTAGATCGTGCCCTTTATTTTCTGGAGACGTGTTTCAATGCTTCAATGGCTTTGTAGTGCATTTTGATTGGATGCACAGACGGATTCATATGGATGTAGGGAAATGGAAGGAAATAAGTTTTTAGGATGCTCTTGTTGAACTGTAGTGCTAGCTGGTTGTATTTACAATTGGTTTTCTCACTATTACGCTTACTCTTCTTTTTGGAGGCTTTGTAAAAATACCGTGTAGCCTTTTGTAATTGTTTTCCTTGAATTGTTCCATGTATTTGTTTCAGTTCTTATCGATATCTACCGCTCTGATTTATTTAAAATGTCATTGTTCACGATCATACCAAGAAAATCGTAAACGTCGCTGCAATTCTCAATCTTCAATTTATTCGATCCTATGAATCATCATTTCTATTTCAAGCACTAGTATTATTGATACTTCAATTTTTTCTTGCACATGTATAGCAAGTACCTATGTAATGTTAACACCATTTCCATTCGTTATTTCAAGTTCTTTGAAAAATTTCAATGAATACTTATTAATATCCAAACGTCCTAGACAAGGCACTCTCCATGCATGTCTGCTATTTAAGCCTTCAGTCATTCCAAATCTATTTTATTATGTGCTATGTATGCGCATTATGCGCATGCGTGCCCTAGGTCTTTGTAGAGTACATCTTACTCATACTGAAGTTCAATTACATGTTATCAATGTACTTGATCACCGAGCTTGTTACGCAATGTTTGGCTCTGGAAAATTATCTCCAGCTTCAAAAGAGGGGAGATTCTCAATTCGACTATAGTTTTTCGTATGTTTTTTTTTATTTAACGTGAGTTTGCTTTTGACTCTGGTATACTTTTTATCCGTTTAATCCTAGTTTTATACCAACTACAATAATCGATTAATGATTTTGTCAAGCACTCCATGCAGTGCTCTTCGTATCTCTCTTGAACTTTACTTCAAATATCCTGATGCACTATTACACTGCTTGTGTGTACGTATAGTTAATCAACGCATTTCTACTGTTTTCACCATTAGCATTAGAAAGAAGTCTGCAACCATCGACCCAAGCGACAACGGGGGGTGAACTGTATACGGCATAGACTATCGTCTATTCGTATCCGCCTCCCGTGATATCGAACACGTATATGTTCTCAGTCAATTTGTACCGCTGGCTTTTAATTAGGTAAAAAAACTAACGTTACTTACCTGTTTTCATGCGATCGAGTAGTTTCTCATGGGACCAGCATGTGATCGTGATCATATTTGGACGTCATTAATTTTTTATTTATTTATAACATACGTACATTCCGGTCGATTTGAAAGTTTTGATAGAGTGGAAGCTTGCGTGGATCGCGTGATTTAAGTTGACTAAAGTTTAACGCTATTTCCTGTTGATTTTACGAAATCATACATTTCAATTTCTTCAGATTCTTTCTCAACTTCATGTGTCTTAAATTGTGTGTTTCAAACAAGAATCAGAGCACTTAAAAGTAATTAAGATTCCCTCTGCACTTGACCGCTCATCTGCTATATGTAAGCTAACTATTCTGATAAATGCATCTAGTTCACATTTAGTCATGCTCACATCGATATTAGTTTTATGTATCCTGTCAAAGGAAGTCATAAGACCTTATGAACCTTTCGTGAGTATAATATGCTTCTTCCACAGAATTACTAGCAATATCAGTTTTCAAAAAGCCTATAATATTACAACGACAGTCGGCTATTTTATTTGCTGTTTTAGACGATAAATTGTTTCGCATTTATCGTATATCTGGGAACAATTGGCCATAAATTGTGGTATCTGTTAACTGCAATATATTCACGGTGCAGAATGAATGGAGCTAACTAGTGGTGTCACTCAAGATAACGCTGTATATATTAATGACCTCACACTGTGCTGCTTCAATTAAAAGCTTAGTGCATCGCTGTCTGTGGTCAGATTGTTGTGTAAGATCTGCGTCTGGCGCCTCTATTGATCTGTTAATAAAACTGTTTGTTTTCTTTCATTTAAAATATCTTGGGCGTCTAGGATTGTTTATTTATTGATTTATTTTGATTTGCGAATTTGATTTAGTGCTTCTTTCTTTATTGTGTCTTGCTAGTGCTTTGCTTTATTCTTACGATTATGTGCGTTGTATTTTCTCTCCTGAACTGATTTAGTAAAATGTTTTTTTTTCGGACTGTGGTTAAATAAATATATTTTCTTTCTTTCATTTAAAAAAATATAGATGTGACTTTATTATAAGAGTCTTCTATTGTTTTTTTTATAGTCTACCATTTCATGGACCCACTTGACCCCTGTATCATAGTAATGTCTGACATATTTTAGAAACCCAAATATGCTGTTTTATTGCTTTTAATGTAAGTCGATATATTGAAGAAGCTTTTCAAATGACCGCGATTATGTTTTCCATAGTTAGATATCAATAGAGTGGTCGTAAAACTTATCAATACAAATGACTTGACGATTTGGTAGTTTAGGTGGGAATTACTTCTTTACTCGATTGGGCAAACAGATTTTAATGACGCTCGTTATAGGTATCAGTAATTCAATTCCTGCTAGATTATTCGTTTTTGGGCATCTACGAGTTTTTCTTTCATCACTAATTGCACACACTACCACTTTTTTCATCAATGGAACTAATGCTACAGCCATAAAAACGTGTAAAAGTACAGTAAGTACTTCTTACATAATCATTCGCGTCGTACAAAAACAACGTATTGATAACAATCTTCGTCTTTAACTACGTCTGCCCTACAATTTGCGCGACTGACCGGAGGCAAGTTACCAAAAATAGTGGTCACCCACTCGCAGCCGACCAGGAAACGAATACACCTCAATATGGATAAGCAATGCTAATCGGATATTTGGAATGTTTGGTTAGTTTACTACGTTAACTGTCCTTTTGGGGTTTTAGACATCAGGTTCTGCAATCAGACTAAAATTTGAAGCTAGATTTGGACTTCTGTCTTTATTTCTTACTGTAGAGTCCTCTGTTCCTTTTACTATGCTCTGCTTCATTTGCATAAGTTGCTATGTTTATTTCTTGTGTACGAGAAGCGACCTGCTTTTTTTGCAACTCTTAGTTAACCCAGGTCTTCTATAGGTACAATACCGTCATCAAATTGATGAAAAGCCAGATATATCAATTCATTCGATTTGCAAGGAACCATTATATCGCATTGCATTCTTGTTCTGTTTATTTTAAGAATTATTGACAATAAATACATCTTGTCTTGTCCTTTAGAAACTTCAAGACAATAATGTTATGCTGTACTTTACGCTTTGTTGGGTTCACCATGAATGGCATTGACCACGCGATTCGTTATGGTATGTAACTCGTCATCGTCGTTAGCGATCTTTGTTTGGTGTTTCGGTTTTCGATTTAACTATAACTTCCTTAGCTTGTTTTCTTTTATGGTAAGCTCTTAGCGAACATGATTTTGACTATTCTTTAGCCTTTCGTTTGTGATAAAGCTTGGTAAAAGCCTTACTTATAAGATCGCCAGTTCAACCATAAAACACTTAACAAAAAGTTAATGAAAATCTTTGACATTGGCTTTATAAATAGCTTCTGCCAATCGTTACTCAAGATAAGAATCAAGGACAAGGCTTTCTTCGCAATATTACGTTTCTGCAATAATTTTGCCACGAGCTAGGAAGCCGTCTGCTCAAGCGGGTAGCATTCCTCTGTTCGCCGACCGCGTCCTGCATTCCCATCCGTGGCGGCTTCCAAGAACATTGTGATCCGCTATGCCTTCTTACAAGGCAATCCCTTGCCTCCCTGGACACCAGTTGCCGATACGTCCATCGCCCACATGTGCCCATTACGAGATCGATTCCGCACCACAATGAAACTGAGATCATTAGACACCGTCCCACAGTGGCGTCTTGAGACCGCGACAGTTGTCAGTCGCTGCGACGACATCCATCCGATCAAACCGTTGCGACCGGGCGCGGAGCGTTCGTTGACGATCGACAGTTACGTACGAAACTAATGCCGTGTTTTTAATTTGGACGTTTGTCTCCGGTCCCTGTGAATCAATTGGTAACGGTTGACGTACCTAGTGTGAGACTAATTCGGCGACTTGTGTTCGTTAGTGCGGTGTACCCTGTGAGCTGGCGGCCGTTCGACTAATAACCCTTTGATGTGACAAAGCAGTAATTAGAGCGTGGATTTAAAAATAACTACGCCCACTCGTTCTTGTGCGTGCGTCTTTAACTTGACGCTAATTACGATCAAATATAGCTTAACTTTTGTTGATTATTTGGAAAATTAATTCCAACAATCTCCCCGTTTTTCGGAGAGTACGTCGAACCATGTTTAAACATCGCATCCCAATATGTCAACAGTCAATCAATTGAACATGAAGCCGTAGTATTAGATGCCGCAAACATCAGTGTTAATTGCCTATAAATAAAACAGGGCCATCGTACTGGCCAATTTAGATAGATCCTTGTTTGCTAATAGGTCTAGTAAAAGGACGAATAGTATCGTAGAAATGGGACGACCAATAGAGATCCCGTTAAATTGGTAACAAGCATAAGTTACTGGAGTGTTTCCGGGATTGAAAAGTTTATAGATTACTTACTTTATCAATTTAGATTTTTTGTAAGGCCGGTCAAAGCTGCTTGAATCTGGTGCATTCAAAACGTAACAACCATTAAATGTATCCGAGTAGACCATTTCTATCACTACCGTTATGTCTTCATTATCTTCCAAGTGTGCACGCTTCCTCATTCATGTTTTTCATATTTTGCTGTGATATGTATTCCATGTCTATTATATGAAATATGCATAGCTTGGTCTATATGTCATTCAACATACCCACGTGCTACGATACTTGGAAAATGGAAACTTGTGTTTGTCAACGACTCTGTTATGGCGTGAAATTTTGATGTAAAGCTGTCCAATGATATGTTGCATTATTCATTTACTGTATATGCGTTTTCCATATTATTATGATAATCCAACTCAATAATTTTCTATAATCTTTCGCTTTTCTATTTTGTACGTACTCTGCTCCATTTAAGCAATGTTCCATTGCATGGACTGCGTATGCATTAAGTTCTTAATTGTGCTTATTATCTCTAACTTGTGAAACTGCTAGTATACCATTTACTGGTTTTAAAAAAAGGCTGCGTAGAACTGGTACTAAGTTCTGTTTAAATTCAGTTCTACCTTTAAAAGGTTGACACATTTGCCTTGTTATCAACAACTGAATCTATGTTTTAGTGCAACTTGCTTTAAAAGTCTTGTACTTCATTCCATGCCATAATTGTTAATGAATGCAATTAATATACTCGTGTTATGTCTTGAACAGAATTATTTACAGTCGAAGGTACTATAATTAATTAATTTCTTAAGCTAAGGCTTGCACGTCTATTGAAGACCAGAATGTTGAAATGATTGATTGATTTTTTTTAAGCAAGCTTGTAATAACGTCTAGACATTGTTGTGGGTGGATGATACGATTATTTTACATTGTATTTGATGAAAGAAACTATTGAAAACGAGGACTATGGTAGTGAAATCTTTCGTGTATAAAATCTCAGAAAATCTTCTAACGATATATACGTTAATAGATATAAAATATGTTATAGGCGGCTTAATACACCTATAACTAAGAACTCCATTGTATCCTATTGAGCCATTAAACTGAACCTATTGGCCTCCGCCGAAGTCATAATTCTGTCGAACACTTGGCCTTAGTTACAAACATGTTAAAGACATAATTCTCTTGCCAATACGTGAATTACGGTTTAATTGTTCACATGTGGCAGTTTCTTTAGCTATTTATTAATAGCAATTGTGATTTTCTTAACAATGAAAACATTGCAAACATTTCTATTTAAACGAAAAATGTTATGAATGCCGACTGTGTCTAGGGTTTTTCTTGTATCGTCATCAACATCATCATTGTCTATTTTAACTCCTAAATTCTTTATTTTCTGTAAGCTCTCATCGAAATATACAACTAACGAAGAGTTTTGTACCTATTCTGCCATTATTGATATATTTTCGTTCACATCAAATCTTATCTAGGCTTTATTGACACCTCTGTGTTTGCTATCACGTCTGCTTTGTTATCTATACTTATTAGGTTATATTATATTTATATCACATTATCTAAGCTGACTTAAGTATCTTTGTTCTGTTCTGTTTCTGGCCATCATAATGTAATTTTATTGGCAGCATCAGATAGTTAGCTCATCTCGTAAAATACCAC
Source organism: Lacanobia wlatinum (assembly GCA_947578705.1). Classification (NCBI taxonomy): domain Eukaryota; kingdom Metazoa; phylum Arthropoda; class Insecta; order Lepidoptera; family Noctuidae; genus Lacanobia; species Lacanobia wlatinum. Next base: position 23,269,304 of record OX388034.1, read on the forward strand.
TTTACCTTGTATATCTATGAGTAATGTGATTGCCAAATACAATTATCATCCAATAAGAGCATTCCGGTAATTGCCAGTAATTGCAGGACTTGAGTCAGCGACTAGGCTTGTTATGAGATGACCTACCTTTCAACCCAATTTTCATGCCTGTTATTGTTCATTCCATTTTTGTTTTTTGAAGACATTACTGTAAGCTATAGGTAAAGATGTATTAACTCCATTTTCTTTTTCAAAATTTAGGCTCAGTAGTTTCGGAGATAAGGGCAGAATCAGTCCAGTGTATCCGGAGAAAACTGGCTGTGACAGACGGACAGACAGACACCCGAGTGATCCTATAAGGGTTCCGTTTTTTGTTCGGAACCCTAATAACGATAAGGGCGAGAGAATGGTGACTCAAAGTATTGACCTGCCAAAAATTATATTAGATACGGTAGTGCTTTGGCTATTTAAACCATTATCGTAGGCGTGGTTTTATGTTACAAGATGATCAGTAATAATTGATAATCCCATACAAATCTTACATAATAAACAGATTTCTATTGATGTAGAGGCTACGCGTGGTAATTAAGTGTGGGATGCAAAGGTTTTATTAACGACTTGGTTATTAGTAGCTGGACAAGTTAGCCATCGCCTACGACCACCATAGTCACCTACTTCCAACAATTTGGTGTAATAATTGCGATTTCTACTACTGCTGATATTGGTGCACCAGATTTTTTTGTAGTGGAAGTTGTAGCTGCTGATAGTTAAGCAGTGGTTACAAAATTGATGTGTCGAAATATCACTCGCCACCGCTACTAGGAGCTTGTATGTAGCTTGAAATTAAATAAAACAAGAGAGATTATATGATAATTGCATTGTATGAATACATGGTGTCTAGGAATAATAAATCTGAAGGGTCTTATGAGAGAGCTTTTGCACTAGAATTCTAGAATCCCAGTTGCATCTCAGATAGAAAAGAAGTTAGACAAAGGATAGGAACACAGTTGCAACGCAGTTGATGTAATTGCAGGTACCAAGATGTGTATTGCTCGTATCTTTATCTAAGGTATCGCGACCTTCACTACTTCTACTATGGTCCCACCCACGGATGGGCGTCACCCACACGCCGGAGACAATGGGTACAACATCGATACGTTTTATACAATTTCCTTTTAAAATGGCTTAAACTCCTCAAGGTTTAAAATCTTTTGCTTGTTAAAAAAATACTTATGCGTCAGTCAGTTCATGAACTACCAACATGTTGTGAGAAAAGTTTTCATATATTATTGAAAAATGATATGGCTATCTAGATAGGAGACGACCGTCTATTGTGAGGCCAATATCGATATCTATATGGAAGTAGAAGACACGCTGCGCCGACCCTAAGTATTGGGGAAAGCGCAGCAGTATGCTGAAGAAGTTCAGTAACTAGTAGTGATCTTATATAACTAATGTAATTGGACTAGTAATTACCCTTTTCAGTCTCGATTTACCAGCTTTGAAGTAATTTAATACTAATATCACTCAGATCAATCAGACCTGAGGGGCTACTCTCTAACGAAATCCGTAGTTTCGGGCTTAGTTGTGGGCGGGCATTTTCTACTTCGTATCACCTAACCACTGAGAACTAATGATAACACGATTTGACAGTTACTGTGAAATCGTGTTGTCATTCATTCTCAGTTCGGGTTCGGGACTATTCGTAAGTCTGTAGGTGATACGGAGTAGAATACGCCCGCCCGCAACTAAGCCCAAAACTACGGATTTCGTTAGAGAGTAGCCCCCCTGTTCTTGATCACTAATCAGATCTGATACGAATTTTGTTTTGTTTGATTTGTTACGCTTCAAAATAATGTATGCTGTTTTATTTGAATTTCTAGTTGCTCTTCAATAGAACTGGATTTGAATTACATAAATTCACTGGTGATGACCAGAGTAATTATTATTTCAATCAATTGCATGATGCATTGCTTCCTCAATGAGTTTGTTAGTAGTTACTGACTTTCCCTCATTTGTATTTTTATGCGAAGAAGCATTTGCTGATGTTAATGTTTCCTTGACATGATTGAGAAATAGATTTCTTTAAAAAACTTTGTGAACTACTCTTTGCTGCTTTCATGTGAAAATAGAATTAAAGTCCGTAACTTTTATATTGACTTGATTCAAATACGTTACCGTTTATAACAGTTCTTTCAAACAAAGCTTCTATTTGAAACATAACCACAGTCCACACCATTGTTTACGAAATAACAAACGTAAACGTTAGTAATGTTTGCCCTACTTCCACGCCAGCTACTAATGTCTATACGTCATTATATGTAATGTACTGTATAATAGCATAATTGCCTTCAATAGGCCCTTGTGTCTCCATCGAATATTTGTGTTTTGTTACATTGAAAATAATCACACGCCAGCAGCCAATTTTGCTCTTTACTGTGAGAAAACAGGTTAAGACTGTTTACTCGCGGCGACCACGTGAGTTTCACGTAGATACAGTTGTAGGGCGCCGCCCGCCCACACAGCCGCCACACACAAACATGTCATTACATAACTTACTGGCTCAGACATAACCCTACGCACATTCATTATATTTTTTCACGCTTTTTACAAAGAGGTTAATGAAGTCGGTTCGCGATCAGTTGTGAAATACGTAACGGCGGAAATGACCACCTGACGGGAATAGCGCGTCGCGCAACTCTGTCGCCAGCTCACAGTGTGACCGCGCTATCACCCGGCTCCGCTCGCGCCGCAGATAACCCTGCATCACACCGAAAATAACCAGTCTTCTCCTAGCCGCGGTCCAGCCACGACTGTCGCCAATTTGACCTATCCCGCCTTTTATACCAAGCAAGAGGGATGGCATCCGTGCGCACGCGCTCTGCATCCCCAAAATCCGTTTCGTTCTCACCGATTTTGGAGCGAAAGTACAGTGTGGAACGAAGACCAGCGAGTCCTCCCGAACTGAAGTCGACGGACTGGAGGAAGTACTTTACCGATTTCAGTGCATATCTTGGTGAGTGAAATATATGAGGTGTTTGGGACTAATTCATGAGTGAGTCAGGTCGCTTTTATTGTACGGCCTTGCGCTATATCGGTTGCGTGTTAGTGGAGCGTTCGGTTCGGGACCGCTGCGTAAACAAAACTTGCGTAATCGCGTCTATTGGTTTGTGAAGATGTCCGATTTTATCACGTCGCTCAAGTTATGGGCTTTGTTAGTCAAATGCGAAAATATTTTTCCTTTGTGAACAGAGAATATTTTATTCATGGCTTGTAAATGGATGACATTTGGCTCAAGAACCGACGTAGGCACTAAGCACTAATTTATTTTATTGGACTTCAAACAATGTCAGTGTTTTTTTCGAAGAAGCAGTTTCGTTCTATGCGAAATATATCAAAATGATACTTGGAAACGAAAATGTTTTTTTAGATCCCATTCAAAATATCTCGTAAGCCAACGTAATAAAAGCTTTATTTTTCTCTAGACCACAAAAAAACCAGTCCTAGTTTCAGATTTGGAGCAATTTACGTACATATTATAAGAGAACAATTGGAAGTGTTCGGTATCAGTTGACCACGAGGTGTCAGTTGTCCTAAGATAACCTTGCGGGCTGTGGTCAAATGTGGTCAGTGCTGCAAAATATTCTAGCGACACTATATCGCATTGTTTACTACTTGTCCTGTCTTACAGCACTGTTATTAATAGCTTTGCTTCCAGTTATGAAGTTGATTTTATCTTTGCGTGATTTCAAGCTTGCGAAATGACGCATCGTTTGAGGTAGTTAATCAATATACCAAAGTATTTTGATGGACCAAACTACTATTTTCTTTCTACCAAGGCTCATTGGCTATTAGCACTTCTGTTTGCTTCCGTCATCATTATTATCCTTTCGGTTGAAAGGCATCCACTTCAGAACAAGTGGACATAGACATCTCTCAAGACTCTCCGCATCTTCCGGTCCAGTGTTTCTCGCATTTTCTTCTGTACTGTATTTTGTTGCTAGTATTTCGATTAGCAAAGTCACAGTTTTACCAAAGTCACAACCACACTGACAGCCGAGTCCTGGTCCAGAATACTTAAGGGTTTTCTTTCAAATATTTTCCATGTGTTTGCATTGCTTGTTAGGGTTCCGAAAAAAAAAATGGAACCCTTATAGGATCACTCGGGTGTCTGTCTGTCTGTCCGTCTGTCACAGCCAGTTTTCTCCGGATCCACAGGACCGATTCTGTTGAAATTTGGTACACATATGGACTTCTGTGACCCAAACACGGACGCGTCACGTAAATCATTAATTTTTTAGTATGGTGGTCACTTCTGGAAGTCAAACTAGAAAATTGCAAAAATAAAGTTTTTTTAACAATATCGCGTGACATATCAAATGAAAGGGCTTCATGTGAAAGTTTTAATTATATTTTTTTCAAAATTTTAATAATATTTTAAAATATATTAAGTTTTGAAATTATTTAAGAAATTAGACGAAAAATGACCATTACCTTATTTCCGAAATTAAAGAGTAAAATTTTGAAAAAAAAAAATGGCGATAATACCCTATAAGAAAACCTATAGATTACAGGAAAACCTATAAGAAGTCTATAGTGTCAAAATAAACTGTAAAAAAAAATTGATTCGGAACCCTTTGCACGCGAGTCCGACTCGCACTTTTTTTTATTCCAAACAGCATAGAATATGAAAAACGTTAAGATTTTTCTTGTGGTCCAAGTAGGCTATCACGAATGTATCTTTTGAGTCTCGTAGATTATAGAACGAAAGCTAGAGGAAGCTCTGGTAGCACCAAGCAGCATACCCTTGCCATTATACCCGTCAGCTATCGTACTTATAATTTCCTCAATCCGTTTGCCTAGCGTGGTAATTCAGCTTACAACCTTGAAGATTCATGCCAAGCTCGTTCCATCATCGGATAACAAGGCGTAAAACCGCTCTCACATGCTCGTCATTCCACCAATACGCATGAAAAGTTTTAGTTTCTTTCATTGCGCGTACAGCTAAGGAGTGCAATTCCCTGAAGGATACTTGTGATACCTGATATTAAAAGGTTACTTCTAGTCAATCGTTCTCATCGTCGACTATATCATTTTTTACAATTAGGTGAAATATTGGTTATACGCAAGATTATAAAAATAAACTTTTTACATGTTTTTTTTGGTTTTGTATCTTTGTTTTTTAACACCGACTTCCGAAATCAAGGTTATTTTATACTTTGTAGAATTTGTTTCGAAGTCAGTTTTATTTTTTTGTAAAAAAGTTTTTTATTTTTCACTTTTAAGTGGTGATACTTGAAAGATGTCTTCGTCTACGCAGAAATTGAAATAAGCAAAAATGCTCATAAAATAAAAAAAAAAACTGAACTAAACTGAAGCAAATTACTGGACCAAATGGCAAGTATACCGCATCGAACTAAAAAAGAATCACAGAAATCGGATCAGAAACCTCGGAGTAATCGGTGTACATACATAAAAAAAACCCGCCGAATTGAGAACCTCCTCCTTTTTTGGAAGTCGGTTAAAAATAAAGATTTTCAGGCGATAATCGAGCTTTCACGAGTGATGATACTAAAACTAGACTCTTATCTGTGTCTTAGCCATATCGAAGACCGTTTCATGATGTGGGCGAGGTTAAGTTAGATTATTTTAGGGAACTTTGGGCACCCCGACATGGATAGGTTAGGTTCAAATGGGCCATCAGTCATCATGTAATCCCATTCAAGCTAGGTTCCTTTAAACCCTGCAGACAGAAATAGGAGCTCCGCACGGTGGGGCTTCGTCGTCGAGGTTAGTTTTGAGAGGTGGCCAATTTTGCGATATGGCTTCGACATCTACCGATACCAGGGGGGCTACTCTTTAAGTCCGAAGTCCGTAGTTTCGGGCTTAGTTGCGGGCGGGCGTATTCTACTCCGTATCACCTACAGACTTACGAATGAATGACAACACGATGTCACAGTAACTGTCAAATCGTGTTATCATTCGTTCTCAGTGGTTAGGTGATACGGAGTAGAATATGCCCGCAACTAAGCTCGAAACTACGGACTTCGGGTTTAGAGAGTAGCCCCCCAGGTGACTGACTGTACCAAAGAGCTTTTGATGACTATGCAGAGACAAGAAAGACAGGAATAGACGACCTTTTAATAATACGTTTAAACGGTTTTGATGTAGTCAGATGTGATGGTGAAATATGAAGGTGCATGCGTGACTAATTAAGCCATTAATTTAATCTTAACGCATCTTAATTAGCGCAGTTTGCTTTAGGAAGTGCCTTATTTCCTGTGATTAGTGATAGTTTTGATTCGATACACGCCGGTGATTTTATTAATGATCTTTATGAAATGAATGTTGGGCTAATTTGTTACTCTGGAAATTCGAATGCATTTACTATGTTATTGTATTCGTCTTTTCCATGGTTATACAGACACATCAGCTTCCTTGATTCTGTGAAATGTCACTGCTGTCCACATAATCATCTTCCTACCCTTATCTCATGTTACGTGGGCGTGACAATCTTGTTATCATACTCTTTTTTCTTTGATATCATTCCTTGCACAATCCATCCATATTTTCTTTGGCCGTGCCTTATGATTTAGACTGGTCAAACAACATGGTTCAAGGCGTTCTAGTACAACTAACGCCATCTTGTGACTCAACTACAAATCAAGACCAACAACAAAACAAACTTTACGCAGCTGATCATAGATAGAACTGTATTCGCTTTATTTTCTGTGTTCCTTGCTGCTGATTTAGGTTTTTTATTTATATTTATTGAGTGTTCTTATTTTTTTTTTTTAATTAAACGATATCATCTGCAACTCTAGCAACTGTTAAATGTGCAACTGTTAACTGGCTGCGCGAGCGCAGTTTTGATACGCCTTCTAATAAAATGATAGCAATATTTTTCAATGACACTCGCGCTTGTTGCTCTTAAAGTATGACTAGGCGTTATAAAAGTGTAGATTTATTAAACACGCAAGAATTTGTCAGTGTAGGTCAAAAGTCTCGACTTCACTTATAGAGATGCAATGATCATTGATCTCCACATTAAAAGATCATCAAGATTTGGGATTTTTAAATTTTAGGTTTATTTGCGATGCTTTCGTTCCACTTTAGTTCGTGATGAAATTAACCTAGAAAGCGGTTACTAGATAGTTTGAAACCTTGACCTTTAGGTCACCAGTAGCAAACACAAAAAAAGTTAAGGACTTAATAAGATAAATAATACAACGAGTTACCTTATCGTAATGGTACAGCGTCTCCTTGCTTGTCTCTCTCACCTCTGTAGGCAGACAAAATGGAAAAGTCTTGTCTATGAGTTGCGATCACTTTTTAGTAGTTTTTAAACTTTAAAATCCTGTTTTTTTTCGCACTGGTGTTATTCTAACCAAAGCTAGTCAAGTTTAATAAGCACATTTTATATGAGGTTGGTACTTGGTAGGGATAATATGAGGAAATATTTTGAAAATTCTATAGCCAAGAGGACAATAGAACTAGATTATAAACGAACAACGTTGCCTATACACAAGGAAAACTGTAAATTTTCACATATTTTCCTATACAATATACGTCTATTTTGCTTTATATGTATTGTTTTAAAACCGATAATTTCTAAATCATTATGAATAATTAGCGTATGCCCGCGGCTTATAGATTTTCGCAAAAAATAAAACCCTCTCCAGGATCGATGTCTGTCTAAAATTCATCAAAGTTGGTTCAGCGTTGGTTCAGCAATTCCGCACTCTCATTTATAATTATAATGTTAGTTGAGATCTAAGTTATTCAATCTCGAAGTAACTAAATCAACGTTCTATAAATAACAGATTTACTGCATGCCTTTATTATCTCAGAGTGACCGCAGGCCAAAGTTCAGTGCTTCCACGAAATTCCAAAAGTACTTACTAATCGCCCTCTCCTTTCCCTCACACCTAAACGGAACTTCACGACTTGCCAGAGAGGGCTAGCAGACAAATTCCACCGAGACCGCGTCATCCTATGACGCCGCAACACCGTATTATCAAAGCGGCGTCAGCGCATTCATTGATGGACCGCACCATAAAGCACTTTCAGCGCTAGATTTAAAGCATTAGAACACCCAACATCTGTTTTACTTTCTGTCTACCTCTAAAACGGTACTAGTTTACATTGTCCTAACACACGCAACTAACACGACCGAAATACTAATTCGTGAGCTCATCTCTCTCAGCGCTACCACTAACGGACGATAAAAGAATCGCAAATATTTATGTGAACAATATGTTAGGCTGTGAGCGATTTTTGCGGTCTGCGCTTACGGAGGTGAATCAGTACTGCATTAGTCCATAAGAGAGTCGCCCGCGCCTCCTTGCTCGCACGAGGGCAAAGGAGATATATTTAAATTTAGAATCCCTTCCTCCGCCCTTGAGCCGAAAGCTTTTTTTTACATTTTATGGCGTTTCTTGCGAATTCGCCGCGGCCAGTTTCTTGTGAACCGTTTTAAGTGATACCAAAAAGTTATAATTTAAAATATTGAAAATGTCTCAGTCTCATTATAAAGTGAATGATGATATTTACGGGAAAATATTGAAAAAAAATCCGTCGCCAAAGAAAATACAATACGAGGAGGTATATGAAGCTGTTGGTGGATTGGGTATAAATATTTTAATTCTTATTAGAAATTACTATTTACTTCGCTTAATATCCTGTTCTTAGTTATTTACTTTGAATCACTCGTATTTATTATTGACTTAACCTGGTTACGAGGTTACTCGTGTCATCTTTGAATATATTAAACTACAAAAAGGTGCTTTGTATTGTTGGGGACATCTATATATTTTTTATCAGGTCGCCCATAATAATTATCAAAGAGGCTTCTTGTAGCAATGCCTTGTGAAACACTGCTTATCTTATGGTGGTAGGCAATTTGCGTAACTTGACCGATAAGAGGTTACGCCATTATAATTGTTAGGAGTTTTTTTTTTATGGAGAGTGTTCTTTATTTAAAGGCTTAAGAAGCCATTGAACTCCGAAAAGCAAACTAGTTCCTGACAAACGGGTCTTGGGGTACTGTATCGGCCGGGTGCGCTTGCGCAGCGAAATGTATTAATTTTTAATTATGCAAAAACTTGAGGCCCTTTCTGTTATTTGATTTGCCTTTATTGCTACAAAATCTTGAGACTTCTGGGAAGTATCCTATTTTTATTGGGTCTGTTTTGATTTTACAATTGTGAAATTCAGTCATAGCTGTTCTGTTTTTTTTTTATTTGTGATGGGTTTGACTTTAGTCTAGGTCAGATATGACAAAGTCTACGATAGAGCGAGCTTACCCAGAAGGAGACTGAACTTTGAGGAGATTAGGGTTGTAAGCGTTTTGCTTAGTTCAGGATTATAACATAGTTCCCATAGCATCTTATAATTATTACCACACATTGAGGACCACATATAATTATTATGAAACAATAAAAGTACCCAGTAATAGTCGTTCTATGTATATAACCATAAACACGTCAATTATTATGTAATATTTCCGCGTGATAATTTAAATGAGCCTGATTGGTTGAATCCTTGACACTGTTTTCATTAAAACAAAACATATTTGAAAGGGGCATATATATTTTTTTTGTTACTATTTAATATTTCTCCGATCTTAACACCCTGGTCCTATAGCCAAGTAGTAAAAGAACTCAAATAGAAAAATCTATCTCAATCCTTTCCAGCTCATTACTGACCCCGAGAACAGGAAAATGATTGTAGACAAAATTAAAGTCTTGGACTCCTGTGAAGCTCCTGTGTCACTCAGTATTACAACAGTATACTTATGAAGTTAAGAACACGAAGTTGCTGCTTCTGATTTTTGCGTGTGTCCAGTGTCTTCCATTCCTTCTTTTATTGATTTCGTGTTCAAGGGCAATATTTCACAATAAGTACTTCCAAAATTTTGATCTTCCTCTTGTCCTTATCCCAATGGGGAATATGCATGCGATTTTTTTATTTGCAAAATGAAATACTTATTAACTCTAATAAACAATTATGAAAATATTTTTTAAATACCTTCATCAGCAATGAAGTTATAAAGCTTCAAAGTTTACAATTAGAAAGAGAAGTCCGATATGAATTGTGACGTCAAAGTTCTTGGCGCCTAAACAGCTGCCATAGAAAACAGCGTTTTCGCGAGAGGGACAGATATATTTGTTTAAAATAATTATATCTCGTTTGTTTTTCGAGCAATTTTGATTCTATTTTCACTGTTAGTATTCTATTTGTGTATATTTTTAGATAAACTGTATAGATAATAAATATTTTTTTCGTGCATATTCCCTATTTTGTGATCATCGCAACATTGACTGCATCCGTGGTCGAGTGGTTTAGGCGTTTGCCTTGTGACCTGGTGGTCGTGGGTTCGATTCCCACGGGAAGCATACTTCGTAAAGTTGTTTCTAGTTTGGCTAGGACGTTGCATGCTTGAATCTCCTGATTTTCTGATAAAAAGATGATTCTGTGCTTCGGAAGGCACGTATAAGCCGGTGGTCCCGGCCGCCAAATGGCGGTCGTCAAATAAACCATGTCAGAGGCCCTTGAGGCGGTTTAAAAACTCTGACACTAGGGTGTGTGGGGTCGTTAGACCTTACTATAAGAGAGAATCGCAACATGTCTTCTTCTTCCATACTGTCTATTAGTTTTCGTCTCAGTAGCCCTTTCTAGACCATTCATCGTTTATTTGTTTTTCCCCTTTTCGTGTGTCAATCTAAATTACTTTGAATACTTTCCTTACGACATTTTCCTCAAACCTCCGCATTACATGCCCATACCATGACACCATTCTGAAATCCTTACTTTTAATATTATAAGTGCGAAAGTAACTGTGTCTGTCTGTCTGTCGCGCTTTCACGCCAAAACTACTGAACCGATTTAAATGAAATTTGGTACACAGATAGTCTAGACCCTGAGAAAGGACATAGGCTATTATTATATATATTACTATATATATTATTTTATGTCGGGAATATGTTCCCTGGGGACCACGCGGGCGAAGCCGCTGGCAGAAGCTAGTATACCATATTTTTTAAACTGGAAGCATTATATTTCAATTGTTTGGTTGATATAGTTGAATATATTCCAGTGCATCGTTTGGTGCCATAATATTAATTCCGTTCAATTAGAAGGACCCCGCTCTGCTCCAGCAAACATGATGTCATATGACGAATGCGGCTTGCTTTATTTATTTTAATTGATTGGATAATAAATTCTTGCTATTAATTAATTATCTCATACTGTTCTATAATAATTATAATATTGATCGGCTAGTGACGTCTATGTAACTAGTTGTAAACAACTGAAACCCGCCAACATGCATGCATGTATTATGGGGTTCTCGTCTTCCTATCCTCTGAAAATGGCTATAGTTGCACAGAAAAACTGCTTTGCACCATTCACTGTAGATTTTTTTGTTTTGGTATTAATTTCTCTTAATCAACCTTATTGATCTATAACTCTTATATAAGCAACAATCACCTCTTGGAAAGGGGATCATCCAATGAATTGCTGGAATAAAGCCTTTGTATTCTGGGGGGCTACTCTCTAACGAAATCCGTAGTTTCGGGCTTAGTTGCGGGCGGGCATTTTCTACTTTGTATCACCTAACCACTGAGAACTAATGATAACACGATTTGACAGTTACTGTAAAATCGTGTTGTCATTCATTCTCAGTTCGGGTTCAGGACTAATCGTAAGTCTGTAGGTGATACGGAGTAGAATACGCCCGCCCGCAACTAAGCCCGAAACTACGGATTTCGTTAGAGAGTAGCCCCCCTGAATACGATACTCAAGAATTCATATCCAGCAATGTTTTAAGCTGCTGCAATTTTCTCGATCAAAGCATACCGGTAGATAAAAACAAAATAAGACACTGTTGATAACTTGACATATTTGCTACAGCGTGAGATGAACTTGTATTTATTAAAAGGTCCCATGTAGTCATCACAAACTACATTATAGATAGTGACTCATTTACTTTAGCTGATAAGTACTGGTGGTTAAGTGGACAACTCAATTACAACATGTTGGAACTGCCCGAAGTTGGAGAAAGCCCTAATGTAATGTTAATGTTTAAGCATGAGAGTTTGGAAATTCAGCCTTTAATTTTCACATTCCAGGCAAAGTTATACCAAGCATTTAATTTGACGCCAATTTTGTCGCTAAAAAATATGTTTTCTGTTTACAGTTAGCCTTTACAATTAATTTACATTAATCATGCATCTGAATCCGCTTTAAACTTATATTGTTTCGAATTAGACACAACAATCGTTCTTCACGTCTTAACAACTTCCAATATGTGTAGTTTCTACCTGTTTCCCGTCATTCATTTCTTTTTAGTCATTATCCATTACGAAATTGGTTTGTCCCCGTTTCTTGGTAACTAAAATCAAAGTTCTTGGCAAAACAACTTCGTCATTCGGAACCTTATGTAACTAGGATTTGTGCAGTCGTCATGATTTTGTTTAAATTTTGTGCTAAAGTTACCGTTTCCCTTGATTCCAGATGCGCTGCTCGCCGATCTTCAGAACTCCATCAACCCTGGTGCCAGGGTAGGCAGTCCAGGCGGCAGGAGTTCCCCTGGTGGAAGGACAGCATCCCCTGGTAGAACCAGTTCACCGCTTGGCAGAGGAAGCTCGCCTGGACGACTCAGCTCTCCGGGAGGCAGTTTAAATTCACCATCGTCGACGGGTTACGGCTCGATAAATGGATCTAGGAATATATCTTCAGATTATACTAAACCTGCTTCGGTGAGTGACAGAGTAATCCTTAAAGATTTAGTTAAGCTTGTTAGATCATTGATAGTGTAGGAAACTTCAATGTGGATTGAAGGTTGACGACATTTTTGCATAGTTTCGATTACTAAATCGGTGCTATTTAAAATGTCATTAATCAATGTAGTGTTTGATTTCAAGGATTTGAATATTTTATTTTTGTTACATACACTGGTTTTCAGCTGAATCCGGTTTGACTGGAAGCCGACCCCAATAAAGTTGGGAAAAAGCTAGGCGGATGATGTTTGTACATCCTCCTTCATAATTTTCATCATCATCCTCCATCCTGACGGAGAGATATTTAGTGGCGGGTAAAAGTCCTAAATAGGTACTTTCAATTGTACTGTACCATCATTTGTTATTCCTTGAAGGCCGTAACACTAAACGACATATTAGTTCACAATAACAAGCAGCTAGTCTATTCTGTAAACAACTATTTCGATATCGAGGTTCACCTGAGTGACAAAACACACAAAATTACCTTTATGACACGCAACATAAAGATCTTAATTTGAACCTCACCTCGGATTCCACTGTCGTGATACGAAAATGTTGTTACAGAATAGCACTACAGATCAGGTAAGTTAATGCACCGCCTATGTATTAGGGCGACCATGCCCAACTGACCTGAATTACCGTCTTTTACGAGATAGCCCATAGTTCGCTCGATCATCCTACAATGTATTGTGATAATAGCTTTACTTACTTACGTAAATACTTAGATGAGGAAGATAGCACTTTGTTGATTATACTGTTACGATTTATCTCTTGTAATATCAAACAAGTATACTTGCAGTTTACTAATAGATAGATAACAAGCAGATGATTATGTTACTGATTTTATACTTGAATGTTATGCAACTTGTTGTTATTGCGTGCGTACGAAGGTCATCTTTTCGGGCCGATTGAGCCCTTCTCAAATTTTGTGCGACCAGAAAGGTATAATGACGCTTTTATATCCAGTGGTCAACCACTGACACTCCATTGAAAGAAATAGCATAGAATCTTGTCAAAATCAACCATTATGAAATCAATGATAGACCATTCTGACACTATTGTAATAGCAGACTTGGGGCCCAGTATGTGGCCACTTGGATTGCTCTGCGCCCTGCGGTTGCCTCGGTCCGAGGGCCAATGGCAACAAAAAGCAACAATAAGTTTGCGACTGAGATGCGATTGCGGTGGGGCTCGGACTGAGGTGGGACTCGGATTCCGCTGTCGAGACACGAAAATGTTGTTACAGAATAGCACTACAGGTCCTGGAAAGTACAGATGGTTGGGAATCAATGGCAGGAAAGTAGTTGGGGCATATCCTGCAAAGCCGCTCCACACTGGCACTGTGTTTGGGATGGGTCATTTCAATGTGGATAAGATGCATCAAAGAGAAAAGTTTCCTAGTTCCTTTTTGATTATCATATTAACTGATGACTGTATCTCAAAAGTCAATGTTACTCGTTTGGTTCAACCTAGATTTCGTTGGGGACGCTTCATTAGCATCGCGATTGGCAGTAGAGACGCATGAAGACGTCTTGTACATTTCAATTGATGAATCAGCCTTGGAAATGGGCAATAGGCATTCTACAAGGTAAATCTAAGTGTTTGTTAAATTACAAATTACCTTATTGAACATTATTTCTGTTGAATAACAGTTGTTTTATAATAATTTTCTCAAGGCTCTGAACCTCATATTCCATTAAAATAGTAAACATAGGCGATGAATATAGTGATATTTATTATATTCCAATAACTACGTATAAATTCATAGAATTTAGTCATCAAAGAGATTCACAAATTACATGTTGACGAGTTGATGAGTATTCTTGGAGTTGTTGATAGTAATAATGTTCAAAGTCAAAGTTTACTCAATGTTTGTATAGTAATCTGTTTCTAGGAATCTACAGACATTAAAACAATGGTGAACTAAGAGCTTCATGTATTTACAATCAAGGCCAGAATACTCCTTGAAGTAAAGATGAAAGAAAATGTTTTGACCTATTTAATCATATCTGTACTTTAAGTGTTGCACCGACCACAAGTAACATGAGATAAAGGCAGGAAGATGATAAATCGTATCTATAATTTCTTCTTTCTTTGAGAAATAAAGCCTATAATGCTTTGATTATTATCAAGTTAACGGCTTTTTTGTTCAGTGCAAGTAGAAATGGTTTGATTATAGTCTTCTAGATTGATGAATTCTTTGATAATTACAGCAACAATATCAGAGTCAGTTGACGTGTTGTTTTAGTCATTTAAATTTTATGTATAGAACAAGGGCGGACTTAATGTAACAAGGCATTCTCTACCAGTCGACCTGAATAATCCTAATTACAAATGTTAGTTCGTTTATTGCCTAACCAAAGAGACAAAGGACAAACGGACGTCATGCTTTAGACAACTACTGGACTGTGTTTTGTTTTGTCTGTGGTCTGACCAGAGACTCGTTGTAATGTCCAGTCCTGACAGTGAAACAGGTTTTTATTTAGTTTGTTGATTTTTTTGTCCTTGTTTTTTTGCGTAATTTCTGCCGGAATAAACATGTTTTCTTTCTTCTTTCTTTCTGGATGTCGGTCAGTGGGTACGTATCAAAATCCCGAAAGTTCATAATACCTATGATTGAAATACCGACGTCCAAAACACCGAAATTCAAAATACCGAAAGTTTTAAATGCCGATAGTCGTTATATCGAAACACAAAATACCGATGTTCAAATGCCCGAAAGGACGAAATCCCGAATGGACGAAATCCCGAATGAAGGAAATACCGATGGATGAAATCAGAGAGTCAGCGAGTGAAGCGAGCTCGGGACCTTAGGGCACCCCGACACGGACAGGTTAGGTTAGAAGGGTGAAAATAACCACGAAGGGTGTGGCGGAGTCTGTGTTCGCTCGCTTCGCTCGCTCACTAGACTCCGCCACACCCTTCGTGGTTATTTTTTTTGTAAACCCTAGAACTTCAGTAGGCTCCGACTACGCTTTTTAGGCAACTTTTAAGTGTTTCGAGGTTAGGTTTACAAAAAATCGTTTTTCTCGGAAACGGTGGCAATTTCGGGATTTTGTACTTCGGGATTCTAAACTTTCGGGATTTAAAACTTTCGGCCAAACAACCATTCGGCGTTTCAATTATCGGGATTTCGTCTATCGGTATTTTAAAATTCGGTCTATTAAAATTCGGGATTTTGATATGTACCCCGGTCAGTACCTCAAGCAAATTATTTATCCCATCATCAAACATCCCCCTACCGTTATCTATATACTAATCTATACTAATATATAAAGCTGAAGAGTTTGTTTGTTTGTTTGTTGGCTTAAACGCGCTAATCTCAGGATCAACTGGTCCGATTTGAAAAATTCTTTCAGTGTTAGATAGCCCATTTATCGAGGAAGGCTATAGGCTATATATCATCACGCTACGACCAATAGGAGCGGAGTAGACGAAGTTGCGCGGGTCAACTAGTCCTAATATATTTGGGGTCGGCGCAGCCTGTTTTCTTCCATACATTTGCCGTCATATCATTTCAAACTACATCATCGTTCATACAAACTGTTCATCGTTTTGCGTCCTCATCGTCGCCTATTAGATCCAAATACTCTCTGCCTCTTCTCTTTGTTCGGTCCTTCATGTCTGAAGATCGTGGCCATGGTGGGATCTAAGTCTGGAACGGACAAATTAACTCCATCGGATTCTATCACTAGCAATATTAGCAACTGTATAAATTTTCAGTGTTTCTACATCTTTGACCATATTTAAGCAGTTTACCCATTCCCAATGATCAGTTATGCCAAGTTATTTACATTCATCCATATTATCAAGAATGGCTTTTATAATGACTTGATTGTCGTACATAATTTGACCTACAAACACTGGCCTACTGCACTAGAGTCAAGTACAACTGGTCCTCATTCAAGTCATGAGACATTCCTTGTTTCTATATTGTTAAGTTGAGTGTTTTATGATAACAGATAAACTGTTTTCCTTAGATGTAGTACTATATTTATATTATTTGTATCTTTATCTTCGTCGTTCTGTGGTCGTTACGTGTAGTCAGTAATCTGACACCAGTCTTGCCAAACCACCAGTCCACCCACCACCACCACCAGGAGGTATAGTTCGCATCACCGTTGTTTACCCCTCCGAAGTTAGGTTTTAGTGACGACCGCGCAGGTGCAATCGCGTAAATAAGTGTTACGCTCCTAGAATATTTTTTTGTTTATACGTATTTCATTATAAACTAGTAACAAAGACTATATCAAACCATATCAAAAAGTAGAACCACAGATACGTACACCACAAAAAACAAATCCAACAGTAAGAAATAACCAAAATAATTAATTAAAAACAATAACAACGTGTAACAATTTTCGCATCAACATTCGTATTGCATTGAGCAAGCGGGTGAGATGCCATTACACTCGCCATCTTGCGCGAAAACGCGCATACGCGTCCTGCCCGCGCATGCGCTGTCATATGTTTTTTGTCAAATTGACATACTGCGCAGTCGATTGCGACGTACTTCGGGGAGGTAAACTTGCGTGACGAGAACTGTACCAGTCTTGTCTTGTATTATTACACAGTTATTGAGCTGCTTAGGTCAGATAGGCAGTCATCATCATCATCAAATCAGCCGAAAGACGTCCACTGCTGGACATAAGCCTCCCTAAGTGTCGCCACAACAACTGGTCCTGTCATCCTGTGCGTCTCGCATCCAGTGTCTACCCGCGATCCTCACCAGGCCATCGGTCCACCTTGTGGGACGCCAACGCTGCGTCTTCCGGTACGCGGTCGCCACTCCAGAACTTTTCCTCCCCATCGACCATCTGTTCTGCAAGCGATGTGCCCTGCCCACTGCCACTTCAGTTTGGCCTTCGGGTTCGATATGTCAGTAACCTTGGTTCTCTTGCGGATATCACCCGGATATTCCTGATTCGATCACGCAAGGAAACTCCAAGCATAGGCAGTCGCTTGAAGTAAAATTGTATCTTGTATGCATTGAGCCTGTGGTGCTACTCTCTAAACCCGAAGTCCGTAGTCTCGGGCTTATAGTTGCGGGCGTAGTTTACTCCGTATCACCTTCGAAATTACGATACGATTAATCCCGAACCCGAACTAAGAATGAGTGACGACACGATTTGACAGTAACTGTCAAATCGCCTGAAACTACCGACTTCGGGCTTGGGGCGGGAGTAGCTACTCTGATTCAGATGTATTGTAGCATAAAGATGAACTTTCCATGGGTGTGATGGTAATATAGGTTTATTTTAGCACCAAGGTTTTGACCATTTGCATAGAAGCCAGATAAGTTTCGGATCTTCACTGGGCAATGGTGGAGTCAAACGTGATGGTCATTTAAACTTATTTGTTTAGACATAATATTTACATAAAAAATGTTGATATTTTGTCCGAAATTATGTGAACTAGAATGTATAGTTGTGCTGTTATTTATTCAATCTACTAGAATGATGACAGATGTTCTATTTTTTCGCAATAATAATGTTGTGTTAGTGTAGCTTGTTAGATTACACCTGGCACTTGGTATAAAAACGAAATTTGGAAAATTATAATGTCTAGTTTGGTTCCCTATATTTTTTTTTTGCTTGATTTTGTCTCTATATCTGATTGTATCAACTCTATCTCAGTACAACTTTGTATCGGAAATCATGTCTTTCACAGTCATCATCTGCCTTTTTTTTAAGGATTTGAAATCATCAAATGATTCCTCCCGCTCTGGGCGAAGCAGGAGGGAGTGCCAGACTCTTAGTTACTAAAACCCTTCCGTGTTCCTCCTATAGCCCTTTACGTTTCAGGGCCGCGGTGACTCTTTCGAACAAATTCCGCAGGCAGGCAGGGACTGGCCGTAGCGGGCCCCGTCTTCTATGCTGACAGCTCTTTGAGGTAGTCATCATCTGCCTAGCCTTTTGCCCATCTATATTGCGGTTGGGCTCTATCCCAGTACCACCCCGAAAATCTCATAAACAATTTATGGCCTTAAAGAAGTTATTATGCCGCCAATTTTATTCTGAAGCCTTTTGTATGTTTTCCTATTTTCTAAGCAACTATAAATCTCGAATCCTTGAACATAATATGAAGATGTTGTTATGACACATGACCTTACTGAATAACACAGTTGCGGTTGGTATTAAAAACTGGCAAATCATGACTCACTACCTACAATAATATGACGACTAAACACGCGGTTTAGTAAAATAATTAATTATTACATGCTTTGTCCCACATGCCTATCATTTTGTTTTTATGTAAACGATTTGGTGGTTATAGGGAAAAGTAGAAAATAATATAGGTACTAATATACTTTGATAAGCAGGGTAATATTATTGTAATTAACTGTGTTGGAATATATTATCAAATCATCGTGCATTCCCTGTATCTTCTAATATATAAAAATCTCGTGTCACGGTGTTTGTTACCGAACTCCTCCGAAACGGCTCGACCGATTTTCATCAAATTTGGTGTGTATATTCGGTAGGTATGAGAATAGGTGGTAGGCTATTTTTTTTGCAAAACAATGTTTGCAGAGTCAGCTAGTTTCTCAATAAAAGTAACTTTCAAACGTTTGTCATACAGTTGAGTGCAGCGCCATCTAGCTTTAAATGATGTAAGAAAGGTGGTACTCTGCATTTAAAATGCTTCCAAGAATTGTTGTGTCGAGTGTAGATGTCGCTACTAGTATCCTATGTTTAGAAACTACGTTTTTCATACTACATAGTACCTATTCCAACGTCATCCATCATCAACTATTCGTTACAGAAATAAAAAGTCGTATTTGAGTTGGTTCAATTCTTACAGGCAAACAGCTTTTCAAAGATATTTGAATGCGTCGAAAAAAAAATCGAATGTGTTCTTTGAATTAAATATGGCAAACATTTTTGTTTTTGTTTTTATACTTAGTAAACATTTTAGGGTAGGTACTTTTCCTTCAGCGCTTTCATTAACTTTCCATCCGGGATTGGTATTTCCCATCCACAGAAGATAAAAACATGAAATTCTGAAGATAATAATGAGAGAGATATTCATGAAGGCTTACGTCAAGACAGGATACACATATTTCTAATAAAAAGGGGTCTAACTGAAATTTGATTTACAAAATGAAGTCGAAGCCGCAGCTAGTCTATACTAATATTATAAAGAGGAAAGTCTTTTCGTTTGTTTGTGTCGAATAGGCTCCGAAACTACTGAACCGATTTTAACCATTTTTTCTCCATTATAAAGCAAAATTTTCATGAAGTAATATATAATATAATAATTTATTTTCATAAATATTAGAGATCCTTAAGAAAATTGCAGCGCGGGCGAAGTGCTAGAAAATAATTAATCGAAATATTTATTAATATCAAAACTCCTCAGTTTCCGTATGAAGATCATAAATATCATCCGTCACGTCCATCTTCGTTATTTTACGACGTTAACACGAGAATGTGTTTTCCTTGATGCTAATTTTCCGTATAAAATTCTGAGACTGCAGTCATTCCTAGTTTTAACTCTAAGTGCTACAATTTACATAGTGTTTAAATTGTCATTATTCACTAGCAACTATTCACTAAATAATAACTGGATATACCTAGTCTTTTTAGGGTTCCGAACAAAAGCGGAACCCTTATAGGATCACTCGGGTGTCTTGTCTGACTGTCTGTCCGTCTGTCATAGCCTCTCCGGATCTTTCTCCGGATCCACTAGACTGATTCTGTTGAAATTTAGTAAACATATTGACCTCTGTGACCCAAACACGGATGCGTTACGTAAATTATTAAATTTTTAGTATGGGGGTCACTTTTGGTGGTCAAACTAGAAAATTTCAAAAAATAAGTTTTTTGGACAAAATCGTGTGACATATCAAATGAAAGGCTTACTGTGAGGGTTTTAATTAAGTATTTTTTTTTTCATAATTTTGTAATAAATGGTATTGAAATTATTCAAGAAATCGGTTCACCCATTTAAGAGCTACGGTGCGACAGACGGACAGACGAAAAATGACCATAACCCCCTTAATCTCCGAAATTACTGAGCCTACAATTTTGTAAAAAATGGAGATAACATACACACAATAAAAATGGGATCTTTACCTATAGATTACAGGAAAACCTATTAGAAGTCTAAAGTGTTAAAATAAGATGTTAAAAAAATAAAATTTGTTCGAAACCCTTTGCACGCGAGTCCGACTCGCACTTGGCCAGTTTTTTACAGTTTTCACCTCCAAAAATACGAATTGAGGGCATAAAGTTTTTTTTTAAGTTAAAAAAACACAAGATCCCGATTTTCTAAGTGTTTGTTATACCCATCTTGACCCATCAGTAAACCAAATACTAAAATATTCGCTTTAGAATCACAAGCTTCGGAAAAAGAGCTATACGACGACGGTTCTAGAAGCTATGTAAACTACAACGACTTTGAAACAGTACATACTTAAGTTCAAAAACATAGTACCTAAGCTATTATTCATGTACTAAGTCATTTGTCATATTGTTGCTGATGATTGCATCGCGAAGTCATTGCTCAGGCAACACTGCATTAGCTATGCCCGATTTAGTCGCATACAAATGATAAAATATAGAGGTTTAGGTACATCTCGTGGCCATAATATCACTAGAGAACGTGTTACTGTCAATAACATTCCCTTTTGAGATGGCAATCCCTTTTGAAACGGATTCCTTAGGATCCCTTAGCATTGTCAGTCTTCAAAAAGTGCACGTATGACTGTCATCTATCTATACTTATAATAATAATATATATAAAAATGAATCGCAAAATGTGTTGGTAAGCGCATAACTCAACAACGCCTGGACCAATTTGGCCAATTCTTTTTTTTAAATGTTCGTTGAAGTTCAAAGATGGTTTTTACGGCGAGAAAAATTCGAATAATTGCCGGAAAAACCCTAAAAACAGCCCTTTTCTTTTTCCCATACAAACTTTTTCTAACTAAAACGAGCTTTATCGCTATTGTATAAAGTTCATTTTGAATTACAAGCAGTCGCTGTTGTTTAAACAATGTAGGTATGTAGGGTAGGAGTAGGGTAGGAATAGGGTAGGAATAGGGTAGGAGTAGGGTAGGAGTAGGGTAGGAATAGGGTAGGAGTAGGGTAGGAGTAAGGTAGGAGTAGGGTTGGAATAGGGTAGGAGTTATATTATAGATGAAAATTGTGACGCAGACGAAGTTGCGCGGGTCAGCTAGTAATATATAAAGCTGAAGAGTTTTTTTGTTTGTTTGCTTGAACGCGCTAATCTCAGGAACTACTGGGCCGATTTCAAAAATTCTTTCAGTGTTAGATAGCTCATTTATCGAGGAAGGCTATAGGCTATATATCATCACGCTAAGACCAATAGGAGCGGAGCAGTAATGAAAAATGTGACGCAGACGAAGCTGCGCGGGTCAGCTAGTACTAATATATAAAGCTGAAGAGTTTGTTTGCTTGAACGCACTAATCTCAGGAACTACTGGTCCGATTTGAAAAATTATTTCAGTGTCAGATAGCCCATTTATCGAGGAAGGCTAAAGGATATATATCATCAGTAATGATAATTGGGACGCAGGCGAAGTTGCGCGGGTCATCTAGTTTGTTATAAGTCCTTAGCCTCGAATCAATCTATTCTAGACCCCTTTTTTGTATCAGATATTTAGTCTACATTGAACATGAATCACCAATTATTAACTATGTGCAACAAACAATAATCATAAACCCTTTCCTTGTCCACAGCCAACCTACCAAAACACATCACTGCTCAGAGAGACCAAGAAAGTTGCTCCAGTGGAATACAGCACAACACAGACCAGTTACAGTAGCCACTCCCCTGGTTACAACTCAGGACAAGCCACCTACAATGCCGGACAGACCAACTATAACTCACAGCCTGGATATGGCAGGACAGGATCGGAAAGGAGTGGACGCGGCAACCTGACGGAGCTGGACACCCTTCTTGATGATCTGAGCAATGCGAGATACGGGAACTATGTGGACAAGTCGACTACGTATAGTGAAAGAAATGGTGAGTCTATGTTAATTAAAGTTCTTAATGCATAGCTGTTGGAAGGCCTCCCACAAGGTGGACCGATGACCTGGTGAAGGTAGCTGGTGGATGCGAGACGCGCAGGACCGGTCATTGTAGCGACGCTTGGGGGAGGCCTATGTCCAGCAGTGGACGTCTTTCGTCTGATATGATGATGCATAGCCGGAAATCGGAGCGATCCCCTGGACGAGCGCCACGAAGGCTGGTTCGAGGTGGCTCAAGATAAGAGTTTCTGAAACTATAGGCTAACTAAAAATAAATGCATCAGCCAAGGAGTCTCTCCTAAATTATCCACTACTACTAAAAAAAAACTACAGAATACTACTGTTTAACGAAGTTCATGAAAACGTAAATAAGCTGATTAATTTCCTACGCGTATGTGTTGATCAAAATCAATTGTCATGATGAGATTTAAATTATTCACCGCAGGTCATAATCCTTATTGTAGCTATGTCATAATTACGAGCTAGTTGTTGCATAAAATTTGTTATACGAAAATATCTTTCATCATCTTATGAAATATTAAATTGTGTACTAATTTTGACTGAAAGCACAAATCACTGCCACTTATTTACAAAAATTACTACAAGGTTAAAACACAGAGAAATATGAGTTTTTTTCCAGAGAGGCGGATGTATGATGAATTAAACGACAAACCGATTTCGCGCCGAAAAAGTAAAAACAAAACAAACTAAGAAATGAGAAGGGAGGCTCACTAGGGAATGATGCAAGCGTAGCCAATAAAAGAAATAATAAATGTCCAAATTGACCTACCCATAGTGTCCAAATCGATCAGGGTTTCTAGAGGAGCCTAAATTCCTAGAGACAAATGGGGAAGTTTATTATAAAAACTGAAAAATTAATCATTCTTAAATCACAGGGACTTAATACAAGCAAAAGCACTTGTTACGAAACTAATTAAACACACAACCACCAAAATACACCTTTGCACTATCAAAAGCAATTCGTTACTCCCAAAGTTGAGATTAATATGATTTATCAAAATCAAGCGCTCCCATAATTCCTAGCTCGTGTAGGATGCGAAGATTATTTCGTGTACGCCGTAACGATTCATTTGCGATGACCTCGGGTGTAGCATGTCTGTAATATATTAGCCCTGTAACCTGAATTTCATGCTAGAAAGAGCTACAATTATAAAAAATAACATATTGACCTAGATATTGTAGCGATGGCAGCCGATTTATTTGTCCATGCAATAACAACATTTAACAGAAAAATATTTGTGTAGTTAAAAGAAAATTAGAATTAGAAAAATGATTTTTAATAATTACTTGTAAACGTATTGTTAAATCAGCCTAAAGACATCCACTGCTGGACATAGGCCTCACCTAAGCCACTCCAAGTGAACTGCTAATGTATCGTTACGCAGAAATTCGAAATGGTGTATTAAGTTTATACTTGAATCCTCCTCCTTGCGTCGTCTGTCCTCAATGTTGCCATTGTGATCTCTATGAATGATTTTCTCGTTGACTATAATTCGCCATGTAGCAATCTTATTATTATTATTAGTGGCATTATTATCCTGAGCTTTCTGTTCGTTTATCGTTTCTACATTTTCACGTGCAGCAGCAATACGACGAATATTATGTACCTCGCCACAACCAATAAAATCTCTAAAATTCATGACCACGTTACCAATTTCTCTAGCCAAAACCTTTTCACTAAGTCATACATCAACAAATACATCGGAATACAGTAATAAATAGTATGTTTATAGCTGTAAGTAATCGGCAAATGTCTACACCAAGGCCAGTCCTCGCCCCATCAAAAATAGATCTCCGTTCCAGATTGTTTGGTTTACAAACTAATGTTGTATTACTAGCTTGGAATATATTTTCTTTCTTGACTTCCTAATATCTAGTATTATGATAATGTTCTTATCAAGCTTTGACATCTTCGTGATGATAGTTTTGTTGTAGATCATAATTATTGCATTGCGAAAATTAAGGGGAAGTTTTATGACTGATCGAAATGAATGATACGTTTTGAATCGATTTTCCAGTTCTTGCGTAGTAAAATTGTAAAACTCAATCTTTATCAGTTCCTGCGATTTGGTCTAACAAATCTATCGCCATTACATTTCTGCTTCTTCTGTGAACTTGAAGAATTATACTCATTTGTCTGTTCAGAGTTTTGTCAGTAAACATTCGCACTCATTAGAAGCTAGTCCAATTAGTGGTGTGCATGATGTCTTCAATCCAATAAACTTGGATTAGTCGCTCATTTAACGACAGTTGGCATCACTCTGACACTTGTATTCAGACATTTGGATCCGATGTTGTATACAAGACCATATTTTATAGAAAGCACTATTACTTCTTATATGTTTTGGCAGAATCTCGAGAAATTTAGACTGCATTTAATGTTTAGTTTAGATATTGCGTGTTGCTATCTCTGTGCTCTGGAAGCATGATGATCTAAAGATAGGAGTGCACTTTTTCGGAGCGTGTAATTTTTTTTTTGTACAATCTTGTTATTAGTTAGTCACATGAAACAGATAGGTGACATGAACAACACGATGTTACTAGTTAATGTTGTGAAGCACAGTTCACAATATCAAGCAGTGCAGATATTTAACAAGTTACCTATTGACTTAAAAAGCTTGATTTACACATCCTCATTTAAAGCAAAGCTTCAAGCATTCCTATTAGATAAATGTCTCTACTCAATTGACGATATGTAATATTACCATGAGTTTTTATTAATATTATTATTTTTTTCCTTTTTTCCCTAATTTCTGGTACACTGTTTTGACTTATTCTTGACATTATCGTATTAAAATTTCATTGGCACTGCCTGTGTTGACATTGAATTTATTGTTTACATTGCCTGAGTTGACATTTAATTTATTGTTTTATGTTTTGTGTTGTTTTGAATGAATCTGTTATTATTATTTTTAAATGACCATTTGACCAATGTATAATTATTCCTATTATTTAATTGAGTTGACATCAGATTATTGTTAAAAGTATGTTTAAATGGAAGTTGTTATTTTTATTATGTATTATTTTCAGGAATTATTTCAGACACAATGTAAATTTTTATAGTTATATTGAATAAATAAATTGAAATTGAATTGAATGTTAACAGTTGCATTAATTATTATTTTGTCTGCAATTGTCTGTTAAAGTTTCTGCAGTTCATTACTTGATTTCTGTTGTAAAAACGGTTCTTCAAACACGCAATACCTTCTTTACTATCAAACTCACGTAAATCAGTTTGGCCAGCTACTTCCATCCCGTCGTTTTCGGAAGCCATTGATCATAACTGCCCACTCTTGTCTCTCTTTAGACGTCCTTTACATGCGTGACTTTGATCTTCAAACATGCGAAATATTTCCTAACCTCATCTTGTTGTCACCACTTCATCTGTTGTTACCTTATCCCCAAACTGATTTCTTACATCATGGTTGAATGGCTTTTCAGCTTTCTGTTTTCAATATACTAGGATATCTGAATCGGAGCTTTCAATTTCACTAATACCTACTTCATAGTCACTATCAGGCCAAATTGCAATATCAATCACAATAATGCGTTTACCGTTTCATTCAATACTGTTAGAAGCGAGCCTATCGATTTATCTTCAAGTAAAACAATAAATTAATCTTTGGGACCACTTAACCTTACAATTCAGCCATTTAAAGGTTCACCATCTGCTTCTAATAGCTTAATAATTTCCCTAAGGCAATCATGATCGTTGTTTGTTACAGAAACCATTGATATATTCGTAGCCAAAGGCAAGGAACCTTAGACGCCAGACGTACTGGCAAGCGACCACTTTTCCACAAGGGCCTGCACTTGGCATTGAACGAATTCGTCAAGACCATCACACCTGTCCCGTTCCTCTTCAAAACAAACGTTATTTTTGTCAAGCTTTAACGTTTCATACATTTCAGTTTTCATATTCGTTCTTGTCAAAATTGTATGTAAACAAGCCGTTAACTCCTGCGAAGTAGCGCTAACATTGTTTGTTAATCATAAACGTTTTGCTCTTAAAGTTAATGAACCTAGAGTTATTGTTCTTAATGTTAGTTTCGTTGCCAGAAATTTCGGTACATTTTGAACTCGTTGGAGTATGATCAGCAAGGTTTTGCCGATCATAAATAACTTTGTTGCAGCACTTGATAAATCTGCAGCATTTTGGGGCGTTCGTGCAGAAAATGTTTTTGCTAGCTTTTAATTTATTTGTGTCGCTTGAAAGTCGTCTGATTGCTTTCAACGAGTAGTTATTACCATTAGCAGAGGAATGGTCTGTCGAGTGAAATGCTTCTAGTAATTACTTTTATTTTGTGACTACTAGCTGACCCGCGCAATTTCGTCTGCGCCACATTTTTCATTAATGCTCAGTTCCTATTAGTAGTATCGTAGTGTTATATAGCCTCTAGCTTTCCTCAATAAATGGGCTATATAATACTAAAAGATTTTTTTCAATTCGAACCAGTCGTTCCTGAAATTATCGCGTTCAACCAAACAAACTCTTCAGCTTTATCATATTAGTATATAGATAATATAAATCCTGATCTTTCTAAAGCGTATTTTACTGATTTGGTGTTTTTTTTTTTAATTTCTTATGGTTCCAGAAAATATACTTGCATAGTAACTGAAGGAGGTACTCCTCGAGTACTATTTTCATTCCAGTTTATTATCGAAGAGGTATTTGCGTAAAATATCAATTAACAAGTTGAACAAACGGTTGTATTTACGATTGCAGTTGCGATAAAGACCGTGAAAGACATTAAATACGAAACTTGAAACGTTGTATTTAGACATTTTATGGGTTTCCTGCGCTTTGCATTCTTTATATACAATGTTCTAACACTTTAAAGATGGCTACTTTTAGCTACTAAAGCACACTTGCTAAAACAAGAGTTATCTTTTCACTCCCGAGTTAGTTGCTAACCGGGGACCATCATATGAAAGAAATGTTTGTTGTGTATACAACCTCGTGTTAGCAACTATCTCTTGAATTAAAAGATGACTCTAGTTTGTGCACGTGGGCCTTATGCGGCGTTTCCACCAGAAATGTGCGAGGACATGTAGTGAGGGATGCGTTTGTTTAGAATCAATAGAATTGCTTCATTTACCTAGCCTCGCTCAGCGCAAGCGATTCACATGCCTCGCTACGCTTCCTCGCATATCTCTGGTGCCCTGGCCTTAGTCACCTTTTTTTTTTTTAACGGGGGATATTCTCATGGATGGTCTCCTCCACGGGGCGGGCGGGTCTGTCAGACTCTTACTTACTATAACCACCCCGGTGTTCCATCTCTCACCTACGCCGGGGATCGCGGGAACTCATGCGACTTCCGTAATCCCCGGCTACGGGCCACCTCGGGTCAGCGAAGGGAGTGAGGTGTTTGACTCCCCACGCGACGTCAAAGAAGGGCGCACGGAAACACCACGCGCCGCCACCTCGGGTCCGGATGAATGGGGAGCGACGGACATCCCCAAGTCCGCCGCCCCTGGACCTAGTTAGGGGGGCTGGAAGAGGGCAGCGTATGGGCTCCTCCGACGCCCGGTGCGCCTGCTGCAGGCCGGGAGAGAGGTAGAGTTCTTCCTTTCCCTTTCTGCAGCCTCCTTCTGCGCGATAACTGTTTCGCATAAGGAGACCACCGGGCCTTAGTCACCTGAGTTAAGTGGTGGTTAGCCAGTTAATATACGATGATGATAGTTGTTATCATCATCTATAGTACTGTCTGTACTATCTGTACTATCTATTGCACTAGCTGTAGTTTTAACATCCCTTGTTTAGTTGTCATTGTGATAGAAATTTTGACAAGCTATGAATTTGAGAATAATAGATAAAATAAAATGAGGTTCATACGACGTGTCTGTCTATGGCCATTCTAAATTCATAAAACCTCCAAATACATTCAGTGTTTGAATCTATATTATTTATTGATGGTGGTGTTTATTTTATTTTTTTCAGTATCAGACGGGTACGCTCGCACCAACGGCACAGCCAGCCCTGCCTCCTCCAGACCTACTGTGGACTCCCTCCTTGACCAGCTTAGCGCGGAAATACCCAATGGGTAAGTCGAAATTAACATCAGTAACAGCTTCATGTAAAATTGGCCATACATATGTCCACATACATCAATAAACTCACGCCCGTCTCTGCCTGCCCCCAGGCAGATACAACAGAACTATATTCTTTTCCGTACATACGTATGGCTCGGTTGTTAGCATAGCACGGACGATCAGTAATTTTTCCAGAAATCTTCGTTAGTTGTCTAAAGATACCTATTCCTTTTTTTATTGAGGACGAAAGTTATCATATAGTGTTTTAGTTATTACTGACTCGTCAAATCGTCTCTTCTGTAGAGTTATATATTGGCTTTTTACACCAGATGGACTTATCAGTCCATCGTTAGATCACAGTCTGTTAAGACTGTCTCAAAATGGTCTGGGCCCATAACCTATGAAGAAAACACACTGCTTCAAGGCATACCTAACGTATATATAGTACGCTGTAAAGATAATAGATGGCATTACTAATCTTATTTTGACATAAAATTAACTCTACTCATGTAAGAAATGCTTTGAAGAAATGTATTTATTCTGACAAACATAAAAAAATATATTTGTTGATCGACTAATCGTAATTCGTTAATATATCGTCTTATTTTCTGGTAACAACACAGACAGTTCGTCATATGATTATAGAACAGTGGGTGATATTTCGAGCCAAGTAGACATAGTCCCTTCCTACCAATGACCTCAGGTGTTATGTATAGAATAGCGAGCGAAATAGAAAATTTATAGCCAGCGTGTGGGCTTTCCCACGTTGTGGTACCATAAAAAAACAATTTATTATGGTAGAAAAATAGATCAGGTTGTGAGTGACAAACAACTTTAGGTACTTTTCTCACCGCCGGCGATCAGCGAGCAGCGAGTAAAGCTTCAAACTCGAAACGAGTTGGCGAGTAGCGAGTGAAAAGTTTCGGTAGTTATGACGCTCGGCTTTCAGCGATTGATTATGTGCGACGGACATTTACTTGCAATACTCGCTCCGGCCCGCGTTATAGGTAGAAATTACCGCTGTTTAGTGAGTTCTGACCGCCAAGCGAGCATCGCCGAGCGAGTGTCGCTGAGCGAGTACAATCTTTAGTAGCTCTTGTCGCTGCGATCAACTAGAGGTTAGAGCCGCTCGCCGGCAGTATGAACAGCCAGCTAGCGACTATGAATGTATGTGTCTCTTTTATACATACGAGATCTATTTCTTTCGTCCCTTTCCTCAGCTAGCAAATAGTCGATAGCTACTCGCTTCCTCTCTGGCGATGAGACAAGTGCCTTACCAATGTCGCAGTTGACATAGCAGATTAATGGGATCTTACGAGTTAAAAGAATATTTCAAATTGAGGTCCCTGATAAAGCCACTTATTGATATTTTTCCGAGTTTCCTCCGTGCCTCGGAAAGCACGTTAAGCCGTTGTTCCGGGCTGATATTTGAACAAAGTCAACAACGTCGTTACGGGTAGTCGGAAGCAAGAAAATCTGACGTCAGTCTTGTTAAGGGGTATTTCCCATTTACCGAGCTATGAGGATAGGTAGTTCGTCCATGTAAAGTACTGGTATTCAGCTAAATCCGACTGACTGATATACTGGAACACGACCCTAATATCGTTGCGGAAAGGCTCGCAGATTATATTGTTATCTGTGAGAAGAACATATTACGCCGATGAATTGATTCCTGCCACCTGATGACGCGGTGCCCCTGTTCAGAGTACCAGCCACAAGTTAGAGTGCCCCAAGTGCCCGTACACCTGTGCTTTGGGAATGCCACCTACTGGGCCCAAACCCTAGATAGTTTGGGCTCAGTAGGTATCTAGGCAGTTGTCTATCGATTCGAAAAGAAGAACTGATGACGTCGAATAAATATTTTTAATTTCTGTCCTCCACAATATAATAAATGTTAAACTTGCAAAAATAATAAAACTATTACACAATATCTCATCTACAACATACTATATTCTATTTATTTCGGTCGTTGACACACCCACCATTTTTTTATAGCCGTTCCCCGCAGAGCCAGAAAACATTATTATTCAAACGTGCAAAAAGTCAACTGAAACGAAGTAAAAAGTTTCCAAAGCTTTCCACTCCTCGTTTATAGAAATAACTAATGCCAGAATTTGTTTCTACCATAAATAAAGACCCACTAGAGCTGCCAAGTACTTCAACATATTAATTCTAATAAAAGGAAAACTCATGTTGTTTTAAATATGCTTTTATGCTAGTATTACAACTATGGTTTTCTTTGATGTGTGTTAGCAACATTATGTGGTTTGAATAATAAGTTTACAGTCGTATACACTGGTGGAAATGATTACAGACTTACATAATTGTAAACTTTAAAAAAGTTATGTTACTTATTATTACCTACATTTTTTGTATTGTTTTTATTTTTTTCTGAACTTCAAGTAAACATTAGCACGTATAATAAAGATTCTAATATTATCCTAAATAAGAAATAACCTCAGTTTAACGTCGCGTTTCTACTTGCAAGTTTATTTAGGTACATTACCGGTCACGATGGAGCGATTGATCACATCATACCTCAGTAGCCCGCAATGTAATGCAACTTGCATACGATGCAAGATGCAACTTGCATATGTGCTTGGAGTTAAACCATCGTTTCCATCTGCAAGATGGAAACGATAGTGGAAGACATGATAGTGGAACAGTAGTAGTGGTGGTGATGGATAGTGGAGTGGTGGATAGTTTAGCTTCAAATAAAACAAACCAAGACAATGTATCGTTTAGAATGAGGACTGTATTATAGAATATAATAGAATACTCTTTATTATGGAAGCCAAATAAGTCACAGAAGAGATACATGAAGAAAACATTACATAGTGTGACGCAATGGGCGGCCAATGGGTGGACTGTTTGGATATTCAAACGATTGATTGACCAATATTGCTGTTCTCACTTTGTATGCCATAAACACCAAAGCTTTAAACCACAATAACATAACGCAGATTCAAAAACAATTACACGCAAGTATGTACAAGCAATAGCCCATCTGTTAGAATATGTAATACGAAATGACATTTGATGTCACTGCCAATTCTTGTAAAGTTATTGCGTCTCGCCTTCTATTAATAACTTGGTATCGAACATCATTATATTAGTTTCTTATTAGATTTAATGGCATGTTTACTGCAGCTGATGCTAGTTCATCTTCATCAGCAGCTGTATCGTTCATAACAGTTCTCTACTAGACAATGCATGGCCTCTCCTATTCAACGCGACTGCGCCTGCCTCTATACCAGTCGCACCCATCACCCTAAATAGTCTTACTATTGTTGTCATTGCATCTGTCTTTAGCAGTCCACTCTCAAGGACTCTCTTTTTAGCTCGAACCTTTATGTCTGATCCAACTGCTACCAGCTATCCTACGAAGATAGTCGTTCTACCAAGCCTCGGGTCTGAGAGCATCTTCTTATCATCATCTCAACTAATTTGAATAGTCAATAGGGAACAATTTCCATTTTTGCTTTAATTTTAAAGAACTCCATCTAGAATAGACCACCACATAAATAAGAAATGAAAACGCTTTAATTAATTGCCAAAATTGCGTTTTTAAACCGACAGTTTAATTTTTTTTTAGCGAAAACGGACGATGACGTCACTCCTGTCTGCCACTGGTCAAGTGGTCCTAACTCAAAAACATAAGGTTGCCTTTTCGTTGTCATAACAGCAGTGACGTTACTAAACGCCGATTGTTGTTTTTTAATACGTTCCGTTTCACGTTACTTTAATTCATTATTTTTGTTAAAAATCGTTATTAACTAAAATAAAAAAGTTGTAATAGCCCTTATTTTATACTTTTTTATCATTTGAGTAACAACATTCTTATAAATTCTGTATTTGCATCTTCCCTATTGGTTAGTAAAGGCCTCTCCAGTTCCAATATCACGCCTTTTAATTTTGGATCCCCGTCTACTCTCATTCAGCTGTTTCCAGCTAACCTTGAAAATTAGTAACGTTTTTTTTTTATTCTTGATGGGTTTGCTCTTGACTCTAGTCTAGATCAGAGATGACAGAGACAAAGTCTACGATGGAGCGAGCTTACCCAGAAGGAGCCTGTTCACTTTAACTTTGAAGAGATTATGGTTGTAAGCATTTGGAAACACAGACGCAGGCAGAGAGTTCCACTCCTTTGCTGTACGCATTATAAAAGATGTTTAAGCTAATAGCCTGAGGATGTCTTCAAATTTAATAATAGAGGAAGATTTAACAATGTAAGTTTTGTCGTTAGTCAAATTGTTGCCGCTTACTGTCGTTTTAATTGAGCATTTTACACTTACGTGACCATCGTTAATAGAATTGGCAGGCACGTTATCACGGATATAGAGGAACTGGTAACTCGTGCATTTACTAATGAGCACATGTGCTTTAAATGCAGTTCCTTTGCAATAGCAATAGGCGAATATTACTTTGGCAATAAGCCCACAAAATGATAGGACGAAGAAGAAGAATTGTTATGTGCGATTGTATTTATTAGCTTTCACGTAGATCGTGTTTTGAAATCTAAAAACGAATGTTTATTTTCAATTTTGTATTTTCGCTGATAAAGGTGCCTACAGATTTGCGATGTCGGCGATTAACTGCAATGTGTTACACCTTTATTTCAACACATCTGCTCAAGTTTTAAAATGAACTTGTTCATTTAAATCTTCGTTTGAATTGAATTATTCTCGACGTTTGAATGTCGGTATGTATTTAACGTGAGCATCAAGGTGTACGTAGGTACTAAGATTCCACATTTGACTTTACACGATCTATAACGATTCTCATATGAATTCAGCTATAACATGAATCATCAATTTGGCGGGACCAATGTTTTAATCACATAACTTTTATTTGGCATTTCCAATTGTATTGAAAATTCAGTATATACCTGTACATATATAGTACTAAGTTTTCGGGTGTGAATTACCTGCCTCTGAGAAGCGCTTCCAGAAAGTCCCACCACTTTGACGTCAAAGTGGCGGGACCAGGGACGCCTTGACATACTTCCTTTACCTTTAGAGGTACAAATGTCTTGTTTAGGGAACAAATCCTTACTAATATTATAAATGCGAAAGTAACTCTGTCTGTCTGTCTGTCTGTCGCGCTTTCACGCCAAAACTACTGAACCGATTGTAATGAAATTTGGTACACAGATAGTCTAGAGCCTGAGAACCTTTCTTTAAAAAATGTAATATTCTTCCACTACCCTGTATGTATATAAGAGATATCTGCGTATTTACCAAAAATTATATGCAATACTTTAAGCAGCGTAGTGAGGTTCTACCGAGACAAAAAAGGGCTAAGTTTCTCAACCTATTATATCACCCACCTGGTCGTAAAGATATTTATAAAAAAAATGTGTTTAATATGTGTGTACTCATTTATAATAATATTCCCAATGAATTGAAATTGTTACAGGGTATTTTATTTAAGAAAAAATTGACAGAGTGGCTACAAATTAAATGTTTTTATAGTATAAAGGAATTTATGGAATTTAAAAATGAATGTTAATATTGGATAAATGTGAATGTTAGATTTTATAAAAATTGTAATAATAATAATTTAAATTGCATGATAACAATAATAATGACAAAATTGACATAGACATAATTTGCACGCTTGCTTGCAGGCAGAATACAATGACTTTTAGGTTATAAGATCTTTCCTTGTGATTTGTATGTATTTTCTGGCAAATAAATATTTTTGATTTTTGATTTTTTGATTTTAGAAAGGACACAGGCTACTTTTTATCCCGGGAGTATGTTCCCTAGGGACCACGCAGGCGAAGCCGCTGGCAGAAGCTAGTAGTATATTTGTAGTAAAAACACTTCAATGTGATACATTTTAAATTGGGAACTTGGTCCCGTCATCTTGATGCTCACAGTTTAACTCGTGGGTGTCTCGTTTTCGACTTTATACAACTTTTAATCGAGCATAAAGCATCGAATAATCAATTTTCTTTCATCAATGATTCCATGCTGTTAGCACATTGTAGTTGGTCAGCAAAACGTTCTTCACTTTATTATCATTTGTCCGTCCTTATCTTATTTTGTCTGGTCTTCTACGATTGCCAGTATTTCGAGGAGTCCAGCCAGTCTTAAGAGGCCACTTTTGTAGAATCAGCCAGCACAAAAAGCTACCCGAAACTGTAAAATTTTCCCGATCAACCTTGAACCTAATATTTAATGCTTTAGCGATAAAGGTGAAATTTGATAGATTGTTGTACGATTAAGATCCTAATATGATTCTACTTAAGTGGCCTGGTCTTCTACGATTGCCAGTATTTTGAGGAGTCCAGCTCAGCTCGCCATAGCTTTCTGGGCCTGCTGCATTGCTCAAAGCTTTATTGAATAGCTTACATTTTCTTTTTCACGAGTTTTGCTGTACGGAACCAGATAAATAATCTCGACTAGACAGTACATCGGACCGTGGGCCGTCGACTGGGCCGTGTGAAAACTTACCTATTTTTGTAACGGCACAAATAGCGCGGCGTGACGTCATCGCAGTGTTTTGTTATTATAATCGCCCCTTCGCTGTGGCCACGCGCCCGAGTCTGGAGGGACAGTCTACCTCTTGTAGGAATGATTGTGCATGTAGGTGATACTGGTGTTTCACAATACTGGGTTTTGAGACGGGGATAGGTAATCAAAAAGTAAGGAACATCTTAGAACGTTTTATGTAACCAGACCAGGGGGGCTAAAAAGGATTTAGGAGAATCGTATTAGAATCATAATATTAATCACACAACAATCTGTCAAATTTCATTTTCATCTTTATCGCTAACGCATAAGGTTCAAGGTTGATTGGGAAAATTTGACAGTGACGGGTAGCGTGATTTGCTTTCTTATTCTGCTAAAGTGGCCTTTTAGACACGCAGAATGCACGGCAGTTGCCTTATCCAATAAGGTCTGATACTAGTAAAAAATCTAAGGCGTTTTTTACTAGATAAACAAACATCGTGGATTTTTTTCGACAAGGGTTTTTTCAGATGAAAACTGACATCTTGAACGTGTATAGTTCCAATTTAAATTCGTGTTACTACAACCAGGTGTAGAAACTGTAAATCGGTATTGTAAAGTGGATTCAGCACTCAAATTTACACATTTCGGGATTTTATCTACAATCATAACTTTGCATACAACGACAGACTTTTGTAAGAAATGTTAAAAGCGTTCAATACATTTAACTTTCAATTGCCCTCGAGAATAAATCATTTTGATGGTTCG
The DNA here is from genome assembly GCA_947578705.1 of Lacanobia wlatinum. NCBI lineage: Eukaryota > Metazoa > Arthropoda > Insecta > Lepidoptera > Noctuidae > Lacanobia > Lacanobia wlatinum. Next base: position 23,305,346 of record OX388034.1, read on the forward strand.
TGTGCAACGGTCTTAAAATAATAGCCTCACTAAGCCGAAAACGTGTTAAAGCAGAAACTGATTTAACATATTGAAATTCCTAGCTTAGTCAGATCGTGATCAGCGCCAACATAAATCCGAACCATGTTGGGTTTATTTGCGTTACTCGGCAATGCAATAAGGCTGCGTTTCCACATGAGATGAGCGAGGGATGTGTTTTTTAAGAACCAATAAAATCGCTGGCGCTGAGCGAGGGTAAATGAAACGATTATATTGGTTCTTAAGGCGACGATATACGCCGGCGACCTTGAGGGAACAAAACGCGCACTCGTTTAACACCCGCGCGACCTACAATTCAGTAGTTTTTTGTACTTACCTTATTATTCTAAGACTTCAAAAAAATAACCGTATATCAAAATGTAGGTAGTTAAATTGTCTTTGAGATAGTGTAGATTCCATTAAAATACTGATTGTCGTTTTTAATAAACTTCAAAAAAAGGAGGAGGTTCTCAATTCGGTTGTAGATTAGGGACTCCAATTTCCGTAGACTCATTTGGTCTTTTGTGCGTAGCAATTCGGTTATATTTTTTTTTTGTGTGTTACCTCATAACTCCGTTATTTATGAACCGATTTGAAAAATTCTTCTTTCATGTGTAAAGGTATACTTTTCGATTGGTCCCATTTGTATTTCATCAAAATCGGTTTAGCAGTTTCGCTTTTGAATCAAAATTGCTGGAATTCGTTTACTTAGATGTCGTATTTGGTTTGTCACCCATGTAAACGAAATTGCGTATTTTGCTTTCCTGCGACTTTCCAGTGGGGTACCACTAAAAAGTGAGAAATAAAAAATATTTTTACAAAAAAAAAATAAGTATACAAAATCTTTATTTTTGTAATAAAGCTTTTTATGTCCGTGTTAGACATAACTTTACACATTAATTAAACCATGTTAAACGAATAAAACTCAATATTTTCATATCTCAATTTGTTAAGAAAATAGTCTAATGTAACTTATATTTTTTCCAAAAAATTGCGACTAGCCGTTTAGACGTGATTCTCATTTTAAAGTCAGCTACTGTCAGGTATCTCCACCAGTAAATTAAGAACCAATAGAATCGCTGGCGCTGAGCGAGACTAGGTAAATGAAGCCATTGTATTGGTTCTTAACAAACATCCCTCGCTACGCATCCTCGCACAGCTCCGGTGGAAACGCAGCCTAATAGTATGACTTCAGAGTTTATCCCTCCTGAGCCATAAATGCGTAAGTGAAGATGGATCTTTATTGCTCGACCACGCAACGCGTTTATGGGTGTTGTAAAAGCGTTTGGAATCCTTATTTAACTGAACAATAATACGTTACGAAGCAAAATATATAACTCAAGGTACATCGGGATGATCGGGACCCTGCCAGGGCTGCAAAATATAAAAAGTTACCGCTTGTAACGCAATGCACACGAGTAGGTTTCAGTCAGTAAGAGTCTGACACTTCCTCCTGCTCCGTCCAGAGCGGGAGAAGTCATTTGAAGCTTTGCCATTCAAAAAATACTAGCACTTCACCTCGCGGCAATTTTCTTAAGGATCCCTAATTTTTTTCTCAATAGATCGCTTCCTCGAGAAGCACTCTATCCATTGGTGAAAACAGCATGAAAATCGGTGCAGAAGTTTTTGAGTTTATCGCGAACAGACAGATAGACGCGACGGAGGGCTTTGTTTTATAATATGTTGTAGTGATAGTGAAGGTACATCGGGACAAAATAAAGTGCCAAGTATTATCCAAAATACGGAACGGGATGCATAAATCTGCATTTTTTTGCGTTTGATCGCCATCCAAATGTTCACGGACATTTGGCCTCGGTTATTTGATATCAAATTGCCTTCATAAATATTGATTCCGGTGTCAATGTCAAGTGACTCTAATGTCAAGCAAATCCTAAAACACAGCAAGCGCAAAACTGACACATCTTTGGTCCGATGCTTACATTTTCCTGTTCGATCTAACTTTGGAGCGGGTATTACACGGTCGTACAGAATATCAGTCATATCTTCCAGCCAAGAAATCTCCTACATAACGTACATATATGTAGCTAGTTAAAATAAACATTTTCTATCCTATCCTCTGCATCAACATGGTAATACTACATAAGTGCTAAAGATAATATTGGACAACTGCACCACATCTTATAATATCTTCCTAGAGGTATGCAGGCGTGTCTTTTTACCGCAAAAAGGAGTCGTTTTGACTAAACTCCTACCTTTTGGGGTGCATCTGTTCCTGTGACTGATCGACTAGAGCTCCTAGGCATGGAGTTGACGTCTAGTCTCAACTTCGGCGCCACCATCGAGTACAAAGCCCAAACCGCGGCCAAAAAGCTGGGCATCCTGAATAGGGTGAAGCGATACTTCAGGCCTGGACAGCTTTTAACCCTATACAAAGCACAAGTCCGATCCTGCATGGAGTATTGTAGCCACCTTTGGGATGGCTCAGCTAAGTATCAGCTTGCCGCGCTTGACTCGGTGGAACGCAGAGCTAAGAGGCTCATCGGTGACGTAAAACTGGTGGATGCCAAGCTACATAGCTTGGCTCATCGCCGTAAGGTTGCCTGCTTGTCGGTCTTCTACAGATTGTACTTCGGTGAGTGTGCCCAAGAACTCCACGACCTCATTCCACCGGCCCCCTTCTACCATCGGACATCCAGATGCACTGCATCTTACCATCCCTACCTTGTTGCTATTCCACCAATTCGCACTAAGCGCTTCCAAACGTCTTTTATAATGCGCACAGCAAAGGAGTGGAACTCTCTGCCTGCGTCTGTGTTTCCAAACGCTTACAACCCTAATCTCTTCAAAGTTAGAGTGCACAGGCTCCTTCTGGGTAAGCTCGCTCCATCGTAGACTTTGTCTCTGTCATCTCTGACCTTAGACTAGAGTCAAGAGCAAACCCATCACATAAAAAAAAATGCAGTCTGGTGAAAGGGAACTCTCTCTCTACCTCGATGATAGCACTTGTTGTCTTGTGTCAAGATTTATCCATATCTATACATAACGAATGTTCTAAAGCTTTTGTAGTTTTTTCTACAGTCTTGCATAAAATCTCTTCCCTAGTAACTACATCATCATCATCATCATAACAGCCGAAAGTCGTCCACTGCTGGACATAAGCCTCCCCCAAAGATTTTGGCAAACCCCCCGGTTTGCCTAAATCGCCACGCTTGGGAGGCGGGTTGGCGATCGCAGTGTATGGTGTTGCGTTTTACAGAGAACGCTGCTGCCCATTCTCTGGTGAGTCCCTTAGTCGCCTTGTACGACACCTACGGGAAGTGATGGGATGATATTACTCTTTTACGGCACCATATGGCACCGGCCGACACCATACGGCACATTACCTTACCACAGTACCTAAATCCAATTGACCTATATAAGTAAAAACTATAGTTGGGGATATTAATTCCATCATCAGTTAAGCTGAAAGACGTCCCCTGTGAAGATAAGACTTCTCAAAGCGTTGCTTACTGGTAGCTGGGGCTTAGCGGAGAGTCTCTTAGTAAAGATTTATGACAGAGAAAGTATACAGTCCCAAACGTACTATGACCGAATCCAAAAAATAGATCTAGGCCAAAGACACTAAAAAAACAAGAAAGAGGATGCACCAAAATTAACAGTTTTAAAATCGATCAAGGTTTATATCAGTTGATATCCGCTAGGTTTTAATGTTCATAACGTTATCCCATCGCAAAAGTTCTGATTCGAGGGCAACGCGTATTTTTTCAAGCAATTTTTCATCATCGGATTTTGGCAGCGTTCCACTACATCCGTTGAACGTGAATATTTTTATATATCGACCAATATACTATAATCTAGTGTGTTGTAATAAATATTGTATTATTTTCAACAGACATGTTGACAGTGACCTGACTTGCGTAGTTGCGTCAAGCAATATATTGTAGAATTATGATGGGATCCAGACGTTATAGCAGGAAGAAAATCGATCCAATAATTCAATTGATAGGAAGGTAATTGAACCCTGTATGTGAAGAGTTAATTTATAATGCGTAGTACTGGTATTTCAAGTCATTGCTCCGCTAGATACCTGATTCAAATGCAATGCTTTAAAGTAGCTGACGAAAATGTAGAGAGAAGACAAAAATGCTGGTTGGCTGGGAAAATTCTGTATGTGGGTCAAATATGTTTGAATAACTATCACTATTGAATATCTTGACTATCTGGTTCAAACATTCACAGTCATTAAGAAAGAAGTTACTTTTCGTATTGAACTACTAGTTCTTACCAAGACAATTTTATCATCTATTTTAGTCATATATATCTATTGAAGTCTGTATGTCATGGGTCTCATTAAATAAAGACATAAATAACGTTTATTCCAGATCGTACAATCCATTTTGTTAGTAATACACAAATAACTTAAAAACTAATATTAGTAGTACAACACAACACAGACAGACAATATACAGAGCGCGTCATTAAAGAGCTTTATATTATCAACGGTACGCCAAATGTAAGTAGTGTCAGCAGCCTGTCGTAAATTTAAAAGAGTCTGAGGGATTAAATTAGTTGGATTATCAGAAATTACCTTGACATTGATATCATTATAATATTGTTATGCGCAGTCTGCTTGCCAGACTTTTTGATAAATGGTATTCTCTCCTTAAGATCGAGGATGAGGCTGGCTATTACAGAAGCCAGTGGATTTACAGAATTCGTTTTTGTTCCCGTAATGAAAACCGCAATGAAATGACATCATCGATAGTTCATTAGACAACTTAAGAGTTAGTTGTCTAGTTATTCATAAATTTGTACAACATCTAGGTTTTTTTGAGGCTTCATTCAGTCATTCAGGTTCGATATCTCACAATATATTTTTAAATCATCTGCAAAAGCTTTAGCCTAAAAGCTTTTGCAGATGATTTAAAAATATATTGTGAGATATCGAACACAGCATAGTTATAAAATACCAAAAAAGCTATGGACCCAAAATTTAACCCTGTGGAACACCATAACCCGGAGTAAAAGCCAATTATTCAAAACCCGCTGCAATAACTTACTGAGAACGATGAATAACATAGGTTTTGGACCACCGCAACAGAAAACCATGAATTCCAGTATAATTCAATTTCATAGAAAGAATAGAGTGATCAACGTGATCGAATGCCTTTGCAAAATCTGTGTAACGTGAGTCCTTGCTCTTGCGTATTGTGTTGCGTGCTAGTCTGCTTGTGTATTTCGTCAGGGGTTTCTTCAAGATTTACTGTTTTGATTGACAAGACAAAACAAAGTTACATCACGCCCCATTGAAACTTTTCTGTAAAATCAAATTTAACAAACAAGCTTGACATTTTACATAGCGCACCTCACTCAAGCATAAATCAAACTTCTTCAAAATCCCCAAGAAAGGTTGACAATGTAAAATAATTGTTTTTGACATGGCCGAGCGACTCTGGCGCACGCTTCCTCTCGCTAATTAGTATTTATGTGCTAAGAGACGGTAATCGCACCTGCCGTGGAGTTTCTACCAAGTGTATGTGTTGTATTATATACTCGAATACATTAGATGGGGACAGGAACGGCCTGAGAAGATGGATAGAAGGATGAAAAGCCGTTGAAAGCAGTTCCGTCAAGAAATCACTCTTGTATAATCAACTACACGTCCATTAAAACAGTTTGACTCGAAAATCGTCTTTATTTTTTAGCACTTTCGTAGCAGAGGTTTTCGTAGTTCTGTAGTTTAGTAGAATTTAGTCGCCCGTACCGTTTTACGAATGAAATACTAGTCATTCTTCATCTTTATTTCTTTGGATGAATGGGTTCTTTAAAGAGTTTTCTGGAGTAAATCGTTTATTCGTCAAGGTCTTAGATTGAAATGTTTGTAAACTCCTATTTGACAGGCTAAAAGCTCTCGATTATTCAAGACAATATCGTTGCTCTTAGAGACATAGTACAATTACCAGATTGATATCCTGTTTTACATTTTACATAAATACTGCTTCATAATCAACTGAAATAGTCTTCCTGATTGTTTTTCTAGATGCTTTACTTCGCTGAAGGTCAGTAGTTGAAAGAGTCTTTTGTGTTTTTATTTAAATGTATTTACTGAAAAATTCCACATTCAGTGACAAGGGTAGAGAACAAGCTTATTTGAATACCAATCCATTTCCGATGTAGACCCGTGCTCAGATCCAAAGGACTATTCATAGTCAAACAAAGTATATGATATAATTCCTTTTAATTGCCTCTGACGAGTCAGTCCCTGCACATGCCATAGCAACGAATGCACACATGACACAGATTAACTGCTAAATAAATAATCGTTTTGGAAGGACAATCGGCTATTTAGGGAATTAAGACGCACTGCTTGCTCCGGCCAAACACTAATAGGTCTACATACATACATATCTTCCTTCCTACTGGAGTAATTTATAACTGGTTTCAGTAAACACAAGAGATGCATGACATGTGGACCAATGGCGAGCCGTCGCACTGGACGATAGTGTCGTCATTTCAGTTTATAGAGAAGTTTTAATTTACTTGTTGATCGGATGCGATGTAATTGATTAAGAAGCTTGACTGGATTATAAAGTTAGATTCGTCATAATAAAGAGACAATTTTTTATGTTATTTGGACGCGTATTCATTAATGATCTTTCTACCCTTAAAGAGGTGCCAAACATTCCATAAAAAATGTTCACAAAAATACTAAAAGCTGTCTAATATGGCATCTTTATGGTGTTTTCTGGCACTGCTGACCTCATTGGTAGCACGGTTTAGTATTTACACACAGGTGCTTCAATTGGGTATCTTTCACGCATCGAAATATCATAGGAAACGAGGTGACCAGTTGATAAAGCTGCCCGTTTAATGAGGAGAGTTATTGTACCTGCCATATTATCATCACCACCCTTGGTTGACTGGTAGAGAATGGCTAAGGCATTCAAGTCCATCTTTGTACCTTTGTGTAGTTTAAATATAGCAACATAATTTTGACATACCCCTTCCTTTGTCTCCAGTCGCGCCTCAACTTCGCCAGTCCCATCACAAGGGGGCACCCTGCCGCGACCTGGTACCAAACAAGTGACGGTGACAGTCCAGGAGACGGTGGTGGAACCGGCCCAGTCGCAGCAACAGCCGCCTCAGGTGCAGGCTCCCGCTGTGCGTCATCATCACCACGCTTCTAACGCCACCAAGGAGCTGGATGACCTGATGGCTTCACTGTCTGATTTTAAAGTAAGTGTTTGATTACGGTATTTGGTTGGTGTATGTAAGGGGGTTCGAAAGACACCAATGCAAAACCATACTGATAAATTAAATGAAAGTTTAGCAGGGTACTGACAATATGGGCTTATTATAAAATTGCTCAAACTCCCTATTGGGTGTTGGCTGTTAGGTTTGTGACTCCAGAATTGTTTTTAAACTGCAGCATATGCCTAGGTTTACAACGAAAGCGACAATAAAAAACAATATTGGCGAGGAAAAACTAGAAATTTCAGGAAAAAGGATTAACAAAAGTGCCACAAATGTAAAGAGCACTGCAGATACACGTGTTATTCATTACGTTAGAATCCCTTAGTCGTAATGTACAATAATCATAATGAATCATGAGTTTTGAGTTTATGCAAATCTACAACGATTACGTTATATCTCGTGTTTATCCCAAAAGCTATTTGGTTAGAGGGCTTTTGATGTTTGATGGACGCTCATAATTCCGATGTTATGTTCATCTATTAAAACATCTTCATTATTGTCTAAAGATTCCCTTTCTTGCCAAAAAATTTAACCACTGACGTCTTGATGGTATCAAAACAAATCTTTGGCTCTTGCCTCATTTTTAGGGTTCCGTATTCAAAGGGTAACCAACGGAACCCTATTACTAAGCCTCCGCTGTCCGTCCGTCCATCCGTCTGTTTGTCAGCGGGCTATATGTCAAGAACCATAATAGGTAGACAGTTGAAATTTTCAGTATTTCTATTGTCGCAGTAACCATGCAAGATACCTGTTTTTTTTTTGTGGTTTAGGTGCGGAACCCTTCGTGTGAGAGTCCAACTCGCACTTGGCCGGTTTTTATTAGGTTTATACCGTAAATATTATGTTACGTAGTCTTGAAAAAATTGTACAATAGGTACGCATGAAATGTGTTCAATAAAACTTTGCGAAATCAGTAGATAACCTAAATTCCACAGTCCTAAAAAGACAAGATGTATGTCTTCGTCTAATTGCTAATGTATAATGTGAAATAAATGGCTCTTTCTTGCAAATTGTGTACAAATTACAATGCAATTCAAGGTCGTTTGTAAAATAAAGGATAGTTGATGATCCCACAAGCTGCCAAAAAGTTATTGGAGCCGGTGGCGTCGCAATAGCCGTATCTTATGCCATTGTTTATGTCCTCACTGTTATCACGGCATTTTTCATTCATGAGCGCGAATTTACTGAATAAACTGTGAATTTATAATCTCTTGGATCGTTTTGGTTGAGTTTACGATCGGATTTAGTAGTGAACCTGTGATTCATCGCCACCCTAAGGTCCAATATCGGTCGGCATCTGTCACGGCCACCTCGGCACACTGCACTACAGCAGTCTCCTGTTTTCCGTTTATTATAATATTTACAACTCGCCTTTCTTGGTCCACGGCTATTTCCAGCCGCGCTAGAAGCCGTCCCTCCAGCAGTAACTCCGTCTCGCTCGCACCCACATGATGGCGGCCGGCTAAAGATAGTTCCCAGCGTTACATCACAGGCGTGGTGGGGACTACAGCTTATAATATTAGAGTACATAGACAAACATTTCACTCGGACGGCATTCGCTCCAATCCACCACCAACGGGCGGGTTTACTTCTGTACGTTGGGATCACGATGAATTTTCGATCTTTTACTTGGACTTAGAAAATTTTATCATTCCACAAGTTCAGCTAAAAGATTTCAAGTTCATTCCCAACGCCATCAGATGTTTCTATTTTGCCATCTCTCATTAACTCCATAATATTCTACGAATTTGACCTTTCGAGATGGCAATTTAGAAGCAGCACTCATAAAACCTTCCGTCTGTTCCACAGGTGAGCGGCACTGGCACAGGAGTTGAAAGCGGTACCCACGTATATCGCGAGAAGCGTGCGTGGCAAGAACACTACCGCAGCAACCCGCGGCAACCAGAGTCCGCTTCTCTAGAGCATATGCTCGGATCTCTCCGGGCAGACATGAGCCGCCAAGGAGTCCAAACCCCCCAGAAGGGATGCTGCAACGCCTGTGATAAGCCCATCGTCGGACAGGTGGATATCTTACCGTGACGGGGGCAGAATTGCAGAAGACAGTGATATCAAATTCTGCTCCCAAAAAGTGTGAAGTGATTTTTACTGAAGTAGTGAATAACGAACTGTTGTGTGGTCCAGGTCATCACGGCGCTGGGTCGCACGTGGCACCCCGAGCACTTCACCTGCGCTCACTGCAACCAGGAGCTCGGCACCAGGAACTTCTTCGAGCGCGACGGCAGGCCCTACTGCGAGCCTGACTACCACAACCTATTCTCGCCAAGATGCGCCTACTGCAATGGACCAATCCTTGATGTTAGTTTCGGGACCTATTCGCTCAATATTGGACTCTAAATTCATGGTGCTAAGGTGTATTTTCTATTTCAGAAATGCGTAACAGCGCTGGAAAAGACCTGGCACACAGAGCATTTCTTTTGTGCTCAGTGTGGCCAGCAATTCGGGGAAGATGGTTTCCATGAGAGGGATGGCAAGCCATACTGCCGCAATGACTACTTCGACATGTTCGCGCCCAAGTGCGGCGGCTGCAGCAAGCCTATCATGGAGAACTACATCTCAGCACTCAACACACAGTGGCACCCTGATTGCTTCGTGTGCAAGGTCAGTATCAGACCCCCATCACAGGTATCTCCAGCGAAACTGTTTATTTACAAATAATGCTCCACTATGCCAGGTCAAGTATAAAAAGCTCTCCTAAATATTCAAAAATCCCTAGACTTTTTGATATTTAGGATGCAGGATTTCTAATATAATATTTACCTCACAGGACTGCGAAAAGGCTGTCAAAGGCAAATCTTTCTATGCCATGGAGGGAAAGCCGGTATGCCCCAAATGCGTCGGAGTCGATGAGGATGAATAAAGGATGACGTCACCAATGCCCCCCTCAATATGCCCTCCCCAAATTTCTTTTACAGCTATGCTCGTCGTTATGAACCACAAGGAATGATCTAAACACCACACACAAACACAGATGTTATTTACACACAAAATGATACAACAACTAGTCGTTAGTACTTGATAGGGAAATTAATTTATGTAATGTAATATATTTTTGTAATATTATTGTAATGCTAAGATTTATAATAAAGAGAACAAAAATAAAAAGAAAGAGAAACTGAAAAAAAAGAGAACAAAAATAAATAAAAACAAAAATACAAAACTATATGAGATTGCGGATGTGCCCTCTGACAGGCATTCAAGGTCACGTGCGTACGCGCACGACAATGACCTTTTATCGGGCCTCATTGTTGTTGCATAGGGAAGGACGCTGTGGGAAAAACGCAGCGAGATTGTGGAGCAGGTCAAGTGCCGAGGCCCGAGTATAGGGTTTCCCGACTCCCGAACTTTCTATAAATAGAGGCGTGATGACGTCACGGGACGTCTGCAGCCACACCGGCTGCTAGTAATCAGAGCGTTTTGTTTATGGGCCATCGGATTTAGCGCTATTTTTACACTCACCGTTCTATTTATACCCAGTCGTTACGCGGACAAATGTACCGAGAATTAAGGGTAATAGTGCAAGTTGAACGCTTAATAATAGTGGCATTATAACTGTAATAGTTACGAAATGAAAAGCGGGAGCTTGCCAGGCCTATTGCGTAATATGCAAACAAAATGCTTGGAAATGTTTCGAGTACGCACCGGTTATTTGAAGAGCCATTTTGTTGTTTTAAATCCGGCGTTTTTGGGAATCAGTTGAGATTTGGTTAGTACTGGCAATGATAGAATGGCAAAGACTATGGTCAGCCTCACGTTAAGCTACATAGTTCCTTGAATCGAGTTAAGAGGTCAATAGTTAGTCTTGTCTAAAAGTTCTCTGTTTCTCTTTCACAAACTAATTGACTGAAAGACTGATATATCGTACTTACACAACTGTACTAGTATACGATTATAGAAAAAGCATCTTTAAAAAAAATATATATAAAACTCTTTGTAATGTAGTTGTTTGACAACATAATTTTTCACATCATTACACTATGAAACACAACTTGTATGTATTTTTCTCGCAATAATGTGACACTTTCATGGATTCCCGCCAAATGATAATTGTCCAGCAAATGAAAATAACACTCAATGACGTCATCATTCATTCGTTGATGTTAACTGTATGAATTTTGACAGCTTATTAGCATTTCATACAGATTTGTTGATTTTGCGAAAATCTGACACACAATCATTGTTGTCAATTAAGAAAAACAAATTCACAAAAAAATAATAAAAAAAAATGTTATAAATTTTTGTTCTCTTTTTATATGTTTCTTTGTAATTTAATAGTAGACCCTAAAACTAAGAACTTAAACAGAACTGAAAAAGCGATCAACAAAAGCCCATAATATGCCAAAAGAACTATAAACCTTCTGTGTACCTAATAATTTACATAACGTCAAAATATTACATAAACGTTCTTGATATAATACAGGCTAGCGTTATGAGGGTATATTCTGGTTTATAAATATTTACGTTATTAAAGGAGGCAATAGAAAGAATGAGTAACACAATATTATTCTTGATATTAATAGTTCATTTCTACACTTTTATGTAGAAATGTTTGTAAATAAATTAGGGAAGGTTATGGGTATTGCACCGAATATTAAAAAAAACGTATATCAGGGTTTACCTTTTAATTGTACTGAGTGTATACTTAATAAATAAAGCTGAAGAGTTTGTTTGTTTGCTCGAACGCGCTAATCTCAGGAACTACTGGTCCGATTTGAAAAATTATTTCAGTGTTAGATAGCCCATTTATCGAGGATATATCATCACGCTAAGACCAATAGGAACGGAACAGTAATGAAAATTGTGCCGCAGACGAAGTTGCGCGGGTCAGCTAGTAGTATATATCACCGGATAATTGCAAACTCCGTAAGATTGTAATCAATCTTTTTTAGAGAAATAATTTTTTTGTGATCATATCATTTTGAATATAATAAATCCCATTCAAATTAAATAGTTTCCAATGAACATACGTGCCTTATTGAGAAAAAATAGTTTACAATTTCACGCGATATTTTATAATCTTACGGTGTCTGCTATTTTCCGATGACATATACACACTATCAAAACTCGAAAGCATAAATTTCAATAAAACCATTAACAGGCACTTTTGAAGTGTCAAGGTCGGCCAGTCGAAAACATGGAGAAGAACGTGAAAGAAACTGCATGGATCCTCCAACTTTGCCCCTCCACAAACTATACTCACTTTGGAAGAAGTCAGACCACAAGCGTTTACAGCGCCCTCTCTGTTTAAAAGAGTAAATAACTCAGGACAGGAAGCAAAATAATTGAATCAACGATCTAGATCTAGCTAGAAACAACACATCAACAAACTGATACACAGATTGTTTAAAATTAGCAGTTTTTTACCACACAGGGGCTTCATTTATAATTAACTAGCTTTTTCCCCACGGCTTTGCTGGCTTTAATATAGCTTTTCACAAAAAAAGCAAAAAAACCGAACACGAAGGGTTCCGTACCATACCTTAATTTTTTTGTTGTAGCGACAATAAAATACACAATTTGTGAAATTTTGAACTGTCTACCTGTTACGGTTCTTGAGATACAGCCCTCTGACAGACAGACGGACGGACAGCGGAGGCTTAGTAATACGGTTCCGCTGGTTACCCTTTGAGTACAAAACCCTAAAAAACCGTCTCCTGAATCCCACCTATCTCTGTATAAAATTTATAAAAATCTTTTTGTATTAGTTGCGAGTTTTTGTTTCCGAAATTCATGGTAGAAAACGACGTGCTGCCCCGACACGTAATAAATTGAGATACGGGCAGGATTACGATAATCATGTTTCTGAAATATCTGCTAAACCCAAATGTAACAGCGTTTACTGCAAGCAGTTAAAATGATATTAAAAAACCGAACATTAGTAATTTTTCTCAATTCCGGGTTTATTGTTAGATTTTGATCCATTAAATGATAATTCCAAAATAATATTATCTCATATGCGTTCATATTTATCATGTTTAGGATCTCGAAACATAATGAAGGTGATATCACTTCCTTATTAATATTTACATCCTCATCGAACCGGTACCTTTTTTCCAAGTTTTCCAGACATACCTATTATGTTATTTGCCACACGATTCTTATCATTTTTTTTTTCTTTTCAGGAATGCCGCGAGCCTTTCCACGGTGGCTCATTCTTCGAGCACGAAGGCCAACCGTACTGCGAGACCCATTACCATGGCAAGAGGGGCTCCCTCTGCGCCGGCTGCCACAAACCCATCGCCGGTCGCTGCATCACCGCCATGTTCCGCAAGTTCCATCCCGAACACTTCGTATGCGCCTTCTGCCTAAGACAACTCAACAAAGGAACTTTCAAAGAACAAAATGATAAACCGTACTGTCATACATGCTTTGACAAACTCTTTGGTTAAGTTCATGAAATCTGACGTCACAGTGCACGAATATCGACGACAGATTCGATATTCAAACTTTATTGATAGATGACAGCGATTGTCTTTGATAGAACTGTGAGCGTTCGAAATACAAATCTCCAATAACGAATGGCGCTGTGACTGAAAATCGATTATATCGACTTATGATTGCAGTATTTTATTGTAAAATGTTCAAATTATGAAGGCAAAGGTTCTAATTATTATAACTATGTATCGACTGTAAGTCGTGCTAGTGCCATACGTCTATTACAAGAAGAAAATGTATGATATTATAATGCTGTTTACGTCGCGCCTAGTAACATGTAAAGATATACTAACTTTTATTATGTTATAAAAATCAGTTTGGAACTTATCAATATAATGACTTGATGACACAAACATGATTCGTCTAGAAAATGTATGAAAAATGAGATTATTTTTAGGTCAGGAGTATCATGCGTTCAAATACGTTTTTATCGAAAGATAGAATTAAGCCAATTGGACAAACAAGTGCTTTGTCAAGATAATATATTTTTGAGGTATATTACGACTTATTTCAATTTCCTTCTTCAACAATGCACAATATTTACTAAAGATATATACGTCATATGGCGCTTAGCGACATTTGTACGAGAATTTTCTTTTCAGTCTCGATAACTGCGTACGACTGGCCTTCAAGGTCGCCGATAATACCATATAGGTATGTTATGTATGATAATTTAAGTGATATTCGATATGGAACGGCCATGTTTTATTAAATTTTTTTTAGTACTGAATGTTCCACATATGCATACGTTAAACTCGTGCCTGTCTTTAATGGGAATCGGTAGGAAGAGTATGCTATGTGCCGCTAACTGTATTTAGCAGTGACAGTTTAAATCTAATAAAATAGCTTCATTTTTTTTTACTCGAACTTGTAAATTTACTAAGTCTAACTTATAAATTGATTAAGTCTAATTGAAATAAATGGTTTGAGTTTGTCTAAACAGCTTACAAAATGCTATGGTTTGGAGAAGCAGCTCATATTTGGGCTATGACGCTATTCCGCCCACCTTTAAAGAAAACTACCTACAACCTAAATTAGGTCATTTTTCCGTCAGTCCCTAAATGAGGTCATCGATCTATCTGTCCTTAAATAAGGTCATATTTCATCGATACATCTATGCCTAAATGAGGTCATCAATCCATCCGTTGGGGCTTTCCTATACGACGATCGATAGTGAATGCTGATTCATATCTTAAGATAATACCAATAAAGTATATTGTTCATTGCTGAAGTTGGATTTTTATGACAGTACATTATTATCTTAATATTTCTAGAATGTCCCACATACGTTTTATTTTTTAAAAATGTGGAGTTTGTTGGGACGAATACAAAGCATTGTTTTTAAACTGTTGTGTATTATATTCTTCATAATAATATGGATGATTACTTTCTCGAAAACAAAAAAAAAAGTAGACAAAGTAACTATTGGATATAATTGGAGAATTAGAATAAAAATAATAACTCAAACGTACAAAAATATCACAGCCATACAAACATGTTACAAAAAAAAAAACACAAAACTATCACACAACCTCCAAAGTGTGATATAAAAATTAAAATTTATAACAAAATTACAACACAAGCTCACATTGTAACATTCTAGTATTTATCGATGTAGTCTTACTAGTGCATGTGATTTAAACTAATTAAGTATAGTGTTTATACTAAAAAATCGTTCTACGGATAGATAGGATACAAATTTTGGAAATGTTATTGCAAATATCAGTGGCGTAGCTATCGCCATGTCAAAGGTACGGGGCCCCCGGATTACAAGGGCCACGATGTGTGGACGCAAAGCTATTTTAGCTCGACATGATGCCCTCGTCTATAGTGACTACAATTGTAATCATCATAGATTGTTGTGACAGGACTCCTACGTCCCCCTACCGTCACCTATCTGTCGAAATTTCGCCGCTGGGATCTTAGGCGAGGACGAAAATAGTACATTGAAATAAACGGAACTCGCTCCCCGACTCAGTCGATTCGGGTAGTCATGCGGTTGAACCTCACCCAGTTCATGTGCGAGCCTCTCAGCACCAAGGAGGGCAATCTAGCCAAAACACCCTCATCAAGCCCGACGAACCTCTTTAGCTCTCTGTATGAGGCTAGGCTCCAAACGCCCCTCCAGGAAATGGTGCAGGAAGTTGAGTGGACGCTCTGTCTACAAGGCAGTCCTAGATGTCCGCGACCCTCTCGACAAGCTCCTCGTGATTACCGTACTTATTACGCTTCTCACGATGGAGCTCATCGAGTGGACGCTGACCCGAGACCACCTGCGCATCCAATAGATACTTACATTTAGTCCCGCTGTCTCCTTTGGCCTGCCAAGATAGCCCTTAGCTAGTAGGGCCAATTTTGAAAAAACGGGGCCCCAAATATGTTTTGATACAGGGCCCCTTTTAGACTAGCTACGCCACTGCAAATAGTGCTACTATACGGTCTAAGATGTCTCAGACATTACATTTAGTTGATAAGGCTTAGTATGCTGCATTTTATGAAGGAGGAAACTACGACGGAATTACCTATTGATATCGAGTAGGTAGATAATATTAGATATAGATAAATATAATCCTTCTTGGAAACATATAACAATGTTATTGATTTCCAATCGATGTGTTAACTTACTGAAAAGAATCATCTTTTACTGGTAAGTAAGTTTAGCAACGGTTTTGGTATTCCTCAGGAATTATTCCAGTCAATTTAGCCAAAAATAGGATCAAAATCGGAACTATTTGTTACCTTTTGACCTTGAATCAAACAAAATAAAAGTTTTTACAAAATTAAAGTTAATATAAGTTGACTATTATCTCTTATTCCGAGATGAAACCCTTAATTTGACTGAACCATATTGCAAATGACAATTGGTGACGTTGTCCACTTTAAACTGATCCATTACAGTAAGTCTGTTTCATACATTAACGTTTATTACGTATGTTTTCATACATTTTTTTACTACAGTCGCTAGCGAGTATAGATTGATAAAACTCATGGTAGACGTACAGGTTAAACTTGATAACCTCCTAGCCAACCTCATTGCCTAGTACAAGCGGTAATTCTTAACATAAGGTTCTGGAATTGGTTCCTAGGTCGAGCCAAGAATAGTTTCGAGTTTATGTTAGGAATTAGTGGCAGCTCGGTCTGAATTGGAATTGATTTTATAGCAATCTTTCTCTTACTAAATCTTCTGGCGGAATTTAAGTGGGCCTACTACAGTTATATCTCTGCTAACCCTTCTATAATTACCTAGGTAAAGCGTGATGTTATGTTTTATAACATGAATTAGCTTTTACTCGCAACTTCGTACGTAAATATCCCGTTTTTTCCCGTTCCCGTCCTTATAGCCCTCCTCATGAATGTGGCTATCATATACAAATATATTTTTCCAAATTCGACTGGTAGTTTCAGAGATAAGCGCGTTCGTACAAACAAACTCTTCAGCTTTATTGTATTAGTATAGATAAGTGGTTGGACCCGACACTCTCCCATAGTTTCCAAGAAGAGATACACACGATTCCGCCGTCGTTTCCCAAGATCGACATATTCATGCTGTTATGACAATCCGATAGTTTTAAATGCATTTTATTTATGTTACGCTTTCAGTAAATATAATCGATTTGACTCAATTATATAAATAAGTTCTGTATCTTCCATTAGCGTTACGCTGTACAGTTATTTGCTATGTTGTTATTATATTTTTATTACTCCATTTTACGTTATTGCTGGGAGTTCGTTAGGAAGTGCCAAACTTATCGGGCCGGTTTGTAAAGGCCAGTGCTCACGGTAACATTAATATTTGGGATTGCTAAAACTTAAAGGCTTGACTTGGTGCTATTTTATTGAAACATTGAATGGAAATATAGGGTACGTGCACGAACTATGTTGCAGCACAGAAGCGTCAATGTCAAGTAGATTTTACTTATAGTTTCGAATATGCAACACTAGATGGCATAGTCAACGCCATGCACGTTCCGTATAACATTCAAAATTTAATATTTGTGAACAAATACGCCACAATATAACACAGGAAACATCTGTGCAATCAGCTCAGTTAAAGGCAAATATCCTCAACATCAAAATGAAGGAAAAAAAATATCTGTTATCGCCATAGTAACTTATCAATAGTTAAAATTGTAACAAAAAAATATGTAATGTGCGTCCATGAGCGCTGGCTCTAAGTTTATCGCTTTGTTAGTTAGATAACATTGGTAACAATGGTAACGAGTGAAGTGTTGCCAACATTACGGAAAATGTTGTTAGTGTTGGTAGGTGGTAACGTACCGAACGAGTATGTAATCTATGAGACACGATTTTATTGAATCTGTAATATTTTAACAAATATATTTAATGTTTTTTTAATGTGTGTTTTATTGTACCTACATAATAGATTTTGAAGTCCTTGAGAAGCTCGTGCTAAGTATCAACAGCCGCATGGATCTTCAAGGTTAAGCAAAGCTTGCCGAGTACGGCCCGTGGACACATTACACGCCGAGACTCCTCCGAGCCTCAGAAATAAGATCTTCGACAGTCAAAAAAAACTGAAAAGCAAAAAATATCTTTAGGTAATTTCGGAAGTCGGTGTTTTTGATTGTTTCTTCGTATTTTAACACCGATTTCCGAAATTACGTAAAGTTATCTTTTGTAAAAATGGTTATTATTTTTTGCTTTTCAGTTTTTTCGGAGGTTTAATTTTTATGGTTCTCTAATAATCTACTCTACTAATTAATACATGCTTAATTTTTTATTACTTTTAAAATAGCTACCTATCTTACTTTAGCTATTAACTGTTATATAATCCTACTTTAACTATAACTTGTTGTATAATATAAATACTTTAAAAAAACAGGCTTTATATACCACATGGGTAGGCCTACAAAAATGCTACGCAACTCTGGACTAAAATCTGTGAGTGAAAAATAAATCACCCCTATTTCCCCCACCCCTTAGGGTAGGATTGTTTTTTACAAATTTAAATGGGAGCACTTTCGAGGTATACCCTATCCAATAAAAGAATTATCAAAATCGGACTACTCTGTAAAAAGTTATGCGTGGTCATACATAAAAAAAATATATATACGCGTCGACTTCAGAACCTCCCCCGATTTTTCGTTGGTTAAAAAGTCAGTCGGAAGCATTGATATATAAAAAACCCAAGATGCACAGTCTCGAACAAATGTAACACTCAAAACTGGCATTAAAACTGACATGTATCAAGTGTCATGTCATGTGTGAGTTGTGTGTAGTTATACTATAAACAATTTTTTTTTGCAAATTCAACCTTACACGGATCGCTTAAAGTTGTTTTCACAAAGCAGTGCAGTATCTTATGGCAAGCGTTGCGAGACTGTTTGAAACTTGCGCATAATTATACATATTGCGCTTGTTTTTTGCGGACGTTTTTGAGATGCTGAGAGTGTTTCTTGGGTTTTTATATATCAATGGTCGGAAGCCAAAAAATCTGACATGTCGAGGAGAAGGGGTAGTATGCTACCCAAGTACCCAGCTTCTGGGTTATGGAAGTCCGATAGGTATATTGGTATAGCCGTGAGCTGCATCAGATTTAACTGGAAGCTGATCCCAACACAGATGGGAAAACGTACTTAAAGTAAGTTACTCATACCAAGGAATCTGAATTTTTGAGGTTAGATAGGCAGTCGCGTCGTGTAAAATTACAGGTACATAAAAAAAAAGGCTTAGACGTCGACGCCATAGACTAGCCTTCGCCCGCGACTTCGTTCGCGCATATCCCGTTTTTTCCCGCTCGCGTAGGAATTTCGGGAAATCCTCTCTTAGTGCTCCCCCCTTCACTCTCCAAGGAACCTACATGCCAAATTTCAGCTTTCTACGACCAGAAGTTTCGGCTGTGCGTTGTCTGTCTGTCACTCAATAACTCCAATCAGTCAGTAACGGAAGAATTTTATATATTTATTACTAGTGGACGTCACGCGGTTTCACCCGCGTAGTTCCCGTTCCCGTGGGAGTACGGGGATAATATATAGCCTATGTTACTCCCTGATAATGTAGCTATCCAATGCTAAAGAATTTTTCAAATCGGTCCAGTAGTCTCGGAGCCTATTTAATTCAAACAAACAAATATTTCTTCTTTATAATATTAGTGTAGTTTATTTCTAGTTTTAGTAAAGAGTTTTTTATTTCAGTGTTAAAATAGTGAAAGTTAATTGTACATAATTAAACAAAGTTTTATGAGAAGTAGAATTTATCAGTTCCTTTCTACCAGTAAAATGAATTAAAACAAGTGAAACGTTCATGAAAGACAGACTAAATGGCAATTTAAAGATAAGGTTTATGGCAGTAATAAAATCCATTAATTTAAAGGCTATCGTCTACTGATAAGGGTTATCAATTTGTAACCTACCTATCTATTCATGAAATCATCAACAACAACCAGTTCTCTTCCGCTTGTTATTTGTGACCCGTATGCAACCGGAGAGTGACCAATCCTAATATATAAAACTAGTGGACGTCACGCGGTTTCACCCGCGTAGTTCCCGTTCCTGTAGGAGGACGGGGATAAAATATAGCCTATGTTACTCCCTGATAATGTAGCTACCCATTGCTGAAAGAATTTTTCAAATTCGTCCAGTAGTTTCGGAGCCTATTCATTTCAAACAAACAAACAAACAAATCTTTCCTCTTTATAATATTTGTGTAGACTAGCTGACCCGCGCAACTTCGTCTGCGTCACAATTTTCATTACTGCTCCGCTCCTATTAGTCTTAGCGTGATGATATATAGCACTGAAAGAATTTTTCAAATCGGACCAGTAGTTCCTGAGATTAGCGCGTTCAAGCAAACAAACAAACAAACTCTTCAGCTTTATATATTAGTATAGATTCTTCCGTTACTGAGTGAGTGAGTGACTACAGACAACGCACAGCCGAAACTACAGGTCGTAGGAAGCTGAAAATTGTATGCATGTAGGTTCCTTGGGGAGCGTACGGGAGCACTTACAGAGGATATCCCGAGATTATGTGCGTGCGAAGTCACGGGTAAAAGCTAGCAATATTATAAAGCTGAAGAGTTTGTTTGTTTGGTTAAACGCGCTAATCTCGGGAATAGAATTGAAAAAATGTTTTAGTTATGGATAGCCCATAATTATCGAGTAAGGCTATAGGAGCATAGGCTATAAAACATCACGCTACGACCAATAGGAGCGGAGCAATAATGAAGAATGTGACGCAGACGAAGCTGCCCGGCTCGGCTAGTGGAACTCTATTACAAAGTTTCCTCTGTCCGTCTGTCTTTCAGCGCGTTGAAGTCAACATTTTCTGTTTTTCTATTGCCTCTCTATCAACAAAATAACAAAACTGGCTAAGTGCGAGTTGGACTCGCACACGAAGGGTTGCGTACCATAAACCTTAACTTTTAATTATTTGTTGTTATAGCGGCAATAGAAATAAACAATCTATGAAAATTTCAACTGTCTATCTATTACGGTTCTTGAGATACGGCTCGCTGACAGACAGACGGACGGACAGCGAAGGCTTAGTAATAGGGTCCCGTTGGTTACGCTTTGGGTACAGAACCCTAAAAAATTAAACTAATTTAATTACAAGAAACGTCATTATTCGGTGTATTTTTCGATATTTTTTATCGGTGTGTCGTAAAAAAGGAATAACAATTAAGCATCGTATAGGTACGTAAAGTAAGTAAGAGAGGTGAGGGCGACTGAGTAGTTACGCACATGACCGATATCACCGTTTGCATTCCTTCTTAGAAAACGGGCATTATGGCGACAACACACATGACCGATATCACCGACCGATATTTGTTTTAATGACTTCTTATTTTGCGACATTTTATAATTTTGATAATTTGTAATTTATATGAAAGAAAAGGGACTTAGTGATAGAGTGACGACTGATAGAACAGAATGGAAGAAAAAAACGTGTTGCGCCGACCCCAAGTAGCATGGGATGAGGGCAGGAAGATGATGATGAATTTGTAATTTGATTATTTATGATTAGACTTTAAGACAATTTAGTACAAGCTTATTATCTTAATTAAATTAATAGTATGTGTGAGAATTTAATAATAATTTGAATTTTTGTATGCCTTTTTATTTTTATCTATATTTTGTACTAGCTGACCCGCGCAACTTCGTCTGCGTCGCAATTTTCATTACTGCTCCGCTCTTATTGGTCTTAGCGTGATGATATATACCTAGCCTATAGCCTTCCTCAATAAATGGGTTATCTAACACTGAAATAATTTTTCAAATCGGACCAGTAGTTCCTGAGATTAGCGCGTTCGAGCAAAAGAACAAACTCTTCAGCTTCATATATTAGTACTAGCTGACCCGCGCAACTTCGTCTGCATCACAATTTTCATTACTGCTCCGCTTCTATTGGTCTTAGCGTGATGATATATAGCCTATAGCCATCCTCAATAAATGGGCTATCTAACACTGAAAGAATTTTTCAAATCGGACAAGCAGTTCCTGAGATTAGCGCGTTCGAGCAAACAAACAAACTCTTTAGCTTTATATATTAGTATTGATAAAGGCCGAACATGACTGATCTTTTTTGTTTATGAACAACCTGCACTCCTTTTGTACTACTTTTGTACTCATGTTTCTACAAATGTTGTCTTGCCTTGCCAACATTCCTTCTTTAAACTGGAATCATTTCGACATTACCCAACTCTTCATAGTTGATACGGTACCAGAAGTCCAAATCCTTAACAACCAAACCGTCTGACTTGTTTTTTTCAAGTATGTTGGGGCCAGCTTCCAGAATACCAGTAACTATCTATTTTACATTGACCAACTGTCGACAACCCAGTAACTGGGTTGCACGATACCCTTTAGCATTAAGACTGGTGTCAGATTTCTGGAGCTCGTGGCTAAAGAATACTAGCCGCACGGATCGATCTTTAAAGTTAAGCAACGCTTGCCAAGGTTGGTCTGTGGATGGGTGGCCATCTTAACATACCGAGTTTTCTCCGTGCCTCGGAAAGCACGTTAAGCCGTTGGTCCCGGCTGTCATTTGAAGATCTTTGGCAGTCGTTACGGATTGTCAGAAGGAGTACCGTGTTACCCAGTTAATGGGTTGTAGAGGTCTGGTAGGCAGCCGCACCACGTAGAATACTGATATTCAGCTGAATCTGGTTTGACTGGGAGCCGACCCCAATATAGTTGGGAAAAGGCTAGGCAGATGATGACTGGTGTCAGATTTGCTGGCTTCTTACTACCCTTAAAGACTGACAAAGATCTACTAATGACAGCCAGGACCAACGGTTTCCGAGACATGGACTAATTTCGGTACCTATGTTAAGATGCCCACGGACCGACGTCGGCAAACGTAGCTTAACCTTGTGGATCGACACGTGCGGCTGTTATTATGTAGCTACGAGCTCTTCAAAACTACATTTATTCCTATACTTAACATATTCGGTGCCCAGAACCCCAGAACTCAGATGAGATGCGAGTTGTGCACACGAACAAATAATGTTTCGACCCATACGCTGAGTGATGGGCACCAATGGGCACGACGCGGATGCAAGTTGTGGGCACACGAACAAATTATGTTTCGATTCGACCCAAAAGTGTCAACATAATACAACTTTTATTTATTTCAATCGATATCTAATTTATCATTCCACCGACCTACAAACTAATCGAAGCAGCACAGCTGTGTGTCCATAATTAATAACGTTTTATTGATTTTGAGTCGTCCTCCGTGCCATCTGCTTACCTACACGGTATTTATTTATTAAAAACTAGCTTTAGTCAGCGCATTCGCTCGCTTCAAGCCTATAACCGTGTCCACTGTCAGGGATCCCTTCTTCTGCCAGGGTTGCGGAAATTGTTCGGAAGAGTCACCGCGACCCTGGAATGCAAAGGGTACTAGGATGAACACGGATTGTATTTAGTAAGAGTCTGACACTCCCTTCCGTTAAACCAAGAACCAAGACTCTCTTGGTTCTCTTGGTCCGTAGCACCAAGGTTACCGACATAGCCCGAAGGATCGCCAAACTAAAGTGGCAGTGGGCAGGGCACATTGCTCGCAGAACAGATGGTCGATGCTCCGAAAAGTTCTGGAGTGGCGACCGTACCGGAAGACGCAACGTTGGAAGGCCTCCCACAAGGTGGACCGATGACATGGTGAAGGTCGCGGGTAGCCGATGGATGCGAGACGCACAGGACCGGTTGTTGTGGCGACGCTTGGGGGAGGCCTATGTCCAGCAGTGGACGTCTTTCGGCTGATATGATGAGGATGATGATGACTCCCTTCCGTTCCACCTAGAGCAGAAGGAGTTATTTGATGATTTCCCATACTTAAAAAAACTGGCCAAGAGCGAGTCGGACTCGCGTGGAAAGGGTTCCGAACCAATTTCATTTTTAACATGTTATTTTAACACTACAGACTACTTATAGGTTTTCCTGTAATCTATAGGTAAGAATAATAATAATAATAATAATAAATATTTATTCACAAAAAATTACAGATAGTAAGTACTTATTACATAAAACAGCTGTTGCTAAATCTGTACAAAACAATTTTATAACCCTGCCTCTCAAACTAGGATAAACCTGTATTTTAAGAGACAGTGTTCGTCCAATTGATTCTTAAATGTGACGGCGCTACGTCATCGTACGGTTGTACACGGCACGTGCACCGGACCGATCAGGCGATGTCGCCATCCCCACCTCCCCCACTACTCGACTTGTTTGTGCTCGGACGTAAAAGGAGACCGCGCGGAGCGATCGGGGCATTCTATTCTAGACCTCGGTCCGATACACGTGTTGTCATAGCGCCTAGATTTGCTAATATCGTGTTAAAACCTTTTAGTTAATAATTATGATATGATAATTAATTGAGTTCACAGTTATTATAAATTAAGTGAATTAATCGAATAAAATTGATTAATAAGTAAACTACCTACTTTTTACTTTAAAATATCCAATCCTGATAATACGCCTATATCAGAATTGGGACGTAACTCAAAGGGCCCACATGGAGATTCGTGACAATGCTAGTGAAATATGTGGCGGTTACGTTTTGAAATGTAATGACAGTGATAGTGAAAATTGCGGTTTGTTTTTAAAACGCATGCGTTTATCCAGACGCTAAAAACTTGATGTGTGCCGTGAAGTGTCGTGAAGTTAAATCCGATAGGCCGAAGTTCGACACACGATCATAGTGTGTCACCGTGGTGGTATGTTTTGTCGAGGATGCAGTGATGTGCAGAGCAGTTTATTGTTTTACCATATGGCGCTGAAGAGCTTTGCGCCGAATTCCTTTTCGACGAGTTTTATGCGGCTACCCTCATCAACCTGAACTAAACCAGTTCCGTCCGGAGGCAAACAACTTCACAACAGCTGGTCAGGTCAAGGAGAGGAGTGTGAATTTATATGAAGATTTCTACGCCAATCTGGTGAGTCGTTTAAACTTTTTAATTGCTGTAGAGCTGCTTTTTATTTTGTTTACGAGTGTTCATTTTTATGATGTGGAGACTGACTTACAAAAGGCAACGCCTTTATGGATGGCAATTATCGATGTTTGATAATTGGCCTGTCGCTTTATCTTAAAGTGAAGCTATTATTAATAGCATAAGTGTTGCTGATTAAGCGATAGCATTTTCAATAATACTTCTTCTTTTCGATTCAATCGTTAACTTTTTATTGTTTTGGACCAGTAGGTAGTTACGTTAATTGCAGCAACAGTGGCATTCATTAGATACTCCAAATTACAGGAGAATGGGCACTTGGGGCACTGTAACATATGGCTCGTGCTCTGAAAACGGGCACTGCACTCACGTTGGGTCATTACATCCTCATTTCGCCAAGTTGTGTTTGCAGCGGTCTACCTGGGTGCGCAAATTGCGCTGGCGCGCGATTTAACGCTTTCCAAAGGCCATTGCGATTCACGACCAGGGGCAATTGCTCTTTGGGTTTTATGAAGTCGTGAGGTGGTGGATACTTCTCTTCCCACAGTCTGCTTCTCCCTTTAGATGGCATATCCAGGATCGCCTGTGTAGAAATAAGGAAGCTCTTGCGACTTTTTAGTCTTCCCGAAGTTGGCATGTGGCCATACAGGGATGTCGGGAATCGGTTTTCAGATCCTTCGAACAGCAGGAGGCGCGATGCCTGCAAGCGGATAGTTTGTTTTGTGGAGTCTATTTTAATCAGCCTGATATTATCTGACACGTTTCGTTTAGGGCAATGTCTACTTTCCGAGAAAGAGCAGGTCGGTGCCACACTGTGCAAGCAAACACGCTTTTGGATTCGAGCAGTGTTGGACCTTGGCTCTACGCCATGTGATGTTAAGCATTCGATTTGCGGGCCTATAGCAGAAATGGAAGGCGCACGACTGTCTCTTAGATGGGTTCGGCCGTAGAGCGTTGCGGTCACACTAATCTCGCAGTACACTGAGTGCCATTGTACGTTTATGCTCCACGTCCATTAAAAGTCGCTGCTTGGTTTGCTAGGGCCAGGTAATCCGCGTACAAGAACCGCTCCGTGTGTTAGGTGGAAGGCGGTTCGTTCGCGTAGATGTTAAAAAAAAGCGTCGGCGCCAACACACTGCCCTAAGGGAGACCATTCTTTTGCCGTCGCTATCTACTCTTGGTGAATTGGAAGCACATACCTGGAAGTGGCGGTTGCACAGGAGTTCGCTTGAAATGGGCACAAAGTCTTGGTCATTGGTCAAATTATGCTGATGAAGCGATATTATTCTGCTATCGCTGATCGAGTCATGAAGTGAAATACCAGAGAGCTTTTATTTTTTTTGGACGTAAGAGCGATTTAGTTACCTAACACTTTATTTTGAATATTTTGATTTTATATTACCATTCATAGGCATAGGCCGCTTTCTTGTGGGATTTTTATTTACTTTGATACTGTGACTACTACACTTACCTGAAACCTTTTGGCCCACCACAGCTTTTATTGGACTTGTACTGTCGTAGCGTTTTTCGGTTTCAGACATCGTATCATGGTGTATAAAGCCAGCAGGAGGCTAGCGGTTGGCATGCTGCCATAACTGCTGAGCAGTTGCAACAACTGCTGAGCAGCTGCAACTTCTGAGCGGTTCTGAGCGTGACAGACCGAAGGTTGGCAAACAGTTGGCAAACTGCAGTAGCCAAGTATCATGTCAACATCTGTGGGGTTAAGAGCGTTCAAGGCCGACTGGAATACTTGGTGAGTCGCTCAAGTTTTATTTGAATAGCAAACGAAGCTTTAAAGGGGTTGATACCAATTCGGTGGTTGCATTGATAGTGCTAGGTAATTTTGACATAGTTAGCACAAAGCGAGTACTTAAAAGAGTTTCCCATTGGCGGTAATAGTGTCAAAATTTTATTTAGTGTGAGCTTTAGGTTTAGTTATCGCATAGCAAGTACCACAAGGTCATGTTTCAACTCAGACGTTTTTTTTAGTGAAAATTTGGATCTAGGCTTTCGTATTAACGTACGGAGGCAGTTTGCCATAATAATAATAATAATAATAATAAAATCGTTTATTTAAATTAAAGGGGCACATTTACAATAAAATAAATCTTAAACTTTTTAGAACACAGTTGCTAATTTGCCTGAACTAGGATAGACCTGTGCTTCAGGCTAGAAAGTGCTTATACATACATTTTATCTTAAAATAATAAACTAACAATGAATCAAATCAATTGACTATAATAAAAACTTAATTTAAAGGACACATCATAATTTATTTACAGACAAAAAGAAGATCTTCTGTATCTACGTAAGAGATACTAAGCAAATATTTCACAATTGTTTTTTTACAGCTATAATAATTTAACTTGTAGATACTTAGTTTTCTATTTAATCGATTGTACAGAAATGGACCTAAAAATGTAAAAAATCTTTTAACAAACACATACTTTGAAACCGCATTTGAATCACATACAATATCATTCCGTCTCTTATTTGTATTTTCGGTGGTATAAGAAAGCATGGTGTGCTGTTTTAATACCAAATGCATAATGAAAAGCTGGCGAACAGTTAGTACGTTGCAAGATTTGTATAGGAGATCTGTGGGATAGAGAAATGGATAGAAATTGGCTACTTTTAAAATGGCTCTCTGAGCTCTCTCAAGAGGGAGTAAGAGAGTTTTGGGTGCTCCACCCCATGAAGTGATACAATACTGAATTACAGATTGACCTAGGGCCAAATAAACTTGTGTGATTAATTTTGAATCTGCAATCGTCCGCAGTTTTTTAAAAACATATATTAATTTACGTACTCTTTTAACCAGACTTTCGATATGTGGTCTAAAAGAGAGTGTATTGTCAATAATAACTCCAAGATATTTAATGTTGCATGTTTGGAGGATAAATGGACAATCGCATGTACTGGTTGAGTGATGGAATCCACATTTATGTGCAAACAAATGAGAGTTAGTAGCGTTAAATTGAGGATTGCGCATGGAAAAGTGAATATATTTTGTCTTGTCAGCATTTAATGTTAGTAAATTGCTTTGAAGCCATTTAGTCACAGTATTGAAACCTATTTGAGCGTATTCGTACAATTCTTTACTGGTTTTAGCGGTAAATACTAAGGCCGTGTCGTCAGCATATGAAACAATTTTGCCATTTTTAATGTTTAAATTGCACAAATCGTTCATATAAATCAGGAAAAGGGTTGGGCCCAAAATGCTTCCCTGAGGAACACCAAAACCAGTAGTTTTTTGCTCATCGCTCGTAATATCGTCTATTCTAACACATTGATATCTGTCGTCTAGGTAGTCAGCAAACAGTTTCAGCGGCGTTCCCCTTATTCCTATGGTCTCTAATTTAGTAAGGAGCCTAGAAATAGATACTGTGTCGAAGGCCTTCGCTAGATCAAGGAAGATCCCCAGGGTCTGGTTTCCTTTGCCAAGTTCCTCTGAAACGTAATCAGTCAGGTGGTGCACCGCATCGGCTGTGGATAGCTTGGCTCTAAAACCAAATTGCGCAGATGATAATAAATGGTTTTTTTCTAAATAGTTCACTAGTCTGTTGTTTATAATTTTTTCTAGTAATTTAGATATTGAGGGGAGTAATGATATTGGCCTATAGTTATTAACAAAATCTTTGTTCCCGGATTTAAAGATAGGGATTACAACTGCTTTTTTTAGGCATCTAGGAAAAATGCCTTCGGAAAGACAAATACGAAATATATATGTTAAGGGAGGTACCAGGATATGCCTGAATTGTTTAAGGATCTTATTGCTAATATTATCCCATCCCACTGCACAGTTGTCTTTCAGTCCACAAATAATTCGGTTTATTTCGTTCTCGTCAGTGTCCAGCAAGCCAAAAGATTTTAGCGCGCGCACTTTATTCAATTCTTGGGAAGGTGATTGAACACAGTAATTCTTTGGAATCTGTTCGGCAAGAGTTTTCCCAACATTCACGAAAAAGTTGTTGACAAGGTTGGCTGATAAAAGAGGTGAACTATTAGTTAGCAATAAACTCGAATTTGATTCACGCTGTTTTGATGTATAAGTGACGTTTTTAATATGCTTCCAAAGTTGCTTGCTGTTGTTTCCTGCTCGCTTTAGTTCATTTTTATCGTAATTATTTTTTAAGCTCTTTAAAAGGTTGTTACAAAAATTCCTGTATCTTTTATATGTGGTTTTTATGATACTATCAGCTGGGTTTCTCCTTGATGCCTGATGAAGTTTATCTCTGTGTCTTATACACCGAATAAGGCCAGGAGTAATCCAAGGCTTGATATTATAAAGTTTCTTATTTGTCGTTATAACAGTAGTGTTACGTAATATTGCTGATTGAACATGTTTTATTAAGTACGATAAAGCAAAATTTGCGTCAGCAGTATTATAAACTGGGTTAAAGTCAAGTTTGCTTAAATCATATTCGAGTTTGTTTGTGTTTAATTGGGTTTTGGTCTGGGGACGATTTGGCTTAGGCAGCATTAAGTTTAGGGTTAGTAGAACAGCGTGATGGTCAGTAATTGTTGAGTTAGTAACAAGCGTAACATACGATAAACTGGATTTTATGATCATATGATCGAGGCAGGAGCCGCTATGATGAGTAGGCAAAGTGTGTGCAGGTAGAAAGCCATGGAATGAGCAGATATTAAGATACTGTTGAGTCCCTGCATCGCAGTTTCCAGAGTTAATGTTTATATTTATGTCGCCTGTTAATATAACATTCTTAAAAGAGCTTAGGTCTTGAAAAATCTGGTTTAAGGAAGCGTTAAAAGAATCCAAGTTTCTAGCGGAAGGGGATCGATATATAGCGATTATTGCTGTAGTTGTACCGATTTTGATGATTAAACAGTTACACGTACAGTCTTGTAGAGTAGGTTCTTCGACTGTGATCATTAATGTTTCCTTAGAATAGACCACCACACCGTCATTTTGGTTGTTGTTGAGTTTTGTATACAATACGTTGTATCCTGGCATTTCTGGGAGGTTATCCTGGCGATTAGATAGCCAGCATTCGGTTAGTACCATAATATCACAATGAAAATTGAGTCTATGAAGAAAAATGTTAAAGCTATCTATATTCTTGTAAATACTGCGAATGTTTTGGGTTAGTATGGTTAGTGACTTTTGATAATCGGAGAGATATTGTACGCAGTCCTCAACCTGGCATGACTTTGAAACGGGTACAAATGTGTTATCTATATCGGAAATCAGGTTGTTATCCATATCTAGGGTAAAGAAGAATATAAACTAGTAAGTCTTAAATATAAATAAATATGTGGCGCTCTTAGGCGCCTTCATAGTCGATCGAGTTTAAGTACCTGTTCTCGGCAGCTTTTTTAGCAGGACACTCTGGATCTCCCGTCTTGTGGTTGGCTGGTTTTTTGAAGCGCAAACATGTTGCACATCTTGGCGCAGCGGCTTTCTTTGTGCAGTCTTGAATAGTGTGCCCTTCTTCACCGCAGTGTCCACATGTAGAGGTAGCTACTTTGCACGTCTTGGCTGCATGACCGTACTGCTGGCACTTGTAACATCTTGTCACCAGTGTGAAGTCTCGAACTGGGCAGGATGTCCAATTTACAAATAATCGGTCCTGAGTGATGAGAGCCTTCCGGATATGAGCTGAAACTTCTACAATGTAGTTACAGTTATCCGCATCTTTTCTGCCAGATTTGTGACTTAGTTTTATTGAGGTCAAAAATGTATCTCTGGAGATATTCGGTAGCTTTTCGGCCAAGTTTTGGTCATAAATGCATTTATAAACCTCATTTTCAGCCATAGATGCAGGGACCCCTATAACTATTATGCGTGGTTTGCGCTTTCGAGGTTCATCGACGGTGAGAGCTGCCGAAGCGAGTTGTACTGTTTGCTTGAGCTTATCCAGGTCTTCCTTAGTCTCCGTGCTAATTATAAGTCCTCCTTTACCTATTTTGCGTACACCTCTGACCTTCAGTTTCATATCACCAGGGCATATGATTTTTTGGACTATGTTCTTGGTTTCTTCACTTGTCTTTGAATGATCACTAGGAAATATGGCCACGGAGCTAAAAGAATTAGGACGAACAAAGCTGTTAGACCCCTTCTTCACCATATCTGCAAACGATGTTGTTTCTCTTTCCTGCCTTGCACAGGACTCCTTAATGGTCCGGTTCATCTCCATAACGTAGTCCTTAAGGTTGCGGTCTTCTGTCAATATGTTGAGAGAGTTGTGGGTCTTATAAGCATATTGCTTAAGTGACTGGTACTGAACCGCCATTTGCGAAACACCATGTCCGACCTTACGGCAAAGATTGCTTATTTTTAACTTCTGCTCGGAATTCAACTTCCCATCAGAAGCAATCGTACATACCTCACTTAAACACTGCTCGATAGAATTCATCCAGCTCTGAATTTCGGGAGTCGAAATTGTCTCCATTTGCTCGTCTTCCATGGCTTGGTCACGTCTTGGTTGTTGGGGCTGTGCCGATGTAGGTGTTGGTGGGGGGCTGCGTCGCGTCAACCCACTCCGGTTAAAGGGGCTGCCTTCCATTTTTTCAAATTATAATATACTAATCAGACCATTTTTGATCAAACTGCACTTTTAAATTGTACTTGTCAGACACGATAGTATGCACACAAAAAAGTAGGTCACTATTTATGCAAACGTTAATTTATTATATTTAATAATTATGAATTGATGGGCACGTCTGTATGCGCTGAGTGCTCGAAGTCATTTCCAACATCCCTCATCATCGAAGCCATACATAACATCAGTTAGTAAATTTGATAGTATCAAAACTATCATGAATAGCAATTTGATTTTAATGACATTGATAAAAGCTTTAAAGGTACAGAGAATTCTGAGCTATTACAAGTTCTAAATAGATTTTCCATTTTGTGCAATTTAATACGGGTGAGATTATAATAACATTGATTGATTCGAACCGCACAGCGCAGCGATGATTTTGATGATTGTAGATTAACGTAAAGTAATTCGTGAGTGCTCACATGAACGTTGGATGCAGAAAATATCAGTGATGACGTGACGGCGAATAATAATGAAGAACTTGTTCATGAAATTTCCCATAAAAATAAAGTTTTAAGTGGTACTATTTTAGGGCTTACACTTTAAAAAAAAATGCCGACTCTCGTACTTAAAAGGCCAGTAGCAGTAGTTAACTTAATAGCTCATGTAGGTACATCATTGGGAGGGTTTTTGGATCCTAAACCAATTAACGTTGTGACAAGTGCTTTAAATTCATAGAGAAAATTGATTCAATAGAACAAGGACAAATCACGAGTTAATTTATTATTATATTAGCTACAGGGACCAGTTTAGTCCGGCCTAGCAAATCTAGGAACAGTTTAAATTAAAAGATACGTCACGGTTGGCGCAGTACTTGGGCGCTTGGCTGCTGCGCTGCGTGACGTAGGTTCGATTTCCACACGGAACAAATATTTGTATGGCCTACAGATAGTTGTTCCGGGTCTGGTCTGTGCGAGTGAGTTTGTATGTTTGTGAACTCACCCACAAAACAGGATAGATTCTTAGAGCGGGGCAGCGTTTAAAAGGAAAGAAAAAAAAAAGAAAAACAAGGAACGAAAAAAGAATTAAAAGAGCTTGAAGAGTCTTCCATGGCCGGACCAAGCAGTAATAATCCTGAAGGGCTAGTTAAACCGGACCGGGAGATTTTAACACTGAAGGGTCGTTAGAACCGGACCAGTAGTTACAAATCTGAAGGGTCTTTAGACCGGTCCAGAAAATTATAACTCTGAAGGGTCATCAGACTGGACCAGTAGTATAATTCTGAAGGGTCATAGGACCGGACCAGAAGATATTACTCTGAAGGGTCATCAGACTGGACCAGTAGTATAATTCTGAAGGGTCATAGGACCGGACCAGAAGATATTACTCTGAAGGGTCATAGGACCGGACCAGAAGATATTACTCTGAAGGGTCATAGGACCGGACCAGAAGATATTACTCTGAAGGGTCATCAGACTGGACCAGTAGTATAATTCTGAAGGGTCTTAGGACCGGACCAGAAGATGTTACTCTGAAGGGTCTTAGGACCGGACCAGAAGATGTTACTCTGAAGGGTCTTAGGACCGGACCAGAAGATTATTACTCTGAAGGGTCGTAGGACCGGACCAGACCATGAGATAAGATTTTAATGTCAGGATGAACGAACAGTAAAATTGTGGTTCTCATTAAAGATACCTAAGTGCTTCTAAAGTGCGCGTCCGAGGACGTACGCACGTCAGAATGGCCGTGACGGCGCTACGTCATCGTACGGTTGTACACGGCACGTGCACCGGACCGATCAGGCGATGTCGCCATCCCCACCTCCCCCACTACTCGACTTGTTTGTGCTCGGACGTAAAAGGAGACCGCGCGGAGCGATCGGGGCATTCTATTCTAGACCTCGGTCCGATACACGTGTTTTCATAGCGCCTAGATTTGCTAATATCGTGTTAAAACCTTTTAGTTAATAATTATGATATGATAATTAATTGAGTTCACAGTTATTATAAATTAAGTGAATTAATCGAATAAAATTGATTAATAAGTAAACTACCTACTTATTACTTTAAAATATCCAATCCTGGTAATACGCCTATAAATGCATATGATTTAATACAACAAATTAACAGTATTTAATTTATTCTTATACATCTGTTTTTATTTATTTATATGTCACATTATGTAAGTAACTGTGTATGTGTATGCATGGTTTGTTAGGCATGTGAAGTGAGTGTGAGTTTATGAGGATATGAGTGCGTGTTTCTGTGTACTTGTAGTGTATGTTTGGGTTTACGGGTGAGTAATAAGAACGTGTCATTGTGAGTTATAGTAGTGTAAGTTAAGTATGTGGTAGTAAGTGAGCAGTTGTATTGTTATTAGGAGATGAATGTGAGCAAAGACTCAGTGTAGGCATAGTCCTTTTGTAGAAGCCACTCTGTTACTATGGATTTCACTTTGTGTAATTTTAATTTTATAATATTTAATTGTGTGTCAACTTTATGGTATATGTGTGTACCTAGTATGTAAAATTGATGTGTTGCGAAAGCGGTTTTGTGTTGGGTTCTTGGAAGGAGATTTACTCTTTTATTAGGTTTTGGTAGAGGCAGACCGAGATGTGTTCTAAGGATAGATCGGAGCACAAAGAGTTGCCGTACTGTAAGAACTCCACAGTCGGAGTACAGTTCTGTTGTTGGATACCTGTAGGGCTTTTTACAAATGACTTTGAGTATGGCCCTTTGAGCTGTTTCCACCCTCAGAACACTGGTTTTTGTAGCGCCACCCCATGCAGTAATGCAATATCCCAGAACCGATTGGCACAGAGCAAAATACACCATCTTCATTGTGTCTAGGCTAGCTGAGTCTCTAAGGGACTTAAAGATGTGGATGAGTCGCATTGTTCTTGTGGTAACGGCTTCTATCTGTTTGTCCCATTTTAGTCCGCTATCGATATGTACTCCAAGATATTTAGCGCTGTCAGCTCTAGTAAGTGCTGGGCAGACACAGTGACCGAGTAAATTTGAGCAAGAGTGGGCTACTACAGAGAAAGTATTGGAAGGGGCCGTGTTACTGCGGATTGCGAAAGGAATGAACGATGTTTTGGTCAAGTTGAGTGTAAGGAGGTTTAGTTTAAGCCATTTCATTACCCTGGACAAAGCTTCCTCTGCAGCAACCTTGACCATTTCCCACGTAGGTCCGTAAACGAGGATCGCGGTATCATCAGCATACGCATAGATATTACAGTTAGTGAGGCTCAATCTGCACAGGTCATTCACATAAATTAGGAAGAGTGTTGGTCCAAGGATGCTTCCCTGAGGGACACCATAAGTTACCGGTTCCTCGTTGCTGTAGTACTGGTCAATTTTAACAAGTTGCGTCCGATTGGTGAGGTAGCTTTTGAAAATCTCAAGTTGTATTCCACGTATACCGACGAGTTCCAGTTTCGCGATAAGTTTGGGAACAGAAACTGTGTCGAATGCTTTAGCAAGGTCCAAGAAGATAGTCAGACATTTTGTTTTATTGTCAAGCTTACTAGCTACCCGTTGCGTAAGATCCAGCACGGCATCTTCGGTCGACACTCTTTGTCGGAATCCGTACTGATTCTCAGCAATAATGTTGTGTTTGTCTAGAAAGCTTCCTAGACGTTTATTTAAAATCACTTCAAAAATTTTTGAGAGGGTAGACAAGACAGATATCGGCCTATAATTGTTAACACAGTTTCTGTTCCCTCCCTTATGAATAGGGTGTATTATTGCCTTTTTAAGAGCATCAGGGAATACCCCTGTTTGGAAACAACGGTTGCAGAGGTAAGTTAAAGGTGGGACCAGCACATGACGGCATTTTTTTAGGAGTGAAGCTGATATTCCATCCCAACCCACAGCACAATCGTCACGTAGCTGGAGTATGACAGACTCTACTTCTTCTGTATCAACGGCCAACAATGCGAACGAAACGACCGGTCTATTTTGAAAGCCGTCTTGGGCCGGGGGATTCGGATCATTCGCCGTGTTAGGTGTATGTGTCTGGGTAATGATTTTTGCAGCCAAGTTTTTGCCAACGTTACTAAAAAAGAGATTCACATCATTTATTGATGCTTTAGGGTCATCTCGTATAGTACTGAGTAGCTCTGAAGGACTGACATTTGCCTTTTGTGTGTTGGTGATTTCTTTTATTGTCTTCCACATAGTTTTTGGATTATTTTTGGCTTTTTCCAACTCTGTCTTTTCGTAGGCTTTTTTTAATTTTCGAAGCAAATTATTGCAAAAGTTCCTATAACGTGAGTACGTAGTTTTTAGGATTATGTTATTTGGTGCCTTTTTTGTTTTAATATACATTTTATCCCAATTTTTAATACATTTTAAGAGCCCAGGAGTCATCCAGGGCTTTATAGTTCTTTTTTGTCTTGGTATATGAACCAATTTTGTGTGTTTCAACATAACAGTTTTAACAATACTAATGAATCTGTTCATACATGCGTTTACGTCATCTATGAGGTAAATTTCAGTGAAATCAGTTTGTTCCAGCTCTAGCAAAATAGCTTCGTAGTCAGGACGGCTTATCATCGGACAGATTTTACGTGGTGGGGCAACGCTAGCTATAGATAAAACGATAGGTTTGTGGTCAGTGACATGTGACTCCAGGACAAGCGTGGTGGGAATAAGGTTTGACTTTAGAAGTAAATGATCTATGCAGCGCTCTAGTCGGGTAGGGAACAGATGTGTCGGCATAAGCCCATAAGAGGCATTTATCGTGAGATATTCAAATCTCCGATCGTTTCTATAACTCGGGCTTATGTCGATATTTAGATCACCTACAAGAGCTATGCTAGAACAGTTGGATATTTCATCATAAGTTTTGACGAGGCTTGCACAGAAGTTATCAAATTGTTCTTTTGAATTAAGGGAAGGGGAGCGATAGACGGCGAGTACAGCTAATTTTTGGTCGATTTGGCAAACCAGACAGTTCCCACCTTCAAAAATCGGCTCACACACAGAACCTTGCAAACCATGTTTCATGTAAATTATGACTCCATCGTTTAGGTTAACATTGATAGCTGTCGAGTGAGCTACAAATCCATCTAAGACGGGAAGGTTATTGACTTTGCTGAGCCAGCATTCCGTCAAAATGACAATGTCAAAATTGATTTTTGTGAGATGTAACAGAGCTTGGAGTTGGTCGAAGTTTTTGTTGACACTGCGTATGTTTACATGTAATAGGTTTATGTTGGAATCGGATATTTTGATGTACTTCAGGCAATCTTCTGGTTCGCAACTGTAGGAGTTTCCTAATTTTATGTTATCAAGATCATTATTAATAGTATTTATCGTAGCCATTGAGAAATTGAAATTATACTACAAAACAGTGGAATATCGGGAATAATATGAAGTAGTGACGGAGAGTTGGAGTCTATATAAATGTAATTATAACACGCTTTTATGTGACTTATTTTTTGATGAGAAGTGAGAATTTGTTTTTGTGGAAGAAATAGTTTTTGTGTTATCTGTTTGGATTGTGTGTTCGTGTGTGGTTTAACTACTAAGATTACAAAAATAAAAAACAAGAAGAAGAACAAGGGTACATGCATTACTAATTTTAAAATGGAGTTATCTAGTCATATTGAGGTGTTGCCGAGATCATGGAGACATTTTTCAGATTTTATCAGAAGTTGCTTATCCCCTGCTTGTTTGCGAAGGAAAATATTTCCATTACTCGTCCAGCAGAACGCATACTGGTTACTTTTAGCAAATTGCCGCGCCAAATAGAAGAGCTTTTTGGAAGAAGAAGGCAGTTGTTCTGTTACGAATACCGGCAAGCGCTTCCCTGGTATCCCAATCAGTTCAGTGTTCAATTTATTCTCCCTCGAGCTCTTACTCTTATTGTACGACCGGATGGCGGATAAAAGGTTCTGCTTGGTGTGTACTTTAGCAAACTCTGCTATAATTGGGCGTGAGATCGATGACGATGTTGGTTTTCCCGGTAGGCGGTACACGTCCCGAATATCAGAATCTGTCAAATTCGTTCCGACTGTCTTGCCAATATTACAGACAGTTTTTAAGAGCCCGGTTGGTGACTCATTGTCCGACGGTGGGATGTTAAAATAGAATAGAACTATTATCAGATTTTTTTTTTCAAAATCCTAGGCTCAGTAGTTTCGGAGATAAGAGGGTAATGGCACTATGGGGAATGGTCATTTTTGGTCTAATTTCTTGAATAACTTCAAAACTATTTATTTTAAAATTATGAAAAAAGTATAATTAAAACCCTCACAGTAAGTCCTTTCATTTGATATGACACACAATACAGTATAAAAACTATTTTTAATATTTTCTGTTTTGACCCCCAGAAGTGGGTCAAAAAAACAGTACAGTATAGTATAGTAGTAGTGGGCATACCAAAATGTATTCATTAACGTAACGCGTCTGTGTTTGGGTCACAAAAATCCATATATATATACCAAATCTCAACAGAATCAGTTCAGTAGGTCTGGAGGGAAACTGGCTGTGACAGACGGACAGACAGACCGATAGACAGACAGACACACCCGAGTGATCCTAAAACGATTCTGTTTTTTACGGCTTTTCGGAACCCTAAAAAGGATCCCATCTATCTCTTTGCCAAAATTGATCAAAATCGGTGCAGCAATTTAGGTGGGAAAGCGTACCTAACAAACAAAATCACTGACGCATTTATAATATTAGATTATGAGGATACGCATTGGTTTGGTAGGTTCCTATTACTTTTATGTTTCAGCGGTTGGGTTTTTCTGTGACTAGTACCTATAGATAATTTGGGAATTACCCAATAAACGAGTTTATCATGAATGGTCAACCTATATCGTCCGCAGTAGCTATTATTTCGTTAGAATTTCCTGATGACACATTTATTTAAGTAGATTGGGCTGCCCTCCTCTCGGCCACGGCGCGAGCGGCCTAATATTGTGTTTCGGCAAAGGCACCATAGATCAAAGAGTACAGTATATACTATAGATATTAATACACTACATTAAAGCAATAAAAGGCACTGCGATACGTTTGTCAACGATTCGCTTCAAAATTGTCTTGTGTCAAAAAACCCGATCGCTAAATATGACTAAACAGATCACTTTCGAAGCAGTCTAATGCAGGTTTTGCCATTTATTCGGCATTTCCATTTTGACACCCTATAAAATACTCCCTAAGGTGGATACTCGGAAACGTATGTCCGAGAATCCACCCTGAGCCAGAGTGGATTGATGGAATCTGTGTCGAATCGATATTATAATACCCCCAATTTACGAGCAAGTGTGATGATCATTTATCTTGTAATATCCTGGCTCACGGAAACGTATGTCCGAGTATCCACCCTAGGGTGGATTTTATAGGGTGTCAAAATGGAAATGCCGAATAAATGGCAAAACCTGCATTAGACTGCTTCGAAAGTGATCTGTTTAGTCATATTTAGCGACCGGGTTTTTTGACACAAGACAATTTTGAAGCGAATCGTTGACAAAGGTATCGCAGTGCCTTTTATTACTTTAATATAGTGTATTAATATCTATAATATATACTGTACTCTTTGATCCGCATTTATTGTCCCTGGCAGACATTAGAAACACATTCTAAAAGTAAAAACCGTTTCTTTCAACTGCGTTTGTTTCTATTATGGAAGGTTCAAGCTTCCATGTCAAGTGTCAGTGAAGAAGCGTAACTATTCGTCTCTCTATTTTAGTATTTGAAATGGCATCTTTCTAAATAGTGTTTACTTTACCCCGACTTACATAAATAAAGTCACGCCATTTTTTCATGGTGGTAGGGAAAATTCCAATAGGTAATGTAGTGCAGTATTGGTGGTGCCCTTTTATTTTATTTATTGAAGGTACCTACTCAAACATTACAGTCAGTGAGAGAACAATCAATCATTCCCTGTTTTCCTACCCTTAGGGTTGGAATATTTTTCCAAATTTACATAGGACCAAGTTCGGGGTATTCCCTTTCCAATAAAAAAAGAATTATCAAAATCGGATTACGCTGTAAAAAGTTATGCGTGGTTAGTGGTCAGACATAAAATATTTCTATATATTATATATATATATACAAACGCGTCGACTTGAGAACCTCCTCTGTTTTTTCGTCGGTTAATAATAAAAGGCACCACCAATAACAATTCGTAACTAAATGCCAGTCGTAGTTCAATATCTTTTTAGTTACATTTATCATGTTACTTGCAAGTGCAACCATACCTATAGTTAGATAATTGGTATTTAAAAAGAACCGACCTAATCGTTTAAATTTGGTTAACAATATCCTTATCACTGTTTAGTAATGTTTTTACAAAACACTAGTGAGAACGGAGTGGAACTTTCGAGAAATTTACGTTTTTATTATATCTATATATACATATGTAAAGCTGAACAGTTTGTTTATTTGTTTGTTTGCTTGAACGCGCTAATCTCAGGACACTACTGGTCCAATTTGAAAAATTCTTTTAGTTTTAGATAGCCCATTTATCGAAGAAGGCTATAGGCTACATATTATCACGCTAAGACCAAAAGCAGCGGAGTAGACGAAGTTGCGCGGGTCAACTAGTGTTAGATAAATGTGTTCATTGGGGAATCCGTAAATGTTATGTTATTAAAAGATAAAAATAAATATTTATTTATTATTTTTTATACAACCTATAGGTTATTTTTCCTGGATTAATGAATAACCCCTCAAAATCTACATCTGATGGCCTATACAGGCTGTTAGAGAAAGAAGATCAGCTAGTCTATTCTGTAAGTAACCATTTCGATATCGAGCTTCACCTGAGTGACAAATCTCGCAAAGTGAACTTTATTACACACAACATAAAGGTCTTATGTTTATACGCACCTCGGATTCCGCTGTCGAGACTCGAAAATGTTGTTACAGAATAGCACTACTACACCTCATTTTCATCGATTTAGAAAAGGCGTTTGACAAAGTACCTCGTAGACTAGTGTGGCAAGCATTGAGAGCGCAATATCTGCCAGATTGAGATTCGATTGATTGAGGTTCGGGTAGGAGATCAACAGAGCTCGGCCCATAGTCCGGACTTCACTACGAAGAAAATCCAGGCTCCACTTCCCTGGAACCTCTTGTACGCGGATGACATCTTCCTAATAACCAGATCGACAATCGAGTGGCAAACCACCTTGACCACATGAATAAGTTGGTTTTTACGAACGAGTAGACGAATGTAAGCCCGAGACGAAGTCGAGGGCTTAACATTGTCACGAGTTTGTAAATACCAATATTCGCACGTGTATCATACAACGTTTTACAACACATTTGCGAGAAAACAGTACAATAGGTAATAAGACAATCTTCTTGTTTTTAGATATCAGTCGGAAAGCCGCAACAAGCTTTGCAGTATAAAAATGGCACGAATTTGCAAATTTAAAATTAGAACTACATCGTCGTCTCATCTTTGTCTTATTTTCTTTTAGTATTAAATTGAGACAAATGTATTGAGCAAGAGAGCTTCCAAGGAGGTTCGATCAGTCAGCATAATATTAACTGTTATCTTTTATTATTTTGGTGATATTATATTTTTAAAACTGAACTTCAAAATACTTGAAATGAATAAGCATTAGTTTTCAGATGTTCCATTTTTAATTTAGTTGAATTTAAATTACTTAAAATGAACGGGCTTTAGTTTTATGGGGCGGTCATTTTTAATCTGAGGTATCTCCCGCCATAGAATGCAATAGTTGAATATAATTTTAGTTAATAACTAGCTGATCCGCGCAATTTCATTTGCTTCGCTCCTATTAGTCTTAGCGTGATGTTATAGAGGACACGGTGGAGCATACGGTGGAGGTCTGCCCTGCTTGGGCGGAGCACCGCCGTGTCCTCGTCGAGGCGATCGGCGGCGGCGACATGTCGCGGTCGGCCCTGTTTCAAGCCATGGTCCGGAGCGAGGAGACTTTGGAAGCGGTCACCTCCTTTTGCGAAGCAGTAATGCTAGCGAAGGAGGAAGCCGAACGCCCCAGCCGCCGCAACACAAGAAGACTTCCCGGGCGTCGGGAGTCGCAGGGCGATTCTCGGCCACCGTAGGCGCGGGCCTGCGGACGGCGAGCATTGGGTGGCTCGCCGTCTGGTCATAACCAGGCCCGGGTCGACGGCGCGCTGTGTTCCACGCGCGCCTCAAAGAGCTGTCAGCATTAAAGACGGGGCCCGCTAGGGCCAATGCCTGCCGGGGTTGCGGGATTTATTCGAAAGAGTCACCGCGGCCCTGGAACGCAAAGGGCATTAGGAGGAACACGGATGACTTTTAGTCAGTAAGACTCTGACACTCCCTTCTACTTCACCCAGAGCGGAAGGAGTCATTTGACGATTTCCCATCCTTAAAAAAAAAAAAGCGTGATGTTATACCTAGCCTTCCTCGATAAATGGGCTATCTAACACTGAAATAATTTTTCAAATGGGACCAGAAGTTCCTGAAATTAGCGCATTCAAGCAAGCAAACAAACAAACAAAGAAACTCTTCAGCTTTATATGTTTGTATAGATTTATTGAGTAGGTATTATTGAAAAATATAAGGAAGCATTGGAAAAGTATACTGCGCTTTATTTCACCTCCTAGCTTCTGAACTTTTCTTATTCTCGTATTGTGAAACTCCTTGGTGGAATTCTTTATTTTTTTTAGGAAATTAAAAAAAAGATCCGTCAACGATACGCACGGCACGTATGTAAGTACTTTACTGCACGCTCCGTTGTATGGAGCGTGCAGGAAAGTAGGTTCTTAGGTGAGAGTACCTATTTTACCGCACGTTCCATTGTATGTTGCGTAATTTTTAACTTTCGAACAATGTGTAGAGACTTCGTAAATGCATTTTTTGAGTGTGTTTTAAAGATATATTTTATACTGTGCTTAAAGTCAGCAGAGCGAAGACCGTACCATCTACAATGCCAGTTTTTTAATAACAGCAGCCCAGCCACAATCTACTACCCAGATCGTACCCCTGTGCCACAAATAAATAACTTCACATACTTAGGCTCAGTTATCAACTTATCACAGATCAAGGAGATATTGACGCAGATGTAGCACACATAATGGTGGTGGTTGACCGGCGGCGGTGTGTTCTTCTGATCCATAGATATTTTATATTTCTATGTTCTGATCTCTCAGCTTCCTTTTGTTTAGGTTCTAGCTAACAATCAGGGGGGCTACTCTCTAACGAAATCCATAGTTTCGGGCTTAGTTGCGGGCGGGCGTATTCTACTCCGTATCACCTACAGACTTACGATTAGTCCCGAACCCGAACTGAGAATGAATGACAACACGATTTCACAGTAACTGTCAAATCGTGTTATCATTAGTTCTCAGTGGTTAGGTGATACGGAGTAGAATACGCCCGCCCGCAACTAAGCCCGAAACTACGGATTTCGTTAGAGAGTAGCCCCCCAGACACAAGAATTTGGTAAGGACCTATGTTATCGTATATTCTAAAGTAGTTAAGTAACTTATACTGTATTTGTAAAATCAAAATCATCTAAAAATAGAGCCGTGTTTGATAAATGCTGATAAGCAGGCTGTGATTACATTGTGATTAGTGCTGTTATTTTGCCAAAGCATTTACCATGGTAAATGCTTATCAGCGGCGTTGTTACTCGATAGCGAACGGTGGGCGTCGTCGCCAAACATTTCGAGTACCTAACTAC
The DNA here is from genome assembly GCA_947578705.1 of Lacanobia wlatinum. Lineage (NCBI taxonomy): Eukaryota > Metazoa > Arthropoda > Insecta > Lepidoptera > Noctuidae > Lacanobia > Lacanobia wlatinum. Next base: position 23,348,603 of record OX388034.1, read on the forward strand.
TTTTACAATTATGTTATGGGTAGACAAACAAATAAGATCCCAAAAGAGCACTCGGCGAAATAATATCCTGAGGGTTCAAAGCCCAGGTCGGACAATAATATTCGCGTTTCCATCAGGATTTAGTACCTAGTAGCACCCTAAAGTCTGAATAAGTGCCCAATAGGGCACTGCCTTCTCCTTTTAATATAAAGTCGTAATGTTATTATTCTAAGGTCGTAATATTATGTAAATTCTGCAAAAGAAATACTAGTAAATATATATCTAGGTTAAGTTGGTCGACAGTGAACCACCTAAATATATATCTAGGTTAAGTTGGTCGACAGGGAACCACCTAAATATATATCTAGGTTAAGTTGGTCGACAGTGAACCACCTAAATATATATCTATGTTAAGTTGGTCGACAGTGAACCACCTAAATATATATCTAGGTTAAGTTGGTCGACAGTGAACCACCTAAATATATATCTAGGTTAAGTTGGTCGACAGTGAACCACCTAAATTTTCAAGAGCTGTAACTCTACTCCCAGGGGCCCTAGGTATGTGCCTAAATACTTATAATCGTACATAATAATCTACACTTACTAATATACCTATAAAGCTGAAGAGTTTGTTTGTTTGTTTGCTTGAACACGCTAATCTCAGGAACTACTGGTCCGATTTGAAAAATTCTTTCAGTGTTAGATAGCCCATTTATCGAGGAAGGCTATATATCATCTACGCTAAGACCAATAGGAGCGGAGCAGTAATGAAAAATGTGACGCAGACGAACGAAATTGCGCGGGTCAGCTAGTATTATATAACTGGCTACATTATGTAGTAGGTACTTCGTTTTGGTTCAACAAATACCATAACTTCTTATGTTTCTTTATTTTTTGGGAAATGATTCACTGTGTAGGTACACTCAATGGTATACAATGAACCGGGGGATGGTAGGTAAACAGTGAACGGTGTGTGCGTATAGGTAATGAACCGTTATTATAATGATTACCTACACTTTGGAATGAAAATAATGCCGAACAAAGGTTTTCAAATATGTTGTAGATATCTACCTATCACATTAGGTTTGTCTGTCTGTAGTAGGTATAGGTACCTACCTACTTTGAATTATATGTTAGTCAAATAACTACTTGTTATCATTATCGCTAATTAAGTTGCTATCACGTTCTTGCTAACGGTTGGGTAATTCCATTAATGTGTTGTATGAACCAGAAACGGCACCGAGCCGTTTCTACCGGGGCTGCATACATAATACCTATATTACCTATTCTAATATATAAATTCTAATAAAGGGATAACATTTTTCCGTTGCTGAATGACTGACAGACAATGAGACAGCGTAAAGCCAAAACTACTGGTCGCAGAAAGCTGGAATATGCCATGTATGTGCCTTGGGGAGTGTAGAGGAGCACTGACACACAGGATTTCCCGAAATTCCTACGGAAACGTAAAAAACTGGTTATTCGCGGGAAGTAGCTAATACCTAACTAATAAATCTTCTATTTAGTACCTATCTTGGTAGGTGCGTTAAGATGTAGATTTCAAGTATTTATTTTTAAAAGCAAAACTTTATTTTTAAAAACAAAAAATTCTAACTAAATAAACCTTCAAATATAGTGGCAAAATATTTCTCCGTTCCTTAGCGTTAATCATTTATATTTTATCTACTAAATTAATAAATTTTTATTTGTCACTTAGGTACTAGTTTGTTTTTTTTTAAACTCAAAGGTTGACTGGTATATATAGAATGCATTGTTGCGTCAAGTCCGCCCATGTACATAAAGCTTAAATAAATAAATCATTATTTCTGTCTGTATGATTAGCTCCTTCTATGTAAAATAGTTAAAATAGAATTTTGGCCTTTAATTGTCACCGGAAAATTGCAAACGCTGTAAGATTGTATAATAACGCGTGAAATTGTAAACTGACTGGTATATGCTAGGCCCAGACTAGGCTGCCCATTTCTGATCCACTGGTGCCGTAGACATAGCTGCGGGCCCATTGCTGAAGAAAAGTATTTGAATTAGTTTAATAAAAAGAATTTGTTGTGATACTAACATAGTTTGTAAGTCCTAATACTAACACCATATGGATGATTTCCGAAATAATCAGTGGCGGTACCTTCATATAACAAATATATCGTTTACTAAAGTAAAACAAGTAACCCAACGTAGCACTCGTCGAGCTAGCTTACTTATCTTACCAAAGATGAGAACTAAGTTCGGCAAGAAAAATTTAACATTTGAAGGAGCACAGTTATATAACAATATACCGTCATGCATAAAAAATGTACACTCATTCAATGCATTTAAGAAGCAATTAGCCCAATATTTAATTAATAAATAATAACGAATTGCCTTTAATCAGCAATTCATTACACATAAGGGAATGCTTTGGATGAGTGAAACACTCAATATTTATTTTATTGACGAACTCAATATCTTTAGCATAAGCATTGTTCTCATGTAAGTGACTTTGTGTCTTTTTTTAGAATAAATATCTTTAAACCTATATAAGCCCAAAAGCCTTACTAAAATGCTCGATAAAGAATCAATATCAAACCCGAACTATTTAAAAGTTCGCGCGCTTAATCCTTATCAAAATAACAAAAAGTATCTACCTATGCCACACTACACATCGCGATTGTTCGCGCGCAGAGTTTCGCATTTGCAGCATCTACATATAGCTATCTCGCTTACACGCACCGGCTTTTACCGGGCTTTTAAATACTATCTCTGTCACTTTCGCACTTATAGCGATGTGCCGTATAACGAGTTAGAAACTTGTGCGTCTACAAATCGATCAGTATGGACGATTAAGCCGTGCATGCGTATGAAGTTGCACGCGTATGCGTGACCTTGTCACCTTGCCAACTCTGCAGTGTTGCCGTTTTATCGACGTTGTCAGATCTTGGAGATTTTTAACGAGTTTGGAGACGTTTTTTAAGATTTAGCAACAATAAAAAGTAGCGACTTTTTAAAATAACGAAATTAAATATTCAAGCAATATCTTAAAAATAAAAAAATTGCGACATCTAGCTAGGTTTTTCATATACCTGGCGACTTTTTTTGCCTAAATGAAAACACTGCAACTCTGCGTAGTGCGTAGTAGTTCTCGACACCCGAGTGCAACTCACTTCAGTTTCATTTCCTTGAGTGGGAAAAGTTATGTTGTTAGGTTTTATGTGTTTTCTTAGATTTTCTCAGTGATACAATTGGATTTAAAATGCGTTCAAGGTTTGATTTGCGAAGATAAGGTAAAATCTTTAAACTTTGTTCAGAAAAAACAGTTAATTTCTTCATTAAAACCGACGCCTAATCTGTGTTTTCTCAGAATAATAAATCGCATAAACGAAAATTTAATAGATCAGTGTATAAAACTAGTTGGATTGTTGGCTGTTCGCACACTAATAAGTTGTATTGCTGGTGCTGCATATTTTTTTCGAATGAAGATTCCGTTTGGAATACATCTGGTTATAATGATTTAAATAACATATCTGGCACCATTAAAAGGCACGCAAATTCCCATAAACACCTGTGTGCAATGGTTTCTTTCGGTAATTTTGGTAAACAACGAATTGAGACATCTATATCAGTTTATGAGAAAATTGCGATGATACATACGAAGGTACCTACATACTCAGTCGAAAACTGAACTTTCTTTTTTTGAAATCGGTTAAAATTTTATTGGGCTTGCCTTATTTTGAAACCCTAGGCACGCCACTGGAAATAATTCATTATTATTATTAAATATACCTACTTACTGATATATAGGAAACTAGCTTCTGCCAGCGGCTTCGCCCGCGTGGTCCCTAGGGAACGTACTCCCGGGAGGAAAGTAGCCTATGTCCTTTCTCAGGCTCTAGACTATCTCTGTACCAAATTTCATTTAAATTGGTTTAGTAGTTTTGGCGTGAAAGCGCGACAGACCGACAGACAGATTTACTTTCGCATTTATAATATTAGTAAGGACTAAATGGAATTTGGATGGGATTTCTTGTGTACAAAACGATTTTTTAATAATATATCGAGAAATTATAATCTAATAAAGATAAAAGTATTACAATGTTACGGAGTCTGTAATTTTCCGGTGACGTCATCATGACATTTGATTGACAAACTGACGTCCGGTTGATCATGACATTTTATTAATTTATTTTAAACTAGCTTCTGCCAGCGGCTTCGCCCGCGTGGTCCCTAGGGTAACATACTTCCGGTATAAAAAGTAGCCTATGTCCTTTCTCAGGCTCTAGACTATCTCTGTACCAAATTTCATTTAAATTGGTTTAGTAGTTTTGGCGTGAAAGCGCGACAGACCGACAGACAGATTTACTTTCGCATTTATAATATTACTAGCTTCTGCCAGCGGCTTCGCCCGCGTGGTCCCTAGGGAACATACTCCCGGGATAAAAAGTAGCCTATGTACTTTCGCATTTATAATATTAATATTAGTAAGGATTAAGTTGAACAAAAACTATCGATACCTTATCTGCAGTTAATTATAATATTTATTAGGGACTACCTATTCAGAAAAAAAATAGGCTCCGTGCATGAGTCAAAGATACACAATAATATCGATTATCGTCATCCGATTGCAATAAATAATTAAGCTCCAGCTTCTGTAATTTTTTTGTGAAAGTATTTTAACCAGAGAATGGGCAGCAGCGTTCTCTGTAAAACGCAACACCACACTGCGATCGCCAACCTGCCTAACAAGTGTGGCGATTATGGCACCTCCAACCCCCTTTGGGGGAGGCCTATAAAAAATATAACCTAGCAAAAAACTTTGTTGATAAAGTAATTTAAGGTCTGGTTGTCATGATTAGTAAAAACAAGGAAGTAATTGTGAAAATTTATAAAATAATACCGTCGAAGTCATACATATTTAGAACTTAGAACAGAATAATACAAACAACACAGAAAATTTGTGACCTGGGGGGCTAAAAAGGCCACTTTAGCAGAATCAGAAAGCACATCACGCTACCCGTCACTGTCAAATTTTCGCAATCAACCTTGAACCTAATGCGTTAGCGATAAAGATGAAATAGTTATTTGTGCAACAAGAGAGCATTGAAGTCGTTTTTTGCTGTGAGTGCTGATTTTGAATCCTGAGTGTGGCGAGGGATTCAAAGGCACGAGATGCAGAAAGCTTTGCTCTCGTGTAACACACATAACTTTTCACTTCAGCAGCGAGAACACTTTAGGAGATAAAATAATAAACAGGAATAGATTGAAATAACTATTTATTGTGAATCAAAATAATTATTAACATTGTAGATAGAGTTACCAATTCAATAAAATGGAACATTTTAAAAGTAAAATTAGTACAATTCTGCAAATTAAAAGTAACAGATTTATTTGTGCAACCTTATAGTTGCATTGAGTTGAGTTTGATTATCTGGCGTTAAGGTTTCTGTTTCGGTGGCGGATTGACAAGGAACAACGGTGAACGTTGGTGGCTCTGATCGGCTTTCTGTATAAGTACCTACACTGTGCGTCGTTGCCCACGCCCATCCACTTCGGATGGGCGTGGGTGAGACCAAGGATCCAAGGTCGACTTCAGACTTATTGTTTCCACTAAACGCTTACAGATTTTCGACTTATTTTCTATTGAGTCTTCAATATAGCCTTCTGCAACCGTATTGGACTTCCACCCGCCGTGACGTTTTAAAGTGGTGAGATCGGCTCCGGAATCAGCCAAGAGCGTTGCCAAAGTTCTCCGAAAGCAGTGACCCGTGTATAGCTGAGGCTCTTCCAGTTTTAAGAAAGTGGCAATTTCTCGCAGTATAGCACCTATTTTATTTACTCCCATAGGCTGTCTTGAGCATTTATTATTATGGTATTGTATGAAAAATCGGTCGGTTTTAATATTGGCTGGACGTACATTTTGGTATAATTAATTCTACAATAGTTACATATTCTTCGCGTACGACAAAAGACCTGTCAAGGTTCGTCTTCGTATTTTTCAATTTTACTAACAGTAATTTATCTGAATGCTTTTCGATATTATTAACTAAGTGTTAGCTGTAATAGCTCGTTGTTGCGACACGCTCCACTAATTCATACGATCAGTACAACCTGTCATGAAAATATAACATAATTAATATGCATAATTTAACATTTACAGCATCTTTTACATATCGTAATAAATATTTTAACAGTATTGCTAATAGACCAGAGTCGATAATTTTTGAAACCAAAAAAAAAAATAGTAGGATGAAACCCATTGGATAAGTAAGAGAATATAACAACAATGAAAGGAAAAATAATTTACGGGCGATCTGAGGTCGGGAAGTGGATTCCAGTCATCTCTAGTCTAGGTCAGTCAGTCAACTCTAGTCTAGGTCAGAGATGACAGAGACAAAGTCTACGATGGAGCGAGCTTACCCAGAAGGAGCCTGTTCACTCTAACTTTTAAGAGATTAGGGTTGTATGCGTTTGGAAACACAGACGCAGGCAGAGAGTTCCACTCCTTTGCTGTGCGCATTTTAAAAGACGTTTGGAAACGCTTAGTGCGAATTGGTGGAATAGGCCTTCGAGATGTCGAGCGACACGGCAAGTGCTTCGCCGTGTCTCTCGATGGCCTCGCCCCAGCAGTGCGTGACATACACAAGAAGATCGCCAGTTGACCGTCCCCGGCGAAAGCCATATTGACGGTCACTCAGGAGATCATTGTCTTCAAGGTAGGTCAGCAGCTTACTGTTAAGAACCCTTTCCATAACCTTGCAAAGGATGGAGGTAATGGCGATCGGACGGTAATGGGCAGGGTCAGCACGGTCTCCCTTTTTGGGCACCGGTTGCACATTCGCAAGCTTCCATGATTTCGGCACCGTTCTTTTTTCAAGAGAGAGGCGGTACAGGCGTGCCAACACAGGAGGCTATAGGTATATTAACCCGAAAAATACGGCCCGACGAAGTGGGCACGGCTCAGCTAGTATCCTCCCATGGAATAATGGACTCCAAATTCAAATCCGTACAGTACTTACTACTACTCGGGCGAGTTAACTCGATAGGTACATGGCTTAAATGATGTTAGTGCAAAGTACAGTTTGCAAAAACTTTCGTTACGCTCTTCCACCTGTCCGCCTAATCATCTACCTGTACCTATGTAACGGCGCCTACAAATTTGTCGCAAAGTGCCGCGCGGTCTCAGCGCTGCAGCTGCGTGTTTATTATTTAAAGCGCCCTATTGTAAAATATCCAAAATATTTATATATAAGAAAAGAAAAGAAAAATTGTTTATGCCGTCCAAACAGACGCAGACGCGCATATATGATAGTACGGAACCCTCGGTGCGCGAGTCCGACTCGCTCTTGACCGGTTTTTATTAAAAGAAGGCAGTAGGTAATGTAGTGAAGAGTCTAATGCTGTGAACTGGGCACTTATTCAGACTTCAGGGTGCTACTAGGTACTAAATCCTGATGGAAACGCCAATATTATTATCCGACCTGGGCATTAAACCCTCAGGATATTATTTCGCCGTGTGCTTTAGTTTGTATTGCTACATTCGCTAAATATTTTAATAATTTATTTAGAAATTTAGATATAACATACAAGATTCGTGTTATTTGGATTTTAACGGCATGATAGTGGATTTACGTATTGTTATAGCTCCTCTCTTGTTTTTCTACAAAGGTATTTATAAAGTAGTATTTTTTTTTGGCTGTAACAACCATCGGCACAATGACAAGAGTCCTCACTGGGGTCTAGCCACAAGCAAGAAAACAATTAAGTTCCACAGGACATCGTTTATTTACAATCTATGTGCATCCTAACTAAACACTAAATTATAATTTGTTAAAAACATTTACTTAATAAATAGGTAAAGAAACACTAATTAAATTGTCATTTCATAACTTAACAATTATAGATTCAATAACTTAGATAGAACTTAGAACTAATCAGTCTTTGGTGGGAGTCGAAATGCAGAAACATTCTATGCTAGACCAGGGAACAGTTCTGAAAATGATTCGCACCAAAAGTCTGACAAGTCCATGGATTCTGGCTCGCTGAGTGGTGACGCTAATGACTCATAGCCCAGGTCGGAGCTGAGGATTGTGTGCGCTGGAGACAGCCCGAGATTCTCCTCTACAGATTTAGGTGACATGGTCATTGGAGAGAGCATTTTCATGTCACACTCCAGCGTGATCCCTGAGCAGTTATCTGTCAGGGTGCTGAAGTCTGTCTGAATCTGTAAAGGCATTTCCTCTACAACGTGTTCCTCGCATGGCACTTCGATGGTGATGCAGTCATTGGCCTCATCACAGCTGGCGTAGAATAAGTCTCCCTTATCATTGTTCTCTTCTTTAATTTGTACTTCTTCAGTGTCGGTGACAACTATCTCTGGCTTGTAAGGATGCGCATAGGAGTGTTGGGACAGTATCCTGTGGACGTCGTGCTTGATGTCTACGAATGCACCTCCACTGGATTCCAGGTGCTCTGCTGCGGTCCCCACCACTTTAGGTCCTTCAATGCACTCTCCAGTTTTCCTGACTGTGTCCTGTAACAAGCGAAAACAGTGATATAGCAACTTGCTTTTTATTTTTAAGACAGTAAAACGGCCAGTAGTGTGGTAAAAAACAAAGTAGATTGATTTTTTTATAATATTGCACCGTCCCATTGTATCATTCACTAATGATTTACATAACATACCAATTCAGGACCAGTTCTGTTTTAATATTTAAATATCAGAATAGTGGTTCTATGATGCAACATTTATTCCGCATTACATCATCCATATTGATCAATTCTCGATAAATATGTAGGTTAGTAAGTAAGTCCTTTTTGGAACCCACTCACAGACAGCATGTAATTATCTTATCTAGGTATTTTATCTGTTGATGAGCTGGTAAACATGTAAAATGGTGAAAGTGTAAAGTTTCAAGTATGATTATTATATTGCGGCATGATTCATATTCTACCTACTGACCTAAAGGAAGTTGAGTTCACAAACAGGAAATTTGCCAACACTACAGTCAGCTACTGAAGTTGTGATATGAGTAAATTTTATGATGAAAATAATAAAATTTATTTGAATTTACTTACATTTTGAGGCGTTCCTGCAGTACTTGCATCAATTTCTTTGAAGAGGGAGTCTGCAAGTTGAGTGAGGGTGTCGAGGTACTCGTCGGAATCGAAGTGTGCGAGGAGGTCTGCGAGAGGAGACACATCGCCAGCAGCAGACGTGCCGCGCGGATCGCCGGCGGGGGCCCTTCCTTCTGCTGAGGAATAGACTCTGCGGGTCTGGGGGCCTCCGCGACGGTCCGCGCCGCCGCCGCTTCGCTGCGAAGCGTTGCGTTCTCGCTCAACAGACGCTCATTCAACGCCTTCAAGCTTTCCACCTCACTTGTCAACTTCTCATTCATCTCCATAAAGTGTTTGATGCGGTCCTCCATCTCATCCATTTTCGCCTTTTTCCTGTCGCGCGAAGTCTGAGCCGCTACTCGGTTCTTCAGCTTCCTGACAAACAAATAATTCCGATATAACAATTTGCTGTCGCTAACTATGTTTATTGGAGGTGCTAACTCTCTGTACGTAACTGTACATAACGGAACGTGAGGTCAACAGACTAGGAGTTCTACCAATAATTCGCATTTTACGTACACTGAACCTAAACTATGAACATAATACTAAATAAAACTACAAAAAAAACCAACTTTGTATTGGCTTCGATAAACAAACAAGCTAATAAACAGAACAATGAAGAAACATCTAGTAATACCGAAACGTCATTGACCGCTGTCCAATCTAACTTGACCTCCCTGCTTATAAAGGCATTACGCGACACGCAGGCAATAAAAGCAGGCACTGTTTCATCAAATCATGAATGACTCACTTTCTTTGCATCTTCTCCTCCCACGTCAAGTGGTCCAGGCGGCGCTTCCTGGAGGGCGCGGGAGACGGCAGGTCCACGATGACTTTGGACTCCATCTCCTCGACCGCCTCCATCGCCAGGTAGTTGTTGGGCACCGTGATGATTATAGGAGCGCTCATCTTGTTGACTTGAATAAACACAACTTATAAACAAACACTCCACAACACTGGTAGTTGACAATTATCTAATGTCTTAACTTTAGCATACTATCTGAGTTCCGTATTAACCGTTTGTTAGAGCACTTTTATATGATATTTCCTCGCGGACAAGCTGTTAACGATTGCGTCGTACATGTTCGAGTTCTCAACGAGTAATAAATATTTTTTAAGTTTCTCGAAAATGTGTATGTGGTTGAATGTGATTGGTGCAGCCTTATCAAGGAGGCGTTGACAAAATGACGGCATTGAATGACAGACAAGGACTGAAACATTAAAATCGTTGGTTGAATAAAGACAAGAGACGTGACGTCACTCATAAAGAGTTGGCATCTGAAAAAGACCTATAGGAATTCGCATAAGTTCGATAAAGACAAAAGTCAAATTATGCGATTAAGCATCAATGAATTAATACCTTCGACTCGTAATCATTTTGGTATAAAATTCTGATAGAAAATGATAGTTATCGTTACAATAATCATAACTTATAGTTGACGATCTACTTTGGGTTACATTATCTAGCTTCCGTTCGTGAGTCATCATTGTAATGATGAAAAAAACCGGTGATCTTTGACACCGGTAAACAAGCGGCTGATGTAAGTTGTTGGAAAGCAAGGTAATGTGAATGAGTGATGTTTCTGATGTAATAAAATCACGATGTTGAGGCAGGCTCAGTTTGGCCAGTTACGGCACTGTAAGTGCTTGACGCTGTGTTCAAAATTGAAAACTATGCCTATATATTGAATGCGTTGATCACGATACATTACTCTTGAAGCTCGAGCATTACGGACTGGGCAAAGCAGCGTTAAACTTGGTCAAATCTTATTTGAATGATAGGCAGCAATTAGTTCAAATAAACGGTGTCAATTCGTCGGGATTAAACGTGAAATTGGGCGTTCCCCAGGGCTCGATTTTGGGTCCTTTCTTGTTTTTGGTATATATCAATGATTTACCCTATTTATTGCAACAAAAACTTGATATGGTGCTCTTTGCCGACGATACCTCCTTAATTTTTAAGATAAATAGACAGACGGACAATGTTGACATCATAAATAATGCCCTAATGCAATGCAAGTCCAAAATTGGTTCACGGCTAATAATTTGGTTCTGAATGAAAAGAAAACCCAATGTCAAAAGCAGTGATTGTGACATAGTATTGAACAGGGAAAAACTAGAATACGTCGATAAAACTGTTTTCCTGGGAATTACGCTTGATCCAAGGCTACAATGGGGCCCTCATATAACATCCCTTTCTGGACGGCTAAGTTCAGCAGCTTATGCTGTTAGGAAAATCCGCCAATTAACGGATGTCGATATCGCGAGACTGGTTTATTTTAGTTACTTTCACAGTATCATGTCTTACGGTATTTTACTATGGGGACGGGCTGCAGACATTGAGTCTATTTTTATTCTGCAGAAAAGAGCCATCAAAGCGATATACAATCTCCGCCGTCGCGATTCTCTAAGGGAACTGTTTAAGAATATTAACATCATGACGGTACCTTGTCAATACATTTAAGAAAATATCATGTATGTCAGAAAGAATTTACATCTTTTTAGTAAAAGAGGCGACAAACATAATTATGGTACTAGAAATAGGGACCAATTAGTTCAACCAGGTTTCAGACTGGCTAAAGTTGCCTCATCTTTTATGGGGTACTGTTTAAAATGTTATAATAAGATACCTCCCCATATATTAGAACTTATTGAGACAAAATTTAAATCTTGTATTAAACGCACACTATGCAGGCAAGCATATTATAAGTTGGGGGATTATATTGAAGATGAAAATGCTTGGCTGAATGCTGGTCCTGCTCCACAGCCACTAGGGCGCACAAAATAATCTGTTAGCATTTGGAAACATTGTTGGACCGGCTGAAGATTGTAAAAAAACAATATTTGCATTGTATAGACTCAATTTATTTAGCAATGTATAATTTCATCCATTTTAACGGCACATGTGTGAGTACTGTGTACCTTAAACTTAAGCTATAGCTATCAGTTTTAGGTTTGTTTTTGACTTGAATGTACCTTGGCGGTTGGGAGTGTCATGCTCACACAAAAGTCTGGCTGATGGTGGCGTATGCGTTGGATCATTTGGCTCCCTTCAAAATGGTGGAGCCGAATGGTGCTAGCGCATGCGTCATGTTCGTGAACGGGCGCTGTCAGTTGGGACTGGTCATTTCTCAGTTGCCATGGTTTGTTTTAAATATTTCTTTGAATTGTTCCTTTTTTCCCGGACGCTTTTATCCTGCTCGTCTTTTACATCGTTCTCACATGTTTGTATAATTTCAACTTGATGTAAACAAAACTTTGTAACAATCTATTATTTTTAAAAGAGTGTCCGTGGAGTTTCTTGCACGTTCTTCTCCATAGAGATCTACGCTTTGGAACGTGCAAATAGCTTCATCTTTTTGGACTGACCGACCTTGACCATTCAAAAGTGCCTGTAAATGGTTTATTTGAAATATATGATTTGATTTGATTTGTTGCTGGGGAGTTTGTTAGCCACTTCTTCTCCACAGCTAAAACACTAGGAAGTGGTGACGGGCGTGCGTTTTGGGGGACTGTCTTTTGTAAAACTTGACGTTCAAAAAGTGCTGGCTCTCAGCCTAATTTGAATAAACGACTTTTGATTTGATTTTGATTTTGAGTCGTTTCGATTAAAGTTTTAAAAGTAACCTACCATAATTTTCATAAACTGATTTATGGCTGGGAGAGCAGTGGTAGGTAGTAAGTAGCGACGTTCAAAACGTGAAAATATATACAACAAGTACAACAATTTTGTTCAATACAACAATTGTCTAATAAAGTAAAGGATTTACTGTTTTTTGTCAAACAATTTTTCTGAAGTTTGTGCTCATTTCGACTTCAAACTAATGTCTTTGAATCACTCGTGTGAAGTCGTGTGTCTGTCTGTTTGTTCGTCTGTCACAGTTAGTGTGCAAATCGGGCCATCCGGCAACTCTATTCACACACAGCACACCCATTTTTTGTATTCTTCATTGGCACTGTAACCTTAGATATTATAGATTTAGTTTATTCATCACGAAAAAGCTAACATTCTAAACCAATCGCAAGTCACCTTTGTACCTACATCCTGCTTGGGTTTGCGAGTGTCTAAAATAAGCCATTGTGGACCCTTGGTGCTCGATTCCGACTCACCTTTGACTACCTCATGAGATACAACCCGCTTACAAACAAAATTACAGATTACGTAAGCTTAGTTATAGGGTTCCGTTGAGTACTCTTCGAATACGAAATCAAATACAAAAACATTAAGCTTCGAATTCTGCCCACCCTGCTAAGCCACCATGTCAATTATTCTTCTATGCTAAAAAGATAAATAGTTAAATTCCTGTTAAAAAAAAACGATTCTGCATTTTGCCGTCAGAACTGTCAATGTCAATTGTCAAATTAAAATGAATGTCAAAAACTGTCAAAACGCTGCCATTGTGCGATTGCGTTTGTTGGTCTAATATTGAACGTTTGTTTTTCCAACCAAAAACATATTTTTCTTGCAAGTGTCCAATAACTTTTCATTGTACGTTCGAATTATCTTAACAAATAGTATAGTAAATTACTAAAAGTTATAAAAAATGGCATCTACAAGTGCCGATTCGCAGTCATCCATTGCTCAAAAAACATGGGTGATGTCGAACAATATCGAAAACGTATCCAGTGTGGACGAAATCTATCGTTATGATAAGAAACAACAACAGGACATTCTTGCCGCGAAGCCATGGGAGAAGGAGTAAGTTGTTTTTAAAACGTTGAAATATTAGTTTTTGCACCAAAACTAAATGTAATGCTTCTTTGTTTCAGTCCTCATTTCTTCAAAGATATCAAAATATCTGCCCTGGCTTTACTCAAAATGGTGATGCACGCAAGATCTGGAGGAACATTGGAAGTTATGGGATTACTTTTAGGTACTTCCTTCTTCCTCTAGGCTTTTTGTACGTGGTTAAAATGCAGATAGTAATTTTCTAACCAATTTTGTTACATTTTTCACAGGTAAGGTAGATGCAAACACAATGATAGTGATGGATTCCTTTGCATTGCCAGTAGAAGGGACTGAGACAAGGGTAAATGCTCAAGCACAGGCTTATGAGTACATGACAGCTTACATAGAGGCTGCCAAACAGGTAAATATCATTCGCTTGAAGTTAATTAAGAGCTAAAGTTTTTATATATCGATGGCAAAGTGCCAATCTGCCTCCTTATTGAAATTTTTCGAGAAATTTACTTTTTTATCATTTTGAATTTAAAGGTGTCGTTCACATGTTTTAGTAAAATCTCCTAAATGTATTTTTAGTTGCAACAGCATTAAATAAAAATGTGGAAATACCTCTCAACTAATCCAATGTGTCTTTTTTATGGCATAACATCCTATATGTATAACCGAATTCCTACTGTTTCTTTTTATAGGTTGGTCGTCATGAGAATGCCATTGGTTGGTATCACAGTCATCCTGGCTATGGCTGCTGGCTGTCTGGTATCGATGTCTCCACTCAAATGCTGAATCAGAACTTCCAGGAACCCTTCGTGGCTATTGTCATTGACCCTGTCAGAACCATCTCAGCTGGCAAAGTATGCCTGGGTGCTTTTAGGACATATCCCAAGGTTGGTATTGTCAGGTTTAGACTTAATGTTTAAGTTTTAAAAACTTCTAACACTTAGAAAAATATAAACACATATCATTGGCATTTCCAGACTATGTTGAAATCCAAGAAAGTTTATTCTATTGCAAAAATTGCCGGCCATAGTGTAATAATAGCTGCCACAATATTACAGCAATGTGGAAATATGGGCGAGCCTTAATTTAGCTCTAACAGTAATATTACAAATTCAAATTATTTCAGGGCTACAAACCAGCCAATGAGGAGCCCTCAGAATACCAAACAATTCCCCTGAACAAGATAGAAGACTTTGGAGTCCACTGCAAGCAATACTACTCCTTAGAGGTATCCTATTTCAAGTCGTCCCTGGACCGCAGGCTACTGGACTCTCTGTGGAACAAGTACTGGGTAAACACGCTGAGTAGTTCCAGTCTTATCACAAACGCTGATTACACTACTGGACAGATATTTGACTTGTCGGATAAGCTGGAGCAGAGTGAAGTGTGCTTAGGTAAGTTCGTTATGTTGCATTATAGATTTAATCAAGTCTGTGTAACTAATCACTGCATTTTAGGGGTTAATCTGCTGTATCCACCAGTGATCCAGTATTTGTTCAAAGAACTCTTTGCAAGTGAAGTTAATCTTTTTACACAAGAATTTTTAACTTCACTATTGTTTCTTTGCTCAACTTTGCTGTATATCAGATACCAAACATCACCCTAAAATATGTCAAGCACTTCTGAGACATGCTGTATTTTTTACGTGATATGAATTCCATGTTTACCTTGAAATCTTGACATTTCGTTCCTAGGTCGCGGCGGATTCATAGTCGCCGGCGCAGACCCACACGAGAAGCGAACTGAAGACAAACTCGGCAAGGCAACTAAGGACGCTTGCAAGACCACCATCGAAGTCATCCACGGCCTGATGGCGCAGATGATTAAGGACAGGCTCTTCAACAGCGTGAGCGGGCGCCCAGCCCCGGCCACGCCCATGATCGAGTAACTATAAGATTTCGAAGGTGCTCGAATGTGTATTGTTTGTAAGTTATTATTAAATGTATCTGTGAATTTCGAAATACGTTTTATTTTGGCCACTCTTGAATTTTTGTTGTTGTTGGGAAATCATCAAAGCAGGAGGGAGTGTCTAAGGGTGCGATTCCACCAGAGATTTGCGAGGATACAGCCTTACCGACTAGAACCCACCAGTGCCAAGTTTGACCATTCGCCAGTCTGACGGTGGCACTCGACTTGGCGTATTTGGGCAAATATTCGCCTTACTTAAAAAAATGAACGCTGTCCAATGACTTTTTTTTACTATTGATAAGCATACGAGGTGTACGTTTAACCAATATCTCACCTGATGGTAAGACACGCTTGCCTAGAAGTAACCTATTCACTCTTGACTTAAACAGGAAACACAGACTCTGGCAGGGAATTCCACTCCTTAGCTTAAGCTGTACGCACAATGTGTTCCCAAAACGTTTGTGCGTGTGGGTGGGATATCTACCACGTACCGGTGGCGCATCGCCGTACGTCTTGTGGTCCGATGATGGAACGGGCTTGGCGGAATTAAATTATGCAATTCCGTCACCAGAAGTGATTCGTCGTCCAGGAGTCCCAGGGTGGTGTCGGGTTCATCGTTCACAGGTCCCTTGTGTCCAATGTGGTGAGCATCGAGAGTGTGTCGACCAGGGTGGCGTACCTGATACTTAGAATATCGTCATATTTGTTGAAGGTCGTACAGGTTTACGCCCCAGCCTCGACAACGAAATAGAGACCATGTATGAGGATATATCCAGAGCCATACATGGTCATAAAACTCACTTCACCGTGGTCATGGGCGACTTCAACGCGAAACTGGGCAAACGAGACGGTGACGAGCTACGAGTGGGGCAATTTGGATTTGGACGTCGGAACCATCGAGGACACTTACTGGCTAGTTTTATGGAGAAGGAGGGCCTCTATATGATGAACTCCTTCTTCAGAAAGCGTGAGCACAGGAAGTGGACCTGGCAGAGCCCAGACGGTATAACTAAAAATGAGATTGACTTCATCATGTCGACGAAGAAGCAAATATTCAATGATGTCTCTGTGATTAACACGGTGAAATCCGGAAGTGATCACCGCATGGTAAGAGGCACATTGAATCTAAATATCAAGCTTGAAAGGTCTCGACTGATGAGGTCTACGCTCCGTCCAGCACAGATCCAGATCCAAAACTCCGAGAGCTTTCAGCTCGAACTTCAGAACCGTTTCGAGTGCCTAGGGAGCTCCGTGGACGAATGCAACGATGGGTTCGTGGAAACTGTCCATACGGTCGGGTCTAAGTTTTTCAAGACTCGCCGTACAGATAGGAACAAGAGGGTCTCTGATCCTACTTTGAAGCTCATGAAGGAGAGGCGGGATATGAGCAGTCTTCAGAAGATGCGTGCAGATACCGGCAGCTCAATAGACGGATCTCCAAAGAAGCCAGCTCACGAAACTGAAGACCGCTGACGGCAGAACCATATCCGCCAAATCGGAGCTTCTGAGGGAGATTGAGACGTTCTACGGACAGTTATACACGTCAATGACTAAACCCGATACGAATCTAGCTAACGACCCAAGAGCTAGATTGACCCGGCACTATACCGAGGACATCCCGGACGTCAGGCTGTATGAGATTAGGATGCAGCTAAAAAACAACAGGATCAGACCTCGAAACCTATCCTCCTGTAGCGGGGAGTGAGGCAGGGAGACGTCATTTCTACGAAACTGTTTACAGGCGCAATGGAGGATGTCTTCAAGGTTTTGGACTGGAGAAGGCTAGGCATTAATGTCAATGGCGAGTACATCAGTCACCTTCGATTGCCGACGATATAGTCGTCATGGCTGAGACTACGGAGGACCTCAGTATAATGCTCGATGACCTCAGTAGAGCTTCCGAAAGGGTGGGTCTCAAAATGAACACGGACAAAACCAAGATCATGGTAAATACCCATGTAGCACCCACTTCCATCAAGATCGGAAACTGTAGCTACACTCGAAGTTGTAGACGAGTACGTCTACCTAGGACAAACGGTCGAGCTAGGTAGGGCCAACTTCGAGAAAGAGGTCAACCGTCGAATCCGACTCGGCTGTGCAGCGTTCGGGAAGTTGCGCGGTATCTTCTCGTCCCACATACCACAGTGTCTCAAGACGAAAGTCTATGATCAGTGCGTGTTGCCAGTGATGAAATACGGAACTGAAACGTGGTGAAGAGAGAAAACCGACAGGCTAGCTAACTCGGTGTCGATGCTCAAGAATTTGGAGCTTCGATTCGACGAGTCAAGAGGATCATTGCCGATGATCCTCTTGGCTCGTTTTTCAATTCACTCAAGGGCATTAAGCTGGTATTTGGCAGATCCGTCCCAAAGATGGGAGCAGTACTCCATACACGATCGAACTTGCACTTGATAGTGTGAGCAGCTGTTCTGGCGTGAAGTACCGTCTCACTTCACATTTTAGGGTATAATTTCTGTTACCCAAGTAAAGCCATTCAACGTGGTAATGCCGCCATCGCCATTCTCTTGGGCACATTACCAGCTGACAGCGTTGAGGACGAATATTTGATGCTATATTTTAGTTTGTTGTAAGTTTAGTTTATTTGTTAATTTTAGTTATTTATAAATAACAATAATAGTTTGTCAAGCTAATCCTACTAATATTATAAATGTGAAAGTTTGTATGTTTGTGCCTCAATCAGGCAATGGCTGAACGGATTTGGATGAAATTTGGCACACATATAGTCCACATCCTGGAATCAAACATAGGCTACTTTTTATCCCGGTAAAGGGCATGGCCTAATGGAGACAGAGGAGGAAGTGGAAACCCAGCGTTTCTGCTGCCTTAGTACTTTAGATTCACAAGTACCAGGAGAACAGAAACATGTCGTAATATTTCTGGGGCTGAAATTGGGAGCGTTAAAGATTCACAAGTACCAGGAGAACAGAACGATGTTATAGTATTTTTGGGCTAGACTATTTTTTTTTTAACCGTCGAACAGAAATATGTATTTTGAAGATTTTTCCGGGCTAGAATTGTAAGCGCTATAGATTCACATGTGACAGGAGACCAGAAACATGTTGAAGAAGTATTTCTTTGGCTGAAATTATGAGCGCTAAAGATTCAGAAGTACCAGGAGACCATAAACATGTCAAATTATTTCCGGCACTGGAATTATAACCGGTTAGAATTCAAAATTACCAGGACACCAGAAACATGTCGAAGTATTTTCGGAGCTAGGTATGTGAATCCTAAAGATTTATAAGTACCAGGAAGCCAGCAACATGTCAAAATATTTCCGCGCTAGATATATGAGCGGTAAGGATTCAAAATTACCAAAACGACAGATTAATGAGATTTTTTTTCCCGGGCGTTAAAGATTCATTATGTACCAGGAGACCACAAACATGACGAAGTATTTCTAGGGTTGGAATTGTGAGCAGTTAGGATTCTAAAGCACCAGGTGATCAGATACGTGTAGAAGTACTTTCGGGGCTGGAATAATGAGCGCTACAGATTCACAAGTACCAGGAGAACAGAACGATGATATTTTTGGGCTTGAATATTTCTTATTTAACTTTTTAACTGTCAGACAGAAATATGTATGTCGATGTTTTTTCCGGGCTGGAATTGTAAATACCATAGATTCACAAACAACAGGAGACTAGAAACATGTGAAAGTATTTTTTTGGCTGAAATTGTGAGCGCTAAATATTCACAAGTACCAGGAGACCAGAAATATGTTGAAATATTTCCGGCGCTAGAAACGTGAGCGGCTAGGTTTCAAAGATACCAGGAGACCAAAAACATGTCGATGTATTTTCGTGGCTAGGATTGTGTATGCTAAAGTTTCACAAATACTAGGAAGCCAAAAAAACACATGTAAAAATACATGAAAAAATATTTCCGCGCTAGATATATGAGCGGTAAGGATTCAAAATTACCAAAACAACATATAAATGTGGAAGTTTTTTCCGGGCAGGAATTATGAGCGCTAAAGATTCATTATGTACCAGGAGACCAGAAACATGACGAAGTATTTCCAGGTTTGGAATTGTGAGCAGTTAGGATTCAAAAGCACCAGGAGATCAGAAATATGTAGAAGCATTTTCGGGGCTGGAATAATGAGCGCTACAGATACTTACAAAAGTACCAAAACACCAAAACATTTCAAATTATATTTTCGGCAGGAATTGTAAGCGCTATAGATTCACAAGTCCCAGGAGACCAGAAAAATGTTTTAAAGTTTCTTGCGCTGGAATTTCGAGTAGTTAGGATTCAAAATTGAAGAAGGAAAACAGAAACATGTCGAAGTATTTTCGAAGCTAGAATTGTGAGTGGACAGCATTTAAAAATACCAGGAGAACCGAAACATATCGAAGTTTTTTCTGGGCTGGAGTTATGAGCGCTTAAGTTTATATACGCGATATATGCCTTGTACGAGTCCCAAATAAACATTTTTCTTTCTTTTCTATCTTTAAAATCAGAAACATGTCGAAGTAGTTCCGGTGCTGAAGGTACGGACAGTAAAAACTCACAAACTATGAAAAACGATGAATTTCCGAGAATAAGAATATGGGACAAAGAATTTGCGCGCCACCTCTAAAGTCTACGCAGACGAAGTCGCGGGCGAAGTGCTAGTTATTAACTAACGCGAATATTTCGACAAATATGCCAATAGAATTATTGTTCTTACTCAGAAGTAGGTAAATAATGTAATGTAGTATTTGAAGGGAATGGGTGCAATTAAATGAAACGAACAAATTGATTATATAAACATTCTCAAATATTTATTAACCAATTTACATAAAATCATTATAATCATTATGTACATCTTTCACATAGCTTTAGTTATACACAAAATCATAAACTTCTCACATTGTGGAGGGCCTTCTATTTATCAGATATAGTAAAATGAAGCACCAAATTGACGATATAATCTTTTGCCAAGCTCTCTTTACATAATCAAAAATAAAATATATGCCTTCATGATGTCTCATGAACGCTTTACAGAGAATATAAAAACTATTAAGAGCACGTGCAACTTCCATATTTCCAGTGGCTTCCAAATTATATCTAAATGCACATACTCCTACGATATTTCATTAGAATATGCTGGTTAGTCGATAACCTAAATATAAATAGGATGAAAATAAACATAACTATGATAAAACTAATCTCTAAATGTTAAAATGTCCGACAGTCGCCGAACGCGTGTAAAAATCTTACAATATTCCATAATTTGCGTTAACTACGTGTGTTTGATGAGATGTATTATCATTATTTACATCGTCGCAAAATATAAAACTCTCAATAAAAGGAACAGTACTGTCAACTAGACTGTTTAGCATTTGAAGCGGCTCACGGGTGTCGTACACAAATAACTATTCTTAACAAAACGCTGCAGGTAGATAGTAGTCTACGTCCAAACTAGTGACATCGAACACAGACTATCTGGAAATTAAATTATATGGTTCAAAATACAATGACGAGCAAAAAATCAAGGCACGAACATTAATTTATAAATAAATGGGTTCTAAAACAATTTATACAGACTGGAAAGTTCATAAAATCTCTTAAATACCATACTAATACGCAGAAGTGACTAGATAATTTCGCTCGCCCGTGTATTTCAGACCATTGACTACTTCCATACAGGCCAATACTTTGGCTTGCGTACTAAAGTGCATTATCACACAAAATTTATCATTATTAGTGATTTTTTTATATTTTATTAAGTACATTCCATACAGCCCTCCAATTCACAGGTTGCTTACTTTAAATCGTTTATACACACAATCTCAATTTATGTACAGCGCGAGCGACACAAAAAGTACATCAATTTACAATTCATCAAGTCAAGGGCAAAATTTTCAAATTCGGGAATGTTCACAACGGCTCGAAACCACAAGAGAATACGACTAATTAATAAATCTTAATGACAACGTTTTTCATTTGTGTCGCAATGCTAGAAATTTTAGGAAGAAGCAAATATTTCAGAAATCGTTTCCCCTTTCGAAAGGAATTGGTGGTGAAGCTAGTCAGTAAGAGCCGATCGTCGTGATTGAGTGCTAGATCGGTTTGAAAAAATAGCATTTTAATTATAGAAGTAGTAAGTAGACCACACTGGTATTAGTTGATTTGAGATTGTAATAATACTGACGCAATGTGCCCAGAGAAATATAAATCAGAACCACTACTGACCTCAGGGTTTCTGTTAAGTGAAAGATTCGCATTGATCTCTGGTCACCCTTTCCAAATCTGTATCCTGAATGATAAACTTTAAACACTACATAACACATGGAATGTTTCTCGAATCTCAATGGGAAGGTGAGCTATAAGCTGTGCACATCTCGACGTGACGGCTGTGAGGCGGGTCGGTAGAAGGTGGCCTGTGGTCAGTCTTTGTCGAGTGGGGTGGAGTCGCCATCATGAGAGACCTACTAGAAAACGGTCATCGATTGTTGTGAAGACATATCGGAATTTTCTATAAACTTGTCTTAACTGTACCAGAAGCATAAAAGCAGCACAACTATACAATAAAATACATTAATGAGATCTTATCAGCTATCCAGATCACAATAAAGTTGATAAAGCTAGACGAATCTCAACTTAAGATATTTTTCGTACGACTACTTGCGAAAAGATGTATGTAAAATGGGTTTTTCCTTATGTTTACACAGGGTTGGTTATGTATGATGCGCAAGAGTTTTATTATCCGTTGCAGGAGAGAGATAGAGCTATGCAGATCGTTAACCGCTATCTCTTTTACAAAATGAAATAAAATTGGCTTTAACAATTTCGTTGCTAAGTCCAAATTATTTATTTTACTCTCACGCTACAAATCACATAAAAATGCGTCTCTTTGTATTGGAGATGTTATTGCTTCCGAACTGAGCGGTGACACGGGACTTTACGAGAAAGCATCAAATAAAGAGTTAAAAAGAATGGCGCATTAAGTCCCGTTTCCTTCATTCCACACTAGAGCAATAAGATTTTAAACTCTCTGTACCAAGTACACTTGAAACAAAGTTTAAGGACATTTAACAAGTATTACATTGGCAAAATCCATAAAGAAGACTGTTAGAGGTAGCATATACAGAGCCACACTGCAGAAGACCGCATGGCTCGGAGACGCATCGTGGCTGGTAACGATCCTCAGCAGTGAGGGAATGACGAAGGGGAAGAAAAGAACAAGTATGAGGTATTTCTGCAACAATCGATGACCGTGTACCAGTAGTACAGCGTGTAACACAAGTGGGGTGGCTAGGCTAGGCTAGGCTAGGCTAAAGGCGGCAGTGGCCGGGCGGCGGCGGCTAGAGGCCGGCGCCGGGCGGGCTGGCCGCGCGTCAGTTGAACAGCTCGGGCGGGAAGCTGTTGACCTCCGCCTGCTCCAGCACTGGAACTCCGTCCACGTTGTACGACACTCGTATCCGTAGTCGTAGCGCAGACTGAAATATAATAATCAAATGTTAATATTTAGTATAGTACTAGCAACTAGCGCGCTTCTTCCTTTTGAGTCGATGGTGACCCTTAAATATTTTGTGCCCAGTAGGTGGCCACGTTCACGAATTCATCAGGTCCTCAATAGTGCAGGTGTAAGGGCACTTGGGACTCACCAACAAATGCGCCATGTTTTGGGAGAGGGACATCGCACGCGGACGCGGATCAGCGAAACCTCATTTTGCCAAGTTGTATTTGCAGCGTCATACTTGGGTGCGCAAACTAGCGCGCACAAAATAAAACAATCTTATCTTATCATTATCGAAAAAATAAACTTGATTATCCTATTATCAGATGACAACAAGTCCAATCCAGTAAGCGGATGCCGTTGCATCCGTGTTTACAAAATGTTGTTTGTCTGGCCTTTGTGAACATAATGCTAAATGCGAAAATGCATAAGGCGAATATATAACCTCCTGTTTTCTTGAAGTCGATTGAAAAAAGTTTTCACTGACAGACTAAAATGTATGTCTAGTAACACTTACCCTGGATGGATTAGTGATTTTGAGTACTTGAGTGATTTCTCCCTGGGGTGGCAGTACGGTGCCGGAAGGTGACATCATATCTAACTGGAACGTCTGGAAGGCGAAAAATAAAACGCTCAATTAGTTTTGATAAGATGATGTCTTAATAATGTCTTGTCCTTGATACTGACACCAGTCAAATTGATGGGACACGAGCATATATTTTTGCTACCAATCAGATAAAACGTTATAGTTTATCAGTTTATTTTTGCCATGGGGAACAACGCAGTACGGAACCTGTATTGAAAAGACTCCCACGCACCCCACATCTTTCTGTATGACACCGTGAAGTGGAGAAAATATCTAAAGATGTTTACCCTGGGCACAGCAGCTTGGAACAAGAAGTCGGTGAGCGTGGACGTCCCCGAGGAGCTGGCGCGCATGGTGAGCGTCACGCTGTCGCCGCCGCGCTGCACGCCGAACACTATGCGCAGCCCGTTCTTTTCCAGAGCCGTCACTGTTGGCAGCTCTACTGAAAGAAAACGATCTTTTGGTAAAAAAAAAATCCATAGGTTCCGTCATTGAATTGGTGGAAATCCCACCCGTTCGCATAAAATGTTTTGGGAATATTTTCATTGCGCGTCTTTAAGCACGCTAAGAAGTGGAATTCTCTGCCAGATACTGATAAGCCAAAACCTGGGAGTCTCTAAGTCAAGAGTGAATAGGTTACTTCTAGGTAAGCGTGCTTACAGCGTGGTAACGTACCGTATACCGCCCGATTACCCCAATAATTATGGTATTCAATTACTGCCCGAATTAACGCGTGAAGTGGTGTCGTTACACTACAGTTTACAGAGATATATGGATAATGAACTAGGCATGGATATGGACATTTAAAAAAACCTCTCTGCTGTCGATAGTTAAACTTTAAGATATTTGCAAATTGTAAATATGGAAGTGTGTAAGTACCTTGCGTGACCGGCGTGTTTATGTGCGCGGGCGCAGCGAACAGTCCGTCCAGCAGTAGCGACGCCGGCGCGGGCGCAGACACCGGCGTGGGCAGGTTGTTGTTCATGACGTTAGCCGGCGCGCTGGGCGTCAGGTCCAGGCCGCTCAGTAAATCGAGGATATCCTGGGAATATAAGGCGTGCTTCAATACTTTGCATTCCACAATGTAGGCTTAGGTGGTAAACATTTTAAAAGTAACAATAATGGACCCATTCGGGCACAGCAAAAGTAAGATGTGAAGAGGACTTAACATTTAACTTATTATCTAACTTATTCTAAAATGATTTTTGTCTATTCTATGCAAGTTTCAAAGATAGAGAACATTTCATTAGTAAAGGTTTTTTAATTTATTCGTGAATATATGTAGTTTTTTCATTTCTTATTGATTCCAGCAACATTTTGTATAATTTTATTGACATGACCAGAGGGCTTGTTGAGTCTTCGTCATACGGTTGAGCACCCTGAAGTTCTAAGTTGAGCTACACGAAAACTGAGAAATGCTTGCAGTCTTGACCAGTCCACACAAATCTGTGTGTGGTCTTTCCTCAAGACCACCTTAAAAATTAAACTACATGTCATGGTTCTCATATGATTTGACCATCACGTTTGCCATTGTATGGACTTTAAAAGAAACTGACCTCTTCGTTTGATTCGATGTTTCTTCTCAGGGCTACTAACTAGTCTCATCTGGTTTAAAATTACCGAGAAAAAGTACTCACATTGCTGCTAGTATTGTTGTTGCTGGCAGGCGGCTGCGACGGTTTGTGGTCCACGTCGCCGTTCGTAAGAGAGTCCGAACCGATGATCAGGTCTAGTAGCGCGTCCTGGAACACAACGGAATAATATGTTTTTAAAGTGAATTTTATTTTACCTAAATTTCACCCTTCTCAAGTTATAGTCGAAAGCCATTTCCTCCTGTGCATATCTTATATTTTCACTATTTATCCAGTTCTATTAAGAGGTATGTGATCCGTTTTGGTTTAAGAACACTTTCCGGAATGAGCTCTTTCATTTGAACTTTTGCCCATTTAAATTGGTTGCCCGAAGAACCTACATTCCCTTCAACTTTATCAATTTCTTTTGATTTGTCATTTATTTTATACAAATACCAGCTTTTGACCACGACTTCGCACGCGCGTATCCCATTTTCTTCCGTTCCCGTAGGAATTTCGGGAAATACTCTCTTAGTGCTCCTCCCTTACACTCCCCAAGGAACCTACATGCCAAATTTCAGCTTTCTACAACCAGTAGTTTCGGGTGTGCGTTGTATGTCAGTCACTCAATCAGTGACACCGACTGAATGCCATCGCAATGCAATTAACGTAGCCACCTAGTGGGTCCAAAAAATCTAAGCAGTTAACCATCAACTCGAAAAAAAGACGACTCAATCAGTTTAATGATTGTGAATATTGCAGGGCAGTACGAGTCCTCTAGTACTTATGAAAGGCTTGGCTCACCGCCACCTGGTCGGGCTTGTGGTCGGGGCTGTGGTCGGACAGCTCGTCGTGGTCGCTGTCGTCGCGCGCATCGGGCCCGCTGGTTGGCGCCTCCATGGCCGGCATGCGCTCCAGCAGCGCCGGCCGGAGGTGCGCGTAGTTCCTAGACGAAATAAATACGCTCATTGAGACGAATATGGCGCGGGAAAATTTGCAAAATTACTGAGAGTTTGATTACAAAATACCATCTACCATCCAGATGATCCAGTATTTTAATTTTACCAATCCCGCCAAAGAAAGCCTTTAATGAAATATTGTAGTCAGCGAAAATAGTGAACTACTTCGGAACCTTCATTTTAAAAAATTGCGATTTTTTTTTCTGATTCTTCAAAAATCTATATTATAAAAATTCAAATTAGACTACCTATTTAATATTATTTTACAAAATCAGAAATAAACTGACATTATAGATTAATGGTTGTAAACTTATGTCTGCTTACCTGTACAGTTGCGATAACTCAACGCCTCTCTGTTGCAACTCGATATGAATGTGGGATCCGAATGTGTCGATGATTACTCGGATTTTACTGAAACAACATTAAAAATTAGGTCAAGGTTTAAAACAAATCAATCAATTAAAATTCTTCAGTTAATGACAGAGTGACTGACTGACTACACACAGCCAGCGAAACTACTGGTCGCAGAAATCTGAAATTGTGTAGGTTTCGTGGACTAAAAGAGAATTTCCCGAAATTCCGAAGGGAACGGGATATGCGCGTAAAAAGCTGAGAAGTTGGGGGCAAAAGCTTATATTATAAATAGTTAAAAGTATAAATGTATGAACATGATTTTGCATATTTGCTGTGGTAATGTACTTAGGAACCTATTAAAGCAATGTTTTACCATGATTTTGTAGTGGTTTACACAATAAGTTAGAAGTTAACTTACTCCTGGCTAGGCTGTGTGGTGAATCTCGTGGACAGTTTGGCGAGAGAAAGCAGCAAGTACTCTTTCGAGTTGATGGACAGCTGTGTGGACCACAGCAGCTTCTGGTACACGTCGATCACGTACTCTTCAGAAGGGCGGACGAAATCATCTGAAATACATAAATATAAACACGAAATGTATTAAAGAATATAATGAGACTTTTATATCCAGTGGTCAACCACTGACACTCCATTGAAAGAAATGGCATAGAATATTGTCAAAATCAACCATTATGAAATCAATGATAGACCATTCTGACACTATTGTAATAGCAGACTTGGGGCCCAAGTCGCATATAAATAATATGGATTTCGTCAACACCACATTTTTTTTTATCTAGGGGTTGATTTATGTGAGTTTTTATATGTATTTGAGTTTCAAGGACCTTTTTTGACCTCAATATAGTTGTAAAAAGGCTAGGATGATAATGGAAATGGTATTAAGGAAACATAAATATGACATTTCTTGATATCCTAATATGTAAAATTCTTCCATTACTGACTGACTGGTTGAGTGACTGATAGCTGAAACTACTGGTCGTAGGAAGCTGAAATTTGACATGTAGGTTCCTTGAGTAGTGTAGGGGAGCACTGAGAGAGGATTTCCCGAAATTCCTACGAGAACGGGAAAAAATGGGATATGCAAGTACGAAGTTGCGGGCTAAAGCTAGTATGATATATTTCTTAACATATTTTTAATAATGAAAGTTTTAACTCACCAACGCCGTCCTCATCGACCATAGAGATAGCGTTACTCGCTTCAGACACTAGCAAGTCACCGTATTCCCCAATAGTCCACGCGGCCACCTATATATAACACACAAAATTTGTATTTCATCACCAAGTAAAAACTTTTAAACTTCTGATAGAATAGGCACAAAAGATATTGAGTATTGTAGGCAAATAATTATGTTACAGATGACAATACAGACACCTTTCTTTTCTGACTGAGAAATAATCAAATGACTCGTCCTAAGCAGAAGGGAGTGACAGACTCTTACTGACTAAAACCCATCCATGTTCCTCTAAATGCCTTTGCATTCCAGGGCCGCAGTAAATTCCGCAAGCCTAGCAGGCAATACCCATCAACTACGCTGGCATATCTTTGAGGCGAGCGTGGAACACAACGCTGGTCCTTATCGGACGGCAAGCCACCCATCGCTAGTGGTCTGCAAGCCCGCACCGTAGGTGGCCAGGAATCTACCAGGGTTGTGGAATTTGTTTGAGAGAGTCACCGCGGCCCTGAAATACGAAGGGCATTGGGAGTAACACGGATGTGTTTTAGTCAGTAAGAGTCTGACACTCCCTTCTGCTCTACCCAGAGTGGGAGGAGTCATTTGATGATTTCCCATACTTAAAAAAAAGTTGGCCAGGAATCGTCCCTCTAAACATACCTGTACTAGCGGCTGCTTCTCGGTGGCGTCCCCAGAGACAGCGGATCGCTCGAGCGAGCTCCACAGGCGCATGGCGGCGTAGGCCTGGCGCTCCGGCGCCGCCGACGACACGATCTGCAGCGTGCTCGACACGGTGTCATCGCGGAGGTAGTTGCCGGCCTACAATAAAAGGATATAAGGTGATTAGATGAGACGAATTTTGTAAAGGTATAAATTTTTAATATGAACTCAGAGCTTTGTCAAAGTCATATTTTAACAGTGATAACGGCAATCCACTTATATTTGGTTGTTACAAAAACCGGCCAAGTGCGAGTCGGACTCGTACACGAAGGGTTCCGTACGATAAACTTTAATTTTTATTATTTGTTGTTATAGCGGCAATAGAAATACACAATCTGTGAAAATTTCAACTGTCTACCTATTGCGGTTCTTGAGATAGAGCCCGCTGACAGACAGACGGACGGACGGACAGCGGAGGCTCAGTAATAGGGATCCGTTGGTTACCCTTTGGGTACGGAATCCTAAAAACTACAAGACATATGGGTAACATAATATGTTCGTAGTAATATTAGAACTGGATTAGATCGTTGCATGATGGACGAAGGGTAACTGAGGAAAGCAGCGTTTCTTAGAACAAAAATTTTGAAGACAGTTGACACCATCAGCCACTTGGTCTGTGTGGTGGATCACGGCCTATTTATCCTCATAAAGTGGAGGCTTGTGCCTTCTGCTGATTACGCTATCATGGGCAGCCAGCCCGGCTCTCAACCTCTCTTGGTACAAGTTCTTTGACAGCAGCTCCTTCATCATGCTGCGGATGTTCTATCAGCAGTAGATAGTACAGTGCTTACCTTGAGCAGAACTCTGAACAAGGTGTCAAGATGCCACTTGTTGGAGGGCGCGTATCTCTCGGCGGCGAGCACCATGGCGCTGGAGCAGTGCGCCTTGAACTCGGCGTCCGAGCGCTCCAGGAACGACAGCAGCTCCTTCATCATGCTGCGGATGTTCTGCCCGTTAATGAGAGCGAAGGAGAGCTCCATTGCGCGACGGCGGATTGAGACGTCTGGGTCCTGAAATAAAAAGAAAGAAGACTTTTAAGAAAAGTCGATCCTGTCGCTTGCTTGGCTACAGCGGTTTGAATCCAATGACAAAAAATTTCACCATGGCTGGTAAATCTAACGCCAGTTTATGATCATCATCATTATTTCAGCCGAAAGACGTCCACTACTGGACATAGGCCTCCACCAAGATGGCCGGTTTGCCATAATCGCCACGCTTGGCGGGTTGGCGATCGCAGTGTATGGTGTTGAGTTTTACAGAGAACGCTGCTGCACATTCTCTGGTGAGTCCCTTAGTCGCCTCTTACGACAGCCACGGGAAGTGATGGGATGGTATTATTCTTTTATGGCACCCTACGGCACTATACGGCCAGTTTATGATAGTTGTGTCAGATAGTTCAAAACGGACGAAAAACATACAATAACATTACTAGACACGAAATTTGTCGCTAAAATAAAAGCTTTGAGAATCCAGGGCAACTTGCAAATAAAATTGATTGATCTAACCTTTAAACACTCCAAGATGGTGGTCCGATGCCTCTGCACAGCCGACGTATCAACATGCACGGTCCTCAGCAGCGTGTTCAGCGCCACATATCTGATGTTCTTATCATTGTTCAGCAGGAACCTGCCCAGGATATTGATGGCCAGCACTCGCAGACTGCTCTCCGACTTGATGTCCATGATTGACAGCACAGTTTCGTATAGAATGGTGTTGCCAACGTTTTTGCTGGTCTCCGTGTTGGTAGCCACTTGGGCTAGGATGTCGTTCATCGCTTCTGAGGCTTCCGCATCGTTCTTGCCTAGTATTCGGAGGAGGCGGAGGATTTTAACCTGGGAAGTTCAATTTTTTTTTGTTTTATTGCGAGTCATTAAAAAACAATCGAAATCCTTTATTTAAAGTGTTCTTCCGTTACTGAGTGACTTACAGACAACGCACAGCCGAAACTACTGGTCGTAGAAACCTGAAATTTGGCATATAACTTCCTTGGGGAGTGTAGGGGAACTCTAAGAGAGGATTTCACCAAATTCCTACGGGGAACGGGATAAAACAGGATATGCGCGTACGAAGTCGCGGGTAAAAGCTAGTTTATACTAATATTATAAAGAAGAAAGATTTGTTTGTTTGTTTGAATTGAATAGGCTCCGAAACTACTGGACCGATTAGAAAAACTCTTTTAGCATTGGATAGCTACATTATCAAGGAGTAACATAGGCTATATATTATTCCCGTACTCCCACGGGAACGGGAACCACGCGGGTGAAACCGCTTGACGTCCACTAGTGTTCTATAATTTTCAGGCACTTTTGAGTTGTCAAGGTCTGTCAGTCAAACAGAAGAAGCTAGTTCAGCCACGCTAGCGACAAGAGCAGTAAGTTTTTCTGCAGCAAAACACACTCACCGACGCCATCTCCAGCGCGGCAGTTGTACGTTCCAAAGAGTGGATTTATATTTGGATCATGTTAGGATTGATTCGGTATCTATTTATCAGTTCTTCAATTATCAACATTGTCAGTACAGATCGTTCTAAATTAGAAGAATGGATATATAGCGAACACATAATACTACAATTTAACATTTGTAATTTCATCATCATAATCATATCAGCCGAAAGACATCCAAAAGACGTGATGGACATAGGCCTCCCCCCCCCCCCAAGTGTCATTCTCATTACATTGCATTTGTAAATAAATTGTCGCAATGAAACGTGAAGTGGCATCAAAAACAAGGAAATTTAGATTAGCGTTATATATTTCCTGATATTGTATTTACGGAAACTCTTGATTTAATAATGTATAAGTAGTTCGTATAAAATGTTTCCTTTAATATATTTGCAAGGGGAAATTATTATTTTGTATTATCCGCGATAGTTCCTGTTTGAGCGGAAAATTGGTTGCTACAGCTGCGATTATCGAGTCTTGTTTGATGTATGACTCATAAAACATAATTCAGTAGTTATTTAGAAGGAAACATGTAATCGGACAATGTTTAGAAATCACATTTTGAAACAAACTCTATGTCGTTCAAGATAAAGTTGAAATTTCATTGCAACAAACTTTTATTAAAAATTGTCATTTAAAAATCAACTTTAAATACAATGAGCTTAAGTCGATATTTGGGTTTGTGGCGATGATTTCAATTGAAATGATCTCGAATTTAAATGTAGATTGCTGCCAGGTTTTTTTTTTAGTAACAGTAAGTACACCTCAAATTGATGCCAAATTAATGAATGATTGTTTGCCAGAATAACGTGATTATTTATTGAATTAAAAACTCTAAAACACACACAGGGGCTTTGGTGTTGAATCAATATGATAACTGCTCTATTATTCTGATAATGAATTGTTAATTAACGACACGGTCGGTGCAGTGGTTGAGCGATTAGCCGCTGCGCTGCGTGTCGCGGGTTCGATTCCCGCACGGAACAAATATTTGTATGGCCTACGGATAGTTGTTCCGGGTTTGGCTGTTTGTTTATGTGAGTTTGTATGTTTGTGAACGCACCCACGATACAGGAGAAGGTTCTAGTAGGGGCAATGTTTAAAAAAAATAAAAGGTTGTGACATTACCTGCAGGAACGGGTCTGAAACTCCGCTGACGTCATGCTCCGGTGAATATCCAGCCAAAATCAGGTTTTTCAGTATCCTCACCAGATTCGGTACGATCTACAAAACAAACCCATGCTCTTACATGTACTGACCCACAGACAACGAATCGCCCAATGCACATAGACAAAGACTGCGAAGCGAGAAAAAAAAAACAAACTTTTACGTTTCAGGCAAATATTAAACGTACTAAAATACTGTCGGAGACAATACATATCAATGATTTTACAGGCTTACAACACGATACGACAGCAAATATACATGGGACTGGGCATTGACATCGACAATATAATTAAAAAAAAAATAAAAAAAATTATGGCCTTCAACCTCTTTGCAATAACTTTATTAGTCACGTTTACTCCGTGCTGAATTCATACTGTGTTTTGATAAGTTAGTATGTGTTAGATGGGATTTCCAGAGGAAGATTTATAAGGAACTTTAGATATAAGGAAAATCTTTTTTTTTTTATGTCTCCATTCACTACCGTATGATGCAATGAAGATGATGTGTTTTCGTGTTGACAATATTTTTTTTTACAAAAACAATGATTTGGCATTCCTTATCAAAATACTAAATTATATACAGGTTACTTTTATCAGCCGTAACCGACAGCAAGTTTAATAATGCAATTATGATTGTCAGTTATTATTGGTATATGTTAGCGATGTTAACAAACTCTGGTAATCCCAAATGTTATCAATACAATTACATACATGGATAGAATAGTCTATAGAAGAATTGAAAGTAAGGGAACTACCAAATTATTATAAGTTAGGAAGGAAAATGGAGATCAAACAGAATTGAAAAAATAGTAATTAAAAGTCAGTCATTCATACTTTGTATGACGAAACTCACGGGTGACCACGATTTATTGACCAAAAGAGATAATATTTAAAAAAGCTTTCAATATCTTTAACACTACTTGAGTTAATGTTTATAGGTATGCATTTCAGTACTGTGACAATAAATACAGTTTTTCTTTTCCATTATCCTTGGTCGGGGGTTCAAAATCGTCCTTTTATCCCCCAGGTTTTAAAACTACTTTTTTTATATCTAATCCTTCCTTTGGAATAGGCGAGTTGTTGTTAAATTACGAGAAATAACAGTTTAGTTTTAGGAGTTTCGTAATAGATATTGCGAAGTATATCTTGAAAAATAATTTGGTAGTTACAGGAAGAGTAATTTCTATCTAAGTAAGAAAATGAAGTTCTTCGGAGAGTTCTATCTACCTAATACTTATGATATTATTTATATATAATTATGTATTATAATATATGTGCCTACATCGAGTGCTATTCACACAAGTTCTTACTTTGCTATCACTACTCAGATGGTTGAGAGTTTTGTAGTAAAATCTTTATGATTCTGTCCCATGATTTATCGAAAGCCTTATAGTCAGATAGTCATGTTACTGCGTAAAATTAATACTTTGAAAAGCATTAGTTTTTTTTTTTTTTTGCAGAAATATCCCCTGGTGCATCTTGGCTAGCTGATACTCGGCAACACATTGTCTAGCTTACGAAACCATTCACCACTATGGCAAAATGAAATATATAATTTTGTTCACTATCGCCTTGAAAAGAAACAGTACTGCTATTCTATAAAAATCACAATGAAAACTAGTCTAACACTTCACCTAGTCTTTCACTATGAAATTTTTGCAGAATATACATACATGTAGCGAAGGAAGACGGTTAAAAATATGAGCCTAATTAGTCATGACAAGGCTTAGTTGACTATAAGGCTTCCGACAAACAGCTTATTAATAACCCACGTATAAATATAGTTATATAACCAACACAATATTACAATCATGCTTGTTCTGTAGTCTGTTGACATTGTATGACACTGTCATTATTTTAAGCTATTTTTTTTAAAGCGATCTGATATTTCTTTTTGCATTTTAGATGGTCACCCTACTACTATTAAATTATATTTTATCTTCGAGACAATATAAATCTTAGAACATTGGAGATCATAAGAATCGATTGAATACTGCGAAAACATAGCTTTAGAATTTATGGATAAAGCAAGGTTGCTTTTATGGACCGAGCAACGCAAATTATATTAGCAGTTGGTGACATCATTTGAATTGAATGTTTCATGGTGACATTTTGAACAAAAATACACCATAACATCCTAAAGACCTATGTTTTTAAAGTTCAAATTAGCATGACACCCTTAAAAATTTTTGATACTGATATTTTTATTTACAATTATCGCCTGTGACAGCGTGTAGTTAAGGTTCAAAATACATTGTCATCAGACTAGCAACACGTAAAAAGTGCATGGATCAGCGTTTGTAAGTTACCTCGCGCTGCCCGCTCTCCTACGGGACAACACAAACACATCATTAGTGTTACAGCATACTTTACGAACGTTTCATTATAATTACAACTAGCTTCATTATAATAATTACAGTACCCGGCCGTAAATTGCGTTAAAAATAGACACAGTCTCTGTGATCAACTGTCTACCAATTACTGTTCATAGGGAGCGTCCAGAAACTAGATGGCAGCACAGAAATGTCACTGTCAAGTATGTTTCAAGTATAAAATTCGAAATAGCTACGCTAGATGGCGCAGTCTTCTTCGCGCACGTTCCCCTAAACTGAGCGTGCAGGAACCCCAGGTGGCAGCACAGAAACGTCAATGTCAAGTATTCTGACCCTTAAAACTTCGAATATGCGACACTAGATGGCATAGTCAACGCCGTGCACGGTCTCTATACAGCCCGATGATTGATAGGCGGACGGAAGGACGGCAAGCGGAGTCTTAGTAATAGGGTTCTGTTGGTTATTTTTCGAGTACTCTTTAAATGCTCGGCTTTGTAAAGCATTCCTCTCTATATAATTTATTTATACCTGTGTCTCTGCTCGATGGGTCATATTTACGACCGGGTATTGTATGTTCTTATAGATATTAGTATAGCTTAACTAGGTACTGCAGTCGCATTAGAACTAGACAGCAAACAACTGTGGTTTAGTCGCTTTAGGCTAAGCAAAATATTTCACACGAGTGTTAGGAAAAACTAGAAATGTACATAATTCAGAACTACTTAAATATTGTTCAATGAATTTCTCGGATATAGATTACTAAATAACAAACAAAAAATCGGAAGGCTTATTTAATTATTTTTTTTCCCTAACTCTTTTTGTTTTGTCATCTCCGGCCAATCCGTTGAGAACGAGTCTTCATTTGGTGACGAGTACTACAGAGCCGGACGGATGGCGGAGCCCGGCTCCTTCCCCATTGGGGAAGCCCGACTATAAAACTCGATGTATGTTAATTTTAGGAAAAACGATAATTTTATTAGTCTAGAGTAATTTATGAACAATAGTCAGGCCAGCGTTTCTTTGGCCTGCGGCTATGCCCGTCCTCAGGCACTCACTACGTGATGATCCTGGCCTATCGGTCTTTATTTAAATACAGTAGAAAATTGTCAGGTATAATAAAACAAAAACAATAGTTTTACAGGCTAACAAACCGTGTACACGTTGCCATTACGATTGATATGATAAGAGAGTGATAAGAGCAGTACCTACTGGCATACGACGCGACTTGATAAGCACACGAGGTGTTTTATTTACATTGCTGTTTACGTGTCATTGGGATATTAGGTTTATGTATTTATAGACTTGATTTACTTTTAGAAATGGAAAATAGACTATTATTCAGTTGGGAGATTAATTACATTACGCAAGTTTAGAGCTAATAATTATATCAAGTAGATACCGGCTCATTTAATCTATGATATTACATACAACAAATAGTATTTTGTTCCCAAGGGTCTGGTTGAATGCGAAAAGCGATATAATATACAGCGCATTATTTATGTAAGTACCTACCCAATTTTGGCGCAATGTAAATTATTTATTGCTAGAACAAAAATGTATATTTCGTTTGTGCAGCAATACATATTAGCAGGTTGAGCGTGCAGAAACTATAGGTGGCAGCACAGAAATGTCACTGTCAAGTATATAACAAGTATAAAATTCGAAATAGCTACGCTAGATAGCACAGTCTACTTCGCGCACTTTCCCCTAAACTGAGCGTGCAGGAACCACAGAAGCGTCAATGTCAAGTATTCTAACCCGTAAAACTTCGAATATGCACGGTCCCTATAGCGTGCGATTGAAGAGGCTTATGTCCAGCAGTGGACTTCTGGACATGAACTGTAGAAGTCTACTTATACATAAAGTACCCAATGGGTTAAGCATCCAGGTAAAAACTACCAGATAGATACCCAATACAACGTGATTGCGGTGCTCTTGATCAGAACATAACCCAATAGGTCTGCTGGCCTGCCTGAAGTGCCAATACACCTGTACTTTGAAGACCTGATGGCCGCCACTGATGCTGTAATTAACGTAGCCTACTGAGCCGAAAATATTTTAAAAGTTAACCATCAACTCGAAAGAAGAAGAAGCAGAGTGAATGATGGAATTAAAATTGAAAGTTGAAAATGGAAATCTCTCTAAATTGACGATATTTAGTCGCAGTCACACACTTTCAAAGTGAAAAATAAAGTCACGAGCGAAAATTACCTTGAACTACAAGTACTCATGTATTTTGCTCTTAAAAGCCATCATATTCTCATAAACGGTTCAGTATTAGCAACATCAAATAAAATGAAAACCTGTATTACGACGTGAACAGGTTTAATGACCTCGATTACGGTTAGATATCGAGTTGTATGTAATTATTGATTACTGAATCCGATGCGTTTGACAGAGATAAGGTGGCTAGTGGCTATGTGGCTTGTGATGGTCAGGGGGGCAACAGTGGGGGAGTTTGATATATTTGGCCTTTTGCAGGAAGAGATAATAAAATCATAAAAATGAATTAACTAATTTCATAATACCACGACACGCTCTAAAACGGGAATCATCGATGTGGGCAATAAGTCTGCTAGGTTGAAGTGGGATTGGAATGGTTATATCGTACCCCCGGTGCAACACTCACTTTAGCAAATACGTAGTTTTTCAGAAGAAGCATTTCAAAATGTGGTGTCGCCTTTAGTTTGAAACTAAAGGTACTATATCAGTGACATTATTGCACCATGTGCAGAAGTACTTAACCACTTGTGTCATGTTTAGTTCATTTTTCAAAAGCTTTATTGCAAAAGTGACAAGTGTGCGATGTGTAGAATACACTAAGATACAAGAGCCTGAGGCCGCGGACGCGAACTCAGCGGGCAAGGAGCGGCGCGGGCAATTACATTAATACATCTATGCATTTGACGCGACCAGCGCTGCATCGGCGCGTTCAAATGCAGAGATGTATAATGTACAGTTCCCGTCACGCAACTTTACCTCCCCGAAGTACGTCGCAATCGAGTGCGCAGAATGTCAATTTGACAAAAAACATAATACAGCGCATGCGCGGGCAGCTCGCGCATGCGCGTGTTTGCGCAAGATGGCGGGTGTAATGGCATCTCACTCGCTCGTATACGTTCCATGCATACGTGTGACCCGCTTGCTAAATGCAATACGACTGTTGATGCGAAAAGTGTTACACATTGTTAATGTTTATAATTAATTATTTTGGTTATTTCTTACTATTTCATTTGTTTTTGTGGTGTATGTATTTGTGGTGTTACTTTTTGATATTGTTATTGTTACTGGTAGTCTTTGAAGTTATTTATAATATAATACGTATAAACAAAAAAATATTCTAGGAACGTAACACTTATTTACGCGATTGCACCTGCGCGGTCGTCACTAAAACCTAACTTCGGAGGGGTAAACAACGGTGATGCGAACTGTAACTGCCCGCGCCACCGCCGCGCGCTCCTTGCCCGCTGAGTTCGTGTCCACGGCCTGACGGGCATGCATGACAACTAAAGAGGCGCTTGCGGGAGAATGCCTGGAGAAGCAAAACTACCAGGACAAAGAATGACCACTCTTCCTGGTGTTATAGCCTACCAGCTATGGGAGAGAACTTGGCCTAACAGTGTGACAACATAGGTTGAAAAAAAAAAACTTAAGCGATAATGTTCTATTCCAAATAAATAAGTACATGATGAATTTGCTGACCCTTTACTGCCATTTTATGTTAGTTCTGAATGGCGATGCGATATTTACAGGCAAATATTGTTTGTGTCAATAACGTTTATGGCCACGAGAAACACTATTGATCTATCTGTTTTTATTAACCCATTAAGGCGACACGTAAACTTGAAAAATTGCTTAGAAAACTTTATGTTTTCAAGAACATAATAATTTCTAAGAATACTTTTAAATTTTACAGCGTGAAAAGAAATCTTACTAATCAACGATTCCAATAAATTTCAAAAAGAAATGATGAAATATTCCAGCAAATTACGTCATCAATCAATATTTACTGAAGTAAACAGACGCGTCATTTGCTCAAGTCTAGAATGATACACAACATTTAATCATCTATTTACAAACGAACGTAGAATATTAGTCGAACAACATTTAAAGCGGTATTGTATATTACCTACTTTATTTTCGCACGTGTGTAGTAAAAGACATACAAGGTATTATTTATATTCTATTGTGAAAACTTAGTTGCATATTTTGAAGCAAATATATCTTAGATGTTGATGGTCATAAAACGCAAGAGCGAGACAAATTGAAACCCAATAGACTTTTTCAGAGTTCCGTACTCGAAGAGTTACCAACGAAACCCGTTTCCTAAGCCTCCGCTATCCGCACCGTCCGTTCGTCTGTCTGGCTATCAGCGGAATGTATAGCAAGAACAGTAATAGGTTGACAGTTGAAATTTTCACAGTGCGTATTTCTGTTGCCGCTTTATCAACAAATAATAAATTTAAAATATATTTTTTTTTATTGGTTTGTGGAACGGAACCCTTCGTGTCGAGAGTCCGACTCGCACTTGGCCGGTTTTATATATCCGTCCTGCTCGCACGTTTTATGACCGTGACAGCTAGTACATAGCCTTTAGTATTACTTTTATTTTATCGTGTAGTGAAATATCTTAAAGCATGAGTAGCCTAAAATATTTTTAGCCGCATCATAACAGTGAAATGACAACCCTGATTCTTATGATTAATACCTACAATATGCAATCTTAATTTCTATTGCATAAGATTTATATTTGTTGTACTAATATTAATGCTAGTTTAAGCAAATTGTCAGAGCGTCGGAAGAAAATTAATGTTTGCTAATTAAATTTCTGCTTTATACATAAGGAAATAACGTTTATTTTCGAAGACTTACCTTCTTGAAATGGTTGAGGGTGTCGGGGCTGTTCTCACACATTTCGGTGATGAGCGTCACGCCAGTTATCAGGACACCTGGTGATGTTCAAACAGCTTTTAATGAGTTTGTTATAAATGTGTGAAAAATTACATCTTTATGTTCCGACAAAAACAAGTAGTTGTATGTTCTAGTGTTATGAATTTGTGTTATTTGGTGATAAATTGAGGTCAACGCATTGATATATAAAAACCCAATATACACACTCAGCATCTCAAAAACGTCCGCATAAAACAAGCGCACAATTTATAATTGTGCGCTAGTTTCAAACAGTCTCGCATCACTCGCCATACTGCACTGCTTTGTAAAAACAACTTTAAGCAATCCGTGTAAGGTTGAATTTGCAAAAAAAATTGTTTATAGTATAACTACACAAAACTCACACATGACATTTGATACATGTCAGTTTTTGACGACAGTTTCGAGTGTTGCATTTGTTCGAGACTGTGCATCTTGGGTTTTTTATATATCAATAGGTCAACTTGTGGTAGCCGATCCTGCGATCAGCCACAGCCTATGAAAATAATATGCAATACCCGAGGCAGGGCCTTAGGCCTTCTTAATCAGCTATGATACAATTTCTTTTTTAAAAGAAATTAGTGTAGCCGGCATCAATGCCGCCACAAGAAAAACCAACGGAGCAAATCTACATCGCAACTAAAAAGAACCGCAACGCCATCTATCCAACTAGCAGCGAACTACTACGTCGAAATCCTGCATCGCGCAAGCAGAGTTTACCGTGCGATTTGAACATATACATCAGCCCGAATATCAACTATCGGGCAGTTGCCCACACCGGACACACCCACACAACCGTCTGGGCGGAGGATCCTCCCTTTACAATGGAAGTTTGCGGGACTTTACTCTCCTGTTCAGCATACCTCTAAATTAGCCTTAGCCGTGTATCATTTGAACTTAAAAACATACAAAATAATTTAATGCTTCAAACAAAAACTCTTTAAAATTAAGTTCGAGTTTCAGACTATAAGGACACAACCCTATACATATTATTCAACAAAATCCAAACCGGGCTTTCGTTCCGCTGTAATCACAAATAAAAAAAATCTATACTAATATTATAAAGAGGTAAAGTTTAAGAAAAGAAAGAAAGAAAAAGCGTTTATTTGCACCAAGCATGACGCATACCAAAAGGGAGGGGGGGGGGTTGTAGGGGTAATCTTTGGATCTACTAAGCCGATTTTGAAAATTCTTATACCAATAGAAAGCCACGTTATTTATGAGTGTCATAGACGAACGAAATGGGCACGGGTCAGCTATAGTCTGTTTTTTAATCCCGGAGACTAAATTGACAAATGCAAATGTCAAAACTGACTTAAAGGCTATTGTAATTTATGTCAATTTGCCATTTGCATTCGTCAATTTAGTCTCCGGGATTAAAAAAACAGACTTTAGTATCTAAATGATTTAAGAAAAAATTGCAAAATAAAATTGACTTCATTTCAGTTCCATCATAGATTCGATGCTACCTGCATCAGACTGCTTGAAAAGTATTTGTTTAGAATTTTGTGTCGGGTTTTTGAATTCGGGTTTCTTGATACATAAAATATTTTTGGTGCAATTGCTTCTTTACTGTAACCACAGACAGAAAAAAAACTAGCATTCAGCTGAATTCGATTTGACTGGGGGCTGACCTCAATATAGTTGTGAAAAAGGCTAGGCAGATGATGATATCAGATACAGACCATCACCCTTGAATATGACGAAGCACTTCTAAAACACCCTGTATAAATGTTACGCGAGCTACGAAGGTGCGACGACATTATTAGTACAATCGCGTGCCAGAACACGTTAGTCTGTGCGTGTACTAACATTTATTGACATATCAAAATCAATATTACGCTGTTCAAATATTCTTGCACAGTATTTTTATGAAGTTCGATGTACGAGATGTGAATATAAGAAGCTTTTTAACATTGATATATAAAAAACCCAAGATGCACAGTCTCGAACAAATGCAACACTCGAAACTGTCGTCAAAAACTGACATGTATCAAGTGTCATGTGTGAGCTGTGTGTAGTTATACTATAAACAATTTTTTTTCCAAATTCAACCTTACACGGATCGCTTAAAGTTGTTTTTACAAAGCAGTGCAGTATGGCGAGTGATGCACAATTTTTTTTTGCAAATTCAACCATACACGGATCGCTTTAAGTTGTTTTTACAAAGCAGTGCAGTATGGCGAGCGATGTGAGACTGTTTGAAACTAGCGCACAATTATACATTGTGCGCTTGTTTTTTGTGGACGTTTTTGAGGTGCTGAGTGTGTGTATCTTGGGTTTTTTATATATCAATGGGTGAGATAGTGGTCAAACGCGTGCCTACCAAATGTAAAAAAAAAACAATTATACATATTGCGCTTGTTTTTTGCGGACGTTTTTGAGATGCTGAGTGTGTATCTTGGGTTTTTTATATATCAATGCTTTTTAACTATAAAACCTATGTATGTATAACTAATCGACTATGGTAAACCCAAAAGGAAGGTTTCAAATTTTAGCTGTCTATGTATGTATGTTCCACCGTAGCGCCTAAACTTCTGAACCAATTTTGATGAATGAGGAATCCATATATTCGCAAAATTATCCGGACGACATAGGCTATACCTTTCCCTAAATTTAATATATGCGGAACATTTACACGTAAATTTCTAACCAAGAAGATAAATATGTTGACATAACAGTGAAATGTTTTTTGTACTTCAATGTACTGGTCTCATATGAATGGCCTCAAGGCATAAAACGGCAAAGGTAGGTAATATGGATGTTGTTTGACCGAGTAGTCTAGACAGCAGACATTATTGAACGTTTTATGACAGTCTACTAAACTTGCCAAGGTTTGACATGGATCAACCTGTGATCATATTACTAACTGTAATTCAGTTAAGGCATTTCTAACACGATTTACTGAATATTAATCTATACATTCAGTTTATAAAACGCAATACCTCTTAAGGGGTCATTGTGCTCATCATTATGAACAACTTTTACTATGGGACCAATCCCGAAATCGCGAAAAACAAATCATCTGTTCAGTACATTTTGTCGAGTTATGCTCTCATAAATATATGGGGCAGTCGATTTCTTTTTTCACGATTTCAGTGTTGGTCCCATAGTGAAAATGTTCATAATGATGAGTTCAATGACCCCTTAAGAGGTATTGCGTTTATTTTGTTACAGGTTGTATATCTATAGTAATATTATAAAGAGGTGAAGTTTGTAGGGGGTAATCTCTGGATCTACTGATCCGATTTTGACAATTCTTTTACCGATAGAAAGCCACGTAATTTGTGGCTATTTATATTAACCCGAAAAATTCCGCCCAACGAAGTGGGTAGCCACGAAGCCCACCCACTTCTTGGGG
The DNA here is from genome assembly GCA_947578705.1 of Lacanobia wlatinum. NCBI lineage: Eukaryota > Metazoa > Arthropoda > Insecta > Lepidoptera > Noctuidae > Lacanobia > Lacanobia wlatinum. The sequence continues at coordinate 23,391,354 of OX388034.1, forward strand.
CGGAATTTTTCGGTATTCTAGCAGCTAGTAGTACCTATAATCCCAAACAGACAGCGTAACGGGTAGTCAGAAGCCCGAAAAACTGACAAACAGTTTTGCTAAGGGGTACTGTGTCTGATAACCAGTGACTGCGTTGACGAGGTCGGATAGGGAGTCCATTTTGTGTCAGATATTGGTGGTCAGTTACATCCGATTAGACTGAAAGTCCAACGTAGGTAGTTGGGAAAAGGTCAATCGATCAGTATCTATAAAAGATCGGTATACTTACCATGATTTTTCTCCGTTAGCAAGCTCCTAGTAGCTGGAAGGAACATCTCCATCAAATCTGGAACTCTTCTGATGATCCGGAACGCGCACAACGCGGCCTTCTTTTTGATATACGCGTTGGGAGACTTGATGAGACGTTCCACTTCTGAGGCTAAGTCCCGGGCCATTTCCGGAGAGGCTATGGCCCCTAGCGTGCATAAGGCCAGGCCTACTACGAACTGCGTGTTGCTGTTGAGGTCACTGTGGACAAAAAATGGTGGTTAAATGAGTTTACTCTTTGTTCTTGGAAAATAATGAACCAATTTTTGCGAAACTTGGTACGCATAGTCAAGATTTCTAGCTCTAAACTACTGTTAAAAAGAGTTTGCAATGAGCAGTTTTATTTTTTTACTAGCTGACTCGCGCAACTTCGTCTGCATCACATTTTTTTATTAATGCTCTGCTCCTATTGGTCGTAGCGAGATGTTATACGAGTATCTCACTAGCTTCTCTGCCAGCGGCTTCGCCCGCCGGTCTAGGGAACATACTCCCGGGATAAAAAGTAGCCTACGTCCTTTCTCAGGCTCTAGACTATCTGTGTACCAAATCGGTTCAGTAGTTTTGGCGTGAAAACGCGACAGACAGACAGAGTTACTTTCGCATTTATAATATTAAGTACGGATACAGCCCTTCCTCAACAAATGGGCTATCTATCTATCTATACTAATATATAAAGCTGAAGAGTTTGTTTGTTTGTTTGCTTGAACGCGCTAATCTCCGGAACTACTGGTCTGATTTGAAAATTTCTTTCAGTGTTGGATAGCCCATTTATCGAGGAAGGCTATAGGCTATACGGGAATGGGAAATTCCTACGGGAACGGAGAAAAACGGGATATGCGCGTACGAAGTCGCGGGCAAAAGCTAGTACTAAAATATAAAGCTAAAGAGTTTGTTTGTTTGTTTGCTTGAACGCTCTAATCTCAGGAACTACTGGTCCGATTTGAAACATTCTTTCAGTGTTAGAAGGCTATATATCATCACGCTAAGACCAACAGGAGCGGAGCAGTAATGAAAATTGTGACGCAGACGAAGTTGCGCGGGTCAACTAGTCCAAAACTAAAATATTTTTTCAATTCGAACCAGTAGTTCCTGAGATTAGCGCGATCAATCAAGTAAACAAACGAATACTTCAGCTTTAAAATATTAGTTAGTATAGTATAGATATACATATTATAAATTGAAAATTCATTCTATCTTTCCTTCTGAATCCAGAAAATGATGACTGTATGATGCGCGTTCTTACTCTTTTCTTGTGTTAGCACAAGATTTAACAAGATATTTGTAGTGAAAAGACTAACCAGTTATTAAAGTAAAAGAGTGTGTTAGGCCAGAAGTAATTGGGTGATCCTTATCACAGAGCTTATTGTACAGACGCCAGCGCATCAAGCTATCCGTAACTGTCAAAATTTCCCAATCAATCTTGAACCTAATCACTTTAGGGATAAAGTTGAAAATCTATTAAAGGAATTTGACAGATTGTTGTAGCTTGATGTGTTGGCGTCTGTACTAAGCTCTCTACGTTCAGCGTAGTTTCTCAAGATAGGAAATGACACAAAATGTCATATTTTGTGGTCCTTTCCGCTTGAAGATATAACACATAACATTTGTTAGACGATACTACTCCTGTGCGTGGGAGCCCAAGCCATCTCGGGCTAAAAGCATGACATTTTATCGTGGGTGTTACTACAAATGGCACTGAAGGTACTTTTGAATAATTCCCAAGGATAAGAGTGACAATTCTACTAATTTTTAAGCAATGTTCGTATTCGCAATCCAATCGCAATCTTGAGTCAAAAATTGAGGTTTTTTTAACGGATTGCTGACACAATTTTTTATTTTTATTTTTTTATTTGTGTTGGGTTTGCTCTTGACTCTAGTCTAGGTCAGAGATGACAGAGACAAAGTTAAAAAACATTGCTTAAAAATTAGTAGAATTGGCACTCAGGCATATTGTACAACTAGCTTCTGCCAGCTGCTTCGCCCGCGTGGTCCCTAGGGAACACACTCCCGGGATAAAAAGCAGCCTATGTCCTTTCTCAGGCTCTAGACTATCTGTGTACTAAATTTCATTGAAATCGGTTCAGTAGTTTAAGTGTGATTGCGTATAGCGTTGCCAGGCGTCCGGATAAAGCCGGACACAGGCTTTATGGTTGTGTGTCCGGCCAAATTAGACGGTGTTCGGCCTGTCCGGCTTTTGTTATGCTTTTTGAATTTGAGCATTTTCTTTTACATTGACTTTCTCTCCGCCTACCTCACCTTGTATCGCTAGCTACGTATTACTAGTACGATTGCAATTAAGAAATGAATATTTAATGATTAACAATAAAAATACTGAATAATTCAATTTAATTGATGTTTTATTAGAATTTAAGTTAAATTTTATGGTAAATAATAAAAAGCCTTGACTAAAAAATTAAGGATGCCCGGCATTTTTACCCAAATATCCGGCTAAACTTGCTGGTCTGTCCGACTTTTCGGTTTGAAGACCTGGCAACCCTAATTGCGTAACACACAGACAGACAGACAGATTTACTTTCGCATTTATAATTTTAGTATGGAAGTATGGTAGGGTATATTGGATTAAAAGCACGTCCATATTAACAATATGACATTGACAGCGATTTTTTTTCGCGGTACAAAGAGCGATTTTGTAATTCATTTTCATTTAATAAAAATACCGGCGGTTGGCCGTACTAAGCGACAGTCCTGAATAGGCAACGCTTTGTTTCGGGTCACGTAAAACTAATTAGTAGTTTCAAAACAAAACCTGACTCAAGCATTACGCATTGATAAGACCCAGTATGACAATCGCAAAAGGCAAGACATAAATGGACTAATTAGGCAGTCGCGCAAAATCGGTTGGCCAATCAAAATGGAGCTTTTCGATCGACGTAAAAGCCAGAGGGGATAAGGCCAAGCAGCCTTTTTTTTTTGAGGATGGGAAATCGTCAAATGACTCCTCCCGCTCTGGGTGAAGCAAAGGGAGTGTCAGACTCTTACTGACTAAAACCCATCCGTGTTCCTCCTAATGCGCTTTGCGTTCCAGGGCCGCGGTGACTCTTTCAAACAGATTCCGCAACCAGGGCCAAGCAGCCTACAGCATTTTTTTACCCAAAGTTGACAATTCTGTTAGTTAATAGGTAACTTCGCAAAGTGAAACGTAATTGGCAATCTAGTGGGGACAGATAGCGTAGTTAAGAAAAAAACGTACTTTTCCTTTAATTAGCGTATTGAATACTAAGTAAAATAGGGTAATTTGAGTTGTTTAAGTGTTTTTAGTTTATTTCTGCACACGATTTCACTTTGCTACTTTTGCAAACTTTTTTCAATGCACATTTTAACGAGCATTTCATATTGTTTCCAGTATTTTAAAAACATTCAGTATTTTTTACTACCCCCATGGAAAAAAGGCGTGTTTTATGTATGTTTTTGAATTTTATGTGGTCTACAATAACGACTACTTGACTCGAAAAAGTCTCTAAAGAAAAGAAAACTAGTTTTATAATTAAGTTTTTGTCCTCAATTAAGTACCACAGCGTCCATTACCAGTTGTAGTTCCCATTCTAATTTTCTTAATATAGCAAGCAGACCAGGGAAGGTCTAAAACGGTAGAAGATTAGAATAGGCTTTTTTTCAAGGATGCGAAATCTTTAAATGACTCCTCCCGCTCTGGACGAAGCAGAAGGGAGTGTCAGACTCTTACTGACTAAAACCCATCCGTGTTCCTCCTAATGCCCTTTGCGTTTCAAGGCTGCGGTGACAACTCCGAAAAAATTCCGCAACCCTGGTAGTGTACTACGGTAGAATCTTTATGGAGAACTGTAATTTGAAATATATTTTTCCTCAAATCAGTTCCTATTAGATTTTAATTAGGCAAATAAGGAAAATAATGCCTCTTGTTTTTGTAGATATTCCGGCACATTTTTGCATTATGTTATTTGTAACTAGATCTCAGTGCCTCAGACTTTTAAGCGACTTCAAAAAAAGGGTGAGTTTCTCAATTTAATGTTTTTTTGAGTAACAATATCTGTGAGATAGTGTTAGTATGTGTTTGAACGTACGCATTCTACTAGTTTGGGCCGACGTGGCTAGGAATCCCTGGGCCCTGGAATCTTCGATTATTTTAATTTCAAGTAGGTGTGGCAGGCAAACACAGACCCAGAGTTACGGAATTCGCCCGAAAGAGTCACCGCGGCCCTGGAACGCAAAGGACATTTGGAGGAACACGGATAGATTTTTAGTCAGTGAGAGTAATTTGATGATTTACCAACCGTAATAAAATGGCATACTCAGACATCTATTCACGCAAAGAGGATTTGGATGAGTCTTCCAAAATAATACGAATACCTGAACCCGCATCTATGATACACGTGTGTTAGTTATCGTAAGTTATCCTAATCCTAACTATCTATACTAACATATAAAGCTGAAGAATTTGTTTGTTTGCTTAAACGCGCTAATCGCAGGAACTACTGGTCCGATTTGAAAAAGGCTTTCAGTGTTAGATAGCCCATTTATCGAGGAAGGCTATAGGCTATATATCGTCACGCTAAGACCAATAGGAGCGGAGCAGACGAAGTTACGCGGGTCAACTAGTAATTATATAAATGCGAAAGTACCTTGAATGAATGAGGATGAGGATGGATGAATGAATGAATGAATGAATGAATGAATGGATGTTTGTTACTCAATCACATCAAAACGGTTGAACGGATCTTGATAAAATTTGGCACAGAGGTAGATTATAGTCTGGAATAACACATAGGCTACATTTGTATCCCGGGAACATGTTCCCTTGGTATAATTTCCGAAATTCCCGCGGGCAAATACGCTGGCAAAAGCTAGTTCCTAATAATACTTTAATCAACGATTGTCTTACATAATCCCTACTTAGGTGACAGTATCCGGCAAGGCCACAACTGGAGTCAACGACACAGCGCAATGTGCTTGCCGATAAAAATGACAGGTGGAGGCGTTATCAACTAATTTATGGAAATGGGAATAGTTTACGTGCACTTTTTGCTGTATTTTTTAAGTTAAATATAGGTATTTTTAAAGAGAAAGAGACCAGGGCAAGTAGCTCTTTACGATGGCCTGACTAAACGAAGCAGGAGACTCGGAAACCTAGATACGAGGGTCTCCAAAACACTGTTACAGCCTTTTTTAAGGATGGGAAATCATTAAATGATTCCTCCCGCTCCGGGCGGACCGGAAGGGAGTGACAGACTCTTACTGACTAAAACCCATTCATGTTGTGGTAATGACCTTTGCGTTCCAGGGCCGCGGTGACTCTTTGGAACAAATTCCGCAACCTGCAACAGCTCTAGCATCGTTACAAGGAATAGCGGCAATTACTGTCCATTCCAGGTTACCTGGAAGATAACACGAACCAGCACGGAGTCTGAATAATGGTTGGCTTTCTGTATCCTAGGGGAATACAGGCGACATGCTACGAAGCAGACCTAAACTTTTTTTTTTTACTTTTGATAAGCGCGTTTGACCACTATCTCACCTGATGGTAAGCGATGATGTGGTCGAAGATGGAGCACGCTTTTCTAGAAGTAACCTATTCACTCTTGACTTAAAGACTCCCAGGTTGTAGCTATCAGGAAACAGACTCCGGCAGGGAATTCTACTCCTTAGCTGTACGCACTATAACATACTACGAAGCAGACCTAAACTTGGTAGTATATTATTCCTATCCTTTGTTGTGGTATGAAGAATATTACTTAGGTATATTTCTGTAGGTGCCAGACAGGATTTAAGTAGGTAGAATACTCCTACGCAGATGAATCCGTACTAACTTATTTTAGGGTTGTCTAGAAAAGCCAAACGAAACAATAATAATGACACTAGTCGTGATTAAGTCATAAATTGGCCGGGTCAATGTTTAGTGCTAATAACATAATAATAACTGGCATAAAATTATGATGCTGTTACAGTGACCATAAACCTTTAGCTTTTGCCTTTATATGGTGCTATTAAATCGTATTGAATACTAGCTGACCCGCGTTACTTCGGCTGCGTTACATTTTTCATTAATGCTACGTTCCTATTGGTCATAGCTTGATGTTAGCTCCTCGATAAATGGGCTATCCAACACTAAAAGATTTTTTCAATTCGAGCCAATAGTTCCTGAAATTAGCGCGTTCAACCAAACAAACTCTTCAGCTTTATAATCTTCTAAAATGTAAAAATCTCGTGTCACAGTGTTTGCTTTCGAATTCCTCCGAAACGGCTTGACCGTTTTATGTTTTTTTTTTTTTGACGTGATAACGTCTTATAAATAGATAAACGCCGGCTGCACGCGCGAAAAAGTGTCAAGATCCGCCTGAGCCGAGCGTGCAAGCGAGAGCGCGGAACAAGCGATAGAGAGGCACGATCGGCCTAAGCGTTCGGCTTGTTTGTTAAGAATTCAATTGATTTCTTATGACGTTATCACGTAAAATTATCGTCCGTAAACCGACTTTACAGACAACCATTTTTTGTGTGTATATTTGGTAGGTCTGAGAATAGGTCGCAGGCTATTCTTTTTTGTCAATTTTTATTTTATTTTTAGGGTCAGAAAAAAAAACGAAACCCTTATAGGATCACTCGGGTGTCTGTCTGTCTGTCACAGCCAGATTTCTCCGGATCCACTGGACTGATTCTGTTGAAATTTGGTACACATATGGACTTCTATGACCCAAACATGGACGCGTTTCGTAAATCATTAAATTTTTAATACGGAGTTCACTTTTGGGGTCCAACTAGTAAATTAAAAAAGAAAAGATTTTTGAACAATATCGTGTGACATATCAAATGAAAGGGCTTACTGTGAGGGTTTTAATTATATTTTTTTCATAATTTTAACATAAATGGTTTTGAAGTTATTCAATAAATTAGACGAAAAATGACCATCATCCCCCTTACCTCCGAAACTACTGAGCCTAAAATTTTGAAAAAAATGGAGATAATAGATCTTTACCTAAAGATTACCGGAAAACCTATTAGAAGTCTGTAGTGTTAAAATTACATGTTAAAAAAATAAATTCATTCGGAACCCTTTCACGCGAGTCCGACTCGCACTTGGCCAGTTTTTTAAAACAACGTTTGCTGGGTCGGCTAGTATTAGTTTAAAAGTCTACGATTTTATTATTCTAATATCTAACACTGAAAGAATTTTTCAAATCGGACTAACTTAGTTCCTGAGATTAGCGCGTTCAAGCAAACAAACAAATTCTTCAGCTTTATATATATTAGTATAGATATATAGATGACAGAATGATGCAACCAATTACGATGAACGAATGCGATGACACGTTTTTATTTGAGGACTTAGAACAAAGGCTTTGTGCATGCGAATGAATTGATGAATGGCAAGCATATTGATGCAAATATTGATTGTACCTCGATAGCAGCACGTTTTGAAGCATGGATGCAAATTCGTGACTCGTATTGATGTATCTTTGATCGCAGATATGAATAAAAATATGCAGTCTCAAATATCGTATGTCTGGGAATACTTGCGAGTTCATTGTATGCAGGTTTTGTTTTACATGTCTCAGTTGTATTTTGATACAATTCAAGGAATTTGATGCAATTTAAAGACTATTTGAGTTACGATTCCACAGCCCGACACACACACACACACACACACATACACACACACAGATAGACATCGACGTCAAACTTATAACAACTCTCTTTTTGCGTCAGAGGTAAAAAATTACAAATCATCATCTTTCTGTCCTTATCGCAATTGATTATGGGTCGGAAAAGCGTATCTCCTTTACATGCCATAATACATTCTAGCTGTGATATTTTTATTTTAACACAATATTCCGTTTATCTGTTACAAGCACAGCACACATACTACGGTTAGTAAAAATATACTTCGTTAAAAATTTTGCCTAAACCTACTACATAATGCAAATTGCCATTAAGCGCAGATAATGCAATGACAATGTAAAAAAAGCCTGAAACTACGTAGTCGTAGACAATTGTTAACAGTTTAGTTCAGCGGTACTCAAGTTGCGGCCCGCCTATATATGCAGATGCGGCTACAAACTTTTCTGCGGGGGCCGCGGATACGAGTATATTTATGAGGTTGTCTAATATGCAAAATTCCCGGGAATCAGAAAGCAGCAACACGGAATATTTCGCAAAAAGTTGCCTGGCCGAATTACCACTAAGGCTTGCATACATGCCAATGACCTTGTGGATTTAAACGGAGCTAACTACTCCTCTACGCGCCACTCCGCTACCTGCATTTTTAATTTATTATAAAAAAAAAAGTAAAAGTAAAGCAGTAGATATTTTTTTTTAGACTTTTGTTAAAAAATGAAGAAGTAAAATGGTTTCATCTCAACGATTTGGAGGTGATTTGGTGTTTTTTTTTCTTATTATGTGATACCGATACATACATTCTGGTTAAACCAAATTACGTATCATATCATGTAGATTACTACCTATTTTATCAGATGAAATTTCTCAGTAAATTCCGACGAAAAGTTGCTTCATCTGCACGCTGTTTTTACGCATTTCTCGAGAGAGCAGCCTCAAAAAGATTTGCGATTGAAAATAGTCCAACTATTATATTGTAATCCTGCTATCCTTTACTAATATTATAAATGCGAAAGTTTGTAAGGATGGATGAATGGATGGATGCTGTTTTGTTTGTTTGTTACTCTTTCACGTCAGAACGGCTGAACGGATCTGGATGAAATTGGGAACAGAGATAGATTATAGTCTGGAATAGCACATAGGCTACTTTTTATCCCGAGAGTATGTTCCCTAAGGATCACGCGGGCGAAGCCACTGGCAGAAGCTAGTTCAGCATAAAGAATGTTCAACAATAGTTAATACTGACATATCCGATCATCCACTGCGCAAAAACACAGCCAGCCTTTTAAGATAAGCTTCATAAAAAGCCTAAGAAGATTCTTTTAAAAATAATAATCAGGCTTGTATCCAAAAAGCCAAGAAAAAACTTCCTAACAATATTCCCTCAAGCTTTGTCAGAATCACTTTGAAGATAATCTGAAAGAGCTCTCTAACGACCTTCGCTGTAATAAATAATTATGTTTTAAATACGCAAGTACTCTCAAAGTAAAAATTGGTTAATAACTTAAAGGTCTACATATTTGTGTTTGCCCCATGTATGATTTTTTCTGCTTTACCAACTCGTCTTCGACATAATAATTATTAATAAATAATTATCAAAAAAGGAAAGCATAGGGACACAGTATACATCCTTCTTATGCAGTTTGTGAAATATCTCTTAAATCGGTCCAATATTGGAGGAGAAAACAGGCGAGAGCCAAACCTCGAATTATGACTTTTTACATACAAAGTCTTGCCGCCAGCATTTCCTTCTTAAAGAATGCCTCTCGGTATCTTAAACCCCTTCTACACGGATGTAATCAAGCGTTCCATCCAATCCTATCCAAGGTGAACTTGCTGGATTGCATCCGTGTAGACGGCAGATGTAATCCAAATTCATACAAAATTCGCGAATAGAAATCAAGCTCCCACCAAGGTCACCTTGGATAGAACGCTGGGTTAAATCCGTGTAGAAAGGGTTTTAATAAAAATGTAAACACTAACAATAATAGCACTATGACTTTTTAATAGCATGGCCAGTCCAAGCAAGCATTAAAAGCATTTCAAACTATATTTTCAAGTATTTAAAAAGTGTGTTCTATGCAGTAGTCTTATCAGTTCAGTACCGGAGCTTCAAAATTTATATTATGTGTCCCTACTTGATCCTTACTAATATTATAAATGTGAAAGTAACTCTGTCTGTCTGTCGCGCTTTCACGCCAAAACTACTGAACTGATTTAAAAAAAAATTGTTACACAGATAGTCTAGAGCCTGAGAAAGGACATAGGCTACTTTTTATCCCGCGAATATGTTCGCTAGGGACCACGCGGGCGAAGCCGCTGGCAGATGCTACTAAATCAATCATTTTAAATCAAAGTTGTACCGACTCGTCTGTACCTAACTAAAGGCAAATACATGAATTATTATGACACTAAAGAACAGAGGGCAATGTTACATAAGAATTTAATAATCATATGCAACCAACATACGGGTCGCAAATTACATAAATGTGGGCGACTGTCATTGTTCGGGATTGTCTATTCATTTTCGTTCGTGCGCCTACATAGTGTACTAATGTGATCGTTAAGGCGCAGATGGATCAGTAGCTGATTTTATTTTAAAATGAGAATTACGTCCAAACGGCTAGTCGTATATTTTTTGGAAAAAAAATGTTACATTAGGCTATTTTCTTAAAAAATTGATATATGAAAATTTTGAGTTTTATTCGTTCAACGCAGTGTATTTAATTTATAATGTTATGTCTAACACGAACATAAAAACAACAATCGGGCCAAAACCGTTGAGCGTATTTTAATAGAATTTGCGCTATCTCAAAGACAATTTAATTATCTACATTTTGTTATATGGATATTTTTTTTAAAGTCATGGAATAATAAGGAAGTACAAAAAATATACTGAATTTTGGGTCGCGGGTGTGAAAGGAGTGCGCGTTTTGTTTCCTCAAGATCGCTGGCGTGTGTCGTCGCCTTAAATCATGAGCCACCGGACATGGCAGGATTACGGCACTCATAAGCGTTCTGTGGCGTAATACCTCGCTTCCTGTTAATGTAACGTTATTTCATAAGTAATAAAGAAGAATGGAGTCCGTTAGTTTCGTCTATGGAAAAGATTTTCTTTTGTGTTCCTTTGTCTATTTTTGCGGCAGAAAAGGTTTTACTCTCGTTTGTTTTTTATCATAGACAATGCATTGAAGGTTATCATAATCTTTCTGCTCTTGTCCTATGTCAATACCTTGTCTATGGTTGATGGAACGGCATGGACGAAGAAAACGTGATACACACGTTTTCTTCGTCCATGCCGTTCCATCAACCATTATTATTCACAAAATACAACTACACTTTCTATGTATAGCTTCCCTCTTCAATCACATGCTAAACGCTAAAAGGTAATGAACTCATTTCGTAACATTTTGGAGCGCTAATTGATACTTAGCATCTAGCTATGCGGGTCAACAAAACCAAGATACTCACTAAATAAACCTACACTTAAAACTAGACGGAATAGCGACTCTATTGCCTAAGTTCACATCAAGATACTTTAGTTCAGGAAGCCACCCATCCATTACAGTTAAAGTCATGAACTTTTAACTTGAAAAGTTGGTAATGGCCGTTTGTCCCGAAAAATACTGGAACACTGATAAGCGGGACTGGTTTTGTTAAAAAAACCTCACAATTTTGTGAAGTAAAGTTTTTTAGGGTTCCGAATATCCGTAAAAAACGGAACCCTTATAGGATCACTCGGGTGTCTGTCTGTCTGTCACAGACAGTTTTCTCCGGATCTACCTACTGGACTGATTCTGTAGAAATTTCTAAACTTATGGACTTCTGTGACCCAAACAGGGACTCTTTACGTAAATAAATATTTTTTTAGTATGGCGGTCACTTTTAGGGTCAAACAAGAAAATTAAAAAAAATGTTTTTCAAACTGTATCGTGTGATATATCAAATAAATTTTAAAATAAATGGTTTTGAAGTGATTCAAGAAATTACACCAAAAGTGACAACAATTTTAGGCTCAGTAGTTTCAAGCCCTTAAAAGAAACTACTGAGCCTAAAATTAAAAAAAAAATGCAGATTATCAGTTCTTAACCTGAAGATTACAGGAAAACCTCTCTCGTCTCTAGTGTTAAAATAACATGTTACAAAAATGAAATTGGTTCGGAACCCTTTGCAAACTAGTCCGACTCGCACTTGGGCAGATTTTTTTTAAAAGAAATGTTTTTTGTTAGCCTACGCGTAATTTAGGCCAGTGTTTATTGATTCCCTGACGCCGTTCCAAAGTTCAAGGCCCTAGGTTATTGGAAACGGAATCGTGGGCCTAATCTCATTTCACTAACGTCGTTTGAAGTTCGACCCGAAGTTGTTTCGTCGAGGGATCGAAATTGAACGTATGGGAATAGGCTTACTGAACGTGAATAATTGAATTTGATTCTCTGAAACTCTGAACGGAATTTCACGGTCAGACGCAGAATTATAGTAAACAGCCGTAAAGTGTCCTTAAGAGGATGGAAAGGGCCATCACTTCCTTAACAGAGGACTATAAGGGTCCTCGGTTAAATTAAAGGCGAAAGGTCAGGAGGGTCGAGGCAAGAGCGTCTCTTTCTTCAAATATCAACAGAATAAGATCACCAATTCGCATGCGGAGAATCTACACCGTTAAATTTTGATCGTTTTAATCCCGTGGAGGGTCGATTCGCTACATGAAACACTATCAATTTGTAAAGATAAAATTAAAAAATAAAGTACTTTTTTTAACTCGAATTAATTTACGCATGTACGAAATTAATTTCTTTAAGTAAACGTCAGCGGGGCGAGTTCAATGACCTGTAGGTAGTTAGTACGCAACGACCGACAACTACCTAAAAGGTCATTGACTCGTTTACCTAAAGAAATTAATTTCGTACATGCGTATATTAATTCGAGATTTAGAAAAATGTATTGTATTTTTTATTTTATCTTTACGAATCGACAGTGTTTCATGTACCGTATCGACCCTCCGCGGGATTAAAACGATCAAAATTTAACGGTGTATTTTAGGAAAGAATGGAAACAGATACAAAATGTACCAAATTAAAAAAAAAAAAATTGTGTGCCTTACGGATGCGCCCGTTCAGCAGGATGGCACACAACTAGTTCTTGCCTGGCGCTGGTTTTCAACTGACCGTTACCAATATGCATGAAAAATATTTATTATCTATACAGTTTATCTAAAAACATACAAAAATGTAATACTAACAATGAAAATAGACTAAAAATTACTTGAAAAACAAACGAAATATAACTATTTTAAACAAATACATCTGTCCCTCTCGCGAAAACGCTGTTTTATATGGCAGCTGTATAGTGTGTAGGCGTCATGGACTTTGACGTCAAAGTTCATATCAGACTTCTCTTTCTAATTGTAATCTTTGAAGCTTTATAACTTCATCGCAGATGAAGGTATTTAAAAAATAATTTCATGATTGTTTACTAGAGCTAATAAGCATTTCATTTTGCAAATGAAAAAAATCGCATGCGTATTCCCTATTATTGGAAGACCCATATTCAAATTCGAACAGTAAACAATGTTGAATGGATTTCTAAAACGTACCGAAGAGCTACAACGATAAAAATGACGTCACAGCCTTTTTACCAACATAAAATTGATCCATCATTATCCACTTACTCGAAGAAAGGTCCCTCCAACGGGACACTAAACGCTAATAAAATTCCACTTACTTTTTCAAACAGTTGGTGATGAGCAGATGGACGTCTTGCCGTTCATCCAGCAGCAGCATCGCGCCGAGGTACCCAACCCGCTTGTCCGTGAACCGTGGACTGGCGATCAGTTTGAGGCACTCCAGCTGACCGAAGTGCGCTGGGTACCCGAGCATGTGGATGTATAAGAGCTTGGCTATGTTCCGACATCTGTGGGGACAAAGAGGTTTGATTAGAATGAAGTTCCTTAACGCGGCATGCGGTATGTGATCCGGGAGAAAATGTAACGTCACGTAGGATTTTGCGTTATATACCCCTCTATATGCCATTATATTTTTCCAGAGTATCTTCCTATGAGATGAGTATATACGCATTCCGCGCTCTCTTTCTTTTTCTTTCAAGTGTGTATGTGTGCGAATATACAACGTGTAACAGAAAAAAAAAAACAAAACGCAATATCTCTTAAGGGGTCATTGTACTCATCATTATGAACAACTTTTACTATACCAAACCCGAATATGCGAAAAAAAATCTGCTCAGTACATTTTCTCGAGTTATGCGCACAGAAATGTATGGGGGAGTCGATTTTTTTCGCGATTTCAATGTTGGTCCCATAGTGAAAGTTGTTCATAATGATGAGTTCAATGACCCCTTAAGAGGTATTGCGATTATTCTGTTACAGGTTGTATATATTATGAACTATACAGATTTTATTTTGGATTACATTCGGAGTTAAACATGCGTGAGGTACTTCGTTTTTTCCTCCATTGGCCACACACATTTTTATTTTGTTGTTCATGTATACTAGGGAGGGACTTGTAGTCGCCACCTTTGTGTAATCAAGGTAAGTTGTTCCCTACAGACCTACTATAGACTTCCTTACCGCACCGTTTCGTTTGTCTGAGTGGTAATGCGCTTAGTAACTCGAGAACTACTGATCCGATTATGTTTTTTTTCATGTCTGTAGTACGTAACGTTCTTTGGCTAGGTTTTATTAATACGTATATTTTTTTACGGTTGGCCAGATAGAACACAGATAGATATCGGTTATCGGCTGGTTTTTACGAATATTTTGTTACGTTAGGCCAGATACAGACAAACTTTTTGTGAGCCAGTTTAGATAGCGATATCGTTTGATCACTTCCAAAACGGAACCCAATCTATAGTCTCCATTAATATTGTACTAGAATACGCAGATGACCAGCAGGTCTAAAAAGGAAACTTTAGCAGAATCAGCCAGCTACCCGTCACTGTCAAATTTTCCCAATCAACCTAGCGGTCAATTAACCTAGCGGTACAGACGAAAATGAAATTTGACAGATTATTCTATGATTAACACCAAGCTGCATGATGCGCTCCATGACGCCAAGGACAGGCACTGGTGGAGATACATTGCACAGCGGAAATTTTCCACTCATCGAGGGTGTCACGACCCTTAGCAATGAGAAATACGACGCGAGGAGGGAGGGGTGTATGATTAATATTATAATACTAATATGATTCTACTGAAGTGGCCTTTTTAGACCAGCAGAACTTTCTACCTTTACAACAGAACGTTTCAAGTATGGGTCCAACTGTTTGCCCAACAGGCTTAGTCCGATCCTAAGATAATATACGATTCTGTGCCATCTCAAAGATCAGCCGGTATATTCTGTCAACGTCTCACCGCGTAAACTTAGGTGGTATGTATGGATTGACAGCTCACTTATGTTCACTTCACCTAGGCTTTCACGGTGACAAATTTACAGAATCATAATTCAGGTTTATTATGTTTTAGGGCTCCGTACCTCAAAAAGAAAAAACGGAACTCTTATAGGATTACTTTAGTTGTCCGTCCGTCTGTCTGTCAAGACCGTTTACCTCGGGAACGCGTGGAAGTATCGAGTTGAAATTAAAACCATATACTCAGGTCTATGGCTCCTTGCAGCTGTAAAAAATCTAACTTCTAAGTTAACGTAAAAAAGATACGGTCGTTTCTGCCGCAAAAAACGTATATTTCGACACTCTCAAGGGAATCAAAATGTATAGGGTATTTCCCGTTGACCTAGAATTATGAAATTTGGCAAGTAATACCGTCTTATACTACAAGTTTAGGGAAAAGTCTGAAAATTATACATTTGTGATTAAATCATAAAAAATATTTATTTAAAGTAATGTGTAGCTACAAATTTGTATGGAACCCTCGGTGGGCGAGTCCGAATCGCACTTGGCCGGTTTTTTTTTTAGGTGCTGGAAATCATGTGTCCTTCCGCTCTGGGCGGAGCGACAGGGAGTGTCACATTTTTACTGACGAAAACCCATCATGTTTCTCCTAATGCCCTTTGCGTTCCAGGGCCGCGGTGACACTTTCGAACAAATTCCGCAACCCCTGCAGGTTATTATGTCTACCTGTTATTTTAGACCGTTTTCCTCGAGAAACTGGTCCATAATTTAACGTAAGATGGATGGCAATTTACTGCCAGAGTGACTGATAAGGAAATCTGTGTCAACGTATCTAGTGCTTAAATATTGAAACGGTGAGATTGAGATCTCTTGACACCATTAGAGTTCCTAACTAAAAAAATCGGTTCAGCAAAACTCGAGATAATCGCGGACAAACATACGGGTCGAACTGAGAACCTCCTATTTGTTTGAAGTCGGTTAAAATCATTTGGAACTTGGAGATCAATATTCGGTCCATCAAGATGTGCTCTTAAGAATAACAGCCGCACAGGTCTGTCTTGGTTATTCACGTTGTTGGTCTGTGGATAGGTGACCATCATAACATACCGGGATTTCTCCGTGCCTCGAAAAGCACGTTAAGCCGTTGGTCCCGGCTGTCATTTGTAGATCTTTGGCAGTCGTTACGGATTGTCAGAAGCTAGGGATCTGACACCAGTCTTACCAAGAAGTACCGTGTTACCCAGTTAATGGGTTTTGGAGTTCTGGTAGGCAGCTATTCCACGTATAATACTAATATTCAGCTGAATTTGGTTTGACTGGAAGCCAACCCCAATATAGTTGGGAAAAGGCAGATGATGAAGAAAGCCCAAGAGGCCTAGCCCGAATGTTTTGACGTATAGCAACGTTAACGTAAGTGAATTTTGAATATAAACATAGTATTTTGGTTTAATTTTATGCGACATACCCAATTTGTATCACACAAAAATATGAATATAAGTATGATCCTTACTATATATATACCTATATATATATTATATAATATTATAAATGCGAAAGTAACTCTGTCTGTCTGTCGCGCTTTCACGCCAAAACTACTAAACCGATTTAAATGAATTTTGGAACACAGAAAGTCTAGAGCCTGAGAAAGGACATAGGCTACTTTTCATCCCGGGAATATGTTACGTACGTGTTAGTACGGCAGAAGCTAGTGAATATATAAATATGATGTGCGGAACGAGTATTTTAGTTAGGTATAAAAAATATACATCAAAAACATTTGTGCTAGGCCCTTTGTTGTTGGGTAGCGCTAGCCACATTTCGAAGAATAAAGAGTAATATATTAGTTTTATCAGACAAGTCAATTTCCTAATGAAAACTACAGACACTTCTTGTGAAGGCGAGCCTGGCTCCGGAATTTATACTCAGGGTTCGATTTCCGGTCATCTCCTCAGGGGAAAAAGGAAAATGTCTGGCCAAATGAAATCTCGAGTTATTTATTAAGTCAGTTTCGGCAAGATTGGATACGAAAGCTAGCTATATGTAGGTATGTTATGTGTTGATTGATTTAAGGAATGTCTGCCTTATCTTACAAGAGCGGTTAGCAGTAAACATGTAATTGAGTAATTAAAAAAACTTTTTACAAAAAAAAATAACTGACTTCCAAACAAAACACTACAAAGAATAAAATAACCTTAATTTCAGAAGTCGGTGTTAAAAAACAAAGAAACAAAACCAAAAACACCATCTTCCGAAATTAAGATTATTTTATTCTTTGTAGTGTTTTGTTTGGAAGTCGGTTATATTTTTTTGTAAAGTTTTTTATTTTTCACTTTTAAGTGGTGATACTTGGACGACGTCTTCGTTAACGCTGAAATTGTAGTAAGCAAAAATGCTTATAACATAAAACTACTAAACCAAACTGAATCAAATTTTTATGGGACCAAATGGCAAGTATACTGCATCGAACTAAAAAAGGATCACAGAAATCGGATCAGAAACCTCGGAGTAATCGGTGTACATACATTTAAAAAAATACCCACCGAATTGAGAACCTCCTCCTTTTTTGGAAGTCGGTTAATTAATCCATACATACTGATAATGTAAATGTTAAAGTGACTCTTGTCCGTTTGTTTCTAACGCTTTCACGCTGAAATAATTAGAATCGGATCAGCTGCTGAAACTCTATCAAGCTCAAGTTCGATCGTGTATAGAGTACTGCTCTCATATTTGGGACGGATCTGCTGATACCAGCTTGATGCCCTTGAGTCAATTGAGAAACGAGCTAAGAGGATCATCGGCAATGATAGGCTCGTCGAGTCGAAGCTCCAAAGTCTTGAGCATCGACGACGAGTTGCTAGCCTGTCGGTTTTCTACCGGTTGCATTTTGGGGAATGTGCGACGGAATTGCATAATTTAATTCCGCCAAGTCCGTTCCATCATCGGACCACAAGACGAACGGCGATGCGCCGCCAGTACATGGTGGACATCCCACCCACGCGTACAAAACGTTTTGGGAACACATTCATAGTGCGTACAGCTAAGGAGTGGAATTCCCTGCCGGAGTCTGTGTTTCCTGATAGCTACAACCTGGGAGTCTTTAAGTCAAGAGTGAATAGGTTACTTCTAGGAAACGTGCTCCATCTTGGAAAACATCATCACTTACCATCAGGTGAGATAGTGGTCAAACGCGTGCCTATCAATAGTAAAAAAAAGGAAATACCTAACTTTTGCCTAGCCTATAAATAACCGTTTTCAGGATCCCATTCTATCTCTGAACCAACATTCATCAAAATCGGTTCAGCGATTTGGGCGTGAGAGCGCCACAAACAAACAAACTCACTAGAATTTACAATTAATTTAAAGGCTTTTGGTATATAGATAGACTGGACCTTGAAGAATATATAGATAATAGCCTGGAATAGCACATAGGCCACGGAGTATGTTTCCTTGGGATAATTTCTGACATTCACGCAGTCGAAGTCGCGTGCAGAAGCTAGTCTTACATAATGCATAACAGATAACACGTATAAACCTTTAGTGACCTGAGGGGACTAATGATGGCGTTATGTGCGCAATATTACATACACTAGTACTTTACAATCAATCACCTGTTGCAAATTAGTTTGTCGACCACTCTGTTAGCTTATGTAAATAGGATTTAATTACGTTTTACGGCATGCTGTACCGTAAACGCTGAGATAAAAGTGTGGTCGATTTACCACCAGTTTTTTTTATTGGAAAACATATCAACAGGGAAATCAATTAATTTGTGTACTATGAAAAATATAATAATATGTGGATAACGTCGTTAGTAGTATACATATATGCTACTCCTATTGACTAAGTGTTGAGATTAATGTCTTATATACAGCTGTTAATAGTCCCTAATAAAATAAAATACATGAATGAACTTACTACTTCTACAATATAATTATTTGTGGATAACGTTGTAAGTAGTGTATCCCATCAAAAACATAAATGTGTGTGTATGCGTGTGTGTGTGTGTGTGTGTGTGTGTGTGTGTTCTTTCCAAGGTTTCATGTTAATCTGTTTTTTATATTTCTATGATGTTAATAATATCTGTGATTGTCGACTTCAGCGAAAAAAGAATTGAGATCTAAATGGGCGCCTAGTTTTGTAGATAATCTTGAAATAAGGTAAATGAAGGTTCAAAATTCGACTTGGCTAGTTTTTACATAGGTATATTAACATATACCTAAAGCCAAATATAAGGTAACCCTTATATTTGGCTTTACTTGTCATCTTTATGTTTACGCAAGGTAGTTTTTATATCTTACTCTTCTAAAAATTTATTTTGCTGGTGAAGACTAGCCAAGTCAAATCTTGAACCTTCATTTACCTTATTTATTAAAAACAATCCAGTCAAATACCCTATTCATCATCTACCCAGGCTCTATCCAGTTTATGAGGAATTCAGGATGCCGACTCTGAAAACAACTTAAACCAGACCAGTCTTTTAAGACACTATCGTCATATACCCAGTTAAAATATCATCATCATATCAGCCGAAAGACGTCCACCGCTGGACATAGGCCAAATGTCGCCAGAACAACCGGTCCTGTGCGTCTCGCATCCATCGGGTACCCGATGACCTACACCAGGTCATCGGTCCACCATGTGGCCTTCCAACGTTGCGTTCCAGTAAAAATATAATACTGTCTAACTTTAGCAATCATCATCATTATTACCATTTCAGGCGAAACAAATCCAGTTTGGATTTAACAACGCCACGCCCAATTTAACACATGAATCTTTACAATACACACACATACAACATTGGGCAGACCACTTACTCTCTGAAAATGGAACCGCAATGCGAACAATGTTTATAAATTCAAATTCATGGTTATTTACCATGAGTAGCATAAAATATGGAGGCTATTAAATATATCATTCTAATCTTAATTTATAGCAATCGCCGGAAGACTAGGGCGTGAACTTCCGACGAAACTAGGGAACGGCGAGTTCGATCACTTTGGGCGATTGGTAAAATCAGAAAAAATAAATGGTTTTGAAGTTATTCAAGAAATCAGACGAAAAATTACCATTTGTTTGAGTTTCGGAGATAAGGGGGGGGGGGGCTCCTCATTTTTTTAGATTACATGAAAACCTATAAGAAGTCTATAGTGTTAAAATAACATGTTAAAAAAAATTCGTTCGGAATCCTTTGCACGCGAGTCCGACTCGCATTTGGCCAGTTTTTATTTTTGTCAAATTTAACTACATAAGCCATTGTTTCCTAGCTGACGATCCTGAGAAAAAATACCGAAACAAACTGGGAGGTCGTTTCTTTTTAAGACCATACAATCCGTATCCGTACTGCTCAAATCATGTGGAAACTATATAGGTAAATGTCTGAGTAGGGCTTTTGAGGGAAGCACCATATTATAGACTTTTCAGTAGTCGAGTAGCTCAACTTAGAACAACTAAAGAGCTCAACGACTCGACGAACAAACGCCAAAGGAACATTTAGGTAAGCCGCAAAAGTACTCAAACTGCTAGACAACGTTAAAAACGGGGTTGAGATGACATCGAGTGTGACTATTAAGGTGGACCGATGACCTAGTGAGGGCGACACTTGGGGGAGGCCTGTGTTGACGTCTTTCGGCTGATATGATGATGATGATGATTAAGATTAGAAATCGTTCTAATTCTAGACATCCTCTTCATAGGGAAGTATCGAAGTACATACTACACAGATCATACTACATAAATCAGGATAATGACGACGAATGATGACGAAAAAACCCATATTCTTCTTCTAAACAGATAACATAGCTATTTTTTAGAGTTGTGCGCGCCACTGTTAGTCGGCCACATTCCACCGTCTGCACAACAGTCTGTTGCCATCTCATTTATTAAATTTTACTCTTATGTTTTTATTTTTCTGTTTATTTGTCCCGTTTCATTACTTTTTATGCTGCTCCGATCGACGTCATACTCAACGTCGGCTGTCGCTGAAAACCAGCGCTGTGGCTCTGTCTCGCACACGAGACCTAGCATTATGCTGAGCGATGGCCGATTTGCGCGAATGTGACGCATATCTTCCCAATTGTTATAAAATTGTAATTTTGTTTTATTTTTTTGGTATGCGTCATGCTTGTCGCAAATAAACGCTTTTTCTTTCTTTCTTTCTTTTCTAAACGTTTTATCAAATTGATGTCACAAGTAAGGCATGTAAGAGATAACCGTAGTGTACACGAGCTGGGAATCCTATTTTACTGCTCCATTAACTTTATGACACAATCTTAATGAACGCAGACAGTCTGTTTATGTCCTTAGAGCAAGTCATAAAGACGAGCGGATTGGATCCAGCTTTTGATTATTTAGATTTACCGCCAATTCGCATGTTTTTGTGGTCATTGTGGTAACTGTGGTCCTTAGAAATTGATAGATCTCCAGACAATACCTCCTTTTATTTTAGCGTTTGAGGTCCTTATTAAATAAACTAGCTGACCCGCGCAACTTTGTCTGCGTCACATATTTCATTACTGCTCCGCTCCTTTTGGTCTTAGCGTGATGATATATAGCCTATAGCCTTCCTCGATAAATGGGCTATCTAACACTGAAAGAATTTTTC
This sequence comes from Lacanobia wlatinum, assembly GCA_947578705.1. Classification (NCBI taxonomy): domain Eukaryota; kingdom Metazoa; phylum Arthropoda; class Insecta; order Lepidoptera; family Noctuidae; genus Lacanobia; species Lacanobia wlatinum. Next base: position 23,413,225 of record OX388034.1, read on the forward strand.
AAATCGGACCAGTAGTTCCTGAGAATAGCGCGTTCAAGCAAACAAACAAACTCTTCAGCTTTATATATTAGTACAGACTAGTATAGATAACGAACAATAGGTAGGGACTGCGTTGTTACTTTTCGGACGAAGTTCTTGGTCATGAAAGGACTGCTATAAGCTCTTTATAATGGTTGAACATTTATACATATTTTACATTTCTTGTGTAACAAAAATACCCTGGAGAATAGGCGAGCCCGTCTCCATAATGAAGAGCGGTCTAATTTCAGCGAAAATGTCACGTATTTAGGGACACAGATGTAAAGGCTACGTGAAACTTTTACATGGATAAAATAGGTATTACTAGGCCAGTACAAATTATTCGAGTTTTTAAGTAGGCTGGTCATCATTATCATCCGTGTACCGTCAATCATGTACCATCGAGAAGAAGAAGAACCAACTTTATTGGCTGGATAATATATTTATTAGTCTCAAGGGTGACTGCCAATCTGTTTGAATTCCGTTGCATATTATTGTAACCACAATTTGCACCTGAATTCATCAATATTTATAAAGACGACTATTGTTGCAAATCTAGATAGATATCTGGTTTCAAGATAATGTGTCAAAATATACAAATACTAGCTTCTGCCAGCGGCTTCGCCCGCGTGGTCCCTAGGGAACATAATCCCGGGATAAAAGTAGCCTATGTCCTTTCTCAGGCTTTAGACTATCTATGTATCAAATTTCATTTAAATCGGTTCAGTAGTTTCGGCGTGAAAGCGCGACAGACAGAGTTACTTTCGCATTTATAATATTAGTAAAAGTAAGGATTATTTTTCCAGCGTCTTGGCCGTGGCCAGTTCGTCACGAACCGTGCATTTTTTTGCGGAATTAAAGTTTTATTTGTCTCTCTTGCAGAATTTGTTCGAAAGAGTCCCTGCGGCCCTGGAACGCAAAGGGCATATGGAGGATCACGGATGGGTTTTAGTCAGTAAGAATCTGACACTCCCTTCTGCTCTGCACAGAGCGGGAGGAGCAATTTGCTGATCTGCGTCAGCCTGTGTCACTCAGTGTCGCTTTCTATGATCAGCTTTGAGATTACCTTTTACAAAAATATTTGAATTTTTCCTCACAAAATTACTATAGTTTAGATTTATCGCGTTGGCTGTTAATTTATTTACGTGTCCAGCTAATGAATTACCCCACAAGTCACAAACATGTAACTTTGTACCTTGCGGTTTTGTTGTGGTTTTCAAATAACCTTGGCGCCGTATCTATGTTAGGTTTTATCTGATAACTATGAATATTCGTCGTGAAAACAAACAGCTGTAGATAAATTATCTTTGAAATCAATGCAACGTCAAGTGTAGGTACGTTAAGTAGGCAGCTAAAAAATTTTGAGAGGCTAGCTTGACAGTTTGTGTCAAAGGTCACGACTCATGACCTGGTTTTTGTAGCCTATGTTATAGGAAACGTAAAAACTAAACACTTATTATGACTGGAGTTTAGTATGCTTAGGTTTTAGTATTGATTTTCGCACTTACACAAAAGGTTGTCATTACAAAAAGCATTCGCGAAACCAATCAATAGTTATTCTGGAAAATCCGGATTTTTAACAACACATTATTGTAAATAGATTCAACCCTGATTGGCGTCTGCTTAGACACGTCATTTGAATATGAATAAGGGATGAGACGCCGGCGACGGAGGCCTGCCTAAAACAAAACGTTTTCTACCACTCAGAGGAGCGTTTGTACGTTTTCTACCACTCAGAGGAGCGTTTGCACGTTTTCTACCACTTAGAGGAGCGTTTGCACGTTTTCTACCACTCAGAGGAGCGTTTGCACGTTTTCTACCACTTAGAGGAGCGTTTGCACGTTTTCTACCACTCAGAGGAGCGTTTGTATTCACATAACAATCACAATTTGTCAAAAACGCCTCTGTTGACAAGTTATTGACAAGACTGTCGCCGAGATGATGTTGAAACTTGCACCGTAGCCAACGGAACCCTATAACTAAGCCTCCGCTGTCCGTCCGTCCGTCTGTCTGTCAGCGGGCTGTATCTCCCAAACAGTAATAGGTAGACATTTGAAATTTTCAGTGTGTATTTCTATTGCCACTATAACAACAAATAATAAAAACTAATTAAATTAAAAAACGTGTTTGTTTCGGTTTATAGTACGGAACCCTTCGTGTGAGAGTCCGACTCGCACTGGCTGGTTTTTAAGTAGTTATCTAGGAGAATTTACCTTCTGGCTAAATCTGATCAATACTACGAAAATACGAATTCGAACAATCCATCTGCAGGGTCAGGGTAGTTTTATTAACGAAATCGATTGGGCTATACCACGAGCCGTGTAGTTTTCAGCATTATTCAGCCTTTTCGATAAAGGTTCTGGCATAATAAATCCACTCGTGCGAGGCAACCGGTCTACAATTAAATCAGCATATAAATCGCCATTATGATTACAATCTGACGGCTTTCTGTTTACTTTCGTAATATTTTTATGCAAGAGTATATTGGCTGGGCTACAAGCCAGTAATGAGGTTCAATGAACCGTCGAAATTATGGAAGTGTGACTTCGTTTGTTTGTGTAGTCGCTTTTGGTAACCGGATTGCAGGACCAGGTGCCTTACACTTGAGCGAAAATTATATCCTCCTTGGTTGACGTATACAAATTTAGCAGGGTACACACTGCAATTTTATCACAAAAGCGGGCGGTTTTATACTCGCTTGCAATGTGCTAATCATGTTATAGGTGTAAACTGTGTGTAAAATGTACATGTCACCGTATTATTACAAACACCGTTACATCGTAATCAATATTGGTTAGATTACTAACTCAGGATATACGCATTATGAACAGGACATCTTAATATGTATATAATTCTTCCGTTACTGAGTAATTCAGTGACTGACAGATTACGCACAGCCGAAACTACTGTACGTCTACCATGAGTTTTATCAAACTACACTCGATAGCGACTGTAGTTAAAAAAATGTATGAAAACTTTTAAAAAACAAATTTCTAATTTATTTGTTTAAGTTGTTAACTAACAAACAATCAAGTTGCAAGTAAAACTTTAGTTAACAACAAAAAAAGTAAATAATAAACTTGTTTTTTTTAAAGGTTTTCATATATTTTATTAACTACAGTCGCTAGCGAGTATAGATTGATAAAACTCATGGTAGACGTACTGGTAATGGAAAGCTGAAATTTGGCATGTTTGGATAAGATTTCCCGAAATATCTACTGGAATGGGAAAAAACGGTATATGCGTGTACGAAGTCGCGGGCAAAACCTAGTTTTAAATACAATAAATCCCATCAATATTCAATAATCTACGAGAATCCGTGTCTTATTGAGTAGAACGAGTGAACAATCTCACGCGATTTATTATAAACTTACGGGTGTCTACAATAAACCGGCGACATGCTATAGAAGACTGTATTCATATTTTGGGGTGATGTTCTGTATCTTTCACTTAAGTAACAATAGCAAAAACTGTTAAACACTTTTCAAGGAGGCTAATGCAGTTAGCTGGTGGGATCAAATCTGTGATTGAACTAAAAAAGTACCAATCATCAAATGGTTCCTTCCGCCGTTCCGGCGGAGCGGAAGAGTGTGTCAGACTCTTACTGACTAAAACCCATCCGTGTTTCTCCAAATGTCATTTTTGTTCCAGAGCCGCGCTGACACTTTCGAACAAATTCCTCAACCCTGGACCAACAGGATGACTACGGATCTCTTTTACTAAAGACGCTATAGACCGAGTTACCAAAACCAGTGTTCTTCAAAACTGACGTCGAAAAAGTTATGTAAAATATATAAGAATGGAGTAAACTGCTGAAAGATAAACGGCACCAACTCACCTCCACACACTATCTTCTTCTCTGAAGGTAGACCGTATGTAAGCACACTCCTTGTTCACCACGCTTCTCTCTTCAGCCGCCGTTCTCGCAGCCCGGATCTGCCTGATAAGGTCCCGGAGTCGGGTAGGAGTCGGCATCCGCACTGAAACCGGTGCGACTGTTACGGACGACACACACACATAGAAAGCAGAGATCAGTGCTTGTTTAGAGTGCGTTATCTTAAACTAGGTGATGTCAATCGTGATTGGTGAATCATTGTCGAATCGATAAATGAGAAAGGTTCGGTGACGCCATTTTGGATCAATAGGCTGTTTGAGTTGATTGATGAATGAACGAACTATTAATGAGTTGTTGAATTTTGAATCGCAAAAATGATTCATCATTTGATGCTCATTCATTACTAGGTTCATTAACGGTGAGTTATCTTTCATTCAGATAGCTCGTCTAAATATAGGACCAAAGTTTCGACTGTTATTAAAAGAGTACTTTAGGAGTCTAGTTTACTTAAAAGTCGTTTCACCGCAAAACTTCAGCTGTAAAACCCGTATCACAAGTATCCTCGTTTCAATTTGAGAAAAGCTCAACTTTAAAAGCGTTTTCCTACTTATAAAGTGTTACGAACGATCAATTAACCCGGAACGATTCGGTTACGACGCGCTAACTTTGCGAGATAGAAATTACAGCTTCGCGGAGCAAAAGTAACAACTTTAACTTTAATAAAATAGACATTTCAAGTTATATCTGACTTTGAAATCGCATTATTTTGCTACGATATCATTTTCAGCGACCCAAATATACTTAAGTTATTGGAATTTGTACCTCTTGAATATTTCAATCAAATGAAAACGTATAAAAGCCTCTTAAAGGTCACCCTCATTTCACGATATTTTCTGATCAATTTCTTTATAGAAATACCTTTTGACAAGCCCTCTTTATCGATTCCGAAAATTACATAAATGTGGTGAATATTATTAGTTAGTAAATAGCTGTAAGCAAACTAAAATATGATTGAAAATGTTATCTTAAATACCAAATATTAGTATAACTATAACTGAATTAGGCAAGGCAAGGCAACTGAAGTTATGTAAAAACAATAAATAGGTATTACATCGGTTAGTAAGTTGGTTATTTGTTCATGCTTGTAAATTGCGTCGATTTTAATATGAAGCCAAAGTGCAATTAGGGAACATGCATGACAAAAATATTTATTATCTAAAAACTTCATCAAGTAATAATGCAAAATTAAAAAAGCATGCATATTCCCTATTTCCATTCCATCTGTTGTCTTTGCTACATATAATTTATTGCCATCTGAGTCAGCTTAAAGAAAAGAGTTTTCCTCTTGCCTGATTGTTAGACTAAGCTACTGAATCTTAAAATTATTCAGCAAAGGTTATAAGAAAATCAACCCACTTTAAAATTATTCATAATATTTCATGAGACACAACACTTCAGAAAGGAATATTTTGTCATGAAAATAAATTACCTTGATTAACTATACAACCAAAGCTAAGATTGATTATAAACTATGCTTACCTCTTTCTATGGCCTCATTTACCACTTGCTTTATTGTGGCAATGTTAAATGCCGGGTTGAACCTGCAAAAACACTGAAGTTAGACCACAAAAATATTCTTAATTCAAATGCTCTCATTTGAATTAAGAATATTTTTGTGGTCGGAGAGTGTAGTGACGTGGCATAAATTTGAAAAGGCCTATTCCTGCAGAAGACTGCAATAGGCTAGTCTACTGCAGGAGAGTACTTGCCACGGTGAGTACTTGGTTTACTGAAGTAGTAAGCAGAATTTGGCTAGGCTAGGTTCATAGAGAGTATTGTAATAAACCAATTTTCGCACCCATTCGAAAATACGCACTTCCATGTGGAGTAGCAGACCGCCTGATATATGATACAATACTGGCTAAATAATGACTTGTTTTAGTGCGTAATATTTTTCGTCCTCATATTTATATTTAGGAAGGATAAAAGCAAGTTGAAATCAAATTTTAGAGTACTATTTCCTCAATAAATTACAGGATAAATGTACAGCTTTTGATTTTTATTAGTTACTTATTTTTAAAATGTTGATCTCCTATGTTAAGACTGTAGGAGATTTGTAGAACTTCTAGTTCCTATCTTGAAAACTAAATCTGTATTTTTTTTTAGATGGTTTTGCTCTTGACTCTAGTCTAGGTCAGAGATGACAGAGACAAAGTCAACAATGGATTAGATTTGATGGATTCTGTTTTGTTTTTAGTTATGTATTAGGGTCCTTTAGGCTGACATACCAACAATAATACAATACTGTAATAAACTATATTTCAATACACTGATACACAAACCTGTTATGATAACTGGTTTTAAAACAGATTTTTTGGAGTCAATGTACTCACACAAGGTCCTAAAATAAACATCTTTTGGTTAGGTCATTCCTGAATTACCTGATCAAAAATGGTTGCTATCATTAGTTGAGTTCATAGGGGTCAATAATTGAGTATTACAAGTAGATTGACAATTGATAACTTGATGATTTTGCAGCGATCAATTAGGATCAATTACCAATTGGAATTATCAAATGATACAATGTCAAGACTGTTTACTGATAAAAGTTTGTATATTTTCAGCAGAGTTGTTGTGATTGCGTTTCTTTGTTTATTTTTAAACATAACTGAACCTATTTTTTGCCTTGTTTCAGTTGGCAAAAAAAATAAAAAATATTATTTGATTTAATGCCAGTTTTGAGTGGGTATACCATAATTGTAAATTTTTACACAATAATTGTGGTTAAAAATTGAATTATTAGGTTCAGAAATACAATTATTTTCATCAAATAATTTCTTAATTAGCAAAATAACAAATCTATGCCTGAATCAGTACATAACTTAATCAAATACCTATAAAAATATAGATTGAGGAAAAAATATTACAATCATAATTAGGTATGACATTGAAATTACTTCAATCACTATTAATAACTGTACTGAATGTCTAACAATAACTTCTTGATACTTATTCATGAACAAATAACTGCAAAAAATGGTGTATATATGTTTATGTGCTGGCCGAAAATCTGAACAGATTTCGATGAATTTAGTGCACAGGTACATCATGATCTTGTTTAGTACACTTTTATCCCAGACTTAAGTTGAAATAGTTCCAGATCTTCGAGCGGGTAAAATGCCAAGCCTAGGCTTGTCTGATATACAAAAGTGTGACAGTGTAGGTGGGGCTATTCAAGTTATTATAAAGCAGGTAGAAGGCCTAATGACCTCATGACCTTTCTTCCATGAATGTAGCATGCCATCAAAGCTTTGTTTTCTCTAACAATACCTTTATATAATGGCTGGTGGCATTGTGTACTTATAGAACTTATAAAATACAGACATGGCTCTGGCATGCACCTATTGAAATGTGATGAATGTAATTTAATTCATAGTGGAATTTAATGTCTGTCTTTTAGTGGATGTTTGATCCAGCAAGGTCCATCTTGGGGCTTATGAATTCTATTATGTTAAGATGTAAATAGAACAACTTGAGATTACATCAGTCCTGTATTCCCCAATGGGTTAGGCAGAGATGTACCTATAGAACACCCACTGCGCCAGAAAATAAAATAAAAAACCAGGTTTTTGTGGAATACAGCAAACTCTTTCAACTTCTATGAGTGACTATTTTGGTTACAGAATACTGTAAGCTACAGGATAGTAAGCCATAACAATGCAGCATTTTTGCTCATATATTAATATCAACATAGTTAAGTGGTACCAAAATAGATATAAAGAACAGTTGATTGGGGATAATTGATGAAATATACAAGTTCAGTATAGTGACTGTCATACAAGCAAACTAGACCTGTGAATGTTAATACAGTTGTTGATTGATATACACTATTATATGAAAGAATACTATTCAGTTGAATCAACTCATCTAGAACAATATAAACAATGAGATCATGATCAACCATCTGCAGCAACAAGAATGAAACATTACTGATGATAAGTAGCAATAAACACTATAAATCTGCCAGTAAACGTTTTTTATTTACTTCTACTATCGCATTTTAGTGTAAACATGTCTCACATTCACTGCACAGTTTATGCAAAATGTAAATCACCAGGAATATCATGAAAGGTAAATGTTCAGCTCTAACCTATTTCGCAAGGAAAATAATAACAATATAATTTACCCGGATTCAGAGCCGTTCATCTTGTCCGTTTTATCAATCCTTTACAGGCAACAACAGATGTTTCTTGCGGTTCACGAACACAGGTAATCTTACTTCACGGGCCAGGTGCAAAGAACGAGAGGTCAAAAACCAGTCAAACGAAAAACCACTCTGATACAAAAACTATCACTGGAATACTCTTAAAATCATAACGTAAGGAACTAAAAAGGAATTTACACGTATTTAGTTAGGTCTGTGAGCATTTTATTTCGTCACAAACCATAGAAATGCAAGTGAAATCGCATGCCACCTTTGACTAACTTCTGTCATATTTTCACTTCAAATTAAAACTCAAATGCGGCATTTGCTCATTTTTGTGTTCACTTATTATCACAGAAAAAGTGCTTTGTCAAAACTTAACGCTTTATTTTAATAATTACAAAGAAATAATACAATTGCCAGCTGACATTTCCGTGGTGCGTTGCAAGAAATTCAACATGGCCGCCGTGACTCGCACATGACGTTTGCTTAATTTTTGATCAAATAACTTTCCTTATTCCATTCCGATATGTTTATCATTTAGTATTTTATATAAAACAAAGTGTAAATGAAATATATAATTTTCTATGTGTCCTTAGAGTGAATTACTAAATGATAATCAAGTTTGAATTAATTATGAATGAAAGAAACTGGCAACTTGTGAATCCTGAACGAACGCTACGTGGAAAACCTTTTTGGAAAACGGAAAACTATTTCCGCTTTGGTACATTTTTGCTACTGTGCGTGATTGACATGTTTACACGGTTGAGTTTAATCAACAGATTTCACGAGGCATTATCATGATTAATGTTTTAGAACATTAACAGCCCATTATCCATTTAAATTTTCACCTACCTTCTGTTTTGTTCTGGCGGCAATACACTCCAATCAACTTCATACATAGGATACGCCATAGTTTAAAATTTAAAACCACACTATCAAAATGTCCTAAAATTGTTTTAATAAAAACATTTCACTAGCTATGCCACAATATTCCACGGCTGTGTAAACTGTACTGTTATCAGAAATGTTTTATCATGTACAGGTACTCCTCAAATATCCAGTCACAACGTATCTCTTATCAAAGGTACAATTTATCACTGAAAAAGGATAGCAATAGCAATACAGCACCAGTTCTAGTAATGTTTTATTCTTAAATGTCAATACTGTATGTACAAAACAATGGGCCGTGCGAGTCACATCATTATCTTAATAGGAAAACTAATTATTATTCATTGTATCGGTAGTGTCGCTCGGTCGGGCGCAAGACATATTATACATGCGCCGGGTGTAGGTGTTGCCTTTATAAGTTATCGTCGTGGTTACGCGCCGGTCGGTCGACGCTGTTTCTCTTTATGCAGTCCACTAGCCATCTGATGCCCTCATCTACTCCATCCCTGTAAAGTAATTACCATGAGTAAATACGTCGAAAAATTAAAAACAAATAAACCAATCCGTGTTTCCTGTCCATTGAAAATTGTGTCATAATGACAGTTAATTACACATTTCTAAATCCTTTTTCTGATGACTTAAATGCCATTTCTATTTCGTTTAAATTAAAATTAGAAATGAAGTTGATTTTCAAACAACTTAGATTTCTAATTAGCTATACATACACTTATTAACTCATTATAAATGATTCTCCAAGTCAGTAACTCACACATAATTATTATGTTTGTACTACTAACATAATGACATAAGCAATGTGCGCAAGCGCCGTCAACCCACATACTATGTACTATGTATCAGTGTGATGGAATCTTAGTAAAAAAATAGACAAATGTCCTTATTTTATTACAATCTAAATATGCATTAAATTACTTTCTATCTCTTACTGCTTTTACCAACTAACATGCAGGCTGTACGAAAGATATTTAAGCTTATTAAAAAACTAGTGGACTTCACGCGGTTTCACCCGCGTAGTTCCCGTTCCCGTGGGAGTACGGGGTTAATATATAGCCTATGTTAATCCCTGATAATGTAGCTATCCAAAGCTAAAAGATTTTTTCAAATCAGTCCAGTAGTTTCGGAGCCTTTTCAATTCAAACAAACAAATCTTTCTTCTTTATAATATTAGTATAGATTATCTAGCCATACGCTTAGTTTAAATACTGATTGCTAGATTCTTTATTCAAATTTTCTATGCAGAATTTGAATTTAGAATCTACTAATCATTAAATTATCTACATCTAAGCATGGTTAAATACTTTTGTAAATAGAATATTATGCGGGTTCCGAAAATATAACCCAGTATACTGGCCAGTGCCCATGACGTCAATATGGCGTTGGATTCATGACGTTATGAGCACTGGCCAGTAAACTGGGTTATATTTCGGAACACACGCCTGTGTGGGGGGGTGACGTCCTACTGAGATAGCAATTAATAAAGAAGAAAAAGACAGATTCTGCCGACCCCAAAAAAATAATTGTATAAATACAAGAAAATTATGATGTTCTGATACGTTATGTGTGGAGTCATAGATAGGTAGACTTAATATTGAATTTAGAGTGGTCTCGAAAGTCGAAACAAAAACAGTAATTATCAGTGTGAAGAGTTTTCTTTATCTTTGACTCAACTTATATCTATCAAGCGATTATTATCGAAAACGATCGAGGGGACTTGCACATTCGAGGCGAGGAGGGGGGCTTGCGTGTTTTGATATCTTTAATTTAGTGGCATTTTACTGGCTTTTCAAGTAATGACCCAGCAGAACAGACAAACTGGGGCAGTTGCAAAAGTATTCCTATACTGGTTTAGCAACTGTTTACGAATAACAACAACTACCAATGCATAAACTATATCAATAGGAACATGCATGAAAAAAAGATTTACCTCGTTTATCTAAAAAATGATAACTAACAGTGAAAACAGAATCAAAATTGATCGAAAAACGAACGAGATATAACAATTTGTAAACGGATATTATCTGGCCCTTTCGCGGAAACGCCGATTTCTATGGCAATTTATTTGGCGTTAAGGCTTTTGACGTCAGAGGTCACGTCGGACTTCTCTTTTTAATTACTAACTTTAAAGCTTTATAACTTCGTCGCTAGCGAACATATTTTAAAAATTCTCTCATAATTGTTAACTGGAGCTAATTAATATTGTATTGAAAATACAAAAAAGCTCTATAGGCTTCTATAGGCTCGCCCACATTAAATAAGTCATGCATAACTGGCGTATTGTGTGTTCCAACTTTTCGAAGTAAATAGGCGTGTTATTGCGCCGGAAAAAAACGTAACAGATTACTATGGCAGGCGCCAAACAAATCTTCAAAAGGTCATAGACCCATCTACATTAATTGACATTCTTAATTTCAAAAACTATTATATGCACTTCGCCCGCGACTTTGTCCGCGCTGCAATTTTCTTAAGGATCCCTATTTTGGTTCTAGACAAATTATATACTTAAACCTTCCTCTACCAGAACCACTCTATCCATTGGTGAAAACAGCTTGACAATCGGTGCAGTATTTTTTGTTTATCGCGAACAGACAGACAGGCGCGGTGGATGACTTTGATTTATAATATGTAGTGATGACTATTTGCTTTATAGGAAATTAATCTGGCACCTACCATAAAGCTTGATGATTGCCTACCATTATTTTCTTTTACGCATTAGCAAAAATTATTTTTTTTACCCGGTAAGAGCAGATATGGCCATTAGCATAATGTCCCTCGCTCCAATAAGATGGGCGTTCTGATTAAATATGGGTTTCACTGTGTGAACACCCATACAGTCTGGAATGTCTTGTTTGTTGGCTAGCACCAGCAGCGGGACTCCGGAAAGGTGCTCCGAAGCTATCATTCTGTCTGAAACATAGAATATAAAAAACATTAAGAAATGTTTGTAGAGAAAAAAAAAGACGTGGTCCTTTTTTCAAAAACATCATTTTTGAAAGTGGAACAATTTTCACAAGTTCTGCTAAACCTAGCAGACAGTCTATAATAACATTTGTGAGTAAAGAATTAAATTCTCGGCAAACAAACAAAAATTCCAAATGACTGTTCCAAGAATTAGAGTTATCATTAATCATTACATGTTTTAGTAATTACAGTTATGATAGCATCATTAAGGGTGAGACATTTTATTATTTCTTTAGTTGTAGAGCCTCTCCCCTTAATTTTGAATTTGCACAGCTTCTTAATCTTTTGGTTTTCTTGAGATCCTTTACTTAAGTACTAGCTTCTGCCAGCGGCTCCGCCCGCGTGGTCCCTAGGGAACATACTCTCGGCATAAAAGTAGCCTTTGTCCTTACTCAGGCTCTAGACTATCTGTGTACCAAATTTCATTTAAATCGGTTCAGTAGTTTTGGCGTAAAAGCGCGACAGACAGAAAGAGTTATTTTCGCATTTATAATATTAGTAAGAATAGTAAGAATTTGGTATAGCTGGACTATGAATAACTACATTCTGTTTTCTGAGAATATAACAGCATCAATAATACATTGAATAATTATGATTTTCAATAACTGACTGAACAAAAACATACAAAATCTCCAACTGCATGTTATGATTGATGTTTTACTTACATTTTTTCACTTTATAAATTAACTTTTTTCTGCAGTAAGTAATTAATTACGAAATACTAACCAAAAGTTTCCTTTGACTCTGAAATTCGTTCTCTGTCAGACGAGTCTACTATGTAAATGACAGCGTGGCACTCTGCATAATACTGAAAACAAGAGAACATTTCATTAATAAATTTAATTTACAAAAATAATTAACATTTACCAGTCAAGGACCATAAGGACCGATTGGGGCCAAATCGTATTGTCTTGCGTGCTTGGTGCCTGACGGGTTAATATAAAGTTTGGGAAAATACTGTTGTGAACAGCAGCAAGTCAAACATTTTATGACATTTATTGTCTGATCACATGACATGTATAGCACCATTCACTTTATTACCCGCATTCACACATCTCCCACACCTGCTACAATCTTATCATCTTGTTAACATACTTCTTTCAAAATTCATTCTCATGCTTCACACTTGCATCATTTAATTGCACATAACACAAATAGATACCTACATACTCATTTTTCTCCTGTGTAACTGAAAGCCAATATCAACACGGTTGAAAAAAAAGATGTCTTTCATTACACTGGATTTACATTGGTTGGAAAATTATAACAGATATTTAATGATATATTTACTTTGTCCCAAAGAGATTGCAACTCCTGCTGCCCGCCGAGGTCCCAAAAGTTTAGCCTCACGCCGTCCACGTCTATTTTGCCTATGTTTAGTCCAACTGTAGTTGTTATTCTATTGGGGTTCATGGCTTTATATTTCTTTGTAAATTTGGTTTTCGTAGCCTCCAGATAAGTCTGTAGAAATATGAAAATATTATATTCAACATAGTTATGGTCAACTTTTTATGTGAATTTGTTGTGTTGTACTTTTACAGATATTTACCGTTTTGCCTGCATTATCGAGTCCTAATATTAACACACAGTATTCATCTTTTTGCACCAAGTATTTGTAAAATCCATGTAGTAATGTGTACATTTTATATCATTTTAAAATGTATTTCGTTCGCCATAAAATATTTACAACTCAAAATAAAACAGCAGTTCCACTTCCATCTAAAATGTCAATCAGTTTCAGTGCTATAAAATAAACAAATACTCTAATGTTATTATTGTCTCTTTCTAAAACATGAAAAAATAAGAGATGGAGAGCAAAAACGGTTTAAAATATTTACTAAACAGGAAGTGGGAACGGAACGTGACTTGGGAACAGTTGTCGTTTTTCTGTCAAATTTGACATTTAGGACCCTTCTGACTCCCGTCAAAAGGTCCAAAGTTGCCTACAGAAAAAAACAATCGTTCTGAAATGCGAAGCCTACGATGAATATGCTTCTTTTTTTTACTGTACTTCGTAGTCTTGAATTCTTGATAGCATGCTCTTGTTCTGGTGTAATACATAGACTTATATTATATGAGAATTTAATCTTTGCAGCAGCCGCCCCAACACAGCCCGATCGTGCTAGATAAATAGATGGCGCAAGGGTCGACTCATCGTCTGCTTCAAAATTTCGACAGCAATGCGGAGCTCCATATGATAGACATTTAGCGAACCTAAGGTGGCACCCACCAGCATACAACAAATGCGGGCGGGCGCGCATAGCAGTGTTGGAGATCGTATTTATGAGATCAATGAATAGCTTCTATCACCCAATGGAAAATTATCCCAAGGGAATATACTCCCGGTATAAAAGAAGGTGTCCTGCCTGTGCTGTGTACTTCTCCAAGGTCGAATGTGCCTCTACACCAGAATTAATTAATTGGTACAGTGGTTTCTTAGGAGTTAAAACTTGACAAACAAACAGATAGCTATGAATTCCGTACCAACCTGCTCAGCTTTTCCCACTGTCTCTGGTGATTCTCATTTTCTAAACCATAACAAAAACGTGTAATTAATTTTCCGTATTATTAATTTAACGACCTGTTATATTTTCCACTTCACAAAAATAATATAGGTAAGTGTCCCGAAGTCCCGATACGGTAAAATTTGAAATAGGTAATTTTAAAGATTCATTTTAATAAAAATGCTGCAGGTACCTCCAAGCCTGGTACATACATATCATTTATTGCTCTGTTTAGTTGGGTGTATTTTCAATAGCCAATCATATCATTTGACTTGCGTTTCCAGAAACCGGGGCGTTACTCCTACTTTATTCTAGCTTCTACCAGCGGCTTTGCCCGCTTCATCTACCAAGCCTTTTCCCAACTCAGTAGCGTAGCGAGGGGAGGGCAGGGGTGCGGCCCGCACCGGGTGACACCCGTTTAGGGGTGACACCCAACCGCTCGTTGACTGGTTTTTGTCACTATCGGGTGGCACCCCTAAACGTTTGACGCAATGAATCCTTTCGGGAGTAGGATGCAAAAAGTTTGTACCCTACTTGCATTTTGCATGCTCTAACTTCCTGAGTTTTTCTGTATAAATCAACAAAAGACTTCACTTTCAGTATGAATGATCAAAATATGTACAATAAAACCCTTCCGAGATGAGGTGCAAAATTTTTATCGTCAAGTCACTCGTTCGTTGACTTTTTGTCACGGTCGGGTGTCAGGTGACGTAAGGAAACCCCTCAGTGGTGGGGTGTAAAAATTTCGCTTCGTTTGCTCTTGTGTTCTGCCCTCTATTAGTTCTTGAGCTTACTTGCGTTACTCGACAAAATTGAGTTTAGATAGTGATGAAAACAAAATCAAAATATTCACACTAAATTTCGAGATTTTGTAGTATGATGTAAGAATATTCCTGAAAATGAAAACCTGCAGCGCAAATGGCGCACCTTCCGAAAAATGGCTTGCGATTGCCAACACCAGAATGAAAAGCCAAAGGTGCAACTCATAATTATTTGCAGGGTGACACCACATTATCCGCCCCGGGTGACACCCATGCTAGCTACGCTACTGTCCCAACTTTATTGATATCGGCTTCCAGTCAAACCGGATTCAGCCGAATACCAGTATTTTACGTGGAGCGGCTGCCTACCAGACCTCCACAACCCATTAACTTGGTAACATGGTTCTCCTTGGCAAGAACGGTGTCAGATTTTCTGGCTTCTGATTATCCGTAACGACTGCAAAAGAACTACAACTGACAGCCGGGAACAACGTGCTTTCCGAGGCACGGAGGAGTTTCGGTATGTTATCCCAGGGGACATACTCCTTGGATAAAAAGTAGCCTATGTGCTATTCCACAGACTACTTAAAATCTTTTCGCACCACCTGCACGAAAACGTCAAATTATTTGCCACGCAAACCGAATCGTACGTCATTCTAACCCGCGAGCGGCTCCCGTCCGCTTCCGCTGCTATGTGCAGCGAGCGCAGTCAAAATGCGTTCCAAATTCAAATCACATTATTGCCCGGCGGGTTATAATGAAATTTAGTACAATATTATTGCTCGGCGGTGGGCTGTAGCCGCAGTTTCGGGCGCGCGACCTGCTAGTCTATTCTGTAACTGTAAGAAACTATTTCGATATCGAGCTTCACCTGAGTAATAAAACTCACAAAGTGAGCTTTATTGCACACAACATAAAGGTCTTCATTTGAAACTCACTTCGAATTCTACTGTCCAGATACGAAATTGTTGTTAGAGAATAGCACTACTGTAGTGCTATTCTGTAACAACATTTTCGAGTCTCGACAGCGGAATCCGAGGTAAGTATAAACGTAAGACCTTTATGTTGTGTGTAATAAAGTTCACTTTGTGAGCTTTGTCACTCGGGTGAAGCTTAATATCGAAATGGTTACTTACAGAATAGACTAGCTGCTCCTAACAGTGGAGGCCGACGCGCGCCACCTCTTTTCATGGCTAGAGCATAATTTTGTCGCAGTAGATGTGATACTAACTTTTTGTAAGTGTTTATGGTGTTCTATAGATCTACTTTTTGTAACTTTAATTTTGGTACTACGGTTTCTTATTTTCTCACAGTAGGTGTGAAAATTAGAGTATCCTCCTCGGGGATAAAGGTGTCTTTGCATTGGACTAGCTTGAATCCCTCACTGCATTCAGGATTCTTGTTTAACTCCCTAATCCTTAACTTCCTAATTGCGTTCGGAATTCAATATAACGCCCGTGACATAAGACACTGCTTTATCGTTGCATAATCTACTATTATCTGTGCTAATTCAGATCCGTTCAGCCGCTCTATCGCGCGGGTCCTGGGGCAAGCCGGGCAAATGCCCAGAGTGGCAAAAAGTAACATTTATCTGAATAGCAAGTAAAACTGAAGTGCCAGGCCTACTTAAACAAGACAAGATCCAAACCATACCTAAAAAACTTAAAAAAAATACAACCGACTTCCAAAAACAAAACACTGCAAAGTATAAAATAACTTTAGTTTCGGAAGTCGGTGTTTTTGTTTATTTTTTCGTTTTTTGATACCGATTTCCGAAATTTACGAATTAAAGTTATTTGTTAAGTTGTTTGTTTTTGGAAAAAGTTTTTATTTTTTGTAAAAAAGTTTTTATTTTTCACTTTAAGTATAGTCATTTTTTCAACTCAATTTTCTCCAAGGAAAATGGGTCGAAATATGAAAAAAAATATTGGACCTCCCGTATGGTGATGTGTGCTACTACGACCTGAATGCAGATCTCCTCAATAAACTTGACCGTCTTCTAAATAACTGCATTCGATTTGTCTTCAACCTCCGTAAGTATGATCACGTATCAGCGCATCGATCACTGTGAAAAATGGTTACCCATCCGTCAGCGCAGAGCGCTGAGGGCCCTGACTAGCTTGTTTTCTTTTCTTAATATCCTTCTTTTCCCTCTTATATTACTTCACAAATTAATTTCCTTTGCTCTGCCCACAGTAAAAATCTTCGCTCATCCAATAATCTTCTTCTACGATGTCCCTCACACCGCTCTAGGTTTATCCGCTCTTCTTTCTTTGTCCAGGCGATCTTCCTTTGAAATGCGCTTCCTCTGGACATCAGGACGGCAACCAGTCGACTGTCCTTTAAGGTGAAGGCACGTGAGCACATTCGCAAGAAGTTGGTAGCCTCACAGCGTTAATTCGTTGGTTTCGTTCTCTCTTAATAACGTTGTAAATTTTATTTATGTGTATGTATGTATTTGTGGTTGTATTTTTTTTCTGTCTCTGTTTTTTCTTTTCTATAATTTGCACCTGCCATATTTTCTCTGCACCACCTTAAGGTCGACTGGTAGAAAATGCCTAAGGCACTAAGTCCGCTTTTGCACAGTGTTTTTTTACTTGTGCATAAAGTTTTAATAAATAAATAAATAAAATCGATCAGCTGACTAGATTTTGCATGCGAAGTCCGATGTTTTTTTCATATTTCGACCCGAGTTCCTTGGAGAAAGTTGTTCAATTTCACCTTGAAAAATTTGAACGTTGAAATATTTACAAAAATACAAGCATACTCTCATGATTTTTTGTATACTTCTTCAGAAGCCAAACAGCTATTGCACAAACAAATGTTTTCTGCAGCCCTGGTGAGTTGTCACCGTAAAACCTATCTAAGAACATGCACCAATCAAACCCGAACCCATCACTAAAAACCGCATTAAAGTCGGACAAGCAGTTTTGGAGATAAATGGCAACATTGGTTTGAACAAACATACATCCTCTTACCCCAAACGCATATACCGTCTCTCTACCGTCGTGGGTAGGAACAATCCTTACTAATATTATAAATGCGAAAGTAACTGTCTGTCTGTCTGTCTGTCGCGCTTTCACGCCAAAACTACTGAACCGATTTAAATGCAATTTGGTACACATATAGCCTAGAGCCTGAGAAAGGACATAGGCTACTTTTTATCCCGGGAGTATGTTCCTTAAGGACCACGCGGGCGAAGCCGCTGGCAGAAGCTAGTATCACATAATTATATCAACCCATCTTTTGAATAGCGAGCTCATCTATACTAATATATAAAGCTGAAGAGTTTGTTTGCTTGAACGCGCTAATCTCAGGAACTGCTGATCCGATTTGAAAAATACTTTCAGTGTTAGATATAGAAGCTAAGACCAATAGGAGCGGGGCAGTAATGAAAATTGTGACGCAGACGAAGTTGCGCGGGTCAGCTATGAATTATACGGTGCTAGTGTAAAGGGCAGCGAATATTTTTTGCCCGGAGCAGCTAAATAGCTAGATCGAGCCCGGCTAACGTGATTGGATTATTATTCTGGATTATTCTGAGACAGAAAATATTTTAGCTGTTTTAAAATAAATAAGATAGTAAATTTGTAGACCTCATTTTAATACACACACCTACACTCACTCTTACAAATATACTTTCACACACACACACACAACACGCACAATACACTACACACTCACAGACACACCATTTTTAGTTATAATATTTTTCCTATTTTAGTTTTTAAATATTCCTTTCTGTACGTGAAGGCTTGGATGTTTACAAATTAGTGCTTAATAGTATTGTTTTAAGAGGGTGAGAGCCAGGAGACCTGTCATACAGGTCCCGAACCCACTACAGACTCCAGCTCTCACAAAGGTTATAAATTTGATTGAAATAATATGTTGCGAACCCATCTCGGTACCTTTTGAGAGAAATAAATCATTATTTATTTATTTATTTATTGAGTAACAAACATCCATTCCATCCAAACTTTTGCATTTAATAGGAGTAAGATTATCATTAGGTACTCGAAAGCGTGTGAAGGCTGTACGGATGTTCGTTTCGCTGACAACTTACGTCTGAATGGATTTACATCATCATTGGCTTACGGGTATAGATAGACCATGATGGAACATAGGAGTCTATAGAATAAAGTAAGTATCCAGGTCATTCTTGGTGGCTAGGTTACCCTTTTCAGGGAAATACACGAATACTACGAAGCTCCAAAGTCTTGAGCATCGACGACGAGTTGCTAGCCTGTCGGTTTTCTACCGGTTGCATTTTGGGGAATGTGCGACGGAATTGCATAATTTAATTCCACCAAGCCCGTTCCATCGTAGGACAACAAGACGAACGGCGATGCGCCACCGGTACATGGTGGACATCCCACCCACGCGCACAAAACGTTTTGGGAACACATTCATAGTGCGTACAGCTAAGGAGTGGAATTCCCTGCCGGAGTCTGTGTTTCCTGATAGCTACAACCTGGGAGTCTTTAAGTCAAGAGTGAATAGGTTACTTCTAGGCAAGCGTGCTCCATCTTCAACCACATCATCGCTTACCATCAGGTGAGATAGTGGTCAAACGCGTGCCTATCAATAGTAAAAAAAAATTAAAAAAATAAGTAGTAATTATGATAGTACTAGAGCTTTTGCCCGCGACTTCATACGCGCATATCCCGTTCCCGTAGGAATTTCGGGCATCGTTGGATTTTTGAAAAATTGGTAGCTATCCCTAGTCAGGAGTCGAACTGGTTGATTTGGAAAAAACACACCTGTAATCTTCCTCTAGGTATTATTGCCCAATCCGATACCTTTTTTATGATTACTTTTACTCCAAAGCATTAAAAATCATGTATTTATGACTTCCCTACACCTATTATGGGTACCCTAACTGTAATTAGGTACCATAATTAACCGTGCCGCGACGTCATCGCGTCACAACCAGCAAGTGTCAACTAGTTATTTATAACCACTACCTCGTTGCAGAACGTAAACTTGTGCCATATATATACCTCAGTCGGAAACTAGGTTAGATTACTCCAACAGTTTTATACTGTTATCATGATAAGCTGATAACGCCCAATCGACATCAATATGTCATTTTCTCAGAAGCTTTAGAATCTTCGTCATTTAAAAATGACGCGCCTTTTTCTGTTTAAATAAATATACTGATAAGTTGCGTTCGAAAGATAAAATTGTCGAATGTTTAATTTCGTTCGGTTAGCGGTGTCGCGGTTGCATCACTCGAGTCGTGAGTAGCGGCTGCGGCCACTACGCTGTCTGTACACAAACATTGCCAGTCCGGAACGAGCGCTCTTTGTTTTGAATCAAGTTTCAAACAAGATTACTGACATGTGAACACACGAAATCACAATGGGACTCTCAACAAATTGCTGGAAATATCTCGTTCTAACCTTCAATGTGTTATTCGCAGTGAGTATTTTATTGTTTGAGTGAAAACTTCACGTTTATTTTCGTAGAATAGAGCTGTGCCAGCTAATTTCCTCTTTGTTGTCATAACAACTATGTTTAAACATGCACTTACAGATCAATAACTTCAACTTTTGTAAATTCTTTTCGTACGATTTAATAAATGATTGTTGAATATAGCAATAGAGTCGCTGACACACATTTTATTCATTGCTGTAATTGCAGGGACTTTTTCTTGCGAGTGCATTGTACGATCAACCAATATAATACGACTAAAACGAATAGCATATTTGTATTTTGACAGTGGCGCTAGTAGTCGTCCCCTTTGAATATGACAGAGTAGGTTAAAGACATTAGACAGCTAAAACCAATGACGTTTAAATTTGGTCGGTTAATAACAGTTTTCCCTAACAGTTCCGTTTATTGTCAACAGATGTCAGCAGTCGTGCTGTTCGGCGTGAGCGGTTTCCTTATTTACAGGCTTTTCGTATACCGGCATTTCATTGGCGTAAATGCGGAATACCCAGCCATACTTTTGTTAATGATGGCCATAATCACCTGTTCCATCGCATGGATCGGCTGGAGAACTGCCAAGTCAATGCACCAGATCCATGTCATTATTGTAAGTATTCATTCAGTTTCGTGAGTCATGAAGATTGCTACGGCTGGACTGGGTGGCGTGTCAGTATTTTATAATAAATGCGTAGTTATCTAATTGATCCCAGAGTTAACAGATCAACTGTATGATTGCAGTACAAAGGCCGGATGATAGGTAGCATGCTAGGAATTCTTTATACTCTTCGTACGAGAATCTAAACATGCAATAGTATATCAGTTTTGTAGGTATATATCTCTGTAGCATGTCTAAATATTCACATTGTCCAGTCCTACGATCATTTAATTAGTTAATTAAGGGATATCGACCTCGACATTTGGAACACTTGGATTAATTTTGACACACTGATCTGTGGCTCTTGCAGTATTTTATACTAATATATAAAGCTGAAGAGTTTGTTTGTTTCTTTGTTTGCTTGAACGTGCTAATCTCAGGAACTACTGGTCCGATTTGAAAAATTCTTTCAGTGTTAGATAGCCTATTTATCGAGGAAGGCTATAGGCTATATATCATCACGCTAAGACCAATAGGAGCGGAGCAGTAAAGACAATTGTGACGCAGACGAAGTTGCGCGGGTCAGCTAGTACAGTTTGTTTGTTTCTTTGTTTGCTTGAACGCGCTAATCTCAGGAAATACTGGTCCGATTTGAAAAATTCTTTCAGTGTTAGATAGCCTATTTATCGAGGAAGGCTATAGGCTATATATCATCACGCTAAGACCAATAGGAGCGGAGCAGTAAAGAAAATTGTGACGCAGACGAAGTTGCGCGGGTTAGCTAGTACAGTTTGTTTGTTTCTTTGTTTGCTTGAACGTGCTAATCTCAGGAAATACTGGTCCGATTTGAAAAATTCTTTCAGTGTTAGATAGCCTATTTATCGAGGAAGGCTATAGGCTATTATCATCACGCTAAGACCAATAGGAGCGGAGCAGTAAAGAAAATTGTGACGCAGACGAAGTTGCGCGGG
Organism: Lacanobia wlatinum; assembly: GCA_947578705.1. NCBI lineage: Eukaryota > Metazoa > Arthropoda > Insecta > Lepidoptera > Noctuidae > Lacanobia > Lacanobia wlatinum. The sequence goes on from OX388034.1 coordinate 23,435,413, forward strand.
TCAGCTAGTACAGTTTGTTTGTTTCTTTGTTTGCTTGAACGTGCTAATCTCAGGAAATACTGGTCCGATTTGAAAAATTCTTTCTGTGTTAGATAGCCCATTTATCGAGGAAGGCTATAGGCTATATATCATCACGCTAAGACCAATAGGAGCGGAGCAGTAATGAAAATTGTGACGCAGACTACGTTGCGCGGGTCCGCTAGTAGCTACATATGCTGAATGGATAACCGAGTTCTGGTTATCAAAGGCATGAGGTTCAAATACTGTACGTCTACCATGAGTTTTATCAATCTATACTCGCTAGCGACTGTAGTTAAAAAAAATGTATGAAAACTTTTTAAAAAACTAGTTTCTTATTTATTTTTTTAGTTGTTAACTAAAGTTTTACTTGTAACTTGCTTGCTTGTTAGTTAACAATTTAAACAAATAAATTACAAACTTGTTTTTTTTAAGTTTTCATTTTTTTTTTTTTAACTGCAGTCGCTAGCGAGTATAAACTGATAAAACTCATGGTAGACGTACTGTATACCGTAACTATTAGGTACATAGTAGACGAAACTGGATATTTCGCTACGGGATCCAAGAGCTTAAGACAGTTGGTCAGTTGGATAGTATCTCCGACAGCCGTTGAGCTTCACTTCCTCGGCACTTTTCTGATCGCCTTCCATCGCAGCGTTGATTTAGGCTCTCAAGAGTTGTAGTGGACGGGTAAAGTGTAGCAGGATTGCATCAATAAAAAAAAAACTGGATGCTGCTATGCTACTCCTACATATAGATCAAAATCAAAATTAAAATCAAAAGGCATTTATTCAAACTAGGCTGAAAATCAGCACTTTTTGAACGTCAAAATTTACATGAAGACAGTCCCCCAAATCGCCCAGCCCGTCACCACTTCCTAGTGTGATCATTAAACTTCGTTAACAAATCTATTAACGTTCGTCGTTCTTCGTTAACGTTATTATTCGGGGCCATTCGAAAGTATCTGGCTCAAAACTGTCTACTCTTCCACATGGAATTTAAAATGAGTAAATAATGAATTTCCCACGGTTAACAAAGACGTCGACTTGAGGTCATAGGCCTCCCCTGAGCGTCGTCATATCGACCAAACATGAGCTTCTCACTAAAGAATGTACAAAACATTTTTTTGTAGTTGTGAAAAGGCAAGGTAGATGATGTGAGTGGAAGAGTAGCTACGACTATAAGGGTGCCTTTCCCTTACACCGGAGCAACGGAGAAACGGAGAAATTTTAACCAATGGAATTGCATAAAATCTCCGCACCACGTGACTCACTGACATTTTGACTGACATGATTGGTTAATATTTCTCAGTTTCTTCGCTCTGCTGCCTCGTTCCGCTGTAATGGACATGCACCCTTAAGGCCGTATACACACATGGCTGTAACTTGCACAAAAGTATGCAAGTAGTTTGTGTGTCATAGTGATATATACCAATCAGAACTTGTTATGGCATAATAGATGCAAGATACCTACGTAACGTGTACTTACATACCTTTGTGCGAGTTACAGTCATCATGTGTATCTGGGCTTATTGCAGCATTGAGCATGTATAGCATAGCATAGCATAGTCGGCCTTATAATGTTCCCACTGTTGGGACTCAGGCCTCCTCTCTAGGAGAGGGAATGGGCCGTAATCCACCACGCGTGCCCAATGCGGGTTGGTGAATGTCACATGTCTTCGAATTATTGGTTCTAGGACATGCCGGTTTCCTCACGATATTTTCCTTCACCGTTTTGAGAGCAGTGGTGATGATATAAATTACACAAAGTAATGTGCCTGGCTGTAGCACACATGTGTGTGTGTGTAGCACACATAAGTAATACCTATATAATCAAAAGACTCGCGTTTGTCCTCAATCTTACCTGATGAAAAGCGATGATGTCGTCGAAGATGGAGCACGCTTGCCTGGAAGTAACATGTTCACTCTTGATTTAAAGAGCCCTAGATGCCCTGAATTCATGTAGGTACCGGTGTTGCGTCGTCGTACGTCATGTGGACCGATGATGGAACGGGCTAGGCGGAAAATTTTCTCGTGTCCAATTTTTTTATTACCTATTTTGAGCTAGCTAACTCGTCTAGTGGAAATAAATGTATGTGAATCTAACAAATATTAATTACATATTTCCAGACGGGAATCCTGATACTCCTGGTTGTGGTGATCGAGTTCTCGTGCTTCGTGTGGGCGATGGTGGTGTGGGACAACGTGGAGATCGACATCAAGTCCACCATCATGCACTACTTCGAGCACACCCTGCAGAACACTGACAGCAGCAACGTTGACACGATACGATGGGACAGACTACAGGTTAAGGTGAGGATAAGTCCTCAGAATATTGAAATCTCTCTTCTAGCATGCCGATGGCAAAAACATTTCTTTGTTTCCCTAAAAATTTAGAAAAATTAGTCTTTAAGCTTCAGTGAACTTTCTTATAATACAACATTACCTTTAATGGTTCTGTTTCTAGATTTGGCTGTTTTATTTGAAAGATTTTTCCGAGCGTCTACAAAAAAATACCTTGAGGAAGAGCCTGTAACGACAGGGTCTTCCTCAAGTAATTTTTTTGTATTTTTCTGAATAGAGCCTTCTCGACAGATGGCAATATGTCCAGAATACTATACTTCTACAAAAATGCATTGCTGGGGAACAAAAAACTAAGTTAGCTAGAGTATCTAAAAATAAAAGTTACCTATACAGAAAATAACAACCGGAAGTTCCTATTTTTTATTATAGGTAAGTACACCAAGCCAACACACAACCCTTTTCCATCTTTCTACATTGTCTAACCAATATTTCCTTGTCATTCCAGTTCGAATGCTGCGGCGTGTCAGGCCCCAGCGACTACACGTCCAAGGGACAGGTCCCCTTCTCCTGCTGCGGCCAGGGTCCCCTGGACGCCGTGCACAAGCCCTACGCGTCTGACTGCTCAATGCTGTACCAGCGAGGTTGCGGGAAGCCGCTCCATGTCTACGCGACTCAACAGCTCCTGTTGGTCGCTATGACGGCCTTAGCAGCATCTATTTTGCAGGTGAGTTTGCATGTGATTGAGGATGCAGGTCTAAGTACCTCAGTTCAACTGACTGGCAGATATTTTTTTGTTCCGAACTATAATATTGATGATGCTTGTGAGAGGTGTCATGGAGTTATGAACCTAGCAATATTTTAGTGTCAGCAATTAAATTAGGTATGTCCTGACATGAAATAAAGATGTGTCGTCGGGGATTATGAAGGAAAGTAATAACAATAGCAATACATTTATTTCAGTAACTTCAAGTAGAGCTATAATTTTCTAATTTAAGAATAAGCTCGGTCTTTACCACGATCACGGTTCATGGAAAGATTTATGAATGACTAGTGGACGTCACGCGGTTTCACCCGCGTAGTTCCCGTTCCCGTACGGGGATAAAATATATTACTCGCTGATAATGTAGCTATCCATTGCTGAAAGAATTTTTCAAATCGGTCCAGTAGTTTCGGAGCCTATTCATTTCAAATATACAAACAAATCTTTCCTCTTTATAATATTAGTGTAGATTTATGGTACGAGTGGCTTGATTTAGGAATGGCATTAGGTATATCATTTCAGAGGAAATATGGGCGGCGAGACTTAGTATGTAAAAAGTCACAATTCGAGGTTTGACTCTCGCCTGTTTTATTCTCAATATTGGACGGATTTAAGAGAAATTTCATAAACTGAATAAGAAGGATATATACTGTGTCTCTATGTTTTCCTTTTTGATGATATATTAACCGTATAAGCACTAGAACCCTGAAAAAATGCTCGAAATTGTCCGATAAATCACTGTCAACAGAGCCCTTTTTTTTTATAGATGGGAAATCATCAAATGACTCCTCCCGCTCTGGGTGAAGCAGAAGGGAGTGTCAGACTCTTACTGACTAAAACCCATCCGTGTTCCTCCTACTGCCCTTTGCATTCCAGAGCCGCGGTGACTCTTTCAAACAGATTCCGCAAATCAACAGAGCCCTAGTGTACAAATTTGGCAAGTATTAATGAAAAAAAAAACTGGCCAAGTGCGAGTCGGACTCGCGTGCGAAGGGATCCGAACGCATTTTTTTTTGCATGTTATTTTAACACTATAGACTTCTTACAGGTTTTCCTGTAATCTATAAGTCTATAGTATCTATCTATTACCTCCATTTTATTTTCAAAATTTTTGGCTCAGTAATTTCGGAGATAAGGGGCGGGGAATGGTCATTTTTCGTCTGATTTCTTGAATAACTTCAAAACCATTTATTTTAAAATTATGAAAAAAATATAATTAAAACCCTCACAGTAAGCCCTTTCATTTGATATGTCACACGATATTGTTCAAAAATATTTTTTTTAAAATTTTCTAGTTTGATCCTCAAAAGTGACCCCCATACTACAAATTTAATGATTTACGTAACGCGTCCGTGTTTGGGTCACAGAAGTCCATATGTATACCAAATTTCAACAGAATCGGTTCAGTGGATCCGGAGATAAGTGGCTGTGACAGACGGACAGACAGACAGACACACGAGTGATCCTATAAGGGTTCCGTTTTGTGTTCGGAACCCTAAAAACATAGGGACACAGTATACATCCTTCTTAGTCAGTTTGTGAAATATCTTTTAAATCGGTATAATATAGGAGGAGGAAACAGTCGAGAGCCAAACCTCGAATTATGACTTATTATTTATACAAAGTTTATCCACCCGCATTTTATCTTAATGGGTTCCAACCAAGATACATAACCGGTAAAAACAAACGAACGCTCTTTCTGCTATCACCGCATTTCACAATATAATACCAGTAAAGTTATAGAGTTCTCAGACCCCTAATTCTATGTCCCTTCTACAGACCACCGGCACTTTTTAGGGCTCCGTGGCCCAATGGCAAAAAACGGAACCCTTATGGATTCGTCTTGTCTGTCTGTCTGTCAGACCGTCCGTATGTCACAGCCACTTTTTTTCCGAAACTATAAGAACTATACTGTTGGAACTTGGTAAGTAGTTGTATTCTGTGAACCGCATTAAGATTTGCACACAAAAATGGAAAAAAAAGTTTGGGAGTTCCCCATACTTAGAACTGAAACTCAAAATTTTTTTTTCAACAAAGCCGAACCTGTGGGGTATCTATAGATAGGTCTTCAAAAATGGTATTGAGGTTACTAATATATATTTTTTTTAAACTGAATAGTTTGCGCGAGAGACACTTCCAAAGTGGTAAAATATGTGTCCCCCCCTGTAACTTCTAAAATAAGAGAATGATAAAACTAAAAAAATATATGATGCACATTACCATGCAAACTTCCAGCGAAAATTGGTTTGAACGAGATCTAGTAAGTAGTTTTATTTTTAAATACGTCATAAATCGTAAACCGCAATTGACCTTTCATTCAATCAACTCAAATATATAAAAAAAAAACATAAACATAAACCTTATGCATAAACCGTGAACCATTATTTTCTAATAATAAATCTGTACCTAATATGTGCCTAAGTAAATAATAATTATAAAGTTACAACGAACTACAAGAACTTTTATATTATGTTACTTGCTGCTACGGAACCCTTCATTGGCGAGTCCGACTCGCACTTGGCCGCTTTTTTAATCAAGTTTTTAAAGTCAGCAACGACTAAATTAGAATACAAAATAATGTCCTTTGCGATTAGAAAGTTTCTTAATTTGCGAATAAATAAAGATATTCTCAGATCAAGACTGCATAAACGAGGGGTGGGCCCCGCCAAACAGGTTCCTAAATGTCCTTGAATCTCTCAATGTGACATCATGTCTGGCCATATAGAGGGGTTAACATCAAAACAATATGAATGTTTGGCTATAATATTTTTATTTTATCATCCTTTTCTCTTCTCCCCTAAGGACTCTCCCCTAGGGTCGAGTCTTCAAGGCTAAACGAAGCATTAATCTTGGGGAGCGAAGATGAATACTAATGTCGTCTCGTCTGGCAAACATATTCTTGAGACTAGAATATTGGTAGGGCGTTTCAGACAGAACGCAGGCTTTGCATTTAAAATCGATAAGTTGTGAATTTAAAGACTTTGCAAGGTTGCTGAACGTCTGCTCAAAAGTTATTGAATTCTCGTTTTATAGATTTTCTATTGCTTGCCGTCTTATTTCAGCATTGTCTCGTGTGGTTATTCAAAATGTCCCTTTGTTTTGCAACCTTTGTGTTGAGCTGACATTATTAACAAAGCTTCGCCAGAGAAAATTAGCAACTCTCAAGTTTTTCTTTTTGTATCTAGTCGACGTCACTTGCTCGCCTTCCTCTGATCGTGTTCCACCTGATTGGGTGACCGCCCCCATGCTTTATTTACGTACATTAGATCAAAATAAAGCTAAGCGCTCACTTCGAATTTGCCGTAGCAAATTTTAAAATTAAATAATGTTCATGATGAAAACACAAACAATTTATTTTCGCATTGACGCGGACGATCAAAATTCGTAGTCCATGCTTGGTCTAACTTCTTTATGGATTTGTGATAGCTTACTATTGCACTAAATTCAAACCCGTTCCAAATGCTTTAGTAGAATCAGCCAGCACATCAAGCCACCCGAAACTGTAAAATTTTCCCAATCAACCTTGAATCTAATGCTTTATTGATAGAGATGAAAATGAAATTTGACAGATTGTTGTGTGATTAATATTATGATTCTACTAAATTGGCCTTTTTAGACCCGCTGACCTATACATTACCATCTTTTCCTCATACATATAATTATGTAGTACCTACATAATATATATACGTGTCTTGTGACCAAGCGACCTTTTAAAACATGGCCATAGGCAAAATATAGCTGATCCCAAAGGACGGCTAACCTCGAAACGTCGGTACTTCGGTGACACTCTGAATAACAATGGCGGCCTTGTCATAAACAATTGCGCGCCATAATTAAACGTCATGTCTTCTATGGTCCCTTGGGTTTGTTTTTAATGAATCATCGTTTTGTAACGTTAATGGATAAAGGATTGGCTGAGAAGCGTCGATAATGTTAAGACTTGCAAGGTTGGTCGTGTTGGTGCTATGACTTTAATTAATGATCTACAATCCTATTATGATATACTTACTTATTCTAGGAGTGACGATGTACCTACTGGTATTAGAAAATACCTCGTCGATGTAGTGCTACTGTGGGGTGAGGTGGTACCCTAAGTTCGATTCTCAGGTCACGAAAAGTGTTATCGCCTATTCTCATTACAGATGATCTCAGTAGCAGTCTGGCGTCTTCGTACTGAATCCCGCTCCATGGCAATTTATAGCCTTAATAGCACTTCGCCCGCGACTTCGTCCGCTTTCTGAGAATAAAATACAGTCTATGTTATTCAGTGATAATAAGGCATTTCTTCTGGTGAATGGTTTTTTGATATCAGTCTAGTAGCTTTAGACCCTATTCATTACAAACAAACAAACACAAAATATAAATTCTCTTTGTATATTAGTGTAGATACCCTTTACCTAGGTAGATAGGGCAGTAACGAAATGTGGGTGTAACTAATTAAAATAAGTACCGTGTAAAAACCTTTAAGGGTTAGGCAACATTAATTAATTAAGTAATTCAATTACCGTAAAGTCGGGTTACTTTGGCTGTTGAGGGTAACTTTGGCCCTAACTCGTTAACCATTAGGAACACAGCACACAGTGTTTACTGTATTCCTATTGGTTAAAAATTTGGGCCAAAGTTACCCTCAACAACCAAAGTAACCCGACTTTACGGTAATTGAATTACTTAATTAATTAATGTTGCCTAACCCTTAAAGGAACATGCGAGATTTTATGAAAAATTCAAGACTTTTAACTTTTTCAATAGCATGTTAAAATCTAAAGTAGGTACCTATTAATGCGTGTGAAGGACAGGATCCAAACTATTCCTAAAAAAAAAACTGTCCAAGTGCGAGTCGGACTCGCGTGCAAAGGGTTCCGAACGAATTAATTTTTTTAACATGTTATTTTAACACCATAGACTTCTTATAGGTTTTCTTGTAATCTATAGGTAAAGATCTATTATCTCCGTTTTTTTTTTTCAAAATTTTAGGCTCAGTAGTTTCGGAGATAAGGAGGGGTATGGTCATTTTTGGTCTAATTTTTTGAATAACTTCAAAACTGTTTATTCTAAAATTATGAAAAAATATAATTAAAACCCTCACTGTAAGCCCTTTCATTTGATATATCACACGATACAGTTTGAAAAACTTTTTTTTTTAATTTTCTTGTTTGACCCCTAAAAGTGACCCTCACACTAAAAAAATAATGATATACGTAACGCGTCCGTGTTTGGGTCACAGAAGTTCATGTGTACCAAATTTCAATAGAATCGGTCCTGTGGATCCGGCGAAAACTGGCTGTGACAGACGGACAGACAGACAGACACCCGAGTGATCCTAAAAGGGTTCCGTTTTTTGTTCGGTACCCTAAAAAGGAATAATAATTTACGTTAAAAGCTTACAAAGGTCAGACAGGTCGCTCCACGAATGCCAGACTCACATTTGACTTTACAAGGATAAATAAAACGCGGGGAGACGTTATCGCTCTAACGCTCAGCGATAAGGACCACGAAATATTAAAACGATTTACAAAAAAATATATATTTTGTGAATGTGACTCTTTTATTTTACAAATCAATGACATTGTTTCCTTAGGACACCTTTTTGGGCCGTAGTTAACTTAATCGATCTGCGTTTTTTCGATTGTTAGCTTGAGTAATGGTCAAAAATATAACTATATTCCTATCCTGCCTATACTAGAAATAGAAAAAGGTAAACTCCGTTTAAAAATAAAGTGTAACTACAACAACAACGATTTCTAAATCAATTGAACAGTAGTTTATTTGTTTAAATATGTGTTTGTGTAAAAAGTCACTGGGGTGTGTGGGGTCGTTAGACCTTACTCTACACGAGAAGAAGAAGTGAAATTAAGTAGGTACTTATTAATCTTAACTTCAGCCTGTAAACCTGTTAAACTTTGGCATTTAAAGTAGTATTTATCATGTTCCAACTCCAAATCGTAAATTTAGAAACTGGCCATGTTTTTCCAAAGTTGCACCTACCTGTTTTTTTACGGGGGGAAAACCTTATGGGTGTCCTCCACCTTGGGGCGGATGAAGGGGTCTGTCAGACTCTATCTGACTAAAACCACCCTGGTGTTCCATCTCCCACCTACGCCCGGGGATCGAGGGAACGCGTACGCGACTTCCGTAATCCCCGGCTGTAGATTCCTAAGTTATACGTTGTACCTTGATTGACCTGCTAATAAGCATAAAACTTAATTAGCACTTGCATAGAAAGAAAAGAATAGAATTTTTTTTTTTTTTTTTTATTTTTATTTATTTGCTCAGATCTATTAGCATGACGTATCTACAAGTTCGCTAAAAACCACTAAATCTAAAACTGGTGTAAATAAAACTGTATGTAATGTCTATTTTTAGTGTCCACTCATGTTGGAACGAAGGTGACTGGACATGCATGGGTCGTTGGCAGCCGATTAGAAATAAACGAGCGACGACGAAAATATTATTAATATTTTTAGTTTTATTTACACGAGGCAGAGGGCGTGACCTGTGATAAAAATATAAAAAACCGGACAAGTGCGAGTCGACTCGCCCACCGAGGGTTCTGTACAAATTTGTAGGTACAAATTACTTCATAATGAAGACTAGGTATTTTTTTAAACGATTTAATTACAAATGTGTAGTTTTCAGAGTTTTCCCTATACTTGTAGTATAAGAAGATATTACTTGCCAAATTTCATAGGTCAACGGGAAATACCCTATAATTGGACTGTAGATTTGAGTATGTGGTTTAATTTCAACCCGATACCTCTACGCGTTCCCGAGATAAAGGGTCTTGACAGACAGACGGACGTACAACAAAGTGACCCTATAAGGGTTCCGTTTTTTCCTTTTGAGGTACGGTACCCTAAAAACAATAAAATAAAATAACATAAACATTTATTTTACTTCCACGAAGTGTCTTACAAACTAACATAATCTAAATAGAGAAACAATACTCCTTTGTGGGAGACTGGTATCTGCACTAGGAAATCCTGTCACACCAATGTGTCACACAGATTACCAGCCTCGGGGCTCCCCCCGCAAACAGTGTTCTTGTTACAAAAAAATAAGACCTTTGGGAGACTAAACAAATAAAAAATATACTTAATAATATCGCCGGTCAAGTTTTTTGCCGAAGTCAATTTTTTTATTTCCTACATTTTAGTGAGTTACATTTTTGGAATCGTCTCCTCGAGCCCTTTATCTTGATACCCCATTCGATAGGTTCTGAAAATTAAAAAAAAATTTAAGGCATGTCGCCAAAAATCGGCCATTTTAATTTTTATGAACCCAGTGTCACTCTCACAATCAAGACAAATCTAACGACACCTCTCAAGCTAAAATCTATCGAGCCATTCAGGCCGCAGAGCGTGCTAAGCAATTTATACATTCATACATACTCTTGAAAAAGATGGGGTGGGGGGAATGGTCATTTTTCGTCTAATTTCTTGAATAACTTCAAACCATTTATTTTAAAATTATGAAAAAAATATATTTAAAACCCTTACGGTAAGCCCTTTCATTTAATATGTCACACAATATTGTTCCAAAATTTTTTTATTGAAATTTTCTAGTTTAACCCCCAAAAGCGACCTTTACCCATGATGACCTTTACTAAAAAAATAATGATTTACGTAACGCGTCCGTGTTTGGGTCACAGAAGTCCGTATGTGTACCAAATTTCAATAGAATCGGTCCAGTGGATCCGGAGAAAATTGGTTGTGACAGACGGACCGACAGACAGACCCGAGTGATCCTATAAGGGTTCCGTTTTTTGTTCGGAACCCTAAAAACAAAGTTTGCCGAGGGGCATAAAGAAAAATATAGTTTTACTGTACCTACCTATCTAAGTTCAAGTGTGCCATGGCATTCTATGGAATCTACAACTCGACCAGTCACTCGTTTTAATTTTATTTGCTTTAAGTGATAAGCAGCGGAGTTAAGTATTCGTTCGTTGAAAGATTTATTATCACTCGAGAGCTCTTTGTAAAAGAGATCTTTCGGGGAAGTACCAACATTTAAGCGGGGCTATTTCTTCCCTCAAGTGGCTTTGCTGTGTGATTTTAATTATAGGCATACGAGAGACTTGCAATACTTAAATCTATGTTTATTAGAAGCTACATATAGGTCAAAAAAATCGATACCTGTATCATAATATCCTCGGACAGTAGTCGCTATTAACGCTCTCCTGGACTCAAACACGAGTCTTGATATGTTTGCGGATGAATGGAAGATGATACTATCAGAATGTTTGATTTTCTGTGAGAAGAATGCATGACTGGGTCAAATAAATTAAATGTTAAATAGTGTAATTGGCTTCGGCCGTTCTATTCAAAATAAATAAATAAGTAATGTCGAATTGTCGATATATTTTCAAGTAGCTTCTGCCAGCGGCTTCGCCCGCATGGTCCCTAGGGAACATACTCTCGGGATAAAAGTAGCCTATGTCCTTTCCCAGGCTCTAGACTATCTGTGAACCAAATTTAATTTAAATCGGTTCAGTAGTTTTGGCGTGAAAGTACGACAGACAGAGTTACTTTCGCAATTATAATATTACTAGCTTCTGCCAGCGGCTTCGCCCGCGTGGTCCCTAGGGAATATACTCCTGGGATAAAAAGTAGCCTATGTCCTTTCTCAGGTTCTAAACTATCTGTGTACCAAATTTCATTGAAATCGGTTCAGCAGTCTTGGCGTGAAAGCGCGACAGAAAGACACACAGATATACAGACAGACAGAGTTACTTTCACATTTATAATATTAATATAATAAGGATTTTAGTAAGGACTATGTAGGGTTTCAGGATTTCCCTATGATGATCGCCACAGTATATTCGGTGGTGAAATATCATAAAGGTAACCTAATAAATACCTATAAGGAACTTGTATCTTTGTGGAATTACCAGATATTAATTATTCCGTCACAACAATAATTTACTTATTAATATGACCATGGAAAAACCTTATAAGTAACAGAATTTCCAATAATAATTAGGTTATCAAGATGACTGACACTTACGGTATTTTACTAACTACTTAACTTTATTATGGTACTAGCTTTGGCCCGCGACTTCCTAAGTGCATATCCCGTTTTTTCCCTTCAGGCGCGATTGGTCCAATTTAAAAAAAAAATCCAATTCGCGGTTGGTCTAATTCGCGGTTGGTCCGTTTCGCAGTTGGTCCAAATTCGCGGTTGGTCCAAAATGGACAATGTTTCCGAAATTATACAATTACTGTGTCCCTATGTTTTCCTTTTTGATGATTTATTAACCGTATTAGCACTAGAACTCTCACAAAATGCTCAAAATTGTCCGATAGATCGCTATCAACAGAACCCTAGTGTACCTACAAATTTGGCAACTATTAATCAAAAATGGAAAACATAGAGACATAATATACATCCTTCTTATTCGATTTGTGAAATATCTCTTAAATCGGTACAATAATGGAGGAGAAAACATAGAGACACAAGGAAAACATAGAGATACAGTTTACATCCTAATTATTCAGTTTGTAAAATATCTATTATATCGGTCCAATATTGGAGGAGAAAACTGTCGAGAGCCAAACCTCGAATTATGACGTTTTACATACAAAGTCTCGCCGCCAGCGTTTCCTCTTAATAAGGTTCCATTGCCGTTCGGGTACCTACCTACGGAACTCGAAGAAAAATGGAATGACATAAAATACATGGAAGTGAAGAGTGCGAACATTACTGTTGACAGAGGAAAATGGAAGAACAAAACAAGTTGCTGCGAAACCAAGCAACAGGGACAGAAAGATTGTAACGAAATTTGTTCGAAAGAGTCACCGCGGCCCTGGAACGCTAAGGGCACTAGGAGGAACACGGATGGGTTTTAGTCAGTAAAAGTCTGACACTCCCTTCTGCTTCGCCCAGAGCGGGAGGAGTCATTTGATGATTTCCCATCCATAAAAAAAGGGACAGAAAGATTAGGTACCTACATATACTATATGTATTCCAAGTCAAACTCACTATGAAATGAACCTAAATAGCCATTATTGTTACATATTATTCACAATAATAAAAATAGAGCTCAGTACAAATAACAAAGACGATAGTATTGTTGTTTGTTCACCTCGTTTAAATCGCAAGTGACATCATAACTGCCAGACGAGTTTAATTCTGTCTCTTGCATCAATCGAAACTACTTAATATTGCACCGAAATAACACATGAAATCGTAATACATTTGTAGGTATAGTATAGAATACTATTCATTCCCATGTTCCATAGAGTGGCCAAGGAGTTTCTTGCACGTTCTTCTCCATAGAATCCACTCTTTGGAACGTGCAACTGCCGCGCTGGAGATAGGGGTAGGTGAGTGTGTTTTGCTGCAGAACAACTTGCTGTTCTTGTCGCTAGCGCGGCAGAACTAGCTTTAATTATTTGCCTAACAGACCTTGACAATTCATAAGTGCCTGAAACTGGTAAGGATTTTGTATTGCTATTAGTATTTGTTCTACTAATTCCCATTCCCTTTATTTATGGCCTCATCAGATAAATAGGGCCTCATCAGAAGGCTCAAAGTCACTCAAAGGCCAGTGGAGAGGGCAATGCTTGAAGTTTCCTTGCATGATCGAACCAGGAATGATGATATCCGCAAGAGAACCACGGTTACCGAAATAGCCCGAAGGATCGCCAAACTAAAGGGGCAGTGGGCAGGGCACATTGCTCGCAGAACAGATGGTCGGTGGGGCCGAAAAGTTCTGGAGTAGCGACCGCGTACCGGAAGACGCAACGTTGGAAGGCCTCCCACAAGGTGGACTGATGACCAGGGCCCCAAGTCTGCTATTACAATAGTGTCAGAATGGTCTATCATTGATTTCATAATGGTTGATTTTGACAAGATTCTATGCTATGGTATACTATTCTATGGTTGACCACTGGATATAAAAGCGTCATTATGACTTTTTTCAGTGGTCAACCACTGACACTCCATTGAAAGAAATGGCATAGAATCTTGTCAAAATCAACCATTATGAAATCAATGATAGACCATTCTGACACTATTGTAATAGCAGACTTGGGGCCCAGGTGATGGTCGCGGATAGCCAATGGATGCGAGACGCATAGGACTGGTCGTTGTGGCGACGCTTGGGGGAGGCCTATGTCCAGCAGTGGACGTCTTTCGTCTGATATGATGATGTAAATAAATAATCTATGATGAGGCAAAATGACCTACTAAAGTTGCAATATCTATCAATCAGCCTAGCCCTATGAGATCGACTTCCAGTCTATCCGAATGCAGCTGCATTGATACTGGTATTCAGCTGAAAACCAGTATTTTACACGGAGTGGCTGCCTATTCGAACTCTACATAGGTACTAAAGTCTTTAGTATGTAGAGCAGGGGTTTAAAATATATCAGTACTAGCTTTTGCCCGCGACATCGAACGCGTATATCCCGTTTTTCCCATTCCCGTAAGAATTTCGGGAAATCCTCTCTTAGTGTTTCTCTCCACTCCCCAAGGAACCTAAATCCCAAATTTCAGCTTTCTACGACCAGTAGTTTCTCATAATTTTATTATGTTTTACGATCATTCACTAGTTTCTGCAAACGGCTTCGTCCGCGTGATTGCCGGAAATTATCCCAAGAATTTACTCCCGTAATATAAAACCGCGCGCCTATGTGCTATTCCAGACTATAATCTATTGCTTTGCCAAATTTCATTCAGATCCGTTTAGCCGTTCTGGAGTATTTGTGTCACAAACATACATCCAAACTTTCGTATTTACATATAATAAAACTAGTTGACCCGCGAAACTTCGTCTGCTCCGCTTCTATTAGTCTTAGCGTGATGATATATAGCCTATAGCCTTCCTCGATAAATGGGCTATTTAACACTGAAATAATTTTTCAAATCGCACCAGTAGTTCCTGAGATTAGCGCGTTCAAGCAAACAAACAAACAAACTCTTCAGCTTTATATATTAAGTACTAGCTGACCCGCGCTACTTCGTCTGCGTCACAATTTTCATTACTGCTCCGCTCTTATTGGCCTTAGCGTGATGATATATAGCCTATAACCTTCCTCGATAAATGGGCTATCTAACACTGAAAGAATTTTTCAAATCGGACCAGTAGTTCCTGAGATTAGCGCGTTCAAGCAAACAAACTCTTCAGCTTTATATGTATACTAGCTGACCCGCGCAACGTCGTCTGCGTCACAATTTTCATTACTGCTCCGCTCCTATTGGTCTTAGCGTGATGATATATAGCCTATAGCCTTCCTCGATAAATGGGCTATCCAACACTGAAATAATTTTTCAAATCGGACCAGTAGTTCCTGAGATTTGCGCGTTCAAGCAAACAAACAAACAAACAAACTCTTCAGCTTTATATATTAGTATATAGATTAGTATAGACTAGCTGACCCGCGCAACGTCGTCTGCGTCACAATTTTCATTACTGCTCCGCTCTTATAGGCCTTAGCGTGATGATATATAGCCTATATTCTTCCTCGATTAATGGGCTATCTAACAGTGAAAGAATTTTTCAAATCGGACCAGTAGTTCCTGATATTAGCGCATTCAAGCAAACAAACAAACAAACTCTTCAGCTTTATACCTACCTATATTAGTAATAGATATAGATGGATTTTAGATAGTTAGAACTATCAATCTACGTGCAATATTCCGGTTTCATCGAATACAATTCCCATTTTTTTTTCCTGTAGGTACCTCATCTTTTATTTCCGTTGATACCATAGGCGTTGTTAGCTTAATTACTAGGCACTATGGTTAATAACTTAATTAACTTGAGCGAGTTCAAGTGTCAATGTTGTTGGACAAAACTAAAAGGTCAGACGTACAACTTGGTAGCTTCAATATTCGAATCATTTGTAAGCTGTTTTAATATTGGTTCTTATAAGCAAAAAGTTTATGAAAAAGTCTGTAAGTAGTTTGCGAAACTAATTCCAATATTCATGAAGTGTTACTAGTCAAAGAGCTGGTCACGAATTTTGTGTTTGTAATTAGTTTTAAGTTAGATCTTCTTAGGAATGAAAACTCTGGCTGGCCACCTATAAAAAAAACTGGCCAAGTGCGAGTAGGACTCGCGTGCAAAGGGTTCCGAACGAATTAATTTTTTTTAGCATGTTATTTTAACACTACCGACTTCTAATTGGTTTTCCTGTAATCTTTAGGTAAAGATCTATTATCTCTATTTTTTTCAACATTTTAGGCTCAGTAGTTTCGGAGATAAGGGGGGGTAATGGTCATTTTTCGTCTAATTTCTTGAATAACTTCAAAACCATTTATTTTAAAATTATGAAAAAAATATAATTAAAACCCTCACAGTAAGCCCTTTCATTTGATATGTCACACGATATTGTTCAATTTTTTTTTTTCTTTTTAATTTTCTAGTTTGACCCCCATACTAAAAATTAATGATTTACGTAAAGCGTCCGTGTTTAGGTCACAGAAGTCCATATGTGTATCAAATTACAACAGAATCGGTCCAGTGGATCCGGAGAAAACTGGCTGTGACAGACGGACAGACAGACAGGCACCCGAGTGATCCTATAAGGGTTCCTTTTTTTTCGGAACCCTAAAAAAAGGAAAACGAAAAAAAAAGCATGTGGCAGGTGATTCTTTGACCTGCTCTTGTTGATACCATAGAGTTAAGGGATATCAAAAGGAACACTTTATATAGTTAGGCTCATATCTCTGTAATCTAGGGACCACATGGCAATTCCAAACCATTGTGCTCACGAGTTACAATTCACAGACCGTTAAAAAGTTGTCAAACCGGTCCAACAAATGGTACCACGTCGGAATCTTGCGCAATCATAGAAAGCTGTGCACCATTCGCGGCGCCCACGCATGACCAAACCAAGACCTCTGTGACACCATCAATGTGCACCTTCGACGCCCTTTTTAGGCAGGAAAGCGGGGGAAGGGAAGGTCTTACAAATTGGTCGATATTTTATATTTATTTTTGTAGTAGGCTGTAGTGCTAACATTTGAAATAGTGAAAGTGATTCTGTTTGGTTTGTATTGTGACGTCATAATGTGATAATTTGTATGTGGGATCTTTATTGGGCACCTGTTCATTTATTCTACTAGTTGACCCGCGCAACTCCGCTCCTATTTGTCTTAGCGTGATGATAGCCTATAGCCTCCCTCGATAAATGGGCTATCTAAGACTGAAAGAATTTTTAAAATCGGACCAGTAGTTCCTGAGATTAGCGCGTTCAAGCAAACAAACAAACTCTTCAACTTTATATATCTATACTGATAATATTCAGAAAAATTCCTTCAGTGTTAGATAGCCCATTTATCGAGGAAGGCTATAGGCTATATATCATCACGCTAAGACCAATAGGAGCGGAGCAGTAATGAAAAATGTGAAGCAGACGAAGTTGCGCGGGTCAGCTAGTTAAATATAAATTCATTCTGAGTAATTTGTGTTTGAATATTCAGCCTACGCTATCGCATAGTTTCAATAAGACCTAGATAGAATTAGTCCTCTGCTATGTTCATTATACTTCACATTTATCTCACTAGTCTTCTTCTTCTTCGTTTACCTACACACCCAGGTAGGCCGCAGCAAACACAACTTGGCGAAATGGGGGTTCATAGATCCGTCGGATACCCAAAGTGAGAATTTAATGAATGCAAACGATACTGCAATTAACGTAGCCACCTATTGGGCCAAAACAATAATAAAGACTCGAAAAGAGAAAGGTCTCACTAGTATTTTTGATATCATCTGCCTAGCCTTTTCTCAACTATATTGGGGTCGGCTCCCAGTCAAACCGCATTCAGCTGAATACCAGTATTTTACGTGGAGCGGCAGCCTACCAGACCTCCACAACCCATAATAATACGGCAGTTCTTAGCAAGACTGGTGTTAGATTTATTGGCTTCTGACAATCCGTAACGAATACCGAAGATCAACAAATGATAGCTGGAACCAACGGCTTAAGAGGGGACTCTAGTCGGTAACTTTTGGGCCTTTCTTCATACAAACGCATTCCGCTGTTTTCTTCGTGGAAAATGCTGCTAGAGCAATGATTTTTTTTCCAAAAATATCATATCATTTTCTTTTTTTTTTTTGGAAAGAGTTATGACTATGACAATCAAAAACAGCCCGTTTTTACTGCCATGTTCAGACGACTATCAGACAAATTTGATAAGTTTTCAACATAATAGAAAATAGTAGAAGCATAGATATATTCTTCCTCTAAATTTTGATGTATAATTTTACATCAATCCAGTTTTGAAGAAGAAAACAGCGGAGTACAAAACGTCTTTTGGTCAAGGTTTTTATAGGTAAAATCAGGCTCTGCTGCAGTTGTCGCTTTCGCACTTTACTTGATAGGGCGCAGCGCGACGGCATCGGCAATAGTTTCTTCAAATACCTATTTTTTAAATTCCTCGGGACTAGAGTCCCCACTTAAGGTGTAACCTTACTAACTAGTATCCTTACTAATATTATAAATGCGAAAGTAACTCTGTCTGTCTGTCTGTCGCGCTTTCACGCCAAAACTACTGAAACGATTTAAATGAAATTTGGTACACAGATAGTCTAGAGCCTGAGAAAGGACATTGGCCACTTTTTATCCCGGGAATATGTTCCCTAGGGACCACGCTTGCGAAGCCGCTGGCAGAAGCTAGTTTTTGATATATTGGACGCAATATCCAAGTTCTACATCTCCTTTGATGAGACATTAACAATGTAAATAAGTACCTATTTATAAGGAGGGTACCTAAGCCGGGGGTACTAACCCTGCCTCTTGAAAACGTCTGTCTGAGACTCAGAATCAATGTTACAAGTTCATCGTTCTAGCCAAAACTTTTACTTAAGTACCTAGCTAGGTATATCTTTACATCTATATCTAATCTATACTAATACATATATAAAGCTGAAGAGTTTGTTTGTTTGTTTGCTTGAACGCGCTAATCTCAGGAACTACTGGTCCGATTTGAAAAATTCTTTCAGTGTTGGATAGCCCATTTATCGAAGAAGGCTATATATCATCACGCTAAGACCAATAGGAGCGGAGCAGACGAAGTTGCGCGGGTCAACTAGTCTAATATAAAAAAATCTCGTGTCACGGTGTTTGTTACCGAACTCCTTCGAAACGGCTCTACCGATTTTCATGAAATTTTGTGTGTATATTCGGTATGAGAATAGGCGGTAGGGTTTATTTTTTGTATGGCAAAACAACGTTTGCTGAGTCGGCTAGTATGTGCATAAAAATCTCGTGTCATGATGTTTGTTCGAATATACTCTAAAACTACTGAACCGATTTTGATCAAACTTTCGTAACTTAAAAGATAGGATAGTTTTATTTTATGGAACGGGAAAAAACGGGATGTGCGCGTACGAAGTCGCGGGGTAGTAGTATAAAACAAAGTCGCTTTTTCCGTTTGTACGATTATATCTTTGAAACTATGCTACGGATTTCAATGCGGTTTTCATCAATAGACAGAGTGATTCAAGAGGAAGGTTTCGAAATTACGGGAACGGGAAAAATGATACATGCGCGTACGAAGTCGCGGGCAAAAGCTAGTTAATATTATAAAGCTGAAGAGTTTGTTTGGTTGAACGCGCTAATCTGAGGAACAAATGGTTCGAATTGAAAAACTCTTTTAGTGTTGGATAGCCAAATTATCGAAGAAGGCTATAAGCTATATATACTTATATTACGCTACGACTAATAGGAACGGAGCCTTAATGAAAAAACTGACGCAGACGAAGTTGCGCGGGTCAACTAGTTTCACTATATTTGCGTATTTAAGTAGGTACATCGTACCCTTACCCTTCAGGAGGTCGTTTGGAGATTGGAAAGAAACTTCTAAGGGCTCGGTAATCATCGTCCGAAAATAAATCAATTTGGGAGAAGTACTGGCAATTGAGTTCGTACTCTGTTGCCTCTTCTATTGGAGTTGGAGGGAGATTCATAGTTGTTTAAAGCTTGTATACATGCCAATGACCTTGTGCATATAAACGGAGCTAACTAATCCTCTTCGCGCCACTCCGCTACACGCATTTTTAATTTATTATAAAAAAATAACACATATTTTAAAAAACTAACAAAACCAAATTATTATAAATTTTTTAAAATTAATTATTAAAATATTTTTTTTAAGACTTGGTTAAAAATTGAAGGAGTAAAATGGTTTCATCTCAACGATTTGGAGGTGATTTTTTTTCTTATTATGTGACACCGATGCATAAATTATGGCTAAACCAAATTACGTATCATATCATGTAGATTACTACCAATTTGTTTTAGATGTAATTTCTCAGTAAATGCCAGCGAAAAGTTGCTTCATCTGCACGCATTTCTCGAGAGAGCAGGGCTGGTTTCTGAATGAAGTGTTAGGAGTTAACTGATACATTAACTACATCATTTTAAGAACCTGTCAAACCCCACTTTCATGCCTTTTGACAGGTTCTGAGATTCAAGTAGTGTTTGTGAAGTATCTACTCGAATTCAAATGTTTTGAAACCGAACTTTTTTTGTAAAAAGGTTTCATAGACAAAAAAATGTTGCTAACACCATTACTTATAACTTGGAAAGAAGTGGTTTGTGTTGAATAGAAAGAAAAAAAAAACTGATACGAACGCCACGCATAAATTAATACGACTATATGACTACGCACTTCTGAATCACCCTAAATAAAGAAAAAAACTGGCCAAGTGCGAGTCGGACTCGCGTGCAAAGGGTTCCGAACGAATTTTTTTAACATGTTATTTTAACACTACAGACTTCTAATAGGTTTTCCTGTAATCTTTAGGTAAAGATCTATTTTCTCCATTTTTTCAACATTTTAGGCTCAGTAGTTTCGGAGATAAGGGGGGGGGGAATGGTAATTTTTCGTCTAATTTCTTGAATAACACATTCAGTACCAAGAACTCAGCGTATGGGTCGAGCAGTGATTCGTTATGTGCCCACAACCCGTATGTGAGTCGTTGTTTTAAGTAGCTATATGTGACTTGTGTTCATGCGCGGGTTGTGGGCACACGAACGAATTGTTGTTCGGCCCGTGTGTTGAGTGCTTCGCATTAAAACTGTAAAAACACTTTTGTACTTGGCACTGAAAGTGATAACTTCAAAACCGTTTATTTTAAAATTATGAAAATAAATATAATTAAAACCCTCACAGTAAGCCCTTTCATTTGATATGTCACACAATATTGTTCAAAAATCATTTTTTTTTAATTTTCTAGTTTGACCCCCAAAAGTTACCCATACTAAAAATTTAATGATTTACGTAACGCATCCATGTTCGGGTCACACCATATGTGTACTAAATTTCAACATAATCGGTCAGTGGATCCGGAGAAAACGGGCTGTGACAGACGGACAGACAGACAGACACCCGAGTGATCCTATAAGGGTTCCTTTTTTTTCGGAACCCTAAAAAGTGAAAAAAAAACGGCCAAGTGCGAGTCGAACTTGTCCACCGAGGGTTACGTATTTGTAGCTACAAATTACCTTAAATAAAGACTATATTTTTTATGATTGAATTACAAATGTATAGTTTTCAGACTTTTTCCTATACTTATAGTTTAAGACGGCATTGATTGCTAAATTTCATAGTTCTATTCTAGGTCAACGAAAAATACCCTTGAGAGTGTCGAAATACACGTTTTTTGCGACATAAACGGGCGTATCTTTTTTTCACGTTAACTTAGAATTTTGATTTTTTTATCTCCAAGGGACTGTAGGGACTGTAGACCTGAGTATAAGGTTTTAATTTCTCGATACGTCCACGCGTTCCCGAGATAAAAAGTCTTGACAAACAGACGGACGGACAACAAAGTGATCCTATATGGGCTCCGATTTCCTTTTGAGGTATGGAACCCTAAAAATGGAAAAAGAAATGGTTTATGTTCGAAAAGACCATAACCTCGCACAATTCAGATCACCAACTTACTATATGTATACATTTGTATACCTATGTAGAGGATGAGTTATGGGTGGGCGACATGGTTTTTATGTGCATTTGGCTGCATTTTGGCTAGCACGTGATCTGAATGTTACTTAGAACTGTAGTCTAGACGGATTGTGCTACTTCCTTATCGCAACGTTAGTAAACTACATAACTACGAAACAGTTAGCTATTAATCCGAGGTTAACGTTGATTTTGCTTATCGTGATTTTTATATCAACAGTTTTTCATATTGGTTTGAAGTGGCTTCTTATAAAATACGATACGAATCGTGAACTATTATGACCACGACGTAACTAAAATAAAGCACTTTTAAAAAAAAGCAATGATGCAATCATTGGTATATAAAAAACCCGATGCAGTTTTAGTTTTCACCAAAATCAGCTAGTCTATTTTGTAAATAACTATATCGATATCGAGCTTCACTTGAGTGACATAACTCACAAAGTGAGCTTTATTGCACACAACATAAAGGTCTTAATTTGAAACTCACCTCGGATTCCGGTGTCGACTGTGTTGAGATACGAAAATGTTGTTACAGAATAGCACAGGCGCGAGCGCGACACTTCTTTGAGTATGTTTCGCTTTCAATTTGTTTAGGATCGGCGCCAGGGGCGTAGCTATAGCTACCGCCGCGGCGCCGTATCAGCCGTATCAAAGACTAGCTGACCCGCGCAACTTCGTCTGCGTCACAATTTTCATTACTGCTCCGCTCCTATTGTTCTTAGCGTGATGATATAGGAATTTCCCATTCCCGTATAGCCTATAGCCTTTCTCGATAAATGGGCTATCTAACACTGAAAGAATTTTTCAAATCGGACCAGTTGTTCCTGAGATTAGCGCGATCAAGCCAACAAACAAACTCTTCAGCTTTATATATTAGTATAGATACGGGGCCCCCGGACAATAAGGGCCCCGACTTGTGGGGGAAAGCTCTTACATTTAGTCCCGACGTCACATACGTGGCCTGCCGAGACACTTCTGAGCAAGTAGGGCCTATTTAGTTTAAAAAAAACTGGCCAAGTGCCAGTCGGACTCGCGTGCAAAGGGTCCGATCGATTTTTTTTTTTAAATGTTGTTTTGACACTACAGACTTCTAATTCTGGTTCAGGTTTTCCTGTAATCTTTAGGTAAAGATCTATTATCTCCATTTTTTTTTTCAAAATTTTAGGCTCAGTAGTTTCGGAGATAAGGGGGGGGGAATGGTCATTTTTCGTCTAATTTCTTGAATAACTTCTAAACCATTTATTTTAAAATTATGAAATTATATACCTAATTGAAACCCTCACAGTAAGTTCTTTCATTTGATATGTCACACGATATTTTTCAACAACCTTTTTTTATTTTCTAGTTTGACCCCCAAAAGTGACCCCCATACTAAAAATTTAATGATTTACGTAACGGTTCCATGTTTGGGTACCAAATTTCAACAAAATCGGACCAGTGGATCCGGAGAAAACTGGCTGTGACAGACAGACAGACACCCAACTGATCTTATAAGGGTTCCTTTTTTTAAAAAACAAAAAAGTATCTACCAACGGGGCCCCCCAAAATGTTTGATACAGGGCCTTTTTGAGAGTAGCTACGCCACTGATCGGCGCAATATGTCTTTCTCCTTCATATTTCTCTTTAGTCGTTATCACTTTAAACTCCCTTTATCGAAAATTATGTTTTTTCCCTCAGTCCGTTTCTTAGGACTTCCCCTACCTACTTTTACAGCCATTCACATTTACCGAAGTGCGAGTAAGTGTTTAAATTATGATGGTGCCAAGGTACTTCAGTTAAAACGAATAAATTATTACGACTTAACCTTAAACGTACAAACGATAGAGGGAACAGAAACCTTATCTCGGTATAAACAATAACACGGTCGGTCGCGATAAGCCAGTGATGACACGCGATGACACGAGTTTACTCTGACTTTTATCGATAGTTTTTTTTTCACAAATGTGATTGTTTTTAGCAAACTTTTAAGAGATGTTTGTTAATTTTTTAAGGTAAACTGAATTAGAACTAGTGTCTTTTATCCTTTGATTATATACTTGTATATTATCAAAGTTTTTATCCTACAGAGTTTACCTTTTACATGTTTGGTTCAGTTTCGATGACATTTTTTTTACTTATAATATGTTAAAGGTATGTTCTAATTTTCCATTTAGGCTTCGCACTTTCGGCACGGAATTTTGCATACTAATTCAATTTTAATAACCCGTGTTTAAAATTATTTTCGACGATTAGATCGTTATTATGAAGTTAGAACACTATTTTGGCCTTTGGGAAAAGATAGTACCTACGTACTAATAACTATTTGAATTCAGTACGACTGGTAGGAGAGATAAAAACCTACTTAGAATAATTTTGGGTCTGTATTTGCCAAAATAGGGAGAAAGAATGTTGGTCATTGCAGGACAATGATGAATCAGTTTCAAACGCTTGTGGTGTGATCTTTGATCACTGGTGTGGTTAATGAAAATGAGGACAGTTTTTTATTCAAGTTTTACTAGCTGTAGTGCTATTCTGTAAGTATCTCGACAGCGGAATCAGAGGTGAGGTATCAATTCGTATTTGTATAAGCCTTATGCTGTGTGTAATAAAGCTCACTTTGTGAGTTTTGTTACTCAGGTGAAGCTCGATATCGAAACAGTTATTTACAGAATAGACTAGCTGGTAAAGTGATGTCAACTTATAAAGCTTTAACAATGAAACAGTTCAGTCAGTCCATTGTTACACATCGTCTACATGTTCCAACTAACCAAGCTTATTCGTCATTCAGTGACGATTGGGAATTTCTTGAATGATGACTTCATGTTCTGCGTCATTATTAACACCAATAGTCAAATATCGTCATCATAATTAATGTAGCAAGTATGTTTCATCTACATTGCAAATAATGTATGTTTTTTGCGATGACGTTCATCGGTATGAATAATGTAAAGGAGAGAAAACAAAGTCTTTCCTGTAAAGCGTTTTCAGGGATTTACTTAAGCCCTAGCTTTGGCTAAAGTACAGCTTCCCTTGATGTATAGAAGCGGGCGTATCTTATTTATCCTGAAGCTGGCTGGCTAGTAACCAAGGTCTTCTTGAACCACTGCAGCTGTTAGTGGAAATGTCTCGTGGTTAGTCGGTCCCCTACTTCTTGAACCGATTTTAGAGAAGACAATATGTAGGGGATGGACTAACCACGAGACCACGAAGCCTTTCGGTAGTGTTTGTCTATTCCATAGATCATTTTTAACGCTGATACAATGTCGCAGGGGTTGGACTAACCACGAGAACACGAGGCCTTTCGATAGTGTTTGTCTATTCCATAGATCTTTTTTAACGCTGATACAATGTCGCAGGGGATGTACTAACCACGAGACCACGAGGCTTTTTGGTAGTGTTTGTCAATTCAATAGATCTTTTTTAACGCTTATACAACGTCGCAGGGGATGGACCAACCACGAGACCACGAGGCTTTTTGGTAGTGTTTGTCAATTCGATAGATCTTTTTTAACGCTTATACAACGTCGCAGGGGATGGACCAACCACGAGACCACGAGGCCTTTCGGTAGTGTTTGTCTATTCAATAGATCTTTATGAACGCTGATACAATGTCGCTGTCAATGTGAATATCAGAATGTTTGTTTAAAGCCTCTTAACTGACCTGTCCTGGATTTCAAAATAAATAATTTACTTAAGTAAAATACCATAGATTTTAGCTTATCGACAAGCGCACAGCACATCCCTATTAAACATCAAAAGTAGTAGTAAAACTAAATAATTTATGAATTTACGATGCTTGACCTAAAAACGCGCGTTAAGCACCAATTTCTTTGTGGTTATGACGTGGACTGAAAAATATGCCGTCCAGCAATGGCAGCAATCCTTGAGGTTTGAGTGTTGTGTTATTTACGAAAGAACTTCAATACTTGTCCTGATTTTTGTTTAGTCTGTATTTTTCATGTTTATGTTGGTGACAATGAGGTTTTGTTGCCTTTGTTGGTTCGACGCTTTTACAGTGTCAAAGTTTTGTGATATATTGTAAAACAACATTGGTGTATAGCTTTGACTCGTATAGAAATGTAATATACCTACTTAGTGCCTAGTTAAAAATAATTGAAAAAAAAAACCATCCTATTTTGCAATTTATATCTTTAATTCTATATCACTACATAGTACAAAACAAAGTCGCTTTCTCTGTCCCTATATCCCTATGTATGCTTAAATCTTTAAAACTACGCAACGGATTTTGATGCGGCTTTTTTTAACAGATAGAGTGATTGAAGAGAAAGCTTTATATGTACAATAACATCCATTAAATAGTGGAGAAATACTGTTATTTTTGAGGTTTCTAATGAGATGTCGTAAATAATTACACTTTATGACGCAGACGAAGTTGCGCGGGTCAGCTAGTATATACTAATATATAAAGCTGAAGAGTTTGTTTGTTTGCTTGAACGCGCTAATCTCAGGAACTATTGGTCCGATTTGAAAAAAAAATTCAATGTTAGATACCCCATTTATCGAGGAAGGCTATAGGCTATATATCATCACGCTAAGACCAATAGGAGCGCAGCAGTAATGAAAACTGTGACGCAGACGAAGTTGCGCGGGTCATCTAGTTCTCGATAAAAATTAAAGTGGCTGGTGACATTAAAAAGTTGACTTTGTCCAAAAACCCGACCGCTTAACGAATAAAAAGTTCGAAACAAGTTGCTTTTCAAGCAGTCTGATGCAGTTGGTGGCATCAGATCTATGATTGAACTGCATCAGACATTTTAGTGAATTACATTTTTGAAATCGTCTCCTCGAGCCCTTTATTTTGATACCCCACTCGATAGATTTTGAAGAAAAAATATTTTTGAAGACGTAATAGGGCGTCAAATATCTGTGTATCAGTCATTTTAATTTTTATATCAGTAGTGCTATTCTGTAAAAACATTTTCGTATCTCGACAGCGGAATCCGAAGTGAGTTTTAAATTAAGACCTTTATGTGGTTTGCAATACAGCTCACTTTGTGAGTTTTATCACTCAGGTGAAGCTCGATATCGAAATATTTATTTACAGAATCGACTAGCAGGTACCCAGTGTCACTCTCACAATGAAGACGAATTTAACTACACCTCTCAAGCTAAAATCCATCAAGCCGTTTAGACTACAGAGCGTGCCAAAGAAATATACATAGGTACATACATACACTCGAAAAACATAACCCTCCTACTGGCGCAGTCGGGAAAAAAAGCCTGATTAAAATGGCCGGGCATGCATCCAGAAACTTTATCCGGATGGCAGAGCTGGCTAGCCTATTGGGGTGAACCTACGATATAACACATGGACAAAATCATCACTGATTACCCACTGCTATTACCTACTACAATTTAGTACAAACAATAAGAATACACAGTAAACACTTACATACTAGGCTCTATTGTTAAACTCTACAACAACAACTTTATCTTTTCATTACTTGGAAACATTACCTTACCTTGAAAGTTAATTCAGTAATCACCGGCATTCACGACAATGTGAACAGTGTTGCCAGAGCAAAAATATATTTTTTTGCAGAAGGAATTATACAATATCACATGATGTGATTTTGTAACATAACGTAATAACAAGACGTTTATCTGTCCGTTAACCACTAACCATCAATGAGGTTATATGACAAACTGACCTTTTTTGACTTTATACGCGCATATCCCATATTTTCCCGTTCCCGTAGGAATTTCGGGAAATCCTCTTAGTGCTCTCCTACGCAGTGTAGACACGCTACATGCCAAATTTTAGCTTTCTACGACCAGTAGATGGTAGTTTCGGCTGAGCGTTGTCTGTCACTCACTCAGTAACGGAAGAATCTACACTAATATTATAAAGATTCTTTGAGATTTCTTTTGAAATAAGCATTACCTTTGTACCTATTTTTCTGTTTCCTTCTTTTTATCCTTCTATGTTATGTGTGTACATAAATTGTTAAACAAATAAATAAATAAAGAGGAAAGATTTGTTTGTTTGAATTGAATAGGCTTCGAAACTACTGGACCGATTTGAAAAATTCTTTCACCATTAGAATCCTACATTATCCCTGATGAAAATAGGCTATAGAATATTGACAAAAAAATTAGGGATCTGAAAAATCTGAAAACTTCGATAATGTAACCCAAGGTGTGAAAAAAATACCAAAAAAAGTCCTTTAATCGCGTACGCTGCGGAAACTATTGACAATAGAGCAAATTGATGTACTACAGTTTTATAGAAGACATCAATATCTACAAAAAAGTCTTAAGGATATATATCTAACTAACATGGTTAAGTCACAATGACCGCTTTTTGTTCGAATTATTCAATCAAAACCCGGGTGGAATGGAAGAGTGGTAATTTTGGTATCATGATATTAATCCTTATCCATTTAATTACGTATCATATCATGTAGATTACTACCTATTTTTTCAGATGTAATTTCTCAGTAAATGCCGACGAAAAGTTCTTCATCATCACATCATCATCGAACAGTCGTAAATATGATCCATCATACCTGCCAATACCTTATAGATCAATACCAACTAGAACCATTCAGGGCTATGCCCATGACCTAGGAGTCTAGTTCTAGGTCAGCTACCAGGAATTGGTGACAGAGCCTAAAATAGAATAAGCCAGCGCTATTGATCCACGTGGCACTATAATTTCACACCCGCCACTGTTGATTATCTATTTTAATAACATATTATTAAGAACAACCACAAAGTTATTTTAGTAATACAACCTTTTTTCCTACAACCCTTTTTTCCTCCTGCATAATCAATAGTAAAATAAAACACTACCTACCTTTAACAGTATCTGCATGTATCTACCTATGAGAATTTGTTTTTGTGAAAATGACAGTTTTCGATAAAATTGCTACATTGCTATGGGATTGGCCAACTTTTTCGTTTTATTTGGCGAATAGCCTCTGCACATCGTCAAGAATTGATAGATAAATACTCGTATTTAACTACTACAATTTGCTAGGCTATGGGGCCACACAGAAAAGCTTGGTAGGCAGCTGACAGGTTATGGTAGTTCGTAAGTCTATCCATGGAAATACAAAAGCGTGACTTTATAGAATAATGACTAGACCAAGGCATTTATGTAGTAGGTGCTTATAATTAATCAGAAAGGGCTCACAGGAAATGCCCTTGCTATGACCCAAAAGTCTAGTTCTAGGTTCCAAAGAAAAAATAAAACCTAAAATCAATGACGTAGGTGTTCATACCCAGAAGTATAAAGTTCCACGAGGCACTCCAATTTCACACTTATCACACTATCTATACATTCTATTAATAAAGTATTATTCAACAATAACCCCAGTATAGGAATCCAGCAAAACATGCGTGTCCAACCATTGTCCAACGGAATAATTAATCATGGAAAAGCCGTTTTTAAAAAAGGAATCAATTCTATCGTTCCTTAAAAATGTAATCACTATTTTTTTTTAACGTTTTTGCTGTTGGCAACACAGAACATTAGGCATCACGATAGATGCGCGGAGTGAGGTCATTGTATTATGTAATATTTAAATGGCCATTATCTTGAGTCTAATTTTAAATTCAGCACGTAGGAACAAAGAATTTGACTTGTACGCTAAAATATTTTGACTTGTTGTGATATTTTGTCTGTTTTGACAATGTTCGCTTTCTTGTTTGTCTTACTGACTTATGGTTATAGTTGTTACATAAGAGATAGACAGACCGTGAAGATTCTTCCCTAAACAAAGATCAGCAGTGTTTGTACCAAGCGAGAAAAAATGCTCATTCATTTATCTACTCTACAAAACACAGAGCATCATTTTATTGTGTTATCTATTTTGAACGATATTTAGAAAAGAAAAAATACGTACGATATTAAGTAGATTCTTAATTCAAATCTGTAGTGAATTTTAGAATCTATTCATCTGTGTCGAATCAAATGGTTAAAAAGTTTTTATGAATAAAGTTGTTGATGTCAAGAATATTATGCAACGATCGCTAGTATCTTCAGACCAAGATTGATGATTTATTTATTTGTTTTGTAGTTTTGTATTAACAATATATATCTGCATATTAGCTACTTAGATAAATTGAGCGTGAGTATGTAGCGTAGCATGTTGGCAAAAATGTTGTTGTTGTTACGAAGAGCTGGTACAAAATCTTGAAATAATTTGGTTTAAATTCTAAATTTTGTATTTACAAAGAAATCCGATCTTTCACTGAAGACAAAATTTAAATTGTAACTATTAATATCTCTCGGCTTATTTTGCATAATCATGACTGTTTTTTAGCAAATGTTAGCATTTTTTGCATAACAAATAACTTGATCGTTCGTTTTATTATTGCAATAAAATCTCATAAAATTGGTGTCATTCACCTGCATCAAAATTATTAAAAAAAAACTGGCTAAGTGCGAGTCGGTCTCGCGTGCAAAAGGTTCCGAACGAATTTAATTTTTTTACATGTTATTTTGAAACTTTAGACTTCTGATAGGTTTTCCTTTAATCTATAGGTGAAGATCTATTATCTCCATTCTTTTCAAAATTTTGGGCTCAGTAGTTTCGGAGATTAGGGGGAATGGTCATTTTCCATCTAATTTCTTGAATAACTTCAAAACCATTTATTTTAAAATTATGAAAAAAAGATATAATTAAAACCCGCACAGTAAGCCCTTTCATTTGATATATCACACGATATTGTTTAAAAAACTTTTTTTTTTTAATTTTCTAGTTTGACCCCCAAAAGTGACCCCATACTAAAAATTTAATCATTTACGTAACGCGTCTGTGTTTGGGTCACAGAAGTCCATATGTGTACCAAATTTCATCAGAATCGGTCCAGTGGATCCGGAGAAAACCGGCTGTGACAGACGGACAGACGGACAGACGGACGGACAGACAAATATACAGACAGACACCCGAGTGATCCTATAAGGGTTCCGTTTTTTGTTCGGAACCCTATAAAAATTGGAATTTCCTTTTTTGAATAACGTTATTTTGTGATGTGGTGTGTGTAGTTACACTAACCAAATAAAAACAAGTACTTTAAAATAATTGAATCAGGGTAATGACGCACGAAATAGGAAATTGTTTTGGGAATACCTACCTACTTTCATATTTGTTCTGAGCAATGGAATTCCCTGTCGTTCGGTGTTTGGGAATTGGGTTTCTTGATAGCCAAACCACACAGCCAGATAATATAATACTAACGTGCCATAGGCATAAAACGTTTGGGAAAACTTTCATTGTGCGAAATTAATGAGTAGAATTTCTTGTCGGAGTATGTGTTGATAACTTCAACCTGAGGGTTAAATCAAGAGGGAAAAGGGGCTTCTAGGCAAGCGTGCTCCGTCGTCAACCACATTATCGCTTACCATCAGGTGAGAGATTTACGCGCTGTTCTTTTCTGATTAATTTCGTTGTGGGATCCAAGGAAATACAGGTTAATTGCTTCTCCGGGACTCGCCGAGTTTCAGTGGCCGACCCTGCCTGTTGATTACAGGCTCAAGAGTTGCAGTGGGTGGGAATAGTGTGGCGGAATTCGACAAAAACGAGCCTTTCGATTAGATAGTTATCGCTTATCATCAGGTGAGATAGTGGTCAAACGTATGACATATTTAATTAATTATTAAATCACTAGTGGACGTCACGCGTTTTCACCCGCATAGTTCCCGTTCCCGTGGGAATGCGGGGATAATATAGCCTATGTTACTCCCTGATAATGTAGCTATCCAATGCTAAAAGAATTTTTCAAATCGGTCCAGTAGTTTCGGAACCTATTCAATTCAAACAAACAAACAAACAAATTTTTTTTTTCTTTATAATATTAGTGTAGATATATTTATATGCGTGTTTTAAGTGTGTGAATGACACGCTATCTCATTCCCCAATAACCCAGCTACTCCAAAATCTGTTAACAGACAGAGGATAAGGTGTAAATCAGGATTAGAGCATAGTTATCGAGTAGCAAGGAGCGCCGGGGCCGGACAACCTTGTTCCGAATTATGCGCCCGCGCCGCAGCCGGTGACGTCAGCATTGCGGGCGTGGTCGCGTTCCACGAGGAGATTCGGATTTTGAATATGTGGCGGGAATGTCGTTTTGAAAATGGAACTTACCAATATCGTATACGGCCGGCATAAGAGGCATATCTGACTGATAGACTTTTTACACAAACACATATTAAACAATTAAATTACTGCTTTAACTAATGATTCAATTGATAAAGTAAGACAATCGTTATTGTTGTATTTACATTAGTTTTTAGTTGCATATTTTTAAAACTGATTTTTGTAAATAAAAATAAAAACTTTTTAACAAAAAAATTAAACCTCCGTAACCTTCGTACTTTAACACCGACTTTAACGGGCCTGTCTACTAAACGATTTTTTCATTAATTATTTTAAAAACGCTAAAACTAGCGAAGTTGTGAGCATTGTAGGTATATTAAGTTTGGGATAAATAGACAGCACTAATTGCGTGTGACATCATTCGCACTTCATGCTACATGCTATAGTGAACTTGCGCCATCCAGTGAAAACGACGTTCTTCGTGTCAAGGATATCTACACTAATATTATAAAGAGGAAAGATTTGTTTGTTTGTTTGTTTGTATGTTTGTTTGTTTGTTTGAAATGAATAGGCTCCGAAACTACTGGACCGATTTGAAAAATTCCTTCAGCAATGAAAAGCTACATTATCAGGGAGTAACATAGGCTATATATTATCCCCATACTCCCACGGGAATGGGAACTACGCGGGTGAAATCGCGTGACGTCCACTAGTAATAAATAAAATCGATCGGGTCATGTGACAGAACTACTTAGGAGGACACCAGGAGGTTTTTTTTGTTGTAAGGATGGGAATCATCAAATGATTCCTTAGGAAGGTAGGGAGTGTCGGACTCTTACTGACTAAAACCGATCCGTGTTCCTCCTAATATGCTCTTTGCGTTTCAGAGCCGCGGTGACTCTTTCGAACAAATCCCGCAAACCTGGAGACACCTAAATTCTCCGCGAAAAATATTTAATGTGGTGGTACCTAATTATATAAAGGAGATGTTACAAAATGTATTTAAATCTATGGGTAAATCATAGAGGAGAGTAATATTGGGGTAAATATTTGTATGTCAGTGTTAGCAGGATAGTGCAAATGGGGTTGGCAAGTGAAAGCTGATCTCAGATGGCGCCACCACTACACGAACATTTGTCAATGTGAGATAAACGCTATTAGTCTGTGATTCCAGTCTTTAAGATTATTTTTTTCGTTTTTTTTGTGTATTATGGGCAGTCTGATTTCTTTTAAGGTTTATAAAATCGAATTCGCGTTATCTTACATTATAGGTTATGTGAAGTTATGTGATACAGGTAGGTTTGGGATCGTACAAATAATTGGAAATAGTTTGACGATCTAATCATACTGAAAGTAATCCTTTACCCATCTTTTCATCAAAAACTGCTTTGTTATTGGTCTGTGCGCTACTAGCGCCACTTTGACAGTTGTCGGCCTCATTCGAACCACTATATTTCCTGAGATTACACCACCAAACAAACTGTTCAGGTTTATAATATTAGTAGTTATAGAAATATAGATTTAAATCTATGGGTACATATTTGTAGGTCAGTGTCAGCAGTATAGTGCCAATTTTAGATCTCCTTGTACCTAACGGTTTTTATTTATTTTTATAATATAACCTTATTGTGTTACTGACTTTGTTATTTTGTTTTATAAGAATGTTATAAATGTTATCTTGAAACTTTACTTCACTACAGTATTTTTTATTTGTTTTGATTTGTTGTAGCATCTTGCAAATAAAATTATAAATCTACAATTCTTAGTACTTGCCTTCAAAGGCACATTGTTGCCAGCTGAGGCGAATGTTTTATAAGCTGTTTTATATTATTTGTCGTATGTCGATAAATAATAGATAGGATTTCGCATTTGTTTAAGTTGCAAATGCTTCAATATTTGAACAAACAAGTCCTGAAAAATTTTTTTTGGTCTTTTACAAATACCGTTGTCAATACATGTTGCCATTTTCTTGTACCTACTTTTGGCGGGAAAAAAACGAAGACGTAAAGTTTTACAAAACACTATGAACTAAGTCCTGTAACATTCAATAAAAGTCACTATAGTCTCCTAAAACAAAGTTCAAAATACAATTTCTCTCTTAAGTAAGGTCGCTACCCTACTGATATTATAGCACAGGGGTGGCCAACTTGATTAGACCCAAGATCGACTTTTTACCGACGAAACCCTGTGTGATCTACTAATTTCATAGGTACTTCTCAAAATTACAAATGTAATAGTAGGTAAAGTTCAGTATACAAATAAGTAATATTTTTAATTTATTAACGTCTTCTATTTAGTATTTACATAGTTGCATCAGTGTTGAGTAGTCTTTATTCGTACCTATTTATATTTTTGCCTTGCCGCGATCGACTGGACTAATAGCCGCGATCGACCAATCGATCGCGATCGACCGGTTGGCCATCCCTGTTATATGTATATAGCATAGCATAGTCGGCCTTAAAATGTTCCCACTGTTGGGACTCAGGCCTCCTCTCTAGGAGAGGGAATGGGCCGTAATCCAACACGCGGGCCCAATGCGGGTTGGTTGTTATATACATATAGCGCATAGATAATACTCACAGAAAATTAAGACTTATATAGTGTACTGATTCGATTCAAGATGACGTCGGGGGCGTAGCTCAGATGGTAGAGCGCTCGCTTAGCATGCGAGAAGTACCGGGATCGATACCCGGCGCCTCCAATTAGTGTTTTTGACTAATAATTCTTTTTGAAGATAATTTTCATAATGTTTCGAGGTAGCTTGTTTATCGTTATGACACTGATGACGTGTAAATATGTAATATAGCAGTGCCATAGCACTGCTATATTCTCAGATATGAAGGTACACAGAAAACATCATAAAACATTTTTAATAAAATGCTGTAAAGATCGCGCCAGCGATAAGGCCGCCCATTGTTTTCTTCATCTCTCATTTCTATAACTTAAAATAAAGAGTAATTCTATTCTACTTAAACCAAAACGTTTCAAGCTTCCGTCATTTTTGTGCAACTGTACCAAATTAACGAACAAATGCGAAGCGACCTTCCATTTACAAAAACGTTTCCTTCATTGAAGAAAAAAAGAAAACAATTTTTATTTATGGCAACATTTAAATTAAACACAAGTTCTCGTTTGTAGCGTTTTCTTGCTCAATTTGGCAATTTTGTTCACGGTCATACTCAATAAGCATAATCTTATAATTTGTTAATTTTCTTTCAGTCATCTTTTGCAACATGTTCTAATTTTTTTTAACATGCTAAGTATAAAACCCGTAACATTTTAGTCAGCTGATTAAATGTCACTTATTATGTCAAAATCCCAGAAGGGTTATTCTCAAAATATTTCCCTTTACACCACCCACGTCCATTAACATAATATTTGTTTATTTTAACCTATTGAATACTTCACATAATATCAATGAGCTCATAAATGCCAACCGGGAACGTTATGACATTGAAAAACGACCACCTTAATACGAAAATTGCCGTGGTGTAGAACAGAGGATGTCTAAATAACGTGTCATTAAATACAATGTACCCGCCCGCCATTGCTAGCATGGCCTAGTACACTGCGTAACACTTCCTAAATACAACTACAAACAAATAACACACGATTATAGTCCGTATACCTATTGGATAAAAGACAAAATACTTTGATGGCTTAGAACAGATTCAGCGTGATTTTTTTTCAGCGTTGTACATTAAATAATGTAACTATTCCAGTCTTTAAAATGTGTCCTACAGACCGTAATATTGGATTCAAAGTTTAAATTGATTTTTATTGAGCTATTGTGCTGTGAAAAGAACAAGGCTCCATTTTTTAAAGCTTTTTTTCAGGTGCTCGGAAAGTGAGTCAGAGTATTTACAGTTTTTGTTCGACAAGCATTTGATTAAACATCCTGGTTTGTCTTCGCGCCTTAAATCTAACCTTGTGTCAAGATTAGATACAATGTATTAATGTAAATTACTAATTATTACTGACTTCTTGTGGGGTTTATGAAAAAACTGTTAAAGAGGTAACTACCTATTTTAATTAAGATCAAGACAAACGTAAAATAAATATTGATTAAAGTGTAATTTTCTCATACTGTTTGCATACAATATTTACGTAATACTTACTAAACAATTGTAAAAAAGAGAAAAAAAAAGCATCACGGTAAGCAAGTAGATATGTAACAATGAAAGGACTGTCCACGCAACATGAATCATTTCGACGAGATATTAATTATATCTAATTATCTTCAATGAGTGCAATGACGGACGGGTCACTGGCGGAACATAGATATAAACTTTTATTATATAATTTATTATCCGGACATAGCAATGAACATACACATTAAGTTTCTTTGTAAGCAATTAGAAAATATTAATTAGATTACTTCCGTTTGCTTGTACAAAATAACCTCAAAATTTCGGTTGAAACAGAAACTTGCTAGTTTAAAGTAATTTTGTGTTTTGTGTTATGTGCATATTATAACCAATTAAAGTACCTACCTGTCTACATTTTTAGAAGTAGGTACCTTATACTTTTTCATATTATTCTAAACTAGTGGTCGCCCAGTGGTCGGAATTCGACCAATTTTTTTAATTAAAATAACATAAATTATTAATAATTAAAAAAAATATATTTCAGCTTTCTGCACTCTTATATGTAAACTTTAACAGCCTCCGTCCGCGTAATTTTCGTCAAAAGGGGTACAAAGTTTTGCTTCACGTATAAAAATATCTATCCGTCTAACATAATATATTAAGTAAGAAGGTAAATGTTACATTTTAAACTTAGTAAATTTTAAGTTGGTAATATTGGTAAACATTATAAGGAAAATGTGATAGTTAATTAATAAGTATTTAAATCTATGCTCCAACTGTACAAATTAGAATTTATTAGTTCTTAATGATTCACGTTGTTTATTCGAAATTTCAACAACACTTTTAAATTAATATTTAATTTAACGAATTGTGGGCAAAGGCTTCAGGAAAATTTAAGACAATTTACAGGCATTGTATTTAACAATGCCTGTAAATTGCACACATGGAACACCAATATTAATAGAACATTTTCCGAGAATTATTATGACGAAATGCATTGTCTGAATCCCCCATTCCATGAATATTATTGTAGTCGTTATAAATAAATAAAACAATACGTAACAGAATATTTTATTTTAAAAGTAGGTAATCCCAAACCTACATATATAACTTTTTCAGAAACATCAATGTTTGTTTTAAAACAGGAAAGTAACGAAATGCAAATTAATACCAAAGACACATACATAATAAAATGGTTTAATTAAATTACAGTCACCGTTCACATATTTACAGTCGGCTTTAGGTACAGTCACTAGACTAGGAAAGGAAACATCAATCACTTTTTGTGAATCATTTGTTTTCGACTTATAATTACGTCATAGTGCTAGTGACGTAATTAATGCAAAATCGCACTTACTCGAAACGAACGAGTAAGTGCGATTGATGCACAAATTGTTTGCAAAATCTTTTAAGACTTCGTTGTTATCGTCCACAACCCGACATCGCCTGCAAACAGCATAGTCTCCGTTTTCTCTTGTCAATCCCCACGTTCCAGTGTCAGTCTCATCCAAGTTCTACCCGTGATGGTAACAAACAATGTCGTCTGCTCATCTTTGATGACCGACACTTCTTCTAGTCTGCGGACGCCCCTCGGTCACCGCCTTCCACCTTAAACTGGGTGATAGACGTACGAGCAAGTACGCGTACTTATGGCTCGACGACCTTTTTTACGCGGCTTGTTTTTAATACGTGTACTTAGGGTGACACACGAGCGAAAAAGGTCGTCAAGCCATAGGTACGCGTACTTGCTCGTACGTCTATCACCCACTTAAGACTTTCCTAATGCTTGGAAATTCATAGTCGCACTCGCACGTGACTTAAAAAACAGTTTAGTAATATAGGACACAGAAACAAACTGAAAATATAAAGTATGTTTTTTTTTGTACAATTAGTTCCTAACCAGTAGGTTTACAGAGCTGCAACAAGCAAACAACTAGGAATCACATAAAAATCCTTGACACCCATGCAGTTATTGATTTCTATTATTTAATTAAAAACAATTGGCTTTTAATGATCCTTTTGAGCGTGGTGTGCGCTGCACCACGTATATCCGAAGGTTGAGGTTAACTGGAGACTGACCATAAACAAGTGAGTATGTATGTACAGTCGTCAGACAGACATAAAGACGGCACACACAACAATGTCATACGGTCATACCGCATACACAGGATATCGCGGTCGTTACATCATTGCTTACTATCAGGTGAGATAGTGGTCAAACGCAAGCCTACAAACAAAGAAATATCTATGAAGATCTTTCTTTAGCGACATTCTTTATGCTAGATTAACCTCGAACTTGAAACTACACCTTGAAACTTTTTACGATTTAAATCTGTTACCTACCTACTGATTTTATTGATCATGAATCATAATCATTCTGTCGATAAGTGCAGCATTCTATATCCTGATTCCTGACGGACTGGCTGGAGAAGGCAACAGATTAGGTAAAGTTATCTGAGGCCTATATCCAGCTGTGGGACAACACAGGCTATTAAAAAAAATATGTTTTAACTGGCTGTTGAACATTAATTCAAGAAATCACAGCAGCTAAAACACGTTTCACAAATTCTCACATTTATTTTGTGATAGTTTCCAGAAACTAGTCCTGAGACGTTACACTCAGACCTGTACCTATGGTTTTTTATTGTACTTTAGTTAGTACACCTAAGTATACCCCATCTAGTACCTACCCACTCGAAGGTCTAAACCTTAGACCATCAGGTACTAGATGGAATGACGCCTTCGACTCTAAGGCATCATGACGTCATCCATCTATCAAAGCCATGCTGTAACCCTACCATAACAGTACAATTTATAGTGTCTGTAATCCTTTAGCGACTCGCGATCTGAGTCATTAGTATTCACAAATGATTCAGTACTACAATGTAAGGTCGAAGCTCCTTGTAGGAGGCGTAACATCAGCGCATGTGACCTTTAACACTCCGATATTAAACTGAAGTGCCTACAAGTACGAGTATGGCGCGGTATTGAGGAAGTTTGTTTAATTTTAGCGGTTCTCAGAAGTTATCAGCTAGTTTAAGGAAAAAAATATATTAAGTTCGTACGTACTTAAGTATGTATTTGGCGAATTAGGTTGGTATACATTACCTTTCCTAAGTTTTAGTCGTTATTTTCCTCTGCTTACATTACAAGGCAACTTTATTTTAATTAGTAAAGTACCTACCTCATCAGGTACATGTTAAAATTGCATGCAGCACATAAAGGAATACTAATACCCCCACACACACACTTGTGGTGTAGTGTGCTTTTATTATTTCATTCCTCTAGTGAATGAGTATAGATTATATAATTTTTAATCATAAACCATTTCCATTAAAAGTCGCGCAAACTAAATCAATTAGCAATGTGTAATATTTAGGTAACGCCTAATCATTTCAAGGAATGCTAAACATTGCAGAATTAGCTTCCTAGTTGCGTCATCTGACACGAATATTTTTTGTGTAAACTTTATCTAAGAAATTCGTTACGTGTTAGTTTGATTAAAAAATTTTAATTTATTTAAAGTTAATATTTGCTTTTTTGGGCATTCTTAATACGTCACCGTTCAATGTTATCATGGAAATACATCTAAAATAAATACGGCAGTGACAGAAATAGTCGTTACGTTGACCGCCATTGACCGTTGTTATTATTTCGAATTTGGAGCATGTTTGAATGGCGTGTAACCATTTTGGAGTCGTGTTACACAATATCTCAAATGTTTTTCTTGAGTTTCTTGCGTGTGCTGAGAAGTTTTGCTTTAAAACTTAGTGATGTACAAAGCTACAATTTATGTATAAATATTTGCATGCTGTCATAGTATGGCGGGATGAGTCTTGCACCAAAAATTTATGTTGGTAGCTTCTTTTTACCACATTTTAAACGTACTTATTACATTTCCAGAATAATGCTGGCACAGTTGTTCATGTCATTATTTTTTGGCCAAGCAGTAGACAGGATCGTGTAAAAAAAATGAGTCGTACAACCATGTACCATCCTACTAAGTAGTGCCACCATGTTATTTTTTTAACATACAATTTCCACAGATACTTATTAACCACAGCCGCAGGCCCACACAAAAGCTCCTTCAGGCTGTGCTATGCTTTATATTGGTATCAGTATGCCAAAAGGACAAGGTGGACAGTTATTGACTATTCTAATGAACTTGGTCTAATCTTCAATTGTCCGGCACTGTTTTGCCTGGTGAATGCAAATCCTGTAGGACTTCTTAGTACCTAGTTACCTACCGAAGCTTCCCGTTTCGTACGTGTTCCTTCCTCTTTGCATTTAAAGATATTTAACCATATTATGCCTATCATTAATCGTATTTATTTTAGTCGCAATGACAGATAGTATGTACTAATTCCATGCATTCAGTTAAAACCATTGTCTACACTAAGTACTCTATAATGCAACATTTTAGGCTATGGTTATGTCATGTCAAACATAAGGGCTCAACCCTAGTCTTCACGTACTGTACGTCTACCATGAGTTTTATCAATCTATACTCGCTAGCGACTGTAGTTAAGAAAATATATGAAAACCTTTAAAAAACAAGTTTATTATTTACTTTTTTAGTTGTTAACTAAAGTTTTACTTGCAACTTGTCGCTAGCGAGTATAGTTTGATAAAACTCATGGTAGACGTACTGAAACCATTTCATCAAGCATGTCAACTATGAACCGTAATTAAGCTTGATGTGACACTGCATCTTGGAACACGTTCACACGTTTACGTTTCGGTCAAATTTCTGCACATTTTGTTATGAAAATGTTTCAATCGATCGAAATACATGAAATATAATTATGTGACCGGTGAAATAATACCTGAAAACATTAATGATTCAAGTGCAACCGTCGTGGAGGAAAACGAAGCATTACCTGTTGACACAATCATATGAATTACCACTTTTTCACGTGAACACCTAAATAGATATTTCGGGCCGTGGCTTAAATTGGATATCTATACAAAAAAAACTGGCCAAGTGCGAGTCGGACTCGCGTGGGAAGGGTTCCGAACGAATTAAATTTTTTTTAACATGTAAACTTCTTATAGTTTTTCTGTAATCTATAGGTAAAGATCTATTATCTCCATTTTTTTTCAAAATTTTATGGTTACTAGTTTCGGAGATAAGGGGGGAATGGTTTTATTTCGTCTAATTTCTTGAATAACTCCAAAACCATTTATTTTAAAATTATGAAAAAAAA
This sequence comes from Lacanobia wlatinum, assembly GCA_947578705.1. Lineage (NCBI taxonomy): Eukaryota > Metazoa > Arthropoda > Insecta > Lepidoptera > Noctuidae > Lacanobia > Lacanobia wlatinum. The sequence continues at coordinate 23,476,753 of OX388034.1, forward strand.
AACTATTAAAACCCTCAAAGTAAGCCCTTTTATTTGATATGTCACACGATATTGTTCAAAAAACTTTTTTTGAAACAATTTACGTTTTAATAATTTACGTAACGCGTCCGCGTTTTGATCACATACCATATGTGTACCAAATTTCAACAGAATCGGTCCAGTGGATCCGAAGATAACTGGCTGTGACAGACGGATTTGACGTTCAAAAGTGCCTTTATTGGTCTAGTTGAAATAAATCATTTGACTTTGACTTTTGACTTCGGACAGACAGACGGACACCGAGAACAATGAGATTTTTCAGAGTTTTCTGAGATTTCGCATACTAGGTAAGTACATATGTTTAGCTGTGGTCTCGAACCTACCGAATTTTCAGTATTTCAACTGACATGACGCCTGTACCACCGAAATACCGAAATGGAACGATTTCAAAGAAAGCAAGGAAATTCCCCCGATTTTTTACAGATTTTCAACAATTTCAAGTTGAAATACAGCTTCGTTTATCTTCTACGGGAAATCCCTTGGTTTTTGTGTAACTTCTCGAAAGCTGATCCATAAGTACCTAACGATGTATTTTGGGGGATATCCTTGTGGCCAACAACGACAACAACTTTTTTTTTGGTACAAGCTCGCCACACATTCGCAACCACTGCAACTCCTAAAAGCCAAAATCAGCGGTGGCAACAACTTGCCGTTTTTAGGGGAATCCCCGAGCAGAGTTATTTATTTTTAGGGTTCCGAAAAAAAAAGGATCCCTTATAGGATCACTCGGGTGTCTGTCTGTCTGTCTGTCCGTCTGTCACAGCCAGTTTTCTCCGGATCCACTGGACCGATTCTGTTGAAATTTTGTACACATATGGACTTCTATGACCCAAACACGGATGCGTTACGAAAATTATTAAATTTTTTGTATGGGGGTCACTTTTGGGGGTCAAACAAGAAAATTAAAAAAAAAAGTTTTTTGAACAATATCGTGTGACATATCAAATGAAAGGGCTTACTGTGAGAATTTTAATTATATTTTTTTCATAATTTTAAAATAAATGATTTAGAAGTTATTCAAGAAATTAGACGAAAAATGACCATTCCCCCCCCCCTTATCTCCGAAACTACTGAGCCTAAAATTTTGAAAAAAATGGAGATAATAGATCTTTACCTAAAGATTACAGGAAAACCTATTAGAAGTCTGTAGTGTTAATATAACATGTTAAAAAAATTAAATTCGTTCGGAACCCTTTGCACGCGAGTCCGACTCGCACTTGGCCAGTTTTTTGTGAAATAAATGAGAATTCGGATTTCTATTTTCGACGTAGGTACTACGATTGGTTTTTAGGGTTCCGTACCCAATGGACAGTTGAAATTTTCATCAAGTGTGTACTTGTATTGCCGCTATAACCACAAAAAATAATTAAAGGCGGCTCCCATTCAAAAAACGTGTTTTTTCGGGTTATGGTATGGAACCCTCGTCCGACTCGCACTTGGCCGGTTTTTTGTTTAATAGTAAATTGACGTTCTCGTCATGTTTCCACCAACGTTACGTTTTCGAAGAAGAATACCTCTCGCCGAAGTAGTGCCATATCAGCTGGTGGCGTGGAGTTTCTTGAAACTCCACATTTCACGAATGTTTACCAACAGCGCTCCCTGACAATGTCATTCGAGCGCCAAAAGATCTTTGTAGCGCTGTAAATGCTTTATTTTTACTGTAATTTTCCATGTTGCAATAAGGGGACGTACAGACAGTACAGAATTAACAAAAATAATGTTGCTTGACATTAATGAACGAAGCGACAGATAAGTAAACTTTGTAAATATTAATCATAATTTCTAAGAAAAGATACAAGTTATAAAAGCACATATCATTCATTCATCTCAAATATTGCATTGCACCATCCTGTATACAATATAACTAACGCTTTGTGTCATGGCGGATACCTTTGACTAAGGAGGTCATACGGTCATACTGTCAAAATAACAGTTCATCAGTAGTGCTATTCTGTATCAACATTTTCGTATCTCGACAGCGGAATCCGAGGTGAGTATCAAATTCGTGTAAACATAAGACCCTTATGTTGTCTACACTAATATTATAAAGAAGAAAGATTTGTTTGTTTGTTTGTTTGAATTGGCTCAAAACTACTGGACCGATTTGAAAAACTCTTTTAGCATTGGATAGCTACATTACCAGGGAGTAACATAAGCTATATATTATCCCCATACTCCCACTGGAACGGGAACTACGCGGGTGAAACCGCGTGACGTCCACTAGTGTGTTATAAAGGTCACTTTGTGTGTTTTGTCACTAAGGTGAAGCTCGATATCGAAATAGTTATTTACAGAATAGAGTAGCTGTTCTTCGAAGGTACTTCCTCTCGTTGATAGGCAGCAGGATGTTTATCCAAGGGTTACAGGGAAGCTTTAAATAAATAAATATACAATGGATCAAGTCACATGAGAACTGTGGCATAACGGATCGCATTGTATTGATAAAAGTATCACCCAGTATATTCTGTTAAAATATAATCGTGAAAACAGATGCGAGTGAGGGTCTGTCTGTTTTGTGCGAGTTCCAAATAAACATTTTTCTTTCTTTCTTTCGTTCTTTGACGTGAACTGTCACTTCACATAAAGCTATGGATTGACGGTGTGGTGAACCATTTAACTAGGTACTATTGTCTCTGGTTACCACTTTTAAAACCGGTAACACTATGGTGCCTAGAGGGGGGTGGATGGTAAGACCACGCGAGGCGCCAAGGTTTTACTTTTCAAGATTTTCTATACTAATATATATATAAAGCTGAAGAGTTTGTTTGCTTGAACGCGCTAATCTCAGGAACTACTGGTCCGATTTGAAAAATTCTTTAAGTGTTAGATAGCCCATTTATCGAGGACGGCTATAGGCTATATATCATCACGCTAAGACCAATAGGAGCGGAGCAGTAATGAAAATTGTGACGCAGACGAAGATGCGCGGGTCAGCTAGTATTAGTATAAGATTAGCACGTTCAAGCAAACAAACAAACAAAAAAACTCTTCAGCTTTATATATTAGTATAGATGATAAAGAGGAAAGATTTGTTTGTTTGAATTGAATAGGCTCCGAAACTACTGGACCGATTTGAAAAATTCTTTTAGCATTGGATAGCTACATTATCAGGGAGTAACATAGGCTATATATTATCCCCGCACTTCCACGGGAACGGGAACTACGCGGGTGAAACCGCGTGACGTCCACTAGTCTATACTAATCTATACTTAATATATAAAGCTGAAGAGTTTGTTTGTTTGTTTGTTTGCTTGAACGCGCTAATCTCAGGAACTACTGGTCCGATTTGAAAAATTCTTTCAGTGTTGGATAGCCCATTTATCGAGGAAGGCTATAGGCTATATATCATGACGCTAAGACTAATAGGAGCGGAGCAGTAATGAAAATTGTGACGCAGACGATGTTGCGCGGGTCAGCTAGTATGCATATAAAGCTGAAGAGTTTGTTTGTTTGCTTGAACGCGCTAATCTCAGGAACTACTGGTCCGATTTGAAAAATTCTTTTACTGTTGGATAGCCCATTTATCGAGGATATACGGGAATGGGAAATTCATAAAGGAACGGGAAAAAAACGGATATGCGCGTACGAAGTCGCGGGCAGATGCTAGTAATGTATAAAGCTGAAGAGTTTGTTTGTTTGTTTGCTTGAACGCGCTAATCTCAGGAACTACTCAATTTCTCAGGGTTTCCATCATCAGATCATGACGTGGTGGCAATGGAACCATCTCGGAAGCATACTCTTTCATATAAAAAAAAGATTAATCGAAATCGGATCATAAACGACGAAGTTATCCGCGAACACACATAAAAAAAATATATATATATATACGCTGTCGAATTGAGAACCTCCTTCTTTTTTAGAAGTCGTTTACAAAATCATTCTCCATTGTGGACAGTGCATTCGTGTAAAATTCTTAAAATTACACAATAATATGACAATGATGGATTCATTCGATGACAGTATAATAAAGCTGAAAATCCAGAATCCCTAAAAAACCATTGTAGTATCCATACCTACTTCAGGGGTTTTTTTAGGGTTCCGTACCCAAAGGGTAACCAACGGAACCCTATTACTAAGCCTCTGCTGTCCGTCCGTCTGCCTGTCAGCGGGCTGTATCTCAAGAACCGTAATGCTATGGCCGCTATAACAACAAATAATAAAAAAATCAATTAAGTTAAAAATTACAAGAAACGTGTTTTTTTCGGTTTATGGTACGGAACCCTCCGTGTGAGAGTCCGACTCGCACTTGGCTGCTTTTTTAGGTATTCTGCGCTTGTGATATCATTTGATCACTAAAATTGTAAAATGAAAAGTTGACGCATTATAATGTATTAATACATAGTATGGCTTTTGATCTGTTGCACAATTTTACTACTAGGAAATGTTTACCAGCCGGCTATGCTATCTATGATGATATCCGCAAGAGAACCAAGGTTCCCGACATAGCCCGAAGGATCGCCAAACTAAAGTGGCAGTGGGCAACATTGCCCGCAGAACAGATGGTCGATGGGGCCGAAAAGTTCTGGAGTGGCGACCGCGTACCTACCGGAAGGCGTAACGTTGGAAGGCCTCCCACAAGGTGGACCGATGACCTGGTGAAGATCACGGATAGCCGATGGATGCGAGATGCACAGGACCGGTCGTTGTGGCGACGCTTGGGGGAGGCCTATGTCCAGCAGTGGACGTCGTTTGGCTGATATGATGATGATGATGCTATCTATATCTACTCGTATCGTGCGTCTAAAAAGCAGGGACCGGACAACCCCGCTTAAGGGTTAAGCCTTTTGATAGGGTAAGCCGTACATGAGGTAACTCATATCGCAGTGTTACCTTTTGATCGAGTTACATCTCCGAAACCCAGCGAAACGGTTACCACCTTTATTATGGTAAGCACGTGAAGGGGTTAACCCCTTCAATGGCTTAAGCCTTTGAAGAGGTTACCTTTACGAAAAGCTTTTATTCGGGTTACCCTTAATTACCTAATACACTTGAGCTGCATGTAGGTGCGGGATACTTGCACCCGAGCGGCGCCTCATTGCCGTACTATTTTTATTGAGTTATTACGAATTTGACAACAAGTGATGAAAGTCGACAGATTTGCGAGCTAATAATTAGGATGAGTAACACAGGTTAGTGATTATTATTTAAAGTACTGAGTTAGGTACCTTAATGTTAATATTGTGATGTGTATATTTGTTTTTTAAAATTATTGTTATTATGTTAAGTTACAAGTTACCAACAACTGAGTTACTTAGCCTTGTAAGTACCTACTTATTTATTTATTTAGTAACATATATTTTTATTATTATTACCAATAGGATTGATTGCGTTTTAGGTGACGCTAGCGATACTGATGATGATAATGTACGATTTCAAGAATATAGTTAACCGCTTTTTACAGAGAATCAAGACGAATTCCCGAGTACGATTACTAGCACAGGCGGCAATGATATGTATGAATTGTTTTAAACTTTAAACTGTGTACTCGTAGGTATAGCATATTTGGTTCGATGCAAACTCTGGCGGTTGTGAAAAAAAGTGGCGACCGACGCGACGCGCGCGCAATGTTTTTATTTTAATAAAAACTCGCCAAGTGCGAGTCAGACTCGCGTGCAAAGGGTTCCGTACGAATTTCATTTTTGTAACATGTTATTTTAACACTATAGACTTTTTATAGGTTTTTCTGTAATCTATAGACAAAAATCTATTATCTCCAATTCTCCATTTTTTTCCAAATTTTAGGCTCAGTAGTTTCGGAGATAAGTGAGGGAATGGTAATTTTTTGTCTAATTTCTTGAATAACTTCAAAACCATTTATTTTAAAATTATGAAAAAAATATAATTAAAACTCTCGCAGTAAGCCCTTTCATTTGATATGTCACACGATTGCACCCGAGTCCGACTCGCACTTGGTTAGTTTTCCTATGGGAGCTGGCATAGCACCCTCGCTGCCATTTAGTTTTTTTTTTTCAAAGTAGCGGCGCATGATTTAACGTGCATAAACACGGTGCCATTTTAGTCGTCTTACAAAGGCAGTTCACTTAATGTACCCGACAAAAACTACCTCTAGGCTCGATTATTTTTTTAAAATATGATTTGTTTAATAAGATTTATTAAAATTTGTTACACTAATCAGTCTTTCATTTATTTTGTCACTAGAGTGAAATCACATTTGTCAATAATGGTGAATGAATGATGACGAATCATAGCTGATTTAAATAGAGTTAAGTAAGTATAACACACTAAAAAAAACACTAAACACACACACACTACATAGATTGACTTGGCATGAAAACACAATGTATCTCACAAGTAATACATAAAGTGCGATTGCCAAGTCAATCTTTTTATTTAAAACATAAAAGATTTTTAACATTGATATGAGATGTTGTTAGGTTAGCTAATTAAGTAATACTTAAGGCAGAAGGATCCTTAAGTAGGGACTGAATAAATAACCGACTTGATATTACATGGATCTCACAACTTTTTACGGTAGAAGAACTGAGTTGCGAGACTTGGTTTTTTACAAGTTACGTTATGGTATTACATTTGCTTGTGTCAATTGATGCATCGTATACATAATATCGGCGAGCAGCAACTCGCCTCGGCTATGACATTGTCACAGATAGAATACCTCTCTAAATTCCTTGCTTAATAGAGAAGTACTACAACATACACTTTGCCGTGTGGTATCCGGCAAGTAAAAAGAATAGACCAACCCATCTCCTCACGTGGGTGTCGTATGAGGCGACTAAGGGATATTAGCCGGAATGACAACAACGCATCTGTTTTTTGGCTCCGGTAACCGAAACATGGCGGTATATCCATGAACCATGCTGGAATGCTCCCAAATGCCGAACCTTACAGTGGGCAGCAACACTATAAGAGAAAGCATTCCAGGAACTGCGGTCACCAACCCGCCTGCCAAGCGTGGTGACTATGGCAAATCCTCACTATGAGAAGCAACCCAGAATCCCAGATTCACGGCCCCCAGTTCCCGGTAGCTGCACTATTCCTGGCCATGGTACCGGCCACGGTAACGGTGCGGTGGCAGGTGCTAAGAATCCCCTGGCTATGGCAGGGTACCAATCCCGAAAAATTGACCTGGCGACGTACAACGGACGCTCTCTGCGGCTGAACGAGCACTTCGCTGAATTGGAAGTAGAGTTAAGTCGTATTAACTAGCACACCGTGGGACTATCGGAGATCCGAAGACGGGGAGAAGATGATAACCCTCTATAGTGGCCACTTGCTCTATTTCCGAGAAGGACACCAACCATCCCAAGGTGGCGTTGGCTTTATGGTCCACAAGTCACTCAGGGGTAACATTGTGGAATGCGGCAATGTGTCGGCAAGGGCTTGATACCTTTTACTTAAGATATCAGAAAAGTACTCTTTAAAGATTATACAAGTGTATGCCCCAACATCCGCACACCCTGACGAAAAAGTTGAGGCCACCTACGAAGACATAGTGAAAGCTATGTCTCGTACCCAAACATTCTACACTGTTGTCTTGGGTGACTTCAACGCTAAAGTGGGAGCACAAGAGAGTGGTGAGTCGAGAGTAGGTCCATTTGGCTATGGGCGCAGAAATCACAGGGGGCGAATGCTGGTAAACTTCCTTGAGTTTTTCTGATTAACTCTTTTTTCCAGAAGAATCCTCAAAGGAAGTGGACCTGGCGAAACCCCGATAACATGACAAAGAATGAGATCGACTTCGTTATGTCTGATAAGCGCCATATATTAAGAGATGTCTCTGTGATCAACAGGGTCAACAGGAAGTGAACACCGACTGGTTAAAGGCATTCTGAATATTAATGTTAAAATCGAAAGAGTGCGCCTAACGAGGTCGACAAAAAAAGAAACATTACCTACAATGTTTAGCCTGTGCGACAAGGAAAATTGAACTGTAAGATCATACGGACAATGATTACACTAGTTTACAAGGTTTTTGTCCTGGAACGGAAAAGTGTTTATTCTTAATTAATGAGGTGCTGCAAGTTTAGAAAAAAATATTAAAAAATTCCAACACGTCACATTTCGAAAATACTCCCCATATATTTTTGCAAAGATAACGAGACTAAAAATGAATTAGTGTCGACGTTTCTGATATTTTTTAATAATCCAAATTCTTTTTTTAGCACCTTTGAAATATTAAAAAAGCTGCTTGGACGTCCGCACGTGTAATTTAACCCTTGGTTGTATGATTAAAGCCAAATGCTTTTAGCGATAGGAGTAACAATCAGTTTCGTGGTTGCATGGTGGGTCTTTATCATTTGCTTGCAATTTCAACAATCTATTTAAACTTGCATTCCAGCAGCTTAGCGTTCTTCTACATTTTTCAATAAACACTTGAGAAACCCACTTTTATCCCGATGAGAGACCGGAATTTTCAAGTAATAAAAGATAGGCATATTTGAGTGTTTTCTTTATAGAATATTCTTTCTTAGATACAATAAGTTCACCAAAAACAGCCAGAATGTACTCTAACCAACCTTTTTGACCTATTGAAAACAAACATTTATCAAAATGAAGACTAGCTATTTCGGAACAAACTTGTGGGTAGTCGAAACTAAAAGGGGTCGACATCTTCCATCTGTGACGTGATAAAAAATAAAAATGTACATGTTTGCATTGACTTATTGCAGCTAATTAAAAAATATGTAATTTACTGCAAGGACATTTTTTTTATTTTTTTGTAAACTAGTGTTATTATTCCATGTTTACAAGTCGCTCGGTACATGCAACAATGGCGCGCGCCGGGCGACAAGATGTCACATGCGGTCGTGGTTATGCAATTTTCAAACTAATGTCGATTTCAAAGAGTGCATATTACGATGTGTTGGGATCGAATGGCTTACCCTGTTACAGAGTTACAGGGTATTGAAAGGGTAAGCCGTTCGGAAGGGGTTACACAACACCCGTTCGAGAGTGTAACACGTATCATAGGGTTTATTTTTGAAGCGCTTAAAAAAACCCGTTCAAAAACCCTTTCAACGAGTACCCGGCCGGTCCCTGCTAAAAAGGCCACTTTAGCAGAATCATTTTAGAATATACAAAATATACACCACACAACAATCTGTCAAATTTCATTTTTAGGGTTCCGAAAAAAAAAGGAACCCTTATAGGATCACTCGGGTGTCTGTCTGTCTGTCTGACTGTCTGTCTGTCTGTCTGTCCGTCTGTCACAGCCAGTTTTCTCCGGATTCACTGGACCGATTCTGTTCAAATTTGGTACACATATGGACTTCTGTGACCCAAACACGGACGCGTTACGTAAATCATTAAATTTTCAGTATGGGGGTCACTTTTGGGGGTCAAACTTTAAAATTAAAAAAAAAATGTTTTTTGAACAATATCTTGTGCCATATCAAATGAAAGGGCTTACTGTGAGGGTTTTAATTATATTTTTTTCATAATTTTACAATAAATGGTTTTGAAGTTATTCAAGCAATTAGACGAAAAATGACTATTCCCCCCCTTATCTCCGAAAGTACTGAGCCTAAAATTTTGAAAAAAAATGGAGATAATAGAGCTTTACCTAAAGATTACAGGAAAACCTATTAGAAGTCTGCAGTGTTAAAATAACATGTTAATAAAATGAAATTCGTTCGGAACCCTTTGCACGCGAGTCCGACTCGCCCTTGGCCAGTTTTTATCTTTATCGCTAACGCATTAGGTTCAAGGTTGATTGGGAAAATTTGACAGTGACGGGAAGCGTGATGTGCTTTCTGATTCTGCTAAAGAGAACTTTTTAGCCCCCTGGTAAACCAATATTTGTTTAGATCGGTGTACCCTTGTTTCGCAGACAGAAATTTCATAGAATTTCGTTTTGCAGAAAATGTTTCACATAATATTTGGTCCTTGTAATTTTATGTCGAATATGATTGTTACAAAAACTATTTACTAGAATGAAAACGTATTTCACAGAAACATAATTCAATGAATTTCAAGATCACATTTTTTTATTTAACAAATTTATCAAACAGCAGAATTATTTTTTAACGAATATTGTTTGCCCGGTGTATTTCCCATAGTATTTTATATTTCAGTGAAAATAATATTAAATTATAATTTAATATTATTGTTTTATAATATGTATGTCCATAGCATACGTCTTTTAAGATGGCAGAATTGTATTCGGAATAATTTTACTACGCATATTGTCATATAAAATAGCATTTTAACCTTAAATTAAAATACGATTTTAAAAAATCAACATGTGTGATAAAATAAAATTGTGATAGAAACGAATCGCTGTAAAACCGACCTCACGTAGTCTTATCAGCCCGACCCCTAGAGTGTAATTTAAGCCCGCGTAGGCGCGGAGGGGCAAGGCGGCCCGTGAGCTGAGGAGCAGGTGTTATAACGCCCGCCGCCGCGGCTGAGGCTGGCCGGCACGGCCGGCCAGCAAGCCGAAGCTGCGGTGGTGAGCGTTAAAACCATCTGCGACGATAAGTTCGCATGGGATGGTGGCAGAAACCATGCCTGCTGCATTTTGCATGCTCGCCTGCATACCGTCTGCTTGCTTGCATTCTGCATGTTGCATGCTCGTTTGCGTGCCGCATGCTTGCTTGCTTGCATGCTGCATGCTTGCTCGCTTGCATGCTGCAAGCTTGCTTGCTTGCATGCTGCATGCCGCATGCTTGCTGCATTCATGTTGCATTCTCGCCTGCATACTGCATGCTTGCTTGCATTCTGCATGTTGCATGCTCGTTTACGTGCTGCATGCTTGCTTGCTGCATGTTGCATGCCGTATGCTTGCTGCATGCTTGCTGTACCTATGCTTGCTGCATGCTTGCTGTATGCTTGCTGCATTCATGGTGTATGCTTGCTGCATGCTTGCTGTGTGCTTGCTGCATTCATGGTGTATGCTAATTGTTTGCATAGTTTTGTATTTTATTCCCATCGTTTTTGCCACCGTTGCCGCTTCGCGGGGTTCCGTTGAGCGGGTCCGAATGAGGGTATGCATTTTGTCAAACGTTTAGAAACTGTCACTCGATAAAATGTTTTTCTTGGTAACAAGTTATATAATATTAACTACTCAATATGTGGATAAAGAATATTTGATTTGTTATTCTATGATATAATGAATATCGAAACAAAGTTTATTTGTTACAAAAATCTATCATTTAACTTTATTCTAAGTAAGTATTCTGCGTATTGGTTATTCTATGAAATGAAAATAAGAGAAAATTTTTATGTGAAACGAAATTCTATGGAACTGTCTTTTATAAAACAACGCACAACCGTTTAGATCAGACAGCACTACAGCTTACTCATCTGGAAAAGTGTAAACTCGAATGTGCATCTGGAAATCTTTTGATACAAAAAATCTAGTTGCTGTGACATTTGTTTGCTTTTCTATAAGACCTACTGTCCTCACTGAATTAATTTTACCATAGTAAACTGAAAATCAGAAATTATTTAGAATAGGGACTACTCACACTTATTCAGCTCCATTCGCGTTTTGCTGAACGATTTTGGTCACACTTAATACAGTTCTGGTTCTATCAGCCGCATACAGCGTCGTAAGAATGAGAAAGGCGCTGAATCCGCTGCGAAGACGGTAAGATGTACATCTGTGGCTTCCGCAGGACCACCGACGCCAATCGCTTCCATATTTGGTAAATAATGAGTTCTCAATTGGTACTAATTAGTACTGGAACAAAAAAATTGGAACCTTCGTCAATTTCGAGAAAATCTACTTTGAAGGTGGTCTGGCTATAGTCACGCTCTTTACTCATTTAGTATTGTGCTCTTAAATGGACAGTTCTATGTGCGATATAGTTAAAATTAAATGTAAAAAATTAAAACGCAAACGACAGTGGGTCGACCCAGTACAGGTACAGTCCAAGAGCTATTTGAAGGATTGAGAATTTACCGCTCTCTGACTTTTTTCTTGGCAATTTGTTCGAAGAGATTTCTCTTCGATCTAGGTCTTGAACTATACCTTAAAAATACTCATTATATCTTCTAAACTAAGACCCGACTCAATCTGTGACCTGGCGAAAAATTGCGACTAATTAGCGACTTCTTCTTCTTATCGTGTGGGCAGTAAGGTCTAACGACCCCACACACCCTAGTGTTAGAGTTTCTAAACCGCCTCAAGGGCCTCTGACATGGTTTATTTGACGACCGCCATTTGGCGGCCGGGACCACCGGCTTATACGAGCCTTCCGAAGCACGGAATTATCTTTTTATCAGACAATCAGGTGATTCAAGCCTGCAATGTCCTAGCCAAACTGGAAAACAACTTTACAAAGTATACTCTTCCCGTGGGAATCGAACCCACGACGGTGGTTTAGGCCTTTGCCTTGTGACCCGGTGGTCACAAGGCAAAGGCCTAAACCACTCGACCACGGAGGCCGTTAGCAGTTAGCGACTAAATTAGGGAGAGAAAACAGATCTTCGCTTGGTACCCTAGCTTTTGAGATTCAAATGGACCAAGCTAGAGTAGGCGCATCCCAGATCGACCACCTGTAAACCCTTATAACTTATGAACCAGCGACCGACTAATTCTGATATTTGGCGACTAATTAGCGACATTTTTTATGTTATCAAAATTAAAGTCCCTGATGGTGGCCATGCCAGTGTCAGTCACACTTCACCTTAGTGACAAAGCTCACAAAGTGAGCTTTATTACACTCAGCACAAATCTTACACAAATACGAATTTAATACCTCACCTCGGATTCCGCTGTCGAGACACTTACAGAATAGCACTATAGCACTGTTCCGCCGTGTTCGGCGCTGAATGCGGCGGAACAGCGCTGAACGCGGCAGAACAGCGCTGCACTTTATCTATAGCACTCGCATGATAATAACACATTTGTCCTCATTTTATTCTTGTTTGCCGCGAAAGCAGAATAGTCGCGGAAAGTTGAATGTATGCGTACGCATCTCCATACATAATCGTTGTTTTCTATGGGCATAAGCTGAATAAGTGTGAGTAGTCCCTTAAAAACAAAAACGTCGTGTGCAACAGAGTTTAAAAGAAACCTACATAATTATAGCCTGAGATCAAAAAAGTTTCTATCATGTATCTGACATTTGTCTCTTTTTTTGACTATATTGCATGTCAATGTCATCATCATTTTAGATTGAAAGGTATCAAATAGGTACTACGAATAAAAAAAATATTTGAGAAGTTTTGCGATTCCCCCATAATCGGCTATATCTGGGACGAAGGTATAAAATACGATAAAGTTCTTGAAGAGTTACTTTGGGTTCCAAATAAAGGCACAAATCTAGAGTCGAACAAGGAACGTGAATGAAAAGATATTCTTAAAATGGGTCCAAAAGCTAAAACGCCTCCAAAAAGTATTAAAACAGCAACATCGACTACTACAGACAATCAAACAGATATACTACTAATGGAATCCACCGTCAGTTCCACAGCTCCCCGTACCGTCAGCCTGACTTTAATAATGAAAGGCGCCCATCCAGGTCCAGGCGAATTTCATTTGTTTGCCTATTTTAACGGAGTTATGATGCTAACAGGAAAATGGGCTCACGACGAGATTCTTGAGTCAGACGCGCTGCCTTTTCTAAACTTGAACGTTGGAAACATTCAAACGATGATCGCCAATACTCCTTTGATTCTTCTACTGCGTGTCGTCGGAGCAAAACTTAGGGATTCCGACCCGTTAGCTCATCCGGATAACCGTGCCGGTGCAAGTGTAGATTTATTTCCATTGCTGTTGGGAGAGCAAAAAATATTGCTGACATCGCCGTTAGTTTCTATTAGTACAGGAGAAAGGACCGAGTTCTCGGTTATAGTTCGTGCCATCTCGCCTGGTACCAGTGATGATACACTGGTTCCTTTAGTACTTACCATGATTTCTGTCAACTGTATGCCAGTAGCCAGAGAGAACACGTTCTATATGAGTGCCATTGGATTAGATCAAGTACATGATCCAAAAGCTATAAACTTCAATTTATCCCTGAGTACACCTAGCGCTAAGAAAATTGTCTTTGCAGCTGTTAGCGTTGCCGGCTATGCCGCCGATACAGCAATGAACGTCCACACTGAAGATCAATTTATTCCAGATGATTTAAAACGTGAAGATACAAGTAGCTGTCGTACCTTCTATTGGAACGCCATGAGACGAGTGCTGATTGATCCTGACAAGCTATATGAAAGACTGTCTTCACCATTTATGATCGAAGTGGCGGGTATGCCTCGAACTGGAAAAATAGATGTGCGAGGACGTTATATGGGATCAGTAGATGCAAGAGTGTTATTAGAACCAGGTCAGATGGGTGTCACTGTCTGTTCGAAGTTGATACTTTATGATGAATTTAAGACACCTGGTAATATCGGCCCATTACTTGATCTTCCCCCCACGAGTGCTAAAGCGAGTGCGCGTGACGCTAATCCGAATGTAACGGATGAATTCGACCATACTCCATACGCTGTGATAAGACTAGATTTAACAGATAATTTAGTCCCTAAATCTAAATTGGAAAATCTTTATCATATTATGGGTTGTCTTCCGCCAGAAGAGGGCGATGTCCAAGTTAAAGTGGATTCAGAATCCGATAGTCTTCAGCTTGGGTCTGGAATTGATGCGAGGACCATAAGAAAGGAAGAAGGTGCTCTGGCCGTGCATAAAGAGCTAAGTGGGCTTGCTTGTAAGGGAATGATCCCAATGAACCAGGGTATAAAACGAACTGCTGCGAATCGACTACTGACGCGAGTGAGAACAATGCTTAAAAGTTTCCCTCCGGGTGAATGTTCCTATCTAGATTATGAGGACATAGTAACTGGACAGCATGCTGCGAGTAGACGAGCAGTGCAAGCTTCTTTTGCTCCTCAACCACCACCGCCTCGTCTTCCGGAAAAACCCGCAGCAGCGAGATGTCGTATGGCCGGAGATACTAGAATTGCCAATACACATTTAGAGACTAGCTTGAAAGTGGCAGGATGTCGCGAAAGCTCATTAATGTCTAAGGTTTTACGTTGTCTAGAAGATCGCAAAGATGAAGATGCTAAGAATTACTTGTCGGAAGCTTTAAAAAATTTTAGTACGAATAGATACTTACTATGGATTTTTGGCGGCCTACAATTTGATGATGTAAAGGGAGGTAAGGATAAAGCCGGTGCAGCGCTACGCATTGCTGTGAAAGGTGAATATTCAGACGGCACGGGTAATTCAATTGGTTGGGCGGCCATGCACACTTTCCATCATTGTAATGGCAATATGTATGCAGCATTTGTTGCTGCGCAGAAAATGAGGAAAGCCTTTTCGTTGCCGATAGAGTGGGACCGGCTTCTTGAGCGATGGACTAATACCAGTGGGGAGGAGGAAATATATTGGATACCAGGAGTTGTGGCAAGTGATAACCCTTTGCTAATTGCAGCTGCGTTTTTTCTTTGCCTCCGATGCTACAAATTTTCCGAAAAACTTTTGCAGTGTGTGGAGCACGGCTGTTTAAATCGTGGCACTGACCGCTTTGAGTTTAAAGTATGCCCAGATACGTATTACTTGCGAGCTGCATCACTTATTCTAAGAAATGACTTTCATTCTGCTATGCAAAAGATCAATAAAGCAACACATTTGTTTGGGCCTACGCCTATAATGGCTCAAATGCGTGCAACATGTCTGGCTCGTAGTCGTAACTGGGATAAAAAATGTGACAAAGCACTGCAGCGAGCTGAAAGAGCCGGTTCCTCGCTTTGTTCCTCGCTTCTGTATTCATCAGCTATGTCCGAATTTAAGGTAAATCCTATGTCGGCGCTGCAGAGGGTTGCGACTGCACACAAAAAGAATCCTTCAGGTCATACAGCTCTTCTTATTGGACGGATTTATGCTGTGATGGGCGATCAGTGGTTGGCTGAACGTTGGCTGGCCGTCGCTGTCAACACCGAGCCCTTATTGGCTGATGGGTGGGCAATGTTGGCTCTACTGGCGATGTACAACAGGAACGTTGACAAGGCGCGAGTTATGTTGCGAACAGCAAGGCAGGCGGGGCCTGTCAGTCCTGATTTAGAAAAAGAGTTAAAAGTAGTTATGAAAATGGTGGAACTAGACCGATTGCCAGACTTCCTTGTAAAGAATCTGTGTTTTTGCGATCAAGTTTAAAACCAACCTACCGTTTGCCAACACTCCAACAGTCTACGTATTAAGTAGGTTGTTTTTATTTATTTTTTCCTAACTTAGATAGTTTCATTCAGAACAATTTTATTTCGATATCTACGTGTCCCTTAATTAGTTTTCTATTTATAATGATTTTAATAAACGTCCAAGAAGAAATCTTTTACTTGTCATCTATTACTTGTCACTAAAATGCTAGTACAGAACAGCTGATTTTATTTTATTTTTATGAAAGTCTATTTTCTGCATAGATTATGTCTCTCTGATTGATACTGCGTAGGAATAAAATGTAGATTGGTCATAAAAAATCTTCCAGTAATTATTGGTTCCAAACATATTGTGTTGCGTTGTGCAATACAATAAAAATCAATAATGTCAATAATAATTTGACAACACGGTTGGCGCAGCGGTTCAGCGATTAACTGCTGCGCTGCGTGTCGTGGGTTCGATTCCCGCACGGCACAAATATTTGTATGGCCTACAGATAGTTGTTGTTGTTGAACTATTATCAGCATTTTTTTTCAAAATTTTAAGCTCAGTAGTTTCGGAGATAAGTGGGGGAATGTTCATTTTTGGTCTAATTTATTGAATAACTTCAAACTATTTATTTTAAAATTTTAAAAAAACATATATTTTTTTAATAAAATATTAAAAACCTCACGGTAAGCCCTTTCATGTGGTATGTCACACGATACAGTTTGAATAACTTTTTTTTTAAGTTTATTTTTATTAATCGTTAAAAAAAGATTAAACGGTCAACGATTAAAAAAAAAGAAACTTAAAAAAAACTCACTCAAACAACAGTGACCTACTAAAAAAAATATTTGTTTACGTAACGCGCCCGTGTTTGGGTCACAGAAGTCCATATGTACACCAAATTTGAACAATCGGTCCAGTAGATCCGGAGAAACCGAGTGATCCTATAAGGGTTCCGTTTTTTACGGATGTTCGGAACCCTAAAAATAAATAAGTAAAACATGCGACTATGATGCATGATCAATTGATCATAATTATGTTCGTTTGGGGATTGCCCAGCTATTATAAGTCGCGAGTTCCCAACGCGACCTCGCCTCATGATGATCATGATCCCGAAACGAACACGTTGATAAATAAAATCAGTAAACAAGATGTGATACCTATGTCACTTGGTCCATCGTCTTGCTCTCTTGCTCTCATCCCAATTTATTTGGTGTTGGCTCAACAAGTCCTCACCCCGGAAAGTTGCCTTAAACATATTTTGCTTGAATATTTAAATCTATGGCTTGAATAAATACGTTATGATGCCTTAAGAATAGATAAGAACTGATTTTTTGCACTAATAATAATTAATGGTTAAAAAGCCTATATTAAAGCTGTTTTTTTATTGTTTTTTACTATTAATCTATTTGTATATCATTTTTTATACTTACACTTAATTATACACCTATAATAACATTAAATGAAAAGAACAAACCAGTAAAAGTTTAAGGCTAGGTTCATATGATCGCGCGGCACCGCGCGGATCTACTAACCGCGGGGCACAAGATCACACTAAATAGAGTTTATCGTCTACATTACCGCGCGTTACCACGCGGTACAACTTCTACAAACCTGTTTCGACTCGTTCAGTTGATCCGCGCGGTTTGTGAGGCGTCCCGCGCGGTCATGTGAACCCAGCCTAATAGTCGAGTTACCTACCCATCACGCCTGATAATTTAATTTGATCCCGAATTATTTGAATCAATAATTCCACTATCCACATGAAAATATAACAGAATCAGATCATGTGGATATCCAGCGAGGGGTCTCCAATTCTAATCATTATATCGTTTGCCGCTCACGCCCGTGCCCCGTGGGTCGTATCCAATTGCACGATGTGATTCAACCGCTGGCATCATATACATGACTGCTAATATCGTCATGCTAATAACGTTATCATTATTACACTGTTCCATAGTTTAGAAAAACTGGCCAAATGCGAGTCGGACTCTCACACGAAAGGTTCTGTACCATAAACCGATAAAACACGTTTTTAGGGTTCCGAAAAAAAAGGAACCCTTATACGATCGGGTGTCTCGGGTGTCTGTCTGTCTGTCTGTCTGTCTGTCCGTCTGTCACAGCCAGTTTTCTACGGATCCACTGGACCGATTCTGTTGAAATTTGGTATACATATATGGACTTCTGTGACCCAAACACGAACGCGTTACGTAAATTATTAAATTTTTAGTATGGGTGTCACTTTTTGGGTCAAACAAGAAAATTTAAAAACAATTTTTTTTTTTAAATATCGTGTGATATATCAAATGAAAGGGTTTACTGTGAAGGTTTTAATTATATTTTTTTCATAATTTTAAAATAAATGGTTTTGAAGTTATTCAAGAAATTAGACGAAAAATGACCATACCCCCCTTATCTCCGAAACTACTGAGCCTAAAATTTTGAAAAAAAATGGAGATAATACATCTTTACCTAAAGATTACAGGAAAACCTATTAGAAGTTTGTAGTGTTAAAATAACATGTTAAAAAAAAATCGTTCGGAACCCTTTGCACGCGAGTCCGACTCGCACTTCGCCAGTTTTTTTGTAAAAGAGCCTTAGTACATTTTTAATTTAATTTATATTTTATTATTTGTTGTTATGGTTGCATATTAGAAAATCAAAACTTTTTTGAGCAAATTTCAAAAGAACAACGTACAAATCAACAAAGTTTAAAATAACGATGGTCATTTGATCAAAAGTTCAGCTGACCAAAGTCTGGAATATCAATGTTTATATTATTTATTACACTATTGACCAAATCGTTTAAAGGTCAAAATGGATTACTGGCGACTCACCATAGTTCTGGGTGGTTTAAAAAAAAAATAACCACGAAGGCTAAGGCGGGAGCTCCGCTCCGCTTCGTTCCTGCCTAGCCTTCTAACTTAACCTATCCGAGTCGGGGTAGTCTGAGTCGGGGATATTTTAAAATTACATCTAGCAACTTTTGATCAGTCGTTCATTTGATGTCACATACATTGGGATTTTAATATTTTTTTAAATAAATCATTTGGTCATTTAAATTTTGTTATTTCATTTATTGTTCTTTTGAAATTGGCTCAAAAAAGTTTTGATTTTCTAATATGCAACCGTTGTTATAGCGGCAATAGAAAAAATAGCAATTCTGTGAAAATTTCAACTGTCTACCTATTATATTACGGGTTCTTGAGATACAGCCCGCTGACAGACAGGCGGACGGACGGACAAGGGAGACGGTAGTAATAGGGTCCCAGGGTCCCGTTGGTTACCTTTGGGTACGGAACATACGGTTCCAGTGGGAACAACCACGTGAGCAAAGCCGCGAGAAAATAATGATTTTTAGCAATTTCGTTTTGTAACAAATTATTGACCTTTACAAGTACATGCAAATGGCCTAATTGCAGTAAATGATTCAACATTGACTTTGACATGAATTTAGTGAATTTGCACTTGTTAGTCACGGTTTTCTGGGATTTTAATTGTGGCGTATAGTTTACCTACTATTGTTCGAATATTTGAATATGAAATATCATGTTATTGGGGGCTTTCCAAATTGTTCTTCATATAAAACAACTATCTGAATAACACTTATTCAGCTTAGATTTTCCATCGGCAAAAATTACAAAAATCATTACATTTGGAGGATGTAATTTCTTAAATAGGTTTTAGGTATAAATGAAAGATACCTACGATTTATATCGTGCATACAAAAAGCAGCTGTTAATTTTTGGCCAAAAACTCGACAAAACTCACGGAACATCAGATTTTTTGTATAATTCGTGTCTTTATTTGACACGTAACGGTATGGTCTTTTTAGGGTTCCGTACCAAAATGGTAAAAAACGAATCCTTGTGGTGTGACAGTCTGTCTGTCTGTCACAGCTGGATATTTGAAGAACTACTAATGCTATCAACTTGAAATTTGGAATAGTTTTAGATGACGTTTGCTCAACTATTTTGCAAAGAAAGACAGCGACTGAAATGGGTTCTTGAAAATTCGAAGTATCATATGAAAGAGCGCTATTTGCACATTCTCTAACATTATTTCGTTTTTTTTTAGGCTTGAAAAATGAAAAATCTGAAAGTATTCTATTTGATAGAAGTTTATATAAAGATTACAGGAAAAATAATACGATGTCTCTAAAGATTAGCTCCACTATCGGTCAAGAAATGCGCTGATCTAAAACTGCAATATACACTGCAGTATTAAAATTCTCTGACGAATATAGGCCTCGGCGATGAAAATTTAGGAACATTTCACATTTTACTTGTATGATGGTACAGAACCCTCGGTGCGCGAGTCCGACTCGCTCTTGACCGGTTTTTTTTAAATCAAAATCTGGCAGTATAAAACAGCTCTTCGATACATTCCACGCTTCTGCGTCCTAACATCTATTAAGTACTTCACGTTTATTATTTAGGTAATTAGGTACCTATTTAGAACGAACTGTCATTTTATCGTCCCCACTATAAATTTCTCAAGTCCTATGCTACTCCTAGCTCCTAGGGGACAGCTTACCCCACTAATGAAGATAGCGTCACAATGACAGGCCCTGCGTCCATTCCATTAGTCCACTTACTGTGTTAACCGAGCCGTGGGTGGTGCTGGGGACAGCAGCTGAACTCGGTTCACTTTTATTGACAACAGTACATGCGTTTGCGCAGAAGTTTTACCTACTTGGTATTTTTTGTGTTATCTGTCACTTTGAGCACTTTAAACAACACACCGGTTTGTAATCTACCCGTACTTTATAACGTCCTATATAGTACCTATCACCCAGGATTTCGCCACATAGCACTGTACTATTTGACCCGCGCATTTCGTCTGCTCCGCTCCTATTGCTCTTAGCGTGATGAAATATAGCCTATAGCCTTCCTCGAGAAATGGGCTATCTAACACTGAAAGAATTTTTCAAAGCGGACCAGTAGTTCCTGACATTAGCGTGTTCAAGCAAACAAACTCTTTCAGCTTTATATATTAATTACTAGCTGAACCGCGCAACTTCGCCTGCGTCACATTTTTCATTACTGCTCCGCTCCTATTGGTCTTAGCGTGATGATATATAGCCTACAGCCTTTCTCAATAAATTGGCTATCTAACAATAAAAGAATTTTTCAAATCGGACCAGTAGTTCCTGAGATTAGCGCGTTCAAGCAAACAAACAAACAAACTCTTCAGCTTAATACAACGTGTATCAGAATAAACGCAATACCTCTTAAGGGGTCATTGTACTCATCATTATGAACAACATTAACTATGGGACCAACACCGTGCGCATCACCGTGCCAACCTGTGCGCATAACTCGATAAAATGTACTGAACAGCAGATTTTTTTTTCGCGATTATTCTGTTACACGTGTATATTAGTATAGAAGTATACATAGATTACACATATAGTATTACCCAGGATTTCACCACACAGCATATATTCCTTAAATATGAGAACAATGAAGATTGGTGGCTGTGATGGTCTTTTGAGAAAAGAACCACAGATTTGAGAGGGCCTGCACAGCGATTCTGTTAACATCTGCACCGTGTAAGCTGAAGTAAGTAGTGAAGAGGACATGAAGTAAGCAGTCAATACATACAAACAAAATTGATTTACAGTTCACGCTCACTAACACCTTAGCTTACACGATGTGATGTTTATTTATTATTATTTTGAACATTTTGGGAACACATTCATAGTGCGTACAGCTAAGGAGTGGAATTCCCTGCCAGAGACTGTTTTTCCTGATAGCTACAACCTGGGAGTCTTTAAGTCAAGAATGAATAGGTTACTTCTAGGCAAGCGTGCTCCTTCTTCGACCACATCATCGCTTACCATCAGGTGAGATAGTGGTCAAACGCGTGCATATCAATAGTAAAAAAAATAATCACAAAACAACACACACAACAACACACACACAACAAACACAACACAAAACAATAACAACAAATAATACATTAACACATACATTTGTTCTAAAAGGTAAAACCCAAGCTAACAAAAGTAGTCATACATTGCTATTAGGAGCACACGTTATGCAGTGGACCACATATTAAGTGTGACGTTTAAGTGTGAAGTGTGTCTGTTATGTAGACATAATATACCGGCTGTCCAGGATCCCAAGTCTGCTATTACAATAGTGTCAGAATGGTCTATCATTGATTTCATAATGGTTGACAAGATTCTATGCCATTTCTTTCAATGGAGTGTCAGTGGTTGCCCACTGGATATAAAAGCATCATTATGACTTTCCAGTGGTCAACCACTGACACTCCATTGAAAGAAATAGCATAGAATCTTGTCAAAATCAACCATTATGAAATCAATGATAGACCATTCTGACACTATTGTAATAGCAGACTTGGGGCCCTGTTAGTGCAAGCAAACGCTTGCACTTACACAAATGTGTTGATCAACTCAGGACTGCTAAGTCTTTAAGGTGCATTGGTATCAATCACACTACCAAAGTATTTTTATCCGACTTCTAAAAAAGGAGGAGGTTGTCAATTCTGCGGGTATCTTTCTTTTTTTTGTGCATGTACACCGATTACTCCGAGGTTTCTCATCCGATTTGTGTGATTCTTTTTTAGTTCGATGATGCATACTTGCCATTTGGTCCCGTAAAAATTGATATAGTTTGGTTCAGTAGTTTTTATTTTATGAGCATTTTTTCTTATTTCAATTTCTGTGAAGATTAAGACGTCGTCCAAGTATCACCACTTAAAAGTGAAAACTAAAAAACATTTTACAAAAAAAATAAGTATAAAATAACCTTAATTTCGGAAGTCGGTGTTAAAAACGAAGATACAAAACCAAAAATACCGACTTCCGAAATTAAGGTTATTTTATACTTTGTAGTGTTTGTTTTTGGAAGTCGGTTATACTTTTTTGTTTTGCAAAAAAGCTTTTTATGTTTTCAAAGTAGATTTTCTGTATCTCTGCTGTATCATGTTCTACGAAGTTACATAGTGATTTAATTTGATACGTCGGGAACTTGGCGCCTGTCTGCCCTCGATAGGTTTATACAGATGATAGGGAGAGTTAAAATGTATGAGAAAGTTAAAATCTGACTAAATAAATACTGCAGGGAACTTACCAAGCACTCAACACATGGGCAGAACAACAATTCGTTCGTGTGCCCGCAACCCGTGCATGAACACAAGTCACATATCATCATCGTCATCTTTATCATTATATCAGCCATAAGACGTCCACTGCTGGACATAGGCCTGCCCCAAAAGGGGGGGGGGGGTTGCCATAATCGCTACGCTTGGCAGGCGGTTTGGCGATCGCAGTGTATGGTGTTGATTTTTACAGAGAACGCTGCTGCCCATTCTCTGGCGAGTCCCTTAGTCGCCTCTTACGACACCCACGGAAAGTGATGGGATAGTATTATTCTTTTACGGCACCATACGGCACCGGCCGACATCATACGGCTTAGCCACATACATATAGCTACTTAAAACCACGACTCAGATGCGGGTTGTGGGCACACGAACGAATCACTGCTCGACCCATACGCTGAGTTCTTGGCACTAAAAGTGCCAACAGTTACAGTGTTACTTACATTTGTAACTTCACATTAAATTGACTGAGAAGGTTCTATTCCATCCACCATCATCTGCCTAACCTTTGCCCAACTACATTGGGAACGGCTTCCAGTCAAGCTGGATTCATGAAAGTATTTGACGTGGAGCGGCTGCCTACCAGACCTCCACAACCCATCAACTGGGTATAACACGGTTCTTCTTGGCAAGACTGGAGTCAGATTTACTGGCTTATGACAATCCGTCTCGACTGCCAAAGATCTACAAATAACAGCCGGGACCAACGGCTTAACGCGCTTTCCGAGGCACGGAGGAAACTCGGTATATTAAGATAATCACCCATCCACATACCAACCGTTGCTTAACTTTGAAGCTCGACCGTGCGGCTGTTATTATTACAGGATCATCTTTCATCTTTTTTTTTATTGGGACAAGCCCGCCACACATTCCCAACCTCAGCAACTCCTGACAGCCAGAATCAACAGTGGATGTCCTTTGCATCGGAGTCTTGATTTGTTTGCAAGCCAATCTATGGCGAAATGGTTCTAATAATGTACACCATAGCTCTTCTAACGGCGCACAGGACCGGTTGTTGTGGCAACACTTGGGGGAGGCCTATGTCCAGCAGTGTACGTCTTTCGGCAGATATGATGATAGCATCTTTTGTACCGCATTTAATGCGAATAAGTTATTATCTTGATATAGCCATTAACCGATAGATTTTCTAGAATTCTAATTAGAAGTTGGTCGTAACTTTTCGCTGTCATTATTGGAGCATCATTATTATGAAAAGTTACAATTAGGTCTGTGTCCAACACATGTTGGTTCTGTGGCGTCACATATTGTGCATCTGTGAACGCACCTTAGATATAGAATTGCATGTGTTAATATTTAAGGGAAGAACGCACCCTTGTTAAGTAGCAACACAAGAGACTATTCGGGGCGCTATCCTTACAGCCCTTTCACACGGATCCTGTTAAAAACTGGGCTGCCGTGTGAAAGGGCTGTTAGCGTCGCTTGCTTGCCAGTCAACCCGCTACGCGACACGGAGTACGTTCGTCCATTCAATCTTACACAGTTATTAAATACATAGTTACTAGTGTTCGTAACTGCTACTATTTTATAATATACATATTATATTATTTCACAGTAGCAGTTAGGGACACTAGTAACTATATCTAACTATTCGTCTTGTATAGCTCCATCCTTCTCCCTCACTACAACGATGATGAGTTTATTACGTCACAACATGGCCGCTGTAATCAAACAACAGTCGTTCTGCGAAAAATCCGAATCACGTATGATTCTCTGAGTAATCAACACAATTGAGACGAAAATAATATGATTATTAAGATGACACACTCGTTGCCAACCAGGTTAATCACCTTATCTCACTGGCTAATAAAAGCAGATAAAAAAGCCAGTAAAGTGCGCGTCAGACTCCCATGCGGAGGAGTTCCGTACCATCGTTGGACCCAACCTCTTGGGAAATTTTTGGATTCTATCTCATGAACTTTAAAAGAGACTTCAACCTCAGGGTTTGTTTCAGTGTGCCTTCTTAGTTAGGAAACACCTTCATCTAGCTTAAAATTACCAAAAAAAAAATTGACGTGTAAAAGTGTTATGTTTAACCTATTTACCAAATTAATATCATGTATAATCTAATTTAAACAAAACGTAGTGTGGGACGCCCTGCGGCACGATGTATCGAATGATTTAAAGAAGGTGGCTGGCAGCGGATGGATGCGGACTGCTCAGGACGGGGATGGTTGGCGCTCTTTAGGGGAGGCTTACTTTCAGCAGTGGACGGATATTGGCTGCAATGATGATGATGATAATCTAATTTAACGGCAAATGCCCTATAGTTTTTGCGAGTAGGTTTCCAAAAAACTTTTTTACAAAAAACGTAACCGACTTCCAAACCAAAACACTACAAATTATAAAATAACTTTAATTTCGGAAGTCGGTGTCAAAAAACGCAATAACCAAAAACACCGACTTCCGAAAATAAAGTTATTTTATATTTTTATATTTTTAGTGGTACCCATTCACAGCATACCGGCGTGATGTTATGTTATGAAAATAAAATTTACTAAGTGCTTTCGGTGTAAAGGTCTCGTCAATACGAATGAAATAAGCCCAAACACTTGGTAGTTCCTACATACCGATGTGGAGTTCCCTTGACTCTCTGTCGTCTCCATCATCAGGTCTGATCCAAACCTTCATTCTTTTGTAGTATCACCCGATACACACACGAATATCAAGTTTTTACCACATGCGTGTCTACAATTTTCGAGAGTTGCCCTCGATTTCTCAGAGTCTCCATCATCAGATCCTGACGTGGTGGCAATGGGACCATCTCGAAAGCATACCCTTTCATATAAAAAAAGATTAATCGAAATCGGATCATAAACGACGAAGTTATCCGCGAACAAAATATATAAATATACGCTGTCGAATTGAGACCCACCTTCTTTTTTAGAAGTCGGTTAAAAATGCGGTATTGCGAATCAAACACTCGCACGTGACACTTTGTGAAAATTTCCACTGTCTGCCTATTGCCGTCGAAGGACAGACGAACGAATGGACAACAGGTACGGAACCCTAGAAAATAACGTCATTTGAAAGTTGGTATGGTAATTTCTTCTGGCTCTAATTTATTCCAGTTTGATCATTTGATATATAATATGAACTTGTTATAATGTAATTTGGTTGCCGAACTGGATTAACTACTTTTACGCTGTTGCCAACCGTATTTTTATTGCTTTTAAATTGAGTTAAAAGAGAGCATTGTGGATTGTGGGCAGGCTTTTGAGAATGTTTTGTTTAATTCTAACCTTTCGAACTTTGTTGCGTCGGTTTTTCAATCTTACCCAGATGAATTTCAATATTTTACTGGTAACGACTGTCTATGTGAGGGCCAATTCTACTATTTTTTAAGCAACGTTTCCATTCCCATGACTGACAATAAAAAACTGGCCAAGTGCGAGTCGGACTCGCTTGCAAAAGGTTCCGAACTAATTTAATTTTGTAACATGTTATTTTAACACTATAGACTTCTTATGGGTTTTCCCGTAATCTGTAAGTAAAGAATATTATCTGCATTTTTTTCAAGATTTTAGGCTCAGTTGTTTCGGAGATAAGAGGGGGAATGGTCAGTTTTGGTCTTAATTCTTGAATAACTTAAAAAACTATTTATTTTAATAATGAAAAAAGAAATATCATGAAAACCCTCACAAAAAGCCCTTTCATTTGATGCGTCACACGATACAGTTCGAAAAAACTTTTTTTGAAGTTTTCTAGTTTGACCCGTAAAAGTGACCCCATACTCAAAATTTATTTATTTACGTAACGCTTCCGTTTTTGGGTCACAGAAGTCCATATGTGTACTAAATTTCAATAAAATCTGTCCACGAGATCCGGAGAAAACTGGCTGTGACAGACGGACAGACAGACAGACAGACTGACACCCGAGTGATCCTATAAGGATTCTGTTTCTTACAGATGTTCGGAACCCTAAAAACATCATGAAATGCGAAGGTTGCTAGAAAATGAGTAAAATTGCCTTTCTGTTGCCCTACTATGACGTGCCAATGCGATCAAGATTAAGCTGAGGAAAAGGGATAGTGTTATGCGTCTTGTATAACTCTGTCTCCTTCCGACACCTTATACACGATCGTTTTAAGACGTCATAGTAGGCCAGCTGATCTTCAAACCCAGATACTGGGACACGCTACCCGTTGGTAACTAAGATTGTTAGTCAACCTCAACGGATGTTGAGAACTTCCTCTGTGGTCGAGTGGTTTAGGCGTTAGTCTTGTGACCATACTTTGAAAAGTTGTTTTCCAGTTTGGCTTAAAGACATTGCAGGCTTGAATCACCTGATTGTCTGATAATAAAAAAGATGATTCCGTGCTTCGGAAGGCACGTATAAGCCGGTCGCGGTAGTCACGGCCGCCAAATGGCGGTCGTCAAATAAACCATGTCAGAGGCCCTTGAGGCGATTTAGAAACTCTGACACTGGTGTGGGGTCGTTAGATCTTACTGCCCACACGATAAGAAGAAGAACGGATGTTAGCCAAGTCAATCTGACTACCCTAGATTCTGGGCTCGGCTTCCAGCCCGTAATCGGATGCAGCTGAATACCAGTATTGTACATGGAGCGTCTGCCTACCAGACCTCTACAACCCAGTATCACGAAACCCCTAGGCAAAACTGCTGGTGCTGCGAAATTTGTTCGAAAGAATCACCGCGGCCCTGGAACGCAAAGGGCATTAGGCGGAACACGGTTAGGATTTTAGTCAGTAAGAGCCTTTTTTTTTTTTTTAACGGGGGGAAATCCTCATGGATGTCCTCCGCCCTGGGGCGGGCGGAGGGGTCTGTCAGACTCTTACTGACTAAAACCACCCCGGTGTTCCATCTCTCACTACGCCGGGGATCGCGAGAACTTGCGACTTCCGTGATCCCCGGCTGGTGCCGGCCCGCCTCTGCGGGCCACCTAGTCAGTAAGAGCCTGACACAACCTCCTGCTTCGCCCAGAGCGGGAGGAGTCATTTGATTATATCCCATCCTTTAAGGCGGTCGCAATCCATGTAATCAAGATGGAGTGACAGCTCACTTCGTGATCACTTCATCCAAGTCTTCACTTCGACATGTTTACAAAATCGACCGGCAGCTTTTAACATGCCGAAGTGAAGGAATGGGTAAAATGAGCACGCAATGAGCTGTCATTCCATTTTGATCAGGTACTTGGATTGACAGCTCACTTCGTCATCTCTTCACCCAAGCCTTAACTTCGACATGTATATAGAATCGCACTGCTGTTACATGCCGAAGTGAAGGCTTGCAAACAGAAGAAGACCGAGACAGAGATTCCCGGCCACCGTAGGCGCGGGCTTGCGGACGGCGAGGATTGGGTGGCTCGCGGTCCGATCAGAACCAGGCCCGAGTCGACGGCGCGTTGTGTTCCACGCGCGCCTCAAAGAGATGTCAGCATAGAAGAAGGGGTCGCTAGGGCCAGTGCCTGCCAGGGTTGCGGAATTTGTTCGAAAGGGTCACCGCGGCCCTGGAACGCAAAGGGCTCTAGGAGGAACACGGATGGGTTTTAGTCAGTAAGAGTCTGACACTCCCTTCTGCTTCGCCCAGAGCGGGAGGAGTCATGTGATGATTTCCCATCGATAAAAAAGGTTTCTAATCAAGAACTGTTTCCTTTCTAGTCGCATCAAAATCAAAATCAAAAGACATTTATTCAAATTAAGCTGAAGATCAGAACTTTTTGAACGTCAAAATTTACATGAAGAAAGTCCCCCAAATCGCCCAGCCCGTCCGCACTTTTTAGCTGGAAAGAAGAAGTGGCGGAACAAACTCCCCAGCAACCCAACTGTATATGTTAAGTTTGAAGAACTTGAATTTATAAAATGGTATTTTCATCATCATATCAGCCGAAAGACGTCCACTGCTGGACATAAGCCTCCTTCAAGTGTCGCCACAACGACCGGTCCTGTGCGTCTCGCATCCGTCGACTACCCGCGACCTTATTCGCAGTATTTTCTGTAAATAAAAACGGAATTGAATGTAGTTTATTTACTAGTAGTAAATAAACAATCTCCGCGCAATTTCCTAGCTTGCCTGCCGCAGAGAAAACATAGTTATGTATGGCATAAACAATGTTTTCCTTCGGCGCGTGTGGCTGCATCGTCGACAGTTTTCTCTTCATATTGTCACTAACTTAGAAATGGAAGATATTTTACGTTCAAGCTCCTTTTATTTATTTTTACTAGCTTCTGTCTGCGGCTTCGCTCGCGTTCAAGTTTTATTTTTGCTAAAAAAAAGTAGCCTCTGTACCAAAATTTATCAGTTCATCATTATCGCTTGTTTAACGTATTTTTAGGGTTCCGATAAAAAAAGGAACCCTTATAGGATCACTCGGGTGTCTGTCTGTCTGTCCGTCTGTCACAGCCAGTTTTCTCCAGATCCACTGGACCGATTCTGTTGAAATTTGGTACACATATGGACTGCTATGACCCAAACACGGACGCGTTACTTAAATCATTAAATTTTTAGTATATAGGTCACTTTTGGGGGTCAAACTAGAAAATTAAAAAAAAAGTTTTTTGAACAATATTGTGTGACATATCAAATGAAAGGGCTTACTGTGAGGGTTTTAATTATATTTTTTTTATAATTTTAAAATAAATGATTTTGAAGTTATTCAAGAAATTAGACGAAAAATGACCATTCGGGGGAATGGTCATTTTTCGTCCTTATCGCCAAAAAAAAAGGGATAAAAGATCTTTACCTAAAGATTACAGGAAAACCTATTAGAAGTCTGTAGTGTTAAAATAACATGTCAAAAAAAAAATTCGTTCGGAACCCTTTACACGCGAGTCCGACTCACACTCCTCCAGTTTTTTTGTAAATATGTATATTGCAGCTGTTTTTTGTCCCAATAAATAAAATAATCGCTTCAGCGATTTAGGCGTGAAAGCGTTACAAAGAAATAAACAATATCACCTTCGCATTTATAAAATTAGTTATGATTATATAATTTTCTTCCCGAAACAATTCCAGAGACTCTCAATCTTTTGTCCGAGTCAGATAATCTCGTTTTACAATATCTTTTCATTTTTTTTCTCCATTCCAGCAACTATTAATATATCTTACAACAATCGTATTTTTTTCGTATAAATATTAATTTCTTCTTATTACCAGAGTTCAGTCGATCCCGTTTGAAATTCCTCAACATATTTTTTTTCTATAACAGCATCTAGTATCTCGTTCCCTCCGATCTTCTTACTCAAATCAATCTCTTTTGTTACAGAGTACAGGCATATTCTGCACATTCTTCCTCGCCCAAGCCATCAAAGAGAGACGTCGAGCATCCATAAGGAATTCGACGACTATCAGAGAATCGACATTCGCGAATCCTGACGATTCCCTACTAGCTTCGCCCACTGCCCCAGCGCCTACCTTGCCTAAGTATTAGTAGAATTAGTAGGTATTATCTATAAGCTAAGAAATAAAAAGGCATCGTCCTTATACAAAGCGATAATCGCGCGAATACGCGATCGTCGCCTTCATTTGTATTGCCTACACAATCGCGTCGTCGCGCTGATAGATAGCGCCCCTCGATTTTGCCGAACAAATGAACGCGACGATCGCTTAATGGCGCGACGACGATAAGGATGACGCTTAATCCAAGAAAATAATGTGTAAATATGTACATGACATAATGTGCACAAATTATGATGAAGGAGACTTTAAATTTTTATGGATTTCAAATGGTGTGTTGTCGTTGTGTCCACTAATTAGGTTTTAATTATACATACGTAGTAATTATACATATACACAAACCTATGTGTGCCCATATTTATACAGAGTATCATGGAAATAAGTGCAACGAAGTATGTTTTATTTATATTGGTTTATATTATTTATATCGCTTTCCAAGACTGTTCGAGTAACATATAAATTCAATTCTTCATAATGCAACAATATTATTTGTTATCTTCGTTTTTTATACTTATAGATTTATTTATACGCAGCGGCAATGAATACTTGAAGAGTTTTTGTTTGTATGAAAATAATATTTTATTAATGTGTAGAAAGGTTTATTAGAATAAGTATAAACGTATTATTTTGGTCTTGCCACAAAATATTAATTAATGTATAATAATTGATAACAAACCTATTTATAAAAATATAACAGTAAAAACCCCGACCGTTAATGTCACCTCCAATAAATAAATTAATTAAAAATAATGACTGTCCCTGCCATATTCTGCTATCAAAATGGTTAGTTAGTCGTATTTCATATTTCCTATTACAAATAGCACTGTTATTTCTAAAATGGCTACAGTTGTAAAATACTTTTCACACCACCTTCACGAAAATGTCACATTATATGTCATGCAAACTCAACATAAAGTTAGTCATTATTGCCCGGCGGGCCATAATGAAATTTAGTACAATATTATTGCCCGGAGGTCAATAATGTTATTTGAATTTGGAACTCAACTTTGAAACCGACGGGAACCCATCTCTCTTCATGACTTGCGAACAATTTTCTCGCAGTAGGTGTGAAAGTAGAGTATCCTCCTCGGAGATAAACGTGTTTTTGCCTTGGGCTAGCTTGAATCACTGCATTCAGGATTCTTATATTAACTCTTAACTCCCGAATCGTTTATTGCGTTCGAAATTCAATATAACGCCCGTGATATAAAACACTGCTTTATCCCCTCGTTGCATAATCTACTATTATAACACAAGTTTTTCAAGGTTAAATAAAGTAAATGTTCTTTGCTTAGGCATTACGAAAAGATGACGGAAGCAAACACTGA
This sequence comes from Lacanobia wlatinum, assembly GCA_947578705.1. NCBI lineage: Eukaryota > Metazoa > Arthropoda > Insecta > Lepidoptera > Noctuidae > Lacanobia > Lacanobia wlatinum. The sequence continues at coordinate 23,508,760 of OX388034.1, forward strand.
TGGCATTGTTGGTCTAACAATGTTTATTTAAAGTTGTAACGATATATGAGTTTTTGGTAACAAGTATTTTGAATACAATGAACACTTATATCGAGTACAAATTAGGCCTGTTTTGCAATAAAGGGGTAATTGACCTTGACTATGGGGGCTTTTCATTACAGATAGTGGGTCTTTGACATGAGGCCAGGGCCCCAAGTCTGCTATTACAATAGTGTCAAAATGGTCTATCATTGATTTCATAATGGTTGATTTTGACAAGATTCTATGCCGTTTCTTTCAATGGAGTGTCAGTGGTTGACCACTGGAAAGTCACTCCATTGAAAGAAATGGCATAGAATCTTGAGCTCGTAAGGCCTCATTTTGTTTAAAAAACCCGGCCAAGAGCGAGTCGGACTTGCGTGCAAAGGGAAACTCCGAAGGAATTTTTTTTTAACATGTTATTTCAACACTACAGATTCTTATAGAGTTTCCTGTAATCTATAGGTAAAGATCTATTATCTCCATTTTTTTTTCAAAATTTTAGTCTCAGTAGTTTCGGAGATAAGGGGGAATGGTATTTTTTTGTCTAATTTCTTAAATAACTTCAAACCCATTTATTTTAAAATTATAAAAAAAATATAATTATAAGCCCTTTCATTTAATATGTCACACGATATTGTTCATAAAACTTTTTTTTTTAATTTTCTAATTTGACCTCCAAAAGTACTAAAAAGTGTACCAAATTTCAACAGAATCGGTCCAGTGGATCCGGAGAAAACTGGCTGTGACAGACGGACAGACAGACAGACACACCCGAGTGATCCTATAAGGGTTCCGTTTTTTGTTCGGAGGCCTAAAAAAACAATAAGTACCCCTAAAAATGGAGCCCTCAAAAATGTTTGATATGAGACTAGCTACGCCACTTCATGAGGCTTTATCAGGGTCTTTCGAGACTTCGCTAAGACTAGCAACAAAAGCCATAATACCAGGATACCATGATGATGACTGCCCTTGAGGTTATTTTAATTCAGAATTTGAGATAATAATCTAATTTGGGAACAATCAACAATGTCAAAAAGTCAAAGTTCGAATTCCATTGCTGCCCATAATTTGTTGTAGGGCCTTTTTAATACAAATGGTCGCTTAAAAATCAACTTAAAATACATAATGCTAAAGTTGATACTCATATAGGCATGTGTTTGCTATCAAACTCAAATAGATCTGCACAGCCTTTTAGATTAGCCTATGGTAGGCGCCAGATAAATGTACAGTAACGATCATTGACCCTCATACATTTATTGACTTTCTTAATATCAAAAACAGAATTAAAGACATAAAGCTGTCCTGAATCGACTTTTATCGTGATCCTTTACGTTCTATATTAATGAAAAATGGTTCATAATTTATTGTTCGGGTGTCGACGAAGGGATGTTAGGGAAAGGTCAATGTACTTTATTGCAAGCTTATTTGGCGCCTACTATACATGCCTTAGTTGTCTTTTCAATTAAACTCTATTCTAAGTGAAGTGGTCCCCGCCTGACCAAATGGTTTGAGAACCACTGCCTCTCTGATATGCCCGTAGTTCCGTTCCGTCCAGTGTAGTTACCAAACATTGTGTTTTTATTATTGTTTTTTTTTGTACCTTAGAGCCGCTCCAAGTGCAACTATACATTTTTCTCTAGATGATGAAAGTTTCACTTTTGGCCCTCCATATTGCTTCCAGTCTCTACCTCTTTTTTACACCATGTATAATTATTATACCTAATATGTAGTTTTAATTAATTTTAAATCAATATTTCTTTTTGTCTATTTCCCTCCGCATTATATCTACCGGCCTGCCTACACGTAAACTCTGTTCTAGTTTTTACTTGTGGTTATCCTGTGATTGAAATATTAATGAAAAAAGCTATTGAATTGGGGACTTTCGAGAAAAAAATCGATTTAGTTCGTCAGATAGTTTTCCAAACAATATTGGACAAGTATTTTTCCTTTTTTGACGTAAACAAAAAATTAAGACAATACAGTGCGTCGAAAACTCGCGTGACGACACATTTTAGTAGGTGCACTTTTTATTGAAATTTGTTGTCACCAGCACCCACTCATGAACTTTGATACTCTTTATCTTTATCAATTTCTATCGATTTAAAATGGCAAAAATACGTTTCCAACATTTATTGAATATCTAACGGACGGAATAAATAGAATTATTATTTGTCTATGAAACGTCAAAATACAATTGAGTACATTCCTATGTACCCAATTGTATTTTGACATTTCCTTGTGACGTTGACGAAAAGGACATTTCCAATGACATCACGGGTGAGTTGTCTTGACAAAACGATATTAATTACAATTATCTATATGAGTCGACTGTTATATGACTTATGAGAATTATGAGCAATCATAAGGTAAATAAACAGTGTTCTTTTTGTCCTACATGTTTTCACTATGTTTTACGGTTAAATTGACATTGATTCACTTTACAACTAGGCAGTTATAAAGTGAATCAATGTCATTTTAACCGTAAAACCAGGCCTAGATAAAGGCAATACGCAGGCGTCTAATGCCTTTATAAAGGCCTGAATCAATAAATGTCCGGTTTTTTGTCAAAGCAAAATAAATAGTAAATTTTACCATTACTATATTGATAGTATGTGGTTAATATACAGTGTGATGTTTTTTTTTTATATGATATACTTACACTTCAGAAATAATTAGCAAAAAAAAACTGTTTTGAAAAGCCCGTTCTCAAAAAATCCGATACAAAACCTGACCACGGAATTCTGAAACACTGTTTATAAAGCAAACTCATTGCATTTTATATTTTTACATGCTTTGGTATCAGAATAAACGAATTGAAATTCCTACGTTACATAGAGTGCAACAAAAAAGCATTATGATGCATCTATATTTTCAATGCATTTCAGTTAAAATTTAAACATGACAGGTTGGTAGTGGTACAGTTTGAGGCACAGTTTTTGACAACTGTGAAGTGCGCCACTCGCTCGCTCGCAGTACCTCATCCTTCACCCCTGCTGTCATGTAATTTGGTTATGCACAGCGACTCGCTGAGTGTTCAGAGTGGTCATAAAGTTTGTTTCACTCTACTGTCTTGACAATGCAATATGACTAACGACTAAAGCAATAATGAACAATTTTCACTAAAACATTGTCACAAATATTGTCATCTTAGTAATATGTTACAGTTAAGTAGCTATGATATTTAGTTTTAAGCAAACCGGTAAGTTTGCTTCGAATATTCGGCTTTGCAAAAATAAATTATTTCGTTCTTAAAGTTTATAATTATCCAGTTTTGTTAATCCCAGTCTGTATATTCTGCTGATTTTCCTCCTAACAGGGTATTTTGACTGAAGTTGGCTACGTAAATGGCATTTTTATTATTTCACGTTTGCTGATGCACTCATGTATGTTTGTTTACCGTCAATCAAGGTAACGGCAACTACCGAAGGAAAATATTTTTCCTCAATTCCGATTTACCAAGGTTGTGCAATAAAATCATATTACTCACAACAACCGTATTCTGACGTCATTATCCAGTGGCACTGGACTTATGTGATTCTTCAGTCCTGAGTCAAGATCGTGTTTAGTAAAACTTGGTATATAATAAAATGATAGCGCGCATGCTCATATCGAAATAGTATCATAGTCAAAAAATTCAAAGTTGTGTAAAATCTTAAAAAAAAACAGTATGCCCAATGTCTACCAAGTTAATTCAGTGACATGTACTAAGAAGTTTAATTACAATTTCTGAAAATCCTAGCGTTTACTAAGAGCATTTTTCGAAAACTTATTATGTACGTTTATAGAAAAAATAATAAAAGGTCAGCCCTTTATGCAGGTTCGCATTTTATTTTGATGAGTCAGCAAATTCTTTATAAACCTTACCAAAAATGACTACAGTGAAGTTAGTTTGACATCTGGGGGGCTACTCTCTAACGAAATCCGTAGTTTCGGGCTTAGTTGCGGGCGGGCATTTTCTACTCCGTATCACCTAACCACTGAGAACTAATGATAACACGATTTGACAGTTACTGTGAAATCGTGTTGTCATTCATTCTCATTTCTTCCTTCCTTCCTCAATTCCTCGGGTTCGGGACTAATCGTAAGTCTGTAGGTGATACGGAGTAGAATACGCCCGCCCGCAACTAAGCCCGAAACTACGGATTTCGTTAGAGAGTAGCCCCCCTGAAACGTCAAAAAAATCAAGATGGCGTTTTCTTATCTTTGTGAGCATGTAGATTTAAGGTTTTATTAAGAGTTTTATTACCCAATTTACTATAAATTATTTATAGCATTAGAATAGTGATCGTGTGGGTTGTGTGCATTCAATAAATGTGATTTATTCTATCCGAAACCTAATAACTACTGAAGAATTTTATATGTATACCTAGGTAGCTAAGAGTTTAGATATTGTATTGATTTTTGTACGTTTTAATACCAAATAAATGATCCTGTATTTATTTTGTGGTTTTACTTAATTTTCCCATAGGTATTTGCATGACGAAAAAGATATAGGTCCCTGAGGTGCATTATACCTAAAACATTGTAAGAAGAGTAGGTATTAAAATATTCGGACGTTTCGAAACCATTAGAAGCCATTTGACATATTCTAAACATATGAAGTGGGATGAAGTATTTAGGTGGGATGATAAAGTAAGTACTTAAACATAGAAGGAGTCGTCATAATATCATCAACATCTAGTCTGTGGTGTATGTACACTAGACGATAAATAGGTATAAAACTTTTTTACAAAAAATATAACCGACTTCCAAAACAAAACACTACAAAGTATAAAATAACTTTAATGTCGGAAGTCGGTGTCAAAAAACGAAATAACCAAAAACACCGAGTCGGTTATATTTTTTGTAAAAAAGTTTTTTATTTTTCACTTTTTAGTGGTACCTGCGTACCCACTCACAGCGTACCGGCGTGATGTTATGTTATGAAAATAAAACTTACTAAGTTCTTTCGGTGTAAAGGTCTCGTCAATACGAATTAAATAAGCCCAAACACTTGGTAGTTCCTACAATTTCTCAGGGTAGCCCTCGATTTCTCAGGGTTTCCATTATCAGATCCTGACGTGGGACCATCTCGGAAGCAGACCCTTTCATAAAAATAAAGATTAATCGAAATCGGATCATAAACGACGAAGTTATCCGCGAACACACATAAATATATATATATATATATATACGGTGTCGAATTGAGAACCACCTTCTTTTTTAGAAGTCGGTTAAAAAGAAAGTTTACTACAAGCGTGGCTGAGTGCGTCATATTCTACTACGAACTTAGCAACCGTCAATACATAAGTACAAACGTTTTACGTATCAAACCACATCCTGGACTACCTATATCGAAAAAATTCGTGGTTTTCCGCTAACCTATAATAGTACCTACTATGCCAAATGTTTTAGTGGTTGAAATAATTTTACTATCAATGATCATTGAGTATCAGTGTGATGAAATGCCATGAAAATAAAAAATAAACCATTAATACCAATAAAAACAAGCTAACGCTTCGAATCATCTAATTAAGGCAATTAGATGATTCGAAGTTGGAGTCGAGTTGGACCCCGCCCGTCCGCCCGTCGAGGGGTTTTCGGGACCGTGACTGGGATTTATCTTGTGGTCCCAAAGTAGGTGCCTACTCTAAAATAATATAGGTGGAATCCGCGGTCCCGGTTGCGGTACTTGCGGTCCCGAAAGCCCCTCGACCCGTTGGACAACATGGCCTTATGTAGGCAGTTAGGTTCGACATTTTTAAAATGCTTCTTTGGTTTCGACGTCTAGCTTCTTTGCTTGCGCCCATTATTAAAATACTTACCTAATTCTCTAGACCATTCATTCAGCATAGGTAACCTGGTATGTAATTCGTTAAATCGATAACATCGAACAATTGTATCCATCAATGACGAATTAGTCTCCATCAATGCAAGTTCGAATCAATGGATATCTTAGACAAGTAGTGGTTCTGGAGATTAATTTGTGATCTTAGGGCTTGGCAGAATCTAGTGTGTAGGTAACTAATAGACCACCACCTTTTTCGATCCTTGCATACTTAAAACAAACAATTATGTGATTCCTTAATTCTTGAACCCTTAGGAATGAGCTACAAAACCTCTAGACAAAGGAATTGTTTTTTTATGTGTGGACTGTGTGTTAAGCTTTGAAATAAAATAAAAATAAGTAAGGATGGGAAATCATCAAATGACTCCTCCCGCTCTGGGTGAAGCAGAAGGGAGTGTCAGACTTTTACTGACTAAAACCCATCCGTGTTCCTCCTAGTGCCCTTTGTGTTCCAGGGCCGCGGTGACTCTTTCGAACAGATTCCGCAACACCGGCAGGCACTGGCCCTAACGGGCCTCGTCTTCTATGCTGACAGCTCTTTGAGGCGCGCGTGGAACACAGCGCGTGTCGATGTAAGTTTATCCTGGCTCTCCAAAATAAGACCATTGGAACAGGGGTCCATGGGACAGAAAACTTTGGAAACCTTTGGTTTATGTTTCAATTTCGACTACGAAAAAAATTTTTTAAATGCTAGTCGCCGAGTTTGTAAAGATTTATTTAAAAAAAAAATCTTTTACCAACTTATTTTTTTTACACACGCGGTACATAAATTTTAAAACTAGTGACAATTCTAAACTAAGTAAAAAAAAATAAAATTAAGTAAAAATAATTTAAAATAAACAAAGTTAAGTTCAGTTCGCGCACTGGGTGTTGTGTTATTTATTTATTAAGATGCATGGTCGAAGGATGCATGCTGCATGTATAATATGTAGGTACGACATGGTGGCAAAGGCGGGGAGAAAAGCTGTTCTTGAAATAGAAGGACGCTGCGCAGCTGACCCTAAGTTTGAATTAGAATACCATTTTAATACACAACGTGACTTTAACAGAATACTCACCTTTAAAACAATATCAAATTTAGTGTGAGAAAAAATATCAATATTGAACAGCTGATAATTATAAGAAGAGTGAATAAAAATAAAAAGTACCTACCTGGATTAAATTAGGAAGGTGAAAATAAATTCATTTTACACTGTCCATTCAAAACTTAAAAAAAAAAAACAAATAATTAGCTTTCATACCTCAAATATTCATCTATTCTCATCTCAGCTCAGCTCATACAATCGAAGGGCGTAAAGATCGATGTAGGTAGGTAGGTAGGTACGTATTGGAAAGTGTTCGCGAGTTATTTACAAACTTTCTCCCTCCGCCGCTTGTTTATGGTCAGAGCACGAAGCCTCAACTTTTTGCTAAGTCCAATGGCGAATCGAAAGCGAAATAACTACATGGCTAGGTACCCGATTGGTATTCGTAATACAGTCCGTCAGACGACGAAATTGCGAAAATGAATTTACTGCTTTTTGTAATGGAACGAGTTTTGCATAACCGTTGTATAGCGACACTACTTTTTCCCGCTGAAAATTTCGAATTTCGAACGATCACCAATAAGGTAAAGGTCAGACAGTGAGGGCCAATGGGCTATCGCGTAAGAATTCGCCGCTAGAGGCGCTAGTGTGGCGTGAGGACTTCGAAATGTCAAATTTTACTGTAGGTTGGCTATTGACGCGAGTTTATTTACTTATTTGTTTTGATTTTTGTCAAAATTTTTCTAAAACAGCCTGAACTGTCAGCCCAAAGTAAGAAATACACCCTTAATTGCGCTTCCACTAAAAGCGGTGTGGGTCAGGTTTCTTCATTGTGTTGAAAATATCTGGAAATATTGACAGACTGGATCAATTTGGAAAATATTTTCGTAAATAGGCCTTAATATAACTTAACAAATAGGTAATATCAAGTATTTTTCCAGTGAATCAGATATTAGGTAAAGAAAACATTCGATGCTGGCTGGACGAAGAATTAATATAAATACCTACACTACTTAGTAATTACTACTCGATTCTTCAAAAGGTGGATCTTTATTTTAAAACTGCATCATGGACAAAACAAAAAAGTGACTACAAAACATAAAAGTATCTATGTAAGCGTTATTATTCTAAGTATGGTAGTTTGGTCGACATTGTTTTATTTTTTCCTATATTTCCTGCCGTTTTCACCCAAGCTTATATGGGCAAAAATGCCAAAAAGATTCAATGATGAAATGCCAAGACGAATGGAGGTATTTAAAAAAAAACTCGCATTCTGCTTCCTACTACCATAAATGTTCCCAAATTGAATTTTGGAAAAGTGGTTGCACATGAAAGCCCAAGGTCAGACACCTTTCGGGGTTACCCTATTCTTCTTATCGTGGGGGTAGTAAGGTTAACGACCCACACACCGTAGTTTCAGAGTCTCTAAACCACCTCAAGGGCATCTGACAACCCTATTAAAGGATTTCTGCAAAAGGTTTTTCGAAAACTCCATCACATTGGGTAACACTGTTATTGGGCTACCTCAAAGAAGCGGTTAGGAACCTACCATTCAGTTATCAAGTCTATTGATGCCAAAAAACCCTATTGTTAGGGTTTCAGAAACCCTTTTATTTGTGTAACCTACCAAATGTTACCTACATTTTCGATAATGGTAACCAAATGAATGGGCTACCTTTTATATACCTACGGTCTCTGCTTAGGATATTTCAAGCCAACGGGAAACACTAATGCTTGCATCTTCTTAAAAAAGATCGAAAACAGCTGAGGAGATCAACTCTCGAAGATATGCCCGACTAATAAGTAGATCTTTTTTAAGAAGATGTAGGGCTTGTATTGAGGCTGATGGTAAACAATTTGAACATTTATTGTAATTAAAAATGTTATTTCTCTATCTGACTTTTATTCCAACAAACCTAAACTAAACTAGGTCAAGATTTTTCATTATTTTACTAATTTTCCTAACTTTTTTTCACTTTGGTAAAAGTGGCGTCACTATCTGTCTGCCTCACTCATGGCAAACATACCCACTATCCATCTCTCTCATCATTTTGCCTTAAAATTAAGAACCTACCCAGAGCTTGTGTGAATCAAAAACATTTTAACTGAGATAGCAAAAATCGGGTTACTTGAGGTTTTAATTTTTTTACTCTTTTTTATTGTATGGAACTAACAAGTATTGTACCATTTTAGAATTCTGATTAAATGCGCCAACTTTTAATGCCACTTGCCAAGGCACTCTAGTACATTTTTTTTAAAGGAGGGCCTGTCAAAGTCGACGAATCTTGAAAATTTTAAATTCGTAGTTTAACAAATAGTCTCAATTCTCGGAAACTTGAAGCAATTGTGTCATTATTTTTTATTGGGATTTTAGAAATGTTATTTAGGATTACGTTTTCAAAGTTCAAATGAACAAAAATAAAAAAGCATAACCACAATAACCGAAAAATGGTACAGTTTGACCAAATTTCTAGGTTTTTCTTAAAATGCCCACAATTTTCATACCGCATGGAATAGATTTTTTTTTTCAGATATTTCTCGTGATCGTTATGATCAATCCTGTCACCCCGTTTCGGCTTGACGTTGAGTTCTGGGACATCCTGTATATTTGATATTTATTAGCATACTTTTTAGTATTGTATGTATTTGCTTTATATTATTATGTATGTCTCTCTATTAATATTATTTGTGATGTTAGTACACTGACTGCCCTAAATCTAACTTCTTTAGTTCAGTCCATCCTATGGTTGTCTGTAAGAGATTGCCCTGTGCGATAAGACCGCCCATTGTACACTAGTTTTTATAAGCGTTCTTTTTCCTGTACCAGTTATGAGGTGTACAATAAAGTATATAATATACCAATGATGTTTTTGATTCAGTTAGCAGTGACTCGCCTCTTCTTACGAGCGCCTCTTATTTTGAATCTACCTGGAACATTCTAGCGAACTGGACGAAGTAATTGGTTTCTGAATTGGACGAGTAGGTTTATAGTTAGGTAAAGAAAGGAAGAAAGAACGTGAACCCCAAAGATGCTGCTATAAGGACCACTTTACCAAGAAGTGTGTTGAAAGAATAATAATTCTCGCGACAAAGTATTTAATTAAGTAGGTATTATAGGTATACCATGATACCATAAAAAACCGGCCAAGTGCGAGTCGGACTCTCACACGAAGGGTTCCGTAGATACCAAAAAAGAAAAACTGGGCAAGTGCGAGTCGAACTCGCGTGCAAAGGGATCCGAACGTTCCGAATTTAATTTTTTTAATGTCATTGTCATGTCATTTTAACACTACAGACTTCTAATAAGTTTTCCTGTAATCTTTAGGTAAAGATCTTTATTTTTTTTCAAAATTTTATGCTCGGTAGTTTCGTAGATAAGGGGGGAATGATCATTTTTCGTCTAATTTCTTAAATAACTTCAAAACCATATATTTTAAAATTATAAAAAAAAAGTATAATTAAAACCCTCACAGTAAGCCCTTTCATTTGATATGTCACACGATATTGTTCAAAAAACTTTTTTTTTTTTAATTTTCTAGTTTGACCCCCAAAAGTGACCCCCATACTAAAAATTTAATGATTTACGTAACGCGTCCGTATTTGGGTCACAAAAGTCCATATGTGTACCATATTTCAACAGAATCGGTCCAGTAGATCCGGGGAAAACTGGCTGTGACAGACGGACAGACAGACAGACACCCGAGTGATCCTATAAGGGTTCTTTTTTTTTCGGAACCCTAAAAAAATACGATTTTTGTATTGTATGGGAGACCCCTTAAATATTTGTTAGGTAAATAAAAAAAAAATGTTTATTTAGCGCAATGATAGTAGGTATAATATCATTGTTTTTATAGCGGCAACAGAAATACACACTCCGTGAAATTTTCAACTGTCTGCTTTTTACGGTTCTTGAGATAAAGCTCGCTGACAAACAGACGGACGGGCGGACAGACAGACGGACGGACGGACTGACAGGCGGATAGACAGCGGAGGCTTAGTAATAGGGTTCCGTTGGTTACCAATCGGCAGGGTTGATAAAAATCACGATCATTTTTAAAAAATTAGATTTATTTGATTTAAATCGGATTAATTTGATTGAAATCGGATTAATTTGATTTAAATCGGATTTTTTTGATTTTTATCAGTTGCTTGATTACATCCAATTTTCCTCCAGTTATACATTTTTTCATATTATGTATTGCTATCCACCAATCAGTAGGAGTAGTTGTCTGTATGAATTGTTTATCGAATAATAAAAAATCGTGAACGGCTCAACTTTTGCGTTCAAGCGAAATGCTACTCATCAAAGTGATTCCAGTCTCCATTATTATCTTGCAAAAATTGCAAGGCTGCATCAGTTTCATCGGTCGACAACTTTTCTTGGGGCATTTTTGGATTAACCATGTAGGCTAGATAATGAGCCGGTGTCATGGCTTGGCGGTAACGACTCACGACAACACTCATTTGCATCATGTTAAGTTATTCTTCCAGTTGTTCTAATAATTATTTCCAGATAAAAACACTATCTGAAATAGAACACTTATCGCTCTGTACTTTGTCTAGAGCTTTGGATATCGGCTACAGTCGTGCCACAAGATCCTCTGCATTTCTTTTAAATTAATATTCATATTTTGTATGAGGTTTCTGAGCCAATGGGCGCGCCGAAGACTAAACGGACGGATTCAGTCGCGAGTTTAAATTTCGGGGAAATTCCTTGACACATTTTGGCAGTAAAAAAGAATTGATTTAAATCATTGATTTTTATAAAAAACACTTGATTTCAATGGCGATTTAAATCACTGATTAAAATCAAGTGATTTAAATCATATCAACCCTGCCAATCGGGTACGGAACCCTAAAAAAGTTTGAATCTCTAAGTTATGGTATGAGTAGGTAAATACTAGGTATCACTTCCATAGGTACTATTTACGTAGGTTAGGTACATATTATATAATATACATATAGGCCTAGGTCTACCATAGAAGTCTACAAACTTAATAGGTACCTACCTATATACATTAAAAATTCCGAAACTTATAATCAAATCAATTCTTCATCTATTATATATTATAACGACATCCAAATATTATCCAAATCTAAAGTTGCAAGTGATCCTGTGGAGTGGACTGTGGAGATGAAATGTAAAAGCGGGACGGAGCAACGTCCAAGCTGCGTTGCTGTGGAGTAAGCGAGATAGCCGACAGGTGAATGAGGGGTCATGAATAGGACCTCCATACCGCACTGGGTTTTGTTGAGACTTCGGTCGGACAGGGGAGAAAGGATCTCAAGGATGATTTTTGAACGTTTTTAATTACTAGCTGACCCGCGCAACTTCGTCCGCTCCCATTGGTCGTAGCGTGATGATTTGAATATAGCAACTACAATAGCATAGTTACTGTTATACATTATAGTCTGTTAGCTAATTAGCCTTCCTCGATAAATGGGCTATCGAGTACTAACAGATTTTTTCAATTCGAACCAATTATTCCTGAGATTAACGCGTTCATTCTACCAAACAAACACACTCTTCAGCTTTATAATATTATATAGTATAGGTACCTACATAGATGAGGAACACTTCAAATAAAAGCTCACACCTACCTCAAGTTATTATTTTATCTTGATGATTAAGGAAACTAAACAAAAACACTACAACAAAACCCTCAAACGTCACGAAGTGCGCAGATACCAGAAACTGACTCAACGTAAGCCCCGTGATGGTCACCCTAACCATGATTCATGGAACCCGTGCGGGGCGAGGGGGGGACGCGCCGCCATCGCGATCTCCAGCTTATTTTCTTTAGTAGCATTTCCAACGTCAAAGCAGGTGGGTCACGCTCGCGCTCCGCTCAAATAAACAAGTAACCGCGAGTGACATAGTGCGATTGTGTGTGAACATATACCAACAGTGTGTGTAACTCTTTCAAGATGGGATGTGGAACGAGTTTTGTGAAATATGTGCTGTTCTTCTTCAATCTGCTGGTCGCGGTGAGTATTGAAACTCGAAAGGGCGGACTCGGAATGGAACCGGTTTGCTTGACTTTGTTCCGGTAGACGGCTGACGGCTTGACCAGCCAACAGTGAAACTGACGCCCTGTGTTGACCACGAACTATTGAAAGTTCCAATCCGAATCGAACATGTAGTTTTAAACTATTTAAAGCAAGACGCAACGATCTTTCTAAATGATTTTCCTCTGGATTCACAGTTTACCAACTAAGTAATCTGATAAAATAAGCCAACTTTTCGTTGTTATTTCGTTAATTTTTTGTAGCTGTATTCTCAATTTCTCATTATTTCTTGCAATAGGTAGTTCAAAATTGCTTAATAACAAGCGTGGTAGGTAAACTTTGCCACAATCTTCTATTTCGGTCTCTCTTTCGTATTAAAGAAGGTGATGCAAACGTCTTCCTTCTCCGTCTGACTGGATTCGAAGAAAGAATTCGTAGGGTAAACCGTGCTGTTGTCATTCAATGCTTTTACAATGGAATAATTTGTCCATTAATAAATAGTAATATAAATTTATAGTATAATTAATTTGAGGATGCCTCCAAACATCATTTGCTTTGAAATAGGTGCCTATTCATTCGAATTACCTGTAAAAACTGTATGAATTGCATAGGCACTACAATAATGTTCTACTATGAAATAAATTGTACATTATAGTAGGTACTACGTAATAATAATACCAATTATTAAATAGGTAGAATTATTTGAGGATACCTCCTATAAGATATACATTATTTGTTTTAGATATAGGAGGTGCCTACACTTTTAATTTACCTATCAATAATGACTAATACCTAAATTTAGGTGCAAAATTAAAACACAAATATTATTTGTATAAGTATATAGTTATTACCATAATGGAAACCTTCAAATCCCCTTGATAATAACCCCACACGCTATAGGATCTCGCTTTTAAACTCGAACAAAATCGCTTACGTCACGATAATCCTTGTGCTGTAAAACCAAAAGTGATACGAACCATATGCCATACAATTCATGATAAAACAGCAGCACTTCAAGATAAATCAATGAAAAATAATATCTTATTATTTTAAAATCACAAGATAGGTACTTAGGTCATCATCAAGTTTCCGCTCAAACCGGTTTCTAACGTAATACGTTTTAAATAGTAGTGACTATCCAGATTAAATCATGAATCACGCGAACAATGCCGTAAGATGGCGGTCGCGTCAGTTACTGCTTATTGCATTTTTTACCACCATAACAGGCATGTCGTCAATGTCGCGAAGACAAACAATATGACATCATGGATGTTTATAGTGTTTCATTGGAAGGAAGCTGCCTACAGTCTACACGGTCATAAAGAATTCGATCTGAGAAGCATTCTCGTATTTTTTGTGTAGGTAGCTTTCGCATTCGCATCGCAGACGCAAACTGTCAAAAACACCTCAAATTTCCCTCCATTTTTAATGTTTTTGACATTGATTTTCGCCGATCGATATGATATTGCGACTTGAATTTGAGTGCTTGAATCGAAATGAGTGTTTTCAATAAGCACTAAGTACTCGTAAAAAGTGTATCAGTCGATATGAAGAAGTTTTTCAAGATACAGGATTTTCCTACTTTAAAGAACAGGGGCAATGGAAATAGTCATAACTACAAAAAAAAGCCATCTTATAGTAAGTAACAAAACTGATGTAACCTCATCTTTTTTTGTTCAATGAATTGGGTCGAGGGGTTTTCGGGACCGGGACCGTGGATTTTTCTTGTGGTCCTAAAGTACTACTCAAAAATAATATAGGAGGAATCCGCGGTCCCGGTATAAATTAGGTATCACCCACTCACTTTTAAATAAGTACGAGAACTTTTAATTAAGTCTAATGATTTATCTACTTACATCTTGGCACATTTTTGTTCGTATTGTCTCTGGTACGTGTCTTCACGGACCGCGTTTTGGTTGAAGATCACGTAGCAAAACAAATGACTGACGCTAGCTGTTTCTCGTTAGTTTTAATTGAAGTTTGTTGCCATGTGACTTGTGAGATGGCGCGATAATGAACCAGTCTCATTCATTCCATACTAATTTTGTAAAGGCGAAAGTAAGTGTCTGCCTGTTTGTTAGGTACCTCAAGTCTGAACGGATCAGGATGGCACTTGGCACGATCTACCATCTAGTGGAATAGGACATACGATATCTTTTTAATCCCAGGAGTATGTCCTCATGGCATAATTTTCGACTTTCGAATTTAGTTTGGAAAAAACAGGATGGTAGGCGAGCATTTGAATAGTTTTTCGTCAACAGGCAAAAACCGTCTGTCAGCAGTTGATTCCGATTTTTTATTTATCAGCGCTATGCTATCCTTTAATATGGATGGGAAATTATCAAATGACTTCTCCCGCTCTGGGCAGATGGGAGCGAGTGTCAGAATACTGATTAAAACCCATCCGTGTCCTTTCAATTTGCCCTTTGCGCTCCAGGGCCTCGGTGACTCTCTCGAACAATCCCGCTACCCTGGCAGGCACTGGCCCTAGCGGGTCCCGTCTATTAGCCTGACATCTCTTTGAGGCGCGCTTAGAACATAACGCTCTTCGACCTTATTTGGCGGCGAGCCCCCTAACCCTTGCCGTCCGCAGGCCCACGCGGGTGGCCAGGAATCGCCTTGCGACTTCCGACTCCCGAGGCGTCTTCTTCTTGTTGTTGTTGTTCTGGCTGGGGCATGAGGTTCGCCTCTCCTTCACGCGGCCCATCTTCTCCTTCGCTAGCCGGCCGAGGAGACTATTACCCATTCCCCCTCGCTCCGGACCATGAATTTAACCAGGGAGGCAATAGTCCTAGCCCTTCATCTATGCTGCCATCTCTAGCGCTAGGCTCATGCAAAAGCCCAAAAGAAGTTCTGACTTTTTTTTTCAAAGTGATTAAACTTCTTCAAAATGCATGTCATCCTTGAAACTTAATAAATTAAGCAGTACGTTACCATATAAAGCCATTCTCATCGAACGACACAAGTAATGTCAAAGAACCTGGTGCCTTGACAGTAACAGATGTACAAATATTAGTACGCATTACTGTCATTTTGCTCACAGCTAACGTTTTATTGAATGTAACATGTCTGACCTTGGCTCGCAAGTACTCACTGCTTGCTACTGGGATAATTACATTTTATACATAGCCACGCTCTGGTGCTGTTGGAATGACAAAGACCTGTTTTAGTGCTCATTCGATAAGACTTAACGACGTTTCCTCGACGAAAGGAAATTAGAATGAAGATAAAGATATTATTTATAACTTTGTAAAATAATTACCTATTTCAAGACAATATTGGCATGTAGAAAATATTGCTTGAACAGATTAGAATCACCTGAAACAAAGCTAGAAAGAAACCCCCGTGAAGGCATGTAGCAAAAAGTTCTATAAAACTGATCCAAACTAATGGTTTCCGCAAGCCTCAGGAAATATTTATTGACCCAAAAGAATGCGCTGTCCCATTTAGAGTAACTAACTAATGATGTAAGACGAAACGGTGTCCCTAATGGAAGAAACTTGTTTCATTAATTACGTCTAAAAGCTTATAGTTGAGGTTAGAAATGTAACGCGAGTTTTAGCCCATTAGTCTTGCAGTTTAATTCGACTTACATCTACATTTGCTGTTGGCCACCTTTTAATTTCCGCGGGGAACTGGGTCAACAATAAAGATAGCGTGATAAAAGTCTATTTTCCTCATTCATTCACCCTCCCGAAAGTCAACAGGTGAATTCATTGAATAATTAATGAAGAGATACTGTCTTGTTTTGGAAATTTTGTGTGGGAACGTTGCCATAACAGTCAGAGTTCAAAAACAAAACATGACTTTATGTTGACGAAATGACGAATATAATAACCAGTACGAGTTTTGAGCACACTTTCCTCTCTTGTTTGACAACGACAGCTCTGACACTTCACGTTATTGGTTCCTCAGGCAATGACTATTGCTCGGCTATTTGACTATTGCATCGGCTTGCAAGTTTCATTCGCCCACCGTACATTGGCGAGATCACCTTGCTACATTCATCAGTGCTCACGACTCGTGCCGGCTACTATACCTTCTACAGTTTTGAGTCGACAATAAGCGTAACACCAGTAGCTTAACGATAAACATCAAGGCCATTGAATTTTACGTCTTGCAATCCAGTAAAATCACTTAGTTCAGCTTTTATGAAGGCTATACTCCTTGTATTTGCCTTAAAACCAGGTCAAGGAAAAGTCCCTGGTACGATTCTGAAGGATAACGGCGTGTTCGTGACTCAAGGCTAGAATTTCCCGAGCTTATCCTCATGCATGACGTAACCTGAGCGAAGGCAGTTGAATAATCCTTGCGTATATTTGCAATCCTCTTTGCTTACAATACATGCATTTCGAAACGAGACGCCTAGGTAACTGTCTAGTTTTATGCACCACAAAGACGAGCCTGTAAGGTATGGCTATTTCTAAGGGACTATTACAACAAACACTTACGACTTTGATGACCATATGATGTCCTAAGAAGGTTCTTCATGCCAATAAAGTTTATTGCTAGTGATTAATCTGGACATTTTGTCTATTGTCGAAGCAATAAAGTCATCGTTGACGATACAGCCATAATCCATGATATTCAAACAGGCTACACGTGACCTGGCCCGGGTGACATCATCGGCGCGACCGCCTCTGCCGCCGACTCGGCGCCCGCAACACTTAACATGCTACGCTTGCCCCATTATTACTTACTTTTTGAGGTACTGGCCATATTTTAATATACAGGACATCTTTCATGGAAAATACGGAAGGAAAAATAAATTCTTTAACCAAAAACCATGAATTCCGACGCGCTTAACCACCATCTAAGTAAGCACGTGGGCTTAAACTTACTTCAGTTGCTTCATAAACAAGCATTTCCGACTACAATTAAAAACGTATTCGCTTCCTTGAAAACGGTTAATAGACGCCGAATAATTTCGGTCCGAGTCCAGAAAAAACTCGTTATAAAACTGGTTTCTCGATACCAGTGTTGCTAACATCCAGCGTTGATGCAATAGTTTTTTTGTAACAGACGAACACGTCCGCGGATATTGCGCACACAGCCTTGCCAACTAGTATTTGCGTTTCTCTTTGGAATTCCTCGGGATTATTTGATAAAGTCACTCCGAATGAAGCCTTTGTTTCCTTGTCGCATACGTACAAATGATAAAATGTTTAGTTAAATAAAATTTTAAATTAAGTAACAGGAAAAAAATTGTGCTGTGCCGAAATACGCTTCAAGGCAAATTCTTACTTATAAGTCGGTCTTAATTACCAAGGCTGTGTAATTCAAAAATACTTAATTTAAAACATACATGTTGAGATCACGATTTAACTATTTCTCTAGCGAATGAAACCCAATTGAAATCTTATACCAATATGATTTACATGTTATGCCACCCACAGACGACCTTTAATGTTCGGATGACGTAGCTATTTCAATGTCGTTAAAGGATATCCAAGGACCATCTCGCAGTTAAATCCGACCTAGTGTGGGTCACATAGCTGTCTTCTTCATCTTTTTGCAGAGATTTGTATCCAGCAACATTGCTTAGTGCGTGGAGTGTATATTCAGGATCCAACTTCATTTGGCTCATAAGAAAACAAAACAGTAAAAGTAATCATCCAAACTACACTTGAAATGGTTCTATCTACGATGGCATTGGAAGTCAGCGTTTGGTTTAGAATAGTAATGTGTGTTGTGTACCATTCAGTAGCTCAGCACCAACACGTGATCTGGTTTTAATTAGATTAACTTCCTGCTATAGTGGCTTTTATCGGCAACTCACACTCAAGATATCATACATTAGAGTACGAATATTAGCTTTAGGAAAAAAAAACAACCGGCTTACAAACCCTAATAACTGGTGAAAATAATTTTGGTAGCGGAAGTTTTTATCAAACGCCGAAACTAAAGTTTTGCGGCTTTGTCCAGGGTTTGTCCAGTCTTTTTTGGATATGTCAATACCTCCTATACATCCGGAAATATCAATCGAAGAAGTAATGACATTTAATTCAGACTCAAAACTGTCTCCCCGAAATAGAATCGAGTTTTCGTTCAGCCCTCAAGTTAGACGTCATATAATGACTACAGATCGCCCTGGCCTGTCTATGCCCTTCCGCCCTCGCCTCCTTCCTCGCCATTGTGGCTCGGTCAGTGCCCTCACTTATGCAATCCACGCCATAGTTATACACCTGGTAATGGTATTGGCTGGGTCACGCACGTTGTGTAACCTCGCAACATCTAATGAATTTTTGGCTCTCGAAGCCGTGATCTGCGGACCGTGAAATTGTGCAGTGAAGATTGAATTTTAGAGAGATTATAGCTTACAATACATGATAATTTAAAACTTAGACAAGAACAAGATTATGAATTTGAAACTTACTTAGTTTCAAAGGAAAACTTCTTCAGATCCTTTATTCGCATTTATACTACTAAATACCGAATCTTGTCTAAAGTTTAGAGCCTTGTTTGAAGCCCAAAGGTACTCAATGTTTGACAACTTTCGGCTATTCCCAGAGGCTAAAGAAAACTCATTATAGCACCAGTGTTGGCTCGTCAATCATCATCATGATGTCAGTGTTGTACTTCATCGTTAAATTGATTTCGGTTTGATCGACAGCCGTAAATCCGGGCAACATGGCTTACGAGATAAACAATGCTTCTGGATTCTGGAATCTGATGTATATTTAAAGTAGGGATTTATTTTGAGCTAATTGAGTGTCCTCAGCTCTTGTTGAGAAATTAAATATACTTTCTTTTCTCTTCTGTAGGTTTTCAACTACCATTTTTTTTAATGTTGGGACGTCATCAAATTAGTCCTTCTGCTCTGGGCGGAGCGGAAGGGAGTGTCAGACTCTTACTGACTAAAACCCATCCGTGTCTCCTAATGCTCTTTGCGTTCCAGGGCCGCGGTGACCCTTTCGAACAAATTCTACAACTCTGGCAAATAGTATACAGTCTCAGTAATTGGTTTAATTCACAATCAAACTGGGTCCACTCTATACAAACAAGCTTTCCTTTAAAGTCACGTACAGAATTCTTAACGAATGCACAGTGTTCGCTTATTGAAATATCTAGGTCGTGGTTGTAAAAACATTCGATGCCCAGCGTACGGTCATAAAAGTGTGTGTCGCCCCATTATTCAACAGCAACCTGTATTTATTATGGTGTTCAACCTTCCGTAACTGCTAAAGGGTGCTTAATGGCAACTTTGGAGGGAAATCAGGCGATTTCGTTGTGGCTGATTTTAAACATATGAAAAGCTTGAGTAAGTCTATCGTGATTGTAGACTCAAAATGTGTGAGAATCATCATGTGGTGTAAATTTGACGATGACGATGCGTGAATGAAAATAAAATTTTCAGAGCTCACTGAGCTCAGACTATTAGCGTAATTCCCCTTTCCGTTTATTACCGTTTGTTGTAGTGTGAATTAAAATAGAGATGTTCACATACTTTCTTTGTCGTGTCCTTGGTTATTTGTGTCAGAGAGCCCGATGACATTGTTGCAATGTTGGAAAACTTTGAGAACGAATGACGCTCAATGAATTGCTCAGCTTTGAGCAGTTACATACTCCTATACAAGCGTCTAAAAGTCTAGTTTTAATCGGCGAGTAATTGGTTCTAGTTATTTCTATATTTAATATAATTATGCATGTATAGCGTGTGTTTGTGGAGGGCAAGCGTGTCAAGTCCATTTGGGTCAACGAATCAATATCAATCACATTGACATAACAAAAATAATATATCGAATAATGTCAACTTCAAAATAGTTATAATATAACAAAGGCGATGCTCTTGGCAGCTTGCCGATCGGGGGAATTCCGGGTTGTATGCTCCCTTGAGTCATACGAGTCTGGTTTCTCAGCCACAGGTAAATGGCCTAGGTTTTTAGACTAGTTCAGTAACCGGTCGAAATGTTAATTACATTGGCACGACACCGTTATCAGTAAAACCGTTATTCGGTAAGTAAATATGGTGGTTTAACATACGCAGAAAGGCAGCTTGTTCGCAATTTGCTACAGTTATTTGTCGTGACAAATATTTAGAAGGTAATGTTCAATTAACTACATCAGTGTATTTTAAAAAGCGTAGTTTATTTTTATCGAACGCGCTCGTTATTACTCTAAACTTGAGTTTAGTTACACAAATGCATAAAGATTATTGCATAAAGCACGAGTATATTTTTTTCAAGTGAATGCGATCATGGCTGCCGCCTGCCATTTCATTGTGTAACATGTGCACAGGATTACTCAGCTGCCGTACATAATCTATACAGTGTGTGCTGTGTAGTTATGCAAACGCAACCGCCTGTGAAATATCTCGGCCACGGTATACATAACCATACGACTTTAAAAACGAGACGTGTTATAAATTCACGATAATGAAAGGGGGTCGGCAACTGGGGCGTTTACCTCACGCTAC
The DNA here is from genome assembly GCA_947578705.1 of Lacanobia wlatinum. Lineage (NCBI taxonomy): Eukaryota > Metazoa > Arthropoda > Insecta > Lepidoptera > Noctuidae > Lacanobia > Lacanobia wlatinum. The sequence continues at coordinate 23,530,058 of OX388034.1, forward strand.
GGCGAAGTGTTTTTAAATTAAAAAAAGTATGATGAAAGGGCGATAGTTTTTGTTTGTGGCAAACGACATGTCACAGGGTTCTGTACAGGTTTAATTTTTTTTATTACAAACTCATTTAGCAGGAAAATGTTTGAAAAAAACTATATCATCGATGCAGTGGCGTAGCTATACCTTAAGGGGCCCTGCATCAAACGTTTTTTGGGGGCCCCTTTTTACCCCACAAAACTTTCGCTCATGTCATTATTATTCATCCATCATAAGCGTCTTATTGATTGATTATACTAAGAATGATTTGACGTTGCAGACAATATTTTATTCTTGCTGCCATACATCGGGGCCCCTGTGATCCGGGGGCCCCGTATAATTGATACGGCAAATACGGCGGTAGCTACGCCCCTGCATCGATGTCAAAACTCCTAATAAGGCAATTCATTGTACGTAGGTACCTCTTACACAGTAAGAACATCTTACTGTTAGTATAAATGCCAAAGTTTAGATGTATGTTGTTTGTTACTCAATTACGTCAAAAAGACTGAACGGATCTAGGTGAAATTTGGCACAGATAGATTCTAGTCTGGAATAGCACATAGTTTACTTTTTATCACGGAAATATGTTCCTTTGGGATAATTTCGCGGGGCAAAGCCTGTAGCAGAATCTAGTTAATTGATAATATTCTTCTTTACCCAGAAATACAGGGCAGCTACTAGCCCCAGTCATGCTGCGCTAGACTGAGTCCATTCCTACATGCCATTGATGATTCAAGCGAGACCCTCAAGTGACCAATGACCTGAAAGAATGTACGAGAGAAATTAGATACAGAAAGCGAAGGCTCAAATGTCCGTCAGAAAGGCATCCACTGTCTGGTACGACTGCCACTGCCATTAAACGGTCTATAGCAGACTAATTACTGAAGTAACGTTGGGAAGAGTATGTGTAGAAGTTTGTAGGGTCAGAAGAAGACTTGCGGAATTTTTCCGAAAGAGTCACCGCGGCCCTGGAACGCAGAGGGCATTAGGAGGAAAACAAATGAGTTTAAGTTAGTAAGAGTCTGACACACCCTCTACGCCCAGAGCGGGAGGAGTCATTTGATGATTTCCCATCTTTAAAAAAAAAAACTGGCCAAGTGCGAGTCGGACTCCCGTGCAAAGGGTTCCGAACGAATTTAATTTTTTTAACACTACTGACTTCTAATAGGTTTTCCTATAATCTTTAGGTAAAGATCTATTATCTCTATTTTTTTCAAAATTTTTGGCTCAGTGGTTTCGGAGACAAGGAATGGTCATTTTTCGTCTAATTTCTTGAATAACTTCAAAACCATTTATTTTAAAATTAAGAAAAAAAATATAATTAAAACCCTTATAGTAAGCCCTTTGATTTAATATGTCACACGATATTGTTCAAAAAACTATTTTTTTTAATTTTCTAGTTTGCCCCCCAAAAGTGACCCCATACTAAAAATTTAATAATTTACGTAACGCGTCCGTGGTTGGTCATAGTAGTCCATATGTGTACCAAATTTCATCAGAATCGGTCCAGTGGATCCGGAGAAAACTGGCTGTGACAGACGGACAGACAGACAGACAGACACCCGAGTGATTCTATAAGGGTTCCTTTTTTTTTCGGAACCCTAACAAGTAACAACCTATTACGGTTCTTGAGATACAGCCCTCTGCTTCTTCCCAGCTAACACACTTGGAAGTGGTGACGGGTGGGCCTTTTAGAGGACAGTCTTTATGTAAATTTTGCCTTTCAATCAATGCTGATTCCTAACCTAATTGGAAGAAATTACTTTTGATTTTATAAGGCACAGACAGGCAAAACCATTTCGCCTAAGAATTGACTTATATCGCAGTCCATTCACAAACTAGATCCAGTCTGTCTAACTCCTACGTAATAACCTTAAAGACCTGTTTAAAATGGGTTAACAGCCGCGTTTGATTGATCAACCAAGTATCTACTTGGTTGGCGTGACAATTTGGTGTTCGCGGCAAAATAATGGCGTCTGAGTCCCACAAGTGAGCTGGCAATGCGAGTCTTGTTCGTTAATTAATAATTTTACTTATCGCCACCATAGCTACAGTTTGTCGAGTTTATTTGACGTCCAATTAAAGCAAATTGAGGAAAATACGTAGACGTTATGAGTACGTAATTAAACTTTTAGTGTAGGTACACGTACATAATTCAAGGATTGAAAAGTAAAGAAATGGCACACGTGGACATGGCGAGTAACCACGAATTTTACCGCCCGTGGCTTCGCCCGCATGTTAATCGGCTATTATCCCAACGGAACATACTCCCAGAATAAAAATTATCATATGGATAATCCAGGACATCGTTTACTCGCCAAGTTTCATAGAAATCCGTTCAGCCGTTACGATGTGAAGAGGTAACAAACAAACATAGTTCACGCACTTTCGCATTTATAATATTTGTAAAGTTGTGAAAGTCTAGATGTTTGAATGTGTTTATCAAACGCCTCAACAGCTAGACGGATTTATACGAACCTTAGTACACGAGGAGACCATGACCTGGATTAGCTGATTAGGATTTAAGTATTTTAATGCCAGTAGTAAAGCGAAAGCGCTGGCGGGATGACCTGGGCCAAACTTGTACGTCTACCATGAGTTTTATCAATCTATACTCGCTAGCGACTGTATTTAAACTAATGTGTGAAAACTTAAAAAAAAGCAAGTTTCTAATTTATTTGTTTAAGTTGTTAATTAACAAGCAAGCAAGTTACAAGTAAAACTTAGATAAAAGTCATGGTAGACGTACTGGGCGGATGGAGGCGGCGCAGGAGAAGAGTGTCAGGAGAGATATGGGGGAGGTCTTTGCCCAGCAGTGGAACACCATAGAGTAACAAAAAAAAACAGTAGTAGTCTATTCCATTTAGTGCAAAATTGTTTGAAAGAGTTACCCTGGAATGCAAAGGGTATGTGAAGGAACACGGGGTTTTAGTCAGGGAGTCATTTGATGATTAATCGCAACCACAAAAAAAGGATAATGAAACACTTATAACGCAGGCAACGCCGCGGGCTGAAGCTAGTTTATACTAATATTATAAAGAAGAAACATTTATTTGTTTGAATTGAATAGGCTCCGAAACTGCTGGACCGATTTGAAAAATTCTTTTAGCATTGGATAGCTACATTATCAGGGAGTAACATAGGCTATATATTATCCCCATACTCCCACGGGAACGGGAACTACGCGGGTGAAACCGCGTGACGTCCACTAGTGATAAATAAAGAAAAAAAAAACAGCATCTTAATATCGTCATACACAATAATAGCCATTGTTCTATGTGAACTATCAACTACCAATTAGCATACTAAGTTGGTAGGAGCTGTGAATGCTAAGAACCATCGTCATTTCCTCAACAGCTCAAGTATTTCAAGGTTAACTTCCATAAGACGATCAGCTAGTCTATTCTGTAAACAACTATTTCGATATCGAGCTTCACCTGAGTGATAAAACTCACAAAATGAGCTTTATTACAAACAACATAAAGGTCTTAATTTGAAACTCACCTCGGATTCGACTGTCGAGATACGAAAATGTTGTTACAGAATAGCACTACAGATCTTCGATATAAGTGGCTATGTAATTACTTAGTTCTGATCAATACAATGTACTACAATATGACGGTGTTATTAATTAAAGGCTACAATTCAAATGCTCATCAAAATAATTCTTTTTGCTTGCCAAAATGGATAAATGCTCACCAAATTAGTTAGGTTAGTTTTTGGTGAGCATTTATCTATTCTGGCAGGCATTTCAAATTTATTGGTAGCAAAATAGGTGCATTTCTGGTAGGCGTTTAAACACAAGCCTTAATTAAAGCATCAGGGGCAAAACTAGAAAAAGAATGTGTTTTTATACGGATTCTTTGTCCGTAAAGGTCTCAAGATTTCCCAATTTTTTTTTAAATCCTCTCAGATTTTTAGAAAATCAAAAGTTGATTTTGAAGTTAATTGTTTTCTGATTTTATTAAAACTATTGATTCTTTGTTCCATTACGTCGTCCCTCGGTGGGCGTAGCTAGTAATTCAAACGACAAAAATAGGTAATTATTGTAATGACCAAGGCATTTCCAGATAGGCCGACATCATGACATATTTCTGATAACCTTTACCCGATGAGTGGGTTCTGAATGGGCGAATGGCGGCCAATTGTTCAGATAACGGTCGATTAATATCCCGCTAAATATCGTAAGCGTTGACGGTCATTAATAAAAATGTCATATTAAGACTCCTCGAAATACTAAACTTAATAATAATATTTGAGGCACGGGCTTGTACTTTAGTATGATGCTCTTAAAATATATTAGTATTGATTTTACTTGTAATATATTGTATCGACACTGACAGTTTTAACCCTGACGTTACTCTATTAAAACTTATTTTTTTTTTATACAACTACATATACATACACACACACACACATATTTTACATGCTCAAGAGTTGGATATTTCACCCTACTTGCTTATTTTGAAAAGTGACCTAGGTACCTACTGCTATGAAATGAGAGCATTCTGTTAATTTCTAACGATTTGCAACGTTGTCAGATTACCACAACACCTACATATTTATTTTGAAAATTAACACCTCTCTCATGCATAATATTGTTTTTTTTTTAGGGTTCCGAAAAAAAAAGGAACCCTTATAGGATCACTCGGGTGTCTGTCTGTCTGTCTGTCAGTCCGTCTGTCACAGCCAGTTTTCTCCGGATCCACTGGACCGATTCTATTGAAATTTGGTACACATATGGACTTCTATGACCCAAACACGGACGCGTTACGTAAATTGTTATTTTTTAGTATGGGGTTCACTTTTGGGGGTCAAACTAGAAAATAAAAAAAAAAAGTTTTTTGAACAATATCGTGTGACATATCAAATGAAAGGGCTTACTGTGAAGGTTTTAATTATATTTTTTTTTCATAATTTTAAAATAAATGATTTAGAATTTATTCAAGAAATTAGACAAAAAATGACCAGTCCCCCCCCTTATCTCCGAAACTACTAAGCCTAAAATTTTGAAAAAAATTGAGATAATAGATCTTTACCTAAAGATTACAGGAAAACCTATTAGAAGTCTGTAGTGTTAAAATAACATGTTAAAAAAAAAAATTCGTTCGGAACCCTTTGCACGCGAGTCCGACTCGCACTTGGCCAGTTTTTTTCCAGATGGTACCAAATTGTTTTGAACATAAAGATTTTCATCCGGTTAGCAACTGCAAATTCGTGATTTTCTTGTTATCTGGAAGTCTAAGACCGAAACTTTCAAACGCTATTTGCAAAGTGCTAAAAGAGATATTTTTTGAAATACCTGTAAATAAAATGAGTAAATAATGTATCCAAACTTTTTCGTCTTGTTGACTAACACATGTGTGCGGCTGCCTACCAGACCTCCACAACCCATTAACTGGGTAACACGGTACATTTTGGCAGACTAGAATCAGATTTTACTGGCTTCTGACAATCCGTAACGACTGCCAAAGATCTACAAATGACAGCCGGGACCAACAGCTTAACGTGCTTTCCAAGGCACGGAGGAAAATCGGTATGTTCAGATGGTCACCCATCCACAGACCAACCTTGTCAAGCGTTGCTTAACCTTGAAGATCGACCCGTGCGGCTGTTATTATTTAGCCACGAGCTCCTTAAATAAACGAGTAGCATCTCTAAATATTTTAACTCGTTTAAAACTATACTGTCGTGTTACTATCGAATAAAAGCAAAGAAGACGAATACAGATAATGCGACATTATTAATAAAAAAAATAAAGAGGTTAAGAGAGAAAAAAAGTAATCACAAACCAACTTATCAAAGGTCAAAAGTGAGTTGCGTCGATTACATACATAGCATCATCATACGATTCTTAAAGTTACGTCAAACTTTATATGTTACGCCTCAATTACATAATTCAATATGTATACTGCCAGTGGTGTCGCCCACGTGAAAAAAATATCCCATGAGAATGTATTTTCCGGATAAAAAGTATCCTATGTCCTTCTCCAAAGTGATTTCTATCTTTATACCAAAAATAATCAAAATTGGTGCAGCGGTTTTTGCGTGAACACGTAACAAACAAACACATGGCCAGAGTTACGCATTGGTTATCTTTGGAAGTATGGATTCAATATATCATTGGGTACGCCATCTATCGACAATCTCGGCAAACATCATCAGCGCAGACCACTGATGGTTCTCAAATCGTCATGTATGTCACTGTGTGACTACTGCCATCTACCAGCTAAAACACCATCCATGTTTGCAATAAGTACTGCTGTCTTTTCTCCCCTCATCATTTTTAATCTCAATTTATTTGGGATAATCGGTGCAGCATGTACTCTTCTTCAGTCTTCTTCTTCCTTTCGATAGCACTACAGTTCTTTAAATTTGGCTCTTCCACGGCATCATAGGTGGCGGCATATAGGTCATTTCCGCTGCGTTTTGGGGCGCAGCGGGCAAGATGGGAGGTGCGGAGCATGGTTTGTATCTCGGCTCCACATCCACACCCTGCAGTTGATTCTTCTTCAATACTTCTCCACCAACCTTTCTAGCAATATCTTTCACACATCCCATCTGTCCCCATCGTTCTTTACCCTTACCTCAACCTCTAATAGGCATCCACATTGATCACTCTTCCTCACGATATTTTTATTCATCTTATTAATTATCATCTTTCATTTATCTTATGTCCCCTCACGTCGGAACTCCCTGGCAACAAGGAACGCAGGGTGCGTACTTTTCATCATTTGGCCTTCCCACTTAACTTACTTGACCCCACTTAGCCAGACGCAGGGTGGCGGGATCGTCAGGTGCATTAACATTTGTGATCGCTCGTTGCACGCTAAATTCTTACTATCCTACTAATATTATAAAAGCGAAAGTTTGTCAGAACGCCTGAAAGGATCTTCATGAAAGCACAGAGGTGGATTATAGTCTGGAATAACCTAAAGGATAATTTTGTTTTCGTCATTCACGCGGGCGTCAGCTAGTATTATTAATGCGAAAGTTTAGATGGATGTATGTTTGTTAATCAATCACGCCAGAACGGCTGCACGGATCTGGATGAAATTTGGCTCAGGTATCGATTATAGTCTAGAATAGCGCATAGGGTACTTTTAATCCCGGGACTATGTTCGCTTGGGATAATTTTCGAGATTTCGAGAGAGCCGCTGGCAGAAGCTCTGAATATTTCTCGAGACCCATTATAAATGTGGATTGGTTACAGACATTCATTGTTTTGTAAACACAGAGAGCAGATGCTTCCATATACACGTGTTATTGGACTCCTTCTTGCTCTTTTGTATGACAACAGTTTTTTTTATTTCAACCATCTGGTTGGAAGTTATAGTCAAAATAGTTACAAGTTATGATTAAACTTCTTTAGTAAGTTTATGTTGGTTTAGTCAGTAATCGATAAAAGTTATGTTCTGTTCGTGAATAATATATTAACCAGATTACTCATGCTGAACTTGAGCTTCAGTTTATCACCAATTAAACAGGAAAATTCATGCTGCAAAACACAAAGACTTGCTTACTTAGTCACACACTCGTTGTTTAATTAGTAAAGGATCTTCTGAAATTTTGCCAATTTCTGAAGCTTCATAATCACAAAGTTATCAAAGAAAAGACTACAGTCATAGATACCTATATTCGCGATTCCATCGTACCACCCATATTTTCTTCCCATGAGCATTCAAAACAGACGAAGCACGAATTAGTACGGAAATAGTTCGATCATGTTTTCGGCCTGATTCGTTCCGAGCTCACAAACACGCGTGAGCGAAAGGGGTCACTCACATGACGTCACGGCGTAGGAAATAACACTGCAGCCGAAGTACAGGCAACCGCACGTCCTGATAGCAATTTGGCTTTGACTGCGCCGTGATTTGGTTCGAGTGAGGGCGAGTTTTGCGGTTCAAGAGTTCATAGGACGTGCTGCTTATAGTACCGGCTCACGTGAGACTTGACGCGTTAATTAGGTCATTATTGCTGTTAAAGCGTTGTTATGTTGATAATAATAATGAGCAAGGAAAGGGGGAAGGGGACAGAAAGGATGCGTTGTGTAGAATGATATGTTCAGAACCAGCTTTTGCCCGTGAGTTTGCTCGCTAAACCATCCTATAGCCGTCCTATCTATGTCTGTACCAAAATTCTGTGAAAGCATAACAAACAAACTTTCTCAAGGGGGAGGTTGATAACGTGACGAGCTGACTGGGGCGAATTAAACAAAAAATCCCATCCCTAGTAAATAGAAACCAGGGCTGCAAGAAGAATACAAGTTAAAGGACTATCACGGTCCATCCAGTTTCCATATTATATACTAGCTGACCCGCGCAACTTCGTGTGCGTCACAATTTTCATTACTGCTCCGCTCCTATTGGTCTTAGCGTGATGATATATAGCCTTCCTCGATAAATGGGCTATCTAACACTGAAAGATTTTTTCAAATCGGACCAGTAGTTCCTGAGATTAGCGCGTTCAAGCAAACAAACAAACTCTTCGGCTTTATACAACCTGTAACAGAATAAACACAATACCTTTTTATACTCATCACTAGCTGACCCGCGCAACTTCGTCTGCGTCACAATTTTCATTACTGCTCCGCTCCTATTGGTCTTAGCGTGATGATATATAGCATAAAGCCTTCCTCGATAAATGGGCTATCTAACACTGAAAGAATTTTTCAAATCGGACCAGTAGTTCCTGAGATTAGCGCGTTCAAGCAAACAAATAAACAAACAAACAAACAAACTCTTCAGCTTTATATATTAGTATAGATTACAAACAACTTTTACTATGGGACCAATCCCGAAATCGCGAATAAAAAAAACTTGAGAGGTGTCAAGGGACACCCGGATGGAACGAAGTTCTTTCGATTAATTAGTGAAGGAACTGTAATATTTTTTTTTTAAGTTATATTAATATTTTTATTTATTATTAACAAATATAATGTAAACAGAAATAGAAAGACGACACGAAAATAACTGGCTTGCTTTCTATGAGAGAGAGAGACAGAGAAACACGCGCACGCCGCACGGCTTACAACTATAGCAAGTGTCGTTACAACTTTTCGTATGATTTTTTTCCGTCTAGCCCCCTTTCACAACGCGCGATAAGGAAATTCGTTTCAAAAATTAGCTGCGAATAGTAAAAGTTGTTCATAATGATGAATACAATGACCCCTTAAGAGGTATTGCGTTTATTCTGTTATACACGTCGTAGATGTACTCAACACATTCGGGTAATAAACTAATTAATTCACACGACTTTTCATGATATTCATAACAATAATTTTGTTGACGAAAACAATTGAGTTAATGCCGTGTGACATGTGTTGATGTGCCGAATTTCCTTCCGGTGACAATGTATGTTGTGGGAACTTAACTGTCAAAGGAACAGGTGTTTACGCCATCTGTTCTGGGAAGCTAAAAAGGTCACTTTGGGAGAATAATAATATTAATCTAATCACACAACAATCTGTCTTTAATTTTCATCTTTATCACGAACGCATTCGGTTCAAGGTTGATTGGGAAAGTTTGACAGTGACGGGATGCGTGATTTACTTTCTGATTCAGCTAGTGGCCTTTTTAGGCCACCTCTTCTGAATTAAGGCATTTGGTGGGCCTTACAGCTGGTACATGGGAATAGAACTCAGGCTCTAGACATTATACCAGCAAGATCGATTGATCGATTTTCTAGCTTCTCTATTTTTTAAGCAACGTACGAATTTGCAATTTAGTCTCTATCTGTCAAAAAGCCTCATTTTTAGGGTTCTATACCTCAAAAGGAAAAAACGGAACCCTTATAGGATCACTTTGTTGTCCGGTCGTCTGTCTGTCAAGACCCTTTATCTCGGGAACACGTGGAGTTATCGAGTTGTAATTAAAACCATATACTCAGGTCTCCAGTCCCTTGAAGCTGTGAAAAAATCAAACTTATAAGTTAACTTTAAAAAAAGATATGGCCGTTTATGCCGCAAAAAATGCTTTCCGAATTTGGTGTTTAGTCAATTCAAGGTTCGCCTCTACAGTGACGGCTAGCGTGATGTGCGTTCTGATTCGCAGGTCTGCAATAAAATCTAAGGCTCATTTTCCAAGTCAGGCTGGGATATCCACTCGACTCAGTCGCCATAACCACGGAAAAAATCCCTCAATGAATGTGAATAAAAAACAAAATATAAAAGTTGCAATCATGTAATATATAGGCGTACCTTGAATGGACGAAGCACCAAATTCTGATAGCCTATTTATCGCTATCATTCAACAGTTACTTTAAAATTATCCTCCTGACATTGATGTACCATCTGCTCATAATTTTAAACTCCTGACCTCGAACGAATGATAAGAGTGCGCATGCGAACAAAACAACATTTTTTTATTCTCTTGTTTTCATTTTACGAAAATAAAATCTCGATGTCGGACGCACCACGTGCACGAACCACGGCTTGGAGCTAAATCTGGACCAACAAGTCAATTACCTATACTTCCATCATGATTTTTACTAAAGCTGTTGCTATTTGGCTTGGCAATAGCGGTTACTGACCTTTCCTTACCTCTTCGTTGGTACAATGTCACCGGGAAAGTAGGTGCATTGACCTTGATGTGAACTGTCAATACTGTCAATGTGTTAATCCACCCCCTTAGGTGGATAGATCCACATCGCTGGTTCTCTTTTTTGCAGTAAGATTAGATACAGATGAACGTAAAATTTCGGTCAGCTCTATTTTCGTTTTTAAATTAAGAAAATGACAAAAAAAAACGGTGAGTCAATGACAGCTATATTGACAAGCTGGTACGACACTAAATAGATTCCGATTTTTTCGTACCCTGATGTTCTTAATTAGGACAGATTTGGCATTTCTGGGGTATTAGAGGAAAATGTTGAGAGACGTGTGGTCGGCAGGTGTGGTAAATAGATAATTAAATAGAGATGAATGAGTTGGAATTTAATTTGGAGTATTATGTTGGGAGATCCAAATAGTTGTTGTGTCGCAATTCGGAGAGTTAGAGAGATCATAGTAAAGATTTTGTATTATAAACAAAATCTTTAGTATGAGCTTTCTGACTATCCAACTACACTAGCTGCTGTCCGCGGCTCCGCCCGCGTGTATGTCGAAAATTATTCTTAGGGACCTTACTCCCGGGATAAAAAGTAGCATGTGTTATTCCAGACTAATGTCGAAAATTATCCTAAGGGAACTTACTCCCGGGATAAAAAGTAGCCTGTGTTATTCCAGACTATAATCTACCTCTGTGCCAAATTTCATTAAGATTCGTTCTGCCGTTCTGACGTGGTTGAGTAACAAACACTTATAATATTAGCACCTATAGATAATACGATTTACAAAAGTGTCTATGGTGTTTCTTGCACTTTCTTCTCCATAGAGATCTAGTCTACTCTGTGGAATGTCCAATTAGCTTCATCTTACTCACTGACACACTTGACAATTCAAAAGTGCATAAAACGTAAAGTTTGTGTTTGATAAAACTGGCATTCGGTCTTAAAACTTATAAATGGTACTATAACAAAATCATCGGTACATCCCCTTACTCATTTTTGTCACCATTTAAAAAGGCCCAACTTAAAGAAACCCACAAACCACATTGTTACGCTATCGGTACACGACCATGACCCGATAGATTGAGTGGTCAGATAGGCCAGCAGAAAGACCACCGATTGAGTCACCGACGCAACTGAAGTGGTCACTAAAATAAATTACTTACTCATTCGTAAAATTGTTTTTTCGCGGTATTTGCAACCGATATTTGAATCATTATTTGAGCTAGTTAGTTAGGTGTTAAAAATTTAATTACCCTTTTAGAAAACTTGTATTTCTGCTTTGTTTTCGTCACACTATGGATTGAATTGAGTCCTTAAGAGGAAATGCGGGCAAATAAACTTTGTATGTAAAAAGTCATAATTCGAGGTTTGGCTCTCGCCTGTTGCCTCTTCCAATATTGGACCAATTTAAAAGATATTTCACAAACTGAATAAGAAGTGGTGTGACCCCATGTGTTTTTTTTTAATTAACAGTTGCCAAATTTGTAGCCCTAGTGTACAATTTTTTTGTTGACAGGGGTTTATTGGACAATGTTGAGCATTTTTTGAGGGTTCTAGTGCTTATACGGTTAACATACCATCAAAAAGGAAAACATAGGTACACAGCACATATCCTTCTTATTCAGTTTATGAAATATCTTTTAAATCGGTTTAATATTGGAGGAGGAAACAGGCGAGAGCCAAACCTTGAATTATGACTTCTTAAAAAGCACATTGCAAAAATACAGAATTTCGTCACGAGGAAGTCCAAAGTCTGAATTACGTAATCCTTGAGCTTTTAGTTTTTATACAGGCCTTACATAATATTATTGGCCAGGTAGTTTGAACTGCAGTTTTTGCACAACCATACTTTTTATGTCCTTTGTATAATTCTTTTGAACACCAGCGGACCTATATTATTTGCGTACAATGGAAAACCATTTTAAAAAGATCGTTATTCTTTTTTTTATAATTTGGCCATCTGGCCCTTCAGCCAGTCTTAAGGAATTTTTGTCGACCTGTTACTATTTTTTTTTATCTTTCCTCAGCTCCTCGGCCTAGCAGTCATAGGCATTGGAGTGGCCTTCCAGCTGAACTGGACCCTCGTGAAGGATGAACTGAAGACACACTTGACAGTCGCGCCCTGGGTGTTCATCATCATAGGAGCCATCATGTTCGTGATAGCCTTCTTCGGTTGCTGCGGAGCGATACGGGAAAGTCACTGCATGGTTGTCACGGTATGTATACAGAAAAATACTTAATTATATCTATATTAACTCGTCATTGTAACATTGTATAGTTGTCGTAGCATATCGTAGAGTTCGCAATTTTATGAAGTGGTCGGTCATTTCGAACACTGGTCACTTGAAAAACCTAACCTTTTTTTAAGGATGGGAATTCATCAAATGACTCCTCCCGCTCTGGGTAGAGCAGAAGGGAGTGTCAGATTTTTACTAACTAAACCCCATCCGTGTTCCTCCCAAATGCCCTTGTGAGTTCCAGGCCTACGGTGCCTGTTGAACAAATTCCGCAACATAAACCTAACCTAACCTTGGCCACATCATGAAATGGCCAATATTACGATTTGGCCACCTACGACAGAGATACATAGCGAAGGATAAGCACAGTCATTGTCAGCCTAGTATTCTTACTGCTCGAACACGACACAGACCTCCTCTCTTTGATTAAACCTTGGGTTAGCTTCATCATCATCATCATATCAGCCGAAAGACGTCCACTGCTGGACAAAGGCCCCCCTCAAGCGTCGCCAAAACAACCGGTCCTGCGCGTCTCGCATCCATCGGCTACCTAACCTACCTGGTTACTACCGTCTACCTACCTGGGTTAGCTTGCCATAGCAAAAATGGCACACTGGTCCCAAGGAGGGACAAGTTCTGAGACTGACATCATTCCTATATTGTTTAAAAAAGCTTTCGATCATCTCATTGCTATGACGCTACGGAAAGTTCTTACTTATTTTGATAAACCTGTTGATTTCTAAGTTGAACCAAGTCGTGTAACGCCACTATTTAAAATATAACCTGTTTTTGCCATTACCATATTAGCGAAATGACGACCTTGACGACCTAATCTAAACCGAAACACCATTTTAGTAAGACCAACTAACACATTGGAATAAATTGACTCAATTAAACCCACATTTGGCAACAAGAACAGTTCACAAAATATTCCAAATTGGTTGACAAACAACTGCACACAATACATTGCTGTGTCATTTCAAACGTGGAATGCTTGTTCTTCTTCGAAACTGGACATGGAATGTAAACTATATCAGACGTCCGTTTCGTTTTCTCAGTATATTGCACGGGATTCCATTGGGTGGTACGCGTACTAAGTACCAAGAGTCTGGTCTCTGTCTGAAGTACCGTGACGGGAGCAGTTGGGTCATACTAAAGTCATAACAAGACTTCATTGACTCTGTTTCTGTTGTAATGAAATGAACTAACAGAAAACTGTTTTCTGTGTGGTTCCTTGTGTCAATATTAGATCACTGTGTTCCAAAAACGAATTATGAAACGGAAAGAAAGAAAATACGTTTGACTATTCGACTTAGAAGTAAGCCATCATCATTCCTTTGACCTTCCCAATTTATTTGGGGTCAAGATGTCTTCTTCTTGAATGCAAGCTTATCTATAAGCAATCGACTCCGCAGTCTTGCCACAGACAATTGTCTAGATAATTTCCCGCGTCTACTGCAAAAAAAATTAAAAAAAAAACTTTTTACTACAAAATTACAACCAAATAAAAACGACTACAAATTTTGCTTGCTTTGCATTTGATGATGGAACTGACGTCCGTAACTCTGGCATACGATTTATTCAAACCACACGTATTTGACATTCCAGTACGCGATCTTCCTGCTGGTGATAATCATCGTGCAAGTGGTGATCGCAGTGCTGATGTTCGTCTACGGAGACACCATCAAGACCAGCCTGGGCAAGTCTGTTGACAAACTGTTCGACGATAGGGCCAGCGTGAGCGTCGACAAGACTAAGGACGCCGTCATCGATAGTATTCAGACACAGGTAAATAAATCATTTTATAAAGGGTTTTTTTAGATGGGAAAACATCAAATGACTTCTCCTTCTCTGGCCGGAGCAGGAAGAAGTGACTCTTACTGACTAAAACGCGCCCGTATACAGTGTTACTTCAAAAACAGTCCGCATTTTTCTTCCATGCTATGTCAAGTTAAGATGGTCACCCATCTACAGATTGATCTCGGCAAGTGTTGCTTAACCTTAAAGATCGACCCAGTGCCGGATTAAGCCAACGCGGGGCCTGTAGCAAACTTAAAACCTTCGTAAAATAAAAACGTAAATACCAAATTTGAACTTCTGTGACTTATAAGGGGGAGTAACTGCCTCTGTGGTCTAGTGGTTTAGGCGTTTGCCTGGTGACCCGGTGGTCGTGGGTTCGATTCCCACGGGAAGCATACTTTATAAAGTTGTTTCCAGTTTGGTTAGGACATTGCAGGCTTGATTCACCTGATTGTCCGATAAAAAGATGATTCCGTGCTTCGGAAGGCACGTATAAGCCGGTGGTCCCGGCCGTCAAATGGCGGTCGTCAAATAAACCATGTTAGAGGCCCTTGAGGCGGTTTAGAAACTCTGACACTAGGGTGTGTGGGGTCGTTTAGAAGGGGGAGTTTGCACGGTTTTTGAACAACCATGTAAAGGTCGAAAGGTATCGCGATGATCACTAAAAATGCCCGTCTTGTAAATCTGAAAGTGGGCCACTGGGCTCGATCTGAGACTTTTCATATTTTCGGTATTCTAAAGCTATCATCAGCTCTTCGTCCCCAATATGGTTGCCCAAAAACCGTGCCATCACCCCCTCTATCATTTCTTACGGGCCACGGGGACCTTCAGTAGCGCCTGAGCCATAGATTTTTCCAGTTATTTATTACGTTATCTATGGACCAGATACCCATTAGCTGCTTAGATTTCATAAGGTACGATTGCTTGAAAGAAAAAGAGTTTATGTTCGCGAAATAAGGCCCATACCATAACAAATAAACAAAATTAGAGGCTAATACAGTTTGGGAAAATATGCGTCACATCCGCGCTAAAACGGCTATCGCAGAGTATGTTGGGTCTTAGAATTCGCGTGTGTGACAGAGCCATGGAGCTGGTTTTTAGCGAAATGATTTAGTAAGCGCGAGCCCCCCCAACCCACGTGGGTAATTCGCCACTGGATCGACCCGTGCAGCTGGTATTATTTAGCAGGGTTGTCATGATCTATATCAGTTGATTTTATTTAGTGATTTAAATAACGTTAAAATCAAATGTTTTTTTTTTAAAATCACGTGATTAAAATCATTTCTCTAATTTTATCTGCTTTGCTTCTGCCCGCGTGTATATGCGCCATCTATTACGATGCACTGTGAACGGCCAAAAACACACGTGAAAATGCTATCTTCCGCGTGGTTAGAGCGGGTGTTTTCAATTTTGCGCATAGTAAATGTTTCAATTTTGCGCATAGTAAGTGTTTCTGATCAAAAATCTAAATAAATAAAACAAGATAAGATAGAAAAAGTGCAATAAATAAATAACAATGCTGATTAATTTAAAAAATCATTATTTTTATCAACCCTGTTATTTAGCCACGAGTTCCTCACCTCACCTGGCTTTAATCATCATCAATTTATCGTTCACTTCCGTCATTCCAGTTCTCCTGCTGCGGTAAGGACGGCTTCGGCTACTACGGCACGGGCGGCATCACCCTCCCCAAGTCGTGCTGCAGCACCACTACCCTTGGCTTGTGCACAGGCATTGAAGCTCACGCCGGCTGCCAGGAGGTCATCACCAAGCTCTACGAGAAATGGAACAAGCCCATCGCTGGAGTCGCTATTGGTGTTGCCTGTATTGAGGTGCGTATCTTATTCATTCATCATATCATATCAGCGGAAAGCACTGCTGGACATAGGCCTCCCCCAAGAATGGGGGGTTTGCCAAAATCACCACGCTTGGCGATCGCAGTGTATGGTGTTGAGTTTTACAGAGAACGCTGCTGCCCATTCTCTGGTGAGTCCCTTAGTCGCCTCTTACGACACCCACGGGAAGTGATGGGATGGTATTATTCTTTTACGGCACCGGCCGACACCATACGACAATCTTATTCAGTATCGCTAGAATACTCGAAACTTCTGGTTGACACTTCCCGTGGCAAAAGAGCTGGCTTTTACTTTGGCCAGAGGCTATGCATTGCCATTCAACGTGGCGGTGCCGGCCCGGCAGTCTCTTGGGCACATTACCCGCTGACAGCGTTAAGGACGAGTTTGATGCTATATTCTAGTTTTTGTTGGTTTGGTTTATTTGCTAATTTTAGTTTTTACTGCATATGTATTATAAAAGCACTGTCACTATATAATATCGCATAAAAAATGGTCGCTCCGCCGCGTCTGACTGTCTGTACGCAATAGGGAACATGCAATATTTCCATTTTTGCTTTAATTTGAAAGAACTACATCTAGAATAGACCACCACATAAATAAGAAATGAAAACGCTTTAAATTTTCGCGCGAAAACGGACAATGACGTCACTCTTGTCTGCCACTGGTCCTCACTGTCCTAACTCAAAGATATAAGGTTGCCTTTTCGTTGTCATAACAGCAGTGACGTCAATTAATGCTGATTGTTGTGTTTAAATACGTTCCGTTTCACGTTACTTTCATTCATTATTTTTGTTAAAAATCGATATTAACTAAAATAAAAACGTTGCAATGGCCTTTATTTTATACTTTTTTTTTATCATATTATTAACAATATTCTCATAAATTCCGTCTTTGCATCTTCTCTATAAGGTGCATTTAAAAAAAATCGGCAGTAACAGAGACAAAGATATTGACATATTTTTCTCTAGTCTGCATTTCTCCAACCCATGGGTAACTTACCAAGCTATGTAGGTGGTGTTGCGGTAACCACTTTCTATCAGGTGGGCCGTCAGCCTGTTGCCGACCTATTACATAAAAATACTACTTTCTCCTACCATGAGAGCATCGCATCGTTGCCGTACACTATAGATCTCATATCAGTAGTCAACAAATAGCGTGGGATTCAGCTTTATTGCTTCGGATAGCCATCATCAAGCTATGCTGTACCTAGTTTAAAAATCTCAGGCTAGTTCCAATAGACTAGTGATGGCTAACCGGTCGATCGCGGCTATAGGGCGACGTGCACGGCGTTGACTATGCCATCTAGTGTCGCATATTCGAAATTTTAAGGGTCAGAATATTTGACATTGAGGCTTCTGTGCTGCCACCTGCTGTGGTTCCTGCACGCTCATTTTAGGGGAACGTGCGCGAAGAAGACTGTGCCATCTAGCGTAGCTATTTCGAATCTTATACTTGACAGTGACATTTCTGTGCTGCCATCTATAGTTTCTGCACGCTCCCAATTAGTACAGTCGATTACGGCAAGGCAAAAAATATAAATAGGTACGAATAACAGACTGCGCCACTATACATAGTTGTTAATAAAATTAAAAATACCACATAATTGTATATTGAACTTTACCTACTGTTACATTTGTAATCAAGAAGTACCTATGAAATAAGTAGATCGTACAGGACAGTAAAAAGTCTGATCTTGGGTCCAATTTAGTTAGCCACCCCTGCCTGACTCTCCTAGAAATCAAAAATTTTGAAAATCGTATTTCGAAGTTCAACTAACCTAACGGTTTTCAATTCAAGTTCCTATGTTTGATGAAATCAATCCCTTGTCTATGCCAGCGGTGGGTGATTCCGTGATGAAATGGTACTGCAGTGCGATTCTGCAAACCTGTTGAAGTGAAGGCTTGGGTGAAGTGATCACGAAGTGAGCTGTCAATCCAAGTAATCAAGATGGAATGACAGCTCACTTATAGTAGTAGCTAGTCGATTATAAATTTTAATAAAAAACAAGCTGTTACTGTCAACGTGATAAATCCAAGTGGAGGACATGACTTGGGAGTGTAAAACTTAGTAATTAAATCAAAGCTAAATTGTTGTTTTTTTTTCATGTTTCAGGTGGTCGGGGCCCTGTTCGCCCTGTGTCTCGCCAATTCCATAAGAAATATGGACAGAAGGTCTCGCTACTAATATTTTGTACATTAAAACTGGTACCTATGAACACAATTTTTTTTGGTTCTTTTTTACTTGATAACTAATCTTGTGAGCGGACTGTACACTGCATGGCTGATTAACTTTTTTTTTTTGGGACACAATGATTACAAGCACAAAAATGCTACTTTTGACGTCCGATTTTAAATCGATTTGATTTCAATAACATAAGATTTTTCGTTTTAATATAAGATTTTTCGACGATTGTTTTTTTAATTTTAAATATGATAATAAAATTATTCATTGACGCTTAAAGTAGCATAAAATTGAATCGCCTTTTGAATTTCATTTGAAATTGTGTCTGAAGGGTTTTGAATCTCAAATAAATTGTATGCCATATTAATTGCTTGATTAAATCAAGTGGTAATTCATAATAAGGCTAAGTTATGCATTATTATGAAAGTGTGTTTGTCAAAATTACGCATCATTTGGCACACAAACATTTCATTTATTTGCCTAAAATTAACTTCGTAGCAATAACTAATTAACAAACAAAGTATTGCTATTAAATCAAACTCAGGTAAAACCGGTGTTAATTTTTTTTTATTTAAAAAGAGAAACGCATCCACTATGTTATAGAATTAATATTTATTTCGTTATGCTTCTCTCAATCTGACGCCATATTTATAAAATATACTAACTTGTATTCAGTTACTATGCGTAATTTTGACAAAAACATTGACGTGTTAAAAAATGCAACTGTATATTTAAAAAAATATAAAATAACGCTTACTGTATTCGAAATATGCTTAACTAACATTTTTGTACGCAATTAACACTAAAACTAACTCAAACCATTTAAACAATTTGATTAAGTACATTTAATTAATTGATTCCCTTTTTTACGACTTTTGTGCAGTAGTAGTGGAAGGTCGTACTAAAAGCTGGAGACATTATGGTTCTTGCGAAAGACAGATGGCACAATAGGGGAGTGGACTAGAAAAAAAAAACATGCGGGTCTTTGGGGACTGCTGATAGAAGTGAAAACTTAAGTAACTTGTGAATTGTATCGAGCTCATGGAAAGCGTTCGGTGACGATGACGCGAGTTCCATGACTTTTGTTCACCCAAAAAGTGCTCAACGCGCCTAAAGATGTTTTTACTTCAAAAATCTAATAAGTCGGAGATTTCCAAAAAATATCCGAAACATATTTTTTTCTTTTTTAACGTAAAAAAAAATTAAGACGATACAGTCTGTTAAAAACTCGTGTGGCGTTGCGTTTAAAAAGCGTTCTGAAATCAAATTATATGTGACGTCACACTCCTCTATTAGTCCTGCAATGCGATTCTATAAGCATATCACAGTGTACCTAAACTTAGGTGAAGTGAAAATGAAGTGAGCTGTCAATCCATACAAATACGATGGAATGACATTTCACTCCATGCTCACTCCACCTGAGTTTTTAACCGACTTCCAAAAAATGAGGAGGTTCTCAATCGGCGGGTATTTTTTTTATTTTATGTATGAACACCGATTGCTCCGAGGTTTCTGATCCGATTTGTGTGATTCTTTTTTAGTTAACTTGCCATTTGTTCCCGTAAAAATTTGATTCAGTTTGGTTCAGTAGTTTTTATTTTTGCTCATTTCAATTTCTGCGTAGATGAAAACGTCGTCCAAGTATTAACCCCTAAAAGTGAAAAAATTAAACACTTTTTTCGAAAACCATTTAACCGACTTCTAAAAAAAACACAACAAAGTATAAAATAACCTTAATTTCGGTAGTCGGTGTTAAAAAACGAAGATACAAAAACACCGACTTCTGAAATTAAGGTTATTTTATACTTAGTAGTGTTTTTTTGGAAGTCGGTTATATTTTTTTCACTGTCAGATGTTGACAGAAAAGTCTGGCTGTATAGCTCCATCTCTTTTTCGCAATGAAACAGTGTCATCTACCACCTTATTAGTACGGCCCCAGGCTAAGGAAGTACTGTATTCAGCCAACCGTGCCATGACGCCATTCGAAGGCTTGTAGACAAAGGCAATTCTCAATAGCATTTTTTGCATTGCGCAGGTTTTTTTTTACCAAAGGTCATTGTCATCATGACATTAGACTGAAAAGTTAATAATGTGACAATGTACCAGCTTTTTTAATGTTGCCTAGCTTAGTTTTCCGCTATCTGACAATATATCAAAGCATTGCTAATTAAATAAAGCTGCATTTCACAAATTATAAAAATACATACCTACAGTAAAAAATCTTAGCATCTTTATTTTCCAAAATAATAATGATTAAATTAAAAAAAAAATGAAACACTTTTGCTTCATACATATTTATTTAGCAAGGGGTTTCGGGCTCTTTACGATTAGATTATAAAATAAATGATAAACAATTAAAATTATTATTAAAATAATTCATTTATTAAATATTGAGTCTCTTCTAGATGTTAAAACTTACTAAATAATATTTATCTCTATTTAAACGCTTCGATTTAAGGAATCTCCATTTATTTTTATATGTAATAAACATTTAGAATCTTGCTATGTGATATTGTATTTTCGTAAAAACTTGTTTAGAAATCTTTAGGTAATGTAAGTTAATTGAAAAAAAGGAAAATTTTTACTACTGTGGACTGTTTTATGTTTGATTCGAATTTATTAATATTTGTGAACAATTTAGAAGTGTTAATTATTTTGTTAGATCTTTATTGAAATACCTGCACAGACTAACTGTTAACCTTAAATTTCAAAATATGTTTGTGCCAAATTAATAAAAAGAAACCCGTTCAAAGGCATACATAGTGATTCGATTTTTCTAAAATGTAGAGGAAAGGAATAACAAGACGAAAGAGTTGTGCCTTGCACTGATTGATTTGATAGAATTTTGTAATCAATAAAGAATGTGTGTAATAAATTATACTGTCTTTTTTTACTAATCGCACCCTAATTTTAAGTCTATATCTACAATTTGTAACTTGAAATGACGCAAAACCTGGAGGGGGTTTTATTATACTCGAACATTATTTTATTTTTATTGAGGAATGGCTTGCTCGTGACCTTGATCACGCCCAAAGGAAAACGGTGGCTGAGGTCTATGATGGAGCGAGCGTGTCCAGAAGACGTCTGTTCGCTCTTGCTGCGTCTGTGTTCCCTTCCACATTAACCCTTGAAGGAGCTCCACAGTTTTTCTGTGCGTATAATAAATTTAGAGGAGTTGCGCTGAGCTCGAGCAGTCGGGACCATTATGAACAATGTCTTCCTATAGGACCAACAGTGAAATCAAAAATTAGTTCAGTTAATTTTCTCGACTTATGCAAATATGGGTTTAATTTTTTTGGGGTTATTTCAGTAAAAGTTGTGCATAATGATGTGTACAATGATTCGCTCCAGGTTTTGCGTTATTTCTTTTACAGCCTGTATAAGCTACCAAGCCCGAAGCTTTACATATTGCACAAAGTTAAATGTATTTTTTTTTTGGAATTGTTTGGCCAAAGCATGATACCTAGGTAAGTCACGTTTTTGTAAATAAAAATACTAATCTGCATGTTTGTGGTTGTTTTTAAGTACTTTTTGTTGTAATTATGTTGTTTGTAATTATTTTTTGTTGTGGGATGAAGTGAAGCAATTATTTTAAAACAACAAACTGAATAATTTCTACTTGCTTAGACGAGTATTCATTCAACAGGATTTCATTTATTCCTGTAATAGATGTTTGTAGTAATATTTTTGTAAATTATTTTGTACTAATTTAATTTTGGTTGGCATGGGAGGGCTAAATTTTTAAGTAGTAGTTTTATTTTTTATAATATTTGTGTTTGTACCTATAATACATTTGTGTTTAATTTTCTATGGTACCAGTGTTCTTTGATAAAAACGTTTTTTTATTTAAATGTATTTTCTCCGCAGAAGTCCAAAATACTGATGATTTATTTTGATAATTTCAGGTATGCCTAAAACGAAGACATCACGAAATTAACATTCGAATAAGAACAATAAAAATCAACGACAGATACAAAAACATAAGTTACTTATGTACAAGTTAAGTTAAGGTTAGCTCGGTCTAGCGCAACTCCCACCTTTTCAAAAATACAACCTGGGACAAAGTTTACTTTTGTTATAATTTCGAAAAAAAAAGAATTTGAAAAAAGAATTTAAAATTCTGTTTTTAAATTCTTTTGACATTAACATTGAGTCTGGCTTTATCCACATGGTAATAAAATTAATTTTAAACTTTGACTGGCCTATAGGCTACATATTAATCTACTACCTATTTACGTAAAACTAATAAGCTTTATAAATTGTTGTCTACTTAACAAAAGTAAGCATTTCCAGGTCAAGTTATCTCATTAAGACGGTACGTTGTTGTATTTCCTCTGTATCTTCAAGCGTCAATGTAACTTGACGCCTCGTCGATGTCAAGACGCGCTGTACCTTACCATTATAATTAGTTATTATTCATTTTCTTTTGTTGCACCATTTTATAATATAAATTTTAGGTACTGTTAAGTTAGTTAAGCGACTGTTTGTAATGTTGATAAACAATAGAAATTATATAAATAACAAAAAAGTATTTTCATAAATTGGCGTTATTAAATTCTAAGTACGTCCATTTTACAAATAATATTAAAGTGTTAAAAATTTGATATTTATGCATTTCTATAACAAATTATTATGTGATTTATTACTCGTTTCACAAGCCTGTGTAAATAGTAAATGATCGGGAGCAAATGTCTGTTTATTGTATTTTGAATCTCTTTTTGTGCATTTCTGATGAAACTGCTTTTGTGGGTGAATTATATTGTATTGTATGAATAAATAATTAAATTTTCTACTTCAACATTTTTACTGTTTTATTTCTTAGAGTACCTACCTAAGATGCTCTTCTGTGAACTTGAGGATTTCTGTGGGATGGCCGCACTTGTAGGTACCTATTTACTACTTTAATCCTTAAATGGGTAAGGTATGGGCTAAAAAAGTAATTAATGTAGGTACCTACTTATAAAAATTAAATTAGCTTGTTTGAGTGAGGTTGGAAGACCTAGTAGGTATGTAAATACAAGATGATTTTACTGTAACAGTTTTTCAGCGCATCGGCTGATGTTGGAGCAAATTTTTATTAGCATACTCAATAAATAAATAATTAGCGGACGTCACGCAGTTTCACCCGTGTAGTTCCCGTTCCCGTGGGAGTACGGGGATAAAACATAGCTTATTTTACTCGCTGATAATGTAGCTATCCATTGCTGAAAGAATTTTTTTAATTTAAAAGGATCAATACGTATTATTTTTAAAGTTATTTTTAGTCGAAGGTTTTTTAAATTTTTAAATTTAATTTTTATTTCATGCTTTTTAAACTTAATGTACTGGTACTACTAGAAAACCTATGATCTCATCATCTTCCTGCCCTTATCCCATGTTACTTGGGGTCGGTACAACACGTTTGTTACTTCCATTCTGTCCTATCAGCCGTCACGCTATCACTAACTCCCATTTCTTTCATATTGCTCCTCACACAATCCATCCATATTTTTTTGTCCTTCCTCTCCCTCTCCATCCATCCACATTTGATCTACACTCACCTAAACGGCATTACATCCTACAATCTTGGAAAGTAAGTCGCCGGCGAGGACGGTCGCATTCTGCGAGTGAGTCAGTAGCGCCCGCAACTCTGACAATTCGAATTTCGTTGCGGGCGCTCTATAGCAGGCATATAGATTTATGTCCTCGCCGGCTACATGCAGCTGCACGCCAAGGGCGTACATGCTCTGTAGAGACGGCGGGGGGAGTTCCTGGTGGACGATCCTTCGCCTTACCAGTACTGCCAGACCGCGATACACTGTGTTGAGAGCCGACCGTTCATCCTTCCTGTAGGTGAGATAACCCGGGAACCCTATCCTGTCTTCAGTTCCCAGGAATGTCTCACTGGTAGCCCTCGTATCGCTACTTTGAGTAGCTTCTCCGCTGGCAGTGAGTAGGCGAACCAACTCACACCGGCTTCCTTCTCTAGGTTCGTAAGGTAGAGTTGTACCAACCGATACTCTTCCTCCGACTTCGGCGAGAACCGTACGCCGGTGCCGTAAGATCGAGCGTAAGGTGGCCGTCCCAACTTGGCCGCGATCGCCCTAAAATGGTGCGCCCAGTTAAGCAATTTCTCAACTACCAGCGGAGGGTAGCGAAGCTTCTTGGTTTTTGTACTGCTTTGTGCGCCTGAGGCCGCGCTGCTTGCGGCGGCGCCTGCTACAGGGGCTGTCTGGGACTGAGTAGAATTTATGGCACTTACCCCGTCTTGTCCGGTTTCAGAGGAGCTCAGCGGCACGCCGCCAGGACCCCGCGACAGGCGCTCACTAGCGTGTGAGCGCGACGAGTCGAGGCGGTAGCGCTTCGCTTCCTCTTCGGTTTCTTCATCGGTGCTCCGACGCCGTCTTTGTGCTCGAACCTCCGCGGTGTCCAGGTCCATGTTCTGGTCCTCCATGGAGGGAGACGACTGCGCGGATTGCGCGTCCTCCAGCGACGATAGCGACGCGTTCGACCCCGCGCGCGAGGATTGGGCCGAAAAGCTCGCGGGAGCGTCGTACGCGGAGGTGCGCGGCGGCACAGGTGAGGCGGGTGTAGAGGGGGTCGCGGGCGACGCGGTGCCCCTCTGCAAACGCGGGTCGCGTGATGATGCGCGCGATCACGGCCGGTGCCGCTGCTCCCGACAGCAAGCTGTGGGGCGCGGCTGACGCGGTGTGCGAAGCTGCGTGCGCAGCGGTTGCGATCGACGCAGCGGCCTGCACAGGCGCGGCCCCGCGGGGCGCAGCCGGCGGCCGTCGCGACGGCGATGTGCGGGTAGTCGCACATTTTTCCGCGGGCGAAGCGGTTTGCGCGTAGGTCCGGGCCTGCGGGGCTCCTGGATTCGCGACGGTGGCCGGCTGCGCTGCGGAGCGCTCGGCGGTTGCGGAATCGCGGAACACGGGCGCGTTGCTGCGCACGGGCGCAGTCGCGCGGTTCGCGGCGGGCACAGTTGGTGGGCGAGGTGGGCGAGCAGTTTTCGGCTTGGCCTTGGCTGCAGGATGTGGCTTGAGGAAGCCAGCTCCGGCCGCCGCCGGGCCGGTCAGCGCCCTACCAATGTTTGGCAGAGACGCCACCCGACCCAGCGTCGGACGAGGCTCCGAAGGTGGTGGATCCTCCTCGGGGGCGCCATTGCGGCCAGGAAGGCCACGGGCGCCAGATGATGGCATCGACGATTAAAGAAGTTTTCACCGCGACCGAAGTGAGGGTACTTCACTGGCAGCGAACAAAGGAAAGTTCAATGCCCCGCGGCTGTGCGAACGAACAAAGTTCGAACACAGTCGTGGGGGGTAAACGAAAGGCGCGGTCCGTGCGGTTGCGTGGGTAGTCAGAAAAGACTGGTCTTTCTGACTACTGCGCGAAATACTAGCCGATCTTAGGTAGTGGATAAGAAGCAATGTATTTATAGTAAAAATAATACAGTCGCTGTGATATTTGAAAACAAGAATAATATAGTAAGAGCAAGACATATTTTGCGATTTGTGAGTAGTATTACAATAGTAGTAAATTACTTATATTTAGATAGTGTAAGTGATTCATTGATTAACAAAGTCTTGGTTTAGGCTGCGGTTTTTTCAAGAAAACACTGAACAACACGGAATTCTTATAAATTGTCACGATCGCGGTCGAAAGCTTTTATTTTGATATTGGTAATGATAGGTACAGAACAATACCTTAAATATGCACTTCTGAAACACCCTGTTTACCTAAGTTATGAAATCAATGAAAACTACCTAATTCAAGTTTTGGTTATTTCAAAAGTTATACCACCAAGAATATCATCCCATGAACCAAACAACGATTCTGATTGGTGCACGTCATTACTTTGTTAGTGATGTCCAATGTCGACTCTGTGGAGCAATTTCCTGTAAAAACTAACACCATTTTGACATTGACATTACTCCAGCTGAATTGATTTGTCAACGTAGCTGTCAATGTCAAACCAGTCCGGAATCATGAAAAGTGCGAACGCTTGTTTGAGCACGTCCTACCTTTTCGTCTTCGGTGTGATTAATTCCACTTTCACCTCTTCGTGAATACTCAATAACATCAGTTTCAAATGTGCTGTGATAGAACACGGTCGTCGACTTACAATATTTATTAGAAATACTCATGCCATGGCGAAAGTCGCTACCGAAATGGCATACAAAAATTATTGTGTAGTGTTTATAATATTCGCTTTAGTGATAGTCCAAGCGGTCGGTTACGACACGGAGCTGTATGAAACAAAGCCTTGCGACAGCAATGCCTGCTTTGACGAACTCCACGGGTCTTTAGGCGACTGTTCGTGCAATGTTGACACCATCGATTACTTCAATAACGTGAAGGTGTATCCGCGCCTCCAGAGTCTAATAAGAAAGGACTACTTTCGTTTCTACAAAGTGAATTTGAAAAAGGAATGTCCATTCTGGGCGGACGACAGCAAATGTGCGATGAGGTACTGTCATATTAAGACTTGTTCTAAAGAGAGTGTACCTGGTGTAGAGAATGGATATGAGAACGATCACATAGACGAGTCTCCGGCAACCAAGTACACGAAGGAGGCGCAGGAGCATTGCGATACGGACTCAGACCACGATCATGACCTGGGATACCTGAATATGACCATCAGTGCGGCCAGTCAACATGAAATTGCTAAATGGAAGGCTCACGATGATGCCCTTGAGAATTTCTGTGGATATGATGACAAGGACGTTGATGCAGAATATGTAGACTTGTTACTGAACCCCGAAAGATTTACTGGCTACAAAGGGCCTTCAGCTAACAGAATCTGGAAAAGTATTTATCAGGAAAATTGCTTCCGGCCCAAACCAAATCCTTATGGATCTTTCCCATTTGTGATGACTTCAGACCTAGGTAACATGTGCTTAGAGAAGAGAGTGTTCTACAGAGCTGTGTCAGGTTTGCACACCAGTATTAATGTACACCTATGTTCTAAATATTTACTGTTTGAAAAAGGTGCGGGATTCACCTCTGACGGTGAGTGGGGGCCAAATCTAGAAGAGTTCCAACGTCGTTTTGATCCATCTCAGACATTTGGTGAAGGACCCAATTGGTTGAAGAATCTATATTTCGTTTATCTATTGGAAATGAGAGCTTTGGCTAAGGCTGGACCGTACTTGGAGAGAGAAGAGTATTACACCGGTAATCCTACAGAGGACGAGGAAACAAGACAGGCAATTCATAACATGTTAAGTGTCATCTACTCGTTCCCAGACCACTTTAACGAGTCCTCTATGTTCAACGGAGGCAGTCAGGCAGCAAAACTGAAGGTAGAGTTCCGAGAACACTTCCGTAACATTTCAAGGATAATGGATTGTGTTGGTTGTGACAAATGCAAGTTGTGGGGGAAGCTGCAGACGCAGGGTCTGGGAACTGCATTAAAGATATTGTTTTCGAGCAAATGGAATAGTCCTGAGAGTGATGCGAACCAAGGCAAGTTGACCGTGAGGCACAAATCCCATGAAAGGCTGCAGAGGACGGAGGTTGTGGCACTCTTCAATGCCTTCTCCAGACTCTCGGAGAGTATACGGCAGTTGGAACAGTTCCGAGTTATGCTAAGGTAAGATTTAAAATTCTTTGCTCTCGTAGTTGTATACTTTGGTGATGGATTGACGTTTATTTTTTAAATAAATATGGCTTTTTTTTAAATTAAACTTTTCAAATGTGATTTTTGAAATAGAATCCAATTGGAATTTCAAGAATATTTATTTAATAAATTAGTTGATGTTATAAAAGAATTTTCTAGATCTAAATGCATTTAGTTACAGGCTTAAAAGATATGAACAAGGCAAATCAGATTTTTAAGTAGGTACTAATAAGTTTAGGCAAATTAATATTATCAAAATAAAATATAAAATAAATGTCAGTATTTTTTTATGCAAATCCTGTAATTAAATTCATTTATGAAGTTATTTGCATGTCCTATAATAATGATCTAATCAATTTTTTAATGCTTTTAGTTCTCCTAAATACTGTTGTAAGTAGAACTTTTTGGTTATGGTTGGTGTGTGTATGTGTGTATGTGTGTATGATTTTTTCTGCTTTTTTTCTGTCATGGGTGTTTATAAGGGTAACCAGGGTAAGGATTGGGTATTTATAATAATCAATCATTATTTAATATCCATAATCGTGGGTTTTTATTTACAATTAGGTAGTGATTTAATTTACCATATTGTGTAAGTAAAAGTATGAACCTTAAGTGTGATAAATAATATAAAAGTCAAACATTAACATGTCATTAGGTAGTGAACCTAATGACATTTTTATTGATCAAAATATAACTAGAATATAAGTGTTAATTTTGAATGAAAGTAACTGATTGAACAGAAAAATCTACATAATTGAATAGGAAGTTAGGGTTGTTTCTGTTTTCCTTAAAAGTGCCAATTCTACTTATTTCAAAGCACCATTCGTATGATTCGCATCTCAGTTGCAATCTGTCAAAAACATATGGAAATTAAGGCTAAGGAGATGCTAAATATGTATACAGAAAAACTATTTCTGTAGTACTGAGTAATAGACAAACCAGTAAAAAAAAACAGAAGACATCTGTCACTATAAAAGAATAAATTAGTCATGCTTTGCAATTCACCTTCTTCTTCTTATCGTCTGGGCAGTAAGGTCTAACGACCCCACACACCTTAGTGCCAGAGTTTCTAAACCGTCTCAAGGGCCTCTGACATGGCTTCTTTGACGACCGCCATTTGGCGGCCGGGACCGCCGGCTTATACGTGCCTTCCGAAGCACGGAATCATCTTTTTATCAGACGATCAGGCGATTCAAGCCTACAATGTCCTAGCCAAACTGGAAAACAACTTTGCAATTCACCTAATTATTTATTAAAGGTGTCAAAGCACCTAAAAAAATATTATTACTATCTGCCTCCTTTACAGTACAGGCGGAAGACATTACTGACTGAGTAATCTAAAAATGGCAATATAAAACAAGGAAAAGACACGTATGTCAGCAAAACAGTATGACAATAACTTT
The DNA here is from genome assembly GCA_947578705.1 of Lacanobia wlatinum. Taxonomy (NCBI): domain Eukaryota; kingdom Metazoa; phylum Arthropoda; class Insecta; order Lepidoptera; family Noctuidae; genus Lacanobia; species Lacanobia wlatinum. The sequence continues at coordinate 23,559,711 of OX388034.1, forward strand.
CATATATCAAAAGGAAAAAACAATGACAAACAATAATCAACTTTGTTTTGTTAAAATTAGAGTTCAATGTCGAATATGTGTTGTAGCTGTCTTGAAATATGTATAGTGTGGCCTCTCCTTTATCTCACTGTGACGAAAAAAAGTGATTGTGCAAGTGTGATATAAGTTAGCAGTGTCATCTACCATAACTGGAACATAAGGTATCTAATATTATACAAACGCGATTACTTTCATAATTTATTTTAAATTATATTTTTTAATCATTTTCCGTCTGCCTGGTACAGCTGTTGCCAGTGCTCAATTAAAACAACTCATTATGCGTGCTGAATTAATTATTTCAAATAGAATAATGAAGGTTTCTTTCCTTAAGAAAATCTTACCCAATCTTTTTTCAATTTATAAAATGTTTTTTTTTTTTTTTAATTCGAAAGTCTATGCCTGCTCTTTAACATTTTTGAAAATCGAAGTCAACATATTATCACGTGTAGTTCGTATACTATTTGCCCAATTGTTTAGCAACATATTATAATAATATAACTTTAGCACCTTGACTTTCACATTACCATTTTTGTTGTACTTCGTGTATCAGCATTGTCTGGCTTCGTATTGCATAATTCGATTTTTACCACATGTTACAGAGACATTCATCTGTCATTCTGTCTCTAACCATGCCTTTCCCGTATAAGGCAGAGTTTCAACCAGAGAATTGTGAGGGATGTGTTTGTTAGGAACCAATCGAATTGCTTCATCTACCTAGCCTCGTTCAGCGCAAGCAACCTACATGCCAAATTTCAGCTCTCTACGACCAGTAGTGTCGGCTGTACGTTGTTTGTCAGTTAGGGGGCGATACGGAGTACAATACGCCCGCTACTAAGCCCGAACCTACAGGCTTCGGGCTTAGAGAGAGAGTAGCCCTAGTAACGGAAGAATTTTATATACTTACTAGCTGACCGGGCAAGCGTAGTTTTGCCAAATAAAAAAAAAAAAACGTACCACCTATTCTCATACCTACCGAATATACACACAAAATTTCATGAAAATCTGTCGAGCCGTTTCGGAGGAGTTCGGTAACAAACACCGTGACACGAGATTTTTATATATTAGACTAGGATTGATAAGTATTACTGTCAATATCAGTGTTTTTTATTTTTACGGCAATATTTTACTTATTACTAAATATTTTTAAAATCAAATACATTAGCAGTACATTTAATCATTTTCACTTGTATCTCAGTTCATACAGTATTTTGAAATTGTGTATAAGTCAATTAATCATTAAATAAAACAGATAATTGTCTCCTTTGTCAACTTGATGAAAAACACATCATATTTGGCAAGCGCACCGACGAACTGTATTATAGTATTTGTACAGGAATGTACATTAGTATACACCGTGTTCTTCACGTTATCCATGAACTTAAGCAAACGCTTCTATAGCTTTTACAAATCAAATCAAACAAAGGAAGTAGTACTTGAAATTAAAAGGATTCGTTTCAAAGATATTTGTAATTTCATTTAATTGAGCTATGCAGTATGAAAAGGTCTTAGTGCAATTAAAAAGAAAAATCTATGAAATGCTATTTGAATTTCGTTGGTTTTTCGTTACCAAATCGGATAAAGCGGCATGCATATCGGATGATTAACAAAAAATAAAAAGAAATTGATTAATGTCTCCATAATGAAAATTGCTTATTTCCATGTTCTTAACATCTGGTCGAAGTTTATGTATATCGTCCGGAACATGGTGTACTCGTATATAGACTTTCACGGGTTACCGTACTTATTTAATTTACGTAGGTAATACAATCGTTTCTCTAATATTTGGAAAATCGAACAAGGAATTTCCATATTCTAACAGTTTGTTTTCTTTGGCTCGAAAGATCCTGCGTCGAAACATATTAATTTTTGCTTTTGTTTTGTTTAAAAACCTAGTTAATATCCTAATGACTAATTTACAGGTATCCTTTCACGATAAATATTCATGGAGCCGTAAACAATGGTTTTGTAACACAAAATTAACCATAATAATTGCTGCTTGCTCAATTGCACAAAGGCTTTGCATTTCTTATTTTCAGCGCTCTTGAAGTCAGAAAATCAACCTCGATACTGTTTTCCGCTGGTTCTGAGTAGAATCGGGATATAATCATGGAAAGAAATCCTTCACATAAGTGAATTTAACAGTCATAATATCATCATTAATCAAAGTAAACCTACTCAAAATTAACGAGTAGAACCATTGAGTTTTTTTATTTTACTTTACATGAACTTATTTATTTATGAACTGACCAAAACTAAAAATAACCTAAAATATGACGCCGAAATCAGAAACATCACCATTGAATTTAGAACAAGTTAGTTTGCATCAGACTCTAATAGCCACATAATAAGCCAAAAAAGAAATCGCAATTCAAATAAGGAATATCATAGACAACATTTTTGGCCATCAAGATGGGCCACGTCCTCCCAGTCACGTAGGTCGCGAGTAGGAGGTAAACGTCACGTTGTCATCTACCAAAATGTGGTGTAATTCCCGCCCGGCCGGTGACACCGATTTGCGAGTCTGTTTCATACTACTGACGTGGCCTTTTGTAATTTTAGCATAACATCTTGCGGTATAAATAAATATACACAGATAGCAATAAGTGCTGATAAATTGACTGATTGCCAGGGGTTTTGCTTTTTGATAATATCGGTATTTGTCGGATGATGTAAGACAAAGTTAACTTCACTTGTTGAAAGAAAGTAGGCATTGAATGATTGAATATTTTGCTTGTCCTTTCGACTGCTTACTGTAATTTAAGTTATTCCAAAGTTAATTGTATGTATAGCCCAATAGAATTCAAAACTAATTCCGTCGCCTGTGGCTCAGTTACTGTTCTTGATGGTGCATCCTAAAGTCAATATATATCGTTGTTTGTTCAATACCAAAATCATAACTAAATATTTTATTTTGTTTGGGTAATACTAAATTTTTCTGGATTCAAATCAGAGGCACCTAAATTTGAGTTCCGCCTATAATGGGACATAATTTGATGACTTCCCATCCACAAAATGGGCGTTAATACCCACATGTTATTTGAAGGTAAATGGATTCATTCCTTATTTATCTATAGCTTGCTAGTGAGTCATATTTACTGAGACACTGTTTTGTTTGGTTTACGATTTTGGCTAATGTTAGCCGGAAAAATATACATAACCTCATACGAGTTGGCAAAACAAATAAATGATTTATCGGTTCTTCGGTAGTAGTGAGTTCAAGGTTACCTTGATAACATACTAGACAAACAGTCTCTTTCTGAAGGTTTTTTTCTACGGAATTCCCGAGCTGAGCAATAGTTTAGTTCTTTAATACGCTTCTATAATCTCGATATTTTCTTCTCTCGCTCTAAATAGGATAAAACACAGCCGCTGTCTGCCCCTTTCTGTTTCTCCGCCCCAGTTTCTGTAAGTACTATGAATTTGAGAACCACTCAAACCCTATTTCAGCATGGAAATCTTTGGCAGTAGGTTTTTCCTACCTTCTTTAACTTATCAATTTAGAAACGAGTTGAGTGCGAATGTATACAGAATAGAGAGTAAAGTCCCATAAACCTCCATTGAAAAGGAAGGATCCTCTGACCTGACGGTTGTTGTGTCTGGTGGGCAACTGCTCGATAGTTGATATTCAGACTCTTGTTTAAGTTCAAATCGTACGGAAAACTCTGATACTGCGGTGCAGGATTTCGTTAGTAGTTCGCTGCTGCTGTTGCGGTTCTTTTTGTTGCCTTACAATCACTTCGTTAGTTTTTCTTGTGGCGGCATTAATGCTGCTACAGTAGTATCAAAGGTTGGAATATTTTCTAATGCCTAGGTGCACTATACGAGTACCTACTCTACTCTTAGCTCATGTTTTACCTGGGTGTTCCGATAACATATTGTTTGCATAAGCATAGTTCGCGAGCTCATAATTTTCCTCATTGCGGTATTTCAAGTACTTGTTACTTGTGGATCAATAACTTTGAAACCTGTAAAGGTATTTAGGTATATGTTATGTCCACTTATCCTCATTCGAAACATCAAATTAATGCAGTGGCGTGCCTAGGGTTTCAAAATAAGGCAAGCCCAATAAAATTTTAACCGATTTCAAAAAAGAAAGTTCAGTTTTCGACTGAGTATGTAATTGCAATTTTCTCATAAACTGATATAGATGTCTCAATTCGTTGTTTACCAAAATTACCGAAAGAAACCATTCCAATTCAAATTCAAATTCGCGATGTGCAGTAATGTGGCATAGGTAGATACCTTGTGTTATTTTGATAAGAATTAAGCGCGCGAACTTTTAAATAGTTCGGGTTTGATATTGATTCTCTATCGAGCATTTTAGTAAGGCTTTTGGGCTTATATGAAGGTACCGCCACTGAATTAATGCATGAAGTATGTCATGATTTAATATTGTTATTTTCTTACTCCTCCGCTGTTCTTTATTGTTTAATTTCGTTGCCGAATCCTAGACAGTGGGATCGTTTCTTCTGGACTCGTCGAGCTTCATTCACTCGTTTCGGCGTTGGTGTTTTATTGGTGGTCGCTTTTGTTTACTCTGGGTCTCGGGAGTTGCAGTGGTTGGGAATAGTGTGCCGGCTTATCCATATTTAATCGCACGTTCATAAAGTTTCTTGATTAATAACTGCAAAGTCTTGAGTTAGTGAATTGCACACTTGTTAGCCTGTTAGGTACGTTTGCGTTGAGAATGTTGACATCTTCTGCGATAGTTTACACCATAGAAATATAAAAAGCCTCTTTCTTATATCTATGGTTTACACCATCTTACGAGAGAATTCGTTTCGCTCTTACAGTTCCAATTTCTCTTATACTAATCGACTAGCTTTTGCCAGCGACTTCGCTTGTATGGAAGTCGGAAATCATCCCAAGGGAATTTTTAACGGGATACAAAGTATCCTATGCCTTCAACTAAGTCATAAACTATTCGTGAGCCAAGCTTCATATTTCTTCAAATAAATCCTCCCGCGGAGCAGAAAGGAGTGTCAGACACTTACTGACTAAAACCCATCCGTGTTCCTCCTGCCCTTTGCGTTCCCGGGTTTCTTTTTTGAAAAAAATCCGCTAACCTGGCATTCCAAATCCGTTCCTACGCGGTTGAGGAATAAAAATACAGACTCACATTAATATTAGTAGTAAGGAAAGACAGTAAGATGATTTAATTACTCATAACACTAAAATAGAGCGATTCACGCTCTATTTTATACGAAATACTACGTATATATATATTATATACGAAAATAGGGAATATGCATGAAAAAAATATTTATTATCTATACACTTTATCTAAAAATATACAAAAATATAATACTTACAGTGAAAATAAAATCAAAATTACTCGAAAAACAGACGAGATATAATTTTTTTAAACAAATATATTTGTCCCTCTCGCGAAAACTGTCTTTTATATGGCAGCTGTATAGGCGTCATGGACTTTGACGTTAAAGTTCATATCGGACTTCTCTTTCTAATTGTAATATTGTAAAATAGTTTCATGATTGTTTACTAGAGCTATATTTTGCAAATCAAAAAATCGCATGTAAATTCCCTATTGTGGCACGATTTGAAGAAGGTGGCTGGCAGCGGATGGATGCGGACTGCTCAAGACCAGGCTGGTTGGTGCTCTTTAGGGGAAGCTACGTTCAGCATTGGACGGCAATTGGCTGATATGATGATTTAATGTTGACGTTAATTTAATATTGTTTAGGTTCATGAAATTTATTTATGAATAACTCTAAACCCTGACTTAGTGAATTTCATGCTTGTTGGGTTTTGAAGTCTCCTTTATTTTATCGACGTTAAATTGGTTGTGATAAAAGAAAATTGTTCAAAATCGATTTAAAACACTACCTACCTTTTAACAAGTTCGTCTAAAATCATGCGTTTCTTTTCTTTTCACGGCTAATCAATCACTTGCGTAGTGATAATTCCTTTTTGAAAATGGTTTGTGTTTAAAGATTTTGAATTCGTTTTTATTACCCGTGCCCACTTCGTTGGACGGCATTTGTCGTAATTTTTTTTATATATAAAAAGTATCCTATGTTACTTCTAATACTTCCAAGAATATGTGTACAAATTTTTCGCGTGAAAGCGTAACAAAAAAACTGACATTCACATTTATAATATTACTAGTGGACGTCACGCGGTTTCACCCGCGTAGTTCCCGTTCCTGTGGGAGTACGGGGATGATATATAACCTATGTTACTCCCTGATAATGTAGCTATCCAATGCTAAAAGAATTTTGCAAATCGGTCCAGCAGTTTCGGAGCCTATTCAATTCAAACAAACAAACAAACTAATCTTTCTTCTTTATAATATTAGTGTAGACTAGTTGACCCGCGCAACTTCGTCTGCTCCGCTCCTGTTAGTCTTAGTATGATGATATATAACCTATAGCCTTCTTCGATAAATGGGCTATCTAACACTGAAAGAATTTTTTAAATCGGACCAGTACTTCCTGAGATTAGCGCGTTCAAGCAAATAAACAAACAAACTGTTCAGCTTTGTATATTAAGTACTAGCTGACCCGCGCAACTTCGTCTGCGTCACAATTATCATTACTGCTCCGCTCCTATTGGTCTTAGCGTGATGATGTATATAGCCTATAGCCTTCCTCGATAAATGGGCTATCTAACACTGAAGGAATTTTTCAAATCGGACCAGTAGTTCCTGAGATTAGCGCGTTCAAGCAAACAAATAAACAAACTCTTCAGCTTTATATATTAGTATAGATAGATAGTTGATTATAGTATAGAGATTGCAATTTTTTTTCTTTTAAAGTTGACTTGTACTTTGATGAAGTTTATTTGAACACATGAGGGCCTAGAACGAATGTTTTTGACGTATAGTAATGTATATAAGTTATTTTATACTTTGTAGTGTTTTGTTTTTGAAAGTCGGTTATATTTTTTGTAAAAAAAGTTTTTTTGCAAAATGGCCGCCACAAACCTAACCTAATCTCGGCCCACAAAATAACCGTGCCTCGGCCACTTCATGAAATGGCTACATCATCATCTGCCTAGCCTTTTCCCAACTATATTGGGGTCGGCTTCCAGTCAAACCAGATTCAGCTGAATACCAGTAATTTACGTGAAGTGGCTGCGTACCTCCAGAACCCATTAAATGGGTAACACGTTACTCCTTGGCAAGACTGGTGTCAGATTTTCTGGCTTCTGACTATCCGTAACGACTGCCAAATATCTACAAATGACAGCCGGGACCAAAAGCTTAACGTGCTTTCCGAGGCACGGAGAAGTCTTGGTATGTTAAGATGGTCACCCATCCACAGACCAACATCGGCAAGCGTTGCTTAACCTTGAAGATCGACCCGTGCGGCTGATATTATTTAGCCACGAGCTCAATGCCACTTTTCGTTGTAATTTTATATCTCAAGAACGGGCTCACCTATCCTAACCAAATGTTTAGGCTTTGTTCTGACTATTTAGTAGATGGTTTATGTGAAGTTTGCACAAAATCGGTCGAGTGGTTCTTTATTTATCACATTTTTTGTTGGTAGGGTGGGTGGGGTAGCCAGTTGACGGGAGCGAAGCTGCGTGGGTCAGCTAGTCAAACTAATAAAATATCGTAATCGAGCTCCTAGGCATGAAGTTGACATCCAGTCTCAACTTCGGCGCCACCATCGAGTACAAAGCCCAAACCGCAGCCAAAAAGCTGGGCATCCTAAATAGGTGAAGCGATACTTCAGGCCTGGACAGCTTTTAACCCTATATAAAGCGCAAGTCCGATCCTGCATGAAGTATTGTAGACACCTTTGGGATGGCTCAGCTAAGTATCTGCTTGCCGCGCTTGACTCGGTGGAACGCAGAGCTAAGAGGCTCATCGGTGACGTAAAACTGGTGGATGCCAAGCTACATAGCTTGGCTCATCGCCATAAGGTTGTCTACTTGTCGGTCTTCTACAGATTGTACTTCGGTGAGTGTGCCCAAGAACTCCACGACCTCATCCCACCGGCCCCCTTCTACCATCGGACATCCAGACGCACTGCATCTTACCATCCCTACCTTGTTACTATTCCACCAATTCGCACTAAGCGTTTCCAAACGTCTTTTATAATGCGCACAGCAAAGGAGTGTAACTCTCTACCTGCGCCTGTGTTTCCAAACGCTTACAACCCTAATCTCTTCAAAGTTAGAGTGAACAGGCTCCTTTTGGGTAAGCTCGCTCCATCGTAGACTTTGTCTCGGTCATCTCTGACCTAGACTAGAGTCAAAAGCAAACCCATCATAAATATAAAAAAAAATAACTTCAATTTGTTAATCAGGTGTTTTGAACACTTAATATCAGAAAGAATAATGGCTGTACGTGTACCCAATGATAGGCTCTAATTGCATGCCGAATGGGCGGAAACCAGATAAGTGGATAACTGCACATGTGGCGTATTTAATGTCAACGTTATCCAATGACGTGAAGTATTTCGAAAGTGTGTCCTCCCCATAGGATACTGAAAAATGTAGGTTACATTTAAATAGATAAATACGTAAACAACTTGGGGTCGCTTTTTATGGCAAAAAAACTGATAGCTAAGTGTTCATTTGCATTTCAAAAGGCAAAAAAGTAGGATACTGAAATGTTTTTTTAATGGTATTAAAGCTTTGAAAACCTCTTAAATAAAGGTTAGGTTTTTAAAAGATAAAAGTGAAACATTATATCAGCCGAAAGACGTCCACTGGTGGACATAGGCCTCCCCCAATTGTCGCCACAACAACCGGTCATGTGTGTCTCGCATCCATCGGCTACCCGCGACCTTCACCAAGTCATTTGTCCACCTTGTGGGAGGCCGCGCCAACGCTGTGTCTTCCGGTACGCAGTCGCTACTCCAGAACTTTTCGGAAAAAGTGATACGGTACCTAGGTATTAGGTATGTTTTTATCATCTTCATCCACAGCCCGACTGAGCATAGGTCTCTCTTTTCTTGTGCCAATCCCCAGGTTCCTGTGCCAGCCTCGGCCAGGTTCTACCTGCAATGGCAACAATGTCGTATGCTCGTCTCAATATGTTTTGAAGTATTTTTAATTCACTTGCAAGGCGCAGTGGTTTATTTATCCTTTCCTTGGTTGTTTCTAATATCGCAGCACATGCTGAGACAGAGACCTTTTTGGCCTCGTACAGATGCCGCTTATCTGTGTAAACATATTTTTATAACTGTTAGTTTTACTTTTATTTGTCTTGTTCGAGTCCCTAATAAACATTTTTCTTTCTTTCTTTCTTTACTAGCACTTCGCTTATAATTGCAGCGCGGACGAAGTCGAGGGCGAAGTGCTTATTTTTGTATGTTTGTAACAAATAAACTCAAAAACTACTGGACCGATTTCAAAAATTGTTTCAGCATTAGAATGCTAAATTATCCCTAAGTAACATAGGCTATATTTATTAATAGAAAAAAACAGGAATTTATAAAATTCCTGTTATTTTCTATGCTGAAACAATTTTTGAAATCGGTCCAGCAGTTTTTGACTTTATTCGTTACAAACATACAAAAATACAAATCTTTCTTCTTTATAATCTTCTAAAATATACTACTCGTATCACAGTGTTTATTATCCAACTCCTCCGAAACGGCTTGACCGATATTTATGATTTTTTTTGTGTATATTTGGTAGGTCTGCAAATAGGTCGTAGGCTATTTTGTTTTTATATGGCAAAACAACGTTTGCCGGATCAGCTAGTATTAGTGTAAATTTCAGTTGCTTGGGTTATCTCAGGATTACCTCAGCAAAGAAAAGCCATGTTTCGTAAGCAATTTGTATTGTTGGAAACTGTTGTTAATTCCACGAAGTTTAGTATGAATGGTCATATAAAAGTAATGATGTCAGCGATCATTAATAACGATTCCATCGCAGTTCATATCACTATCTCGACCGTTAATAACGGAATTCCCAATAAAATTGATAAGACTGTATTACAACTGCGAGTTATTAATACTTTCGCGATGATATCGGATTAATAAGGTGATAACAGATATAAGGAAGCTAATTTTGTAGGTAATTATTCAAAATGCATACTTAAAGGCTTATGACGTCGCGTTTTCATAGAATTGATTCTACAGACAATCCTTATGAAAAGTCGTAACGTATTCTTGCACCGTGACTGTCTTTGGAAGTTTAAGAAATTTCTAATTTCAATGGGTTCATGACGTTTCTCTTTGATCTTTCAAGTACCCGCCATGTAAAAGATTCTGAAAGGTCCTCGTCTGTAGTCGAGTTCTTTGTAAAAACGAAATTATTTGAGAAAATGTATATTTTCTTCTTCCTCCCTTTTCACTTCTCACTCGTCCTTCCCTACCAGTTTATCTACACTAATATTATAAAGAGGAAAGATTTGTTTGTTTGTTTGTTTTATGTAAAATGTCAACGTGATAACTTAGGACAAGCGAGCGTGAAGTGAACTGTCATTCTGAATCTGTGAATTGACAGTTCACTTGAACTTACTTCAACTGCCTCCGTGGACGAGTGGTATATACAACCTGTAACAGAATAAACGCAATACCTCTTAAGGGGTCATTGAACTAATCATTATGAACAACTTTCACTATGGGACCAACATTAAAATCGCGAAAAAAAAAATTGACTCCCCCATGCATAACTCGACAAAATGTAGGTACTGAACAGCTGATTTTTCAGCTGAAGTTTTGAAGTCTTTTCCCGTCTAAAACATATGAAGTAAGTAAACATACTTTAGCTGTCAGTACTGTGACTTACAAGGCTGAAGTATATTGTACTCTTTCACCAGGGCCCCAAGTTTGCTATTACAATAGTGTCAGAATGGTCTCATAATGATTTCATAATGGTCGATTTTGACAAGTTTGGTAATCAACTAATATAAAAGCGTCATTATTACTTTCCAATGGTCACCCACTGACACTCCATTGAAAGAAATGGCATAGAATGGTAATCTCGTACATAATGACAAATTAATAAATAATATTTAAAAACATATATAAAAGAAATCTGGCATAACTTGTCAACATCGACCATTATGAAATCATTATGAGACCATTTTGACACTGTTGTAGTAGCAGACTTGGGGCCCAGTTCCCACACTTTGTGGAACAGTACCGGTTGACTGAATAGTAATAGGATTTTGGTTCATTGATTATAACTATTCACATTACCACCGATTTACAATACACTGATAACTTGATTCTGATTACATTGTTCTATAAGCTGATGATACTTATTATTGTTCTCTCTGTTGACACAATTTGCTTTAAGTGCGAACAATATGTTCCTTTAATACTTTTTTTATCGGTTGTAGTACATATAATGTAATACATTCTATAGTGATTTAGTATAGAATTCTATTACATAGTTTTGTTAACAGTTAAATAGAGCAAAAAGGCTTAAGTGACGAGACGTTGGTGGTTCAGCTTCACAGCCTAGCTCATCGGCGTAGTGTTGCCCGCCTGTCGGTCTTCTACAGACTGTACTTTGGTGAGTGTGCGCAGGAACTCCACGACCAGAGGGGCTACTCTCTAACGAAATCCGTGGTTTCGGGCTTAGTTGCGGGCGGGCGTATTCTACTCCGTATCACCTATAGACTTACGATTAGTCCCGAACCCGAACTGAGAATTAATGACAACACGATTTCACAGTAACTGTCAAATCGTGTTATCATTAGTTCTCAGTGGTTAGGTGATACGGAGTAGAAAATGCCCGCCCGCAACTAAGCCCGAAACTACGGATTTCGTTAGAGAGTAGCCCCCCCTGATCCCACCATCACCCTTTTACTACCGGAATGCCAGACGTACTGCAGGGTATCATCAGTACTTGGTCAATATCCTATCTAGTCGTACCCAGCGCTTCTCCTCCACATTTATTATGCGCACAGCTAAAGTGTAGAACTCTTTGCCGTCCCCACATAAACCGTTTTCCTTCAAAGCAGGAGTAAACAGGCTGGCACGCTCGCTCCGTCATAGACCTCATTCATCCCTTTCCATCAGGCGAAATTGTGGTCAAGAGCAAGCTCATTCCTCAATAAAAAAAAGAAAAAAGCGGTCAAGTGCGAGTCGGACTCGCCCATGAAGGGTTCCGTAGCAGCAAGTAACATTTGGACATTTGAAAAAAAAACATTTAACTTCATGTTAAACGTTTTTTTTTATATATATTTGAGTTGATTGAATGAAAGGTAAATTGCGGTTTACGATTTATGACGTATTAAAAAAAACTATTTACTAGATCTCGTTCAAACCAATTTTCGGTGGAAGTTTGCATGGTAATGTACATCATATATTTTTTTTTAGTTTTATTATTCTCTTATTTTAGAAGTTACAGGGGGGGGGACACATTTTACCACTTTGGAAGTGTCTCTCGCGCAAACTGTTCAGTTTAGAAAAAAATGATATTAGAAACCTCAATATCATTTTTCAAGACCTATCCAAAGATACCCCACACGTATGGGTTTGATGAATATACCAAGTTTAAACAGTATAGTTCTTATAGTTTCGGAAAAAGTGGCTAAGCTAAAGTATTAGCACTAGTAAACAATCATGAAATTATTTTTAAATACCTCTAACAGCGATGAAGTTATAAAGCTTCAAAGATTACAATTAAAAATAGAAAGAGAAGTCCGATATGAACTTTGACGTCAATGTCCATGACACCTATACAGCTGCAAACAGCGTCTTCGCGAGAGGGACATATATTTGTTTAAAAATAATTATATCTCGTTTATTTTTCGAGCAATTTTGATTCTATTTTCAGTGCTAGTATTATATTTTTGAATATTTTTAGATAAACTGTATAGTTAATAAATATATTTTTTATGCATATTCCCAATTGGCTCTCTAGTGCCAATAATAAGTAGGGACGTAGGTAGATTTTGAGTCAAAGAATCTGTATAATAATGTTAATATGGACTTGCCGCGGGTTTCCTGGGATTTTTTTTTCTGAATTAAACTCTTAAAGATACATGAGTACGCACGACAACATATCAAACTACTCATTTCCGGTATAAGCTGGTCCCGCACGGTGTTGTTTGCCATATCACAAGTATTTTTAGTGAAACTGCTGACGCTTCAATTTCCTGCCAATCATACGGTTTTTCGCAACGTTCCATGTCACATCATTGTCGCCATTTTATGTACCAAACATGATCTTTGTTAGTGGAGCATCGTGGGAAACGGTCAGGTGTACATGTTGACAAATACTGGCTTTGTCTGTTCAACTTATTGTCAATGCCAATCGATTGTAGTCCGTACTATATTGTATTCTGCATGGACACGTGTCTTTTCAATCATGTGGAAGGTGTTTATTAATTATGCATGTTCAATTGTTCATCTAGAAATGTAAATATTTATAATTTTTATTTAATGTTTGTTTGTGTCTATTTTGTGACTATTGAACAGTACGTGGATTTTGTTTATTTAAAAGAATATAAGTGTGACTTAAAAGTAATTAGAAGAAATAAATTTTTGGCAATTTACTTAGTCGTAAAAACTTGAAGTGCAATATCGGTTAATATTTCGTCAATATTCTTTTAATAAATTTCTAATTCAAACCATAGACAATTTATCACAAGATAGATACTGATGGTAACCCCGTGGGAAGCTTCCCGCGCAAATGAAAGTCAATGGGAGAATGGTAGTTAGTTTACAACTAGTTGAGGATAAGTTCAGACGACTATATGTAGTTCAATTAACGTTGTCATTTTAGTAAGCTGCGAGTACAACTACGGATTCTTAACCATTATTTATGAAACCGTATTGCGCTTGTCGTCTGAACTTAGCCTTGGCTGAATGTACATATAGCTTAAAATAAGTGTAATTTAAGTTTAGTTATTATAACCTAAGTAGTGGCGGCTTGGGAAAAGTAGAAATTGAATGATACAACATCTTATTGTTCAAAAAGGCTGACTTTTCAAAAGTCAAGTAAGATTTACCTTGGAAATATATAACGCTGTTTGACAGCTTTAGTGTAGAAAGTATGTCAATACATATTTTTTTTCTTCCGATAAAAGTTATGTGAGTATTGAAAAATCAGCCCGAGTGGAAGTAATATAGTGATTCACTGAAACTAAGTCAAGGGCGCATCTTGCATTTTTTAATTTATAAAATTAACAAAAAGAAATACATTTACATACTATGCCCATCATTTTTCCGATTTCAATCAAGCACATATTTGGGTACTGCACGATTTTTTTTAACTTGTTATTTTTTAGCGCAAACAATAATAAAAAAAATATTTTACGCAGCTCGCAAAAAGGAGGGGGCCAGAAGCAACCCCTATTTGGCAGCAGTCGGGACATGAAGTGAAGAAGATTAGAAACATTCTAGAATAATCATATTGGCGTTATTAGGAATTAGAAGAACTACTTAATGTTCCTGAAACAAGTCGCTTGTTATTAGAGACTAGTAATTTATTGTGAAAGCAGGAATTGTTAGTGCTTGCGGAGCACGGAGGTCTTAGGTAAAGCATAATGAATGATGTAGAGGACTTGTCTATCCTGACTTTAATAGGAGTGTGACTGCTTTTTAGTTTTTATTTAATCTCTGGTTGGTTTTTCTCCACTTCAAAGGAGTTTTCCTTAAAAACTTATAGGGATGGAGTCTGACGTTAATACTCTTTCCTTGAAATTATCAAAATCGACTCATTAATCTTCACCATAAGTTAGACTTTTCGCACTTAAAACAATTTTTTTTTTTCGATGTCCAAACCGCTATTGTCATCTTAAGTTGACTTTGAACGAAGGCTTCCTTTTAACGCCAATTTTTTTTTTAATTCATCACAAGACTTAAATATTTATTGAAAATCCAGTGAAGTGTTGAGCTTATTTTTTATACAGGGTAAAGCTAAACATCGAGTTTTATCGATAAAATAGTACCTACATTTGTGGCAAACCATTACTATAATAATCGCTGCTCGCGGTAATTTTACTTAGTAATTATAAGGGTAATTTGCCCGTAATTACGGCTTTGCCACCATTAGTCAACTACATAAAGTATATACTTTTACGAGTTAACTACCACTGATTCAACATTAAAAAAGTAAAGAATTTAAAAAAGTCCTTTACTCTTTTGAAATTCGTAAATCGAATCGCGTCAGTGTTACGTTTTGAAACGCTATTTTGCCAATTTTGGTCTTCCATATTTAAATTTAAAAAATTGACGCGCAAAACATATTTCTTTTTTTCTTTGCCAACAACCTTTAGATGTTCAGCTTTGCCCACTGTTTTGTCTGTGCGTAGAATAAGGTTAATGTTAAGTAAATAATGTAAAACTGAGAAAAAAACAATAGGCATTTGGAAAATACTATTTTATATTGTAATTTTTTTGTGTTTTGGTATTCAGGCATAAAATTAAGGTCACCTACTTATACGAAATGATACGCTACTGTTTCTTAAAATAATCGTCAACGACATCAGAAACGATGACTAGAAATTCTGTTTAGATTATGAAATAGTTTTACAATCTACGATTAATGTACTGACCAGCTGTAATATAACACCTTTATTTCAGAGCCCGTATAAGCGATATTGGCCCTTAAAAATGATGTCTAAACTTTGCATAAAACGCATATTCTATTAATAAAGAGTATCGTAATTTTTTATCTAGCTAGTATAGTCCTTGCATAACTTTTTAAATAAGACAACAAACATTTCTATTGTCTATGGTCTAGCCTATTGCGTAAGAGGTGTTTCAATGTAAATTAAAAGAGTAATTATTTCAGCACTTAAAAATGTCATCGTTGTGTCGAATTAGTGTAGAAATTGACCATGTCATACTTTGAAGTCTTTATTTCTCTAGTCATGTATGAGGAATACAAAAACGACGTGCTATAGTAAAGAGCCCCCATTTTAAACATTTGTTGTGAAACAAACGAGTTTTAATTTTACTGCACGTCCTAACATTTAAGTTTCTAAAATTTTGTTTCTAAAGAGGTTTTATTACCGTTGATCATTAAAAAAATACAGATCGCTTTGTTGTCTTTGGTCTATCCTACCATTATGTACAGTCATTTCAGGGTCGGTAATTATTTTGTATTCAAGGTTAAAGTCAGTTTGATACAATCCCAACTGTAATTGGCCGCTACCCAAAAACGAAATTAACCAAAAGCTATTGTAATTGTGAGTTATCAGAAAAATGTTGATCTACACTCGTTTACCATAGAGATTTTGATGATTTTTTTTGATACCCTGATAAATGTATACGTTGAACGATGATTATTTTGCCATTCATGAAATAATTTACATATTTATACAAAATGGAAACGTGTAATACTCTGTATATTTTTAGTAAATTGATGTTCTTTATAGCATCATTCAAATTGTTTTCTGTAAAAATATTCCTTATACCCGGTGCCATTTCAGTCGTCTTAAACTCAAACTCAAAATATTTATTTCAAACAACCATTTACAGGCACTTTTGAATTGTCAAAAAGATGAAGCTATTTGTACGTTCCAAAGCGTAGATCTCTATGGAGAAGAACGTGCAAGAAACTCCACGGACACTCTTTTAAAAATAATAAATTGCTACAAAGTTTTGTTTACATCATCTTGAAATTATACATTTATGTGAAAACGATGTAAAAGACGAGCAGGATAACAGCGTCCGGAAAAAAGGAACAATTCAAAGAAATATTTAAAATAACCCGTGGCAGCTGAGAAATGACCAGTCCCAACTGACAGCGCCCGTTCATGAACATGACGCATGCGCTAGCACCATTCGGCTCAACCATCTTGAAGGGAGCCAAATGATCCAACGCATACGCCACCATCAGCTAGACTTTTGAGTGAGCATGACACTTCCAACCGCCAGGGGGTACATTCAAGTCAAAAACACACCTAAAACTGATAAGATACACAGTACTCATGTGCCGAAAGGCGGCCCACTAAATGTACCCGATATAAACTACCTCTAGGCGCGGTTATTTTTTTCAATAATTAAGATGATAGGTTCGATAAAAATTAATAATGCATTTGAATTATGAAACACCCTTTTACTAATGTTTACCTAACAAAACAATGTCGACGTTCCATTCTGCGCTGTCCTTGGAACGAGGCTCGGACTGCGCTCGGCCCTGGTTGTTTCAAACTACGTCATGCGTCATGATAGTGAATAAAATATTATTTTTTTAATAATTAAAATGTTCTTAACTATATATTTTTTAATGAATGTGTAGTACTCATTGAATAGATGAAGTGGTCTACCATTGTAAGACGACTAAAAGGCACCGTGTGTACGTTGTTGAAATATAATTAATTCCTACCTATTTTTAAGTCAATTAGGTCACAAACGGATCGGTACAAGATTGAGTATTATTAGACATAATAATTATGTATTTTCTGAAAACACTTCAATAATTTAGTTCCTTTCGCAGTTTTTTGTGATTGCTCCTGTTATTATGGCCCGCAGTGGACACAATTCGAATGTTTTATTCGAATTATGTATTTAAAAAAAAAATTGAGTCCAATACGATATTGGATCAATTTGTTCACTGCGTATAAGAGCTATAAAGATTAAGCCGTTTTTTATATATTTTTTCTATTTGTTTTTTATTTATTTTTTATTATTATGGCATCATATACTTAGTTTTTAAATACAGTATAGTCTTTTGTTTTCGTTCACTAAATATTAATGCCAACTGTTTGTTATACTCTTATTCATTTTAATAAAAAAGAAAGATCTTTTGGGTCATATTTTTGATAAACGATTTTTTATTTCCATTTTTATAGTTATGAAACTGGTGTTATTAATTTTATGTATAGAAATGCAATATTTAATACAGATGATGATTTATCAGTCACTTAAACATCGAAGGAATAATAATGAATAATCTTTTTACCTATTTAATTGTTTTAGCTGGATCGCCTCTGAAAATTGACTTCAGACTCATTTGCATTCCATGTTCATAAATACCTTACGATTGTTACTTTTAATTAATTCTTATCGATACAATTAAAACGACGGTCCCGGCGATTTCCGATACCTATCATAGTTTTTTTTAAATTGAATGCTGTAAAATTTTGTATAATAAAATAAATATCTAGAGTAAAATTATTCTAATAACTGTATGTGATTTTGCATTCAAGATATCATGACAATTTCATTTTTATTTTATTTTTAAAATAAATATATTAACTTATTTTTTGGGGTTTAATTTTTTTTGTGTGTCCCTTTATCCGTTTTCCTGGTCCTGAAATAAATGGATTACAAAGGTGGTTTAGGGTGACCAGTTTTCAAAATTACTTCTGTGTTAACAATATCAAAATATAACTGCTATTGTGTGTTCCGCAGATTTCGCACTAACATGATTTTAAGCACAATTTATGAGTTTAAATAAAATTAATTTGATTTTTCAGGTCTCTCTTCGATGGCCCTGTATTTCTGACATGTGCAAAGGGACCTGAATCATGATGGCGCTATTACAAGTTCATTTTATACGCTTTATAATTTTACGCAGTCATTAATATACTTTTCAGATTATTTACTGTTTTTCAGTTATTGTAAGTTGGTATAAAATAGGTAATTCATAATTTGTGCTCCTATTGAAGGGTCAGGCTGAAACTGCTATAAAGGATTGAGTTTTTCTCACACCCTTACGAAGGTAAATACGACTACTAGAGAGAACAGCGGGTCTAAAAAGGCAACTTTAGCAGAATCATAATATTAACCACATTAAAATCTGTCAAATTTCATTTTCATCTTTATCGCACTAACGCATTAGGTTCAAGATTGATTGGGAAAATTTTTCAGTGACGGGTAGCGTGACGTGCTTTCTGATTCTGCTAAAGCGGCGTTTTTAGATCCCCAGGTCTATGTGGTGACGTTATGCCCAGCTGTGGACGTCTTTCGGCTAAACTGTTAGAGTAACGAATAATATTGATGTTGATGTACCATCGTGGACATTTGCGGTGAACCACTTTCCGACTTTATTCCTATGGGAATACGGTTCATAAGTGGTTCAAAGGTGGTGGTGGTACCTACATAGTGAACCAAAAGGAAAAAGACATCCCAATGATTGCACCAATATTGTAGACTTTATCTATAATTCTATACTTAATATATAAAGCTGAAGAGTTTGTTTGTTTGTTTGCTTAAACGCGCTAATCTTGGGAGCTTCTGATCCGATTTGAAAAATTATTTCAGTGTTAGATAGCCCATTTATCGAGGAAGGCTATAGGCTATTATAAATCATGACGCTAAAACCAATATCAGCGTAGCAGGCGAAGTTGCGCGGGTCAACTAGTAATTATAAATAACAAAATTTCGATGGTTACTACTGCAATTTTCCTTTCCAAAATACCTAGTCATAACAATATTACTACTTCGGTAATTAAAGTATGGTTTATTTTCAGCAATAAGGTAAATAAACACTTATGTTGTGTATGTTTAAGTTTGATGAATTATCATATGATTTTCCTCAAACACACACTTACAACACAGTACCTTGGTAAATCCCAGGATGGACCGATAACCTGGTGAAGGTCGCGAGTAGCCGATGGATGCGAGACGCGCAGGACCGGTCGTTGTGGCGACGCTTGGGGGAGGCCTATGTCCAGCAGTGGACGTCTTTCGATTGATATGATGATGATGATGAAATCCCAGGGTTGTAATAATATAAGACGCAAAAAAACTTAAAAGATAACGCCCATTTTCAAACAAAATATGTTTTTCAATGTAAATAGCTTTCAGAAAGTTTCCTTTAGAAATCAGAAGAGAGTCAAACGTTTATTATACTTAACTGACCACTTCTGGACTCAAGCGACGAGGGAGATTGGGTATTCTCCTTTTCAGCTGAAATCCTTACATAGATTTGATTAGTGTTACCTTCTTTTACCATTAGTTGTATACCAAAATTAAAGTGGCAGTAGGCAGGGTAAACTGCTACCACACAGCACAACGGATAGTCGATGAAGCTGTGAGGTACTGGAGTGACGACACAATTACAGGAGGCGCAATGTTGGAACACTTGCAACATGGTGGACGACTATAAAAGTATGGTTTAGTTTCAGCAAAACGGTAAAGTGAGGGCCAGTGGAGTTGGTTCACTGGATGCGATAAGCACAAGACCGGTCGACGTGACAACACTTGAGGTGTGTCTATGTCCAGCAGTGGTATGTCTTTGATGATGATGATCTTTGACGTTCCTTTACATTTTCATTAGGTAACTTGCTGTAGAAACACCTAATTTACCGGCATTGAGTACTTAGTTCAACAACACATATATCACTATCTCAACGAGGATACTTCGTCGTCAGCCTGTCTGCGTGCCGGCAGTCGCATTCTGCACGAGCTGACTAATCCGGGGACTCACAAAAGCGTACTACATTATGCGTATTATAACACTTTTATCGGAAATATTGTTATGTGTCATGGCGTCTACGTGTTGGTGCACAAGTGCGCCCTAATTGGTTGTTTGTTTTGACTTTACCCCGTTTACCTAAGTGGTAACAACGCAATTTCAAGACTACCTAAGTTAGCGGGGTAACCTTAGTTGGTCATTTATTTTTCTGATTATACGTAGTGTGTGGCCATATTCAAGGTGGTGTTTTGTATCTGCTATACTTCAGGAAAAATATTGACCTCTTTCATTTTTGAAAAAGGGTCGTGTTTTTACACGAACGCAAAAATCAGCTAAAAATTTGAAAAAAAAAAACACTTCAAGCTGTCTGATGCAGTTAGTGGTGTTTATTTTTATTCAATCATAGATTCGATGCCACCGACCTGCATCAGGCTGTTTGAAAAGTTATAATTTTGGAACTTATTAGCCGTTGATGAAGGCCGAGTTTTTTTTTTTTTTTAAACCATAGGTGTCTAGTGTTTCTTTATTCTGTTGCAGCTACAGAACACCACCTTGAAATATGGCCAAGCTTCTGGAACACCTGTAAATAAACGGTTTTATTACCTACCTAATATAATCTAAGCGCTAAACTATACGACCACAAATATAGGATCCATCGAGACAGGTAATAAGTCATTGTACTGATTAAGGTCAGTGACCGCTGTGCATTTCTGCAAGTAACGTGTTGCTGTGAATTGATTTGCTATTGTTCATGTTGTGTATCTGGCGTTCAACGGTTCCTAGTTACAGTAGGTAGAAACATGAGCTGGCTGGCCTAGGGTAGGACGGAGTTTCAATAAAGTAAGAGACTGGCTTATACTGGTTATTCCCACTAACGTGCGGCTTTTGGTGCTTACATCATGAGATGAGAGGCATCCGAGAAATCAGAACCGAGGCAGCAGATTTCCGGTAGCCGGTAAGTATTTAGATGAATCCACAAATAACGGTGAGGCCTCGGCAGCCGACGCTGTTGGCTCGGCGTTTCCGTGGGATGACCACTAGCCAAATTAGTGCTCTGCTCTCGTGGACTAAAAATTGTACCTATCAAAATATATGGCAATCGGCTGGGTTTTTTGCACCCCTTGCATTTGCATCCTCGGATGAAGACTGCAATGCCGATCGGTAAGTCGTCAGAACATCGACAGCAATTTTTAAAAAACCGGCCAAGTGCGAGTCAGACTCGCTCACGAAGGGTTCCGTACCGTAAACTTTATTTTTTATTATTTGTTGCTATAGCGGCACTACCTCTTACGGTTCTTGAGATACAGCCCGCTGACAGACAGACGGACGGACGGACAGTGGAGGCTTAGTAATAGGGTTCCGTTGGCTACCCTTTGGGTACGGAACCCTAAAAATGATGTTGCGTCATGAATATCGCTAAAGTGAGGTTCAGAAATCTGGGCAACTGATTCACATTTCTACCTAACCGGATTCTTATGACGTACAAACTAAAATACTAAGAAGTTTGAAGAATAAATAAAGTCTTGAGATAGGTAGCTATTGTAAACAGAAGTGACTAATGATTGACCTCCAGTGGCATAGCTAGCTATACCTTAAGGGGCCTTGCATCAAACGTTTTTTGGGGGCCCCTTTTACCAGAGTGAAAAAAAAATGCTCATAAGGGCAGTTTGCAAGGTTGCTTTTATTCAAATTGGCACAATTCGCCACAAAAATTTCGCTCATACCATCATAGACGTCTTATTGATTGATTATACTAAGCATGATTTGAGGTTGCAGACAGTATTTTTTTTCTTGCTGCCATAAATCGGGGCCCCTGTGATCCGGGGGCCCCGTATAATTGATGCGGCGGTAGCTACGCCCCTGTTGACCTCTAGACTTTGCCTAGACTCTAGTAAGTTCATGGTTCTATCACAGTACAAATAGATATCTTCACCGTGGTTCTATCAAGATTGTTTATTAAAGTTGCCTATTAGGTATTAAGGCTAGGTGATTTAAAAGTAACTCGCTTTAAGAAGCTCGCGATTAAGTTTTTTTTTTTAAACCTATAGTGGGTGGTCTTCGGGTACTATCTATACTCGCCCATTACGCGTCGATACGGTTTCCATTAAAAGAACGATAAACGAGTAAGGTTTGTGTATGTGTAGGTATATAATTTGCATCCGTGCGATGTCAGGGCGGTTCGCTAGTTTTATATACAGTGAAACCTGGATAACTGGGACCTTAAGGGACCTGCAAATTTGTCTCACTTAAAGAGGTATTCCACTTACCCAGTGTCTCAGATATCCAGGTATAAATAAATATCTGTCTCATTTACAGAGGGTTTCATTATTAGAGGTGAGAAAAGATATTATTTCAGTTATAGGGGTGCAATTATTAAATAAAGTAGCGTATTTTTTCTAAACATTATATATGAGTTGTTATCTTTAGTATCAATCAAAAAGCTATTTAACAAAACTAATTAAGCACGTTTTTTATAAACAATACAAACGTTTTAGTTTTATTGTCCTTGAGAACATTGAGACTAAATTACATCTTTTTAGGGTTCCGAAAAAAAAGGAACCCTTATAGGATCACTCGGGTGTCTGTCTGTCTGTCTGTCCGTCTGTCACAGCCAGTTTTCTCCGGATCCACTGAACCGATTCTGTTGAAATTTGGTACACAAATGGACTTCTATGACCCAAATATGGACGCGTTACGTAAATTATTATATTTTTAGTTAGGGGGTCACTTTTGGGGGTCAAAGTAGAAAATTAAAAAAAAAGGTTTTTTAACAATATCGTGTGATATATCAAATGAAAGGGCTTACTATGAGGGTTTTAATTATATTTTTTTCATAATTTTAAAATAAATGGTTTTGAAGTTATTCAAGAAATTAGACGAAAAATGACCATTCCCCCCCTTATCTCCGAAACTACTGAGCCTAAAACTTTGAAAAAAAAATAGAGTTAATAGATCTTTACCTGAAGATTACTGGAAAACCTATTAGAAGTCTGTAGTGTTAAAATAACATGTTAAAAAAAATAAATTCGTTCGGAACCCTTTGCACGAGAGTCCGACTCGCACTTGGCCAGTTTTTTCTGGATGGTTCTACAAAGAGTAGATTTTGGCACTTTAAATTCGACACAGACTTCATCGCGCGTCTTTCCACTTTCATAAACATAAATTAACTTTAGTTTTTCACGTACTGATAAAGACTTAAGCCTTCGCTTCGGCATTTTCAGATAAACATCCGGACGATTAAACCAAACTAAAACTGGAGGTCAGTTTTACACAATTAGCCAAGTGCGGAATTTGCAGATAGAATAAGAATTAACGAGAACAGTACACAAAATATAGTCTCAGTAACAGAGGTAAAATTAGTCTCTGTCTCTATTATAGAGGTTGTTATGACGATAAAATCGAAAGAACTTATCCCAGATATAGAGGTTTGTTTTGTCCCACTAGCAGAGGTAATAAAGAACTAAAGTGTCGGGACCTAAGCATGAGTTCCAGCTATGGTGGTTTCTCACTTATCCAGATCCCACTTAGCCTAGTTTTACTGTATAAAATTTTTTTTTACAAAAAATAAAACCGACTTCCAAAACAAGTGTTTTTGGTTATTTCGTTTTTGACACCGACTTCCGAAATTAAAGTTATTTTATACTTAGTGTTTTGTTTTCGAAGTCGGTTATATTTTTTGTAAAAAAGTTTTTTATTTTACACTTTAGTGGTACCTGCGTACCCATTCACAGCGTACCGGCGTGATGTTATGTTATGAAAATAAAACTTACTAAGTGCTTTCGGTGTAAAGGTCTCGTCAATACGAATGAAATAAGCCCAAATACTTTGTAGTTAGGAACTACCAAGTATTTGGGCTTATTCAAAGGGAGACAGAGAGTCAAGGGAACTCCACATCGGTATGTAGGCTCTCTCTCGTCGACTCGACTCTCTGTCGTCTCCATCATCAGGTCTGATCCAAACCTTCATTGTTTTGTAGTATCACCCGATATATACCTACACGAATATCAAGTTTTTACCAGATGCGTGCCTACAATTATCGAGAGTTGCCCTCAATTTCTCAGAGTTTCCATCATCAGATCCTGACGAGGTGGCAATGGGACCACCTCGGCAGTATACCCTTTCATATAAAAAAGATTCATCGAAATCGGATCATAAACGACGAAGTTATCCGCGAACACACATAAAAAAAAGAAATATATACGCGGTCGAATTGAGAACCACCTTCGTTTTTAAAGTCGGTTAAAAACAATTCCTCGTCCACCTCAGTCATTCACTCTTGACAGATTGCTCGTGGTTTCACGATGATGCGTCTACTCTGGATAATGCAGCCCGCGATGCGCCTCTCCTTGTTGCGGTCTGATAAAACCATTAATCCTAACACAACAACAACATAACATAACAACAACAACAACAACAAAATTCAACAACAACATTCAACATGTTTCTTTCTTAACAAATTTCAACTCATCATCACCAATTGCCGTCCACTGCTTGACGTAAGCTTCCCCCTAAATCTATATCTATACTTCTATACTTAATATATAAAGCTAGAGAGTGTGTTTGTTTGCTTGAACACGGTAATCTCAGGAACTACTGGTTCGATTTGAAAAATTATTTCAGTGTTAGAAAGCCCATTTATCGAGGAAGGCTTAATTGAATAATATAAAATAATTAATAAAAAAATAAATAGGAGAGGAGCAAACGAAGTTGCGCGGGTCAACTAGTATCAACATATATCCTTAAATATCAACTGCGTAGTCCATTTATCAAAAAAATCTGACGTTAGTTTTATATGACGTCACTCAAGCAATTATCAGAAAAAATACCGACTATTGATTGAGCCAGTCACCATTAATACGTCCCTAGGTAACGTGTAGCTCACGTAACGCGCAATCAGCGTCGGTTCGAACTAATTGTTGCACATATACCTAGGCTAGGTAGGTACTCTCTTATCAGTCGTTATCAATGTTTAGTTAATGGTTGTGTGGCTCAAATAGGCTAGTACCTATGCGGGTAACTAGAAATGTTAGAATTTAGAATGCGGCCTTGTTGGATATTGATTTGTATCGAACTTGCTTACATTTACTACATTTTTAACTCCATCAGGTAGATATGTACTAGCAGTTTCCACAACTTAGTTCGTTCAGGAACATACTTCATCCTCACTTCGAATTTGCTCTGGGGTGGTTTACGAAATAGATATAATAGGTGGTACCTTATGTCATTTTACACAAGTAATAAGTAAAATCCGCAAAGGTCGATCTTCTAGCGAAGAAACCATAAAAATCTGAGACCAGTCTTGTCTGTGCGACAGCTGAGTGGCGAGTCCTGGTTGTGATCCCCGGGCCAGATAATAGCCTGGACACACAGGAAGCAAGGTTTTCTGGTTCCAGAATAACGTAACGATCTATCGGAGATTGGTAGGTAAAAG
Source organism: Lacanobia wlatinum (assembly GCA_947578705.1). Lineage (NCBI taxonomy): Eukaryota > Metazoa > Arthropoda > Insecta > Lepidoptera > Noctuidae > Lacanobia > Lacanobia wlatinum. Next base: position 23,585,437 of record OX388034.1, read on the forward strand.
CTAATTTTGCTGACTAGACCTACAAGGGGGTTTGACTTTATATTTCAGCAACAATCATCTTTAGCGGGAGGATGCGCGGGTGTCAACACTGCGAGGATCGCCCGGAGGACACGGTGGAGTATACGGTGGAGGTCTGCCCTGCTTGGGCGGAGCACCGTCGCGATCGGTGGCGGCGACCTCTCGCGTTTGGCCCTGGTTCAATACATTGTCCGGAGCGAGGAGGCATGGGAAGCGGTCACCTCCTTCTGCGAAGCAGTAATGCTAGCGAAGGAGGAGGCTGACAACAGAAGAAGACGCCCTGGGCGTCGGGAGCCGCGGGGCGATTCCCGGCCACCGTCGACCCGAGGCCCGAGTCGACGGCGCGCTGTGTACCACGCGCGCCTCAAAGAGCTGTCAGCATAGAAGACGCGGCTCGCCAGGGCCAGTGCCTATCACGGTTGCCGAATTTGTTCGAAAGAGTCACCGCGGCCCAGGAACGCAAAGGGCATTAGGAGGAACACGAATGGGTTTTAGTCAGTAAGAGTCTGACGGGTCTGGCGGGAGGAGTCATTTGATGATTTACCATTCTTAAAAAAAATGGCAAAGGTCTGCCTTTCTTCTCTCAAAACCTTCCTATTTCGCTTTTGTGAACCAATCTTGCCTGTGTAAGTGAAATTCGTTTCGCCACCTTCACCTGGGTCTGCTGCGATGTCTGCGGACATTTTCCGGACCAACCTTCATGAGTTTTTACAGTGTTTTGTCTAAAATAAAATAAAAAAAAAGCCGTCACGGGTCGCCCGGCAAATGAGAAATATCTATGTTAATTTTAGAAGTTATGAGGATGAGTTCAGGTTTGGCAGTATTTCAGTCGTCTGTGGCTTTAGTGCGAGTTTTTTAACGTTCTCGATTGCGTGTAAACGTCAATTTGTATTGAAACTGAATAAGCGCCGCCTGGTGACAATAACGGAAAACCTTTTTTTTCTATACATATTGACATAAGCGAACGTTTACGTTAACGCGATCGAGTGCGTTAAAAAACTTACACTAAGCCCTCTGTTCCTTGCCCTGTAGACAGTTTGCAGGATAAGCATTCCTAGATACATTGTGACTGGGGCCTCATCCTGAGTAAGGATGAGAGTCCAGCATGATTAAATCACCAGGCATTAGTGACGTATTCATGAATATCGATATGACTATTTTCACCCCTAAGACCAACGCGCAGAATTGAATACGAGGTTTTGGGACAAGCCCGCCACACATTCCCAACCACTGCAACTCCTGAAAGCCAGAATCAACAGTGGCGACCACCAGAAAAACGCCGAGCCTATGAAGCCCGACGAGTGAAGCCGGAGAAACGATTTAACTGTCTTGCAACGAATTTAATCAGAAAAGTACAGCGGAGGAGTAGGAAAAAAAAAATTCCACTTCCCTCCTTATCAAGCAGGAGACAGAATAGAGCTAGGCCAATAGGCACCAAGGGACATTTACAACTGGGTTAAGCCCAGTTGTCAAGCACCACGGATTACATATTAATTAAAAACTAATGGGTCCTAAATAGGGAATATGCATGCGATTTTTTTATTTGCAAAATGAAATACTTATTAGCTCTAATAAACATTTATGAAATTATTTTTTAAATAACTTCATCAGCGATGAAGTTATGAAGCTTCAAAGTTTACAATTAGAAAGAGAAGTCCGATATGAATTGTGACGTCAAAGTTCTTGGCGCCTATACAACTGCTATAGAAAACAGCGTTTTCGCGAGAGGGACAGATATATTTGTTTAAAATAATTACATCTCGTTTGTGTTTCGAGCAATTTTGATTCTATTTTCACTGTTAGTATTATATTTGTGTATATTTTTAGATAAACTGTATAGATAATAAATATTTTTTTCGTGCATATTCCCTATTGTGAGCTACTTTTGATTCCAGTAATAGGTATGGCAAAATCGCCTGAAAGCACGGAAATTTGTTCTGGTTTCTACAAGGTCCGTGTAGTAAACTACTCCAGATACCTGAATACTATCTAACATAGTATTGCGTTCAGTTTGCCAAAGAATACACTCCCATAAGATGTGGTGTGCGGATTGTTCGTATTCATAGTCGGCTGTAGAACATTGACATAAAGGCGAGGCCACAAGCCTAAAGGAAAATAATTTACTCTTAAAGTTGCCATGACCTGTGAGAAATTGGGCAACACAATGATCCACCTCCAGCCATGTCCTATCCAGCCGCTCACGAACGGATGGAAAAAACTGGTGGAGGTGTCGGCCTTTAATGGAATTTTCCCACCTACATTGCCATTCGGATAAAAGTTCCTCCCAGACGTCAGTCTGGGGTTTTAGTAATCTACAGATCTTAGCACGGTCGCTTTGCGGTAAAAACTCTGGGTCCGTGATCTTTCTAGCGTAGTAGTACATTGCAGCACGCCGCTGCACCTCTAGATCGACTGGGAGAACACCCGCCAGCACCGGTAAGGCTTCAGTACTAATCGTCCTATACGCCTTGCATAAGAATATCAAAGCCAAACGCTGGCTTTGCAGCAATTTACGGCGTACCGCCCCTATGGTGGCCCTGTCAGCCCGGTGCCCCGTAGCACATCCAACCCAAGTAAGTAGCCCCATAGATAGTTTTTAAGGTTTGAAATGAGAGACCCCAAGTAGCTTTGGATATTCTCGTCAAGGCGTAGAAGTTCTTTTTTGCTTTTTCACCTACTGTTTTTATATGATCAATAAATGAAAAGTTCCTTTCTAGTAGCATACCGAGGTAGCACACGGATTATTTTCTTTTAACGGGTACGTTATTAAATTTAATGCTAGGCCAGGATTTTAGATTTCCTTTTAAAATAAGTTGATAGGTTTTATGCGGTGCAAAGGTCAGACGGTTTCGATCGCCCCACTGTGAGTGATATTAAACGTAGACATGTGTCAGCCAAGTTCTCGAGTCCAGCCCGAGTGCTTGCCTCAATGAGCAGTAAGCCATCGTCCGCGTAACCGGTTAATGAACAGCCGCATGGGAGCGGAAGCGCGAGGAAATCATCGTAGCCAAAATTCCATACATATGGACCGATAACTGAGCCCTGAGGACATCCCATGGTTAGAGACTTAGAAATGGGTTGATGTCAAAGTTTGAGTGTGCGGAGCCGTTTAGAAAATACGAAAGAATCAGATTACAGATATTTTTGTAGCAACCACGGGTTTTCATTTTAAGTAGTAGCATCGGCCACCATGCGTTATCAAAAGCGCCAGATATGTCGAGAAAGATTCCAACCAACTATTTATGTTCCTATAAGTTAACAATTTTACGGACAGAGAGAGCCGCGTCGACTGGATTTACCAATAGTGAAACCAAATTGATTAATATGTTAGGTCCATTCGGTAGCAAGCGCGGAACGATTAGTCGCTCTAAGAGTTTCCCCAAAGATGGAAGTAGTGTTATGGGCCGGTAGGACTTAGGCTCATCCGGGGGCTTATCGCCACTCTTCGGAATGATGCGTATAAAACCTTGTCGCCATATTCGAGGAAAAATACCTTTTGCAATGCATCGGTTATATACGGATAAGATCGCGTCGCCCGCTGTTTTACACGCTTCTATAATCATTCTATTAGATATTTTATCTTCACCGGATAATTTTTTGAGAGGTAGTCTCTTGACAACGTTTATGAATTCGTCAGTGGATGGAGTGGATGGTCTGACTCCGGTGATTCAGGTGGCACCGCGGCCCACGCTCTAATCTGTTGGTGGTATTTATTATCATTTACTGATGAATCGTCTGGTATTAGAGAATCAAGCAAAACATCAGTTGTTTCTTCAATGCCGGTGGTATGTTTATTATTTACTTTAATGTTCTGAACGTACGCAAGGTCGACGAGATCTATTAGCCTTGAACTCGTGGTACAAAGGAGACCACGGACCCTCCTTATCAAGTTTATCAACAATTTTCCGGAGTAAATTACCCTTAGATTTTTCAACCAATGCTTTGTAGCGCGACTTGGCAACTAAAATTACTTAAAGCAAAATTAAGGGGTCCCCGATAACCCTACGTTTTTTAAGCTTATTAAGTTTTCTGTGCGCTCTGCGATAGCTTCTACGTTGTACAACATACCTTGTTGTACAACGTAGAAGCTATCGCAGAGTCATTCCACCAATCACATCTACGAATATTGGTCATAGATGCGCGACCAATAGCAATGTCAGCACAGTAAGTGAAGGTGTCTGACATTATCTCGGCACTTTCCTCAGCTGACAGTCCGTCGCGAGTGAAGTCTTTGGCATGACAAGCAAAAAGTGAGCTAAAGAATTCCCAATTCGCGCCTCTACTTTTATATCTAAAATTCCCAATTAAGTGTGACGAACCTTGAGTAAACATAGGAACAAATTCGTACACGATCAGGCGATGATCACTACAAGACGTGTCAGGAAGGACACGCCACCTATCCAAGCGTACGTCTGCACTAGAAAGTGTGACGTCAATACAAGAATCGCCCACTTGGCTACAAAAAGTAGGCGGTGCGTCTGGGGAGTTATCAATTGATAAGTTCATCTCAGCAGTAAAATCTTCAACGGCACAACGTCGTTCGTAATCATTGGCCCGAACTTTGCCATACCACAGGGAAGAAGATGCATTCACGTCAGCACCCACTATAACTTTGCAGCCCGCGAGCGACCGCAAGACGTGACGGAGATTATGTATATGTGGAGTAACTGGGTCTGAATATTGAAAGTAGCAGCTCACAACGTAAACCTTAAACGCCACGGCGCAATGGGGCGTCATGAGATTACATATAGATGTTACAGTAAAGCTCGAAGAACGCGCAACATAAATTCCGGCTCGCGCCTTGCAATCCAGCTGAACTACCTTGTGACGTAAGCGCGTATTTTGATATTGTTCCTGAACACTAGGCCCATGGGGTCCGAGTGCGCATCGAGTCTTTCGGGACATTAGCAAACAACTTGTCGACTGTTCACGTGACCAGAGGGCTGGGCTTTTTTTCGGCCAAAGAATCAGCATTGCCATTCAACGCGGCAATGCTGCCAGTGTTCTGGGCACTTTTGCCACTGACAGCGATGTGGATTATTTTTTTGATGCCCAATGATTTATTTTGTTTTTTTTTTATATTATTTCGTGTTAATGAGTGTATATAGTTACTAGATTAGTTATTAATTTTAATAAAAAGCTTGTCTTCCTGAACAAGTACTATGTCAAGGTTATAATCCACAATCAATTTATCCAGCTCAGATGTCGCCACCCTATCGTTATGGAGATTTAATTGTCCTATGGTTAAACTATCCATTTTTAGTAATTAGTGTATAGGATTAATTGTTCGAGTTTCAGTTTGTAAGTAGTACACTCTTGAGATCCACAGCGATGATCACACGGTTTTTTAAAGCGTTTACACGCCACGCAAGTCGGCTTGAAATTTACATCGTCCTTGTGCGGGCAATCATTTGTTTCGTGTGCCTCCGAACAATTAGCACAAGTCGGTTCTTTATTAACGCAGTGTTTCTTAACGTGACCGAACTGTTGACAATCTAAGCACCGAACGACTTCAACATCGTCAATAAAGCGGCAGGTAGCCCAATCAATAAATGATTTTATCCTTGGTAGAAACTAAGTGTTTACGTACTGCGGAATCTAATTCGATGCCTATCTACTTACGACCGTTGTCTAACGAGCGGCTACGGATAATTTTAGTAGACTTAATAAAGTCATCCTCTTTCATTTGAAGCTCATCTTTAATATTTTGGCGGTATAGCGCGATCAGAAAAGCGCCATCATCCATTGAAGATGGTACATCCTTAATTAATACTCGAGGGCGTCTACCTTTCGGTTTTTCTAGTCGTAAACCAGCGGCCTTAATTGCGTCCACGGATTCCAATTTTTTTAAGCTGATGTTCACTAGCGACACGTAGAACAACACCGGACTTCGCGGTTTTTTTCACGCCTACAATTTGAAAACCGTCATCACAGGGCTTAATTGCTTTCATAAGCGCTTGTTTTGTCGCGGACGAAGTGCTATAATCAGCTGATCGAGCTGCGGTCGGATAAGCCACCACACACGGCAATGGTGGACGGGATTCCATAATTGCTGGAGCTACTTTTGGCAAACGTAGTTTCAACGAGTCCGCATACGAAATTTTACAATTGTTATTATTATTGACAGGATTGGGATTGACACAGTTATTCGACTTGATTTTTTCTAATTCGCGTTCCGTATTGGCTAACTTCGTTTCGTTGCATGATGATTTTATGGCCAGCTTAGAAACGATGGCCGTGACACGCTGTGTCATTTCCATGATGGCAGATTTATTTGCAACGTTAATGCGAGAGCCCTGATCATTGACTAAGTCGTTAATTTTTGACAGGTAGGCTGACGCCTCGGAAACGAAGTTGCAGTAATCGGTATTGCTCACATTACTGATATTTAAAATCGGCGAGGATTTTTCCACGGTTTCGAAAGTTTGATGAACCCGTTTTGACCTATCATCGGGCGAAATGTATGATGGAGACATTTCGCTGAACAAGCGTTTCGAATTAGCGGAGGTCGCCACGGGCGACCTTTGGGTTTTTGTATTTCGACGAAATATATCTCCGCCACGATCTGGAGGGTCATCATTTGTTGACATCATGAATTACGTTATAACAACACGGATGAATTAAAAAATCAAAAGAACTAAACAAATAGATAACGATCGATTAAGTTATTTCGCGTTACCCACACACAAGAAAAATAAATGCACTTACCGAAGGCTGGAGAAATTGACTAATTACCAGTAAATAAATAAACAGACACCTTGAAAAACTTACAAAACACGCACTTACTACACTATAGCACCGCTAGGAACAATTCAAAAGCCTTAAAATAAACACACAACGCGAATTCCGAATTTACAATACGGAGCGGTATAATAAACACCGCAGTGCGCGCGAGTGGGGATGGAAGTGAATACGAGGTATCTTATAGTGTAGGGTAAGGAAAGGAATAGGCTAGTGTCAATTAAAACAAAATATATAATTTGGGAACGGAATCGTTTATTGAACCCATCTGTAATAGTAGATAATTAAATTATACTGTTACTCTACACATTTTGTACTGTTCAAAGTACCTACCTATGTCAAGTATTCCTATATATTAGGTTATAACGTACCGACAAATGCACCCAATACCGAGCAATTACCACATTTTAATATTAATCTTTTAAATTTCCAATTAATTGTGCTCCAAAATTCAGTGGTAGCTACCAATCACAGTACCATTTGGATCCTACGATTAAATACATGGACATCTCTATTTCCCATGACAGATTTATGACAGATGTCAACTTTATTTTTATTATGACGATGACACTAATGACGTATGACAGGGCAAACGGATTGGTCGTTTGAAAAAAATATTCGTTTTGATTTTAGAACAATTTTAAATACAACTACGGTCGTTATTCAGATTATTCTGACAAGATTCAAGAATTTTACTTGTAGTAACTTACTATAATAAGGATTTTACACTTCTTGTTTGGATACAAACACTGTTTTACATAATACACATTGTTTACAATTGTATAAATTCGTTACTTTAATAATATAAGAGGAATTTGAATATAAACATTAGTATTAAAACATTAGATATCATGTAATCAGATACCCGTTCTTTACATGTTTTTTAGCAAAACTTCATACATCAGTGTGTGTATCCAAAACAACTAAAGGGGACGTCTTTTAAATTTCAAATTAGGCATTACATCGTAGCCATTAGTAGCTTACACTAAATAAGTTATTATTTTAGATAATATCGATCGAGTCGTCGCTTCGTTACATTAATTAATAATAGGTATAAATCTTCCTTTATTGTCTTCATTCTTCACCATTAAAAAAAAGCTGGGTATGAAATAATTGCCATGAAAAAAATAAGGAACAGTGTTGTAGCGTAACAAGTGGCGGCGAAAATATGTTTTGTGTAAAATCGCTTTGGTTCAGCCATTAAAATAACAATATAATTAAAGTGTACATTTCTGCCAAGGTTTATAACCGTGTCCAAAGAAGATAATTTTACAGTTAGCATAATAGCGAGACGCTATTGTCGAGATAAAAATAACAAGCGTTGATGGTAATTTTTAAGATTTTCATGCAAATGTAAACTCAGCATGATGTATGCACCAGAGCTCTTTAATTTTTTTTATTTTTATTGGTCTTTATTAAACTAGCCTGTTTTATAGTTAGGTAGATCAATGCAATTTTAATTTCTTCATAGAGTTGTGAAAAGAAAAGTTAATGGAATTATCGATATCGATAGAAATAAAATGTAATAAAGTTTAATTGTAATCACCGTCATCGTTTGCTACTTTTATCAAACATTAAAATTATAGTGTACCGTTGCCTTAATAAATAATACAATTCATGATATGTACCTAAGTATACACAGAAAAGATCGACAATACGCAAATGATACAAAATAAATAGAATATCAATGACGTCATAATAATTATATACATACACTTAACATACTTTAGTACCCTTCGATTTTAATGGATCTTTATAAATGGTTATTCGATTGTTATAGATGACTATTCTTTAACCGATAAGTAGTTTCTAGTTCGATAAGTAAATTGTAATCGATATTTACATAAGTACCTATTATTATGATTATTACGCTGCGATCGCGCGATTGGATCATCCGTCTCTTTCTGATTCGTTACTCGACACGTTTGTGCAAAAGAGCAGCAGTGATCGACTCGCGCGATCGAGTTATCGTGCCAGGTGCACAGACTGCTAGACAGAACTCCACCCTAGTTCCAACGTTAACGCTTCGTTCGGTTAGAAAGGAATCCATTTAAATGTATATGAAAATAAGTGGGACTTACAGTATATACAAAAATATCACATTACTTCGAGGCCGCAGCTTTCAATCACTTAGTCAATTAATTATTTCGTCTTCTTACCTAAGTTGTCGGTCGTTGGTACGAAGCGTAAGCAAGTTAACGCAGGAAGTAATCGATCCAAATGAACATCATATTGTTGTAGAAGCTGTCTCCGCTCACGGGAGTCTTCACTTGCGAAGCGCAAATCACTCAATAGCTCCCATCGGAGCGAAATATCAGTTACTTTAACATTATTGCTGAACGAGTCAGTCGCGTATAAACTAAACAATTTCCAATTATACAACTATCATCGCATCCGTGCCTTTAATGCGTTAGTCTTCCCACACCTACTAACGAATATCTAGGAAGAATTTATTTCTTTTAAAAGACTAGGTGCCTCGTCATAGAACTACTAATCCAAAGTGAGTACTACGACACCTACGAGATCTAGTTTTCGAAGCAGAAGTATCTAAAAAGCTGCAGCCGGCGGCCGCGCAGTCGTCGACGTTGCGATACTGCGCTACAAACATACGGCCGACACGCGTCGGACGGTGACATCACACCGTCGGCATTCGCCGCGGTCTATCACAACGACATAGAAAAATATAACGATCTGGGACGCGTTTTATTGCTAAAAATTTAGGTACAGTCTTTGGGGGCCTCCGGGGAGGATCCTCCGGAGAAGTCGTCGAGGAAGTCGAAGGTGGCGACGGCGGCGCGCTCCGGCTCGCCGTAGCGGACGAAGAACCCCTCGCGGCCGAGGATGGAGGGCCTGCGGGACCGCCCGCGCAGTCCGCCCGGCCCGCGCACGCGCAGCGCCGCCGCTGCACCAACACGAGCGTCAGCACAGATACTCTACAAGCGAGCGCCCTCTGGACGAGACAACACGCGTGAGCCACGCGCCTCCGTCCAGCACCGCTCGCACACACACGCGCGCACGCCACACCACGCTCACAGACACAGTGTCATCATATCCTGAAGTTTTGCTCTTACACGTAAAAGGTGGAAAGAGGACAGACAAAAGGAATGTTCAAAGCGGTAGCCAATATTAAAATAATTATTACGTTAAATTGAAAATAAGTCGAAAACTTAACAGCTACAGTTTTGGACTAGACTTTATCTGGACGAGAAAAATATTCGACAAAAAATTTGGTTTCTTAACATATAAGATGAAATTTTAGTATTATAAAATCTTAAATAATTTACATATCAGATTTAATGCTTCATTAGGTACTTCGGGATACGATTGTAGGAAAAATAATAATAATTTAAAAGTTTATTTTACTGATCACTGACAATTTTGACAAGAGACCCCTTGATTGACGGATCAATGAGCGTGGCATCACCTGCTGAGAACGTTTCTACTCGGAATGAGGCGAGAGAGTGAGATGGTGCGTGTGAGTGAGAGCGGAAACGAGTGACGTGGCTGGTCGTGACGACAGACAACATGAAATGACATGACACATAGACGTCAGCACAGATCTGTGGTGGTTTGTCCTCGAGACTTGTCCTGCAAGGCAGTTCACTCAATACAATTCGAGCTTAACATTATTAGAACATAAATATTAAAATTTATTCGTCATTGAGCATTTAAATATTTTTATTGCTTATTATATTTAGTGAGCTGTCATGCAAGTAAACCCTAAATTACTTTTTATTTAGTAAGGTTTTTTTTTTAATAAAACCCTCTAATATAAACTATGTAAAAGAATTTGATGAAATATTCCAAACCATGCAGTCAAGATCTGTGCCAACTTATAGAAACGTTAAATGTAGACATTGAGATTTTGGAAAGTCATGTGCAATAATCTTTTGAAAACATTACATTTAGAACTACACAGTTTCAAAAAGAAAAAGTAAAAGAATACGCAAATCAGTGTAAATGGTTTTCAACATTTAACGTTTAACAAAAAAAAAAGCAAAAATTAAAAACAAATGGAAAATGTAACTGAATAAATTCAGAAATGAAAGAGCATTAATGCTTGGTTTTATGAAATAATAATAAAATTATTTGATCAAAAAACAGAAATAGGTTGAGTCTAGAAAATATTTTTAATTAAAAATGTTAAAACTCCTGACATTCTCGATATCTGAATTCAATACAACGTTAGTACAACACTAGCAGTTTCTGACATTTGTTTAAAATGTTTCAACAAAGAATTATATAATAATAAAAAAAAGAAAAAGAAAGAAAAAAAAATTAATTCAAATTCAGATTTCGAATATCGGAAGTCTGGCCTTATATGGCAGAAATACCTATCAGAATTCATAACTAGAATGCAAGATCTAAATTCAGGAAGCGGTACTTAGGTCTAAAAAAGGTTTTCAAACTGCGGTTTATGGTTAGGGTCTCAACATTTTTTCCTTAAATCTCCAAATTTTATTTACTTTTTCACGCCCATATTGTTTTAAAGATGAATTACATTGTAGGAACCGAAATTGATAGTTCTGGTTATGAATTCCGAAAATAAATTGCCTATATGAGGCTAGCCTCCTTATGGCTCCTTTACAAATTGACCCAATGGTGTTTGAACTTTTGAAAAATTAAGTAAACATTAAAATGGAAAAAGTAAAGTCTGCAAATCCAAGGGGTCAATTTGGACTTGAAGGTACATAAAATTATATTTTTTGACAAAATGGCCATTTCACGATAATATAAGCACTGAATTTGGGAAATTGATCAATTGGTAAATTAATGACCTCAGCAATTCTAATTTCAAAAAAGGGGATAGTTTTATGAATCGGCCATTTATCTTTTACGAATGAAGTCTCGCAACCAACACATACGATTTTATTAGATTACCGAAACCACTAGGTAGAATTTAGCACTCTTTTTTAATTCGAGTAGAAAAAAAGTCAAATTTAAAAACGGGGTATGTTTTTTTGCTCTCTTTTTTAAATTGAACACATTAAGAGCCTTCATTAGTGCATCAGCTGCAATTGAAAATCCAAATGCCATTGCGAGAATCCACCCCCGTCTTAGGTCGCGTTTCCACCTGTAAGCAACTCTCACGCAAAAATTAGGAACTTCATTTAGGGGAAAACTATCGATCACATTGTTACTAAGTAGCGCGAAATGTAATCCAACTTGCATGCTGGTTGCAGATGGAAACGTGGCCTCTATGGTTACCATAGAGAACAGAGCTGTCAACTGTCACTATGACAGCTGTCATATTCACCTGTCTTCTGTCTCCGGGAGCGGTGCAGTCGATGCAGGCGCGAGTAGGGCGGCGGCGGCTCTGCGGGGGAGGAGCCACACGAGGATGGAGACGAGTCACTGGACGCCAGCATCACGTCTAGGAGGTTGGCTCGAGCCTGGAACAGGTGGAACATAACATGAGGTTTTTGGTCTTGACATGGATGTTGGCTATCTGGACCTTATCTTGGGGGTTGCATATTGGGACTTATTCTTTACAAGTCAAAAGGATTGAACAGTTGATGATGGAAGAACAAATTAGTCACAAAAAAATAACTGTTAGTCATCTAACGACTATCAGCTGAGGCCAAGTCGCGTCTAAATAAGGAGATAGGCTAAATATATACCTGCCACACATGGAAAAAGAGTACCAATGAATTTAAAACCACGAGAAAAAACGTTGGCTTTGGTTAAAATCCTTTTCGTGCCATCCATAGTTTCATTTAAACCCGGAACGCGCTTAAATTTTCTAAGTTAAATGCCAAAACAAAAACTTAATATCAGCTTATTCTAAATTGAACCTACTTACTTACCTGTCTCTATAATAATTAGATTAGGATTTTAAAGTAATTTATAATAAAATTACGCCACCAGCCAAAATAACGCACAAAACAAAATACGTGTCATAAAGTAAAACTTGCTCACTCTTGATATAACTTCCTTTGTCCCCCACTTTTCCATCGACGTCCTACATAGGGTTGCCAACATTTCTTCGACGAAATATAGTCTTTTTCAAAATAAGCTATAAAAAAATATAGTACACTTCCAAAAATATTAATTATTTGCTATTTCATGGAAAAAGCAACAAATAGACAAACATATTTATTTGTTACTTATTTATTTTTATAAAACTACCACACATTCGTTTGACATTGACAAGTTCGGAACGCACTATGACGTTCGGATATATTGTGTATCCGAACGTATATAACCGATAGTAGTCGAACATATGGGAAATCTGCGTGGTGGGACGACGACTCTTTCTTCGTTTTGACTATACGCGCTACCGCATCAGGCAAAGGTGAATGTAAAGGCACGTTCATAAATTTTTGAAATGAATGTTTTGCTTGTTAGATTTCGGTTTTGAAAATATAGTATTTCTTCGTACTATATATTTTTTCAACAGTGACCTGAAATACAGTACAATACTATATATTATAGTGCGGTTGGCAACCCTAGTCCTACACTAAGGTTATCTATAATATCGTAAATGATATCTATGTTCAATAAGATAAATAAATAAACGGTTTTTAACGCCGGGTGTCGCTGAAAACCTGCGCTATGAGTATGTCTCTGTCTCACACACGAGTCACAGCTGAGCGACGGCCATTTTGCTCGGATGTAACGCATATCTTCCAATTTAAGGTTTTTTTTTATGGTATGCGTCATGCTTGGCGAAAGATATCCCCCCCCCCGCGCTCTATCCTTACCTTAGGATCACTAAAGTCGATGTCCTTCTCGACATGCACCCAGCCGGTGGGCGCCCACAGCGCGGCGTCCTTGTGCGCGTGCGCCGGCGCCGCGCCCCCCTCCCCGCGCTCCGCTGTCTTCACCTCCGCGCCGCTAGTAGTGCCCTCGCTTTGACGAATCATTCTGAAAACATAAGTGAACAAGGTGTTAGTAATCTTCAAGCAGATAAAGGGATGACAACCAATGACGTATCTTACGCATCATGCTCCAATATTAAGGCTCTGAAAAACAGCACAAACACTTCCAGTACTAATAAAGCAGCAACATGCTACGTACAATACGCACGCGAGGTATAGAGCTAGCAGTAGTTACCTTTATTTTATGTTGCCATTTCAGAGTGCGGGCAACGCATCTATAGTTTATTTATCATTGATGACAACATGGCATTTGATAAAAAAGACAGCTGATCCGTATTGTAAACAGGAAAATGTAAATGTTTGAATACTTAAAAGTTATTAACACTGCCACTGACGAAGGGTTTAATTTGTAACAAACAAAATATATTATTTATTCTCAATATTCTAGCAAGGATTTTGGACAAGGTAAAGTAATTGCAAAAGTAAAGTTAAAAGTATATATTTTTGTAACCCAATCTTAATTATTCACAATATTAGATATCGGTTATCTTTTTCGATATAAGGACCGTCACCTATATGCTGTCATATATACTGTTATCGTTATCTTGCGTATCTCTAGTTGTTGCATATATGACAAACGTGAAGCGCGTCCATTATTGCAATTTAAACTTTAATAAAAGCCACCTTACGCACGAATCGCAACGACGATATTATGTAATCAGTACCTATAGCAACTTTTTAATATGAAGGAAGTGTCTTTTCGAAAAAAAATGGATGCTATTTTCACTATACAAATAACTACATATTTTCAAAAATTAGTAAAGTACTAAAATCAAATTTTTCTACACAAACGAATACTCACCTATTGAGTTCCTCAATAACATCTTTCGAAGTTGCAGCCTCGTGGAAACTCAAAGTATGTTCTTGCTTCACTATAATCGGTTCCGGGGCCGACGCCTGCGCAGTCCCGGGCTTGTTCCGGTCCACCACCGGGATCTTGGAGCGGGTCCGGCTCGGAGACGACGGAGGCCTCTTCCCTCCCAGCAGCGTCGGGATCCGACTCCTCTCCCTCAGTTTCCCATCCTTAATTGCATCGTTCTTATTACTTACTATCACAGTTTCAGCCGTAGACGTGCTAGTTGTATTGGATTCAGTCATTTGTGGGGAACCATTCTCCGGGGACGAGCCTTCTTCCTCTTCGGGGACAGGAACTAAAGCCCCCGTGCTTCTTCGGCAAGCGCTTAACACTTCTTCCACTAAGGATATCTCATCGTTGCTGGCGTAAGGAAAGCTGGATGATTTCGTTAGACAAGGCTCCACTTCCCTCTCAAGCGGCGATTGCTTGTTCAACATTATATTCACCGTATTCTCTTTCAGCGCTGAATTGTGGTCTAAACTTCGACTAGATTCGATATCACTTGGCCTTTCCTCCTTATCAGCGACAAAAGGCTGGTCTTCAACCTCGACAGATTCGATCACATCATTGCTTTTATTAATTTCGTTCTTCCTCTGTACTTTTATGAGATGCCGTTCATCAATTTCGTTCTCAGCGTTTTCGACTCTTGAAAATTCGTCGAAGAAATCTTCGGATTCTGTGTAAGGGTCTTCACGTTCGATGAATCTTGGCGTAGACCGTGGCTCGGATACAGTATCACAGAAGACAACCCTGGGTCGGTCGCCGTGGAGGACGTCACATGAATCGTTCTCAGAGAAGCTGCCGAAGGAGTCAGGCCTCTGTCTGTCTTCTGATACTTCACTGCGAGGTCCAACTGAGTCATCGTCGAAATCAGCCGTGGCATACGGAGGTGGTAGTTCCCTTATTTCCGACAAAGGCCGTGATGACATAGAATCAGACTCTTCCCTATCCCTACAATATTTCTGCTGCTCAGCAATGAAATGCAGCACGTTCTGCAACGCCACTTCTCTATCCTGCAGAGCCATAGCTTGAACGTCATGAATCCTCAAATGACTGCTCGTATCTTGGGCAGGAATACCTCTGGACGAATTTGATGCTAAGCTCTTTGTGCTTTCATATTTAACGAGACGGTAGAAATCTCTAGTAAAATCTAGGCCGACGTTTGCACAGTCACCGTCTTCGCTTAGTGCTGTACTGGATCTTTTATCAGGTGCGTCTGATGCACTAGACCACGAACCGCCAGGTGAATGTGTTCCTGTGCAGTCCCATCGTTTCTCTGACGTATCAGGATCATCTTGTATTCTACATTCATCTATTTCTATAGTTGCAAATCCACAGTCATTCCAAAGGCAATCTCCAACATCTTCTTCTAATTCTAAACCATCATCTTCCCTGATGCTGGGTAATGTTGACAAGGATATTTGGCCAGGCGTTGTTATTTCGGCAAAGGGGGACTGTCTGTCCCTGAGATCTTCGCAGGATAGTGATAAGCTCCAGTCTTCCAGTTCAGCTCTATCGTATTCTAAATCAGCTAGATCTCTATGCCTCTGTTGTAATGCTGATCTTGCATCATCTAGTTCTAGCCAATGTTGGACGTAATCAGCATCGTATTGGGAGCCGTCAGCTCTATCATCTAGTGTGCTACCCCACGAGACCCTTTCTGAGCTTGTCGTAGAAGCGATAGCCGCTCTCCTCAGCGGTCTTTCGGGAGCAGGTTTCAGATCTAGTACTAAAACCCCAGAGCTAGGCGTTGGAGTGTCTAGGCAGCTGGTCGGGCAAGTTGTTCCAGCAATTAGCTTTAAACACAGATGGGAGTCCGAGAAGCTTCGTACCACATGTTGGAAGGGTAGCACTGGTCGTGAGGGAGGGTAGCTGCCCCTGACACCAGCGAAAGCGACTCCTATTGGGAAGTAGATGTAATCTGCGTCTGTTCCTAGGAGTCTTGCGTGTCTTCGAGATTCTCTAGGGTTGATGGAGACGATGGTTTGGTTGTCGGTCTCGTCGGAGGCCTCGTTGAGATCTGGCAGGGCTCTGTCGGCCGCGTGGTCGCTCTGGCGGGAGGCGTCGGCTTGCACGTCGCTAGACATGGTGGAGTAGCCCTCGTCTTTGGCACCACTCTCTGGGGACTCGGCTCCTGCCTCGCCGACTTCGCCGCTTTCTTCCTCTGTGACTTTTTCTCCACTTGCCCCTGTAATCATAAAGTGGTTTGTAAAGTCAACGAATACTACAATTTCAGTTATGCTAGAATGTATTAAACCTTGGAACAACGAAATCACCATTCTTATGATGCTAAGAATCGATTATTTTATTATTTGATTCAGTAACAGAAGGTATAGGTATCTTGTCTGGGGTCTCTCCTGGTTTCTAAAAACTACGGCCCGCTATCAAATTTAAGGTTTTTGTTTTGACTTGCCAGCAGATTACTCGTTTGAAATTCTCAGAAACCTGGTGTCAACTACGCATTTTGACCAATGGAATTACCGCTCATCACATACGGTAACTCCACTGGTCAAGGGGTGTATTACCTCTGACGGGGTCGGTGGTGGGCTGCGGCATGCTGAGGCTGAGCGTGTGCGGGCGCGCGGGGGGCGCCCACAGCGTCGGGTCTACCGCTGACAGCGCGCGGGCCAGGTTCGCCGGAGTCACCTCCAGACCCTGGAACGTTAGAGAGTTTAATGATGGTTGCTTCTTGGCTGAAGGCTTGAAATTGTGTTGGAGGATGCGGAAAACCCTTAAAAGATCAGATATATTAAGTTTGATAAACACATCATCCATCGACGAGCCGTGACACGGACGTTTCGGACTACGTTGTGACGGACTACGGTCCGTTCATGCAAGGCCCTAATATGTGTGGAAAAACCTTAAAGCTTGGGTTTCTTAAGGTACTGTCATTTTAAATCAGCGTTTTTGACACCGGTGCCGTAATCGTGATAGTTACCAATAACATTATTATTTGGCCCCAAGAAGAACCATATGGTAGCTTTCTTTCTTCAGCCTACAGATGATCCGTTTATACATTGGTGACATTACCTTCAACTCAGTCCAGATATCAGCCAGTATCTGATGGCGTCGCTTGTCGTCGTGGCTGAGGGGGTGCGGGTGCGGCACGGGCGGCGCGGGGGGCGGTGAGTCGCGGAACGACACCAGCGACCCACAGGAACCGACGTCTACCAGGTGCACTGGAATTACAAGAAAAAAAAAATAGAAAAGGCAGATGTTCCCCCTAGACTAGTGTAAGTTAATGGGAGGGAGACTGTGAATAATTTAAGGCCTTAGGCACTTGTCTCAACGTCGGCGATCAGCGAGAAGCGTGTAAAGTTTGAAACTCAAAACGAGTTGGCGAGCAGCGAGTAGCGAGTGAGTAGTTTCGATAGTTTTGTCACTCGGCTTTTAAGCAAGTGCTTTTGTGCGACGGGCGATTACTCGCACCACTCGTTCCGACCCGCACTATAGGCAGAAATTACCGCTGGTTGGTGAGTTGTGATCGCCAAGCGAGCATCGCTGAGCAAGTATTATTTAAATAGCTCTTGTCGCTGCGACCAACTAGTGATAAGAGCCGGCTCGCAGTGTGAACAGCCAGCTATCGACTACAAATGTATGTGTCTCTTTTACTCACATGAGATCTATATCTGTGGTCCCTTTCCTCAGCGAGAAAATAGTCAGTAGTTGATCGCTTCCTCGTCGGCGGTGAGCCTTAAGCTTGTTGATTTCTTGTCACTCCGGCTCATCTCTCGTCCAGCAAAGAAATACTCTTGCCTTGAAGGTCATGAAGTTTCTAAAGATTTTTTTGTGACCGGCAGTAACAATGGCTAGGGACCAAAACCTTAGAATCACAAGAAGGTGCTTTACTCAAACAAAAATCAACGAAACCTTGCAGATTCCTTGGCGTATGTGGCGTCAGCAGCGTATTTGGCGAGACCGGTCATAACTGCGGCTGGGGTTTCAGCTAGGTTACTAGTGCTCAGTCCTATGGAACTTCTTAAAACTCTGCTTACCTTGTAAATCCCTTGGCGTGTGAGGCGTAACCGGCGTATGCGGCGTGGCAGGCGATGGTCGCGGTTGAGGTCGCAGCTGCCGCACCAAGAGGGCACTCAACGCGCGGTTCTGTGCCTCCAGCTCGCGGATACGAGCGCGCGCGCATCCCAACTCTTCGCGGACGCTCTAAAAGACAGAAAACGATGTTTTGTTAATAATTGTAGGTAGAAAGTCCTACTAAACAGTGGGTAGAACATCTGGATTGTGTATATTCGACATGTTTAATACAATGTAGTAGCCAAATAGTTTAATTGGCTATTTCATATTTTCACACAATGATTTGCCACATATGAAATGGCTACCTCAAACTAAACCAATTCTACGGTATGGCTACGACATATTATAAATAGTTATAATCTATCTAGGCGCACAAAAAAAGACAAAAACTATAAAAGAAAGATGAAGTCTGGACTCGATTTGCGAATATTGTTAATGTCCTCGAAAAAGATGTTTAGTCCACAATCGCCAAAGGAGCATGAAAGAATCAATGACGTAAAATTTTTGCATATTCCCATTACAAATAGGCGTAAGTTATACTTCTACATAATACGAAGACTTACACGAATTATAAACAGTATTTTATTTAAATGAAATAGCCCCCAAAACATAAAATCTCGTCCAATCTTTACTGAAATACCTTTAAAACTCAAAAACATCTATAACGCTTCCCCAACAGCTATCATCCCCAACGTACAAAACTTCGCCCCCCTCACAGGATCTCGTCAAAACGTCGTCCGAAATAAACGCGTACATTTTAATTATACTTCATTAGTTAAATTAAATTCGAGTGGGGGGTAATTATAGGGGGATCTCGAATACGAAATAAGGATGTTTCGGGACAGTCTCGGACTTCGCTGAGGAAGATTTAGCGGGTTTGGAGCGCTCATAACTTAGTTAGGGATATCTTAAGTTTAGAACTTAGAGCAGCTTATGCAAAGTTTTGGTGGCATCTTAGCTATGGGAAGCTTTGGGTGTACCCATCATGTTGGTAACAGTGTAAATTCCTGTATTTTTTATATGAGAGTGTCAAAAAACAACTACATCAATAATGCACGTAACGAAATCAATTGTAGAACAGCGCTTTTTTGGGCTAGGTACTGACGAATTATTTTACCTTGATGTTCTAAACAACGCAAAACCTGAAAATAATTTTTATATTATTTCAGTTACACCATGTAGAGTGCATGTATATTTATTTATTTAATGGGCTCATCAACAATTTTATTGTAAACAATTAAAATATAACATCATCATCTACCAAGCCTTTTCCATTTATATTGGGCTTCCAGTCAAACAGGATTCAGCTGAATACCAGTATTTTACGTGGAACGGCTACCTATCAGACCGACTTGAAATATAACAAAAATAATTGAATATATGTCCGTTATTAAGAATTTCTACTAAAATATACTATAAAAATTCTTGTTACAAAATTCTCATACTGCACCACTTTTGTCACTAAGTGCCACCACCAACCTTATAAATTCTAAAACCTTACCAACCGTAATGCATAAGTCGAGTTTGTTTAATTAAACATTTCCACGAACTTCAGAAACAGTTTTAATAAATTTAATAAAGCGTAAATAATATTAATGGAGTAGAGTTATAAATTTTAAGTGATTTTCGTTTAGACAGAAAGGATTTCAAATGTAACGGTGAGAAATGTCATGTCGGGGGGACGAAGATAAGTTTCCTTTGAAGATAAGATGTTGAGATGTATTTGGGAGACTTCTGTATTAATTAGGACTGATTTAATTATTTTAAGGAGTAGAATTGATTGTTTGTTTTGGTGTCAAATAAGGTTTTCGTAGGTTTTATGGTAAGGAATCCTTCGTATATCCTTTTTGGCAACTGCCAGTCGGAGCCAATGTCGACTATTCTACCAGCGTCACAATTATAAGAGCTTTCAATATTTGGAAATTCTACTTCCATAGCGGTAAGAACCGGAGTTTAATCATTCAACGTCATTAATTTCAATAACATAACCATTGATATTGCCAAGTAATATTGTAATTTCGTCATCATTCCCTTAACCCACTCACTCAAAATTACGCTTACGTAAACTAATAATCTTCCCTGTCGCTTTTCATCCCACATGGTACTTATGAAGTCTCTAATTACTTTAATAGGAGTTCGTATAGCTATTCTATCTACATATATGTAATCAATAAACTCAAAGGAGACAAGCATTCATCATTTATAATACCATAAGACGTTAATTACCTGATGATATCATAAATGCCATCTCAGAATTTACACGCCTGAGCAGATAATAGATTTAGAATATTGATGAAGATTAAGTGCACAAACTTCGCTCGTAAATTAAGTTTATAGCCCAAAGTTGACCATTTGCGGTGGTAAAATAATTGAGGGATCATTTTTGAGGATCATCTTTCATGTAATGTTAACTTTTGTTTAGTGGGAAGTTCCGTAATGCAATTTTGTCTACTCCATTTGATGTCCTCATTCACTTTAAGTTGTTTAGCTGAAACGCTTATAGTTTCAGTTGACAACATTTCCGAAGCTTTATATCAATATTTTTAACTCAAACTTCCGATACTAAAACTTTACGCTGAATGAATATTTAACGGCCAAAGTTTGTCATTAACATTTTCCAGCGTTACGTGAAAACAGGAGCGTCAACTTTGAAAAACAATCAAAAGCGGTCGTCGCTTGCAACCGGCGCCATCTTTATCTGGAAAGTTGGCGCCAAAACTACAGCAACATGGCGGCCACTCACAAACTGGATTTAAACACAAACGCTCGCATTATCGGACAGATTATGCCCAGATTATAGTGGGCCAGGCCTTCTGAAATTATTACGGTGCCAGCTAAGGCCGAAGTGTCCCATTTCGTGCGATTTATGTGCGAATGTAGGCACCACATAATCCACGGACGCGGATACAAGGGCGACTATAATTATGAGAAAACAATTTCCGGGATGCATCTTAATGCCAGCGGGGATTACGGTAGACATTCCCTTTTTTGTGGATTAACATTTCCGACTGTGTTTCTTTGTTTTAATCTTTTAACGGACTCGTCGACTTCCGGTTGGTATCTACGAGTGTTTTTAAATTGCACGGCTTGTAAATAGTAACGGTGATATTTTGAGAGTTTTGTATTAATTCTGCAGAATAAGGAAGTCGGAATTTTATTCTATATACGAAACTTTCAAAACAATGTGGGACCCAGAAACGTTTAAATTATAATATAGCTAGAATCAAAACCCAGAGCCCGTGCGAAAAAAGAAATTAACTGTGACCGACAGTGCTATGCTAACATTTTGCAAGAACAACGACGTCCGGTACTTGCTTCCTTGCCCCATCAGTAGTGCTATTCTGTGCCTATCTCACCGTTATAAAATTTCGCCAATTGGAATGACAGCTCACCAATTTCCCTAACATTTACGGTGAGTTTTTTCCTGGAATCGACTGGCTGTGCGGAGACAGTGAAAGGGACCTATAAAACCTAAATTGTCAATGCTGGAAGTCTATGCTCAAAATTCTAACAGTCTGCGACAGAAGCGTGGAGGTGCTTACTTATGCTAATCCCATCCGTCTGTGCTAGATCCAAGAGTGAAAGGGACAGACCTATAGTCACTGCTGGAAGCTGAATGCTCAAAATCCTCACCTACTGCGGCAGAATCGCGGAGCTGCTTACTTATACTTGCTTGAGTATCTGTGTGTGTCAGCGCCGAAAGTGTGAAAGGGACAGACATATAGTCACTGCTGGAAGTCTATGCTCAAAATCCTCACCTTCTGCGACAGAAGCGCGCGCACGACCTGCTGCGCCACATCATCGAGGCGTCTCTCGTGGTCGCCCGCGCCCAGCCCGGCTGATAGTGTGGACAGCTGGCTCCGGAGCCGGTCGTTCTCAGAGCCTAGAGTGGACAGCTGGCTCTGATAGTGGGCGGCAGAAGCCTGCAACAAGCATTGGCGGTCAAGACAACGTTGGGACAGTCCTTTGGGCGAAAAAAAACGAGGGGACACTCTGATTGGTGAATTTACTGGGAGTAGACAAGATTGTAGAAAAATAATTGAATTTTCAATGTCATTGATTTTATAGCAGTACAGCGTAGACTTGTCGGCGATAGGACCACCATTGGATCACTTGGATCCATAGAATTAAGTTTGTGTAAATGAGTTCTGTAACATATTTTTTCAGTTATTTTCTATCTATGCATTGTTTTCGGACGTACCTTCAGTTAGGTACGTTATTCAAATTATGTTTTCGTGTTGTTTATATCTCAGAAAAACAAGGCGTTAAAACAGTTTAATAATAACTTGACGCCCACAAAAAGAAGAAAAACAAGCTTTCCTATCGCCCACAGCAATATTTTCCCAGTCTCACTCATCAACACGTCAGGGCCACTCCTGTCAGGACTGCTTCACTAAAAAAATACCCCCGAAAAGGAACCATCGTTCACACTCTTAATTAAGCCGGAGTTCTCACAACAAACGAAACCAGTGTAAATTGACCTACCCTGCCTCCTTTGGCCTTCAAACACGACGTCATTTACTGGCATTTCTATTCCGAGTCACGGGGTCTACTGATATTTGCTGTCATCGAACTCTACACAACTTAAAGGATTTTGAATCTTAATGACTAAAGAATAAAGTATATAATTTTATGTTCATTATTGCGGTGTGAGGTTTTCATTAGTCATCAAGTGAGGGTGAGACACGAATCTGTTTGTCTGTGTGTCTGCAACAACGCGCGGTTGATAAGCAATGAAAGGGTTAGGTTTGAATAGCACGGCCTTTCAATTTGGACATGCTTATAATTATGAATGCACTGCTTTAGTTGGGAAAAGTCTAGACGGTTCACCGTTTATAAAATGAATTAAGTTTCGGTATTTACTTACATGGAAAATTGAAATTAATTAATTGGACACCTTTACAAACACAAACAAATCCAACTCTTGAAATGATGAAAAAGCCACCACAATTTTGCTTATATCACTTTCAGTTTTCAGATATTAATAATAAATTTAATTTTGATACAAATTGGACGCCAATTGTAAGTGTCAAACGCATAAATGTCAAATGACACATTATTGTTTTTAATTTTCGATGGATCGGGCAAAAAGTTTGTACTTAAGTCATCCAGACAAGGAGGTTTCTTATATCATATCTTTTTGGAATTCATGTTAGGCTGCTGTTAGAACTAAAATAACTGTTTACTTAGTAACCACTTAATTATAATAGCTGCAGACAGACAGACAATGCATTTTTTTTTAATTCCGATTTAATTAAAATTGCACGTGATTGACGGGCCAATCAAATGTACGTTTATTTCATGATTTAATTATTTACCAACCGCCGTCGCCATTTTGCCGGCGCCATTTTGTTTTCTGCAATTAATTTAGTGAATTTAATTTATATTTGAATTTCGAACCAACCGCAGATGTTTGATGTCACGAGATCAGGTAATTAAAGTGAAGGGCTTGTCTGATTGGTTTCCCATCGAATCGTGGAGTGTGGAGGACTCAATTTTATTAATTCGGTTTTATTTGTTTCGATGGCATGTTTAAAAGTGCACTTATAAGCAAAATATGAAAATGTTGAATTTTATTACGTATACCGTAATAATTTTTTTTTTCGCGATTTCAGTGTTGGTCTCATAGTGAAAGTTGTTCATAATGATGAGTTCAATGACCCCTTAAGAGGCATTCCGTTTATTCTGTTACAGGTTGTATATTCGTAGCACAAACGGTAAGTAGCTTCTATAACAAAAATAAAGTTATCATAGACGCAAATTAGCACTTCCACACTAATTCACTATTTACAAGTGCAAGGCTATACAATTTTTCAGAAAATATCTAATTACAAAAAACTACACATCAGTTCAAGAAAAACTGACCATTTATAAAACTGATTTATGATATCAATCAGCGGCCGGCTATTACGCTTTCCTTAGTTTTATGTTTAGTAATAACAGCACAAGTTTGAGCATAAATCACAACCCTTTGCATAGCAGCCACGATTTGTCAACAGTCGTTTTCTTTGTGTTGCTCGTAATAGCAATATGTCTTTTTGTATAGGATTAGGTAACCTACCACTTTGTAATGTCAAGTAGTTTTATTCATACCAATTATTCATATGCAACACTCCTACAAGAATTTCAAAAGCTACTAAAGACTAGGACTGATTACTCTGTATGTGTATGGTCATGAATAAACCTTTTTCAGAATAAGACACTAAATATTAATTATAAAGCACTTGTTTTCCGCACGTTGCTCACATCAAAACACACACGACCGACTAATTGTAAATACATTAATTAATTCAGCTAATTAAATTATCCAATTACAAAACACGATGACGAGTAAAACCACTAATTAACTACTACGTAACATCATAGTTTTGCGAATCATAAGATTAATGGTTTTAACAGAAATCAGAATCGCGTTGATGCCGAAAATAGTTATTGTTTCGTATGCGGCTTTCAGCGAAGTGATTACATTTACGGCAATAACTAGAATTAAAACGGGAGGTCATTAATCATGGCCTGCAGTGTAGACATCATTAGGTTCGTTCGGTCACGCGTTACAAATGTTGGGGGACAAGGAACTCTTGTAGTTTGGAATAGTTTGTTATGTACTGTTGAAATGAAGGAAATAAAGTAATTCTTTAGCCGGGAAAAACGTTCTCAGCTTATGGATAAGGGGTTCAAATTCAGGTTTTTAAAAGCATGCAATAGCAGTCTGAGTAACCTATGTTAACACAAACAATGTCTGATATTTCTAACAGATATTTTGTGTTACGACTTTGACGGTGTTTTAGTAGCTATGTAGGTAATAAAGATGCTAAGATGATGCCGAGTGATAACTAATAGCCTGTTTACCTTCTAAATAACATGGTGTTTCATGTTTTCACTGACAGTTCAAGGTTATCCACAAATAGGTCAAGAAAACACAATTAAGTTGTTTACAATCTAAACTGACTTGTTATGCTCAAACAGATTAACTAGTCCCGTCAATGTGGCAGCCATTTATTATACCATATCAATAATTCATAACATCCTGCCGCCGGTTAATAGATGGCGCTACTATCCAATTTAGTCGGATTATCTTATCGTGGAATATGCGCAGAGTTAGTTCGGCATCCTGTGCCTGTAATAGCTACCTTAGTGCAGTTTCCATTGTTTTACGGGTATTTTTAAGGACGAGAAAACTGTTTGGTCACGTTTTCTAACTTTAGCTCACCTAAAACTTGGTACGAGTAGAAGGACTGGGATTGAATGGGTAATCATCAAATGATTCCTCCCGCTCTGGGCGGAGCGGAAGTAAGTGTAACTCTTACTGATTAAAAACCATCCGTGTTCCTCCTATTGCCCTTTGCGTTCGAGGGCCGCGGTGATTCTTTCGAACAAATTCCGCAACCCTGGCAGGCACTGGCCCTAGCGGGCCCCATCTACTATGCTGACATCTCTTTGAGGCGCGCGTGGAACACAGCGCGCCGTCGACCCGGGCCTGGTTCTGATCGGACGGCGACCGCCCAACCCTCGCCGTCCGCAGGTCCGCACCTACGGTGGCAGGGAATCGGCCTGCGACTCCCGACCCCCGGGCATCTTTTACTGAAGTGATGAAGCTTACGAATCCAAATAAATAAAATAAAATAACTTATTTGTATAATTGACATTTATAAGTTGTTCCAGAACAAAAAGAGAAAGTGAGAGAGGCCAACAGAGAGAGGCGACTCAGAAAAAGAACGAAGGTAAAATTAAGAAAAATGCCCTATTCTATTTGCCCAGGCATTGAATTTTCAATATTGCCCCATAGAATTTTAGAAGTTCTAAGTTGTGTTATCTATTTAGAACTTATAAAAATAGAGATCTTTCAGTGTTAAATTGTCAATGATCAAATGATATGGGGAACATTTGAAAAAAAAAACGGACCTCCAATTTTATTGCTTTCATGGGCTTCAAGTAACTTGTGGTGTCGGCAGGTGCCGTATAGTGCCGTAAAAGAATAATACCATCCCATCACTTCCCGTGGGTGTCGTAAGAGGCGGCTAAGGGACTCACTAGAGAATAGGCAGCAGCGTTCTTTGTAAAACGCTACACCACTGCGATCGCCAAGCCGCCTGCCAAGGGTGGCGATTATGGCAACCCCCCCCCCTTTGGGGAGGAATAAACTTAAACAAATACCATCCAAAAATCTCGTGTCGTACGCGCCAATGGACAGCCACTAATTGGTTTCGTTAGCGTACAACTATGGCGGCCGGCGGAGGTTCGCTAACGTAATTATGAAGATACCTCTACCGCTGCCTACCCCGGAAACTGTAATGAATAACTTGCCTGCTTGCACTTTAAAATGCAGGCAAAACGTTCCCAGCGAATATTGTAGAGTTGAATATTATTTTGGCATTTTGGTTTAGGTGGATCTAATTAATAGTTTAAGTATAGATTAGTGGTTGATTAGTATGATAACTCGTGGTAAAGTGATAGCGGCTAGTACGGGTCGATCTTCAGGGTTAAGCAACACTTACCGAGGTCGGTCAGTGGATGGGTGACCCCATTACTTATCGAGATTCCTCCGTACCTCGGAAAGCAAGTAAAGTTATTGGTCCCGGCTGCCATTTGTAGATTTTTGACTGTCGTTACGGTAGTCGGAAGCCAGGAAATCTGACATCAGTCTTGCCAAGGGATATTAAGGCTTGTGTACATGCCAATGACCTTGCGCATATAAACGGGGCTAACTACTCCTCCACGCGCCACTCCGCTACCCGCATTTTTAATTTATTATAAAAAAATAACACATATTTTAAAAAAGTAACAAAACCAAATTATTTTCGTTTGTATTGCAAAGCAGTAGATATTTTTTTTTAGACTTTTGTTAAAAATTGAAGGAGTAAAATGGTTTCACCTCAACGATTTGGAAGTGATTTGGTGATTTTTTTCTTATTATGTGATACCGATACATAAATTCTGGCTAAACCAAATTACGTATCATATCATGTAGATTACAACCTATTATTTTTCAGATGTAATTTCTCAGTAATTGCTGACGAAAAGTTGCTTCATCTGCACGCTGTTTTTAAGCATTTCTCCACTGGGTTTTAGTGATCAGATATGCGGCTCCATGTCAAATATTGGTAGTTCGCTGAATCCGGTTCAATTGGAAGGGCGAAGCAGATCGATATAATTGGTGGTTGGTGTAAAGTGAAACATGAGAATTGAGGTGGCCGTGGTAACAAACGGGCTGATGGCCCGATAGGTTTCTAAATTGAGAGGTAATAATTATAAATTGCGCAGGGTATTACCTGTCCACTTAATTGGGCACCAATTAATGGATCGTTAGTTATTTTGATGGATATGCTATATAGTTATATACTAGTTGACCCGCGCAACTTCGTCTGCTCCGTTCCTATCGGTCTTAGCGTGATGATATATAGCCAATAGCTTTTCTCGATAAATGTACTATCTAATTCTAAAAGAGTTTTTCAAATCGGACCAGTAGTTCCTGAGATTAGCGCGTTCAAGCAAACTCTTCAGCTTTATACACCGTTAAATTTTGATCGTTTTAATCCCGTGGAGGGTCGATTCGCTACATGAAACACTATCAATTTGTAAAGATAAAATTAAAAAATAAAATACTTTTTTTTTAACTCGAATTAATTTACGCATGTACGAAATTAATTTCTTTAAGTAAACGTCAGCGGGGCGAGTTCAATGACCTGTAGGTAGTTAGTAGGCAACGACCGACAACTACCTAAAAGGTCATTGACTCGTTTACCTAAAGAAATTAATTTCGTACATGCGTATATTAATACGAGATTTACAAAAATTTATTGTATTTTTTTATTTTATCATTACAAATCGACAGTGTTTCATGTACCGTATCGACCCTCCACGGGATTAAAACGATCAAAATTTAACGGTGTATATTAGTATAGATATAGATAAAGTATAGATTTATCACTAAAGTTAAATGACGTCAACGAATCGAACAAAAATAAATGACATAAAACCTTATTATTTTAGCGACAAGGCATAGACTTCATAGTGAAAGTTCGCCATGGTCAGACGGACTTTAGTGTACCTATGCTAAGTTATTTGAAATAGAAGCGAAAGTGATAAGAAAGCATTAATGTTGGCACTAAAGCACCAGAAGAAACTACATAAAAAACAGGATTTTATCTTACAAATAGATGCACATATTTACTGGGTCATCTCGTAAATGGGGCATGAACCAACCTACTTGTATACTTTGTTTATCTTAGGCATTTTCCTCTTTTTCTCTTTATATAAGTTAATTCGCCAGTCGCCGACTTGGCGCCGGTTCTGACAAACTGTGTCGTTATGGCAACGTTTTAGTAAGCACGGACGAGATGTAAAAGGGCATTTGTAAGGGAAATGCAGGGTTTTTTTGTTGATTTTCTTGTATAAAAGATGTAACAATTCTCGGAATAGTTCCGGTTAGAATGAAAGCGAAATTAAATATAGTTGGGAAATAGCTTCGTAGATGATAATTCTCAATATCATAATACGTATCTTGTGGTTACTAAAATCAGCATCAGGCAACTTCTACTTGTCGTGCATTTTTTTTTTTTACTATTTATAGGCTCGCGTTTGACCACTATCTCACCTGATGGTAAGCGATGATGTGGTCGAAGATGGAGCACGCTTGCCTAGAAGTAACCTATTCACTCTTGACTTAAATACTCCCAGGTTATAGCTATCAGGAAACACAGACTCCGGCAGGGAATTCCACTCCTTAGCTGCACGCACTATGAATGTGTTCCCAAAACGTTTTGTGCGCGTGGGTGGGATGTCCACCATGTACCGGTGGCGCATCGCCGTTCGTCTTGTGGTCCGATGATGGAACGGGCTTGGCGGAATCAAATTATGCAATTCCGTCGCACATTCCCCAAAATGCAACCGGTAGAAACCCGACAGGCTAGCATCTCTGACATTTTACTGATCTGAACCTACTTGGAGCAGCCGTGGGGCCCACAATATTAAGGCGCAAACCCACCGCGGTGCACGCTGTACACGGGCACGCTGCGCATTTTAGCTGCGTTGGTTCATTTGTTTGAAAACGTGGGTCTACGATTCCACTGCAGTACACTCTACACACCCATGACTATGTACAAACGTAGCGTGGCCCAACGCAGCACACGGAGAGGCTACGCACGTTTTCTTTTTGCAACAATATGGTTTTGACATAGTCGTGGGTTAATATTCGTGTATAGCGTGTACCGCGTGCACAGCGTGCCTGGATTCGAGCAAGCCAAGCGTGTACCAATAATGACAATTGATGCGTAGCATGTCCGTGGGTTGCAGTGGAGACAATCTCATACATTTTCATGCAAGGCGAAGTCTCACACACGTGCGTAGCCTCTCCGTGCGCCGCGGTGGGTTTCCGCCTCTATTGTTTTAAAATCATTTTCCTGTTAAGTTTTTTCATTGTGTGTGTTTACTTTCAATCGTTTCTTTAAATATTAGACCCTCTAGATCAGCTTACTACCAAACTTGCTGTCTGGGCACCTATTACGTATGACATAAACTTAGGTACTAGATTAGGGACTCTATTTTCCGCACTTAGACTCTCATTCGATCTGTTGTGCGTAGGTGTCCTGGCTAAGTTAGCCAGCTTAGCTCCGCCCAGAAGCTTAGGTACTGTAGAAGTTCCAGGTTGGGGCTTCTGAAACGTCTCGGGATCGATATGAATAAAAATACTTTCGGCGATTTAAGAGATCATTATATTAAGCGGGTGCTCTCAAGAAAAACTTTTACAGAACTGTCAGAAAAAAAATCAATCATCGTATGTCAATATTTGAACCTATTCTAAATTCCTAATTCTTCTAAAGCTTTTTTTATGATTAAATTGACTGAGGTCCCCGGAGGGTGAGCCATCCAAGGAGGTTGTGCCACAGTACATTAGCCACTTCGAAAGTGAATGAAGAATCCACACATGGACAAACTGCCAAATTTACACCAACTAGATAGTGATTGAGTCTGTTTTTCTTCCTGCATTCAACAACTATGGGTAGGATTTGTTCCATGAGGGAATAAAAACCACGCCACATGGCGCAGCAGCTTATCTGTCAGCCATTTAGGCTTTCATTTTCGTATTATAAACTCACTTAATTCGGTACCTAAAACCCTACCTACATAAACTAATCCCAAACCCGTTCGTTTACAAATAAACTAACCGACGAACAGGCAAATACAATTAGTATGTGAGTGTAATTCGTGACGCGGGCCACGCCGGGGGGCAGCATGCACCCTAGACCCCCGACTGCGATCCGTAGGGTGTAGCCGTTTTAAAGTAATGTTCACAGATAGACAGATATGAACTATGGTTTTAAAACGATGTAAGTTGTCTATGGTTTTGGTTTGGGGAGGTTTTCGGGGAAGGGAAATTGTTTTGTAGTGTGTTTGAGTTACTTCTCTTTTTAAAATTATTTGTTGATTGTTAATCATATGTTTTAGTTTAATAATGAATCGTGCAATACTCAGCCTAGGACTTGCCTCTTTTAAGTAATATCAGACACTGAAATCTTCAGCTGAATTCCACTTTGCAATGATACAACCTATTAAAACAAATACCTTCAGATATCAGAGAGTGAATGAAAACATAAAGTGCAAGCTGAAAAAACACAACATCATCTCGATTACAACTTAAATTTTAAGAACTAATTGGCCATAGCATGCCGGGACAAACCCCAGTGGTGGTATATTGTTGGCTTTATTAGGTAAGTGTAAATAAATAAACAAATCGCAAATTACCAAAAAACCCGACTGTAAAAGATTCAACCAGAGCTCATTTTTTGAACGAAATTTTTACCTAATTGAATTTAAACGTTTAGCTTATATATAATTTTGTTACCTCCATTTAATTTCCTTCATTGTGATTACCTACTCGATAGGTTTGGTTAAAAAAAATATTAACGACTCTAAATTTAGCGCCCAAAATCCGCCATATTGCTTTTTTTTAAACACCTATCGAAGGACACTTGGGTTTTTGAAATGAATCTAACGACATCTTATTCGTAATCCATTCAGCCGTTTGGAAGATATGAGGTAATAAAGAAATTTACAAACAAACAAACATACATACAAGATACGCGCGAAAAACATGACCCTTCTTTGGAAGTCGGAATTAAACACATGCGATGACTACGTAGGTAAGTAAGCATTAAATTGTAGGTTACCACAAAACGAATCATTTAGATGTTTTAGTATCTTAAAATTTGCAATAAGTGTCTTGGATGTAGGAGGCTTACCTCTGGCTTACTTTGTAAAAAGCATGAACATTATTCCTCAGCCCAATATTAATTTAACTTTAACAGTGTCACCACAACTAAACAAGTCTCAGATAATGGCAAAACGTGAACCATTACACCTAAATCCCATACTTTTTCTCCATAGAAAGTGAGGTCAGAGCTTAATTACCCTTTATTAACGGAAATCGTGATGTTAATGGCAATATCCACACAATTACAAGACAGGCACGAGAAATAGAGAACTTTCACTTGGTAACTGTTGCCTTACCTAGCGGTTATTTATTTTCTATTTATTTGAGATTATTGGCTCTTAATGTAGATCAATAACTGTTAATCATGCTTGCATACTTTTAACTGCTGTAACAGCATATTGCGATCATCAATCGTAACTGACTAATTGGTTGATTATTCGAATCTCAAGTTGTTGTACGATTCGGCCTTTTGGCCGAATCGTACAACAACAACGTACGACAACGACAACTCATGACAATCTAAGAACAAAAGTTCTTAGATTGTCATGAGTTGTCGTGATCACTATAGAATAAATCAAAGACTTTTTGACCGTTGTGATTAACATAAGAAACACCATAATGAAGGCCAAATAATGATAGCGATGACGAATTTTTAATTCTTGCAATTGAGTGCAAGCTTTGAAAATCCAATTTGTATATATTTTGTAATTATTTATTTCAATTGAACTTTTGCATATTATTAAAGTAAACATACTTTAATGTGTTGCATAGCTTATGGCATAATCGCTTTTTAATTTTTGTATTTATTTACAAATAGAACGGCATTGAAAGTGAATCCAAAAGTAACGAAGTCTCCGTGCACTTTCTTATCGTTCTAACTAACCTATCGTTTTTCCGTCAAACTTTTAACTAACTAAATTATAAGTACGTACAGGATTTTCATAACTATTTCCACGAAATATTCACCTCTGCATGAAACCCACTCATTTATTAGGCAGCTTAAACTATCGATTTTTGAACCGCAACCCTATCAGAGTGCCCTCCGTAACTGCGCCCTTGCACTTCGGTGGGGCGTAGCTGAATTATTGTTTAGAGGGGGTGGCCTTTTAAAGCGGGAAACCCCAGCTATTGTGCATAGGCGATTTCCCGCTATCCGCCATTTTAATGTCCTTCCAGCGCGGGCTGGCTTTGTACGTGTGTGTTGCGGTGTTGGTAATGAGAGGCGATAGCGATTGGATTAGTGGTTTGGTGACGCTGTTTTAGTTGTTTTAAAGAACTGAGTTGAAAGTTGTGCGATAGCAGAGTTTATTAAGAACATAACTGAAGGTGTTGGTATATTTTTCTAAAATCTTAGCATTTACAAACAAATGAGGTAAAGAAAAAATACCAACCAAATTGAGTACCTCCTTTTTTGGAAGTCGGTTATAAAGATGAAACCCATTTATACATATGAATTATGTACCTATTTCTTTTGCACGTATATAAGAAACTAGTGGACGTCACGCGGTTTCACCCGCGTAGTTCCCGTTTCCGTGGGAGTGCGGGAATAAAATATAGCCTATGTTACTCTCTGATAATGTAGCTATCCATTGCTGAAAGAATTTTTCAAATCGGTCCAGTAGTTTTGGAGCCTATTCAATTCAAACAAACAAACAAATCTTTCCTCTTTATAATATTAGTGTAGATGTAGACGAGAAAGTCATTGTTGTTCAAATAGTGCGAGGATGCGTAGCGAGGGATGAGCTTATTAAAACCAATAGAATTGCTTCATTTACTGAGGCTAGGCAGGCATCTTGCTGATTAATTTAGAAGCCACAATAGAGGTAAATACTTCAGAAGCAAGTCAGAATATTTAATACTATCGTAGAGATTTCGCACAATTTTCTTCTTATTTAGACCAGTAGTGCTATTCTGTAACAACATTTTCGTATCTCGACAGCGGAATCCGAAGTGAGTTTTAAATTAAGTCCTTTATTATTTGTAATACAGCTCACTTTGTGAGTTTAATCACTCAGGTGAAGCGATATCGAAATATTTATTTACAGAATAGACTAGCAGCTACGTGTCCACGTCTTTTCATTTAAAATTCGCTGCCCGCTCATAATTTGCGCCCCGCATAATTTTTCAGTGTGTTTAACATTAAGGTATGAACACACAGTCGTGTGTGTGATCACTCCACAACCTTTATTACTGTTGGCTGTATTTTTCTATTGTCGTCATGTCCGCCCTACAGGGCAACCAGGCTGTGTCATGTTTAGAGCTTGGCACTGCTCTTTTTAAGTGCCTTTTTGATACTTGAGTAGTCTTTAGTTCATGTTTTAGTGAGGGATGTGACGGTTTTATAGCTATGTTTTAGTTTTGAGAAGATATTTTTATTGTGTACTAGTAGAGTAACTATGGAGTTTCTTGTCCATTATTCTCTATAAGAATCTACTTTTGCGAATGGATTAGTCACTATAATATTTTATTTTCAAACTGTAATAGAAATCAATAGTTGCAAAAATTTATACATATGTGAGTATAATGTTCCCTTACTAGCAAACTTATTAATTTTACCTCTGCTGGCATTTCTTTATTGTACCTATTAGTAGTATATAAGTGTTTTTTGGGAGCATCGTCCTCACATATAATCAACTGATTAATGTATGCAAATATTGTAAAGCTTATTTTTGAAAAGAGTAACTATGGAGTTTCTTGTCCGTTCTTCTCCATAAGAATCTACCTTTTGCGAACGGACGACTAGAGTCACTATAATATTTTATTTTATTTTGACGTTCAAAAGTGCCTTTATTGGTCTAGTTGAAATAAATCATTTGACTTTGACTTTGTAAAGAAGCTCAATAGTACCCTATGTAAAATATTGGAATGGCTGTATCTGGTTGGACTGAAGCCAGTCCCAAAATATTTGAGAAAAGGCTAGGTAGATTGGTTGTTGAGTTATATAATACTAGCTATTGCTCGCGACTTCATACGTGCATATCCTGTTTTTTTCCCGTTCCCGTATGAATTTCGGGAAAGCCTGTCTTAGTGCTCCCGTACTCTCCCCAAGGAAACTACATGCCAAATTTCAGCTTTACCAGTACTTTCGGCTGTTTTAAGAATTTTGTATATTAGGATAAGACTATTTGGAAAAACTACAGGCCAAATGGTTATAAAAGACACTGTATCTGGATTGTCAGCTAAATTATCGTAAGACCAAATTGAAAACACAACGCCTACGTATACATAGATGTACCTAAGGCAGTATATGGGATACTTAAAGCATATTAAACTATCAGGGTCTGTCAGTCCGTCATTTAGCAGTTATTACGAGGGTGAGGTCTGTAATCTTCGCGGAGGACTCTAACCTCTGGTTGCTACAGCAAACATACATCTTTGTCATTATATATTGGATGGAGCTGATGTGGGGTACTCAGAAGTTTATGTCAAGTTAGGAAGGGCGCACACCAGAGTTAAAATAAATCTTGTGAATGTAGGTAATTGAAAACGTTTTCACAGATACAAATTTCATAGAGGCAATAGTTTAATTATTTTTATTATATTGGAAACTAGCAGAAGTCACGCGGTTTCACCCGCGTAGTTCCAGTTCCCGTGGGAGTACGGGGATAAAATATAGCCTATGTTACTCCCTGATAATGTAGCTATCCATTGCTGAAAGAATTTTTCAAATCTTTCGTTTTTAAGTTTATTCGTTACATTCAAAAATACAAATCTTTCCTCTTTATAATATTATTATATTACTCGCTGATTCGGTAAACATTGTTTTGCCAAATAAAAAAAAATAGCCTACCTATTCTCATACCTACCGAATATACACACAAAATTTCATGAAAAGCGGTCGAGCCGTTTCGGAGGAGTTCGGTAAAAAACACCGTGACACGAGATTTTTATATATTAGAAGATATTGTAATATAGTATTTATTTATAGATGTAAGGCTGTCTAACAGCTAAGTAAAGCTGTCTAATAGCCGTTATGAAGTTGTTTAGTCTAGGGCTAGTATTTTTTATCCGTGTGTGTGTCTAGGTCTGCCCACGGCCTTACACAATCGAAAATGTTACGAACAAACAACTTCTAGAGGAAGAACTACACGTAAGATTTGTTTCATTGTTTAACTTGGACCGCAGACTGTATCACTTTGTTTCAACTAATTGGTTTGTGAGTTTCTAAAACCATTTAAAGCAAATATGGTTCCTACCATAGATATACCCATTTAAATTTAAATATTTCGGTTCAAACCTGAGATTTGTACTAAAACTAGAATAGTGTTCCTATTTACTTAATTGGCTTAGGAAGTTAGTTTAATTGTCAAACCAAAAACAATTTTAAAGTGTGCTTAGATACTCTAGTCTAGTTTGGATCGGTTCTGAAATACCAATTTTGGATAATTAGAAACAGGCTGGTTTAGAATATTTAATACTAGCTGTCTCGTAGTAACTGAGTAGAGTTATTCTTTTAAGTCAATTAGTAATAAAATAGAATAGAATACTCTTTATTATGTACATATGAGTTGCAAAATGATAGATAAAGAAAACATACCATCGGGTGACACAGTGCGTAAATAGGTAGTGTCATAATGTCAATAAAATTCTAAAATCTCTTTTAGATTATGAGATTCATTCAAAATTATGCCATAAAACTTAACGTTCAGGAAACCGAAAAGCATTTAGCAAGAAAACAGCCACAACAAACAAGTCCTGTCCCCAGCCGGGACGGCCGTTTAGCGATATTAAACGGCATTTATCGACCCGAGGGGGACACGCGATCATTTTTGGATTATAACCGCTCCAGATAGACGAATTAATTAACGACAAAAACCAATACATCTAGATCCCTGTCGCTTTAAGAGTCCCCTTTAATTTCATCATTATTCTTTGATCCCAGCGGGGCGCGGCGGCTCAAACCGGCTCAAACTGGTTACGGCTGGTTTGCGCCGGTCATAACTGGACGTTCTTTGAGGGATTATGGACGGAACGTGTTTGTGAAGGGGGATGAGACGTTTTTGCGTAATTAGTGCTGCAAGTGGGATTCTTGATAAGTGCCACTTCGGTGCAGTGTGGGTGGTAATGGATATTATGTAAGAGGATTACTTTAGGAGCGGTAGCAGAGACAAAATAAGTTGTTCAGAATACCTATGTCAAACTATAACTAGATGTTGACCATAGAATTCATAGCTTATTTTATAGAAGCTGAAAGCGACATTGTATTTGAATGAACGAATGATTTCAGACAGCAAAATATTGAAATTCCAGTCTGTTCATTCAATCGAACACGTGTCTGAAAAATAAAACATGAAACGGGATTCCGCACACATTTTCAGCAAATATGAAAAATTTCCTCGCATATCAACGTCTGACCGTTGTATGAAACGTTAAAAGACGATATTAAAGCATGCAGGGGTTGTTACACAATGGGTAACAGGTAAAAATGCAGAAATATCATTGAAAAAGTGACGGGAAATGGAAAAATCAAAATTCTCATCCGGTATCCAAAACAGATAGCTGTAACGTAGGAGGGGAGTGCACAAT
Source organism: Lacanobia wlatinum (assembly GCA_947578705.1). Taxonomy (NCBI): domain Eukaryota; kingdom Metazoa; phylum Arthropoda; class Insecta; order Lepidoptera; family Noctuidae; genus Lacanobia; species Lacanobia wlatinum. Next base: position 23,622,701 of record OX388034.1, read on the forward strand.
GACCAGCGTGTAGCGAAACGGGAATATACCGGAGAATTTTTATTTTTGTACTCTTTTTTAAATACGAAAGTGAATGGAATTTTGAAGCGGAAAAGTTCAGGTTACGTGTTTTGAGCTGTAAGCATGATGGAATATTTTTTTAAGAGGAACGAAAGAAAATTAGAAACCTGTTAACGAGATTGAAGGTAGTATTTTTCATTCCATAGGTACGTATGTTTTTAAATACCTCTTCATTGTTTGTTTAGAAATATAGAAGTCCATTTAGTTTTGGTTTTGTTTGTTTAAATCCTCGTAATGAAATCAATATACATAGGTTACTGAGTGACTAAACTACTGGTCGTAGAAAAATGGAATTTGGGGAGTGTAGGGCAGCACTAAGTGGTGAGGATTTGTCGAAATTCCTACGGGAACGGGAAAAATCGGGGTATGCGCGTACGAAGTTGCGGGCAAAAGCTTGGTGATAAAATAATTTTTAAAAGTGCAGAATTATTCAAAGATATTTATGCTCTCTGAACAAACATCTTACGCAACGTTTATTTTCTATGCTTTTATTTTATGAACAAAACAAAAACGTGATTCCGGTTGAAATCTGATCGGAAACAAACATCACGGCTGGTAGAGTCCATTGTGAGTCCATCTTACTCGTTTCTCCCCTAACTTTTCATCGAAAAATGGGGGAGAGTACAATGCAGCCAGCCATAATGAAATATTTTGAATATTTGTATTTGATTCCTCTTAAAAGTCTATATTAGAAACCCAGTTTAACTAGACCTCCCGAAAAAAACTTTTTTAATAACAGTTCATGTTAGACAAGGTCCATTTTGCGCTGGACAGGGGAGAAACGGGGGTCTTTCGTGAATTTTTAATTCCACAATTTAGAGGATATTTGCTCAGGAACTTGCGCTATGGAGATAAGTTTTTATTCGTGCTTTTATGGTTCCATATACGTGGGCACACCGTCTCGGAAGGGATCATAAAGTCTGGCTGTCTGGTCACAGGATGCTGTGCTCGATGAATCGATTTTAGCGTAAATTGGATTTTTTATTACATTGACAGTTTCCTGTCTATCTAACACAATTCACACGAAGTTGATGTCGCTTGAATGCATTAAGATTCTCAATGTTCAGAAATTTACAGTATTTTTCACAACTGAAATGAAATTGTATGCGTTGACGCGAGTTGATGCAACGAATTTTGGTACTCTGGAGACGGATATAAGCTGATTAATTACAAAAATCGATGCAACCTGTAACAGAATAAACGCAATACCTCTTAAGGGGTCATTGTACTCATCATTATGAACAACTTTCACTATGCGACTAACACTGAAATCGCGAAAAAAAACGACTCCTCTATACATTTGGCGCATAACTCGACAAAATGTAGTGAGCAGCTGATTTTTTTTCGCGATTTCGGGATTGGTCCGATAGTAAAAGTTGTTCATAATGATGAGTACAATGACCCCTTAAGAGGTATTGCGTTTATTCTGTTACATGTTGTATTAATGCGAGTGTGGCCGCGAGCAGCTAGTCCTATTATCTTTATCATCATATATATAATAATAATAATAAATATATTTTTTATATTTTTAAATGTTTTTTTTTATTTTTTTATAGAAATATTTAAAAATGTAATTTATAGGAATATTTATTGAATAAATGAGATAATAATAAAAACTTTTTTTTTAAATTTTTTATATGTTCCTGCATCCTCATATTATATATTTACCTCTATTTTTAATACCCTATAAAACTGGTTTACATCCGTACACTTCAACATACGGTGTAGTTGAAAACCAGAGTCAGGCAGCTCCTAGTTATCTGGCATTTTGCTGAACTGGACCTATTTGGCGCAGCCGCGGGGCACACAATGTTATTGTTTTTTTTTTAAATTAATTTTAATTTACTCATATTGTTGCCTACATTGTGTGATTCTGTGAGTGCCAAATAAAGTAGTTTTCTTTCTTTCTTTCATCATCATCATATCAGCCAAAAGACGTCCACTGCTGGACATAGGCCCCCAAGCGTCGCTACAACGACCGGTCCAACTCAGAGACTCTGGTCGGACTTAGTTCGCAATAAACGTTTTGACTTTGACTTTAGCCTACTATCCTACCAATATTGTAAATGCGAAAATTTGTGAGGATGGACGTTTAGTTACTCTTTCACGTCAGAACAGCTGAAAGAATCTTCATGAGGTTTGGCACAAAGGTAGATTATAGTCTGGAATAGCATATAGGCTGTTTTAAAACCCGGGAGTATGTTCGCTAGGGATCACGCGGGCGAAGCTGCTGGCAGAAGCTAGTTATAGAAATTTCTTACCTCAAGAGCTGATGATAGGGATGCTTTTTCCTGCTTCAGAGTTTCCACGCGGCTCTTGTATTGCAGCAGCGATCGCACTGTCTCCTCCATCCTGAAACAACAGAGAGAAAACAATTTAATAATGATCTCACAAGTGGTCAATTATTATCATCATCATCATATCTGCCGAAAAACGTCCACTGCTGGACATAGGCCTCCCCCAAGCGTCGCCACAACGACCGGTCCTGCGCGTCTCGCATCCATCGGCTACCCGCGACCTTCACCAGGTCATCGGTCCACCTTGTGGGAGGCCGCGCCAACGTTGCGTCTTCCGGTAGAGCTGTGGTCAATGGAGATTCTAAATTATAATGAGTGCAAGAGAGCTTGTATTTAACTTGCAATGTTTTTTAGGGTTCCGAACAATAAACGGAACCCTTATAGGATCACTCGGGTCTGACTGTCTGGCTGTCCGTCTGTCACAGCCAGTTTTCTCCGGATCCACTGGACGGATTCTGTTGAAATTTGGTACACATATGGACTTCTGTGACCCAAACGCGGACGGACGTTACGTAAATCATTAAGTTTTTAGTACGGGGTCACTTTTGGGGGTCAAACTAGAAAATTAAAAAAAAAGTTTATTGAAAAATATTGTGTAACATATCAAATGAAAGGGCTTACTGTAAGGGTTTTAATGATACTTTTTTCAAAATTTTAAAATAAATGTTTTTTTTGTTATTCAAGAAATTAGACGAAAAATGTTCATTGTCTACAAATATGATATAAATGTCAAAGAAGAGAATAAACACCACGAATTCAATAATTTCGTCGACACTTCACAACCGGGTAGGTATTTCGAGTAACAGATGAGGTTACTTGTAACTTTGACTGAATATCGTTCAAAGTGAACGTGAAGTTTCAGATAACAGCCGTATCAGACACTCAAGCCCATCGTCTTGGGCAAGTCTGGTAAGTTGTCGTACGTGCTTAGAATGTACTTAGTTGTAACTTATGTAGTGTCAGTTTCACTTATAGATAACTTATTCGTTGACTTTATTGCTGTCTAGTTGAACTTGACCGTAGTCTTAGATCACTGTAAGTTCACAAGCGGTACTACTACTTACTCGCGTGGTAGTCGGGAATTATCCCAAGGTAGCAAGCTCCCAGAATAAAAAGTATGCTTCATGCAGTATGCTTGTATTTTAAAATAATGTAATGTTAATGTGCGTCTGTTTGGGCGAAATAAACTATTTTTCACTCTTTCTTTCTTTTCATCTTAATCCAGGAAAGTTTGATACAAATCCATTTAGCCATTAAGAGGATAAAGGTAACAAACTGACGATAGACAGACAGAGTAACATTGACATTTATCATATTAGTATGGTAGTGTGGATTTTATTTCAAGTCGAAACAGCACATTATTAAACAATTGAATTTACAACAGTTTTATGCAATGCAATTGGTTAATATTTCTCCGCTCCTCTCCTCTCCGTTACAGTGGACAGTCAGCCTTAATTCACTAGCTAGACAGGATAGACTTGTCTAGTAGATCTGTTCCATGTCTGTTTGATGAGTGGTGGTGGTTTTCCTTTGTTGAACTGTCTGTTCCACCAAAGAAATTAAACTGAAAACAAAAACAACAGAAGAAAAACGATCGTATAAAACAGTTCATTATGTAGATGGATCAAACTGGCGAGCTGGAGATTTGCATACTCCGCGAGAGAGCGGGACAAAAGACGTTTCCTTGAAGAAAGAGAAAGACGGAAGAAGTGCACTTGTCGCATGTCGACACTTCATTAGGAAGAGACGTCCGTTCGCGAGAGCGCATCAACGTCAAATGACGGCTAAGTGAAGAAATATGGGAGTTGTCTGTTTTTTGTGTTGCTATTTTAAATAATGTGCTTCAGTGGCGTGGTGGGTTTCGAATATATTTTATAACTTCCTATGAAGTTCTCTATTTCCTCAAACTTAGTAACTGCCGTAATTGTTAATCCTTATCCTTACTAATATTATAAATGCGAAAGTAACTCTGTTTGTCTGTGAAAACTATTGAACTGATTTAAATTGAAATTTAGTACACAGATAGTCTAGAGCCTGAGAAAGGACATAGGCTACTCTTTATCCCGGGAGTATGTTCCACCACACGGGCGAAGCCGCTGGCAGAAACTAGTAAGTATATATACGTAAGTATCGTTAATAAGTATTGGAAAACAAATTGCTTAAAACGTCTTTAGTTGATATTTTCAAATATCAAAAAAATATGAACTTTGACTGAAAATCTTTGTTCTTTAAAGCCGACGTTTACAAGGATAAAGATGAGGGCAGCTAGCTAGTAACTTATAGAATGTCAGTTTGTCCAGTTCCCCATATTTCTTATTTCTGTTCTTCAAAACATTTCCGAAGTAAACAAGAATTTTAATCGGATGTCCTAATACCCGTTTTAAATGAACGTAAACAGACTGAATTATGAAAACGCTCATCTCGAAGCCACAATGCCACTGTTTTAATCTCAGAAATTAATCAACGTTGAGTTACAATTTTAATACTTAATTCTGACGAAGCTGTATTAAGGGGGATGCACAAGCGTAACCCGTGAAAACTCAAAATTTTCTGATATTTCTTTCGCAATGTACAAATGATTATTACGTTGTATGGTATTAAAAAAAAAATACAACCGATTTCCGAATAAAAAAAAAACACTATGAAGTATAAAATAACTTTAATTTCGGAATCAGAATCAGATATTTATTTGCTCAAAATGTAGGTATTTTCGGTTGTTCCTTCGTATTTTAACACCAGTTTTTTATTTTTTACTTTTTAATGGGTACTCCACACCCACTGGAAAGTCGCAGGAAAGCAAAATGCGCAATTTCGTATACTTGGATGACAAACCAAATACGTCATCTAAGTAAACGAATTGCAGCTATTTTGACTTAAAAGCCAAACTACTAAGCCGAATTTAAATGTGACCAATTGGTGAGTATATATTTTCACATAAAACAAGATTTTTTCAAATCGGTTCGTAAATGACGGAGTTATGCGGTAACAAACATAAAAAAGCAACCGAATCGCGAACCTCCTCCTTTTTGAAGTCGGTTAAAAATACGATAGTAATATAGTAGTATGTATACTTTCGTATTTTTACAGTGTCGAATAACTTTTTTAATGTTATCTGAGCAGTAAATTATCGCAAAAAAGGTAAGAGAATTGGTCGCGGACTGAACGCATTCCCCTTAAATCTGCCGAAGCTGTATTAAGGTTTTACATCACAAAAGGCCTTCAGAGCCTTCTTAGAAGATAATGCCTGAAACAAAAACCCCTCGGAATGATTATTTCACCCTCTTTTAATTATTAATACACCGTTGAGGGCCAAGATTACAGCATTAAGGGACGTAAAGGGTACTAAGGGGTAACACTAAATATTACGTTTAGTAAGTCGAGAGAACCGGTCAAATTGCTGCGCAAATAGAGCTGGTATTGTCTCGGAGATTAGGTTAATTAATATAATTTAGACATCTATTTAAGTAACATTTTTTCGGGGTTAGAGATGGAGGTGCACTGAAATATAAGGGTGATACAAAAAACTAACACAAATTTTGTTAAAATGGTTTAAATAATGTATAATTTTTATGTGCATTTGTATTTTTTTTTGTTAAGATCATTTCTAGTATTGATATAATAAGTATTTGAGTTAGTATTTAATTTTTTTTGAATCTTTTTCATCACATCGCATAATTATTTTATTTTTCTAAATAAGTCCCTTGTTTTTCATAATACCTGTGTTTCTACCTAGATATTTCATTAAAAAGATATTCAAAATATTTAAAAATAGTGTAAGTTAGAATTTACTCATGATTACCTTATGTGGCATCAGCCCATGAAAAACACACGAATCCTTCCTCCTTACAATTGAAGAATTGGGACAATCCACGCTGGGTTGCACTCCATTATTAACTCGTTCCATAACGCATCCTTTTATTATAAAACTGGCAAAGGAATCCATTCCACAGATCCTGAATAATGGAACTTTTTCAATAACTCTGAATTGAATGAGTTCCCTCCACCAGCTGTAAGAAATTATTCTTTTTTTTTCCAACTGGCAATATAGGATTCTTCAATTTGAATTTTAAAGTTCTTAAAGGTTGTCTTCGATTTTCAATATCCTTGCGTTCGTTTGATTAAATGTTTTCGTTTTAATATTTTGCTAAACCTAAATAAGGAAAATAGTTTATCAGGAAAATACAAGTATTTTCGGAGTAACGAAAATGTCTTCAATGCATTTTCAAGCTTAGAAATGCATAAAATTTTGAGTCTCGTCTTAAGCAACATGGAATTAACGATACTATATGAATAGGGAATATGCAGCCGATATTTTTATTTGAAAAATGAAATACTTATTAGCTCTAATAAACAATTATGAAATTATTTTTTAAATAAATTCATCAGCGATGAAGTAATAAAGCTTCAAAGATTACAATTAGAAAGAGAAGTCCGATATGAATTGTGACGTCAAAGTTCTTGGCGCTTATACAGCTGCCATAGAAAACAGCGTTTTCGCGAGAGGGACAGATATATTTGTTTACAATAATTATATCTCGTTTGTTTTTCGAGCATTTCTGATTCTATTTTCACTGTTAGTATTATATTTGTGTATATTTTTAGATAAACTGTATAGATAATAAATATTTTTTTCGTGCATATTCCCTATTATGAAGGAATGTTAAGATTTTTTCGGTTCAAACCGCCAAATTATTATCTACACAACAAAAGTTACCAAATCACGAAGCTCAAGTCAAACTTTCAAAAATAAAATTAATCATCCAAAAATTAATTTCTGGGCCAGACTGCAATTGAACCTTTTTTGCGTATTTCCCCCGTGGCGTATCTAGTTGGCCGGTTCGGGGGTCGATTACCTTATACCGAGCCTTATTACAGAGTAATTTAATGTTTTGTTTTTTTTTTTCGACGGTGTTTTTTTACGCGGGCAATGTTTTACGGCGGCCAGTCACGGCAGCATCGACCGGGGTGTGTTCCTATTTTTGATTAATACCCACATGTTTTTCGGGTAGAATAGGAATTTGTTTTTCGTGAAGGTATTTTCGGGAAATTGGTTGGGGATGATAGTTTTTGGGTAGGTGTAGCTGAATAAGTTTGGGTGGAAACTAGACAAAGTAGCAATGAAAAGGCTCAAAATTGAATATTGTATTTTTAAAGGAAAAAAAAAAACAATTGTGAGTCCTTTTAGCCGCGCTATCCCACCAATTTGTTTTTTCAATGAAAGGCATAATTGCAATTATCAAAGTACCTATAGAGTTTGTTTTGAAGAAAACTCAAGCTCATTCATTTGAGCTTTTGCCCATTTAAATTGGTTGAGTTAGACGGAAGCTAAGTCTGAACAATCAACGTTATTTTTTATTATAATTATCAACACAATGCTTCGGAGCAGCACAGGTCCCCTAGCGTCTCATCATCATCATCATCATATCAGCCGAAAGACGTCCACTGCTGGACATAGGCCTCCCCAAGCGTCGCCACAACGACCGGACCTGTGCGTCTCGCATCCATCGGCTACCCGCGACCTAAGCCAGGTCATCGGTCCACCTTGTGGGAGGCCTTCCAACGTCGCATCTTCCGGTACGCGGTCGCCACTCCAGAACTTTTCGGCCCCATCGATCATCTGTTCTGCGAGCAATGTGCCCTGCTCACTAGCGTCTGTTTAAAATAAAATGACGAAAAAAAGCACTCAGACAAAATCACAGCCGATGAACCCTAAACGACTTTATACTACGAAAAATCCAAAAAGGAGTATTAAAACCTCTGTAAACAATTACCATTTTTTACCGAGCTAGCCAAACATGGCGGCTGTGTCCGCTCCCCCTGCCCGCGACAAATTACGTCGCATTCAACCCTTGACCAGATGAGAGCTCGTAAATCTTATCTATTAAAACCTGTGTCGGTAGGTACTGTGGTGTGGTGCAAGGGATAGGAATATAGCGGTGTGCAGATAGTTACATGAGCGACCATGTGGGTATGTTTCTGGATACATAAACGAAAGTTATGGATAGAAAACGAAAATATCACGGGGGCTAAAAAGGCTACTTTAGCAGTATCATCATCATATCAGCCGAAAGACGTCCACTGCTGGACATAGGCCTCTCCCAAGCGTCGTCACAACGACCGGTCCTGTGCGTCTCGCAACCATCGGCTACCAGAATCATAATATTAATCACACAACAATTTGTCAAATTTAATTTTCATTTTAATCGCTAACAAATAAGGTTCAAGGTTGATTGGAAAAAATTGACAGTGACGGGTAGCATGATTTGCTTTTTGATTCTGCTAAAGTGTGCTTTATAGATCCGCGGGTTGGTTATTCAATTCGACGTTTTTGCGCAATATTTATGAATGGAGGTAAGTAGATATCTAAACCAAAGTTCTGGGGAGAACACATCAAAGAAGGACAAAATTTTATAAATAGTAAGTAGTAGTAGATAAGTCTGCAGTTAAACGAATCGCATATTTCAGTAAGGTTGCAATTGCAATTGGAGTATTTCAGTAATAAGTAATGCTATCTCGAATCGAGATTTACAACTCGAAATCTCGCTTGCTAAGTCTGGGGGCGAGATTGGCCAAGCGAAATCTTATCAAAGAAACTATAAATTTCTGGTCAAATTTTTTAAACGACTGACAAATTCACTCTATACTAATTCTGTATTACTTTTCATTGTCATCTTTAGAATCTGTCGGGTCCCGTCAGGTACCGGCCGTCTCACATGTGGAACGCGTCTGTTGTCTTTTAATTTTGCGGGGATTTCTAGTCTATTTCTAGTCACTTTTATAATCACATCAATCGCTTTTCACCCACACATTAGACCACAACTCCCCCATATCGATGTATTTGCCTAAACGCGAGGATTACATTCAAGCCACGCGCCTCACATTGTCGCCGACGCCACAGAGTACCGGCGCACTGGGCACACTGCTAATGCCGAAGTAATTACTCATTGTATATCAGTTAGTCTGTGGCATTTGCATGATATACGAATGGAAAAAAGGAACATGGTATAAAAATGCATGGTTGGGTGTGATTTTAAAATGATAGCAGTAAAAATGTGCATGAATGGGCCATGTGGAAAGAACGGTACTTCTGGCGTTTTAAAGTGAAATTATCCAAATATATAAAATTCCTCCGTTACCGAGTGAGTGACTGACAGACAACGCAAAGCTGAAACTACTGGTCGTAGAAAGCTGAAATTTGGCATGTAGCTTGTGGAGTGTAGGGGAGCACTAAGAGAATTTCCCAAAATTCCTACGGGAACGGAAAAACGTGAAAAGCTAGTCTTTTTATAAAGAGTAAGTTTTTAAGGTCCTCGATAAAAGTGTTCTTCTTCATAATTCTTGAACACTGAAACTTAATAGATTTAAGACTATGTTGTGTGAATAAACCTACCAAAGAAGTGCTTGAATTTATACAGAAGTTTGTAAAGAAAGATCTTCAAGTTGGTATTTATCTCAGTTAGTCTCACAAGATTTTCAAAGAGGTTTTATACTCTTTCGGCAGTATAACTGGTACTTTTACAAAGTTACTAATCAAAATTCAGCACATAAGTATCTAAAGTCTAACGAAAATCTTTTTATGATGTTTTGTATTAAACTTTAGCCAACTTTTCTGAGATATCTGAATAAAAGATATATTCTAGGTCTCAAAGGATAGAATAGGTTTCAACTTTGTTAGAGAAACGATCCATCAAGTAGATATTACTAGTATTTTTTTAATACACCACGATATTAGATTTTGGCGAATATTCGTATTATTGAGGAGGCAACGAATATTTTGGATGAAAATATAGCTAGAAAGAAAACAATAAAAGAAAAGACGTTTATTTCGCTAGACACGATTATGCCGCCGTTAATATCTTCAACCAAAGCAGCAAAAAAATTGAAGCGATAAAATTTAAAAAGTTAATTGTACCTAAATGTATCAAATCAGTGGATGTGATTTGACACATAACACAATTCGGTAAACGTTATTGTAGGCAAAGGGATCACAAAGGAATCGAAGTGCTTTTGCCGAAACACGTTACTAATTAGGCCGCTAGATGGTCGACAAGATTTTCAGCAAATGAGGCAAGACACGCATCAATATTAAATTAAGATAAGGTAAGTAGATGCAGCCTAATCCATCCATAATTTACGTAAAGTGACGATACTACATCAGCTTATTAACACGAAAGAGCCAAGTCACGAAGTTCGTCATCATCATCAAGGTACTTCTTAAATATTCAACCTCATTTTTAAGCCTCAAAATTCACTTTGATAAACTGCCCGTTGTTCGCATAATTTACGCCTCGGAGTACCAGGAGAGCAGAATATGACAGAAGGTTGACTTCTTACTACTAGTAAACTCAGACGCACGCACACATAGACGCGTACGTTTGCGAATATCGAAACAATTGACAGTCGGAGTACGCTTTGAAGCGTACACACGCTACAGACAGTGTATATTAATCAATCAATCAATTTATTTTGCCAAATAGTGTTGGGGTTGACTCCCAGTCTCACAGGATGCTGCTGAATACCAGTATTTTACTAAGTGCGTCTGGTGGTCAGACTTTCTGACTTCTGAAACGACTGTCAAAGACCTACAAAGGTTGTCTGTAAAAGATCTCTTTAAGCGATAAGACCCCCAATTGTTACATCCTGCTGTTTTTTAGCTCCTACTGTAATTTTGTATGGTGAACAATAAAGAGTATTTCTATTCTATTCCACAAATGGCTGCCAAAATGAACTTTTTATGTGTACCATGCTTTCACCTGGCATATGGAATCGACCTTCTGTCTGTATCTGTTTAGGGAGTTTTACTGACGATATGCCTTAGTGCGCGCGATGGATGTAAATTTTTAATAAAACGCAAACGAAAGTAGCTGACGCACCTGTGTAGGGCGTGATGTGTATTGACAGTTATATTTTTTTGACAGCGACGCCCGGTCCTTTGGGGGAGTTTGTAAAATGTAACGTGGAGGAAACTTTTGGCTTGAAAATGTTAACTTTATGATGTGAATGAAAAACGATGGGTTGAATTGCCTTGATGTGTGTAAAATAATGAATCTTTGGTTTGGTTTTTTGGTGAAGTTCTTGTATTTTTTTTTGTAATGTTTACTTCCATTGGTTTTAGTCAAAATACGTTCTTCTTTTACGAAATTAAAGAACAGAACTAAAGATTCTGTAAATTATAAGAATCATCAAAATCGGGCCACGTGTTTGCTCTCTAGAGAGGCACAAAGGGACAAACAAACATACATACATAGACTGATAAACACATTAACCCCTTTTGAATCTCACAATCGGGTAAAAATAAGACCCGTGAGTTACACGCCAAATCAGAATTTCCTATGTTTCTTTTTCTACCAGTTCCTCATAATTGCTTACTCCATACTTTGCTTCGCAAGAAACCCTAAAAATGCCCATATTACAGCAATACCCCTCACTGCCCACATAAGGTGGTCAGCAGTATTTCTCGGCCCAATACATAATGTTTGGTCGCAATATTTCTTTCTGCGACACCCAATTAGAGCTGGGTAGCGATAACGAGAGGTCAAAGGTCAAAGGTCTGAGGATTATGAAGACCTTTTGTTGCGAATACGCTTGGCTGGTGGGGCATATAGGCCTGCGTATAAAGTGGAAGTTTCTTTACAGCTGATATAATTTTATTTGTTTCAGTTAAGTGTGTGAGGACAAAGAAAATTGCCGCGTCTTGTACCTACTTGGGTAAGTAGTATGTTAGTGATCGTAGCAGGTGTTCTGTTGTTTCTATGTACACCAATGGAAAAAATTCCTAAGTTTCTATATGTATGGTTTGGTTTGTAAAGATTAAATTTCATTCTGCTAAGATTGCCAAAGTCCGATATAAAATACAGATGTATCAAGAACGTTTATAATACTGGTAGGACTAGCAGGCACCCGCGACTGCGCCCTTGTGGAATCAGTACTTCCCTCCTATTTAAGTAATAGCCTGTATATAGTCTATGTATTATTCTAATGTATAAGCTATAACACTGTAAAATTTCATCAAAATTAGCTCAGTAGTTTTCGCGTGAAAAATTAACAAACATACTCACAAACGTTGGCATTTATAATCGTAGTGTTATTGCAAGACAATATTGTAGGTATCTGCCTGAGAGTGTTATTATATATTCTGTACAGCCCAAATATAATAGGCAGTTACCAAATAAGTTCACGCTGTTAAAATATTTACAACTAGGGAGTCTTTCCTTGTTAATTTCCCGTCAGACGACAACTAAACGTCTTAAACCGGATTAAAAATACAATATTCTTACAACCCTTCTCCCTGGCCATGAATATCTGAAGACTATTTATTCCCTGTTTATTTACGGCTATTTTTCAGGTTTATAAGGACCTTCTGAGGACTGAGCTTAATAAGAAGGATGGAACGAATAAGTGCGACTGTGGAGTACGTCTTTACCTGGGAGTCCTTGGTTCATTTTCCGAGTCTAACAAAGCATGGAAGAGGTTTATCTCCGTATTTTGTCACGCTGTTCCATGCAATACAAAAAATCAATCAATCCACTTGTGGTAGCTGATTGTAGGATATAATCTTCGAAAGTATTACTTTTATATTAATTGCATGGATCTTAAATCCCTTAAGTTTGTTTCGGTGTTTCTTCTCAGGGCAGTCAGCTGAGAAACATCGTTTTTCATTTGATGTCATATTATTCTATTTAGAATGACAATAGTTAACGCATGTATCTATGCATTTTTACATTTGTTCTGTGAAGAATACAATTGAACCTGCCTGCCTACCCCTACAGAAACTTCAACGATACTATTATACTACAGCAGTAAACTTTGTAGGTCAAATAACCAGAATGTCAGGCAAATATCAGCGGGTCAAGGCTTAGCATTCAGTAGATCGTTAGCAGTCACTGGAAGTGTGTTAATGTGGACGTATTTCATACGCAGGGCGGAAAATGTTGTGATTGTGATGTTATTGTGCGGTAGAACAGCTGAGGACTTAGTGTGAGTTTTTCAACGTTCTCGATCGCGTTAACGTAACCGCGAATTTGTATTGAAACTGAATAAGCGCCGTCTGGTGACAATAACGGACAACCTTTTTTTTTCTATACAATCTGATGTAAGTGAATGGTTACGTTAACGAGATCGAGAACGTTAAAAAACTCACACTAAGCCCTCTGGAGTGACCTGTGGTCACAGTTAGCTTTAGTAAACTACTATAACCACGGGTATAGCAGATTTTCAATAGCTCAGTTTGGCAAATATTTTGCCATGTCGTACTTTGCTAATTTTTTCTAAGCGTTAATAACTAGATCTTAGGGCCAATTCTAAAAATGTAGGGGAATAAGGGATGCTTGTGTCAGATTGCGACAGTGATGCAAATGTGAACAGTGATGCATGAAAAGATATTTACATACATATTTATGTACAGTTTATCATAACCTATACAAAAATATAATACTAACAGTGAAAATAGAATCAAAATTGCTCGAAAAACAAACGAGATATAATTATTTTAAACAAATATATCTCCCTCTCTCGCGAAAACGCTGTTTTATATGGCAGCTGTATCGGTGTTGTGGCCTTTGACGTCAAAGTTCATATGGGACTTCTCTTTCTAATTGTAATCTTTGAAGCTTTATAACTTCATCGCTAATGAAGGTAATAAAAAAAATAATTTTATGAATGTTTACTAGACCTAATAAGTATTTAATTTAAAAAATAAAAAAATCACATGCATATTTCCTCTTAAAATCACATGTCTTTATCGACCACTTCCGCCTCTTGCCGATTCTTGTACTTAAACATAACCAATGTCGAAACTTGTCAAAATTTTGATGGATCTCGATTTCCGGATCTTATTCTTCAAACCGAAGGACAGAAACGATGGTTGACTAATATTTAAAAGATAACCGATAATTTACGGCAGATTTAAGACTTTAGATATAGTGCGTAACTAAGACCAGTCTTCAGCCATTGTATAGTGTTAAGAATTGAATTTAAAGTAGGTTCAATTCTAGATTTATCGAAGCTTAGCCTAGACCTGTCTGAACTTGCTATTGTCCGATGCATGAATAAAGACTGTCCTGGTACCTGGGAAGCTCGTTAAAAAGATTTATTGATAGTCTTTGTATTCGTATCAGATTTTCAGGTTATCTACAATTTTTCACTCAGTTGGATATATACGAGTATTATGGACATTGGTGAGATTATGTGTTTTTATTCCTAGTGGTTTGATAATCTTTTATTGAATACTGTCAGCGTTTAATTTTGCTTTCGATTGTGTTTACTCAAGGTAATGGTGTTCGAGTATGCCGACCGGCATAATTATTTATCTGTGTAGTTGGGAAAAGGCTAAGGAGATTGATAGCTATTCAAAGATTGCATTCGTAAGAATGTACCTAATATGTATATGCATTACGATTTGAAATAGATTGAACCGTTTTTCCGGGACTCGTCGAACTTAATAGACTGGTGGTTACTGGTATTTTTCACTGTCGATTCTGGCTCTCAGGAGCTGCTGGTTTGGAATAGTGTGACAAACTTGTACAAAAAAATAAACCTAATACTTTTTCCAAACAAAGTTTCGGATTGGCACCAAAGTTTGACATATATACGTTATCAAATCAAGTAGGTTGGCAACCACATACTATTCCAGGCAATTTTCCAGTTCTATTCAGTTTTTATAGTACCTCAGAACCAATTAAACTAAAGCAAGAATTCCTAACAATTTCTACAGTTAAACACTTCTTCGGTAACAAAGCTGAACGCGTTTAAAACCGGTGGCCGTGTAACACTCGCTATTAAGGCCGCATCGACAGAACAATGTAACCTGTGAGTACAATGGCGGTGGGTGTGAGCTCGTTCCGTAGAGCCACGCTTTTAGTCGCACCAAGCTTGAGGGTTTACGGGTTGGGGTCGCAGTGGTAGCGATTTTTGTGTAGGAAATTTAAGCCCTTAAGACGACGACATAAGCCACCGACTTTGGAGGAACAAAACTCGCGCTCGTTTCACATCCGCGCGACCCAAGATTCAGTTGTTTTTTGTATTTTCCTTATTATTCTATGCTATTAAAAAAATACCGTAGGTATATCAGAATGTAGATAGTTAAATTGTCTTTGAGATAGTGCAAATTCCATTAAAATACGCTCGGCGGTTTTTATGTCCGTGTTAGACATAACTTTACAAATGAATTACACTATGTAACGTGAGTACTGTGTACCTTAAACTTAAGCTATAGCTATCAGTTTTAGGTTTGTTTTTGACTTGAATGTACCCTGGCGGTTGGGAGTGTCATGCTCACACAAAAGTCTGGCTGATGGTGGCGTATGCGTTGGATCATTTGGCTCCCTTCAAAATGGTTGAGCCGAATGGTGCTAGCGCATGCGTCATGTTCGTGAACGGGCGCTGTCAGTTGGGACTGGTCATTTCTCAGTTGCCATGGTTTATTTTAAATATTTCTTTGAATTGTTCCTTTTTCCCGGACGCTTTTATCCTGCTCGTCTTTTACATCGTTCTCACATGTTTGTATAATTTCAACTTGATGTAAACAAAAATTTGTAACAATTTATTATTTTTTTAAAGAGTGTCCGTGGAGTTTCTTGCACGTTCTTCTCCATAGAGATCTACGCTTTGGAACGTGCAAATAGCTTCATCTTTTTGGACTGACCGATCTTGACAATTCAAAAGTGCCTGTAAATGGTTTATTTGAAATATACGATTTGATTTGATTTGATGTGAAACGAATAAAACTTGTATCAAATGATTAAGAAAATAGTTTAATGTAACATCTTTTTTTTTTCAAAAAATTACAACTGGCCGTTTAGACGTGATGCTCATTTTAAAATCAGTTATTGAGTCGTATATGCGCCTTAATTTTATTGATGTCAACTCCAGTTTTAAGATCATCAATCTTAAAGCTGGTATACAGCAGATATCTTTCTGCCTAGTCTTTTCCCAACTAGTATTTTAGGACGGTTTCCAGTCCAACTGGATGTTGCTGGGTATCATTATTTTCATGGAGCGACTGTCTATTTTACCCTATCAACCTAGTAACTGGATAACACGGTACTTCTGGTGTCACATTTTCTAGTTTCTGGCTACCCTGTTAACGACTGTCAAGGATGTACAAATGACAGCCGAGACCAAAGGTGGTTTCACGGAAACGGTGACTGTCAACTGCCTCCGTGGTCGAGTAGTTTAGGCGTTTGCCTGGTGACCCGGTCCCACGAGAAGCATACTTTGTAAAGTTGTTTCCAGTTTGGCTAGGACATTGCAGGCTTGACTCACCTGATTGTCTGATTAAAAGATGATTCCGTGCTTCGGAAGGCACGTGTAAACACGTGTGGTCCCTGCCGCCAAATGGCGGTCGTCAAATGAACCATGTCAGAGGCCCTTGAGGCGGTTTAGAAACTCTGACACTAGGGTATGTGTGGTCGTTAGTACTTACTGCCCACACGATAAGAAGAAGACGGACACGGTGGAGTCTCGGTATGTTATCGGGATTTAACTTGCACACGATCGACCGACATTTCAGTCGACTCCCGATTTCTGAGTTAAGAATTTAAAGTTAAGTATTTTTAAACTTTAACCTGAAAACCTGTAAAAAAAGTGGTAAGCATTAAAGTAGGGTTCAACACGTTCTAAACTCCAAATACCTAATACGAAACAAGCCCTATAAAATTTTTCCTCCATTGTTACTGCTGCTATCAAATAATCGCTATCGCCTATGTTTCAAACCGCAGCCTTACCCCTTAGACTAGCGCTGACTCGGCTCGGATATTGATGTAAGCGATAAGCGTTTTATGAGCCGCACATGTGGCACTTTTAACAACACCTGTAAATGAGTTTTTGTACACAATATGTGAATATGTTGTAGGCTGTGTGTTGGAATATGTTGTCGTAAATCTACGGTATATTGTGGCTTGGCTACGTAAGATAGCTGAGGAAGTTGTTCGGGAATTACATATTTGTGAGTGAAGATGTATAAGGTGTAACCTGATTTTTGATTACCATATAAAACTTATCGGGATTATCAATATCAAAAACACGGCTTTTGCATGCAGAAAACCACTCAGACAACAAAGAAATTAGCTGATCAGTGCATTTGTAGAGTTATGCAAGCAAAATGTGTGCAGCTGATTTTCTTTTTCTTGAGTAAATTTTTCAACGTAGCGAAATAAATCGCTAAAAATGAATACCGTTTTTAAATTTTTATTTTTTTCATACAGCTTTATAAAATCAGGTGTTGCAGCTTAATCAATTCAGTCAAAGTAAAAGATCATATAGAGTCGCTCCACGTATTATAACCTTAATATTAATTACTTTTTCTTCGAATTTGGATTATATTTTCATAGATAAAAAATATAATTTCGGATCAAAAATTATCAGTAATTCATTGCTTTACGGAATTATTTTTTGTGTATTACTGTATGAAACATAATAAATTGATTTAAGCATTCCAAATTAGAAGATACAGTTGTACCATAAAATGTTTTATTAATGATTTTTATATCTTCGACGTAACAAAGCATTAAAAGATGCGTAAAATTTTGCAAAGCGTGCAAAATAAAAATAAAATTAAAAAGTAAAATTTTATGAAACATCCTTTGCAACAATTTGAAATATTTATTTAAACTTCACACTTTCTTGGCCATATATTTTTGTTTTTAATTTGTGGCTAAAGTTAAACCACATAAAAACTCGATTCGAACGCTCATATCCAAAAAAAATGGTAATAGCCTCTTAATAACTACATTATTATTAAAATATAAGGATGTGGGTATCTATAACCTTTTCCTTCGACCTCTTTATAAGCCACCGTTGGCTACAAAGCGATTTAATGAAGCGTGTTCACCATTGTCACAAGACCTCTAACAGCTGGTTGATTTCTTCAAATACAATGAGGTTTCTTCAGCTTGAGAGCTCAACGTTAACTGGTTCTAGATACTGAAATCAATTTAATTTCGACAATGGATTCAATTTATTTCTATAAGTATATGAAGTGTTATTGGAATAGTATTCATAATTATGGAAATTATTCAGTTGAAAGTAATTTGGAACGTAAGTTATACAGGTTTAAGAGCTATGTCCGATTTTAAACGCGAATTTTACCTACAGATATTAAGTATTAATTTAACCGATCATAATCATAAGTAAGCCCAAACCAAGAATTTTTGTAAAACTTTGAAAATTTTACTGATTGCTTAAGATAGGTACATAATTGTTAATATAGTAACATAGGTTACAAGTCAATACTAACACATGTATGGGTATTGTGCCTAAATTAAAGATTCATTTTTATTTATTTTTACA
The DNA here is from genome assembly GCA_947578705.1 of Lacanobia wlatinum. Taxonomy (NCBI): domain Eukaryota; kingdom Metazoa; phylum Arthropoda; class Insecta; order Lepidoptera; family Noctuidae; genus Lacanobia; species Lacanobia wlatinum. The sequence continues at coordinate 23,641,345 of OX388034.1, forward strand.
ACGTTACAAGACGTGTAAAGTGGTCACTACTAGCCCATGATTGAGTAATGTTTTTTTCTAGTTTCTACAAAAAATATGGGATCTGCTGAATCGGAGGTAGCTAAAATACGCTACTTAATTGAAAAAATCACATCGAGCACAAAACTTGTTTCACTGGTCATCGCCAAAAATCCTGAAAACTATTCCTTTTTTCCGCAAACTCAAATATGTATTTACTAATCTTCGGACACATTCGTGGTCCTCCGGTCCACCAGCTCGATTATGACCACCAACAAATCAGCTAAGATCCAATAGCCATTAAATGATATCCCATAAGTCCGCACCTGTTTGGCACATCTGCTGCATAATCTATGGCCAGGGGCTACTTCGGATCACGGGAATCACCGGCGATTAGTAGCCTAATAGTCTCAGTAATGGCTCAGGGCCATAAATAGCCGGGCTATGAATTTGTGGCTAGTTTATGGTGTGATGGGTATTAGTGTCATAAGTTTGGGGGGAGGGGGAGACTTGGTTTTGATGTTTTCTTGGCAAGAAAAAGCAAACAACCTCATTATTTGTAAGACTTGATTTCTCTTGTATCTCCATCTTCTATCCCACAGGATTTAATGGCAACTCAGTGATTGTGCAGCTTTCATTTAGTGGAAGATTTTTCTTAACGGACGAAGTAATCGGTGTAGTGTATACATTAACAATGAATTAATAAATAATTAATATATTACTTGTATTTATAATGATTAATTTATAATGATTTATTAATGAATTAATAAATAATTAATATATTACTTGTACTTATAATGATTAATTTTGTTTTTATACGCGTTTGTACATAATTTTTTGATATTTAGTGTAGTTGTTTAAGTCTTCATTTATATATTAATAGCTTACTAATGCATGTTGTCTCTATAATAAAAGCCTTGTAAAACTCAAAAAAAGAAAAAAAAAATAAATAAACAGTTACACTAGCGTATTTATTTATAACTAGTTATCGATATAGTCCATTAGTATTGCCTGTATAAATGTATTTCTGTCATCTCCGGTTATGCACGCGCGGGGTGCTCAGTGACGTGGGAGCCGGTCGTATGACAGCAGTCAGGGATTGAAGACGCGTGCATGAACTAGTGAGCCGATATTTGTGTTATTATATATATTTAATTATCTAGTGTACATCAGTACACCACAATCGGGATTACCTTTTGGAACAATTATAGTGAATGCAATTTGACCAATATATTTATAACTAGCTGACCCGTGCCCACTTCGTTGGGCGGTATTTTTCGGGTTAATATATAGCCTATGACACTCAGAAATAATGTGGCTTTCTATTGGTAAAAGGATTTTCAAAATCGGTTCAGTAGATCCAGAGAATACCCCCTACAACCACACAAACTTACAAACTTTACCTTTTTATGATATTAGTATTATATAGTTGGCAATAGTAAGCATATTGGCAATTGGTGTATTTTTCCTAACATTGAAGCATTAGTTTCACGCTTAGGATGCGGGCTTATAGACTTGAAAGAAAGAAAAATGTTTATTTGGGACTCGCACAAAACAGACAGATGTGAAATGACTACACTGAAAGACACACACAACACACAACACACACACACACACACACTACACACACTCATAATACATACACACACAAACAAACAGTCAGTGTGTGTGTGTGTGTGTGTGTGTCAGTGTTCTACATTGACTGTACTTGAAAGTTCATGAGCATTCTGTCATCTCTTTGATATCAGAATCAAGTAGCAGGATGTAGAATGGAATAGAATACTTTTTATTTTGCACACCATATAAGTTAAGTACAGAAAATATTCATGAAGAAAGCATTACGCGGGTGGCCTTATCACTAAAAGCGATCTTTTGAAGACAACCTTAAAACACTTTATTAGGTATACATCAAACCACGTTTTCAATTTCGGGGTTCGCAATTTTCGGTTTGAGGAACGTTTTTTAATTTATTTATTTTGCTTGGATTTACATCTATATACTTTTATTAAATTGGATGTTTGATGTGTTGAGTTGTTCCTGCTGTGTCATTTGTTTTCTACTGTTTTTTTTTAAGTTATTTTTTACGTTGATATCAACACATACTTATCTATCACTTGACACCAAATTATTATTCATGTTGTATTGTTTACTACACACTATTATATATTTATTTACGTGTTTATTTATTATTGTAAAACTGATTCACATCCGTACACTCAACGTAAGGTTCAGTTGAAAACCAGCGTCACGCAGCTCCTAGTTGTCTGGCATTTTGCTGAACTGGACCTATTTGGCGCAGCCGCGGGGCACACAATGTAATTGATATAGAATTAAGTTTCCTTTTTATTTGTACCTATATTGTGTGTGCCAAATAAACTTGTTTTCTTACTTTCTTTCTTTCTTTCAATTTATTTAAATTTCAAGTCTCGGCAAAGAGCTACTTCATCACAAAACCCACTCAAATACACCACGATCTACCCATCTCTTCAAGACCACTAAATTCAGCTTCTAGACTAGTCCCCCCCCTCCCCTTCCTTTACCCCTTTCGATACAGCACCATAAGTCACCAGGAGCACAGAACACGGGCTTCCACTCAGCACCAACATTTCCATAGACGGTTGACTTATCGACCAGTTAAGAGGTCACTCTGATTTATGGACTCCCATTCAATTGTAGCCGTGGAACAATTGACTGGTCAATTTGAGGGTAGTATGGATTTTGGTTAGAGGATTGCTAGTTTGAGGGTAGTTGAGTTTAAATAATCTACACTATAATATCATAAAGAGGAAAGATTTGTTTGTTTGTTTGAATTGAATAGGCTCCGTAACTACTGGACTGATTTCAAAAATTTATTTAGCATTGGATAGCTACATTATCAGGGAGTAACATAGGCTATATATTATCCCCATACTCCCACGGGAACGGGACCTACGCGGGTGAAACCGCGTGACGTCCACTAGTTTGTAATAATGACAGTGTGTTAGATAAATTAGAGAAATCTTGGTAAATTAGAGTTCTTAAATAAATGTTCTGTCCTTAATATGTAAGGTTTATTAGCTTTCTACACGTTGGCTATTATATTTTTAGCTCATTTGCAATCATTCAGGCGTTGAAAGCACTTCTCATGATTATGAACCACTTTTATCGTGGGTTTAAAACTGAAGTATCAAATTTACCTTCGCATAACTCGCCGAAATGTTGGAAGGAATGGAACAGCTGTTTTTTTTCGCAATTTCTGGTTTGGGTAAACGTTGTTGATATCAGTCATGTCTATCTTCCCTGGGATGCTAATGAATTAAAAATCACCTGGATTTAATATTGCCTTTATTTTTCCACCACTTGATTGCGTAATAAGTGATTCTCATATATATAACCTAACCATTTTGCTATCAACAAAAGTTTATCGCTACTCCTATCTTCGCTGTTATTTAATTCTTCCAACATATAGCCAGAAAGAGAAGCTACTACCCTAAATCCCATCTGTTCTCATATCACCAATTTTATCGACCATCACAGACTCAATAACGCACAGACATCACACTTCTTATTAAACTCTCTCAGGTACAAACGTTCACAAGATCAGTGGTTCTCAAGTTCCCAACACATGGTCCGTAACGTAGGTGTAAAATTTCAATCGTTTCACCGTATCCTCATCATCATCTTTCTGCCCCTATCCTTACGTTTCTTGGGGTCTTATAAATCGATGAACACCGGCTGCACGCACGAAAAAGTGTCACGGTCACGTTCCGCACGTTTAATTGTTTTCTTATGACGTTATCACGTAAAATTGTCGTCCGTGAACCGACTTGACAACCAATTTTTTTTTCTTCCGTTCTGTCGTATCAGTAGTCACGCTATCAATAATCTTTTCTTTTCTTTGGGACCTTTTCTATATAATAAGCTCAACAAGGTACTAAGTTTCTATAGCGTAAGGTATAACAAATGTAGTAAAATGTTATCTAAATATTTAGAGACACTACATTACATAGACACAGAACAACTTCTAGAATTTTGGCATGATGATATTTGAGCCCCTCGTACGTGTTTACTTTTGTATAATTTACATTGGCTTAGTTTTAGATATTAAGGTACCATTAAGCTTTGTCTTGTAGTTTTTAAAAGAGTTTTGTATTTTTTTATAGTTTAACTTTAAATTGTACTAGACCAAAGTAGTTGGATTGTAAAGTGATGGTCTGAAACACAGGTTTAAATTAACCTAGATCGGGCTGGTCGCTACTTAACATTGGAATTCCGATCAACCATTACTTGCACCTATAATAATATCTTAGTTATTTTATTTTTAGGCACTATAATTGTATTGATAACTTATTACTGTTGACTTTAGAATAGAATAGAATAGAATACTCTTTATTATGTACACCTTATAAGTGTACGTGTCGTGTGTGTGTGTGTGTGTAGTGTACACTTTTTGTAAACGTTTTATTTGAATAAATTATTATTATTATTTTCACCTCAAACATGTCATGAATGTAAACTGATTTTAAGTTTCTATCAGAAATGTTGTGTTCTATGACAAAGTTCTTTACTTTTCATAACAAAGGATAGGGATGCTACAAGTTTTTAATATCTATAAGATATACAATGTGTTATAGAATAAACGTAACACCTCTTAACGGGTCACTATACTCATCATTATGAACAACTTTTTACTATGGGACCAACCACGAATTCGCTAAAAAAATCATCGGTTCAGTACATTTTGTCGAGTTATGCGCACAGAAATGTTTGTCCATTCGATTTTTTTTTGCGATTTCTGAATTGGTCCCATTGTAAAAGTTATTCATAATTATGAGTACACGTTGTATATGCTATTAAGTTTATTTTCAGTTTTCTTCTTGATTTTTTTGGTCCCTGATAGCGACAAAGTGGTCCCGGATCAAATAAAGGTTGGGAACCACTGAGTTAGATCGTTTCAATAAAAGTAACTGAAGGTTCAAGTTGAACGTTCGTTTTTGTCACACATTACCGTTTACAGTGAGATTAAGAGTTTCTGTGTGCACTTATTAAACGGAGCACGTACGGTTCTACGGTAATATGTTTTATTGTACCGGTTAAGAGGGGTGACACACTGTCGGAAGATTAAAAGAAATAATTTTGACGTCACTGAACTGAAGCAATATTAACGAAAAATCTTTACTAATATTTTAAAGCGAAAACACGTTTGTTTGCCTATTCGTTACGCGTTTACGCCGATTTTTATGAATTTTGGTAGACTGCTATCACTCATTGAATTCATCAGCAAGGAGTCAGTTACAGGTTTTTTTGCGAAAATGAAACTTAACTACAGCCGCGTTTGTTTGTTTGCTTGAACGCGCTAATCTCAGGAACTTCTGGTCCGATTTGAAAATTATTTCTGTGTTAGATAGCCCATTTATCGAGGAAGGATATAGGCTATATATCATCACGCTAAGACTAACAAGAGTGGAGCAGACGAAGTTGCGCGGGTCAACTAGTTTTTTATAATTTGGAAGCATCCCACATTCCTTAGAAGAAGTGTCTGATGTGTGGGTAAATATCGAGTCTTTAATAGACTAATGAAAAGTCATAGACTAGATACAAGTAAAAAATGACATTAGATCTCAAATGAGCGAACAATCAAATCCATCATAGATTTTGCGTCTGTAATTATAAGCTTGAGTCAAATAATCCAGCGGTAAGTAAAACCAAGAAATAACAAAACCTTTTGCGTGCACCTACCTTTAATCCTCTCACGAAATTTTATCCTCAAACGCGGCTTAAATCTAATTTATTTTCGCTACCTTGCATTACAGCTTAATTACTCACATTCGACCTTTAAAAGGCCTCGATCGCGTCGCATTTTCGTGACTGATATTATTACGCACGACAGCGCGTGTACCGTGTGTCAGTGCTCTTATGAAGCGCGGGAATTAAAACGTCGACGCCATCTTGGAGAAAGTTCGCGAAAGATTGCTTTCGTAATGAGCGTTTGTGTGTAATGTTAAGCGTTTAAGGTATGTATCTTGTGTTTTTATACGTGGAAATGTTATTAAAATCTTGCTTTGGATGTTATTAAGCATTCACCTGGGTTTTTAAAAGGCTGCCAATGCGAAACTAGTGCTGAGTGCTGAGCTAAGATATTGTCATTTTAGGGTAGAAAATCGGTCATTGAATTAGGACATCATCTCCTATCTCCCATCTGCCTAGCCTTTTCCCAACTATATTGGGGTCGGCTTCCAGTCAAACTGGATTCAGCTGAATACCAGTATTTTAAGTGAAACAGTTGCCTACCAGACTTCCGCAACCCATTAACTGACTGTAACACGGTAGGTGGTCCTTGGCAAGACTGTTGTTAGATTTTCTGGCTTCTGACTATCTGTAACGACTGCCAAATATCCACAAATGAAAGCCGGGACCAACAGCTTAACGTGCATAGAGTTAGGCCATATGTCTAAATAAATAAATAAGTCTTAAAAAACATGTAAGTATTGTAATAAAAAAACCCAAAAAACTATAAATACCAGTTGTGGTGTACTATCGGAGAAATGTTTTCGTACGAAGAAAGATAAAACGCCTCCCCTTAAACCGTTTAGCTAAAATGTGAATTAGTGAGAAGAATTCCTCCACATTCATCACCGTTACGTTCAAAGTTAAGTGACACGTTCTGAAGTTTAATGTAACGTTCAGGATTTCGGAGTTTGTCTCATTGTTCTACGGTAGAGAGGTGTCATTGTGTATCATGTTTTAGAGGGAGGGCAAATCTTGAATGAATGAATGAATGATATCTTTATTTTGCTGGAATGTAGGTATTAGATGGTGGTAGGAATTTCTTGTGAAAATGATTGAGGTGAGAATGTATCTTAAATTAGGCTTACAATTAAATTGCGTTATCGAAGCAGAACGATTCAATTCAGATTTGTTTTAGGGTGGCTGGTTTAGATTGAGTTCCAGTTGTAATCTCTTGTTATTAATATTGTATTGTAATATTTTCTTTAAGGGTAATCTTTTTACAAACTAATACATTTCCCTTTCTATCAAGTTACAGTACAAAGCGTATAATAAGACAGTCCCGAAATAACTATATTTCGTTATTTTAGTGACATATATCTTCTTGCAATCAACAACTATTGTCACATCACTTTATGACACTATTGTACCATCTCTAAATCATTTTAGTGTCACTTTATCACATTTTTCCTCAAGGTTGTCGAAAACCGGAAGTCGTGCGAGCGGAAACGAGCCATCCCGACATCCGGATGTGACGTCGACTGAATGGCGCCAGAGATTAGCGACGCCATCTTGAGTCCTCCACTTTTCATATGGAAATTGACTTGAAAAACTTTCAGGGAGTTATTGTTATGGTGATATTAGGTAACGGGTGGATCTAGGATGTTAGTGGTAATTAGGGAAGCTGGATTAAGAGGGTTTTTCGAATAGCGCTTTTAATAACGGGTCAGTGTTTTTAATGATGAATCAATAAGTTGTAACGTCCTGTTTTAGTCGCTAAGTTGTGTTTTCGATGTTCTGGTCAAGTTGGCGCCCAACTGGGACAGGTTGGGCGCCATTAGTCAACCTATGCGCAATGAGCAATAACCAATTTTTAACCAATCTAATATACCTATGTTATTGCCGTACCTATTAGATCTATCAACCACTATTATAACATTATCAATGTAATAACACAACGTCCTCCTTGCACACAACTATGTTCAATCAGCATAACAGTTCACAGTTTACTCTGTAGCTTAATCATCCGTTCATCAATTCAACCTGGATTGGATTACCGATGCTCAGTTCAAGTTAGCTACTAAATTATCATCGTCTGAATATGACAAAACCACCAAAGGCATTGATAAAAATTTTGAAGATAATACAGTGATCTTTACAATTTTTGTCACTACATCTCCAATGAAAACAAGGTTGTCTCACAATATATTTCCATAGCTATTATTCACAGTTACGCCATACAAACACTCGCAAACGGAAACACAATTTCAGCTAGACAACTCCGTTCAAAACAACGTCTCCCAGTTACAAGGCTCCATCACCCGTCCATCGATTCAACCTGGATTGGATTACCGTCAGTCTTAGACGCGCGGCCATTAGACGTCGTTTATGGAGATCCTACCCTACCTCCCGTACGCCTTGCCTTCTGCCCCCCTCCTTGTCTCGTCTGTTCTCATTAATCATCAGCTGTCTATCAGTTTGGCATGTTGTAGCATCAGGGATGTAGAGTTATGGTCGGAAAATGCGTGTGGGAAAGTTATGGTGTAGATATAGGTGTGTCGCTTAGGGAGGTAGAATTTTGTGAGATGCAAGCTCTGTCTTATACTAATTACATGTTTATGTGTTTTACATACATGGTTTCATGATTTTAATCTTATTACTTGGCTCTAACTTTTTTATAAATAATAGGCTCGCGTCAACTAATGATGACTAGTGCTTAACATATAGGTATTTGTAGATAACAATCAACATACTCATCCGAGCATTTTGTTCACGAATATTGTTTCTCCGATTATAATTCACTTAAAATAAAATCTCATCAAAACCTTACGAGACACTTTAAATAATATCCATATCAGTTTCAGATTCAAATTCAGAGTCTTAATTTGTAAGCATAGGTTACAGTTACACAGGTGTGTGAGATGTTACATTCCTTCCAAGTGCTCTATGCTTTGCCATATTTATTATATTTTATTTTTCTTGTTTATTTTTATTTTTTTTTATGTCTAGTAGTTGTACATAGGCGTACATGCAATAACACATTCTCTTCCAGTCATCGTTTTGGTTCAAAAATATTACATATGTGTACAAACAAAAAAAACATGAAATAGCCAATATCTCCACACCTAATTACGGAATCCTCTAAAAAAAGAAAAAACACAAGACGGTTATATCCGCTCTTCAGCCCACAAAGGCATTTTATCGGCCATAGACAACAATAGATTGGGGTCAGACCGCCTTTGTCAGAACTACAGCCTGAGGGTCATTGTTCTGACTTCGAGTGGTCGTCAGAAATCTTTGGCTTTAGACGCTAAGTGGGCGATGAGATGTTGCTTAGTGCATGGCGAAAAGATGGAGATTTTTTTATTGCCAGAAATTAAATAAGTTATATACACTGTTTCGTGTGTTTTGGATAGTAACATTGGTAATTGGATAGGTTAGCTAAAGTCTGAATACACAAGATTCTCAGTATTAAGTTTTTTACTCCTTCACTTAGGATGTATTTTCAAGGATTTTATAAATGCCATTGTGAAAATTTTCCAACGCGTTTTTGTGATAATTTTTGAAAAATCTTTATCTTTAACTTTTTGTTCCTGTTCTATTCCGAAATTTATTTGTAACATTTCGAATACAGCCTGTCAATCTGTTTAACACGAGTGTATGAATAGTTGTTTTTTTTAAGTATTTATGTGTTTTGTGGCTTAAGTGATTATTATTTATTTATTTATTAAAACTTTATGCACGAGTAAAAAAACACTGTACAAAGGCGGACTTAATGCCTTAGGCATTTTCTACCATATCATATTAGAGCTATTTACGAGTTTTAATATATTGCAAATAAACCACCAATTTTAAAGGTAATTTCTAAATACCGATTGCATTTCAATTGCCCTTTAGGTACGGAAGCCTATTGTTCTAATTCTCACTAGCAAGCTTGACTAAACACGCATAAATCAAAATTGATATTTCCACGCACCGAATATGCCTACGCCGTAGTTTCGTAGCGGCCTACGAACCTCGTAGCGGTTGCTACGTCGTAGCAAGGCTAACGCTACGCTTGACTGAGTCAGTTGCGTAGAAGTCAGTGAACTGACATGACCACTGTGCATGACATTTGTCAGGAGACCCTGATTGATATTAGTTTCGTGAAATGATGGTGTTTACCTGAAATGTTACTTGCAGTCCTCGTCAGTACCTATATTTTTCAGTACATTAGATTTCAGTAAATTTGATGTAAATCGTGATTGAATTCGCTTTGAATTTTCCACCTCGTAGTTAGCGGTGCTTGCATTCATTCAAAAGAGAAAACATCTTGGAAATAAATAATTACGTCTGTCCAAGTGTCGATTAATTTATTGAGTTAACCATGAGCTTTGGTCTACAATTCACAAAAGAAATCACCTTTACCTTTATTTACAATCAAAGACAATTACGAACAATACCCACTTAATACATCCTTCAATTTTTCACACTACCCTCCCCCACATTCCGCATCCAAAAACACTTCTCACATTTTCCCGTGACATTTTTATCTTTATCCTGAATTCTCCGATGAGATCAATTTGGCGATCATTTTCCGAAGCTCGTCATTAAGGTGTTTCAGCATCTGTCAGTGCTCAGCCCCTCAGGTAGATGATAATATATCACTGCTGCCAATCATTTAGGGGGTTGGGAAGTTGGGAAGAGATTTGGATGCGGTATTTTTTTTGATGGGTAATCGTGGAGACTCCTCCCGTTCTAGGATTTATGGCGCTTAGGATTACGGTAAAATGTTGAGGTTTTGGTCTTTAAGTAAGTTTGTATGGAAGATTTGAAACTACAAAATTTGCTTATTAACTACAAAATTATCCCGAAATCGCGAAAAAAATCAGCTGTTCAGTACATTTTGTCAAGTTATGCGCACATAAATGTATGGAGGAGACGTTTTTTTTTGCGATTTCATTGTTGGTCCCATAGTGAAAGTTGTTCATAATGGTGAGTACAATGACCCCTTAAGAGGTATTGCGTTTATTCTGTTACAGGTTGTAAAATCTTGATTGCCCAAAAATCTTGCAATTATAGGGCATTTGATCGGAGACAGACTTTCCGCAATCAATTTATCGGTACACATATGAACTGTTTGCTACGCTCAACAATGAAACAACGTGTTCACGGTACTAAGTTTAATCGTGGACTGACCCACAGAAATAAATATACTACAAAAAAAAAATTACTCCCATTATTATTTCAAACCATAGATTTTGTGGCGAGAATGATGTTTCTTTCAAGTCATATTAACATGAGGGGCTACTAATTTTCAAAAAATTAATGGAAATTGAGGCTTTGACAGATTGCGACTGACATGCGAATTCGAACGTTTTTTCAAATTTAGTAAAATCATATTAGCATCATAATATTAATCATACAACAATCTGTCAAATTTAATTTTCATCTTTGTCGCTAACGTATTAGGTTCAAGGTTGATTGGGAAAATTTCGTGTGCCCTAGAACTCCACGACCTCATCCCACCGGCCCCCTTCTACCGTCGGACATCCAGACGCACTGCATCTTATCATCCCTACCTTGTTGCTATTCCACCAATTCGCACTAAGCGTTTCCAAACGTCTTTTATAATGCGCACAGCAAAGGAGTGGAACTCCCTGCCTGCGTCTGTGTTTCCAAACGCTTACAACCCTAATCTCTTCCAAGTAAGAGTGAACAGGCTCCTTCTGGGTAAGCTCGCTCCATCGTAGATTTTGTCTCTGTCATCTCTGACCTAGACTAGAGTCAAGAGCAAAGCCATCACAAATAACAAAAAAATAATTGACAGTGACGGGTAGCGTGATGTGCTTTCTGATTCTGCTAAAGTGAACTATTTAGACCCCCTGGTCTTGTAGAACTTTAGCAGATATACTGCTAAAGTTTAATAAGATCAGAGTGCTCTACCTATATGGTTGCCTTCTCCATTCTACATACATTCAAGTTCTGTCGCACATGCACAGAAAATTGTCTGTAACCTCTCCCCGTCTGTATAGACATTTATTTCGTCGTCCATTTATTATTCTGACGCAATACATCTTAGTACCCTGAATGCAGTGTAAAGGCAAATTGAAAAGCCTTGTATAGAACACTAGTTTAACTAGTTGTTATTTTTTTGATGCCCAATGATTTATTTTGTTTTTATATATAATTTCGTGTTAATGAGTGTATATAGTTACTAGATTATTTTCCTACCCTGCTTAAAGTTGTAATTTAATAAAATACTAGTTGAGTAGAAATGTTTAATATGGAAATAATTGGTTGTTTCAATAGTTTTTAGATATTATAAGATTTCTTTGAAGTATATAAAATATAGCAAAAAATATGTGTAACGCTTTTGTTCTTCTAAGAAATATGCAAAGTTATTTTTTTTTTATATGTGATGGGTTTGCTCTTGACTCTAGTCTAGGTCAGAGATGACAGAGACAAAGTCTACGATGGAGCGAGCTTACCCAGAAGGAGCCTGTTCACTCTAACTTTGAAGAGATTAGGATTCTTATACTAGCTTCTGCCAGCTACTTTAGCCCAAGTCAGAAATTATGCCAAGGAACCATGCTCCCGTGATAAAAAGTGTCCTTAGTATTTATCAAAAGTCAAATCTACATTTATGCCAAAATTTATTAAAAACTAGCTGTTGCCAGCGGCTTCGCCCGCGTGGTCCATAGGGAACATACTCCTGGGATAAAAAGTAGCCTATGTCCTTTCTCAGGCTCTAGACAGTCCGTGTACCAGATTTCATTTAATTCGGTTCAGTAGTTTTGGCGTGAAAGCGCGACAGACAGACATACAGATAGGCAGATAGACGGAGTTGATATTAGTAAGGAAGTAAGGATAGGTCCAGATTTTTAAAAGTGAAGACTAGTACACAGTTTTACTTTAGTATGGATTATTTAATTTATTTCAATTTTTTCAAAGCACACATTCATGAGGTCCATTTTATTTTAACGGCTTGTAATAAGGTCGGAGTCTTCACTAGCAACCAAATACTAATCCAGTCTCTGAGCTGCTACTGCGGAAAAACCATTGATACTTAGGCCGAACTGCTAGTCTATTCTGTAAGTAACTATTTCGATATCGAGCTTCACCTGAGTGACAAAACTCACAAAGTGAGCTTTATTGCACACAACATAAAGGTTTTAATTTGAAACTCACCTCGAATTTCACTGTCGAGATACGAAAATGTTGTTACAGAATAGCACTACTGTACTCGATTAAAAACCGACGTATCGAACCCAGGAGCCACAGTTCAGAAATACGAAACAGCCAGTATAATATAGGTAGACATAAATAAATATAAATGTAAGTAAACATTCGGTTATCGATCTGCTGGCAACCGTTCCAGTTGATTATTCAGCGTATTTTCCTTTATGCTTTATGTGGTTATAAATCTCTGACGACTTCACGCGTTTCTGAAATGTAGGGTCGCAGTTGTAGTGGTGCGTTGTGCCTTTCTTTAACAAATAATTTCACGTATTTGTACAGTAGAAACTGAAGCTTTGATAAAGGTATCCTATGCTAATTAAACGTAAAGTTTTTTTTTATGTTAGAATTTAGAATGTTATAAAAACCTTGTCATTCTATTTCAAAATTTAAAATTGATACAAAGCCTATTCTTAATGAGTTTCATACTTTTTATCTCTTCACGAGCCATGGAAGTGAACAGCGGACGAAGTGCTAGTAAGAATTACAAGATAGACGGCCAGTTATCAATCTATTTAATTTAAGATTATTTAATTGCAAGCATTTCTTAAAAGATATAAAAAAAAACCTTAATAAACCTGCACACAACAACACAACACAACAACACACAACAGACAACTTCGATTCGTTCTCATCTACAATGTAGAGGTATAATACAATTTATGTTTTGCTTTATAACTCGTAAAGAATTCTACAGAAAGTTACAGCTTTTCACTACTTTCAAATACAATTTAGTAACAAATCGCTCCCACTGTGACCCCACCCAGATATTTATGTAAAAGCTTTATGAGTCAATCCAGTGACTTACGTTAGATATTATTATGCGTTCCGTTTTTATGTCACTTTCATTTGGCAGCCGGCACGACATCAACTATTTTTGTGCGATCGACGCGCTCGTAAAACGGAACGCAACGTTTGGTGTCGCATTGAATTTTATGAGAATTAAGGCATTTATTCCGTATATGTGTTGTGGTATCGTCTTTTAGGGTGTTATTTGGGTCGTATGTTATGTAGACCTTCCGGATTTACTGTTGGTAGAAGTATCGGTGAGGTGGTTTATGAAAAAAAGGACTGGATCTCTATGTATCTTTACTGAAACTGGTCATATACTGCCTGTGTAAAAAAGGGAAGATACATTGGTTACAACTTTGTAAACTTTTTTGAACTAGTAGAAAGTTCTACGTCACCTTTTTTCACAATTTTCATTGAAGTTGACCGGCGCAACTTCAGTGCTACGCTCCTTTTGGCCTTAGCGTGATGATATATAGTCTTCCTCAATAAATGGGCTAACTAACACTGAAAGATTTTTTGGACCGGAAACAAATTGGACCAGCAGTTCCTGAGATTAGCGCATTCAAGCAAACAAACAAACTCTTCAGCTTTATATATTAGTATAGATATAGATTTTATTTTTGGCTCGTGTTTGATCACTTTTAGTCAGGTATGGGAGCTACTTATATAAATGTTCTTTTACGCTACAATGGGAAATGATAGCTAAAAATCATTATTACCAGTATCTCACAAAACAGACATTTTCCACCCCACCTATTGCAATTCCGAACCAATGCCACCAATCTCTATAAAACCACGCACCCATATCGTGCTCGAAGCTATAAATACTAGCTTTCGTCAAACTTCAAAGCTGCGATTAACTCATAAACATTGGAATGACGCTTCGTGTCGCAGATATGTCCATCGACACGCTAGCAGAATGTTTGGGAAGTATTGAGATTCGATTCTTTGAAAGAAGTCGTTAATTTGATTGAATTTCGAAAGTAATTATGGTAGTGTATGGATGAATTATGGTAAGAGGAATTATGTGAGCCATTAAACATGTAAGGTAGTAGTATTAACAAAAAACTGGCCAAGTGCGCGTTCAAGCAAACAAACAAACAAACTCTTCAGCTTTATATATCTATACTAGCTGACCCGCGCAACTCCGTCTGCGTCACAATTTTCATTACTGCTCCGCTCCTATTGGCCTTAGCGTGATGATATATAGCCTATAGCCTTCCTCGATAAATGGGCTATCTAACACTGAAAGAATTTTTCAAATCGGACCAGAAGTTACTGAGATTAGCGCGTTCAAGCAAACAAACAAACAAACTCTTCAGCTTTATATATCTAACTAGCTGACCCGCGCAACTTCGTCTGCGTCACAATTTTCATTACTGCTCCGCTCCTATTGGTCTTAGCGTGATGATATATAGCCTATAGCCTTCCTCGATAAATGGGCTATCTAACACTGAAAGAATTTTTCAAATCGGACCAGTAGTTTCTGAGATTAGCGCGTTCAATCAAACAAACTCTTCAGCTTTATATATCTATATTTAGGATAGAGTGTAGATATGAGTATAAGTACGAACTCATCCGTCCATATTTTTATAACTCACCAAAATCAAAACTCTCTCACCAAAAGCGGCATACATTCACCCTATAAAATTATCCTCAAACATTAATTAACTTTACCAAGCCACTTCACATTTTAAGCCAGACAAAGACAGCAATATTCTTGAAATCCTCCCTCTCTTTCTACCACTTCATAAACCTGGGTCCAGTTGGTCAAGAGATTTATGTCCTGAAACTTTATCACCTTGACCATTACATTTAGAGGTTTAAGAGTTAAGCCCAACTCTTAACTGGCATAAATTAAACTTCTGTGCGTATGTGATAAATGGGAATTTATGAGGTTTACGGGAAAACCCAGGGGATATGGTTGTGTGGATTTTATGAATGATTATGGTTCAACTGAATTATTTGGCTGTAGTGAATATTCTTGGCTTTTGTTTTACTATTGATAGGCACACGTTTGACCACTATCGCATCTGATGATAGAAGCACGCTTGACTAGAAGAAACCTATTCAGTCTTGACTTAAAGACTCCTAGGTTGTAGCTATCAGGAAACACAGACTCTGGCAGGGTTTAAGTTATTTTTTTTTTAAGTTTTAATTATTCCTTTTTTGACCTCCTAATAGTTTCATAGATTTCTATATGAATATACAAATAAATGACAATGTTAGACTTACAATAAGCATAATTGCAGTAATTTTGAAGTTCCATAGCCTCTTTCTTTGACAATTGGGTAACAATTACCATGAGTAAGTCTCTCTTTTTTTAAATTCATGAACTTTGTTCCGCCTAAAACAAACACTTTTTCCTTAACCCTATAAAATCCACAGCTGTAAATGTGTGACACTCTAGTGTGTTGAATAAATAAGTAAAAATGTTCACCTTCACAGCTTTTCCTAAAGCTCCTACCGAGTCAGGAAAACTTCACAATTCTACGTTATAAAACGTTCACAGAGTAAATTTTCTATTCAAGCTTATTAGAGATAAGCTGAGGAGAACGGGGAAGAAATGTCCTCTCCGAGAGTATTCTAATTAATGTTATACATCAAGCCGACGGTTCTTCTCCGACAACGTTACGACTTTCACGTCAAAAGTGAGGGTAGACATGAATTTGTGGACGACGGGACAATCGTGGAAAGATTTTTTAATAAAATAATTAGAGTCATATTTGACGTGTATTTTGGAAATTATCAAATACTAGTTGACCTGTGCAACTTCGTCTGCTCCGCTCCTATTGGTTTTAGCGTGATGATATATAGCCTATAGCCTTCTAAGATAAATGGGCTATCTAACACTGAAAGATTTTTCCAAACGCTTACAACCCTAATCTCTTCAAAGTTAGAGTGCGCAGGCTCCTTCTGGGTAAGCTCGCTCCATCGTAGACTTTGCCTCTGTCATCTCTCACCTAGACTAGAGTCAAGAGCAAACCCACCACAAATTAAAAAAATAATTCGGACCAGTAGTTCCTGAAATTAGCGCGTTCAAGCAAGCAAACAAACAAACTCTTCAGCTTTATATATTAGTATGGGTTATGTGGTACAATTTTGAAGATATTCGTATTGAATGATAAGGGTTTCAACATCGTTATTATTATCATTATTAACAGATCGATCTTTTTTTTTCAAGAAAAATAAACAATATGAATTGCCCAGTGTCTCGCCTGATGGTAAGCGATGAAGTGATTGACAATGGAGCGGGCTCGCCTAGAAGTAACCTAGAAATATTTACTCTTGACTTTAGACCTTCGGTTATAGCATAGCTATTTGACGAAGTCTTTATTTAAATTAAAGAAAATAACTGCTTCAATGTTTGACGTTGCCCAGTCATTAGTGACACTATCGAATTATTTCCATTTATCATGTTAACAAGTCCCGAACAATATCCAAATAGTTTCCGACGCAACCAATAACATCGAAGGTCTTTAAAACTACCAAGAGATGGGTCCTACATAACCCAAGATTGATGGCATCTCTCCAGAAGGTAATCCGTTTACGTAGTTAGACAGATTACGTCGGGAAGTAAAGAGATTTGTTCAAGACGAGACCGTGTTCTGATGTATTACGTGTAGTAACGTCATTAGCGAATCTCCATAACTTTGGACGGATGGGAATTGTGATTATTATGTTTTGAAGTTTTTGGAACTTTATTTTGTTATGATAAGTCAATGTAAAGGAGCTTTTGATATGGTAATTTTGTCCCAGGCCTACTCAAGCTTCCTAAAATCCTAATGAGAGTACTCTAATTCCATTTTTAATAATTTGCCCCATATTAGGAATTTCTTCTGTATCGTAGGTGAATTTACAAACATACAAACTCGCATACACAAACACCACCGTAATGGTGGTGGTGTTGTTCTACCGTTACTGAGTGAGTGAGTGCCTGACAGACAACGCACAGCCGAAACTACTGGTCGTAGAAAGCTGAAATTTGGCATGTAGCTTTCCTACACTCCGTAGGGGAGCATTCAGAAAGGATTTCCTGCCGAAATTCCCACGGGAACGGGAAAAACGGGACATGCGCGTACGAAATCGCGGGCAGAAGCTAGTATTTTCTAAAAGACAAAGTCATGTTGAAACAATCGGTTTCTTTATTTTTGCACTCATAAAAACCTCACCTTAACTCCGAAATTCCCAAACCACAAACAAAAATAGCATCACACACTAACAGCTAACACGCAAAATCAATTACACAAATTGGAAGCATCTTCAGCGAGCTAATTACAAAACCACATCAGTGCAATCATTGGATTATTCAAATTAACAGCCGTCCCCTAACCGCTATTAACCAATTGATTCAGAATTCAATTGAATTGAAAAAAAAATCGGGAATTAATTGAACCCTAGCGACTAGCGTACCCTTAAGCTTGGGACGCGGAAATTTCGTAAAAAAGGTACCTTTAATAATGAAAGACGGTTGTTGTGTATGGAATGAAATATTTAGTTCGGCTAGATGAGTTATGGTGTGGTGCAAATTAAAGGAGAAGGCATTTTGGCACGATATGATGTTAGTAAAAATCGCGATTGAATTAAGCTTTATCAATATATTTTTTTCTTATTTGTGATGGGCTTGCTCTTGACTGTAGTCTAGGTCAGAGATGACAGAGACAAAGTCTACGATGGAGCGAGCTTACCCAGAAGGAGCCTGTGCACTCTAACTTTGAAGAGATTAGGTTTGTAAGCAATTAATAAAAGCCTCCTTTCGATGGGTAAGGCAGAGTTCTTTACAAATTCCGGCTACGGAATGGTAGCGTAGACTATCATATGGAGAAAAGCCTAATAAAACTTTGCTCGATTCGGGAATCGTAACCAGGACCAACTCAGCAGTAGCGCTTGACAAAATATAATATTGCTTGTGCCCGAGACTTTGTCTGTGTGGACTTTGAAATTGGATCCAGAGAGAAATGAGAAATGTGTTTTACTACTAATATTACGTTGTAAAACGTGTGTAATTGTTGTAATAATCGTAAACCCTGAATTTTACGTCTACATGATTTCAGTCCCAGAGAAATTTTTTCATGCTTCTGGATTTCTGATTACATAGAAATGACGGCAAGTTCAAACAAAAATCTAGGCGCTCTACACCGCTCCGCTACCTCTCTTTACTCGACCCACCTAAAAGGGTTGTCTAAACTGACAGCTGCAGCATCAGGAACAAGTAATTAAATATTTCATCTGATTAACAACACAAAGAGGTGGGCAGAGCTTTAGGGTGCTCAGGGCCCGACTTTTAATTTCTCCTTGAAGTAACCCAAGATTTGCGACTGACGGGTTGAGAAAAAAAAAAGATTTAATGGCTGAAAGGGGTGGGGGTGGTCTATGAGTTATTACGTTAAATATTAATCGGTTTTGTCGTTTTTCTGGTTGGATTAGGAAAGAAGAGGACTTTTTAATTTGATGGGCACCGTGATTAATTTTTTTATTGATGATTCGTAAATTTTATTTCTTTAAATTAAATTTTGAGATTTGGATTCCAATTATACCCATTTTACTCTAAAGCCATGATGGGGTGCGTATTTTTATGTTTTGTTAATTGCACATGAAAAGCAATTTTTACAAAGAGCGTCTGGAAATAATGCCGAAATCATAAAAAGTTTAGCATTCAGTCCATCAACTTACTCAGGCGATATTTTGAAAAACTTTTTAAAACCAAACGTCTACACATTCCTGATAACGTTTTCACGGCACAAAAATACGAAAAAAAAAACACAACAAAACATGAGACAAAAGCGCAGATTAACATTTTTACTGTTAATAAATTTCAACAAAGAAACTTAAGGATTTCATTTGCTTGTAACGAAACGGTGGACAAAGGGTTTATGCTTCGGAACTTCCGAAGTTAGCCGAACTTGGCCGAAGTTGCGTTACCCTCCGGTTTTAAGGGTTTTAATGACAGCACTTCTAGTTGTACCGCTGTAGTGAGGCAAAGATAATTTCTTACAGCCTATTCGCCTTCAAGGAGGGTTTGTTTAAGGTAAGGGTATATTTTAGCTCGAAATGGGGACAAAGTTCTTGATGAAATTTCTTGATTAAAATTTAGGATTTTTGTGAGTTGGGAAAATGTTTAAATAGGACAAGTCTATGTTTATATGTGTGAATGTATAGTTGTTTTGGTAAAGTCCATATTTCTTTCGATTAACCCAAGGATTTGAAAAGATTTTTACGCTACCAAACGCATACAAGATTAAATGAAAATCCTCGCTGAAAAATCTGCTAAGACGAAGAAAAAAATCCTCATTTCCCTATGCATGTAGATTTTCTAAGATTACCATTTTACATGCAAAGAAAAGCGTTTCTTCACGTGTTAATAAACAGGAGTTCATCATAGCCACCCTACAAGGCGCGGCCATATTTAATCACGGCGCTACCGGCCGATAAATCGTGCGCCCAAATTGTGAAGGATCTTACCTCCTATCAGTTTATGAGCGCCTGGTACTTCTTGGAGAGAAACGTAAATTGGGTATGGGGTTCATGGGGTCATGGAGCAATGTGTGAACCATAAAAGCTATGGGGACGCTTAGCTAAAATTAAAAATGTAGCGTGTTTGATGAAAAATATCATTAACAAAAATAACATGAAGGACTTTTCTTTTGGCGATAAATCGTGCGCCCAAATTATGAAGGATCGTACCTCCTATCAGTTTATGAGCGCCTGGTACTTCTTGGAGAGAAACGTAAATTGGATATGGGGTTCATGGGGTCATGGACCAATGTTTAAACCATTCAATATGCTAGGTATATACTTGCTAATACTTGCTAAGACAGTCATTAAAAATCTAGGAAATCTGATAGCAGACATAAAATAGAAGGACTTTTCTTACGTTTTGTAAAAAAAACACAGCGTCCTAATTAATTAGTACAAAAAAGTCATTCTGGCCTTCTGACTACAAAAAATTTAACCTACATCTTTCACCTAACACTCTCCGTCTGCAAACAGCTTTGCCAATATTACCTGTAACAGAAAGAAAAAAACTTATAAGCATACAGCTTCTATAATTTCATTAAAAAAACTTTACAAATTCAATTGACGAACTGTTCACAACTTTCAATTTGAACTGCTATAAGGAAATTTAATTTCCCGTCAGTCCAGTCTCAGCCAAACTTCGAATAGAAAATTATCCACCATTTGTGCGAAATCAAACTGGAGCCAATCAAAATTATAATAACTGCT
Organism: Lacanobia wlatinum; assembly: GCA_947578705.1. Classification (NCBI taxonomy): domain Eukaryota; kingdom Metazoa; phylum Arthropoda; class Insecta; order Lepidoptera; family Noctuidae; genus Lacanobia; species Lacanobia wlatinum. Next base: position 23,662,282 of record OX388034.1, read on the forward strand.
CAGGTGTCGACCAGTTTCAGCAGATCTTTGAATTTCAAACAATTTCCGTTTAACCCCTAGTTTTGGTGAGCGCTGGAGGGGCAGGGTAGGTCTCGTTCCCCTGGTCAAATTTACGTGTTACATCGACTGGCTTTATTGAAAGGCATTTTTGTTACGTTGACATTTTATTATCGCATGAAAGGTGTATTAATTAAATGTTAAACAATATGCTGTTGTGAAGCTTTATCTTTTATTTTTACTAAAGTGTTGTTGTGAATTTTAATGCCTTTGTTAAATTACGATTAACAATCTGTTGTACCATAAGTTATCTTATTTTGCGTATTGGTAAGAAAAATCTGCTGATGCATTCATCATCATAATCATCATATCAGCCGAAAGACGTCCACTGCTGGACATAGGCCTCCCCCAAGTGTCGCCACAACGACCGGTCCAGTGCGTCTCGCATCCATCGGCTACTCACGATCTTCACCAGGTCATCGGTCCACCTTATGGGAGGCCTTCTAACTTCCTTCCTTGGAGGCTGATGTATTAATGCAATGTTAAAGGGGCGTTATCCGAATTTTGGCTGTTTGACAATCGATGTTAAATGGTCAAATGAATTTAAGTTCGGAAAAAATATATGTGAAGGATACTTTGATTTGCTTATAAATTGACACTGTAATGGTAACAAGCGATTTAGCTTACAAAGAAGTCGACAGACACATAGGTCTTTTAATTAAATTCTTGGCTAATGTACTTGAAGAATAGTCAAAATTGCAATAACAGTACATAAAGACGAATGATGCTTCATAAAAATCTCTACATAAAATACCCTGCAAAAAATAGATTCACTCAAAAGCAACGTCCAATTTACAAAATTAAATAAGAATCTTGAAGCCCTCTTTAGCGAACAATTTCCTCCATTTAAGTCTACTAAAGTATTGGAAAGCATCCTTATTAAATTATAAAAAAGTAGCAGTTCTGCGTCTCCGATGTTTACCATCTTCCCCTTAAATAGGGTGGCCCATGGGAAAATAATTTGTGCACAAAGTTTCCTATTAAAATTCGGTTTATTTAGCCATTAAGCCATTTGACGACGTATAAACCGTTTTGCCTAAATATTAAGATTATGCTGGATATTTAAAGGACTTTTTGATTTGTTTGCCTGTGGTTCTACTTATCGTGAAAAGCGAATAACTTCAAAAAGAAATCGGGGATGAAAAGAAGTAGCTTTTTGTAGAGGTTTTCTATGATTATACTTTGTTGAAATCACAGAAGTCTGTCGTATTTAAACCGACTTCCAAAAAAGGAGGAGGTTCTCAATTCGGTGAGCTTTTTATGTATATACACCGATTACTCCAAGTTTTCAGATCTGATTTGTGTGATTCTTTTTACATTGCTTTATGATAAATATGAGTATAAGTACGAACTTATCTCATAAAATCCGTCCATATTTTTAACCAACTTCCAAAAAAGGAGGAGGTTCTCAATTCTGCGGGTATTTTTTTGCGATTACTCCGAGTTTTCAGATCCGATTTGTGTGATTATTTTTTAGTTCGATGCGGCATATTTGCCATTTCGTCTTGTAAAAATTTTATTCAGTTTGGTTCAGTAGTTTTTATTTTTTTTCTGCGTAGACGAAGACGTCGTCCAAGTATCACCACTTAAAAGTGAAGAATAAAAACTTTTTATAAAAAAATATAACCGACTTCCAAACAAAACACTTCTTCTTCTCGTGTGGGCAGTAAGGTCTAACGACCCCACACACCCTAGTGTCAGAGTTTCTAAACCACCTCAAGGGCATCTGACGAGGTTTATTTGACACTACAAAGTATAAAATTACCTTAATTTCGGAAGTCGGTGTTATTGTCAATTTTAAAATCTAATGAAAATTATATATCGAATAATAATGTAACAAGTTGTCAAACGCATATTATCTGTTCTGTTCTTTGAATACATTTACAACAGCTAATCACATCATATAACTTGCGTTTAAATCGTATAGCTAGTTCGGCTTTTAATTGTATTCAGTAACTTGACAGTTCAACTGTCAGATTCTCACAGTAAAAAGTTGGTGTAAGAATGGACGAAATTGAATGAATTTAAATAATGTAGTCATTTGCAAAATTTTATTTTAAATTTAATAATTTGTCTTAAAATAACACGATAAATACTATTAAAATCTGACAGTTGAACTGTTAACTTACTGAATACAATTAAAAGTCGAATTTTAGTGATCGTTTCTTTCTAGAAACTGGAGGAGACCTACTCTTCAAAATAATTTTCTGGGCGGATTATACAGGGTTATTTATAAAACACCAGCAACCTCTTAGGCAGTGAAAATACACATGATTATGAACAACTTTTACTTTTAGAAAACTCCGAAAACTTGAAAAAAAATATCAGCTGTTTCATACAAAATGCAATATTTAGCCAATGAAAATGTATGAAACAGCTGATATTTTTTTCGACTTTTCGGAGTTTTCTCAAAGTAAAAGTTGTTCATAATCATGTGTAATTTCACTGCCTAAGAGGTTGCTGGTGTTTTACAAATAACCCTGTATAATATTTTAAGAATAAATTATGGTTTAAATAAATTGTGTCATTTTAAAATGAGTTCATAACTTAAACCACCCACAAAGTCTCCCTAGGGAGATTAGCAGCTTATTAAGCTTACTTCAATATTCATGATTTGTTTGCTTAACTTCGCTTCTGTAAGAATGTTCGGGGACTTAGGTAACTATGTCAGAAGCTACGGAGAGTCTTCTGACGAATTTTATAATTTTTATTATTATTATTATTATTATTAATATTTAGGGGGAGTTTGATTCAGTTTGATGGGATTTTGATAATGGATGCTATTGCTCAGATAGATTTAAAATGAATTTCTGGCTTATAAAATAATGTAAATAAATAACGAAGGCATATAAAACGCAATGTCAATTCAATAACCTAAGTAAAAATAAATATTTGGGATTATTAAAAATGTCTCTAGCAAGATCTAGACTATTTTACTATGTTTTACATAATATTGCTAAATAAATAAACAAACAGCAGGTCTTCTCATTTTAAAGCTTTATCATCAAACCAGATACCATATTATATCCGATGATTTCTTATATGGAGGAGATTTTCAAAAAAAAACTTAAGAATACTTTTCTCAAAAGTCAATACTTTTAGTAGACTGCTTAATAAATAAATACACTACAGTTATTCTCATCTTAAACTAGTATCACTTAATCAGCTACTATACTATATTCACTGCTTTCTTATATGTGGGTCCCAGGGCTTATATTGGGCAGTATTTGAATTACTTGTAATTAAAATACGTCATTGAAATACAAATACGTATTCGGTATTTGAATTTAAGTTACTTGCTTAAAATGTAATTTGTAATTCGTATTTCAAATACCTGACGCCGAGGTATATTGTAGTTAGTATTTCAAATACTTATGACTTCAAAATGCATTTTAACATAAATACAAATGGCTTTTAGCCCATGCTAGACTGGATTACTGTCTATTCCTAAAAGTAATTTGTATTTTAAATAAAAATAGCTAAAATACTGTTTTTTATATTTCAAATACATAACTTAAAGATATTTTGTATCTCCTATTTTAAATACTTACGAGATAGTATTTTATAATTTGTATTTCAATTAAAGCAAAATATGTATGTTGCCCAGCCCTGGTAAGTCCTTTCTCAGAAAAAAAAAAACGCTTAAGTGCATGTTACTAAATAAATAAAAAAAAAAAACTCAAAAGCATTACCGATGTGCGTAGAGTACAAAAGGTTGACGACGTCCTATTTACCATTAATTAACTAAACTCCGTTTATTAATCCAACACACAACGTAAAAAAGTCCTCACAAATTAACAGAGTGACGTTTAGAATATGATTATCAACCCTTCCCGTCATTGTCTATCACAATTACAACCCTTGCGCGCTCGCGTGACAAATGTGCGCCTAAATCGTGAAACGTGACTGTCATTATTCAGGGAGAATTTTTTCATGAAGCACATAGCTGGTTGCGGAATTTGTTCGAAAGAGTCACCGCGGCCCTGGAAAGCATAGGGCATTACGAGGAAAATGCGATGGGTTTTAGTCAGTAAGAGTCTGCCAGTCCCTTCTACTCCGCCCAGAGCGGGAGGAGTCATTTGATGATTTACCATCCTTTAAAAAAAACCTAGGTTCGTGTTTTAAAGCGGAGATACCTGAGAGTAGCTGATTTTAAAATGAGAATCACGTCTAAAAGGCCAGTCGTAAGTTTTTGGAAAAAATATTTGTTACATTCATTGATATATAAAAAACCCAAGATACACACTCAGCATCTCAAAAATGTCCGCGAGTTTAAAACAGTCTCGCATCACTCGCCATATTGCACTGCTTTGTAAAAACAACTTTAAGCGATCTGTGTAAGGTTGTATTTGCAAAAAAAAATGCGCAACACTCGCCATACTGAAATGCTTTGTAAAAACAACTTTAAGCGATCCGTGTAAGGCTGAATTTGCCAAAAAATTGTTTGTAGTATAATTAAAAATTGTTTACACACAACTCTCACATGACACTTGATACATGTCAGTTTTTACGACAGTTTCGAGTGTTGCATTTGTTCGAGACTGAGCATCTTGGGTTTTTTTATATATCAATGGTTACATTAGACTATTTTCTTAATAATTTGATATATGACAAATTTGAGTTATATTCGTTCAACATAGTGTAGCATATTACGGTAGTGTGGCCATAGCATTAGACGTAACTTTACAAATTAATTACACTATGTTGAACGAATAAAAACGACAATCGAACCAAAACCGAACGTATTTAAATGGAATTTACACCATCTCGAAGACAATTTAACTAGCTACATTTTGATATACGACAAAATTGTATTAAGTTTATGAATAATAAGGTAAGTACAAATAACTACTGAATTTTGGGTCCCGCGGGTGTTAAACGATGTGTGCGTTTTGTTCCTTCAATGTCGCTGGCATATGCCGCCGTCACCTTAATATCCGACGAGAACACACTAACAGTATTAAAAGTATCCTATCCCCCCGATTTTGAGTTGAGAATTTTTCATACTCTACTTTAGCCTAAAAACCTAGCATGTATTAAGGTAGGGTTAAATACTCAATTCGGAAAGGGTTTCTGAATACCAAACATGGCACAGGAATATAATATGGTCATGGCCATATTATATTCCTGTGCCATGGTTGGTTCACCGGTTTAGACGTGAAAACGTAACACGCAGACTTTAATATTGATAATTTTAGCGTGAATAGATATTTTGAATACCTAAATGGGGAATTAAAGTTGCAAAAGATGTATTACGGACTCGCATAACTGTATCATGAGAATTGCTGGTTTCTCAACTTCCTTATCAATTATTGATTCCTTATCAAATATAAACGATTTCAGCATGTTATAGAAAAACTGTTTTCAGTTACATACTATATGATATCCCATAATAAAACGTTTTGTCACAAAATAATGGCAAACTTTCAATATCACATTTGCACGCGTTGTGTGCCAAAAGGGGTAATTCGAAACAATTTGCGACCTATTTGAGCGTGCCAATAAAAATTCTAACAATACCGTAATAGATACAATACTAAGAAGCCACTGAAGGCAATACCATAAAGTCAACCAGCAATAACCGTTCCTGTATTCAACCCCAAAATACACCCCTAGGTCTTACGGACAAAAATATCATCCAGAATTTCTTAGCTATCTTAAAAGCAGGCAATTTAATTTCATGCATCCTGATTCGTAATAGCATCCCTTCAAGGATGCTCCCCTAAGCGTAATATCACATTAGAGGGGTAATTATACTCATATTTGTGTTTGGGGTCCAGTGGGGGAGTAGGGGGTTGTTCACAAAACGGACAAGAACCTTTCGCTTTGCTATTGGACGTTTCAAAAGCTAATTTGTGCTGAATTTTATTGCATTGGGTTTTATTTTCTTATTAGTTGTTTAGGCTTTAGGGGATGTTGGGGTTGTCTTTAATAGGCCTGGGTTTTTAATCCTTACTAATATTATAAATGCGAAAGTAACTCTGTCTGTCTGTCTCGCTTTCACGCCAGAACTACTGAACCGATTTAAATTAAATTTTTGTACAGAGAGTCTAGAGCCTGAGAAAGGACATAGGCTACTTTTTATCTCGGGAGTGTTCTCTAGGGACCACGCGGGCGAAGCCGCTGGCAGAAGCTAGTTAGAAATATTTTTTATCAGTCTTGGGTACCGTGGTTGTCTTTGAATTTATGACAAGCAGTTTTCCATATGATGATAGGTTGAATAAGGTAATGAGTGGTGACTGAGTGGTGTCCGCGGACTGAAAGTAGTGTTGGTCGTTCGGGCGGCATTGTTGATGACATTGTTGCCATCATGGGGAAAATTTAAATAATAATATATAAAGCTGAGAGAGAACTCTTCAGCTTTATATATTAGTATAGATTATGTTCAAGGATGTTACGTAAAATATTTAATTAGACGAGTATAAAATAGCACTATTTAAAATTGCATTGTTTTAAATTAACACAACCCAAAACCAGACTAACTACTAAGAGATTTCGGGCTTTGTATGCCAGGAATCACTTTTGCAACCCAACCTGATAGTGTATCTAGGTTACAGGCAGCTGAGCCAACTTTTACATAAGCCACAAGGAAAACTTGGATAAGTGGAGCAGTGTTAGCAAAATACTCGTAACAGATTCGTCCACATAATATCTGTGTGTATCTGGGTTCCGTATAAATAACGTTAGTACGTTAAGCGGGAAAGAATAATGTTTGTTGGATTAACTACTTACGGAGATACTAATGTATGGCGCTCTTGTGTTTATTTATTTGTTTTTTTTTCGGGATTTTTTTTATGTGGATGTGTTTTTGTGTAGGAATTTATAGGTGTTATTTATAGAATGAGAGATAATATATGGTGCTTTTTATTCTATCTTTAAAACCCCTAATACAACAAGAAAGAAACTTAAAATAAAACAAAATATATACACTTAAAAAAAAATCCTAACTAAAATAAGGCGTCAAAAAATTCGTCCGCATCGCTGTCCACCGGAAGTGAGCCCAAAAGACTGGCGGCATTGCCACGTTGTATGGCAATGCTTATCCTCTGTCCGAGGTAAAAGCCAGCCCTTGGGTCACGCGAAGTGTCAACTAAGCGTTTGGAAAGATCTTTAAATAAGGCATGAGCACTCGGACCCCACGGTCCATGAGAGATTGAGTTGTCGTTATTTTGTAAATATATCCAATTATCCATCAGTGGTAGTCTTTAACGATGATGATTTTTTTTCTAAGTATGGGAAATCATCAAATTACTCCTCCCGCTCTGGGCGGAACAGAAAGGAGTGTCAGACTCTTACTGACTAAAACCCATCCGTGTTCATTCTAATGCCTTTTGCTATCCAGGGCTGCGGTGATTCTTTCGAACAAATTCCGTAACTTAACGATGATACGGAAGCCCTTAACCCTCATAACAATTTTTTCACCGAATTTATTTATGTTTTCTAAAATCTATCTATCTTAGAAGTAGTGTTAATTTTTGTGCCGATAACTGAACATGAACACATAATAAGTAAAGTTTTTTTAATAACATTTTATTTATTTTCGCGCGCGTTCCGCACTCTCAACCTCATTGCTGAGAACTTGGACATATTTTATTGCACTTTGGGTGAATTTACAAGAACCTGTAGAATTGTTATGGTCAAAACAGTGGAACTATTTATGTTTTAAGTGTGCTACAATATCACATTGGGTCTAGCCTGATATTTGTATTTATGTATAAATAAATTTTAAATCTTTCGTACTTTAGTTTTATACCACCTAAACAATAAAAGAAGATATATAACCGTATTAGTAGTCCATAAAACCAGAACATTATCGACTAAAGCGATGTCTTACTGACCTATATCTATTAAAATTAAGTGCTTTTAGTCGAACTGTCTCAAAACTACTAATATAAAACCGACAATATTGCATGAAAAATATTCAGAAAATTCTTGTATGGCGAAGTTAGTATGTTTTTATGAGCGAATATATTCATTTATGTATGTATGTAGGTATGTGTAACTTTCTCGGATTGTATGCGGACATTCCATAAAGAATGGGTTAGATATTTTTTTGTGGTTTGCAAGTTGAGGCGACGCTTGGGGGAGGCCTATGTCCAGCAGTGGACGTCTTTCGGCTGATATGATGATGATGAATAAAAATGGCGGTTTGACGGCTATAGTACAGAAAATATGACTGCTATATTTATTCTTTACTTAAAATTGATCTAATTACTAGCTTTTGCCCGCGACTTCGAACGCGCGTATCCCGTTTTGTCACGTTCCCGTAGGAATTTTGGGAAATCCTCTCTTAGTTCTCCCGTACACTCCCCAAGGAACCTACATGCCAAATCTCAGCTCTCTACGACCAGGTAGTTTCGGCTGTGCGATGTATGTCAGTCACTCAATCAGTCCGTAACGGAAGATTTGATTTTTTTATTGATTGAAAAATCAGCCCTTAAAGCGATAGAAATTGAGGTGTTGCAAAAATAAATAGAACTTTCAATAACCTACTTTTAAAGCTTAATAAAAATTAAGCGTATGCCTGTCAAAGGTGTCTATTACCTATCTGTGCTAGTGTCTTTTGGCTAAATTCCAGTCCCGTACTAACCCAATAAGTAATCAACTGTATTCATTGAAGAATTCAATTCGTTTCTAGAGGAATCGATTCTCCCTCCATAGTCAATAAAATAAAAATATTATTAATAATAATAAGTTAATAATAATAAGTTTATTTCAAATCATTTTTAGCTTACATCACATGTCGAGGAGTCCCCATTTAGGCATAGAAGATTGTAGTTGAAGGCTCCGCTCTTCCCTTACATTATAAACTTATAGTTTTATAACAAAAGAAACAAAATAAACAAATAGAGAAAAAAAGACAAACACGATCATTTGTAGTTGAGTGTATGTGTGTGTGTGGCGTGTGTGTGTATGTGTGGTGTGTGTGTGAGACTGGTGCTGAGTGTATATTTTCACATGTGTGTCTAAATAAGCGAAAAACATCACTCTACATTAGTTGTTAAGTCACACGTTGCAAAAGCAATTCTGTATCATCATAATTTAAATTTATTTAAATTTATAAAGAGGAAAGATTTGTTTGTTTGTCTGTTTGAATTGAATAGGCTCCGAAACTACTGGACCGATTTGAAAAAATCTTTTAGCATTGGTGAGCTACATTATCAGGGAGTAACATAGGCTATATATTATCCCCGTACTCCCACGGGAACGGGAACTACGCGGGTGAAACCGCGTGACGTCCACTAGTAGTCATTAAAATAATGCACACTTGCTCTCCAATTCACTTTGGACATTGGCAGAATAGTCGACATCGCCTTTGCTTGCCATATATAAAAATAGAATAGAATTTATTTTCTAAAATTGTGTGTTCAAACTATTTTATTCGTAATAACAAGTTAGTACGGGTTTCCTCAAGGATCGTGTCACTAAAACTTGCAATCTCTCTCAAGTTTCTGTAACAAGATCCTCTGTACACACTACTTACTCAAATCCATAACGTACTTACAAACCCATCCATGCTTCAGCCAATACGTATCTACACTATACAAGATGTTTGGGACGTGTGTGGTCATATTTAAGGTCATGTTTTTTGTATGAAATCATTGTAATCATTATTTCAGCCGAAAGACGTCCACTGCTGGATATAGGGCTCCCTTAAGAGTCGCCAGATTTGATCTACATACGGTAAAGGAAAAATTGCACAGACAAAAAAAACATTGTATAAAAAACCTGCCCGCAAAAAATACTCAAAAGTTCCAGACACATCACTTTATAAGCAGTCTGATGCAGTTAGTTGGAACAAATCTTTGATTGAACTACAATAAATGTCACCAACTGCATCTACTATGTCAAATACAGCATTGTGATTCTGTAAACATCTCACAATGCAAAATTTGGTGAAGTGAAGTGAGCTATAAATCCTTGCAATCAACATGGAATTAGACTTCACTTCGAGCTCACTCCGTCTAAGTTTTCATGAATGTTTACAGAACTGAAACTTTATCATCATCATCATCATATCAGCTGAAAGACGTCCACTGCTGGACATAGGTCTCCCCCAAGTGTCGCCATAACAACTGAAACGCTTGTTCGGCAAAGCCGCCCATTGTGTCACCCTATGTAATGATTTCTTCATCTAGTTTTCCAGAACACCCTGTATTCAAAACATACAAATATTACCCTTCAAACCTTTACAGGAGCAAATCCTAACCGGAAACTCGCAGGGGTCGCAAACAAAACGATAATAATCCGGACGAAGTTACGAACGTCCAAATACACATTGGTACCCAATTAAATGGCTCCCAAACTGTGTGCATAGGACTCTTTGATACAGACTCGACGTCTTTTATTTGTATATAGAACTCGATTTTATTAGTGGAGGTGTGTTCTATACGTTTTGATTGGCTGTTGGCCATTGGAGATTGGCTATTGGCTGTAAATAGGATGTAAAACGGTTGTTCCTGATTCGTTTTTTGAATTTTTGTTAAGCTGTTTGTATTGGCACTTAATGAAATTGCGAGTCGTTTTTTTTAATTGGCATTGTTTTGTCTGCGATGAATTCTGGTATATTTTTTAGTGTATTGAAACATGAGCCACACGTTGGAGTGCCCCAAATGGGCATTTGGGGCACTCCAACGTGTGGCTCCACCTTTGGGAGATTTAATGAATGCCACCGACGCTACAATTAACATAGCCACCTACTGAGCCTAAAAAATCTAAGAACTTAACTATCGACTCGAAAAGAAGAAGATTTTGTTCGTTCTGCTGGTGTAAATGCAATATTTATAAGCAGACGGGCTAGAAATTTCGTCATATGGGACACGAAATAAATAGATATGCGAATTGTAAATATTAAATACTAGTGGACGTCACGCGGTTTCACCCGCGTAGTTCCCGTTCCACTGGGAGTACGAGGATAATATATAGCCTATGTTACTCCCTGATAATGTAGCTATCCAATGCTAAAAGAATTTTTGAAATCGGTCCAGTAGTTTCGGAGCCTATTCAATTCAAACAAACAAACAAATATTTCCTCTTTATAATATTAGTGTAGATAAATAGGAAAGGCTCAATTCAGTTTTAACTACAAAACTTAATTTTATAGGAAGAGAAAGTTTATTAGTATTGATAGGCTACCGTTTGACCACCATCCCACCTGATGGTAAGCAATTATGTAGTCAAACGATAGAGCGCTCCTGCCTAAAAGTACCTAACTTTTTCACTCTTGACTACAGACTACCAGCTTGTAACTATCAGGAAACACAGACTCCTTAGCAGGTCATATGTAGGTATGATAGGTACTGCAATACATATTTTACCTACATTAAAACACGTCTTAAAACAAATCGCCTTTCCGTACATTTTACACACTTCTTTGAAAGTCCACCACACAATAATTGCCTGCTCGCAGACAGAAATAACACTGAATATTATCTTTAGCTTTCATTTTTGCTAGACTAGAATCCATCCCTGCATTGCTCGCGGCTAGTAATATCCTGCGCGACCTCTCAAAGCAAACTGGGAAGCGTCCGAGCGGGAAAAACACCTACGAGGCGAGTGGGATTCTGGGTATGGATGGTGTGTTTGATGCTGTTGTGGGTATATGTGTGGAAAAAGCTAAATCAACCTAATGCTAATCTGTCGTTTTGTTGGAAGAGTTCCTACATGGTGGTAAATTGGTGGCAGCTTTCGGAAACAGCTGGCAACGATAAACGCATGACCGGCTGATGTAGCGTCCTTGATAAGCATATGTCCAGCAGTGGACATCTTTCAGCTGAGACAATGATTTTTATAATTACTATAGCTGTAGGTAACACGAGTACGTTACAAAAAACTATCGACACTAAATTATTCTCCAGCAGGTGTAGTGGTAGTGTTTGCAAAGAATTCGTTGCAAAATCACTTCTTCAGTTTAAGCTAAACTTAACCTTTGCAACTTAGGCGATATTCAATTTCCCTTATAACTTCAACAAATCAAATACTTATAAACAACTTTTCATACCTAAAACAGACTTGGCAAACCAAAATAGCCAAGATTTAGTTTCAGGACCATTAGTATCCACTACGCTGTCATAAACGGGAACCCACCACCAGTCCGACATCCAAGTTTAAGTGCAAATGTAACCCTTTGGAAACGTTTGAAGCAACGTTTGCTTAGGACCAATTAATTATTGAAATCGTTTTAATTTATATTTGCTTTCCCATCCTCTTGGATGCAGTTCAATCCTGATACTGCGAGTGGATCTTATTTTTATTTGATTTGGCAATGTTATTAGAAGGATACGATTTTAGAGCAGGGGTTTGTAGATCTATGATAAAGTGCAAATGAAAAGAAAAGGGTATACAACCGTAATACAGACAGGATTTAGAAAACGGCTAATTGCGACTCGGAATCGCACACGAAGAGTTCCGTACCATAAACCTTAATTTTTATTATTTGTTGTTATACAACTGTCTACCTATTACGGTTCTTGTGATACAGTCCGCTGACAGACTGACGGACGGACGGACGGACGGACAGCGGAGGCTTAGTAATAGGGTTCCGTTGGTTACCCTTTGGGTACGGAACCCTAAAAAGTGACGATTGATATAACTTTCAAAAATTTTGACATGCGCTATCGAAATTCCACGTTATCAATTACATGCAAACTGGATTGAACAACAACATTATTTTGATAGAATCATCATCTGCCTAGCCTTTTCCCAACTATATTGGGGTCGGCTTCCAGTCAAATTGGATTCAGCTGAATACCAGTATATTACGTGGAGCGGCTGCCTACCAGACCTCCACAACCCATTGACTGGGTAACACGATACGACTTGGCAAGACTGGAGTCAGATTTAATGGCTTCTGACAATCCGTAACGACTGCCAAAGAGCATTATTTGATAGAATATTAGTTGTTAATCTTAATTAGAGCCAAAGACGCAACAGACCATTTTATTGCCCAAAGCAAATTATCAAAATACGATTTTTATTCCTAAAATAATTACACCATAATAAGATCAAACATAACAGGGAGCATCTTAATTTAATAAGGCGCTGCCAAACTTCACAAGCCCAACACAAAATTAAAATTTAAAAACTCCAAACATATTCTTCCCCATCCTTCAAGTAGATACATTTCAAAGTAATTTCGCGTCTCTTTTATATGGTCGGCGAAAATTTTATTAAAGCTGGCACACTCAGTTTCTTCATAATATAGATTAAGATAAAAATTGAGATGACGTTCGGCCGTCGTCGGGCGGAGTCGGGCGCAGTCGGGAGCGATATTTTTTTAATTTTCTCAAACAAGATCTTGAAATTCGATTATTTTGTTTCGTCTTGGTGTTATTAAATTTTATTTCGCTATGGGGGTGCTACTGTACTTATTTGTTTACGATGGGATGGCGTTCCGATATATTGTCGGTAGTTGAATGTATGGGAGGCAAACGGGAACTGATTTTGACGTTTAATCTTGACTATTCATGTGCAGAGGCCGTCAGAAATCGTTAAAGTAAATACATACATCTACGTGGTAAATAAATATGGATTTCAGAGAAGCTTAATAACAGTGCACAATATCGTTTAAGCTCATTATTTGCAAACTATATTTCAATTACCAACAATTTCTGTTTCGGTGAATAATTAAAATTAATACCTGCATCCATTTTACGGTAGAAACAGTAAACAAAGCTTGTTTTTGAGTAAATATCCAACATAATTATTTAGCCACGATAACTCTATTTTCACTGACCCAATCGAGAACAGTTAACAAACAACATTAAATTCTCACGAAAACAATCAACTTAGCACAATTTTAAACGATAAACGGAACGATATCAATTGTCCCTCACATAAAACCTATAAAGTAACACAAAGAAAAAAAAATCCCAAACACAGGCCGAAAATAAAAAAAAAGTTTTCAACGACGACGAAACCAGAAACTTCCCGTCTAAGCCGCGCCAAATAATTGTTAAACCTACAAAGCAGTTACAATGGCGTTCTCCATTACTACAAAGAACATTAATATATATTTTTTGTTCACCCACTGAAATTCCAGCTCCTTTCTTTTAATTCCTACCCCAGTTTCCCTCCGACTTTATGAAATAAGTTTTTTTTTAACAAGATTACGTTTTATGACCGAAGAATTGAAGGATACTGAATTTGGTAGCGCCAGTGCGGTGTTCCGTTTTTTTTTTTTTCTGTAGGCTGAATGCTTTTTGTCTTTGACTTGGCTTCCTTTTTAACTTTTTAAGAGGGTAAGCTACTTAGGCTCATATTTGTCTATTGAAAAATGCGAGGGAAGAAATATTTGAAAATGGAATTTTTTTGATGTCCCTTTGTTTGACATGCTATATTGTTTGATGTAGATAACTTATAACGTCCTCAAAAGGGAATGGGAAAAAGCATTCCAAGTACGCGATTGATATTGTCGATTGCCAGGAAGTAAAATATGCGATACCTAATAATAGAAAGAAGATGGAGCTTCATGCATAGGACATATTTTTCCAGAATATTTTGCACACAATTTTGAAGATCTTACAATAAAACAACACAAGTTTTTGTTGACCAAAAAGTTTATTGCAAAAAAAACTTAACTTGGAAATAATCTCGCCTTTGTATAATTGTACAGCGAGCCCATGTGTTGTGTTGTCATATCTATTACTCAAGGCATAAAATATGGTCACCCTAATTTATAAAAAACTGGCCAAGTGCGAGTCGGGCTCGCGTGCAAAGGGTTCCGAACGGATTTAACTTTTTTAACATGTTATTTTAACACTACAGACTTCTAATAGGTTTTCCTGTAATGTTTAGGTAAAGATCTATTATCTCCATTTTTTTCCAAATTTTAGGCTCAGTAGTTTCGGAGATAAGGGGGGGTGAATGGTCATTTTTCGTCTAATTTCTTGAATAACTTCAAAACCATTCATTTTAAAATTATGAAAAAAATATAATGAAAACCCTCTCAGTAAGCCCTTTCATTTGATATGTCACATGATATTGTTCAAAAAACTTTTTTTTTTAATTTTCTAGTTTGACCCCCAACAGTGACCCCCATACTAAAAAAATAATAATTTACGTAACGCGTCCGTGTTTGGGTCATAGAAGTCCATATGTGTACCAAATTTCAACAGAATCGGTCAAGTGGATCCGGAGAAAACTGGCTGTGACAGACGGACAGACGGACAGACAGACAGACACCGGAGTGATCCTATAAGGGTTCCTTTTTTTTCGGAACCCTAAAAATACTGAGCTGTTTAGCAACTAATCAGCAGATTCTTAATTCAAATTGTAGACATTAACAATTTTGTCGACGTTGTTATAAATAAGACCCAGTATGTTTTAAATACAGCATATAATAGAAAATTGTAATTAATATAACAAGCAACAAACAAACATTAATCAAATAAAACGTCTTGATAGTCAATAAACTAATCAGCCACCTGAACTTCACAAACCCGTGACTCCCAAATCGAATTATCAGTCCGTAGATTCAAATCAATTGCTTACCCCAATATGCAAAGCATTCATCCCTCACCCTTGCGCATGTATTATTGCTCATATACACTAAACTTCAGCATTTGCCTAAACTATGAATCCGTCAACCATAATCTGGTGGGCAGGGGCATAGAGTGAGGATGTGTGTAGACGCGAAACACTGGCTTTATGCGTATTGCAGTGTGTGGGTAAATTCGTAGTATCGTTCGTAGCAGGGTCGTAGTGTGTACGAACCTCGGTCGTTTTAGTTTCGTAGCGTGTTCCTATTTTTTTCGTAGCACGGTGTTACAATGTTTGTAGCAGGGTCTTAGCGTAAGAAAAATTGTTATAAGGCTCTAAGAAAGTCTTTCCTTGGGCCTAGATTCGTAGCAGGGCTGATGCTTGGTCCCAGCATGTCTTTAGCACGGCCCTAGCATGTACTGTGTGACTCGTAAAACAGCTGTCGCCTGACAGAAAGAGGTTGTAGCATGTTCGTAAAATATCGTCGAAGTAGTGTCCTAGTTTCATCGTAGTTCTGTCATATAAAAATCTTAGCATGGGCTGGGCGTTTCAAAGTATTATCAGACTAGTAGCACTAGTCATATAAATATCATAACACGATCGTAGCAGTGATAAGCAAACATTCTGGCAGCATCGACCCACGCCCAAGTTACACGTGTTTCTGTTCTACACAGATTTCTTATTCTATGGCAGGGGCTAGGCTAGACAGATTATCATATCGCATGAATATTTTATAAGACGGTGTGATTCAATTAGACGGCGGTTCGAATGCGCAGACAGCAACGAGAGTTACTGAATAATGTAGATAACTTCAAGTTTCCAATTTTATTTTATTTTTTAATTAATTTTCTGAGCGTTGGTGGTTGAACGAATTAAAAGTTTAATTTATTTTGTTTTATTAAGAATATAATTTCATCAATTTACTTAATATAATTTAGTGTATTTTTTAGAGATGAGTATAGGTTCAGTGGGTTTATCTTTAAATTAGTGACAATGTGATGTACTTTTATTTTAATATACGAATGGATTATCACCAGTAATTCGTTGAAGTCGTACCATATTGGGGAGGTCTTTGTCGCAGATGTGGGAACATAATTATGCTAATTAAACTATGCTACGCTATGTACCTCAATGGCAACATGATCACTATATTTTTTCCGTCGTCAACGCTGTCACCGAATTAATTTAAAAGGATCCCCATAATCAAGCAAAAACAAACTTACAAACAATACTTTAGATTCCGTACATAAATTGCGAAATAAAACAAATGTATTCAAGTTCGCCCAACAATAAGGAAGTCGACACAAGTGCGGATGTATGTGCGCCCGACATACGTATCAGTGCATAGTAGGCGGACGTCGTGTGTGAGCCGCCTAACATCGCCGTTTGCACAATGAGTACAGAACGAATTGTGTCTACTCATACCAGCTCAGTTTTATGTACAGAGATTTGCGAGGACTAAGTTATAAGCGGAAGCGATGACGGATATAGAAGTTAGTCTTAGAAGTAAGCGCGTGTGCTTGTTTGTTTTTATTTTAGAGTGGTTTCAATCGGGAAGTGCCTGTTCCATGATTGTCGATGGTTTTATTGATATACTAGTTGACCCGCGCAACTTCGTCTGCGTCACAATTTTCATTACTGCTCCGCTCCTGTTAGTCTTCCTATAGCCTTCCTCAATAAATGGGCTATCTAACAATGAAAGATTTTTTTTTTCAATTTTTCGTATTTGTCGACGGTTTTTTCGGAGATTAGCGTGTTCAAGCAAACAAACTCTTCAGCTTTATATATTAGTATAGACGTATAGATACTAAGGGCAATAACTTTTCTTTCAGGTACATAAATTATGAATGATTTCAACAACACGTACTTAATTGCACTGAATGACGGATAGATGTTGTCAGTTTTGGAATTTAAGTCTTTGAAGAATCCTCTTTGCTTTAAAGCCCAGTAAGTTTTTAGGTTTATGTATAAGTCGTCATCAGAAGACGTTTGTGGACTGAAAATCACAATTAATCTTAAAACTTGAAAATCATAATTAATCTTAAAAAATTAAAGTTGGAATTAGCTTCTTTAAAATCAGGAAAATATTATCGCTTTTGAAAACTAAATCTAAATCAAAACTATCCCAACTATAGGTATTATAATACATTCGAAACAAAGTTTGTTTACTACGCTTTCACGCATAAATAGCTGAATTGATTTTGTTGTTAAATTTTGGTACGGAGATAGATTGGTCCCGAGAGACGATGCGGAAATCTAAATCAACATACCGCAAAACAACTGCATCAAAACCGCGGGTAAAAGCTGGTTGTGCAATAATTAACACCCAGTCTTAAATTACTTCGGATTTTTTGCGAAAGAGTCACCGCGGCCCTGGAATGCAAAGGGCAAAGCAGGAGGAACACGGATGGGTTTTAGTCAGTAAGAGTCTGACAATCCCTTCTGCTCCGCCCAGAGCAGGAGCAGTCATTTAATGATTACCCATCCTTAAAAAAGTCTTAAATCGCTTTACGCTCCCGCTACCGCCTATCCCTTACACCCTAAGCTCTAAAAGCCAACGGAACGGAGCAGTAAATCAGCGCGCGGCGCCAGCGACCTTCCGCCATGCTTGCTATGTTTATTCATGATATTGCTCATCTAGTGAAAGTGAATCTTTGTTTATATGCGCCATGTTCCACTGTGTTCGTACTGCGGATTTGTGTCGGTGCTGGTAAATTTTGGGCGGATTTTCGGAGTTATTTGAAATTTTTGTTAAAGTGAATTAAACGTATTTTATATACTAAAATAAATAAATAAGACTGACAGTAGCATGGCAGGCTAATTAAGCAATACAAGAATGAATGTAATCAGCCGCATATACGAGTCGGTATGCTTGCATTTTGACATTGCAATCTTATCCATTGTGTGATTTATGCTGTCGAGTATATGATTCTTTAAACATTTGAAGCAATGGATCTGGAATTATATTAGATTATGAATGGAATAGTGATTTTATTACTTACATAATTTTGTTAGTGCCATACTATTCTGCAGCAATCTACTGTCTAACAAATACATATTGTATAAAACATCGTAAACACGACAAAAATATTTCTTCTGCCTCCGTACGAAGCAATGAAGAATAATGTCATCAAACAAGATTTTGTTTATAGAATACTAGCTGTCTCGGCAAACGTTGTTTTGCCACGTAAAAAAATAGCCTAACACCTGTTCTCATACCTACCGAATATATACACAAAATTTCATGAAATCGGTCAAGCCGTTTCGGAGGAGTTCGGTAACAAAACAACGTGACACGAGATTTTTATTTATTAGATTTTAGTACCTACGGTTGTACTTAATCTTAGATCTCAATCACTACGTCCACTTAATTCATGACAAAACTATTGTTTTGATGTTGATACTAACTAGCCGAATACTACGTATCATATTATGTATGCTGTGTCCCTCATTTTGGTATATGGGCAAAGGTCGAGAAAAGCATTAAATATTTTCACATTACCAAACAAATCAGTACATAACCGGCGTAGTTTTAAAACCAATGCAAGAAAAAGATCTAGTTTAGATACGACTAGTCGACGTCACGTGGTTTCACCCGCTTAGTTCCCGTTCCCGTGGGAGTACGTGGATAAAATATAGCCTATGTTACTCCCTGATAATGTAGCTATCCATTGCTGAAAGAATTTTTCAAATCGGAAAGTTTCGGAGCCTATTCATTTCAAACAAACAAATAAAAAATCTTTCCTCTTTATAATATAAGTGTAGATAAGACAATCTAGATACTGACTATTTTAAAATTTCCCACATTTTCCCACGTGCTTTCACCACACCAAAGTACTATACCCCATACACAGCGCAAAAATAATCTCGCAATGCACTGAAAAGATTCCCGCACAATACATGTACCCACTTAACCTATTTTTCGCACAATTGTTGGTCTACTTTAGTACATTTGAATGTAAAACGTTCCATTTCAAGCAGAGACGAAAAAAATGCTTATGCAAAGTGTTATTATTTTTTTTTTACAGTCGCGTAGAATGTTACGTAACTGTTGTTAGGTTAAGGTTGTAGTGCTAGCGATTAGCGGATTGGGTCTTGATTAGTGACCGATTTTGTCGATCTTTAAATTGATTTTTCGAAAAAGGAAAGTAAGCTCGGTGGTCGATGATAAAAACGTTAACATAATGTTGGGTCTCCTAACTTTATCTATGTTAATTTTATGAGTGATTCTGTAACTTAACTAAACGTACAGGAATGCATACATGCATACATGCATGTCAGTTCCGTGATAGTAATTTAATTTCTTGTGAATTAACTCAAACGTTGCAACGTCACAAGCTTTTCAGTTTCACTTTATTTTACACATTTTAATTTTCAATATGTTCTGTCCTACAGCAAGGCCAATTATGAAATTGGTTCACACTTGCCCAAAGCCGGGATTAATGAATCGAAATAATTTGCAGTATAGCATAGAACATTTTTCCGTATATCGACAGCACAATCTTTAAAATCAGATTTAGTTCTAGCTGCACTTTTTTGCAGTATAGCATGGCTTTATGGCTCTACTTCCTCGCTCTCAGTCCGACCTCGCTCGCGGAAGTTTCCCGGGCGGCATTAGGAGCTTCCCAAATATAGGTCGCGCCAGGATTTAGGCGCAGCTTACTGACGGCTGATTTAAATATAGCCCAGGATGAGGGGATGTATCACCCGCTTTATGAGCTACTGGATCTAGTGGACTGGATTTCTAGAGTATTTGGTTTTGGGTGGATTTGTAGGACTTTTCCAGAGATTTCTATGAAGAAAACATAGACAAGAAAACATATTGGAAAGCCGTATTTAAGGACATTACTAATCTATATTTAGGGAAGAAGAGAGGTTCTACTACCTATAGAAGAGGAGAAGCCATGAAGGGAACTTTTTAGTAAACTAGCTTCTGCCAGCGGCTTCGCCCGCGTTGTTCCTAGGGAACATACTCTCGGAATAAAAAGTAGCCTATGTCCTTTCTCAGGCTCTAGACTATCTGTGTATCAAATTTCATTTAAATCGGTTCAGTAGTTTTGGCGTGAAACCGCGACAGACAGGCAGACAGAGTTGCTTTCGCATTTGTAATCCTTACTAATATTATAAATGCGAGAGTAACTCTGTCTGTCTGTCTGCCTGTCGCTGTGTGCTGGCAGAAGCTAGTATTATATATAGTAAGGATAGTAAGGAATATTAGTAAGGATGTTAAAGGCATTAGGTCAGCATTTGTAAATTGCTACTACAAGTATTTTGAACTAAGACGTTTGACAACTTTTAGACTGTTTCAGGATTTTCCATTAATTTATCAAGCAGTAAAATTTAATGACAATGTCGACCAGTATACAAAAGCGGTGTTAAAAACACACGGGGTGTCTGATTAAAATTTTAATCGACTATATAGACATACCAATTCAATTTTATCTATATTAACAAAATACAAATGACAACACTAACAAATTGGTGCGTTAAATTGAAATTCATGTTTAAATTTCATTTTCAATCACAGAATTCCATCCAGATTAACGGCGCAAACGTAATTTATTGAAATACATCATGAGCACAACAAAATGGAGAATCACAAAACCGTTGGTTTGTTTAACATGATAAATCATCTTCATTCCTTTGAATATTCATCTGCAGCGATGTTTTTTGTTTCAATTGGGTACCTGGCTTGGAATGTTAATGGAAGCCCAATTTTCTGTATTGTTTACAGACATCTTTGTTTTCTTGTATTGTCTTATCTAGAGTTTTGGATAGATGTCTGTGGTACGCCGTAAATTGGTTCTTTTAGGGAGATTTTGCGGTCCGAGATTTGTAAGGAAATATTACAGGTTGGTTGGTGATTTTCAGAAATTTGGGTGTCGTTTTGTTAATACAGTATGAATGATTTTGCTTAGGCATTCGTTTATTTAAATAAACATATTAAAAGAAGCCTTATATGCATTATGTATCCTATAACAATAAAGCTGAAGAGTTTGTTTGTTTGAACGTGCTAATCTCTGGAACCACCAGTCGGATTTGGAAAGTTATTTTTGTATATAGATAGCCACATTAATGAGGAAGGCTAAAGGCTTACGGGAACGGGAAAAACGGGAAATGCGAGTACGAACGCGGGCAAAAGCTAGTGAACTAATATTTTTACAACCGCTTGTGAATGTCGAATTTGGAAAAACTGTTTTATAAAGCTAAATTCTTTGACATGCATTCATTCTAAATTCGAGTATGACAAGTTAAGCGTACAATTTATCCTTTTAGAAACCGGGTGATATTTTTTTTTCAAAATCACAAATTATCGTTTTTCCAAACCCTGGGATACAATAAAATATATATTATATACCTACTTACATTTAAACAAATACTCATAAATAGCTAACAGTATTTACGAATGGAAAGCGATTTTCCTTCTCAAGCCGAGACGCTTGCAATCAAAAGAAGTCGGCTAAAGCATCGAAAGTCCCTTATAGCTCGTTGCGACTTCCAAACGACTTTTTACTGGACCCTTTGTCTCTGTCCCTTTGTAGGGTTGTCCCGAATTGGGGGATTATTCTTTTACGAAGTTTTTTAATGATCGACATCTTTGGAAGACGGTTTTTTTGGTTAACGGGTGGATTTTGAAGGAGTTGAATTTATGATGGAAGATGTGTTTAAAGACGTTCAAAGTATAAAAAAGGTATAACAAGGTATAGTATATTGTTGGTGTATATTTGGGGCATACTAGGTACTTGCCTGTGTATCATGAAAGGCTTGGCAGTTTTGTTTCGTATATTAATTCTAAATATTTTAAGTGATTTTGTAGGAGTGGAATTCCCTGCCAGAGTATGTCTTTCCTGATAGCTACAACCTGGGAGTCAGTCAAGAGTGAATGGTCTAGGCAAGCGTGCTCCATCTTTGACCACATCATCGCTTACCATCAGGTGAGATAGTGGTCAAACGCAATGCCAAAAAAAAAATTTCAGGGATTGAAATATATATTTTCTAATTAAGAAATCGCTTTCATGGTTTTGACCTTTTTTGGAAAATTATTTTATCTGATATAATTTTCAGAACGTAGATATAGATTGGTTCACATGTATTCATGGTTTTAAGTTAAGTGATTAACATAGGGGTAAGAAATAATGTTACTTGATGAATAAAGATTTAATTATTATAGAGCTCTTGAAAAGACTTCTTCAGGATCAAGCTCCAGATCTTTCAATTTTCCTTTCCACATTCCGAGCAGCCCTGTCCGCCCTCGTCCGGGCTAGCAGTCGCAATGGCGACAATTTATGTGACGCGCTGACGACGTCTAATTCTACTCGATCTCATTAGACGCGACTAAACGCAACTATTTCACTTAGGACGACTTTTTGTCGGAAAAAGTTGTTCGACTTTTGAAAGCGTCTCCATGTTTTTTTTTTAGACATATTTTACGTATCTTTGGATATTGAGTTCTTGGTTTTAGTGGTGTAACTAAACCATTAAAATAATTTGCAGCCTTATTCACAAACAAAATAAAAAAATATGATTAGTTTAAATATTGATTGACAGATTCTCAATTCAAATTCTCTAATTTTTTTTTCAGCCTTTAGGCAGTTTGTGCTATTCTTATTCGAATTATGAATCTGTTAATCAGTATTTAGAGTTATTATGTGATTTGTTTTTTTTTTTTAATAAGGCTAAAGCCTCAATCGTTACATGATTTACGTAAGTGATAAAAATGGGTATAATAACAGAAAGACTATAAACCAGTGCGCATGTTTTGTTAGGTTACACAGGATTCAAAAAACTTACCTCGTAAATTAAGAGCGGTGCGTTTGAAAAAGCTTTTTGTAATTTCGTTTTCCAAAATCTTTTGTTTTCCCCAGAAATACTAACGACCATTTCATACAAAGACAGATTTACGCCGATTGGGTACAAGAAAAGGGAAAAGCAATTAACACTAACACGACTTTTCCTTTCTTCTCATTTCGTTCGACAACACAAAGAAACTTAGCTAAGACAAGGAAAGAAAATAACGGCTCTATACTAAAGTAAATGACTGTCATAAATACTACATGCATTGACCTAATTAGTGCTGGCAATACAGAGCCAAATTAAAAAAAAAACAAACATTGCATAAGCTCATCAACTACCTACCGTTGTTTATGACAATGTTGCCATAAAAAAATATCCAAACGACACATGAACGTCAAAAACTAATTTACTTGGCAACTCTATAAACTTTATACTTGTATGATTCCGTTAGATAAATTCGTAAATTAAATTTTTTGGACACGCAATGTATTTTGGACTTTATTTTTGTGGAGTTATGACGTAATGTCGCGTGTTTGGGACGTGGGAATTTGGGCCGAGCCTTAAAATAATGCTTGCCCGAAAACTCGGGAATGAAAGGTCATTGCGCTTTGCCCTATGTAGGTCAGAAAGTGAGGGCTGGCTGATTTTTAAGGTTTATTTGTGAATAGATAAATAGTTAATTGTATGAGAATGTTAAGGACATGTCTATTGGGGATACTTCCTCTACTTAAAGATAGCAGTAAAGATTTCAGACGTTTTTTTCTTTTGTTTCTTTAGGGTTTAGTGAGCACAGTGAACGCGCTCAAGGTAAAATACCGGCAAGATGGTCCGACGCCATAAAGAAGGCTGTTGAAGGCAGCATGTACAGAGCGGTCCACGCGGCAGAAGTCCGTATGGCTTGGAGACGCGTCATTTGGAACAATGAAGAATAAGAAGCACAGAGAATACTTACTTACCAGAAGAATACCAGCTATTGTCTTGTAGTTAACAACCAGCAGCTAGCAGTTGTAAGAACGAAAGTTCATTTGAAGCTAATTTTATCTAAGTTTTAGTACAAAAGCAAAAAAGCTCAGCATGAAAGTTGGGTGAAGTGATCTGTCATTCCAATTGGTGCTAAGGATTGACAACTGTGACTCTGTCTAGCACACGAGTCCCAGCATTATGCTGAGCAATAGCCGTGTTGCGCGGATGTGACGCATATCTTCCTAACTCGATCAATATACCGATATAATCGATGATCTTTTTCCAGGATCGAGCGGCTGATTAACTTACTCAACCAGCTGTTTAGTAAAAATAGACAATCGCCATACAACACACGCGATACAGCTATGACCCCAATTAAAATCATATTCATATTAAAACTGCCCCAATTCAAAATGGTGACATATCCTTCGGGGCATTCGTGTCAAACACGTATAATCCCGTCACAATAATTAACATTACTCTATCTAGAAAACAAACATCACGCCGACGCCATTTTGTTAAATAAAAACAAGCGAGTTACTATTTCAGGGGACAGTTAAATAAAATATATTAACCAGCTGGGAGGAATTTGTATAAATTAATAAATGATTGGACTAATTGTTTTACTTGTTTGTTAATTTAATAGGTTAGTTATTTGTTATGGTCATACGGGGTAACGTTTTTAACCCTTGTGCGATATTTTTTTACTTAGTTCTAATCAAGCAGAGTGGTAAGTCTGATATTGAATGTTCACCACCGTCTAAGAATACATCTGTTGAGCCAATGGCAAAAAGCAGGTCGGTTTGCAAACCAGAGACAAACCTAACAAAGCTGTAATAATTCGAACACGGTCACTACACCAGAGGAGATATTTTTACCTTTTTTAAGGATGGGAATACGTCAAATGACTCCTACCGCTCTAGGCGGAGCAGAAGAGAGTGCCAGATTCTTACTGACTAAAACCCATCCGTGTTCCTCCTAATACCCCTTGTGCTCCAGGGCCGCGGTGACTCTTTCGAACAATTTCCGCAACCAATGTACACAGGCATACATACCTATGTATATGTTCAGGTTATTCATAGAGGAGCTCTCGATCTTTGAGGTGACGTGATGGTCCCGGTTGTCATTTGTAAATCTTCGACAGTTTTTACGGATAGTCAGAATAAGCCAGAAAATCTGACACAAGACTTGCCGAGGGGAATTATTTTAACCAGTCTGGATTATGGAAGTAAGATAGGCCGTAGTTCCATGTAAAATACTGGTTTTCAGCTGCATCTGCTTAGAGTCGAAGTCGACCCCAAAATAGATGGGTAAAACGCCAGACAGATTCATAAAACTTTTTTTATATTTGAGACGTGTTTGCTCTTGACTCTTGAGTCAGAGATGACGAAGACAAAGTCTACGATGGTACGAGCTTACCTAGAAGGCGCCTGTTCACTCTAACTTTGGAGAGATTAGGGTTGTAAGCGTTTGGAAACAAGACGCAGGCAGAGAGTTCCACTCCTTTGCTGTGTGCATTATAAAAAACGTTTGGAAACGCTTAGTGCGAATTGGTAGAATAACAACAAGGTAGGGATGGTTGGATGGGATGTCTTTCAGACAATTTTCCCTGTGTGGATACAAATATAATTATATAATGTGATGCAGTAAAAGTCACAGAAATACTCCTCATTTACCACCCCTGTAAGTTGTGACATCTTTGTAGGTCAGCACCCAGTTTACCCAGTTTCAGGATGTTTTTCAGCACAAATGATTTATGTCTCCTAGTTTGTGTACTTGCAGGATTTATTTCTGACAGGTTCTGTTAGCTGATTAAATTAGAAAGGAAAAGTTCTGTTGGAAATTAGCTGTTTTTGGTAGAGATTTGTTTGCCTTGAAAAGTTGGGATTTCAGTTGTATGATTTGTAAGCCTTTTTTAACCGACTTCCAAAAAAGGAGAAGGTTCTCAATTCGGTGGATATCTTTTTTTATGTATGTACACCGATTTCTGTGATTCTTTTTTAGTTCGATGCAGTATACTTGCCATTTGGTCCCATAAAAATTTGATTCAGTTTGGGTGAGTAGTTTTTATTTTATGAGCATTTTTGCTTATTTCAATTTCTGCGTTGACGAATACGTCGTCCAAGTGTCACCATTTCGGAAGTCGGTGTTAAAAACAAAATTAAAAACACCGACTTCCGAAAATAAGGTTATTTTATTCTTTGTAGTGTTTTGTTTGGAAGTCGGTTATTTTTTTTGTAAAAAGTTTTTTTTTTTTCACTTTTAATCTTAGGATTTGTAATCATTAATCAATAGATTTTGTTAGCTTGAACTTAATTAAAATGTTCTTGTCTTACTCGTAGTTACTTTCTAGCATTACAGAAAACTATACCAATATCATCTTATCTTAATTTTGCTCTCTGACCTTGAATGAAATGATTTCCTATCAGCGATAGTGAATTCGCCGTATGGTGTCGGCCGGTGCCGTATGGTGCCCATCCCATCACTCCCCGTGGGTGTCGTAAGACGCGACTAAGAGACTCACCAGAGAATGGGCAGCAGGGTTCTCTGCAAAACGCAACACCATGCACTGCGATCGCCAACCCGCCTGCAAAGTGTGGCGATTATGGCAACCCGGGGGGGTTGCCATAATCGCCCTTTGCGGGAGGCCTATGTCCAGCAGTGGACGTCTTTCGGCTGATATGATGATAGTGAATATCGAGATTCAAGGATGTTAGGAATAGACCCCGGAACTTTTCGGTACTTAGTGGATGTCATGTCCTGTACTTTTTGGACTTTTAGATAACCATTATTTTTAATAGAAAAATAGTTTGTCTAGTCTTCTTGTCTTGGCACAAAGTGCAGTGGTATAAATATTTATTTATAGTACTAGAACACAAGGTTTCTTGTTAGAAATTGTAATCAGAAAAGAACATTGAAAACAGAATCCAAATAAAAAAAAAAACACCGGTAGCACTCCGGGAGTGCCGGCAGAAGTGAAAACTTTAGTATTAACGTTGTGTTTAATTATAAGTACAAAAATACTATCATTTATGAGGTAGAATACAATGTTTATTTATTGCGCTATCGTACACAAATATGACAATTTACATGTTATTATTCATAATATTATATCGTTATTTATTTATATATTACATTAATTTTTATCTCTTAGAAAAATCAACTTTCATCCATAATTTCGTAATTCCGTAATTTCGTATCCTTGGATACGCGTGGCACGCTGTACATAAACACAGACGGACATTCGCGCAAGCGCCCTGTGCCGCCTAAGCGGAGCAGCACACTCAGGCACGGTAGAAAGAGTGGGAGATACTAGTTCCTCTCCCTTCCCCTCGATCTTACGCTTTTTCGCATCACGTGACCCTGACGCGAGTCCGTCTTACGCTTTTTGCGATCAGGTCACGTGACCCTGACGCGAGTTTAAGATTTTATACCCATTACAGAAAAGTGCTCAACGCCGCTAAAGAAGTTTTCACTTCAAAAATTCCCAATGATATCTTGAGCTTAGATAGACTTAAACCTATTTATAAACTAAGTAAATGCGACAAATCGTTGCGACTGGAATCCGAGTTAGCAACAAACTAATAAGTACTGAGTCGTTTCGTTTAGTCGACAGTCGTGTCGCTTTTAGCTATGTGGGCGAACTTAGCGATGCGGGCGAACTTAGCGATGCGGGCGAACTTAGCGATACGAGATTGTCGTTCAATATGGATGTATCAGATTTTAAATATATATTCGAGTGGGCGTTTTCATAGTACTATTTAGTTTTGTTTCAGAATTAAGGCTGCTCTCCGACTGGAATCCGAGTTAGCAACAAACTAATAAGTACTGAGTCGTTTCGTTTAGTCGACAGTCGTGTCGCTTTTAGCTATGTGGGCGAACTTAGCGATGCGGGCGAACTTAGCGATGCGGGCGAACTTAGCGATGCGGGCGAACTTAGCGATACGAGATTGTCGTTCAATATGGATGTATCAGATTTTAAATATATATTCGAGTGGGCGTTTTCATAGTACTATTTAGTTTTGTTTCAGAATTAAGGCTGCTCTCTCGAGAAATGCTTAAAAACGGCATGCAAATGAAGCAACTTTTCGTCGGCATTTACTGAGAAATTACATCTGATTAAAATAGGTAGTAATCTACATGAAATACGTAATTTGGTATAGCCAGAATATATGTATCGGTATCACATAATAAGAAAAAAAATCACCTCCAAATCGTTGAGATGCAACCATTTTACTCCTTCATTTTTTAACAAAAAAAAACAAGTCTAAAAAAATCTACTGCTTTGCAATACAAACGAAAATAACTAGGTTTTTTTTTACTTTTGTAAAATATGCTATTTTTTTATAATAAATTAAAAATGCGGGCAGCGGAGTGGCGCGTAGTATTTCAAAGATTTGTCGTTTAAATATTCGTTTACGCTGTAATAACATTTCCACGAAGCTTAACCATCAATAACTTAGCTTAAACGTTTGGCAAGCAACAAGGCGGGTCCCTAAAACTCCAATATAGGAAGGCCGTACTTTTATGAATGCATGTCTTATCCAAATAGTGAATGCTCCCCGAGCCGTGAAGGCCGGGCCTTCGGCGGCGGGGGCGGAATCCAACTTAAATTGTTGCGCAATCCGAGATCTTAGTCCGCAGTAATGTAGGGAATCTGCCTCGGAAGGGGACACCATGGGGTTTGAGGAGGTTGGGACTGTCCTTTTGAATTTCTTGTGTTGAGTTGATATTCTTTAGTTCTTTTTTTATATATATGTGTGGTGGCCATTGATATATAAAAAACCCAAGATACACACTCAGCATCTAAAAAACGTCCGCAAAAAATAAGCGCAATATGCGCAAGTTTCAAACAGTCTCGCATCGCTCGCCATAGTGCACTGCTTTGTAAAAACAACTTTAAGCGATCCGTTTAAGATTGAATTTGCAAAAAAATTGCGCATTACTTGCCATATTGAACTGCTTTGTAAAAACAATTTTAAGCGATCCGTGTAGGGTTGAATTTGCAAAAAAAAATTGTTTATAGTATAACTTCACACAACTCACATATGACACTTGATACATGTCAGTTTTTGACGACAGTTTCGAGTGTTGCATTTGTTCGAGACTGTGCATCTTGGGTTTTTTTTTGTATATCAATGGTGGTGGCTTTATATACTAATTATGGACTTTATTGGACTTACAAACATTCTTTCCCTTTTTGCATTGAGCTTCTTTTAGGATACACAGGACCTGATAACGGCCCTGATTTACGAGTTGTAAGTCGTAGCTTCAATCCCAGACATGCCATAATTGTAATCGATTTCAGGTTACTAGATTTTTCATGAGAAAACTGTTTATACTCAAACAAATCCAAAGCATGTATAAATGATATTTATTTTGCAAATAGGTTACAAGTAACTCTTTTACACGTCAATTTTTTTTTTCACATATTTATCTAGATGAGGCCGGATGTTTCCTAGCTGACTACCCTGAGAAGAAACACCGAAACAAACTCAGAGGTCATAGTCTCTTTTGAAGTCCATACAATCGCCAATAACATATGAAAAATATGTAGGTTAACGTCTGAGGTGGCCTTTTGAGGAAAGCACCACGCAGGTTTGAGTGGGTATCTAAAATCTACCACCACACTGGGCTCGCGTGGTAGATGACTGGACAGGGCTGTCAGAGAGAGAGAACGTCTATGTTTCGACAGTAAGAAAATTATAGGCCAATAACTCTGTAGGCCAGTCACCGTGGACACTTGGACAGATTAAACTTTTTGAAGTGAAAACTTCTTTAGCGGCGTTGAGCACTTTTTCTGTAATGGGTATAAAATCTTAAACTCGCGTCAGGACACGTGACCTGATCGAAAAAGCGTAAGACGGACTCGCGTCAGGGTCACGTGATGCTGATCGAAAAAGCGTAAGATCGAGGGGAAGGAGAGGAACTAGTATCTCCCACTCTTTCTACCGTGCCTGAGTGTGCTGCTCCGCTTAGGCGGCACAGGGCGCTTGCGCGAATGTCCGTCTGTGTTTATGTACAGCGTGCCACGCGTATCCAAGGTTACGAAATTACGGAATTACGAAATTATGGATGAAAGTTGATTTTTCTAAGAGATAAAAATTAATGTAATATATAAATAAATAACGATATAATATTATGAATAATAACATGTAAATTGTCATATTTGTGTACGATAGCGCAATAAATAAACATTGTATTCTACCTCATAAATGATAGTATTTTTGTACTTATAATTAAACACAACGTTAATACTAAAGTTTTCACTTCTGCCGGCACTCCCGGAGTGCTACCGGTGTTTTTTTTTTTAATATCAATATTTTTGCTCAAATAATTTTGCGTATCCTGTATGGTATCCACCATTTCCTATTCTCATGGGCACCCTACAAAACCCTGAGGCCATCGGGCGGCACATCGGCATGCGATACTGAAAATAAGTTCAGTCTCCACAGTTTTGTGTCGAAGCATTGAAAGCAGGCTCTCGTCTTTCGGCTCTCGGCACTCGGCACTCGGCACTCGGCTCCCGGGCTCTCAATGGCAAATGTTTGCAGTTTGTCTGGCGTTAGTTTTGTCTCTATTAGGTTTTGTCTCGTTTTAAAGTGTTTTAAAAAGAACTTCAAGCTTTTAGACTTTTTAATACATTTGCCCGCAGCTTCGCTCGTGTTTTTGTTTTATTTTCGCCATCTGCAGGGTTCCATTTATTAATGTACAACAATTCATCAAATTCGGTTCAGACATTTAGGTGTCTTCTTCTTATGTGTGGGCAGTAAGGTCTACACGACCCCACACACCCTAGTGTCAGAGTTCTAAACCGCCTCGCGGGCTTCTAACATGGTTTATTTGACGACCGCCATTTGGCGGCCGGGACCACCGGCTTATACGTGCCTTCCAAAGCACGGAATCATCTTTTTATCATACAATCAGGTGATTCAAGCCTACAATGTCCTAGCCAAACTGGAAACAACTTTACAAAGTATGCTTTCCGTGGGAATCGAACCCACGACCACCGGGTCACAAGGCAAATGTCTAAACCACTCGACCACGGAGGCTTTAGGTGTGAAAGCGTAACAAAAAAACAAATTCAAACAATATATTAGTGAGGATTAATCTGCAAGAAAACTGTAAACGTATTAAAAGTTGGTAAACAAAACTGAATTTTAAAAACTGAGCAATACTTATAGAAATATTTCTTCTTTTTGCTTCGTTGAAACTTTCAAACTGAACTCGGGGGAAAGAAAAAATCGCTTGAGTTTCTTTGCAAGTTAGGAAAAGTCGCCTACGCTTTACTTACTATAGTTTTGCTAATATATCAGATATTCAGTATTAAAAAAACTTTTTTACAAAAAATACAGCCGACTTCCGAGAGCAAAACAGTACAAAGTATTAAATAACTTTAATTTTAGAAGTCGGTGTTTTCGGTTATTTTTTCGTTGTTTGACATCGACTTCCGAAATTAAAGTTATTTTATACTTTGTAGTGTTTTGTATTTGGAAGTCGGTTGTATTTTTTTTTAAAACGTTTTTTATTTTTCACTTTTTAGTGGGATCTCATCATTAGATTCTAATTTATACCTTCCATCATCAGCATAGCAACATGAGATTATGATTATCAGGCACAAATATCTGAATTACGTTAGAAAGTTTATGAAAAATATTGTATTTGTCTATAGAATTTGAGGGTTTCCCTCGATTTTCATGGGATCTGACTTGGTGAAAATCGGAAAGTATATCCTTTCAAATAAAATAAGATTTTTTCAAATCGGTTCATAAATGATGGAGTTATGAGGTAATAAAAACATAAAAAATACAACCGAATTGGGAACCTCCTCCTTTTTTGAAGTCGGTTAAGAAAATAATACTTTTTCATAAGGATAGATGATGATGATGAAAATAATGAGCATACACAATTGAGGTCATTCAAACTCATAATTAGGTTAACTTCAACATTTATATTCCCCTGAAAATGCCAAATGAATTCAGAAAATCTATGAGCGGATAAAAATCAATTGGATTCTTCAAGTTAGGCGCACAGCCAAGTTCTTAATAGCGGTTTGATATGCACATAAATTTTCGCGGCAAAGTTCTGAGATAGTGAAATGGAGGGAAAGGGAGGCTGTATTAAGATGTATGGTCCTTTTCTTTCGGTACCAGGAGTCAAGATATAAATAGAAAGTAACGCTGTAGTATTATTCTGTAGTGTATAGAGAAGGAAGAGTTTTTAGGTTAAACACTTGAAGTCTATCAAAGACAAGTAAAAGCAAGTGGTACAAATAAAAAAATGAGGATAAGATTTTATTTAAGAAAGAATTTCTTTCATAAAGTACCCATTAAGTACCAACCTAATTTCGAAACGGTAAACAAATATTTTTATCACAACGGAAAATTCGCAACTCATTTTCCGAATACCGTAGCGAAAGAATGTAAAAAATGCTAATTGTTACAAACTCCAAACTTGGTTAAAAATTCAGAGTGAACTTGGCTCGAACTCTACTATGCACGATAACGCAGACATTTTTATTGTTATGTTAAAAGTTTGGGCACCAATGACATAATTTCTTTGAAATTGGGTTTCATTGCTCTGTGCCAGTGTTTTATTGAAAACAATGTAAATATTCCGAAAGAGAAGCACTTCTGTTTATTTTTCCTTTACTTTTACAGATTTCTGTTGAGCTGTTTTATTTTTTTTGTGAACGTTTTAGCGATTCAGTGACCCAGTTTAACGGGTCGTGGAAAAATAATTGAGTTGAATATTTCACAATTTAAAAAGCATGGTCATTGCATGGCAACGGAATAAAGAATTGGTTGCAACTGTTTCGAATCGCAGATTATTATTTAAAAAAGAATTTCAAACTTAATCGTAGACGAATGCGTCAAAGATTTTTTTACATATTCCAAAAACTGTTTGAAAAACCAAACAGTGCTGCCAAAACTAAAAAAAAAAATATACTCTCCAAACAGATTCAAATATCGAAAATATTTTACTTCAAAAACGTTTCACGAGTAGTAAGAAAATGGCTTTTTACAGTCGAAACTTTACCTTTGAGCGCATCGAGTGTCATTCTACGGTCAATATTTCCTGCAATTCCATTTCGTAGCGGTTCCGATTGCGGCGATGCGATGAAAAAACCTTTATCGGTTCAAACTTGAGTTTGAATTTCAGAAAAACGAACATTCGAATAAGTGTTCGGCGCGTTTAGGCGTGGTTTTTAAAATGTTTACGGGATCTAGTTTATTTTTGTTGATTTTTTAGGAAATGTTTTTCAGATTTAACCCTATTTTTATGTTATTTTCTCAACTCGACTGAATCAAACCACTTTACAGTTTCTTCCTGACATTATTCAAGGGTTTTTATCCGTTGTAGAATCATTTCCCTTGAAAAGGAAGCTCTTATAATTGAGAATTTTCTGACGAACAAAAGTCTGCATGCATCCTTTGATGACACATGATGGCACAAAATAAATAACCCTAAAATGAATGGCGGGTGTAAAAATGAAATGGACATTTCGAATTCAGAAATATATTTTCGAAATTCAGATTCGTATTTCGAGCCGATGGAACGGAAGTGACGGGAAATCTGCGATCGGAACGGGTTGGCCGGCCATTGTCTTCCGGAAACGAATGGCGCGTGAGGGTTGGCAAAATTGGTATGACCGGAAATAGTGCGTGTGACCAATGCAGCGCATTAAATTACTTTTTCATTTAGGTTTCGTATGAACCTGGTAAACAGGAAAATTTCTTTAGATTATGCTTTGGCTTATTATTATCTACATAATGATACAGATTGGCAGTTTCGTTCTGAAAAACTTCTGAACTTAGCACTCCGTTAAGCAGATTCTTGATTATAAGCCTCTTTAGTTTATTTTTTTGGAATCAGTTGCTTAACAGCTGCTAAACAGCAAGACTGATTTAAAACGGTCACTAAAAGCGAGGTGCTCAAGAAAAAAAAAGTTTAAAACCAAAAGACAAATGAAAGCAGCCATTTATTTAAAGCCGACTAACGACCGCCACTATTTTTCACCCACACTTAGATGTAATTAGGAACGTCGCAATGCGCAAGTTTGTGCTATAAAATACTTTCTCTCATCGGGTAATGGATCGTGGTGCTCGTGCTTTTCGGCCAGTCATCGTGTGAGGCATGTGTTTTTGTTATGTTGGTAGTAAATTGGAGGTGTGTTGGTAGGATGGCAGTACTGTGTGTGTGTGAAAGTGAACTTGAAGAAGTAGGGTTGTGTGGGTGTTTTGTTGCTAGTATTTTTCATTGTTAAAAGTTGTTGGACTAACTTGTAAAAAAAAAAATATCACAGAGGTCATCTGGTAGGTATGGTTTCCGGCATTAAAAAAAGTTTTTTTTTTTTTTGTTCTCCTACACAATCATTTATTTATCATTTCTTTGCATTATTGTATTAGCAAAGTATACACAATAAAGCAGCCTTCTTTTTTTTTTCTTTTCTTAGTTACTTGAAACCATAGTTTTGTATAACGTAGAAGCATTTTTCAATTTTTTGTAAATGTGAGCACTATGGAGCCATTTAAATATGTAATTATAGATTTCGTTATTAAATTAGTTTGACATGAACGAGCGTGGCAGTTGAGAGCTTGTCATGCTCACACAAATGTTTTGCTGATGGTGGCGCGTGTTTTGGATCATTTGATTCCCTTCAAAATGGTTGAGTTAGATGGTGCTGATGCACGCGTCATGTTCGTGAACGGGCGCCGTCAGTTGAAACTGGTCATCTCTTACCTGCCACTGGCTTATTTTAATCTGTACCTGCATTTTGAATTGTTTATCTGTTTTCTTGTTCTTTGCATTGTCCTCACATATAGAAGCAATCAATGTTAATGTTAACAAGAATTTTGTAACACATCACATGGTTTAAAAGAGTGTCCGTGGAGTTTCTTGCACGTTCTTCTCCATAGAGATCTACGCTTTGGAACGTGCAAATAGCTTCATGTTTTTGACTGACCGACGTTGACAATTCAAAAGTGCCTGTAAATGGTTTATTTGAAATATACGATTTGATTGAAAAAAAAATAACAAGTAATAAAGAAAAAGAGTTTATTTGCGCCGCATTGGTATCACAAACGAAAATCAAAATTTGTATTAACGAAAATTTATCATACAAAATCTTTAAAAATTAGTTTATGAAGCAATTTGTGAAGTGGCAATAATTTATAGTCACAACTAGTGTTAAAATTCGATTAGCCCATGTATAACGGATAGAGAAAAGTGAAAAACTAAAAAAAAAGATTTTTCTCTTATCAGGTTGCTTAAAATAAGGCTTCCGTTAACCTTCAAGTTACAAAATGCCAACAAAAACCTTAGAGCCATGCCCCCCCATATATTTAGTATGAAGCGAGCCGGGACAATCGGGCCATTATCTGCAGGCAGAGGGTTAATGGGCCAAACTGGACTTGTTCACAAAGATAGCAAGGGACTTGCGGGGAGCACTGTCTTCGGCGTATAACGGGACGGTTAAGTGTGGGGGTACTTTAGATCTGCTGAGTTTTTGCCGGTGGAGGATGAATTGTCTTGTAATGTTGGTTCTGCACTAGTCATTTGAGGGTTATGAGGGAGTTTGAATTGTCCGACGGCATTCAAGCTAAGTAAAAAAATATATCCTTTTAGATAGGTTCGCATTTGACCACAATTTCACCTGATCGAAAGCGATGATGTGGTCGACTCGCCTTGAAGTTACCTATTCACTCTTATATTATTTGCGTCGTAGTTCTTTAATCGACGAAACAACGGAGGAGGTTCGCAAGTCGACCCGTATATATATATATATTTAATGTATGACCACGCATAGCTTTTTATAGAGTAGTCCGATTTTGGTAGTTGCGAGAGGCGCCGTCTCAAAATTACTTAGGTATAGGTACTTACATTAGTTAAATAACTTAGTTATTAAGGTTAAATAAAAGAGGTTTATTATTGTTTGCTTTTCAGATTTTTCGGCGGTTTAATTTTTTTATTAAAAAGTTTTTCTTTTAAAAGTCCTGACAAAAAGGCAACTATTTCAATAAGCGTATATTTTAAGTACACGTGGTTCCTGAATATATTTAAGGATTTGGTTATTGTTCCAATTCTTTTTAATATTATTCTTTTGCAAAACCGTGAGCCCATTTCTTTTATGTTTTAAAAACAAATATCCCTCCTGCTTAAGATTTACCACAGACACCGTTATCACGAGGCAATAATTCAACGATGACAATAAAAAGCCTGGCTTTTATACCACATAAACAAAAATCGTCAAATAAAGACATCGGGGGCGTTCGGAGGAGTTCGGGTGACGTCGGCGTCAACCACGCGGAATTGTGATAACCCAACGATGGGTAAGGGATGAAAGCATTGAAATTGTTTAGAAAGGTGTGACTAAAACAAGGATTTATGTAAGAATATTATAATGTATAGTCTTCTTTGATTTATGGCGAGTAGGCATTTGTTATATGCCAAACCCCTTTGAGGAAAATATCTAGGGGGCACGGCAGTGCCCCCGCCAAGATGAGCCAAATGAAGCTTTTCCTGAAACTTTTTGTCGTATAATCGAACCCTTAAATTTAACATGTTTTTATGACATAAGCTGCTTAGGTGACTACTTAAGGCACTCATATCAACTTGGAAGGGGGGGGGGGGGTTAAAATGACCAAAAAAGTTTGACGTGTAAAAGTGTTATGTTTAACCTATTTACAGAATAAATATAATTTATCACCGTATCACCGCGGTTCGATCGTGGCTAATCCTGAGGCGAGGCGATTACGTTACAATTCCGATTAGTAGGGAGTTCCATACAAAGAATACGGCACGGTTCGAGATGATACGGTGACGATCCCTTTCAGAGATGATGTGTGCAATGTCCTTTATAATTAGTGTTCATAGATGCCTAAACAGAACCTGGAGCAGCCATTTTCAACGACTTCGTCAATGAACGAAACCACTGTCTTGAATTTAATAAATAAAGTAAGTTTTAATTTTAAAATCTTTCGTTTTATTTAAAATAAAACTTACTTAAAAGAAAAATAAATAACTGTAACGCAAAATAGACAACCCTATACCACCATCATCGAAGGGAAACCATGGCAAACCAACAGTGTGGTGGATATTGCCGTCTATGTAGCAATAATCGTAAAACGCGGCACTAGTAAACACGCAATGTATTGGAAACAGGAGATTAGTACCGATGCAAGGACTTACGCATCGTTGTTAGGTTGCAGTGAAACGGTCGTGGAACATACCTGGAACAAGAGAAGGAATTATAAGCAAGTATAAAAATAAAATAATGTCGGAAAAGTTAGTATGTAGCTTACTTTCCGCGAGCATTTGAGGGTTAATTTCCCGTCTTATGAGTATAATACCGAATTTTCGATAATCCATAAAATAAAACCTTAAAATTTGTAAACATTTGCTGTGTTTAAAAAAACCCGACTGCAAAAAAGGCAACTTATATTATTATTATTATTTATTTGTTCATCAGATTACAAGATCCATTGTGGTTAGTAACAGTATGAGCTTATTAACTATGTTAGTAGGAAAAATTATTCGAATAATAATGTCAATTGAAAATTTTTGAATAATAATGTCAATTGAAAATTTTGATAAATAGATATTTATAAGCAATGCACTAAAAATACCGAAACAATTGTAATCCACTTCTAATTTCCTTCATTTTGAAACTCTACTCGACAAGTTTGGTTAAAAAAAATAACGAATTACAATTTAGCGCCAAAAATCTGCCTTTTTAACTGTTTTTTTTTTACACATCTAAAACTTGGGTTTTTGAGACAAATCTTACGAAAAACATAACCCTTCCTGAGCAGTCGGGTAAAAATACTTGCATAGCTATGGCGACACATCCTATTCAGAAAAGTTTAACTTAAAATCAAAACAAACGTAAAAGCATAATTCGAAAGTTTCCCAGTTAAAAGTAGCAACACAACAAACACCGAAAAAAAAGAACTCCTAATCCATTGAAAATCTCATAATGATACCCACAATAACATTGCCAGGAGCAATGCGAAAATATTAAAAATTCCCAAGTAAAAGAAAACAAGACAGCCTGAGGGTAGAATGTAACAATATCACAGTTATCTAATACCCATAATATTGTAACATGTCAAACTTCTCAGATATGGCGTTCTATGGCGCTTTATGGCATTCTGGCTCCCCTGCCAGTGTTTTTCGCAAAGTCGTCAGTTTTTTTT
The DNA here is from genome assembly GCA_947578705.1 of Lacanobia wlatinum. Classification (NCBI taxonomy): domain Eukaryota; kingdom Metazoa; phylum Arthropoda; class Insecta; order Lepidoptera; family Noctuidae; genus Lacanobia; species Lacanobia wlatinum. The sequence continues at coordinate 23,700,774 of OX388034.1, forward strand.
TTTCGCTGTTTCTTATGGCGTTCTTTTCGGCGCCGCAGGCAGGGGGTTAGAATTTGAGGTTATGGAAATATTTTTGTTTTGAAGTGTATTTGATATGATGGTGTCAGTGCAGTGGTGTCAGTAGTGAAATATTTTAAGAGGTGCTTTGGGATTGCCATAATTATGTGACAGTATAACTTTTATTTTTGAAAGGGCTAGTAATTGGTTATTAAATAGTTATAAACCTGTCATAAGGGCTGGAAAAAGTCAGGATATTAATCCATTTTCTTTAATTTGAATACACTTAATTCTTATAGCTGCTTTAATAAATACTTAACTAACTATACCTATACACTGATTAACACAAAATTATGTACAATCGCGTATAGAAACAAAATAAATCATTGGGCATCAAAACAATAATTCACATCGCTGTCAATGGCAAAAGTGCCCAGAACACTGGCAGCATTGCCGCGTTGAATGGCAATGCTGATTCTTTGGCCGAAAAAAAGCTCAGCCCGGTCACGTGAACAGTCGAGAAGTTGTTTGCTAATATGCTTAATTCAATATATACTATTGATAAACCTATCTGTAGGCAATGTTATTCAACAAAAGGTGGACGTATGGAACCCAAAAATATGGAAAAGAATAAAAATCAATATTATAGCTATGTGTGTTAATAATACCATATCAAGGAAAAAAATTCTATGTATTTATAAATCAAAGGACTCACAAAACACATCATTAGGCAAAACATCGTCGCAAATTATTATAATACAGCAAAACATTTCCAAGTCTACAAAGAGAATAGAAATTCCAAATAACTGCGAAAGAAAATGTACAAGATATTCATGTTTAAGATGTATCCGAACTACGCAGAAAAAACTCATTTTAAGATCAACGTTCCATCATTTAAGAATGAACTCTGTAACTTAAGTCGTAGAGTAGAAAATTGAAGTAGTGTTTGAAATATTTTTTGTTCTGAATGAAATTGTGCAAAGCGTTATAGAACAATGGTTTCAAGAATGGTGGGTATAAGTTGAGTAAAATATTTTGTATCTTCTGTGTGATGGATTTGGTGTGTGGGTCTTTCCTAGATTATTGTAATGGAAAAGTAATGCTTTCAACATACAGAGAAATGAAGAAAGTTGTGAAATGATTTTAGGCTGTGTTGTCCTCTCAAAATTCATCATCATCATCATATCAGCCGAAAGACGTCCACTGCTGGACATAGGCCTCCCCCAAGCGTCGCCACAACGACCGGTCTTGTGCCTCTCAAAATTACGTATTCTGAATGATTTTTGCATCACTATCATCTTATAGTTTTCGTTGATCATAGCAGTCGTTACTTATTCAAAGTCAGAAGTCAGAAAATCTGACAGCTAGACTTGCTAGGGGCATCGTGCTCAGTAGGTACCTACCTACATGGATTGTAGAAGTCATGACTGTAAGCAGTTGCTTTATGTTAAATAATAATGGTATTCAACTTCATACACTTTAAATACAATACAGGTTAAACTGGAAGCCGGACCCCAACATAAATGGGAAAAGGCTAGACAGATTAGTAACAGAAACAGGTCCGAATTTCAGTATAGATATTTAAATTAAACCAAAAGACCATCCACCGTCTTCTGCATTAAGAATTTGAAGTTGAGTATTCGTCAAAACTGCCGCTTGAAAACCTGACAAAATTTTGAAGTAAAAACCTTTATACAAAAAATAACTTTAGGTAATTTCGGAAGTCGGTGTTTTTTATGTTTCTTCGTATTTTAACACCGACTTCCGAAATTAATTAAAGTATTTTTTTTCTAAAAAGGTTTATTATTTTTTGCTTTTCAGTTTTTTCGGAGGTTTTTTTTTTTGTTAAAAAGTTTTTATTTTATACTTTTTTGTGGCTATAATCTACTACTTAATACATGTTTATTTTTTATTACTTTTAAAATAGCTAACTATCTTACTTTAGCTATTAAGTAGATTACCTAAATAAGTACTTTTTATGTAAAATATCGATTGTACACTGTACGGCCAATTAAATCGACCTACTTATTATGACTTAACAATTTACCGTAATACGTATTGTAACGAAGGAAAATCTTTTATGAGACGACGTAATACGGTCAATCGTCTGTAATGAGCCCAATTGAGGTATTATTGGAAAAATTACGTCGAAATATATTCTTCGGAAAATGATATGAAATAATAAAGCTTATTTCGGTCTTCTTTCGCATGAGGAAATTACGATGACTTGAATGTCTATGCTAATATTTAAACTCTCTGGCTGTTAAGTCTTATTCTACCTAGATATTTACCTAACAAGATTTAAAGAGTAACATAAATTAAAAAAAAATAAGCAATAAAAGGACCCCAGCGCTTATTTCTTTTAGTCAGAAAGATAATACAGGAAAGCACGGTAAGTGACACTGTAATTGCGCTTCACTTGTTTTTATTATATTTGGAAACAATAAAATTTACACTTTTAGATTTTCAAGCCTTCATTTGATCGTTTTAATAATATATACACTTAGCAGCTTTTCTTAATAGTATAACGCTCAGCTTTCTAAACTTTTAACTGAATTTTATTTCAAAGAACTGTTTAAGTTGTTGACCTATCATTCCCTAAATTAAAACACCTATCTATTCATTAACTTTTACGCCCGCATCAGCGTGGAAGTGACATTTGTCTACCCAAGCGTGAACGTGGATGAAAAGGCCAGCTTTACAGATAAATTCACGAGCATCTATTTTTAAAAGACACCGTCAAACGGAACACACATGACTAGCAGACAAGTAAACTTCAACCTTAAGACAAGTCGCATAAAGTTTAAACTTGAATGTAGTGTGTTCTTCACTTCACAGGCAAAGATTTAATTTGTCCAACTAGATTACAGCATTGTTTCCGACCAACACATGTATTTCTGAAATGAGGGTAGAGTAAAAAACCCAATTTGAGTCGCCTCGCTTCACGATAAAGTGCTTCATTTATATTTTTTAATTCTATTTCCTTGTGAATGGGGTTAATTTTATGCTCGCCAGTGTATTCGTCTGGAATGGAATCGTAAATATTGTGAACTGGAGTGCATGATGATTCACCGGATTCTCGTATGTTAAATTAAATTCTTTCGTTTCTGTTTTTTCGCGCGTGATTTCAGTTCATTTGGATAGTCCAGATTTTTGATAGAGTTTCGATTTTATAGTTGAGTGAAATGCTTCAAATAGGTCTTTTTTGTGAACGCTCGTACAATGGTAAATATTGCATTTTTTAAAAGCATTACTTTTAGGCTTTGTGTCTGGTTTATTAAAAAATCACGGGTTACGCTCGACGGCTATACCGTTGATTTTGCTGTCACGTCGTTTTTTCAGTGGTCCATTTCGTTTCCTTTACTCATTGAATTTATATTTTTTTGAAATATTGTCATCTTAGATGAGGTTCTCGATTGTTTCTCCCATAGAATTCGTTTTGGATCATGCAATAGCTTCATATTTTTGACTAACAGACCGACTCCTTGCTATTTGCATTTAAAAAACTTTAGTTTTGAGTTTGGTTGATTTTAAGGTAAATTTTTAGGGTTCCGCACTCAAAGAGTAACCAACGGAACCCTACTACTAAGCCTCCGCTGTCCATCCGTCTGCCTGTCAGTGGCCTGTATTTCAAGAACCGTAATAGGTAGACAGTTGAAATTTTCTCAGAGTGTGTATTTCTATTACCGCTAGAACAGCAAATAATGAGAGAGGGCTCCCATACAACAAACGTGTTTTTTTTTTCGGTTTATGGTACGGAACCCTTCGTGTACGAGTTCGACTCGCACTTGACTTGTTTTTTTTGCTCATCTTTTAATTAAGCCCCAAGCCACACACCATGAGCAACTCTAAACATCAAAGTCCACCGCCACTAACAACACACACACCCGAAAAACATCGGAAATCGTGATTCACCGACCGTTTTAATGACCACAGTCCGTAAGTAGTCCTCTTAAGTCCAAGACGCTCCTAATGCCTCACTCAGATCATCCACAACATTAAATGTACGTAATTCTGGGGGATGGACATGGAAAGGGCGGGGAAGTACTTTCGATTGAGGGTCTTGGAGATGTACCCTTGTGTTGTGGTGGTGAAGATGCTAGGAAGGTCGTTAAAGAATTTTGGGGTATTTGAGTGTCTATATCATGACGTTGTATTTTTATATTTTAACATCACTTGCATACTGATAATTTGTTAGGTCTGTGTTGTACTCGTGTTTGAAAATGAAAATCCAAATAAATTAATTTATCTTATTCTTTTAGGCTAGAAGCGGATTAAGCTAGTTTAAGCTCGTGAGAAAATAAAAAATATTATATTTTAATATTTTATTTTGTAGTTATATTTTTGATTTTTTCAATGCTTACATTGCGAGAAGAAATAATTTGCTTAGTAAGATTTTGAAATCACCACAAGACTTAGAAGAGAGAAATTAGCATAAGACCTGCTCATTTAACTAAGAAAGGATTTTTGAAAATCATTCCTGAAGGAGATGAACATATGAAAGTTCGTTATTTTTATAATAAGATAGGAAATACAAAAAATACTGCTGATCTTCATGACAACAACAAAACGTGACGTCATTTTGTTTACCACGGAAGTAACAAATATGCCATCTTTAGTACAAGGCATTCACTTTCAGCAACGTTTTAGGAAGTTGGACATGAGCCAAAACATCATAGTAAGATTGATAGTATAAGTATATCCATAGTAAATATACATACAAGGTCGTAACTCATGTAAGGAGGATGTATCACACATGATACATAAGCTAATATTGTTACAGAAGACAACGCTAAGACGCTCACCAAAGCTGCGGTCACGGCACACCCAACTTGAGAGCACCATTGTAACAAGACCCATTTCCTAGAAACAATCTCCATCAAAGCTTTACTAAATTAACTTAACAAGGGAGGAATGGAAGGCCAAGTCATACTGGCTGTTACGAAGACATGACCACTTGAAGGAACCTTATTTGAAACTCAAGCAGAGGCTATTTAATCAAGACCCTTCGTTTAATGCAAATATAAGGATTCGCAATATCTTAGAGAATTGGTTGGTGAATTTTATCTAGCCAGTGTAGCTAGAACTGTAAATGTTAGTAATGTTGAAGGTTTGAGAGGTTTTTGATTTTGGTTGTGGCATAATAGATTACCTTCAATAAATAAGTAGCATTAGCATTATGTCTGAATGATGGTGGAGCTTCATCTGAGCCGATTTTGGTGGAATTTGGGTTTGAATCGGAGTGGAGTGTATTAATTAGTCATGTTGTGTAATGGTGCTTGTCTATATTAATTACTGCGTGGATTTTATAATGGATGGTACAATGGCTTTTAATTTTGGATGAGGTATTTGCGTGTATTGTGTGTAGAGTGGTTATTATTATTTGAAGGGTAGATTATAAGAGGATTTCTTGTGGTAGGAAAGGAATTGTTACATTGTATGCATCGGTACCGCTTATTTATTTATTGAAAAGACTGAAGCATTTGGTTTATTTACTGTTTTTGTTAAGGAGACCAATATAATTTTCGCTAAACCTATTAATGGTAGTTAGATTGACAAAATATAAATTTTACACCCAAAATACGTGTTTATATGTAATTAAACAACTCTTTTGCACAAACTTAATTTTATAGTTACAGTAGCTGTCTTATTGCTGACAGCGAAATCAACCAGAATATTTTTGAATGGACTGAAAGAACATTCTAATGATTTTAATCTCATCATTACACATTATCCTGAAAAACAAACACGAAATCTTAAACAAGATTCCACTGAAACGAATTTAGGCCACATTATTATTAATAGTATCAAATAGAATATAACAACGTTAAACAATAGAGCAGCCAACGTACATGTGCCTCTTGTTGCCGAGTGAAATTAAGCCTTACATAGAGCTCACTCTCCATGATAATTACGAAATAACTACTGCATGGAGTTTGTAATTGAAACCGACGCGACGAGCTCTACGTCTAGTGCACAGGACAGGAGTAGAGATGATAGAGCTGATTTAATTTGGCAGCTGCTTTGTGAAATGTTTGGCTTTTTCTGTTTTGTTTTAATGAGAACCTTTGAGGATTTGGCAGAGGTGAACTATAGAGTTATCCATAAAGTTGTTAACGCATTGAAACGATAATAACAAGGAATTAAATGCTGTTATTCGGACTGAAAAACTTACAATGGGTTATTACTTTTTATAATATTATCGTACGTACGTCTACCATTCATGATCCCCTGGATCATGAATGGTAGCCTTGTTCAAACAGCCATAGAAGAGAAGAGTCTTATTTTTTTAATAACATCTAAGCTGGATTAGAATATATTGGCCAAACAAATTAACGTCTTGTAACGAAAACTACATATATTCTAAAAGAGCATTAACGATTTCAAAATATGGAAAGAGATACAGCCAACATTGATAACACCTTTGAAAAAAACAGCTCCTAGAAAAAAATATCACATATTGAAATGGACAGCACTCACTTAAATAACTTCTTGGGTGAAGAAGAAAATAGCAAGTACAAACAAAATACTACAAATAATTCGTAAATTATAAACATGTTTCAAGTCCATAGACTAATCATAAAGTGACAATGTCCACTTAAACAACACCTAAAAAAAATCATCACCTACAAACGAAATAGTACGACTAATTCGTGAACTACATGTAAACATATTGATAATACACAGACGAGTATCCATCGTCATCCAACGTAACAAATCTCCATGAGGACCAGAAGGCCAGACACACTCGACGCTTGACGGCACTTTGAACTGCACGGGTTAATTAGCACCTTAAGTGGCAATCCGCTTTTTGCCATCCCTAGCTAGTTACACGAAGTGCCAAGTGGGTTAGATGTTACAGCTGTTATAGATGTGTTGGAGTTAAGCTTTGTGCGATTTTAAGCATTGGAAAGGATAGAAATGTTATCATCAAAGACGTAGATAAGGAACTAGGAAAATTGGTATTGCGGATGATATTGACTGTGATAGAAAAACATTACATTGGTAAAGTATTGAAGTTATACAATTGGTGAAATTTTTCTAAATAAGTAATCAACTGGCGTATATTCTTACAGAAATGTACACATTTGAAAGAAGGGAATACATTGTAGCTGTAATTTTTTCTTTTAAAGCTATTATGATGTTAAATACGACATGGTAAGTTTTGAAGTAATGTCAATACATAAATATTGTTTTCGTTTTAATCATATTTATTATTCTCCTTAAATTGGAAAAAGTGACGAGACAAATAAGGTGGATAAGCTGCAGGATTTTATATCGAAACTCATAATGTTATTTACGAAACATTTCACGACAATCGCTCACAACTAAATCCAATAAAACACGCACTCCCAACGTGCCAGACAAAACAATAAAAAAACCCACTCTAGCTACATTACCACAAAAAGGAAAATCAAATAAAAGCAAACCTTGAAATCTCAGCATCGTGTAAATCAGTTTGGTGGTCAAATTAATTCATTTCCTGGTAGAAGGGGGGAGCACGCGCGATGTACGTGATGGCCGACCAAACAGATGGTCTGCAATGGATGCTATGAATGTAAGAGTTTTTGTAGCAGACGTGTTCTTTTTTGTTTTGTTAGAACATGTGACGAAAACAATGGATGCAGTGGGACCACATCAGGCTATCCCATGCATGCAGAGTGCAGTGATGTGTTCGGTGTACGAGGACGTTGCAGTTAAAATGTGCAGCAGAGATACGTTGTCGTTTTTGTGAGACTTGATTTGGTAATGTTTTTGAAATAAGCGTTTGAGCGGATTAATCACGTCTTAAATAAATAATTTTGTGTTGTTATTCAGTTTTATATCACCGTTTCTATTTTTTATTTTCAAGGAAATAGTAGTCACTTGAAAGTATGAGGTGACCATAAACTTGTATGACTTGTAAACTGTAACTAACTGTTACGTGTTCCTCAAGGCAGCTACTAGGTCCCATTCCTTTCCATCCATCAGTTGGTAGAAAAGCCTGATTTACGAGCGAACCAACTTTATATTACGTCTTAAACGACGCCAATAAAAAGTTGTGCTATAAACGACAAAGCTGGGGCACTTATAGCGTATACTTTTTTATTGCCCGACCGGTATACATAGTAAAACAATTCGCTGAGAAAGTGGGGGACAGGAAAATTTCCTACGGTTCGTAATTTTCTTTGAATATTTAATTCGAATGATGATGGTATGGTTTTAGGTTTATTATGTTATGTAGGTTTTTATTTTTAATAAAAATTCTTGTTTCTATTAGTAGAAGCAGAAAATGTAAGTTCACATAAATCTAAAGAAGTTTTTTTTTTAATTTGAAACGGTGTTTATAATTACGAAAACTGAATTCATGTTTGCTGATGAATACTGAAACTAAAGTTCTCCAAAACTCCATTCAGTCCCAGTTCTAATAGCGTACGTAGTATTAATATTAACATAGTCTTATTACTATTTTGATATTATGATTCCCGTTATGAGAGTTTGAGTAGATATCGGCATTCAATTTAGTATTAATATTGTAATTAATAGTTTATGTAAGAGATGATAATAATATAATTGTGAATTGGAAAATTATACTAGCATATGAATAGCATATAATTAATTATAGTATACTCAGATCTGTAACTACATGAAAGTGTAGTTACAAGATCATAATTATTACTCATGGAAATTTAGAGAAACTTTGACAAATTCAAATTGTATAACATGTCTAGAAATGAATTTACTTATTATTATTTTTAATTTATTTATTACAGATATACAGGAATGTGCTGTATATGATAATATAATAAAGCGAACGAACGCACTGCTATATGAAATTGTTTCAGCAACGATACAGTAGCAGTCTAGAATATATCAATATTAGAAAATATATTTGAGGAAAAGGACATGGATATAATTTAGAAATTGATTCGAGATAAGGAAGCAATTCCGACTGTGAAGCGGCTCTGATAGGAAATTGCGACGTCTGCTTCGAAAGCTCGAGACTAGTAACGGTAGAGGAAAGAATTTTTATCCAGACAATTTAGTAACCTAGTTCTGTAAGTTATGACGAGTGGAGTGTTTCAAAATACATGCGCATGTTTTTTGTTTTGATTGTTATTAATTATACTGTGCTTGTATTTTTTTTCTGTTTTGAATGCTGAAATCATCAACTTTTCCATTTGCTGGATTGTGTAAATAAACGCCTGTATCTATCATACCGTGCCTGTTTAATTAATGTACTAAAAATATTATTTTGTCATTCTTCCTTATTCACGTCTCTATTTATCCAATTTATATTGATGCTTTACTAATACGTATTTAAAAATAAGAAAATATTTCTCAATATTTCGCCTAAATCATCCATATCTTCTAATATTATTTAAAGCCTTTGTACCAGGGTAAGCAGATAGGCGATAAACGATGCGATGGCGTGGAATCGTCTCGAGGGAGGATCCGCTAATCTGCTCAGGGGTCTATCGTTAACTGAGGTCTCGTAAGTCTTGTTTTGAACCGAAGTTAGTGATATAAAAATGTTTTAATCTAGCGAAAAATATTGCATAGTTGGAAAAGCAAAGTTACTGTTATTGTAGGGTCTCCGTAGTGTTATTCTGTAACAATCTCACCGTGATGACTTAGAGGAAGTGGACTGGAAGTAAGTTGTCAATCACTAACACCAAGTGGAACGACAGGTCTCTTCATTCTCACTTCACAGTAGTTCACGGTGAGATTTGTTAACAGAAACGACTGGCTGGTAAAATTGATTTATTGCGATTCTTTCGTAGGTAGATGCTCCTAGACCAACTTTCTAGTGTAGCGGCATCAATGCAGCCACAAGAAAAAACCGGAGCAAAATCTACATCACAACAAAAAGAACTGCTACGCCATCTATCCAGCTAATCAGAATCCTGCATCGGGCAAGCGTGCGATTTGAACATATACGTCAGCTCGAATATCAACTATTGGGCAGTAGCCCGCCAGGCACAACAACCGTCTGGCGGAGGATCCTCCCTTTACAATGCAGGTTTGTGGGACTTTACTCTCTGTACCGCTTACCCTAAGCTTAAGTTAAATTGGATTTAGTCCAATGGTTACATGCTGAATTAATGCTGAAAATTCAAACATCCATGAGGTCATAAATCCGTTCTTTTCTTATTCTTGTTAAGTCTGTCGTGTTTTCACTAAACCGGATGAATATTAAGTCTTGAACTTGGCTTAAGACTCGGCCATGAACTTGTATTGATCTTGGCTTTTCATTACGCGGTTGGCGGCACTCCAAACGGTACCAGTGTAGGAAAGGGTTTCATTTGAAAGCATATAAAAAGTTTAAGACAAGCTGTAGAACAATGTGTTACTACATTTTATTGGGATCGTGTTTTAGTGTTCTTACTGCTACGCGAAGATTTGTGTAAGCCGGAACTTGATTGCAGAAGAGAGCTGTCGAGATTGTTGTCTTCCTATTTATTGGTTTCTATGTAAGGAAAATCGGCTTCAATTAGTTTGGTAAAATCAAATCATACTGAATATCTTCGATTACAGCTGCTACTGGATTGAGACATGCATTAATTTCTGTTCCACCAAATCATCGTTTGATATTGAGACTCAAAGAAAAGTTATTGGTTAAATGAAAATCTTTAACTCTATCCACTTTGGCTTCAGCTGGATGGTATCCTTCTTTTTAAACATATGCTTCATCGTCCCTCATTTTAGGTAATTTCATTCTTCTTTTTTTATCTCTCCCACCCATAATCACACTTACAGCCATAAACGTATAAACACGAACAAAAGGCAGGTTTACATCTGTGGCACGGACTTCTTATCGTACGATGGGACCCTAAACGGACCCGCCGACAGATTTACGGATCTCGGACGCGAGTGACCTCGTAATTTCGGACCTATCTTCCGTATCTTTCGGTTTTATTAGATTTTCCAGGATTCCGAAGGTGAAAGGTTCGAGTTTTGGAGGAATGAGGACTGATAAGGCTGATTTGTGTGTTGGGATTTTTCGAGAATGGATGTGTTAGCGCTGTAAAACAGGTCTTGTGAGCAAATAAGAAGTTACGCTGAAATCGATCCCAGTTCTGTCCTCATTGTCTGACGTATTACCTCTATAACCCCTGATTTCGGAATTGAGAATTTGAAGTAAAGAGTGGAAAACTCTTTTTTAGCTAGAAAGCCGGTCAAACTTTGATTATTTGGAGTTATGAACTTTGCATGTTCATAACTCCAAATAATCAATTCAGAAAGCGGCCTTAAGACTGAGCTATTCCCACCTTCGCCTTTGCGAGCAAGTTTCCAGTAAAAATTAACAATCGAATCTTTCTGCAGTTATTTCTAAAACAGACCAAAATCACTGATATACTTGTAATGTATTAGCAGCAACAAAATAAAGTTATCAATTTACAAAAGAAGCTACCAAATTTGTTCAGTTACAATTTACAACAACCCAAAACTTTCAGCATTTTACAATTTGTATAACTTTTATTCTTTTAAAATTTACTTACCAGGCTACATTAGACAAGAGTCTCAGGCAGAACATCTACACCTAAGGTCTACCATCACCTGTTCGCCTGTTCCCCAGACATATTGACTCAAACCTTGGCTATTAATCCGCTAGTGTTGTAGCTACAACAATTACACCAGTCTGCGGTCGAGTAGTGTTGTGTACACGTTGCGCTGTGTGACAAATGTTTGCGGAGACGAGCCTACGGTTCGCACGTCTGCTGCTGCCTAGGGTTGGGACACACAGGCTTGTTGGAACACGGATTGAATAAACAGATGGTCATGGAATTGAATAATTTGCTGTTAACGGACATGTACATGAATAATTTGTGATTAAGACGGTTTGTGTAATTTGGCCAGTATTTAAAATGTATTAATGTGGATCCCCTAAATCCACCTTAAAACCCGTTGAAGTTGCTCAGCGTGCCATATTGAAGGTTTGCACCTTCAAAACACGTCTTTATTCCACCTCACTGCTCTATGAGTTTTGTGGGGTGTTAACTGTAAGACAGCTCTATCTATTAAATCAAATGCTGACGCAACATAAGAGACTGAACTACGACCCACTCGTATTAAAAAGACGCACAAAACATTTGGTTTGCCCCCAATTGATTTCTTTCAAAACCAAATTCAGCAATCGATTTGCTCAGTTTATTGGCCCCTACATCTACAACAAGCTAAATAAAATTCTCGACGTATACCCGTTGACTCAAAAATTATGCAAAATTAAAGTAAGTAATTACCTTCAAAAACTCACGTACGAGGAGACAGAAAAATTGCTTCAGGTATCTTCATAAATAAATAAGTACTCATTTATATATTTATTTGTCAAACTTAGACAAACAATCACAAGTCCCAATTTTTCCGCAATCCCACACACCCTCTCACACTCACTCATGCACGCCTCCACCTCACACAAAGAGAGGACTACTCACACACCCAACCATGTTTTGTTCTTCATCCAACTTGTAATATTTTTCTGAATTCTTTTTTATTATTATTATTATTATATAGTTTTTTCTATCTTGTATTAGGCACGTACATTTTAGCGTGGCATCATTTTAAATACCTAATTTAAGTTTTTATTTGTAACACAAGGGGATCGGCGTTGAGGGCTGAAATACAGGTTATGCCTAGTTCGGCCCCAAATGCTAATACTGTTGTGTACACTAGCTTTAGATTAAGCACTCTATTTGTAAAAAAAATGTACAAATATCTTAAAATAAATATTACTATTCCTATTACTATTCCTATTAAGAGGAATACATTCAACATGTGGTATCAACTGGTTGAATGAAAGATGGCAACTGATGACTTGAAAAATGAATATTGAAATTCCTGCCGAATGATTTTTATTTTCTTAGTATTCTGTAAGCTTTCTCAATAAATAGGTAATCAAAAGATACCTAAATCTGACAAGAGCTCAATGTAAGATATACATTATATGATTTCGTTAAGATATAGAGGAGAGCTCCATAGTGTTCTAAAAGTTGAAACTTCCAACAAAATTGTTCGCCGTCCTACCCAACAGTGAGTCCTAATGTGACAGTCAATATTTATCTGTAAGCATATTGTAGGTGTCGCTGACATACTGTTCACAAGTACTTGTAGGTACATGTCGTAATTACTGACGCAATGCCACTAGCTTCTCTGTTTTGTCAACATTTTGAATTTTGGCTGTATTGGAGAGATCTAAATTAAAGTCTGATTAAGTATTTGGCATTTCTGCTCAAATAAAATTCCGACTTTTTTATTGACATTAACAGAGCTATGATCGTGGCCTCATGAGCTGTTACTGTTGGACCGACTCTGAAATGAAAATAAAAATAAATCAGCGTTTTCAAAGTTAATTCCATAATGAAAACCTTTGTATTGTTAGTCACCCTCAAAGCTAATCATTTTATATCATAAAATCTTGACGGCAAGTATAAAAGAAATCTAGTGAGATACTGAATTTCTTTGAAACTAATACAAAGTTATAATTGGACATCTTGGATCTGATAAAACTGACTGCTGTGTAAGAAAAAAAAATGTCACCTCGAAGTGTTAGTCTTATTTCATTTTATTTAGTTCTATGTACTGCGAGAGTGTTCGTAGCATCAGAAGCGTTTCATTTTTTTTTAAATATATTTTATGATAGGAGCCTTTTAGCATCGCACAGGTTTTTTCATGTTAGTATGTTTGTTCTATGCGAGTCCTAAATAAACTTTTTTTTCTTTCTAAAGTTAATTGAGCTATGAACTTTCAATTTCATCAATTATTCTTATAAATCTCAAAACCTCGTTTCAGTCTAAGTAATAGCTCACACAATGCTAATCTAAATCATTGTTCACTGAACAATTTCATCAAGATATAACTGTGTTCACGATTCGTGGACGCTTCCATCGCATTTCATCTCCGGCTGGAACGTATTCATGTTGGTCCTCCATTTGTGAAGCACAATACATCTGCGTTAGATTCCACGATTCTTTTAACGTTTTTGTTGTTTCGTTTTTCTTAGAGGATTTTAATTTGGGATTCTGTGTGATTATTTTTGAAATAGGATGTTCTGTTGATATTTTGTTCCCAGTTACAACGTTTCAACCAAACTATTTTCGTCAATGTATGGAGTGGACTCATGAGGATGGTTTAGGAGCACAATTCATTATGGTTTTGTTTATATGGACTGAAATATGACGACCATTGTTGGACCAATGATTTGAAGACGGTGGCTGGCAGCGAATACATGCGGACTGCTCAGGGGGGCTACTCTCTAAGCCCGAAGTCCGTAGATTCGGCCTTAGTTGCGGGCGTTTTCTACTCTGTATCACCTAACCACTGAGAATGAATGACAACACGATTTGACAGTTACTGTGAAATCGTGTTGTCATTCATTCTTAGTTCGGGTTCGGGACTAATCGTAAGTCCGTAGGTGATACGAAGTAGAAAACGTCCGCAACTAAGGCCGATCTACGGATTTCGGGCTTAGTTACGGGCGTATTCTACTCCGTACTACTTAACCACTAAGAATTGATGACAACAGGATTTGTCAGTAACTGTCAAATCGTGTTGTTATTCATTCTTAGTTCGGGTTCGGAACTAATCGTAAGTCCGTAGGTGATACAGAGTAGAAAACGCCCGCAACTAAGGCTGGATCTACGGACTTCGGGCTTAAAGAGTAGCCCCCCAGGACCGGAATCGTTGGCGCTCTTTGGGGGAGGGAGGCTTGCATTCAGCATAGAACGGTAATTGGTTGCTATGATGTAGCTTATATCTCTGCTACACGTGCAATGCCGGGAGAGTGTTGCTAGTTTATAATATATTCGACCCCCACTCCACTTAACGGATCATCCGTTTAATATAAATGTCGTATTAATTAGCAATCACAGTCCCCTCGTCATTGTTACTGCAGTGTACAGGCGTTAATTAATTTATCTCTATTCATTATTCACTGATCATGAACCGTGATGAATTTTCGATATTGCCACCATTGCCCTATTGGATGTCAGTTTGATTAGCTGTCGTTGGTGGCAATTGACTTTTAGTTGAATGGGTTCAATGTGTTTGTGTAGTTTTTATCAAATAATTTGATTTTTGACTAATATGTTGAAGTTGATTTTATACGGGATTGTCTTCTTTTTTAGGGTTCCGAAAAAAAAAAGGAACCCTTATAGGATCACTCGGGTGTCTGTCTGTCTGTCTGTCTGTCTGTCTGTCCGTCTGTCACAGCCAGTTTTCTCCGGATCCACTGGACTGATTCTGTTGAAATTTGGTACACATATGGACTCCCATGACCCAAACACGGACACGTTACGTAAATTATAAAATTTTTAGTGTGGGCGTCACTTTTGGGGGTCAAACTAGAAAATTAAAAAAAAAAGTTTTTTGAAAAATATCGTGTGACATATCAAATGAAAGGATTTACTGTGAGGGTTTTAATTATATTTTTTTCATAATTTTAAAATAAACGATTCTGAAGTTATTCAAGAAATTAGACGAAAAATGACCGTTCCCCCCCCCCTTATCTCCGAAACTACTGAACCTAAAATTTTGAAAAAAATGGAGATAATAGATCTTTACCTAAAAATTACAGGAAAACCTATAAGAAGTCTGTAGTGTTAACATAACATGTTAAAAAAATTAAATTCGTTCGGAACCCTCTGCACGCGAGTCCGACTCGCACTTGGCCAGTTTTTTTTGGATGGGATATCATCAAATGAATTTTTCCGCTCTGGGCGACGAGATTGTAAGATTCTTACTGACTATAAAAAAGTTGGATTGAGTTTTCTTCTACGTTATTTCTCTGCTGCCATGGTTTATTTTAAATCGTTCTCACATGTATGTATAATTTCAACATGATGTAAACAAAACTTTGTAACAATTTATTATTTTTAAAACAGTGTCCGTGGAGTTTCTTGCACGTTCTTCTCCATAGAGATCTACGCTTTGCACGTTCTAAAGCGTAGATCTCTTTGGATCTCTTTGGATCATTGGCTTCATCTTTTTGGACCGACCGACAATTCAAAAGTGCCTGTAAATGGTTTAATTGAATTAAAAAGTTTGAGTTCCAGGGCCGCAGTAAAATATACGTTTTTTGCGGCATAAACGGCCGTATCTTTTTTTTACGTTAACTTAGAACTTTGATTTTTATGCAGCTTCAAGGGACCGTATACCTGAGGTTTTAATTTCAACTCGATACCTCCACGCGTTCCCGAGGTAAAGGGTCTTGACAGACAGACGGACGGACCTACGGACAACAAAGTAATCCTATAACGGTACCGTTTTTTCCTTTTGGTGTATGAAACCCTAAAAATCAAGAAAATAAACAGCTTTAATATCATAAAAAATCTATTCCACTAATGATCACACCCAGACTAGACACATCCGCTCAATACCAAAACATCTCCACATTAAAATACAGACATGAAATAAATAAAGTATTTATCGAGTCATTTGTATCAGACGTCTGCTCTAACCGCTTACTTCGCTCACACCGCTCACTGTGCTCACTTCGCTCACTGCGCTCGCCGCGCGCCACTGTAAAACACTGAAAACCTTTATCAGAAGCCGCGGCAGCTTTGGTGGTGTGGCTATTAGTTGAGCGGGAATTTATAAGCGGTTTTAGTGGCGGGCTTGGTAAAACGAGATTTTCTTTTTAAAGATTTTAATGAGGGTCCCACTAGGGAAGGGAATAACAAATCAGGTGTTGTTTATCTTATAACGCTTTTGTGCTAAATCTGATGAAACTTATTTTATGTCGCATACCTTTCAGTGGATTGTATTTATTGTTCACGTATTTTACTTAGTTCCCCTAAAATGATTCCTTCGTTACTAAAGAAGCAAATCCTAATACATAAAATTCTTCCGTAACTGACTGATTGGGTGACTAACAGACAACGCACAGCCGAAACTACTGGTCGTAGAAAGCTGAAATAAGGCATGTACGTTCTTTGAGGAGTGTAGGGGAGCACTAAGAGAGGATTTCCCGAAATTCCCACGGGAACGGGAAAAACGGGATATGCGCGTACGAAGTCGCGGGTAAAAGCTAGTGACGATTAAAATGCTTATGCTAAATTTAAAATAAAATCTTGCTGATAAAATGTACGTATTTCAATCAATGTCAAACGGTAACTTTAATGTCCTATTTAAGGATTGACTACGTGAAACATAATTCGGTAGCGCCTTTCAATGCGAGACATTTTGGATTTGAAGGCAATGCTTTTTGCTGTTAGAATGTCATTTTGTTTGCAAATATTTTATCTGAATAATGAACAATTAATATTTTTTTTCTTATGGTATTTTAAGTCAAGATAAAATAGGTTATTTCTAGGCAAGCGTGCTCCATCTTCGACCACATCATCGCTTACCATCAGGTGTAAGATCAGTGGTAAAACGTGTACCTAAGATTATTAAAAAAAAATTAGACCCCAATTTCCAAATCGCGTTCTCCTTAGCCTCACAAACTGTAGAAAACTGTTGCTCCAGGCGCAGTCTTCAACTGTTCAGCCAGATTGTATGGCACCAATACTTCAATCGATTTCTATTGCCAGACCGCCAGTCCGTCTGGCAAAGCCGCCGATATGTTTTGCCAATTTGCTGGCGACTTTGAGGGTATTCGTGGATTTGGAAACGAATTTGTTGAAGGCTAGATAGTGATTTTATTCAGGTGTGAAAATGTCTGCGCTTTTCTGTGGCTTAGGCAGGGAGGTTGTTTGTGAGGTCGGAGCAAAAAGCTAACTACAGATGTAGTTCAAGCTGAGTAGATACTCAAGGTACTACTTAACCACTGATGATCCGTAAGTCCCTTTCAGGACAGGCGATTGCGCCCGCGATTTTGTCCCGAAAGGAAAGGGACTTACGGATCCTGAGTGGTTAAAATAACATAGAGGAAATAAATACAATCTTAATATTTAATGGCACTAAAGTTTAGGTAAAATTTGCCAGTTGTCTATGGCTTTGAAGGGTTGTTAATTATCCCACGGAACCAAAGCACCGGTAAAAATATATTTTGTGGTAATCTAGGACAGTTACACGAGTTTTATCCGTGTTTATTTTCATCCAAATCCAGTTTAGCCATTTGTGGCGTGATCGGTTAACGAACATCCAATCATACAGAATTTTACATTTATATTAAGTTCTAGCTGACCCGCGCAACTTCGTCTGCGTCACATTTTTCATGAATGCTCCGCTCCTATTGGTCTTAGCGTGTGTGTGTATGTGTGTGTGTGTGTGTGTGTGTGTGTGTGTGTGTGTGGTGTGTGAGCGTGGTGCTTATTGCCTTCCTCGATAAATGGGCTATCCAACACTAAACGAATTTTTCAACTACTTTCCTAAGATAAGAGCGTTCAACTAAACAAAGAAACAAACACTTCAGCTTTATAATTTCGTAGGAACCTAGTAGTAAGATTTGGAAACAATAATCTTCATCATATCTGGCTTAAACATACAACCAAAAGCCAGACTACTAACCCACATTTTTATGTCCAAATATCACTTGTACCACAAACCCCCACAAATCCAGAACTGCACCTTCAATATACCGTTTTCCATTTCTTAATATAAATCCAATGTTTCTACACATGGACACCGAAGGCGAAGACAGTAAAATTGCGAATCATCGAATTAGGGAAGGGCCAAACGATAAGCTTGCTCGTAAATTCGGCGTTCGGCATTCGGCTTTCGGCCTCCGGGTTCATCGCTCGCACATTGTTTTAGAAATGTCAGCGTTGGGCTGATGTTTTGAAATGATGCTTCGTTATTAGGACAATAGATCGAGAAGGTGAATGGCTTTGTTGTAAAAATCGTTTTAGGACATTGGCAAATATTTTCACTTTTGTGTTCTATAAAACCATTTCCTTGACTTTTCTTGGGTATATTTGTATTATCGGCGATAATGATTGACAAAACTTCCTAAATAACAAAGAGGTCGGCCGAAGCCCGGAAGGTGGACCGATGACCTTGTGAGGGTCGCGTGTAGCCGATGGATGCGAGACGCACAGGACCGGTCGTTGTGGTGACGCTTGGTGGCCAGCAGAGGACGTCTTTCGGCGTCTTCTATTTAATTTAGCATTTCGACAAATGTCGCTAATAGAATGTCACTTTCTTTATTCACTAGTTGACCCGTGTCCACTTCGTTGGCAGTATTTTTCGGGTTAATATATAACCTATGAGACTCACTAATAATGTGGTTTTCTATTTATAAAAGTATTTTCAAAATCGGTTCAATAGATCCAGAGATAGCCCTTAAAACCTCACAAACTTTATCTCTTTATAATATTAGTATAGATGTACAAACAAAGTGCATAGACCTTAATAGAAAATTATAAATACAGAGAAGAGCACAAATGTACTTATTATTTCACAAGTTTCTCTTTCTTATCTCCTTGCGATTTGCCTCAAGGCAGTCAGTATCTTTTGACTGATATTCCACACATACACACTAAAATCTATTAAAATTTTATCCAACACTATCACCTAGTTCTCTACTCATCCACAATCCCATAAATAAGCCTTCAATAATACAATCAGTACCAAAATATGCATGACCAAGCAAATATTACGATACAAGCCCCATCACAGCGTCTGTCTGTGACGTATGCAGAAAACCTATTGTTTTGCGCCCGACACCGTCTGTCAAATTACTGTCCACAGCAAATTGTGGGGTGCGCGTGAAACGGATTTGCGAATTTTGAGGGTAGTTGTAAATAGTGTGTTTGGGTAAATGTGATTTTAATTGGGAGCTTAAGTTTGAGTATTTAGCTCGTTCATGTGACAGGGAAAACTGTGAAAATCTCAGCCGTATTTCTAGTCAAAATGTATTTCAGCTCTAAATTACTAACTGACTATGACTATAATGGGCTTTGTCTAGTAGATATGTTTATGTTTATTGACACTCAAATTTAATTTAACCACCACATCTAAGGTACCGTTCAACACACACGAGTTAGATAAATTAGGTTAAAAGCTAAATGAAGAAAAGTTTAACTAAACCAAGAAGCACGGTTTTAAAACCCAACACAAAAATTATTAACCTCCACCATCCAAGATTTAAAACAACAGCAAAAGTGTCAAAAAGTGCAGCAGTTTTATATAAAAGTGTTATATTTAGTGACAAGAGTACTTCCCGACGTCTGGTAGCCGTTCAAGATGTCTCGACAGAATTACGACCCGACACTACTCCTAGATGCAAGATGTAGCGAATTTTAAAGTTTCCATCGTAAATTAATTTTGAATAGAAAGTCGTGTTGGGGATTGTTCTAGAATATTTATTGAAGTCATTTAGTTTCATAAAGGGACTTGTGAAGGGGAGTGTGTTTTTGTTGGACTTGGGTAGGGATCAACCGGTGACAGGGCTTAAGCTCTAAGTATGAGAAAATCAGACGTACTTTTACAAAATTAACACTGTTATTTGTAACCAATGAACACTGGCGTGAAGATTCGCTTACTAACCTAAAGCAAATAATTTCTTAACAAAAATGATACTACACTGCAATGGCTCTCTTGGATACAATTAAACGTCGAGAAAAACATTTCGAAAACAAAATAAAGTCGTTCCTAAAGGCATAATGTAAGCAGAGCTCTAAACGCTCCAGTATTTAAACTCTGCGACGAAGGTCATCATAAATAACTAGCAACGAGCGTTGAGAGCTGGAGCGAAAACTCTACACCTCCCTCTCTTTCGCCCCTACACAATTTATCTCCCTATCCCTTTCCCACCAGGGTGTTTACCGGCAGACGGGCGAAAAAATTCTCTTTATGGTTATTGGATGGTAAGAAATTTCTTATGGGAAGACATTTTTTACGTAAAGCCAGTGTTGCGGAGACAATGATGATAGTTGATGTTCTTGTTGAAGTTAATGGTAAACAGAACGATCGATAGACTGTCAAATAATATCTTACGACATTTTTGGTCTCTTAGGATATTTTTTTGCGTGTTAACGACTGTTTGCACTAGATTCCATTGAAGAATTGAAGTACCTAGAGAAAATTGTAGTCAGAAAGTCTCTACCAACTATTTTAGAGAGAGACTAGCTTATGCCCACATCTTTTTTTTTACTATGTATAGGCATACGTTTGACCACAATCTCACCTGATGGTAAGCGATGATGTGGTCGAAGATGGAGCACGTTTGCCTAGAAGCAACCTATTCACTCTTGTCTTAAAGACTCCCAGGTTGTAGCTATCTGGAAACACAGACTCTGGCAGGGAATTCCACTCCTTAGCTGTACGCACTATGAATGTGTTCCCAAAACGTTTTGTGCGTGTGGGTGGGATGTCCACCATGTACCGGTGGCGCATCGCCGTTCGTCTTGTGGTCCGATGATGGAACGGGCTTGGCGGTTTTTTGTAAGAATTTCTGAAAATCCTTTATTAGTCCTCCCCTACAATCTCCAAGGAGCCTACATGCCAAATTTGTACATCCAGTATTTTCGGCTGTGCATTGTCTGTCAGTTACTCACTCAGTAACGGAAGAATTTTATATATATTGGTTAGGGTAGTTTATGTTTGGTACCAGGATCTCAAGGGAAATAGAAGTAATATCACGACTTCCTCTTGCACTGACTACGTCGCAAGCCTTGACCAGCCAGGTGTTAAAATTGGTAAATTTATTGGCTGGTCATCCTAACACCTGTCGTTTAGATACTAGTCTAACAGTTGCAAAACTAAATACATTAGTGACTGTTGAAATGAAACTACCTGTGGAAGTGACATTAAAATTAATTGTAAGTCTTAGTGGTGCTGCGGAATTCGATCAGTAAAATAAGCTAAATGTTAATGAAAACTTCTAATTATTTGCAGAAATAAAACTGTAAACTGTTCAAGTTAACACAAGAAAGCTTTTGAAAATTGCTCCGACAAAGAAGACTGAGCGTAGTTATATCTTAACTAAGACTACCGAAGACGCAAGAGGTAACAAAGAGGATAAAATTGACTGAAAGAAAAAAAAAACTGGCCAAGTGCGAGTCGGACTCGCGTGCAAAGGGTTCCGAACGAATTTAATTTTTTTAACATGTTATTTTAACACTATAGACTTCTAATAGTTTTCCTGTAATCTTTAGGTAAAGATCTATCATCACCATTTTTTTTCTAAATTATTGGCTCAGTAGTTTCGGAGTTAAAGGGGGGGGGCAATGGTCATTTTTCGTCTAATTTCTTGAATAACTTCAAAACCATTTATTTTAAAATTATGAAAAAATAAAATTAAAACCCTTTCAGTAAGCCCTTTGATTTGATATGTCACACAATATTGTTCAAAAAACTTTTTTTTTTAATTTTCTAGTTCGACCCCCAAAAGTGACCCCCATACTAAAAATTTAATAATTTACGTAACGCGTCCGTGTTTGGGTCATAGAAGTCCATATGTGTACCAAATTTCAACAGATTCGGTCCAGTGGATACGGAGAAAACTGGCTGTGACAGACGGACAGACTGACAGACAGACACCCGAGTGATCCTATAAGGGTTCCTTTTTTTTCGGAACCCTAAAAAATACATCAGAAAAGCTGAACCAGACTATAATATCGATCGCAAACTTCTGAACAAACAGTTGATAAAAATGTAATAACATTTGAATCCAATTCTATCTTTTCATTTCAATAACAATAGCAATATAAATAAAAACGTAATAAAAGAACCTGTTGACTCTTCGCAAAATAAACACAAATATAAAGCGTCCAGAGTGCTTGCATTAGGAATTGGACATTAATGCAATAACACGAAGGCTAACAAAGGGAATGGCTATTGTGATGTTAAGGGCACTTGGAAACACTTGATATGATAATATAGAAGTAGGAATGCCAAGCGGTGTGGCGTTTGTTGTTCCGGTCATTCGAAATAAAAAAGGAAAACACATAAACGTACAAGGCTTTAAGAGCAAAATATACACGAACGTAGCAGTACGTTTAAATAATGAGTAGTAGAAAAATTGTGACAGTCATTAAATTGAATTAGAACGCAAAAGTTTGTATGGTTTTAAATATTAAGGGACCCGTTAAATAAACATGCCATTCAAACCCCCTATTAACTCTTCTAAACAAAAGTAACAAGTCAATCCCTTCCTAATTACCGTTAAATATTTAAAAACCTTGGCCCCAAAAGGGTTTGGGCCAACAGAATAATCATCGGAAATCTGCACGCAGCGAAAATTTCTACTCCGATGCGAAGTCACGTACTGTCTGCAATGGCGGCAAATTTTTGCAAATACCTGCAAAATCCGTGATAATGCTTTGAAAGTCAGCTTAACTTTGTTTGTTTGGGGCTGCACTGGGACTCAACTTCCATCCTTAATCTGGGATAATTAGTTATAATTTTGAACCCTTATTAAAGGCGGCAACTTGGAAAATATTAAGGGTCTCAAAGTACTGAGTTGGCTTTAGTTGAAGAGGGCGGTGGGAATGAAGGTAAAGTAAAGACTAATAATTTTGATGATATCTCGGTATACCATATTGTAATTATGCATGTGGGTGCACAGTAACTAAGATAATATTAACATAAATAAATAAACAGACAGGTTTATATAGAGCAAACATGCCTGAATTCACCTCGCCTGAGAATATCAGTAGCCAGTCGGGAATCCCTTTGCGTGGAACCACAACACCTAATTGACACGAAATGGTCAGCTTTCCTTCGTGTGCCAACAAATTGGAGTACCCTGATGCAGTAAATTATTTACTAGCAAGCCTTGCTTGTCAATCCAGGGACTACGGTTATGCAAATATTCCTACAGATTGTTGAACTGTAATTAATTATTTCTCATGAAAAAGGTTTTGGGGACAGATATTTTAAATACTTTGTTTACGTACACAAGTGGTTCCATTATGTATGTAGATTGCGTTGTCACGTATAACGATGTTGATAAGATAGCAAGTGAACTTCGCGACCTAGTTACTGTATGTAGATATTAGGCGTGTGGTGTAAAAAATGGAAATGGGCGTACTCTCACTGTTACTTTAGTTGATATATGTAGAAGTGGATTTGAAGAAGTTAACACGTCTATCGAAATTAAGCTACTTAAACACAGAAATGAAGTAAGTGTTCTCTATCAACTTAGTGCATTTGTACCTAAAACTAGCTTTAATCAGCCAGCTAACCAGGTTATAGGTAAAGTCCGTAAATAGTGCAATACGATTCATTTTTGTTTTATCGTCGGTCCTATTACACTAGTTTTTGTCTACGTCTCTTCAGCTTGTGACTTGTCTCACACAACTAATGAATGAAGTCGATATGCGAAGGTAATGACGCGCCCAAAATATACAAAGTACGCAATGTTTACTGATAGGCTTTAAGACTTTAAGCTTCCAGTATCAGGCGTATACGCAACGTATGAACATGAGTTTCAGTTTGCGTTATCAACATGATATTAGGGCACTTCCGTAGAGTGGTAAAACGTGGAAAACCTGTGTGTTTTGTAAAGGGGTAGATAATGGTGGATGGATATTTAGGAGTAAAAGCAAGCACGCTCGATAAGTATTAAGAAGCATAAAGTTATCAAAATGGAACGACAAGGCGAACAAATAATGATAATAAATGAAGGCTAAGATGCAGAAGACACATATCTTGATCTATGAAATTATGCGTGTCTATAATGAAAACAAAGATATAGTTGCATAACTACAGTTACCAAAGTGCAAACAAAATTTAGCAAGTGAAACCCGAAAGTCTAGCTAGAAATATTTGCAAATGCCAAAATAACCTCAAAAATTGACAGAAGCTACAGAACTATTTCACTTTAATTCGGTAATAACTACCGGGATCTTTTGATGTTCAGGGACGAGGCAACCTCACAAAATACCCTATTTGGGTATCTTTTAGAAATGACGAGCCCGATCGTGGAATGAGATCTCTTTATGCGAACCACTGGCAATTGTGAATGAAATACGTCCAGAGACGTTCGTAAATACGTGTATATTTGGATGTCGCAAATGCTGGAATTCAAATAAGTTTTTCTGATGTTCAAATTTTGTTAAAATGTTTTACGTACATTTCGTGGGTTTCTTAAGAAAATCTGTTGCTTTTATGAACTTGGCCTGTTTTCCATATTGATGTGTCTCGCTTGAGATGCCTGCTTGCGAATTGCTGTTTAGTAACTTTCAGGCTTAACTTTGAATTCGGGTATATGCTTTGAATATATCCATTCTTTTGCTTATAAAACAAAGGAACACATTAGACGAACGTTCCATCATTGAATTTGATTGACACACCATAAAGGAACCCTGCATCTAGTAATGCCATACCGCCATTACGAACATCCATATTACAATCACTGGTCGCCACAACAATCATAAATACATATACGATATTATGTACTGTGTGTATACAATATATAGTGTTTGTTATTATGTACTACCAGCTTCTGTGGTTGACAGACGCTTTGACTCCAATATCTATCAAACCGCCTTTGTTTCATTGTGATAACATCGTGTTGTGATTCCGGTGATAGTTTGTCGTGTGATTATTGATTGTTGTGTTTAATAATTGAATTGTTCTGATACTATATGATTATTAATAGTATGAACTAATAAATGGATTTGATAAGATTTTATAATTTTCCTCAAAGTAGCACTCTTACCTCCGCATTTCTGAATAAAGAATTTGAAGTCGAGTTTTTGTCAAACTTTAGTTTCACCTGAAAAAATGCCAACTAGACATTAAAGGAGAGTTTGACCTTAGCCTTTAGCATTGAATGTCTAGTTTCATAATCCTATTTTCTTATCTTGACACAGAAGTTTTTCTATATTTTCCAAGAAGAAAAATTCTATGTATTCAGCTAGTCACGGTTATGATTCAAGACGGTAGGTATCCTTTAATTTGCGTCCACATCATTTACGATCAGACTTTTATTCATCTCAACTTTTATAGCTTCCTCAATAATTTCTTGAAACACTTCCATACTATTTACACCTACGATCATTGTAAATTTACTGCCTTAGCAACACTTCTCATATTTACCCTAATTAGTTATGTTCGTAAACTTAAACATACCCAAGACTACAACGCAATTAGGAAGGTAACCAACGTGGAACACAAACAAGGGGTTGACGGTGGTTGCTGCAACCATCCGTACGAACACTCTCTAATTAATGATGACTGGTAATCAATAAGGTTTTGTTTGTTTTTGCTGTTTGTTATATTTTAATTGACAACTTAATAGCGATGTGTGAGGACTTTATAGGCGTTGGTTGGAATAATGATTGTTTACCTAGACGATGGTTCGATTCCGTCATTATTTATTATTGAAATACATTCTTGACTTTTGAGAAGACGAAATATTACCAAACATACACGATGATTAGTATAAAATGTAAATGAAATCTATTCGATGCTGGCTGTTTATGATATTTTCCGTTAATTGCATGAGCAAAACAATGAGCTTCAGGCCGATGTGGTTTGGTTATGTAATACTACCATAAATAAATAGTAATGTCTATTGAATGGTAGTCTGGATTTCTATTGTTACAGTATAATCAAAGTTGGCTTTGTTTATGTACCACTAGATTAATTGGAATTTAAGCCTTTAGGCCGCATTTTTTATGAATTGTCTCTTGCAGGTTAACATACGAGGTCGTCGTCTGCTCAATGGGATTTGCTTATGGTAGCATTCATAAAACGAAAGCTTCAATCCGGGGTAGGCCGCACATCAGTAGTGGTTCTGTTATACCGACACTCCCTACTACTCTAGTCTAGATTGTCATTCACCACTGATGTACCTACTGGTTGACAGCTCAAAAACATAAGGATGCTAGTATGATTACTTAATTTAATTGTATGGGTATATCAGGAACGGTCATATGAGATTAACATTACCATCGAGTTTACTTAGCCCAATCTCTTTTCTAACTACAACCACATCAAAACTACTACACCCAGCAAAAATATTGTAACTAACACTAAACAGAGCAACTTTCCAAGCAGACATCACAAAAAGACGGTCCCAGACATTGGTGTTGGCTTTCAGTTTACTAGTACAAGTACAAAGAGTACAAGCACAAAGAGCACAAGAAGTACAAGCACAAGACAGCACGAAGTTTCAGCACAGACTTCTTGTTTGAATGGGAACTCGATCTGTGCGACAGTGTGGATCGTAACGAGTGCCGTTATTTCTTTTTCAAAGCTATAAAGTTGCTGCAATTTGAATATAGTTGCTGTAAGAGCGGGTAAAGGTAATTTCGTGGAAGAGTTAAAACTGAGTTCCCGTGGTAGGGTTTGTCAAATAATCTTAAAATTTTAATGTTACTCTGTAGTAACATTGACAATGTTAAGTTTATTTAATTGACTAAATAAATAAAACTCCTTTTAAAGTTTGCTCATCGATATTCTAACCAAAGTCCCAAGTCAAATATCTGTGAATTCTGGTAGATAAATGTGATCCTTCTCGATTGGTTACAGAACCCAGAAACCTTATACATAAGTTGATCATTCATGCTTTGTATGAAACCCTTTACTGCAGAGTATTTATGGGATTATAGACCTGGCCTAATGACCTCTCACATGTATTAAGAAAATAAAAGTAGCTAGAATTTGTACTTTCGATAGCACAGCAATTCAAAGTGAGGAAACATTAGCGACTCAGGTCAGGTCAGGTCAGAACAAATAAAGGAACAATTCAGAAGAAATTATTGTACATTATTATATTCCGTTTCACATTAAAACGAACCAATTAAGCAGCTTTTGATAACTTCAAGGAAAACGGTAATAAGGTTAGAAGTAATTTCTTTGAACAATTTGCAATTTGGCCGTCGAAACCTGTAAGTCGAGCTTTTTTTAAAGTAAACACTTGATGTTAAAGCCAATTTGCTAATTAAAGGATAAGAATTGTAATTTGTTAAAATAAATAAATAATGATAAGAATACTCGTAGACACTTAAACACGAGATTATTCATGATTTATTCATTAAGCAAGAACTCAAAGAGAAGGTTGGAGAAGCAGAACATATTCCTTTTGAAGTAGACGAACTCATTTGCTACATACATAGAGCAATAGATCCAAAACCAGAACCAGAGATAATCAACAACACAGTTGCCATCCAAAACCAATTTACACTGCAATAAAATAAATCATACTAGCACAGCACAGACCGAAACACGCGGGATATACACATAAAAAGTTTCCCAATCACACTTCCTAGTTTCCTGCAACGTAAATGTTCCTTGTTATACACTATTCCTACATTTACCGCCGTAACAGTTCCTCGAAACCAGTTTAGTGGGTACATTTTCTCGAAATTACATTTGATTTATGAGGAAACATCAATGTTGGAAACTTCTTGTATTGTAGGCCTAATCGATTTTGTTTTTGGGCCAACGATGTTTTTGGAAGAATTGGCCAAGTATTCGTAAGTCAATTTCAGTAAGAGATGAGATTTGATTTGCTGTCCGTCCATAAATCTGAGATTGGCATTGATTTATTTGTTTTTGCTTTCTTAGCAAGTTTCCCAAACTTAGGGTACATAAAACGGACGCAGAAATAGCCAATCAATATTCCCAAGCACCAAAGAAAACTCATTCAAATAATTTCCGATTTCATTCATAACAAAGTTCAAAGCAAACACCGTTTCAATTTCTTGTTCAGAAATCAATTCAACAAACCAATGACAGGCTTGATCGACTAAAGCTCAATCAACATCTAAAACATACAGAACCAGAAGGAAATATAATTCGCCATCTCTGTGAATGACAGCAAAGATTTAGGTATAAATCTGAGTTCAAAAGGCAGAACATTAAAAATAAATAGGGGGATACTGCGGCCAGACAACGATGTTTATTCAGCTTTTAGGACTGTTTGCTAGTTCTGCGAGTGACGGTAAAGTAAAGATTCATATTTTTTATAGTGCTATGAAAATATTTGCAGTGGAATAAAATGTAGAAATCTTTTTGCTGGGACAACGTTTTTGTGGACAGTCTGAGCTTGATATAAATGATGTACTTTCAAATGTTGGAACTGAATATATACGAAAAGGAAACCTTTATTTCGATAAAGCCAGAGAAGTATTCAGCAAGGGACAATCAAATCAAATAAACAAACAAAACAACGCACCCAAATATAAGAATAGTGATAAAGCTAACAAATTGCGAATTATGCTAAGGCAGCAAAAAACAATTTTTAAATCCACCCCGGAATATCCAGCCTGGAAATACGGCCTACATATCTGAGGCCCAATTTGCATGGAGATGGCGCCGGAGCGACGGCCTGGGGCTTCACACTGTCATAATCCGAAACTCGGCTAAACTGATTTAAATTTTCGCCATACAATGACTCCATGCTTTGGTAGCTGTTCATACAAAGTTAGTGATACTGCTCCCAAAGCTGTATTTGCTTTTATTGCAAAGGATTAAGGACGCGAATGATTGGGTTTTGATTTTGCCAATTTCGGCAAGGGTTATTGTTTATTAAGAATTGCTCCTTGGGAATTTGAAATATAAAGGGGTCTGAATTTTAAATGTTGGTTGTAATATTTACAGTTTGTTATTGTAAAAAACGAGGAATAATTTTAGACGGATTGATATGGGAAAATAAATATATGTCAAAGTAAACCAAAGTTTTATTTAATATAAATTGTATTGAGTTTAAAACAAAAAACTGAAATTATTTCCAATAAAACGACTTATTAGTTAGAACTTGGTACTTAATTCACGATTTATATTCTCAATCAACAAATACATACTTGCGTACTGTACTTGATCAAAGGCTTGTTCTAAATCCAAAACAATAAATTCAAAGAGAAACACTTTCAATTAACATAACTCTAAGTTTACAATTTCAGTAAGATAAATTCGTGTTATCCCCAACCCTTTCATACTTTAAGAACACTTTCACAAGCTAACATCAACTTTAATGTCGGCGTTAAAGAAAAAGTGTAAATAAACTTCTGACTTCGTGAAATGGATCTCTTGGAGTCCGCTTTGCCTGCTCTTGCTTTAATGAAGAGATTCACAGCTTTTGAGTTTTCAGCTAAGTATGCAAATTCTTTATATTCCGAGTTACGACTTTGTGGACTTCTTTTGTATAGGATTATTTCATTTATTTTAAGGGTTATCATGGGTAAAATGTAATATAAAAGGAATAATGGAAGAGCTGAATGGGTTGCAATCTTGTTTGGTTTATAATTCTAAATTTATAATAGTTTTGAAAATGGTGACCATAGAAAAAGCCTATGCAAGCTACTACCATTGAGATAGCTAGTACCAATTACAATTTTCCCTCTTAAAACCTTTATGCCTTCGCCGAGAAAACTATTTCAGGTTTTCTTGTGTCTGCCATTTTATTTTAAAGTTGCAATAGTCAAGACAGGATCCTATTAGTTTCTGTCGGCAAGGTTTTGTCATCTGTCTGGAGGGATTGCTCGTTCCCTGGATGGCATCCTGGGCTTTAGATTTCCTATTTTCTGCAAAATATTTGTTAAATAAATTGTCGTCAAAGACAAAGCGAGTCTCAAGGGCTTGGAGGTAACGTGAATTAGTATCTCAATTGTTTATTTTGCTGACCGAGTCTTTGGTTTGTACCACAAAAGCCGGGTCTAAATCTATGATATTTACTACATTCCTTTTTAAACCATCTACATCAAGAATGCCAGTTTAATATCTAAAGTTATTCCGAAAATCTTTCGTGAAAGTTGAAGCAAATTCGGATTTCATATTCTGCTACATTATTGCGGTAGTCAGACTCGAATACACTCGGCTGGGGTAGAGGATTTATATCATATATTTATTTCGCTCCGCCTGTAATGGCGCATTAATCTTGCGGTGCCTTTCGAATGGCATTTGACATTTCGCCTCTTCCCCAGGATTGAGAGTTGTTGGTTATTTCGCCTGTTTGCTTATATGTGTAGTGACCGTTATAGATATAGGGTTTAGCTGTTCTTCTTTTGTTTGGGTTGCTTAAAGTGGAGCAGCTTCAAGTGGGGTTAGTAATCCAACTTCTTTGTTACTTACACGTTATATTGAACTTTAATAAGAACCAGTACTGTGATTTTCAGCTGTGTTTGTTTTATGAGTTATTCAGTGGACATACCTGAAACAAATAAAAAGAATAGTTAGTATAATTTTCATTATTGTTTAATCTCACTTAAGAATACATTTAAGTAGATTTTTGTTCAGAAAAGACCCCATGTGGCAAGCCATTCATAAACTACCAAAGTTAAAGATTTTGAGATAAGAATCTCAACCATATCGAAGGGCATCACTAGTGCATTATCATACACCTGAAGGTTACCATGCAATAACGCATCAACTTTACGAGTATAAGCAGACAATATAACAAATATAGCACGCCATATTCGCGTTACAATTGGAATTTATGAAAAGCTAGTGTGTGACGGGGCATAAAATCAAAATCATTAGTTACAGTTTTTATTGCCGATATAATATAATCTATGGTAAACAAAACGCTTGTGGTTAGTATTATTTGTCTGGCTGATTGGAAACCAATAAATATTTAATATTTCACACTGTATTCAATTGAAATTTTTAGTAACTATGTTGGAATTATTTTGAGTGTCTGTGTTGGTGTTATTCGTGATTTGTATTGTGTAAATAATTTGATTGAATACGCGTTTAATGAGGTGTGGTTATTATTGCATTGAAGTTTTTTGTTGGAATATTTATGATTTCATAATGCTTTTGATATTAACATGTTATGGCATAAAACATCTAATAATGATAAAGGAGAGGGTTTTCAAAATTACCCAAAAAAGCATTAATTTAGTTTATGAGTATAATATTATGTATTTGGCATTTTACGTCCAAAATATTAACACCCTAACGTTTTTGTATTTTCTTGAATATTAGACCTTCGCTCAATAAGGCAAGAACTACCAATTAGACCATAGAAGCGGTAATAACCTAAGTAAAGACCTTCTCCCAAAACTGATAAGTCAAAAGCTCAACTCGACAAATTACCATCAATTATTCTGTAACGTTAATTTTATCTTTTTCAAACTTCATTAAGTCAAAGCTAATTTAAAAAGGTGATTCTTTTGACATGTAAATTGGACCAAAAGCGTTAATTGGTATAGTCGTCGACACCTGAATTGTCAGGCATTTAGCAAACTCAGTTTGAGCGTAGCATCAACGAATGTTCGCGTGCAGTCCGGTTTAAACCGGATTTCGCCGCCTATATCCACTTACATCCAGTTTCGTTAGTTCGCTTTGACACTTGATTTTGAAAAGGGAGCTGATTGACGTGTGAATATCCTTTTTGGGTAATGGATATATGGCTTTTGTGAAACGTGCCAATGATGACGTGATTGGGGATTAATTTTATGTTAAATGCTGTTTGTCACGCCCCTAGATGCTGAAAACATTAAAAAAGAATTCGTTGAGTTTTCAAATGAATGAGCAGCTAGCAGCTGTAAAACAGTGGAAGGCTGTGTTGTTTTCTTAACCACTTCAATGTTATAACAATAACTAGAAAATACTAATACATCCTTGATATATATACAGGGCGTGACAGAAGTAACGCAAAACCTTAAAAGGGATCATTGTACATATCATTAGATCAACTTTATGGATCAACACTGAAATTGCCGTACATCTTGGACACGAAATAATTATTAAGCTAAAATGAGAGTTCATAAAAATAAACGGCCAACATAGCTAAGTTAAACGCCACATTCCAGATCAGATTCCAAAAACAAACCAAATCCCGATGGAATAAAACTACTGAAAACAAAATCTAAAACCTCAAAGATGATTTACGAGCTGCAGGGCGCAGGGAAATAAGTGTTACATTTCATACAATAGCCTTCACGGACATATTTCATTTTGACGTTTAAAGCTTTACAAGCAAGGAACTTCAGAAGGTCTAGCTCTTGTTTGAGACAGAACTAAGAAGAAACATGGGCGGCGAGACTTTGTTTGTGAAAAGTCATAATTGGAGGTTTGGCTGTCGACTATTTTCTCCCCCAATATTAGACCCATTTAAGAGATATTTCACAAACTGAATACAAAGGATATATACTGTGTCCCTATGTTTTCTTTTTTGATAATTTATTAACCGTATAAGCACTAGAACCCTCACAAAATGCTCAAAATTGTCCGACAAATCGCTGTCAACAGAGCCCTAGTGTACAAATTTGGCAACTATTCATCAAAAAAGGAAAACATAGGGACTAGTAGTAGTGGCACTAGGGTGTGTGGGGTCGTTAGACCTTACTGCCCACACGATAAGAAGAAGAAGAAGAGTAAAGTAATGTTGTATCCTGCTGTCAAAACGGGCCTTTTATTTTTTGACAACTATAGTAAGTGTTTTTACCTAGAAGTGACGTAATAAGACCCCTTTCGCGAACTAGAACATGGGTTTGACTTTTAAAATCAATTCAGATGGATACTGTATCCGAATTGATTTTAAAAGTCTCATATCACATCAGCTGAAAGACTTCTACTGCTAAACATAGGCCTCCCCCGAGTGTCGCCACAACAACTTGTCCTGTACGTCTCGCATATGGATGCGAGACGTACATATATATAGATACGTACGTTTATATATATAGATTGATAAACTGTTATAATGGATGGCCATTATAACAGTTTATCAATCTATATATATAAAATTCTTCCGTTACTGACTGACTGAATGACCGACAGACAACGCACAGCCGAAACTACTGGTCGTAGAAAACTGAAAAGCATGTGTGTTCCTTGGGGAGTGTAGGGGAGCACTAAGAGAGGATTTCCCGAAATTCCTACGGGAACGGGAAAAAAGGGATATGCGCGTACGCTAAATACTAAGCGTACGTAAGCTAGTATGCTGATAAAAGATGTAGACAAAACAAGAACCATTGTGAAACAGCTGCATTCGCGGATTTCACATGCTTTTTACACGCGTTTCATGTGGTTGTCACTATTGTTCGAATTTGATCTTCTGTTTTATTTATTTATAACGTCGAAACAAACAGTAGCTATTGGCTTAACGCATATCGAATGACTGCGAAGCCACTTAAAAGTGCCCGTAAAATATTTAATCTGTTAAGTTGGTAATAAATATTCCGGCATAAAATCGGAGAAGGGTCTAAGTTCGGCGTTTGTTTTACTTTTTCTAATGGAAGATTGGAATAGGATATCGAAGCCGTATTATTGGAGTGCCAAGTCAAGTTTTTGCAGTTGGTTTTGTGAACAAAATACTGCTGTTCTAGAATTATCCTTTACTATGCTTCAAGATGAATAAGTATAAGTAGGTGCTAAACTGGCCGTGTTAAAAGATAAGCAATGGAAATCGATGGAATAATTTGCATTGCTTGGATTGACAGGTCACTTCATGTTCACCTAAGTTTACTCAGCAACATCACGGTAAAGATATCTATACTGTGTCAAAACGTTTACAGAATCGCACTGCAGCTAATCATTAAATTAGTAACACTTTTAGTGCCAAGCACTCAACATAATACAATAATTCGTTCGTGTGCCCACAACCCGCGCCTGAACACAAGTCATCTATAGCTGCCTAAAACGACGACTCAGATGCGGGTTGTGGGCACACGAACGAATTATTGTTCGACCCATATGTTGAGTGCTTGGCACTAAAAGTGGTAAACGGTCATCTCATTGTAAATATCTTTTGGCAAGAACAAGATAAGTGATTTCGATGCATTTACAACTATTAACTAATTATTCATAACTGTCCAAAAGCTGAAGCGGACTCAATAAAACACTTTCAATGATAGAAACACAACCATTCGAAATAACTCTCCACTCAACGGAATGTATTCCTAAAATCAATAGTGTTTTATTTTAAGCTCTCAACGTGAGCAAAGCTACTGTTATTTAGACTGATGCTCCTCAGTATTTAACTAAGCTTCGGATTACCCCATCAATTCTAACTATTACGCAAAACTGACCTCGATCTCCGCACCAAATAAGGAGCGAGACAGCTGTATACAACTGTAGCTCTCAAATCTAAAGGAGTGACAGGGATGGTTATAGTTTTGTGTTCTCCATCGTTAACTGGATTTCCGAGTTCTGGGAAAACTATTTGTGACGGAAAGTCCTAGTTTAGCGTCAAAGCAATTTGCATTCGTAATTTTCTGTTAGCTGTCTAATTTATGTGTCGTTTTAATCCAACTTGTGTTATTAGTTGGTGTCCGTTTATGACTGCTATATGGATGATGTTGTATATTAATTGGACTGATGTTACTTTCAACTAATGTAGTCTTAATATTAATATACTCTAATATTGTAAAAGCTGAAGAGTTTTTTTGAACTTTAGAACATGCTTAACTCAGGACTTGCTGCTTCGAAATGAAAAATAAATTAAGTGTCAGATAGCACATTTATCGAGGAAGGGTTAGGCTATATAAACAACACGTTACGACCTATAGGAGCGAAGCATTAATGGAAAACCGGCCAAGTGCGAGTCGAACTCGTACACGAAGGGTTCGGTGGTATAAACCTTAATTTTTATCATTTGTTGTTGCAGCAATAGAAAATACAAGAGCAAACCCATCACAAATAAAAAAAAAATACACAATTTGTGAAAATTTCAACTGTCTACTTATTACGGCTCTTGAGATACAGCCCGCTGACAGACAGACGGACGGAAGGTCAGCGGAGGCTTGGTTATAGAGTTCCGTTGGTAACTCTTAGGTACGGAACCCTAAAAATGTGACGCAGACTAACCCTAAAAATGTGTCACCCATTGTGTAATATTATGGATATGAATGATACTGAACAATGTTCGAGTGTCAGATTGAAGAAGCCTATGTCCAGCTGTGTGTCCCGTTGGCTCAAGATGACATTGAGGCGTGAAAAGTGTCACTCTTGTGTCACTGCTGCGTATGCGCCACTTCTTCTTTCCAGCTACAACACTTGGAAGTGGTGACGGGCGTGCGTTTTGGGGGACTGGCTTTATGTAAGTTTTAGACGTTCAAAATGTGCTGATTCTCAGTCTAATTTGAAAGAAATAGTTTTGAATGCAAAGATCATTTAGACTGATTGGAATATACTTCAATATTGCTATTTAGTTGAAGAAATAACCTGTTGTAATTATAAACGGAGGACCTAGCACGAATACTTTGACGTATAGTTACGTTAACGTAAGTGAATTTTGAATGTGAAAAACTACAACCCCATAGTATTTTGGTTTAATTTAATGGGACATACAAACTTTAAATCATTCAAAAATATGAATATAGTATCTAATTCAAATAAATATTATGTGCGAAACGAGTATTGTAGCTATGGTAAAATTTTACGTTACGTGCCTATACACCAAAAACATTCGTGCTATGCCCTCTGGTGGATGCATACAGGTTACATCCATCTGAAGAAGCTAAGATACTTTTACAGATATTTCTTGAAACAGACTAACAAAATGTATGTTAGCTTCTTTAAATATGTTTGAAGTCGGAACACAAATTAAAAACTCAAAAAAATCCACCCAATTATTTTCTCTGTCATCGAAATTAGGCCAAACACGAAACAAAGCATTCAAATGTTAAAAACAAATGACTGCCTGCTCTAAGATCTTTTGTCTCACGAATAGATGACACGGCTCGACAAAAATAATTGCCATCGTTAAATAGTATTAAATGAAGAGGATTTTATTGAGTAACTCCCTCTGAAGAGGGTCGCTTGTTTGTGAGGTACAGCAGGATGAATGTTTAGTTTTAAATGGAGTAATTTTACTTTTTTAATCGACTTCCAAAAAAGGAGGAGGTTTTTTTATGTATGTATACCGATTACTCCGAGGTTTCTGATTCGATTTTTGTGATTCTTTTTAGTTTGATGCGGAATACTTGCCATTTGGTCCCGTAAAAATTTGATTCGGTTTGCTTCAGTAGTTTTTATTTTATGAGCATTTTTGCTTATTTCAATTTCTGCGTAGACGAAGACGTTGTCCAAGTATTACCACTTAAAAGTGAAAAATAAAAATCTTTACAAAAAAAAAACCGGAAAACAAAACACTGCAAAGAATAAAATAACCTTAATTTCGGAAGTCGGTGTTAAAAAACGAAGAAAAAAAACCAAAAACACTCATCAAAAATATCAGATTATATTGCAACTTATTCTTTTTGAGAAATGTGGTGGCGATGGATTCAAATTACAATTTTAAGTCATCATGCTTTATTCACCATTCAGTACTTACCAAATATGATTCAATATGTGCTAACTTAATTAAATATCATTCTTTTGACGTGATAATGTCTTATAAATCGACGAACGCCGGCTGCCCGCACGAAAAAGAGTCACGTTCCGAGAGCGAGAACGCGGAACAAGCGACAGAGAGACACGATCGGCCTAAGCGTTCGGCTTGTTTTTTAAGAATTCAATTGTTTTCTTTTGACATTATCACGTAAAATTATCGGCCATAAACCGATTTTACAGACAACCATTTTTTTTATAATCTCTTAATATATTACTTAATTTAAACACGCATACAAATATTCAGCCATTATTAAAATTCCCAACTCAAACACATGTCTTAATCACAACACAAATTGATTCCATTTACCCCAACATAAAGGAGACCTCACATGAACGGTAAACAATTTTTTCAATAATCGTTGTCTAGACGGTGTAACGCGAGGGCGACGGTGGCGACACCTAACGGCTAAACAACTACCATTATCATTACGATAGAGCGTGATGGGTTTCATTAAGTTCGACTTGGAGCGAGAATTTCTCAATTTATAGAAAATTAAAAGAACGGGTGGTCTTGAACTAATTGAATTTGATGAAAAGGAACGTTTGGAAGATTGGAGGTTGAATGGATTTTATTCTGCAGGTGATTAGAATATGGAATGGAATAGGATGGGAGGGGGAAGAGGGAGAATATAGTGTGCGAGGAAAAATATTACAGGAGTTTATTGGGAACGTCAATGAGTATAACTTGTCTTGATGGTTTTTCAGAAAAACCGAAGAATTAAAATAGGGAGTTTTTTTTTTACTATAGATAGGCATACGTTTGACCACTATCTCACCTGATGGTGAGCGATGATGCGGTCGAAGATGGAGCACGTTTGCCTAGAAGTAACCTATTCACTCTTGACTTAAAGACTCCCAGGTTGTAGCTATCAGGAAACACAGACTCCGGCAGGGAATTCCACTCCTTAGCTGTACGCACTATGAATGTGTTCCCAAAACGTTTTGTGCGTGTGGGTGGGAGGTCCACCATGTACCGGTGGCGCATCGCCGTTCGTCTTGTGGTCCGATGATGGAACGGGCTTGGCGGAATTAAATCGTGCAATTCCGTCGCACACTCCCCAAAATGCAACAGATACAGGTTGATTTCTGTCTAGCGTTTTACCTAGCTAGCTTTTTTGTCTAGCTTTTTCTTTAGGGTTGGCTTTTTTTTTTAACTGGGTGCAGCTGAGTTCAGTATTTAATATGTAGACACTGACGATGATACCTTTTGTCAAGTCTGGTGTCAGATTTGATAGAGGGAGATATTTTTTTGTGATTATATCCTAATATAATGTTTTAAAATTATTAAGACCAAGATTTATTTCGAAAATAATAATAAACTAATTTTGACTCAATTAACAATAGGTTACAACTGGTTATTTTTCCACAAATTTTCACTCCATTATAAATAATAATAGTGCACAGTAACGATGATGTATCGTCTCATAGATTTTCAACGCACCTATTATTTGGACAGCGTTATTGATATTGTCACGCGACCGTGGGCGGGGGGCTTAATGGTTTAAATTAAGAGCTATGGGTTTGTTCGGTTAATCAACTTTTTAAAGTTTGTAATTACACTTGGTTCAATTTTGAGCATGGGTATGTTAGGTGCGGTACCTTTACAGGTTGTTTTTAAAGATAACATAAATAAAATGTTACCTATTACTAGAATATACAGGGTGATTTATAAAACACCAACAACCTCTTAGACAATGTACACATGATTATAAACAACTACAACCTGGGAGTCTTTAAGTCAAGAGTGAATAGGTTACTTCTAGGTAAGCGTGCTCCATCTTCGACCACATCATCGCTTACCATCAGGTGAGATAGTGGTCAAACGTATACCTATCAATTGTAAAAAAAAAATCGTTTCTGCGATTTAGGCGTGAAACCGTAACAAACAAAAAACTCACTGTCGTATTTATAATACTAGTTGACCCGCGCAACTTCGTCTGTTCCGCGCTGGTCTTAGCGTGATAATATATAGCCTATAGCCTTCCTCGATAAATGGGCTATCTAACATTGAAAGAATTTTTCAAATCGGACCAGCAGTTCCTGAGATTAGCGCGTTCAAGCAAACAAACAAATAATCTCTTCAGCTTTATATATTAGTGTGGATTAGTAAAGATAGGCAGCCATTTAGAAGAAATAAACTGTTCTCTAGTGAATTCATGATATTTTATGGTTTTCTGAATACTAAGCCGGATCTAATGTCAATAAAGTTAACTAACCTAGTTCATTAACATTGATTAAAATTAGAAGCTTTCCTTTTTAGGGTTCCGTACCCAAAAGGTAACCAACGGAACCCTATTACTAAACCTCCGCTGTCCGTCCGTCCGTCCGTCCGTCTGTCAGTCATCGGGCTGTATCTCAAGAACTGTAGTAGGTAGACTGTTGAAATTTACACAGATTGTGTATTTCTATTGCCGCTATAACAACAAATAATAAAAATTAAGATTTATGGTGAACCCTTAGTGTACGAGTCTGACTCGCACTTTGTCGGTTTTTACACTAACTAGATTAAAATTTAAGCAAAAATGTTTGACCATTTACAAACCACTCTATTTCGTAATACCGTCAACAAAATAAATAGGTATAAAATATTATTTAATTTTGTTGATGATATTACAAGCTTTTTCAGGAAAATCTGAATGAAATTTAAAAAGGCATGGTGTTCTAATAAACGTGATAATTAACATAGTATATCAGTCGCTGACAGTTATGGGTTCTAGGGGTTTCCAAAAACCATTAACTTTTGACTCGTAGTATCTGCCATCTAAATTAGGTGGTACTAATGTCCTGGTAACACGATGTTTTTGGTGATTTTTGATTAAAATTGTGATTAG
This sequence comes from Lacanobia wlatinum, assembly GCA_947578705.1. NCBI lineage: Eukaryota > Metazoa > Arthropoda > Insecta > Lepidoptera > Noctuidae > Lacanobia > Lacanobia wlatinum. Next base: position 23,740,697 of record OX388034.1, read on the forward strand.
TAGATAGGTGGCATTCTGATACAAGTGTTTCTTGTTTTGAGTTACTATTGGATAAAATATTGATGTTAATTTGTTTTTAGCAATATAATAGGTATTTCTTTTTAATATTAGTTAAGATAAAAAATAAGTCATTTTTTCTTTAAGTTACTTATGCGACGCGCAGGACTGGTCGTTTTGGCGACGCTTGGCGGAGGCCTATGTCCAGCAGTGGACGTCTTTCGGCTGATATGATGTTTCTATAATATTCAACAGCGTTGCATTTCATCTAAACATTTTGAATTCCGCTACGTGACATTTAAAAGTGATGCCTAAATAATTGTTAGTGAAAGATAAGATAAGATAAGATAAGATAAGATAATATTTTATTTCTGAGTATATGGTACATTAAGTTCTTAATAATTAAACAGTTTCACATACACTACCGTTGCCGGTGTAGAAATATTAATGCAAGTGACATACCAAAATGGCCCAGTTCGAGCCCACAACAATATAGGTAAGTTACAGTGACAGTGATAATTTGTCATCAAAATGATAATTAGAAATTATATCCCCATTAATGTAAACATAAATCAGTATTTAAGAAAAAAGGTAATTTTTATACAATGTCAAGTTTAATATGCTCAATTATTAATATTTATTATTTATGAATGGAATGTCAAAATTTAGCAATCATACAATGTCAAATACAAAAAATAAACAAAAAATACAATTCAATGGGTAAACAAACACACACAAAGTATTATTAAAATGTAATGTCAAAATTTATAATTAAAAAATTCATTAACTGAATAAAAACAGTTTTCTAAAAGCCAGGCAAATATAGTTTTCCTGAATTTATTGGTAGGCAACACTCTTATGAATGGGGGTAAATTGTTAAAGATTTTGACTGCCATGCAATTGGAATTCCTGCTATACAAATGAAGTCTCTGGCTAGGTGCAAGTAATTTATTTGGACTTCTACTTTTGACTCTTTCTGAAACGCTCTCATACAATGGGAACATGTGCGGATATCTTTTAACAAACATACAAATTTCAAAAATATATAGACAAGGAAGTGGAAGAATTTTTAGTGCTTTAAATAATGGCTTACAATGCTCTAAATATTCTGCTCCGTATACAGCTCTAACACATTTTTTTTGTGCAATGAATGCTTTGTTTACATCTACTGAATTTCCCCATATTAAGAGGCCGTAACGCAGCACTGATGCCACATAGCCATGATAAGCATGGAGGGCTGTTTCTTTACTGGCTATTCGTCTCAGTTTTCGAAGAGCAAACACAAATTTGTCGAGTCGAGTGCAGACTTTTTTCACGTGTTCTTTCCAATTTAATTTTTCGTCAATAGTTATTCCCAAAAATACGGTTGAAGGTACGGGTTCCAAAATTGAATTATTGTAGTGTATTTGAGGTGGTTTTACCAAATAATTGTTTGTTTGAAATTGTACTAACTTTGTTTTTTCAATATTTGCACGTAAGTTATTAGATTCTAGCCATTTCATCGCCTGTAGTATTTCATTGTTAGTGTCAGTTTCTAGATCATTCCTATTTGAAGATTTTATTGTCAGAGTAGTGTCATCAGCAAATAGTGTACAATTATGTTTAAGGCTCTTGCAAAGGTCATTTATGTATATTATAAATATTAGAGGCCCTAGTACGCTTCCCTGAGGAACGCCACAACTATTTATTTTTAACTCTGAACTATATATTTTTTTTGTGTTATAGTAAATTTTTGATACTACTGTCCTTTGCTGGCGACTCGATAAATAACTTTTAAGCCAGTCATGCGCCTTGCCTCTAACGCCGTATTTCTCCATTTTGCAAAGCATGCGATTATGCGGGACAAAGTCAAATGCTTTGCTCATATCTAAAAATACTGATAATACAGACATTTTGTTATTGAGGGCTTCAGATATCAGTTTGACCAAAGTAAAACAAGCAAGTGAAGTTGAACTATTCTTCCTAAATCCAAATTGGTTCTCAGTAAGTATGCTGTTTTTATTTAAAAAGTTGATTATTTTCCCGTACATTGCCTTTTCAAAAATCTTTGATAGGATAGGGATCAATGTAATGGGTCTATAATTGGACATATCCGAACGGTTACCTTTTTTGTATAGCGGTTTCACTATAGATTGTTTTAATCTAGTAGGAAATGTTCCTGTCTCAAATGACAGATTAATAATATAACTTAGATGTGCTGCTACGCACTTGCCACTTAATTTTATTATTTTTGTGGTTATTTCATCATATCCAGTAGCGTTGGTATCATTTAAAGAGTTGATAATTTTTATAATGTCTTGTTCATCTACTGGAGTCAAAAATATACTGTTAGTGTTAGTGGTAATGTCAATGTTACTTACGTCATTACTATTGCTAAAGTTAGTTTTATTGGTCATCTCTATAAAATAGTTATTAAATTGATTACATATATCATTGGGATCATTAATTATGTTATCATTTATTATCAATTCTTTGATTTCATTTTTATAATTATCATCATTATTTATATTATTTTTTATAATAGACCAAGTCGCTTTGCATTTATTTTTAGAATTATATAAATGCTTTTTGTTATTTATTAATTGTGAATGTGATATACATGTTTTTAAAATTCTAGAATAGGTCAGGTATCTCCTTTTATGATATTTTTTGCTTAGGGCATCGTGTTGGTAATTATAATATAAAGTTCTCTTTTTTATGCAAGATATTTTTATACCTTTACTAATCCATTTATTTTTTATTGGTTTATTATATTTTTTAACTGTTATTTCGGGGAAACATAGTTTATAAAAGAGAATATATAGGTCATGAAATAAGTCAAATGCACTATTGCACTCTATTTCTTCATATATTTCATTAAAACTTAAAGCTGATATACATTCAAGAAATTTTTTAATATTGTTTTCATTGTAATCTCTTTTCACTTCATAAAAAAAAATTGGAACCTTCGGCTTTTTATGAGCTATCGGAAGAAAGAACGTTAACGACTGCCCAGTATCATGATCTGAGAGGGCTAGGTTATGTATGCTGCTTTTTGTGTCTAGGGTCGAGATATTACTGGCTATCTGATCTATGCAACTTTTTTTCCTAGTGGGCATTTTAATATGAGTCAGTAAGTTAAAATTATTTAAAATAGATATTAATTCTCTTGTTTTTGTAGTGTCTTTTAGCATATCAATATTCCAGTCTCCGCATATTATGATGCGATTCCTACTTTTATGAGTTAATTTGTGTAACAAATCTTCAAGTTTTTTGAGAAATATACTTGCATCGGAATCCGGGATTCTATAAACACATACTAGTATTAAGTTATAACTCGGAACTTCTATGTCGCAACATTCGAAAGAATAATCGCTAGACATTTCATTAGTTATTTGTAAAGGGCTAAAAACTAAATCTTCTTTCACCAATATGCACGTGCCGCCCCGTTTTTTATTGGATCTTGAGTAATTCGCAGCTAGCTTATAGTTTGTAAGTCTAAGATTACATTCATGACCGGATTGTATAAAAGTTTCGCTAAAACATATAAAGTCTAAAACACCCATCTCTTTCGTCAATTCAAATATTGTTACTTCTAAGAAATCTAATTTATTGAGTATTCCAGCTATATTTTGATGAAATAATGTAAGTTTTTGTTTATCATTACTGGCATTGTTGTTAAAGGGTGGAACGAAAAAACTTATTTTGTACATGAGCTTTACTCGTCATTGATGTTGGTGAATTATCGTATTCATAATCCAATGGGTAATTTTTTATGTCAACAAGTATGCGACTAAAAATACTTCCAAATATACATTTTATCCCCAGTTTATTAAGTTTACCTGTTTTATATGAGAACATTTCCAATGAGAGGTCACGATTCGTATCAAAGAAATATGCATATTTATAGTTTTTTATGTCCATGTAAAGTAAATTATTAAACAATTCTACTCTGTAATTATGAATAAGGGCTCCCCTTACGTATACCGGAGAGCATACAATCACATTTGTATGAGTTGTTTGTTCCAAGGATTCTCTAATTAGTCTAACAAGTTCAATCGAGTCTTCATTATCTTTAAAATCCTTTTCGCCAATCAGTACTATACAATAGTCGTCCATGTTAAAGTCTTGAACCTTGTTCTTAATGTGTGTGAGTATTTCCTTCATTCTACTATTAGGTGACACGTAGTGGCAATACTCAAACTGTTCGCAGAAAGTATCTTCTATAATTTCCACCGGGCGATAGTAGTTGCAGTTACTAAGGACACATAGTTTCCTTTTTCTTTGCTTTTCTTTGATTGTATACTTTCCTCCATAGTACTTCTTTTGTACGATTTCTGCTTCGTTTGTAGTTGAAGTTGAAGTTGGTCCCTCAGTTAATTTTATTTTTATAGTTTCAGCTACAGCGTCATGTGTTGTGCATAGATCGTATTGCTTCAAGTTGCTGTTGAGATCTAGAGGTGAACCATTCTCGCTCATACTGCTTGCAGCGCCATCTGTTATGATTTCCTCACTCTTTTTTGTGTCTAGATCTATGAGACTCTTATCAAGGTTTTTTTTGGTAATGTTTAAATTATGTATCATACGTTTATTTTTCTTTAAAGTTGAGTGTTTTTTTGTACTACTAGATTGTCCGCTACATAGGTTTTTTAGTTTCGCTATGATATTTTGTTGTTCAGTTGTTTGTTTCTTCAATGTGGCGTTTTCCATGACTAAGTTATCAATTTCATCATGTGCAGTAGTTAATTGTATTCTCAACTGTTCAATATCTCCATTTAGTCTTTCACACTCTTCACAACTTAAGCTAGTAGTTTGTGGTAAACTTTTCGAAAGATAGTCAGAGTTAGCGGAGTCAAAAGAGGAAGTCGGAGAGTTGATTACTGTTTTATTTCTTCGCATGGTTATATTTTGAAAATCCATCTTTTTTATTGTTTGAGATTACTGGTTTTTTTTCTATAGTATTTTTCTGCTGAAAATAACTTCAGTGTGCTATTATTTTATTTATACTGCCAACAGTCACCAACCTTACGAAGCGCGGCATAAGCTAAGTCTGCTATAAAAGTGTAACGTAAGCTCAAGATGTTAAAGCAAGCGCCTAATGTACGTGTAAGCGTTAAGCATGTGTGAGTAGAAGCGGCCGATATGCGGGTTGCCCTAGGTCAGGGACGCAAGACACTGCACGTTGTTTCTTAAAGATTTTCACTAATTACTCACGGTACCGATGGAGTCCAAAGGTGTCACATATATCACTTTTTAGTCCGTTTCACAAGCTTTACGATAATATACAGCACCAACGAATTGGGCAACTTTCAACCACTTTTTTACAAATTTTTCGGAGACAAAAACAAATACGCTGCTGTCGCTTCGAATCTCAACTGTCAACTCCGGTGATCGTTTTCATAAAATTAAGTAGTTAAAGAATTTCGTTTATTTTCACTTCATTCTTCTTCTTCTCCATTATTTAACCCATTTGTGCTCCTTTGTAATTAAAATCACATTTCCAATTAATTTAAAAACCAAAAACCAATATACAAAATAATGCAACACGGAAACACCAACAATATCAAAAAGGAGAAAAATTCTCGTTAACCCTTTACACGCTGCATGACGGCCTACGTCGCCGGCACAAGTTTTCGACAGTTGCAAATTAAAATGGCTGCCGTCCGTGCGTGATCGCTCCGACCAAGCTCACCGCGTAATCTCTTGCGGCGACGTGACTCGAATGTCGCGTGACGTTTCACCTTTGTCTTGCACAAAAATTGTGAAAAAATTTGCCAGTGATTTGAAGTTGCCCATTGATGAATTATGGGTCAGTGGTGTGCAATTAAGTTGGACATTGAGCATGTAAGAACAGTATATTTTGAAATTATGCTTGGTGCTAATATTTATGAGTTCAGATTAGTATGATTTCTTTGTTTGACCGACAGAACTCAAGTCCTATAACTAAATATATATCAACATAGTTTTCAAAAATATCTACTAAGCCATCGTTTGTATACATCTGTCAAGTTCTATAAGTTTCTTGTCTAACCAAACAATATCAATATGATATATTGTTGATATTTATTTTCCAAATGCCAAGTTCAAAACAGCTTCGCCAACAATATCCGAAATTCAGCCATAGCCTTTAAAGTTTAACCCTCCCTGGCCATAACAAGCTACACCAAACATTGTCAATATTTACCAGCGAACGCTAGTTTGCCTGACTTCTATTAAAGCCCAAAGGGATCGGGTAATGGTAACTAAGGTAATCCTAGGTCTGAGATCGTGAGCGCCCCGAGACAGACGTCGGGATAGACAGACAGCTTAGCCACAAATATAGACTTAGATTAAAAGGGTTAGACCGAAAGGTGGAAATGTACAATTACACGATGTCTGGCGAATAATGATTGCAAAATTTAGTGGCTCTAGCGGAAATATTCTCCTTTATTTGTTGTTTTATTACTTGCGATGTAAAGGTTTATTTATCTAACAGCAAATTCAAATTAGTGGAGTGTCTTAGTGAGGAGATATAATCTTAATAGATGCAGCTGTAAAAGTTTATTGGAATGCCATTGCAGTACAGGCTGTATTTAATTAGAGTAGCTTAAGGAACTTGAGAGCATTATTAGAATATAACATCAGAAGCCTGATTCGCGTACAAATTCAATTCGCAATATTATCTCAGCCATAACTGGTCAACTGTACGGAAATTATTGATGTTTTTGACAGTTTGCGGCTGATATGCGAATGCACACGCTTCTTAAAAATACGAGAAAGCCTTCAGCTATACACCGTGTTCCGGACGATGTACATAAACTTCGACCGGATGTTCAGAACATGGAAATAAGTATTTTTCATTATGGACACATTAATCAATTCTCATTTTTTGTTAATTTTCATACAAACTAAATACCTTGACGTAAATCACCCGATATGCATGCCTCTTTATCCGTATTAGCAACAAAAAAACTTGAGAGGTGTCAAGGGACACCCGGATGGAACGAAGTTCCTTTCGATTAATTAGTGAAGTTGTATAAAATTTTATTTTTTTTAAGTAATAATAATTTTTTTTTTATTATTAACACATATAATGTAATATAAACTTAATCAGTAGGCTAAATTTTAGTAATAATATTGACTTGTCAAAATAACTGGCTTGCTTTCTATGAGAGAGAGAGAGAGAGAGACAGACAGAGAAACACGCGCACGACACACGGCTTACAACTATAGCAAAAAGTCGTTACAACTTTTGGTCTTCATTTTTTCCGTCTAGCCCCCTTTCGCATGAAAAACAAATGACATTGAAATAGCACTTGATAGATTTTTAGTTAAGACCCTTTTAGTTTTTCCCTAGAAATTACAAATATCTTTGTAACGAAGCCTTTTTAAACACTACTTCCTTTATTGGATTCGATTTGTTAAAGCTATAGAAGTGTTAGCTAAAGTTTATGGATAACGTGAAGAACACGGTGTATAGCGTCATTAATCTGCACGAAAAATGGCGTTAAATAACACCATGAAATTGATTCCACCAACGCGTAACACCAAAAGCTTACGACCAACCAATAAACCCTAAAATTAGCGTAACACTGAACGAATACTTAAAACCAAATAAAACCGGTTTGAACCGCAATCATCTGGGCAAACAATCAATTTTCCGGCTCAGTTCATCTTGGTGTAGGAACACTGCAAACAAAAGGAGCTGCCTTTAACCGGCAGCGAAGTGTTATTTACTCGCCAGAATCACGGCACTTGGTCGCGCCGACCAGAATACCAAGTGGTATACGGTTACAGGGGGGTTAAGAGAGAGTGAGGGAAAATGGCCGATAATATTGTTTTTTGATTGTGCGCTCTTTTGTTTTTTTTTTTCTTGTTTTTAAGGTGTTGTGTTACGGTCAATGTTGGTGTTGTAATCTGATTTTGGGATGTTGCCGGAAATGTGGGAAATCTGAGATGTGTTTTTCTTTCTGTACTTCCTTGGTTTATTGATCGTGCCTGTTAATGAAGAATTCTTTGATCGGAAACTGTTATTTATTTATTTATTTAGGTAATTTTATTTTGATATTGAACATATTGACTTCCTCACGTTGACTTCACGTCGAGCCCTCACGGCCGATTTATCGTAAGCGACATTTTGATGAAAATGCGTTTTATCTCAAGTGATGTTGTTTAAGATGCAAAACGCTTTTTCGAAAAAATAAGTGCCAGCGGTTAGTGCTCGATGTGATGACCAAAAATGCTTTGGCAGCTTTCAAGAAAGAGTAACTATGGAGTTTCTTATCCGTTCTTCTCCATAAGAATCTACCTTTTGCGAACGGACGACTAGAGTCACAAAAATATTTTATTTTCATTTGAAGTTCAAAGGTGCCTTTATTGGTCTAGTTGAAATAAATCATTTGGCTTTGACTTTGACTTTCAAAGCATTTCAAAAATATTTTTTTGCCATAATCGCCTTATCCATTATTCCCTCATAACTCTGTTCGCTTCCACAATTACACGAACAAAGCTAATCCCTTTAAACGCGCATTTTTATAAAAAAACAAAAGAACATGACGAGCGTCCGACATTTTTCTATTTTTTGACGTTCGTTGTAACAGAATCGCAAAAGTTGCGCGGAGCGGACAAAACGTCGCACACGACAATGCACTCACACTGCATGGTCTGTCAAACACAATTAGCGCTAAATTCGCTTAACGACGGCGCGTCGCAGTTGGGGCCAATTTGCCGAGTACGCTTGTTAGGCGCACTGTACCCGGAGTCGCGACGTTGTTGGATTTTCAGTGGAAAGTAGCGAAACTATTCGTCGCAGACTGGAATATTAGTTAGGATGACTTTTTAGTTATGTCTGGAGAGGATTTTAATTCATTTTAATATCCGGACTTAATAACGTCGCCATGTTTTCACAGAATAATTAAAGTTTGATCAATCATGCATGGGTCATTTTATGCAAATTGTAGTACTGTATGGATAAGTACTAAGTCGATAACTGATATTTATTTTGCAAATTGGTTTTAATAACATTTTTACACTTCAATTTGAATAAGATGAGTTCAGTGTTTCCAAGCTGACTACCCTGAACAACACACCAAAATAAACTCAACATTTTTTGATGCTATATTTTAATTTGTTGTAAGATTTTATTTGTTAATTTTAGTTACCTATGACTGTTAAATTGTTAATATATGTTTCTACACTCAAAGGTCACTGTAATGGTCAAATCATATGAGAACCATGTATTTTAATGGAGTGAGGTAGTATATTGAGGAAAATACCATACAGATTTGAGTAGACCTGTCTAAGATAGTGCAAGCATTTTTCTCCTATGTATTTACCGACAATCTTTCTTGCTTTGTTTTATATATTGAGATCGGCTTCCAGTCTAACCTGTTGCAGCTGAGTACCAGTATTTTATATGTATTATTTTTGACCTTCACAACCAGATTTCTTGACCTTCACAACTAGATTTCTTGGCATCCGACTACACATAACGACTGCCATAGATCTAGAAATGACACCTGGGACCAATTAAAAAATTGAGGTAAGCGATACAGAGAGTAAAGTCCCGCAAACCTCTACATAAAAGGGAGGATCCTCCAACCAGACGGTTATTGTGTCTGGTGTGGGCAACTGCCCGATAGTTGATTTTCGGGCTGATGTATACATATATATTTTCAAATCGCATGTTAAACTCTGTTTGCACGATGCAGGATTTCGACGTAGCAGTTCGCTGCTAGTTGGATAGATGGCGTCGCGGTTCTTTTTGTTGCGATGTAGATTTGCTTCGTTGGTTTTTCTTGTAGCGGCAACAAATTCATTCGTGCCTCGGAAAGCACATCAAGCTGCCATGCTTTCCGATGCACGAATGAATTTTGGTATGATATAATGGTCACCCATCCTAGAACCGACCTCGGCAATCATTGCTTAACCTTGAAGATTGACCCGCGCGGATATTATTATTAAGCCACTAGACCCAAAACAAAATTCAAAGGCACGCTTTACATTTTTAACAGCATTTCATGTATTAAGGTGTAAGCAACAGTGAACTTGAGTGTAAGTTAGTACGTCTTGCCGCTACAGGCAATTTGCAAAGTGCGCCAGTTCGTGTGATATGACTTGGGAGTGATGCAACACGTTTGGTGTTTACCCGAGTTTCTAAATACTGTTAGAAACTTAGAATTTTGAAGAGGATAATTCTTTTTACTTGTGAAACCTGGGAAAAGTGTTATTGCTGGGGTGTTATTGGTGGTGGTGAGGTGGTGAAGTGTGTATTGGTGAGTGTTATTGTTGTTGTTTTTGGTGTTATTGGTGTTGTATCTGAGGTTCAAGTGTAGCTAGTTTAAAAAGGCGCAATAATTTGAAGTCTTTCTTACGAATAATTAATTAGCTATTTGCTTAAGATTTATTCAGTTAAAAGCTTTTGTTACTGAAACAACATCATAGGTATATAGATACAGTCAACACCTATTGGGTATGCAGGCAGCTAACTTGCAACTATTTTTAAACAATGTTGTGAGTGTGCTGAGTAGACAAAAATTGTACAACATACTCGTATGTCAAAAGCTTAAAAAATTAACTTAAAATCTTAACTTAAAAAATTATAATGCACACATTAGAAATAAACATTGGCAGTGCTGTGAAAAAAATAATATTTTTGCCTGTATACCGAATAGCATTTTTTTTCAACCTATTTTGTTCCACTTCTGGGCAAAGATGGGTGACCAACAGCCCTCCACTCTCCTCAGTCAGTTGTATTCTTAGGAAAACCTAATCTACGTAACCCGTAACCTTGATTTCTGAATTGAGCATTTGAAGTAAGTCTCAAACTTTATACTAGCCTGTCAAAATTTGACATTAAATAAGAGCTCTATACCTTTTACTCAATTTAAAAGCCGCGCTAAGCCCTCCTACGCACTAGCGGTTGGCCGCGGGGGCGGCTGACCGCGCGGCTAGCTGCTTTTCCAGTTTAATATGCAACCGCTAGTGATTGTACGCACTTAACCGCCACAAAACTATTCCAACCGCTGGCGCTCAAGCGAACCACCTAGACGGCTCAACCGCTAGTCCGTAGGAGCGCTAAGTTTTCACACCAGATTTTCAAGATATGAGGTAAAAAAATAACATTAAAGAAAAGCGAGACTAATTTGATTCAAGCACGAATGTGGATTTCACATGAAAATCCCCAAAGAAAATGAACTAGGTAGATTTCAAATTAAAAATTAAACCTGCTTGTTAACAAGGGCGCTAATTTTCTTCTCTTCCGCGCACACGAAGGGTTAATATTAATGAGCTACATGGTCCTAATGCGTAGTGCAAACATTTGATCAAGTCTGCACCATCTCTATGAGACCCGTTTCGATGTTATTGTCAAAATTATTTGATAGAAGATATGGGAGACTCCTTTGTCAACCCAAAGATATATTTTCATGTATGTCTGTGTGCTGGATGAAATGGATTCGAATATTCTAACGTAAAGAATTCGAAAAAATACCTCATTTGGGGTTAAAAAAAAATGCAAATTTAATCTTAGTCAAATCATAGAAATTTTCTTCGCCAAGGCGTTAAAAATCTTTGATGTTTTTTCCCATTTAATAATTTAGTTATTTACAAATTAACAACAGACATTCATTAATTGATTAATTTCAATAAAGATCAAGCCATAACTGTTAATTTGTTGATTTAAAGAGTAGTTGAATTGAAGGACGTGCCTTGGAATTTAGGGCCCAAAGACTATATTAATTTAATTAGAAATTTCTCAAGATAACGGTCCTTCAGATCTTTTACGAAGAGTTACCAGTTTAGCTTTGTTTGTCCTTGTCATTAAAAATCAAATAAAAATTCCTTGAATTGAATGAAATCTGACAAATGCATGGGGAATGGTTTAGGTATTATGTAACAGCTAATATGGGTATATTAGTCATTGTAAGATCTTTAAGTGTTTAAGTGAGTCTCAAATAGCCTATGGGTATAGGCTATTTGAGACTCACTTAAAGATCTTACAATGACTAAATGCTATATATTTTTCTGATTAGAATTCTGACTGTGTTAGTCATATTTGCTGACTGTTTAACTTGCAAAAATCGCTACTTAGAGAAAACTTTGTATATTTTTGTTGCTGGAAGAAATTTATCTTGAAAAAGGTAAGCAGCAGCTTTGTGCTCTTCTATCTGTAGTTGTTCTTTCCTCTTTTAAGTGTTTTGTGAGAACATAAATAACTATAAACATTGGCCTCCTAGGATATAGGAGGCCTCGGTGTAAAACACTACCAATATCTAACGATGGAGTACCTACTTTAGCTAGGTTTATCCAGCTATTTAGTTATTAAAAGCTAGAGCTTAGAACCCCTGTGGTCGATATCATAAGGTATGTATGTCCCATAGATATAATAAACAAGGTATGTCCCATTTCCATTGTCTCTTAGCAAACAGGGGATGATTGAGCGAGGTAATGCTAGTTAGTATCTGTGTGCTTTCGATTAGAATTCTGACTATATTTGCCGTATTTACTGACTGATTAGCTTGTTTATTTTGTATTGAATTGTTGATGAAGATATTATTGTTGATGTTAGGTTACTGAGCTGCAGAGATGATAGGCGTGGAGTTGCGACTTGTCTATTTAGACTGACAACATGTAAAAACATACGTAAAACCTGATAAGTGGTAATTATACTTATCATTATGAAAAACTTTTACTATGTACTTAGTGTCCGTGGAGTTTCTTACACGTTCTTATCCATAGAAGTCTATGCTTTCGAATGTGCAAATATATTCATGTTTTTGACTGTTAATGGTTTGTTTGAAATAAATGCGTTGAATCTTGTGTCCAACCAATCCGATAAAAAAAAACTGGCCAAGTGCGAGTCGGACTCGCGTGCAAAGGGTTCCGAACGAATTTAATTTTTTTAACATGTTATATTAATACTACAGACTTCTAATAGGTTTTCCTGTAATCTTTAGGTAAAGATCTATTATCTCCATTTTTTTCAAAATTTTAGGCTCAGTAGTTTCGGAGATAAGGGGGGGGGAATGGTCATTTTTCGTCTAATTTCTTGAATAACTTCTAAATCATTTATTTTAAAATTATGAAAAAAATATAATTAAAATCCTCACAGTAAGCCCTTTCATTTGATATGTCACACGATATTGTTCAAAAAACTTTTTTTTTTAATTTTCTTGTTTGACCCCCAAAAGTGACCCCCATACTAAAAATTTAATAATTTTCGTAACGCATCCGTGTTTGGGTCATAGAAATCCATATGTGTACAAAATTTCAACAGAATCGGTCCAGTGGATCCGGAGAAAACTGGCTGTGACAGACGGACAGACAGACAGACAGACAGACAGACAGACAGACAGACAGACAGACAGACAGACAGACAGACAGACACCCGAGTGATCCTATAAGGGTTCCTTTTTTTTTCGGAACCCTAAAAATTGACAGCTCCATACATTTATGTGTGCATAACTTGGCAAAATGTACTGAACAGCTGGTTGTTTTATATCTCTAAGTAAATTGAAACAGTAGGCGTAAGTTATGCTGATTTCTGAATATGGCACTAAGTTTTTTAAAAGCGAATGTGGTGGGAAGACCTGTTGGTCCTAAAAAAGCCACTTTAGCAGAATCATAATATTAATCACACAACAATTTATCAAATTTCATTTTCATCTTTATCGCTAACGCATTAGGTTCAAGGTTGAATGGGAAAATTTGACAATGACGGGAAGCGTGATGTTACCCGCAAGAGAACCAAGTTTACCGACATAGTCCGAAGGATCGCCAAACTAAAGTGGCAGTGGGCAGGGCACATTACTCGCAGAACAGATGGTCGATGAAGCCGAAAAGTTCTGGAGTGGCGACCGCGTACCGGAAGATTTAAAGTTGGAAGGCCTCCCACAAGGTGGACCGATGACCTGGTGAAGGTCGCGGGTAGCCGATGGATGCGAGACGCACAGGACCGGTCGTTGTGGCGACGCTTGGGGGAGGCCCATGTCCAGCAGTGGACGTCTTTCGGCTGATATGATGAGAAGCGTGATGTACTCTCTGATTCTGCCAAAGTGACCTTTTTAAACCCCCTGATCATATTTGTGGAGCAGATTTGGCCAGAAATCGCGTAAGCCAGAGAACTTTGAGAGGAGAAAAGAGAATCCTGTGACAAGCAGCGGGATACAATTGTAGGCTAACAAAAACTATGTATAACTTTTTGCTTTGGAGTTTGAAAGAAGTATTAAATTGATATTGCATAAACAGGAACCGTGGGAACTAAGTGAAATAAATGGAAACAAATATTTGGCCTGTAGATTCATGAAGTAAATATACAAACGAAAACAATATTAAGAACGCACATTCCTTTCATTTACTACACACATCCCATACCTTTGCCATATAAAAATAAAAAACTCATAAAAATCTCCAATTCAATATATTCAAAATAAATTGGTGCGGGTTCCGTAGTTAGCTATAAAGCGCCACCTAGTATAATGAAATCGTATATCTTTCACTGCGTAATTCAATTATACGGAGCAATCACACTCGCCCACTGTATAACAGGTGCGTTTTATACTGCCGCCAAAGGAACCCTAGTGCTGTACTTGGGTTGTGGTCCAAGGGAGAGGAGATCGAGGGCGATTCGTCATTGGTTATTTATTGATCTTTAGTTTTTGAACTTGGTTGGACTCCTCCAACCAACACCAAATACCACTGAACGCGGAGGCGTTCAGTGGTGTTTTCAGAAACGTCAAGACGTTATCCTAGTATTTTGTAGTCCTAAGTTGGTGCTAGAAGAAGTTTTATTAATTCACCTAATTAATCGCTACGGTAGAACATACGTGCATGGACTGCAGAAATCATAATCCTTCCTTCTGGCCGCACCAAAAGTCATTGGACTATCTATTTGTGAGCTTCTAAAAAAGTGCATACCTATAAGTGGTAATATTCTGGCGTACATGATGAAAACTTATTTCAACTTTCGAATCATTCGGGAAAGTTATCGATTAGAGCCATTGTATGCACAGTTCTTACCGATTTTATTGTATAACAAAAACTAAGGCTCTAGACTAGTTACACACAGTCAGCGGTAGCAAGGCAAAGGCGATTGTGAAAATATAAGATTTTACTGTATAACAAAACCTAAGGCTCTAGATAAGTTACACATAGTTAGCGGTAGCGAGGCGAAGGCGATTGTGAAAATATCAAAAATGTATGGGATTGATAGACGCTGTCTAAATGACACGTGATATTTTGGCATTTCGACACTAGAATTTGCTGAAAGAATGGCACTTTATCAACAGCTTCCCAACTAGAACAAAAATTCCCTCTCATCCTCTGCCCACTCATCCAGTCTTTCATCTCTCAGACCATCCACTAGAGGCATCCATAAATCGCAGAACCCTCCGGACTTCACCGCGCCCATTAACACGCCCGACTTAGACTTTATATCGCCAAGAATAGAGTAAACAAAACGCGCCGTAACGCGACAACACGCGTTTTGGGTTGGAAGTCAATTTCGGGAATAGGAACGTGCGATAAACTATCGAACAAGCAAAAACAAGAATCTAGGAGAAAATAATTAGTAATATTAGCTAGAACTCTACTCAAGAGTAACCTAGAGTAGTCCTGGCTAAAGTCTTTCATTTCTGTCAAGGTCCTCTGCTTAACCGGACGTGCCTGAGTCAGACGTCCGGTTAAGCAGACGACAAGCTCCTAGGTTGACCTGCGAGAGGTAATTCAAAAAATGAGGTGACTAAAAAGAGGGGCGGAATAGTGGACATGAAAGTATTTTTAATGGGTTGAATGAAAATGGACTTCGTATTTGGAAACAGATCACAGCCGATAACTTAGCGATCATGATTTGGTATTGGAATCGAGTTGAAGGTCAAGACCAATCATTGGAGGTACAAAGCTGATGGAACCTTATTAAAAACTATTGAAACGACGACAACTCTAAGACACACTTTATCTTTTATGTAGTATCAATTCTGAAATCGTGGAAAGAAAACAACAACAAAAACAATTATGTTTTCATTACTGGAGAAAATGTATTGAACTGCTGGTTACGCGATTTCAGGGTTTATTTCACACGTTCTAAATCCTGAATTCCTCTACATTGCTCAGCACTTCCTACCATAGCCTAGTCACATCTGCTTACCCTCAATCCCACACACATATATACATTCCCCATAACCTCGCCTCATGGCAACATAACTCCTGTTTCCAACAGTACTGTTCAACAAAATCACTGTGTAAAAAAACAAGAACGCATCGTTGTACTCTATGGTACACCTGATGCTGTATTTATGGTAAGGGTCCGCTGATGGAGGGTTTCATGAGCAGTTGACACCTGCTTCTGGGGATGTATCGTTGTTTTAATTTGCTGTTAACAATAGGGGAGATATTTAGGTCTATGAAATATGTCTTAACGCATGTGTTGTTTGTTTCTTATGAAAAGGGCTATACATTGTTTTTTATGTAAAAATGTGTTCCTTAGTTTAAAATTCATTTGTGTTTAGTATAGTTTGTCTTTCCTGGCGCCGCAGAACGAGGAGAGCCGACCCCAAATAATGGGAAATGGCTAGTACAAGGAAGGAGGAGTGTCTAGGATAGTTTAGAGTTAACCAGTTAGTTCTTATGAAGTTATGTACATGACTGTCTCTGGTCGAATTTTAGGAAATGTCAAAGGCTAAGCTTACCTTTATACTGCAGTGTGTTTTACTTTTGCATTAAATAATTAATTAATTCCTAGGTTGTCCGGAAGAGATCGCGGAATGCGATAAGGCCGCCCATTGTATGTGTTTAGTTTTAAGTTTCCTTTTTGTTCATACTTTTGGTGTACAATAAAGTGTATAATAAATAAATAAATAATAATTTGCCATCCTTATACATATTTTTTACTAATTTTAATGCGATTTACTGTAGATATGTCGTTGTAGGAAGCATGATGTAGGTAGCTATCATAGATGAAGTCATTATTAGGTACATGTATAAACGAGATGTAATTTCTAAATATTTGCTCGGCGGAAATGCCGAATATAGTGATACCCATAGATTTTAAGGACGTGTTAGCTACATATATTCTTGCAAATAAATATATCATTCATTCATTTATCGTATTTAATTTTGTATTATGAAGAAGGGCAACTTGAAACCTTGTGATCAATCACATTTCGTACATTTGAAACGCACAAAACGGTAACGTAGCGGGATTCTGTAAAAATGAACATGATGACATGATGAAGTGAGCTGTGAATCCATGTAATCAAGATGGAATGATTCATTCACTTCAAGTTCGATCTACCTCAGTTATCACGGTGAGATATTAATAGAATAGAACTGGTCATGTAGTGAACAATTTTTAAACGGTCAATGTGCGTGAAATATCGATCCATCTACCGATGACATCTATGTAAAAATTGACTACCGGAATCGCAAACAAATTGTTACCATCATCGTTAGCGATATGTGTACGCAGCCATTTTTTTTTACATTTCCCAAATCGTCACGACGGGCGTACCGAGAGTAATCATCATCCCAGATATTCCCAAAGTTTGTCAAATCCGTATCGACCAGATGCGTCTGAAAAACAAATCCCTAGCCGTGCCAGGGGAAATCTTACCGTACGATAGATAGGCACGCGTCGATACGAGAAAAAAGAAATGTGTAAGGTTCCGAAATATTTACTATTGCTGCTAAAGATAGATAGATTTTGCTGCAGATGTAGACTTGAATCTATACTTAATATATAAAGCTGAAAAGTTTGTTTGTTTGTTTGCTTGAAGGCAAACTACCCAGGAACTACTGGTCCGATTTGAAAAATTATTTCAGTGTTAGATAGCCAATTTATCGAGGAAGGCTATAGGCTATATATCATCACGCTAAGAACAATAGGAGCGGAGCAGACGAAGTTGCGCGTGTCAACTAGTAGTACTATAAATAGACAACTTAATATCAAAACAAAATAAAGCTGTCCTGAATCGACTTCTATCGTGATCTTTTACGTTCTCTAGTAATGAAAAACAGTTCATTTTTACACGACTGCCTAAAAAAAGGAGTGTTATGTTTTCAGTGTTCATGTATGTATGTATGTTTGTGAGTTTCTTTATTCCATCGTAACTCCTAAACGCCTTAACCGATTTCGATGTATGTGGTATCGTTAGAAGCGTTGCGTTATCGCGGGTAACATAGGCTTGAAAATGAACTAAAAAATTAAAAACAAACATTGGCCCAAAAATTTAAAACTGAAAAACAACTTTTTTATTGCAGTCGGGGGACCATTAAAGAAATGTTACAGAGTACCTACTGTCCCCCGACTGCAATAAAAAAGTTGTTTTTCAGTTTTAAATTTTTGGGCTAATGCTTGTTTTTAATTTTTTAGTTCATTTTTGGACATGGCAGGCGTGTTTTTTTAATTTTTTAATTATTTGTTTTATTTATTGTTTGGGTATTGACGAAGGGATATTAGGAAAGGTCAGTGTACTTTATTCAAAGTTTATCTGGCGCCTACCATAGAGCGCTAGCGCGTTTCCGGTATGAGCTGACCTCTTATTGTACGGAAATACTGTACGATGCGAGTTGCGCCTTGGTGTCTGCCCAGGTGTAGATAGGTACTTGCAGTATGTCAGTGTCTCGTCCACGATCTACTCGTGCCGGTGTGACTAATCCTTGAGCAAATAGTACATATTGGGTAGTTTTAAGGTTGGTTTTTCATAATAATATTTGTAGATTAATATTGTAAAAAAAAATAGTGTACCAAACTATGTTTGTATAAATTTATTTTGGTTAGTTTTATAAAAAAATAAAATAATCAACGTTCTATGATTTTGAACATGATTTTGTCTTCCATACAAGATAATTATAGAAGTATTAAAAATCTTAGAACCTACCTATCTTGGTATTTTGGATTGATGGTTGTTTATAAGTCCTTCTCACAAAAACTATAGAACGGATTTTGTTGAAACTTTACAGTAAAGTAGCTTCCACATCAAAATCGAATATACAAAATTCTCGTGTCACGGTGTTTGTTACCGAACTCCTCCGAAACGGTTCGATTGATTTTCATGTGATGGTATATAAATGTATTTATGAGCAAAACTTGGCCGACAAACTGCCCACTATCTCTAGAGAAACATTTTTGACCTCAATCAAGCTAAGCCACAAATCCGGCAGAAAAGATGCAGAGAACTGTAACTATATCATAGAAGTTCCAGCAACTATTCGTAAGGTTCTCATCACACAGGACAGATTATTTATAAATTGGACGTCCTGCCCGGTTCGAGACTTCACACTTGTAACGAGATGTTACAAGTGCCAGCAGTACGGTCATGCAGCTAAGACGTGTAAGATAGCTTCCCCTGCATGTGGACACTGCGGTGAAGAAGGGCACACAATTCAAGATTGCTCCAAAACAGCCGTTGCGCCAAGATGTGCAACATGTTTGCGCTTCAAAAAACCAGCCAACCACAAGACAGGAGACCTGGAGTGTCCTGCTAAAAAAGCTGCCGAAAACAGGTACCTAAACTCGGTTGACTATGAAGGCGCCTAAGAGCGCCACATATTTGTTTATATTTTAGACTTAACTTACTGTTTATATTCTTTTTTTTTTTTTTTTTTTTTTTTTTTTTTTTTTTTTTTTTTTTTTTTTTTTTTTTTACTAGTATGGATGATAATTTAATTACTGATATAGATTACACATTTGTGCCTGATGCAAAGGTATGCCAGGTTGAGGACTGCATACAATATCTTTCCGATTATAAAAAGTCACTAACCATACTAACACAAAATATTCGCAGTATTTTTAAGAATATCGATAGCTTCAACATCTTTCTTAGTAGACTTAATTTTGATTGTGATGTGATGGTTCTAACCGAATGCTGGCTATCTGATCGCCAGGATAACCTTCCAGTAATGCCAGGGTACAACTTATTGTATACCAAGCTAAATAGCAACCAAAATGCTGGTGTGGTGGTCTATTCTAAGGAATCATTAATGGTCACAGTGGAAGAACCTACTCTACAAGACTGTATGAGCAATTGTTTGATCATCAAAATTGGTACAACTACAGCAATCATCGCTATGTATAGATCCCCTTCCGCTAGAAACTTGGATTCTTTTAACGCTTCCTTAAACCAAATTTTTCTAGACCTAAGCTCATTCAAGAATGTCATACTAACAGGTGACATAAATATAAACATAAACTCTGATAACTGCGATGCAGGGACCCAAGAGTATCTTAATATCTGTTCATTCCATGGTTTTCTACCTGCGCACACCTTGCCCACACATGATAGCGGTTCCTGCCTCGATCATATGATTATCAAATCCAGTTTATCGTATGTTACGCTTGTTACTAACTCAACAATTACTGACCATCACGCTGTTCTACTAACCTTAAACTTAATGCTGCCTAAGCTGAATCGTCCCCAAACCAAAACACAATTAAATACAAACAAACTCGAATATGATTTATGCAAACTTGACTTTAGCCCAGTTTACAATACTGCTGACGCAAATTTTGCTTTATCGTACTTAATAAAACATGTGCAATTAGCAATATTACGTAACACTACGGTTATTACAACAAACAAGAAACTTAATAATATTAAACCGTGGATTACTCCTGGCCTGATTCGGTGTATAAGACACAGAGACAAACTTCATCAAACATCTAGGAAAAACCCAGGTAATTTTATCATTAAAACCACTTATAAAAGATACAGAAATTTTTGTAACAATCTCTTAAAGAATTTGAAAAGGAATTACGATAAAAATGAATTAAACAGAGCAGGAAACAATTGCAAGCAACTTTGGAAACATATTAAAAACGTCACTTATATGTCAAAACAGCGTGAATCAAATTCGAGTTTATTGTTAACTAATAGTTCACCCCTTTCATCAGCCAATCATGTCAACAACTTTTTCGTGAATGTTGGGAAAACTCTTGCCGAGCAGATTCCTCAGCATTACAGTGATCAACCATCTTCCCAAGAATTGAATAATAGGCGCGCACTACAATCTTTCGGATTCCTGGACACTGACGAAGACGAAATAACACGAATTATTAGTGGACTAAAAGATGATTGTGCTGTTGGATGGGATAACATTAGCAATAAGATCCTTAAACAATTCAAGCATATCCTGGTACCTCCCTTAGCCCACATATTTCGTATCTGTTTTTCTGAAGGCATTTTTCCTAAATGCCTAAAAAAAGCAGTTATAATCCCTATATTTAAATCTGGGAACAAATACTTAGTTAATAACTATAGGCCAATATCGTTACTCTCCTCAATCTCTAAAATACTTGAGAAAATTGTAAACAGCAGGCTAGTTAACTATTTAGAAAAAAATAATTTACTATCATCTACGCAATTTGGTTTTAGAGCCAAATTATCCACAGCCGATGCGGTGCACCACCTGACCAATTATGTCTCAGAGGAACTTGGCAAAGGAAACCAGACTATGGGGGTCTTCCTTGATCTAGCAAAAGCTTTTGACACAGTGTCCGTTTCTATGCTCCTAAACAAATTAGAGACCATGGGAATAAGGGGAACCCCGCTGAAACTCTTTGCTGACTACTTAGACGACAGATATCAGTGTGTTAAAATAGACAATATCACGAGCAATGAACAAAAAACTACTGGTTTTGGTGTTCCCCAGGGCAGCATTTTGGCCCCAACCCTTTTCCTCGTTTATATTAATGATTTGTGCAATTTGAACATACAACATGGCAAAATTGTTTCATATGCTGACGACACGGCCTTAGTATTTACCGCTAAAACCAGTAAAGAATTGTACGAATACGCTCAATTAGGTTTCAATACTGTGACTAACTGGCTTCAAAGAAATTTACTAACGTTAAATGCTGACAAGACAAAATATATTCAGTTCTCCATGCGCAAGCCTCAATCTAACATTACTCATCCTCATCTGTTTGCTCATAAATGTGCACTCCACCCAATCAGTACATGTGACTGTCCTTTTATTCTCCAAACATGCAACATTAAATATCTAGGAGTAATAATAGACGATACTCTCTCTTTTAGACCACATATTGAGAGTCTGGTTAAAAGAGTGCGCAAATTAATCTATGTCTTCAAAAAACTGCGAGCTATTGCGGATCCAAAAGTAATCACACAAGTTTATTTGGCCCTAGGGCAATCCGTAATCCAGTACTGTATCACTTCATGGGGTGGAGCACCCAAAACTCACTTACTCCCTCTTGAAAGAGCTCAGAGAGCCATTTTAAAAGTAGCCAATTTCCATCCCTTTGTGTTTCCCACAGATCTCCTATACAAATCCTGCAACGTACTGACTGTTCGCCAGCTTTTCATTATGCAATTGATACTAAAACAGCACACCATGCTTACATACAACACCGAAACTACTAATAAGAGACGGAATGATATTGTCTGCGATTCTAATTCATTTTCAAAATATGTTTTTGTAAAAAGATTTTTTACATTTTTAGGTCCATTTCTATACAATAGACTAAATAAGAAACTAAGTATCTATAAGTTAAATTATTATAGCTGTAAAAAGACAATTGTGCAATATTTATTAAGCATCTCGTACGTAGAGACAGAAGACCTTCTTTTTGTATGTAAATAAAACATGATGTGTCCTTTAATTTTAAGTTTTTATTATAGGTAATTGATAAATTGTTATTTTATTATTGATGTTTACATAAGCACTATCTAGCCTGAAGCACAGGTTTCAACCTAGTTCAGGCAAATCAGCAACTGTGTTCTTTAAAAAAAAATGTAAAATATTTTATCGTAAATGTGCCCTGTTTTATAAATAAACGATATTATGTAATTTTGTGTGTATATTCGGTAGGTATGAGAATAGGCGGTAGGGTATATTTTTTTGCAAAACAACTTTTGCCGAGTCAGCTAGTCTACACTAATATTATAAAGAGGAAAGATTTGTTTGTTTGTTTGAAATGAATAGGCTCCGAAACTACTGGACCGATTTGAAAAATTCTTTCAGCAATGGATAGCTACATTATCAGGGAGTAACATAGGTTATATTTTATCCCCGTACTCTCACGGGAACGGGAACTACGCGGGTGAAACCGCGTGACGTCCACTAGTAACATATATATTTAGACTATTAAATATAAAGCGGAGAAATACGAATTACACGAGGGCGGAGCAGCAGGCGTCAGCAAGTTTATGACAAAAACATCATACCACTTTTTTTTTACTTTTGATAGGCTCGCGTTTGACCAAGATCTCACCTGATGGCAACCGATGATGTGGTCGAAGATGGAGCACGCTTGCCTAGAAGTAACCTATTCGCTCTTGACTTAAAGTCTCCCAGGTTGTAGCCACATAGGAAAAAACTGATGTGAAGTGCTTCCGTCTTAACACATTGACTTAAACCCTTACATTTCACAACCACAGGTTTCTCAGAAAACGACACACATAATAGACACATCCTCATTTAAAAAGCTTTCACAATGAAAATCAAAAACCTGAAGGTGTAATATGAAGACATCTCCGCGCTCTCGACTCTTGCCAACAAAAGATGGACGGAACAATGGTGTATCGGCGGCCATCTTGAACCGTCGGGGTTTAATATAGTGTTCACGTCTATTGTTCCAGAAATGCTGTGAAGTAATAAAAAGCTCGATGTATGGTCTGTAGGAAGAAATGCAGCGGTGATTGAGAATGTGGTCAGTTTACAAGTATTTTTATGGTGGAAAATTGTCAGGTGTTCGCCATTTTCTTCGATTTGATTTATCTTTTGTATTAAGGTTTTGCCATTGATATATAAAAAACCCAAGATGCACAGTCTCGAACAAATGCAACACTCGAAACTGTCGTCAAAAACTGACATGTATCAAGTGTCATGTATGAGTTGTGTGTAGTTATACTATAAACAATTTTTTTTGCAAATTCAACCTTAAACGGATCGCTTAGAGCTGTTTTTACAAAGCAGTGCAATATGGCGAGTGATGTGCAATATTTTTGTGCAAATTCAACCCTACACGGATCGCTTAAAGTTATTTTTACAAAGCAGTGCGGTATGGCGAGCGATGCGAGACTGTTTGAAACTTGCGCATTATGCGCTTGTTTTTTGCGGACGTTTTTGAGATGCAGAGTGTGTATCTTGGAATTTTTTATATATCAATGGGTTTTGCTATTATTTTTGTGCCAATACGTTTTGTTCATTTTTGCAATAAATAAAGTCTTATCCTATTTTACGATTAACTTAGTCGTGTGACGAGTGTGACCGAGAATGATGGAAGAAAATGTGTTGCGGCGGACCAATAGTATTGTGGGATAAGGAGGAGGGGGGGGTAAGATGATGATAATTTTACCATATATAAATTAAATGTTTTTAATCATTTTAATTTAAAGGCTTATGTGATCCACCCATGTAAGTTATAGAATAAGACAGAAAAAATGTTGACATGCACTCTTCGTTTTACATTCATATTTTTTTTTCTTATTCTTTAATTTATTGGCATAATGTTCTCTTGACAAAGTGATTATTCTAATAGCGACAAAAATTATACGCAGTTCGAAATGTTTGGAATTGACTGCGTGACATTTTGGTTGCGCATGACAATTCCAGATTCAAGTAGTGAGGAGCTCGTGGCTCGATAACAAAAGCCGCACGGGTCGATGTTCAAGGTTAAGCAACGCTTGACAAGGTTGGTCTGTGGATGGGGTGACCATATAAACATACTGAGTTCCTCCGTGTCTTGGAAAGCGCGCTAAGCCGTTGGTCTCGGCTGTCATTTGTAGATCTTTGGCAGTCGTTACGGATAGTCAGAAGCCAGTAAATCTAACTCCCAGTCTTGCCATGAAGTACCGTGTTACACAGTTAATGGGTTGTTCAGGTCTGGTAGGCAGCCGCTCCATGTAAAATACTAGTATTCAGCTAAATCCGGCTTGACTGGAAGCCGAACCCAGTATATTTATTTATTTAACACTTCAGCACACAAATGTACATAGGCGGACTTAATGCCATAGGAAATAGGCAATATAGTCGGGAAAAGGCTAGGCAGATGATGATTTATCGCTGTCAGATAGTCACTTTGGGATAAATCTTTTATAAGCACAATTATTAGTCGCTCGCTCTCTCTTACAATTTAAACTAACCGAACTCTGCAGCATAAAATGTATCGATGGCACGTGAGCTTCAAATTCATTCCGAGCGCGGCCACAAACCGATTAAGTTAAGGCCTACAAAAGGCCATAACCCTTAAATGCTAATGGGGTACCATAGACCCCCACATACAAAGAACACAATACACCTGAGGAACTGATAGATTGAGTTTATTCAGGTAGAGGGGGTTAAGATTATACGTGATTGTGTTAATCGATTTGGAGTGTAATAAACATAAATTGGGTTGGTATATGGTATCAATGGTACTGGGACTTCATTAGATACACATTCTCACACATAATAGCAAGTCAAATTAAAAAAAAATTTGGTTGTCTATAAAGCGGTTATTACGGACGATAATTTTACGTGATATCGTCATAAGAAAACAATTAAATTCTTAACAAACAAGCCGAACGCTTAGGCCGATCGTGCCTCTCTATCGCTTGTTCCGCGCTCTCGCTCTCGGTACGCGACACTTTTTCGTGCGTGCAGCCGGTGTTCATCGATTTATAAGACGTTATCATGTCAATAATGATTGCTAAAAAGTCCAAAATGTATGGGTATCTTATGGGCTACCTAAATGTCATGTTACGTGGCCAATCCCATAGGGTCTGTGACTTAAGTCAGACGTAATCGCAGATATTATAATGTATAACAGAATAAACGCAAGACCTGAAAAGGGCTCATTGTACTCATCACTATGAACAAATTTTACTTCATTATGAAATCGCAAAAAAAGATCAGATGATCCATAACTCGACGTACGCATAACTCGATATAATGTACTGAACAGCTGATATTTTCTCGCGATTTCGTTGTTGGTCCCATAGTAAAAGTTTTAAAAAATCATGAGAGAGTGAATATGGGTGAGTGTGTGTCATCGTGAGTGTGTTATACGTTGTAAGTACATTTCACCGGAAATTTGCAAACTCTGTAAGATTGGAATAAATCTTAATAGATTATGATTTCACGACATATTATGAAAATATTGCTAAGTATAGGAACAAAACGATATTTTAACTATTGAATTTGAATGGGATTTATTGTATAGGTACAATAATATCCCATTCAAATTCAATAGTTTCCAATATGTCCGCGTTATTAAGAAAAAATAATTTTACAATTTCACGCAATATTTTACAATCTTACGACGTTTGCGTTTTTCCGGTGACATAAATAATGCCATTAAGTTTAGAGTTCAAAGAAATAATCACATTCGGTCCAGACAACTTCAAACTCCATTGCAATATAACGGTAAAATTCAAAAGTAAGTTCGAAAACAATATCGAATTTGAATTTACATTCATCATACATGCAAATGCAATTTCGCGTATGCAAATTTTGCGCTTAACACCATCAATTTGCTTTTTCGTCTATCAAAAGTGTATTGAATTTTTTATGCGAAAATTTAACAACGATGTTTTATATTTTTGAAATATTTTAAATTAAATATATATTTTCATTTTGCAGTGCCGGTTGAGGACTGTTTTTGCTTGCATTAAATTATAAAATAAGTTTTAAATAAATACAACGTAATGGAACTTCCTAGTATCAATTCAAAAATGACAACAATAATAAATTAAAACAAACCCTCTTGCTTATTTTCAATAAACTAAGTTTACACAAAATTTTCTTTTGAAACAAAATTTTCTTTAGCGATTCTTTGAAAACCGTCACCAATTATAGGAGCGTGAAATGGGGTCGTTTGTACCCCGTCCGTATTAAAGGGTTGAAGGTGTTTATTTTGGACTTAACACGTTATACATCGAACTGTTTGAAGTAACAGGTATTCCAGTGAAATGGAAATTTTACCATTCGCTTTACCATTTTACCATTCGAGCAAAGGGTTACAAATAAAGTTGAGCGTATATTAGTTTTTTGGGACTGTGTGCCTTTTGAAATTGTTAAATCGGATAGGGAATAGAATCTAATATCCTTCAGCGGAACCTTCCTACGTGTTTGGTTCGTAGCAGAGATTTTATGTGTGTTATTCGTATAATAATAAACTAGTTGACCCGCGCAACTTCGTCTGCTCCGCTCCTATTGGTCTTAGCGTGATGATATATAGCCTATAGCCTTCCTCGATACATGGGCTATGTAACACTGAAAGAATTTTAGTTCCTGAGATTAGCGCGTTCAAGCAAACAAAGAAATAAACTCTTCAGCTTTATATATTAGTATAGATTGTGCTTAAATCATTAAAAAGATCAGACATTTTAGCTTTTTTTATTATAGACTAGCGGACGTCAGGCGGTTTTACCCGCGTAGTTCCCGTTCCTGTAGGAATACGGGGATAAAATATAGCCTACTAGCTTCTGCCAGCGGCTTCGCTCGCGTGATCCTGAGGGAACATACTCCCGGGATAAAAAGTAGCCAGGCTCTAGACTATCTGCGTACCAAATTTCATGTAAATCGGTTCAGTATTTTTGGCGTGAAAGCACGACAGACAGACAGACGGACAGACAGAGTTACTTTCGCATTTATAATATTAGTAAGGAAGTAAGGATGTTACTCGCGGATAATGTAGCTATCCATTGCTGAAAGAATTTTTCAAATCGGTCCAGTAGTTTTTAAGTTTATTTGTCACATACACAAATACAAATCTTTCCTTTATAATATTGGTATAGATAGGTTCACTTTTGACAACTTAAACACCTGCTAGTCTATTCTGTAAACAACTATTTCGATATCGAACTTCACCTGAGTGACAAAACTCACAAAATGAGCTTTATTGCACAAAACATAAAGGTCTTAATTTGAAACTCACCTCGGATTTCACTGTCGAGATACAAAAATGGTCTTACAGAATAGCACTACTGATAGTAAGCGATGTTGTGGTCAGCGATGGCTTGTTGTGGCGCTAGCCTAGTCATCATTAACCTTTTACTCTTGACTTAAAGGCCCTCAGATTGTAACTATCAGGAAAAAACAGATTCACTAAACTTTTAATCAACTCTGGATTCATCTAATATATAAAAATCTCGTGTCACGGTATTTGTTACCGAACCCCTCCGAAAAGGCTCGACCGATTTTCATGATTTTTTTTTTGTGTATATTCGGTAGATATGAGAATAGGTAGTAGGGTATTTTTTTTTTGTTTGGCAAAACAACGTTAAGTAAAACTAAATACGAGGATAATTTAGTTTTAGTACACCTTACCCAAGTAATTTCGGAATTTATCAATTTTTTTGTCGAAACTGATCCTATCAATACATGTGTATAGCGTATCTAGGCGATTTATTATATCAAACGTATATTCATATCCACAATATCGCAAACGTTCTTTTAAAATCTACCAAATCAGGACCACTAAAAAATAAAAAAAAATGCTTCGATATCTACACATCTTTTTAGCAAAGCCCTTATTACTAATAAGGGGTACCGCACAAGGGTGAAAAACCCACACAAAAACATACAATGTCAAGCCGAAAACCCATACAGTTTATAACTCATTATTTCTCCCGAAACTTGAGAGGAACTTCAAAGAGATGTACCTACACTTTCAATATTTGAATAGCAGATTCCCTACTCAAATAATTACCCGAATTAGGGGAGAATTTTACGCACACGTAAATAAATGATGAGCGAACTTACCTGTAGGGTTGCAAGTTAAATAAAAGCAGAATTTTAGGAGATATTTTAAGATTAATATTATTTATGTGTGTGTTTGTACATCTTTAAGAGGTGGTGAAACATGAGTTTATGGGGAAAGTTTTAATTGACAACAGCTGTTACCTCGGTGTTTTAGCTTTAATGATGAAGATGTGAAGAATTTCCAAAACGTTTTAAGTTAATTTTGAGAAATCAAAAATAGAAAATGATTAGCCAGTATTTATGAACTAAATACTAGCTTTATTGGTATAAAGCTAGTACTTACTGACTACCAAATTACTTATGTAGCTAACTTTTATCCCGGACACTACTTAACTACTTTACTATCACTTTTAAAAAGATTACCTGTCCATCTTCCGCGGTTCTGTAGTGCGTCGGGCATGTTTGCCGAGGCAGGCATCGATAGTTTTGAAGCTGTCATGCGCAAAAGAACGGCATCCCTAATGCATAGGATACGTGGAAGCTCCAATAGCATCCTGAAGGTTATTGTGGAGAAGCCAGACTGCCCTTTTCTGATGCACTGGTCCCGTAGACATAGCTGCGGGCCCGGTGCTCAGGAAAAATATTTGAATTAGATTTATAAAAAGAATTTGTTGTGATACTAACATAGTTTGTAAGTCCTAATACTAACACCATATGGATGATTTCCGAAATAATTTATTATTATTATTATTATTTCAGCGGAGCGAGGCAGCGGAGAAATATTAACCACCGGAATTGCACAAAATGTCAGTGACTCACGTGGTGCGGAGATTTTGTGCAATTCCATTGGTTAAAATTTCTCCGATTCCCCGCTCCGTTGCCTTGCTCCGCTGTAATTGACAGCGAGTGTTATTTTCAACCTACTTACAAAAAAAAAACATCTTTCATTCATTTATTCAATATAATTATGTTAGGGACAAAAGTTAGCTTCATAGGTACTTTAGTAGTTAATTTTATCAACAGTTAGGGTTATTACACTAAATCTTTAAAGACACCACATTTATTTAAACTATCTAGCTAAATAATAAAAAGTGTTGTCATATGTTGAATCCCAAATCCCACGTGAATTTCAGTTTCTATTAGAAGGTAGCCCTACACAAGATGTCAGAACAAGTCTAAGTTATTCATAGCCCGGGAGATTATAAACTTGGTTTTGATGGCTCCATACAAGACGTAATAATGTACACCAGGTTTTAGTGCAAATAAATACAGGGGGATAGGGGACCACTCGAGAACGGGAACATTTTATACTAGGCATAGATAATGAGGGCCTGTTATATACTAGCCATATCTTTGTTACGATTTTATAGAAATAAAAAGTTTAAGTGCACTTTGAATAAATAAGGTTACTCTAAGATAGCTTTTTTATTTTCCTGGTGCTTCTTTAACACTTTTAGTGCCAAGTGCAAAAGTGTTTTAAATTTTTAGTGCCAAGCACACAACACATGGGCCGAACAACAATTCGTTCGTGTGCCCACAACCCGCGCATGAACAAAAGTCACATATAGCTACTTGAAACGACGACTCAGATGCGGGTTGTTGGCACACGAACGAATCACTGCTCGACCCATACGCTGAGTTCTTGGCACTAAAAGTGTTAAAAGCTTTACTTCAAGCAAATTAGTTTATCTCTTATTATTATCAAGATGAAAATTATCAGTTTTATGTAAGTGTAATAAATGATATTTATTTTGCAAGTAGTTAAGTAAGGGTTGATTATTCAGCTGGAATATACCCTAAATTCTTAATTAACACATTGAAAATGTAGCTACATTCTACATAATTAATAAAATAGTCGTCATAAGTTTACATGAAGAAATTTAAAACTTGCTTAGTTATAACAGGAAGTGACAGTAATTTATTTTATCACTTAAACCAACAAGGCATTCTAATCCAGCCAACATTATGGTCAAAAACCAGCCAAGTGCGAGTCGGACTCTCGCGTGACGGGTTCCGTACCATCGTATTTTATTATGTGTTGTTATAGCGGCAACAGAAATATACACTCTGAAAATTTCAACGGTCTATCAATTACGGTTCATAAGAAACAACCGACGGACGAATGAGGCGGACAGCGGACGCTTAGTAATAGCACAGTATAATAGCGTCCCGTTGGCCTTTAGGTACGCAAACCGTAAAAGCTTACACTGTAAATGAAATTATTGTACGTTTATAAATCACAGTTCAAATAAACATAACAGCAGAAAC
This sequence comes from Lacanobia wlatinum, assembly GCA_947578705.1. Lineage (NCBI taxonomy): Eukaryota > Metazoa > Arthropoda > Insecta > Lepidoptera > Noctuidae > Lacanobia > Lacanobia wlatinum. Next base: position 23,771,561 of record OX388034.1, read on the forward strand.
TTTATAAAACAACGCAACGAAAAATTATGCAAAACCAGAAAAAAATCCCTTCGCTACAACCAATCAAATTGCAAAATGCAAAAACAATTCCGAAAATCCATTTTTGAAAAACAGGTGTGTTTCAAAACTACGATACGGTTGGCATAGAGGGGTATTCCCACTTAATCTGCATACGATAAGCGAGGGGAGAAGCGACATCTGTCGTGGATCTGCATAAGTTTGAGTTTCGCCCAATTTGAGTGTGCACTGCCCTTTTGAATTTATCTGTTAGTTTTATACAGGACGTTGTCGACTAGATTTTTCCTGATGTGTGCTACAACCTCAGGGTCTTTAAGTCAAGAGTGAATAGGTTACTTCCAGGCAAGCGTGCTCCATCATCGACCACATCATCGCTTACCATCAGGTGATATAGTGATCAAAATCGAACCTATTAATAAAAAAACATTTTACAAAAAAATATAACCGACTTCCAAACAAAACACTACAAAGTATAAAATAACCTAATTTTCGGAAGTCCGTGTTTTTGGTTTTGTTTCTTTGTTTTTTTAACACCGACTTCGGTTATATTTTTTTGTAAAAAGTTTTTTTATTTTTCACTTTTATGTGGTGATACTTGGACGACGTCTTCGTCAACGCAGAAATTAAATTGAAATAAGCAAAAATGCTCATAAAATAAAAACTACTGAACCAAACTGAATCAAATTTTTATGGGACCAAACGGCAAGTATACTGCATCGAGCTAAAAGAATCACAGAAATCGAATCGGAAACCTCGGAGTAATCGGTGTACATACATAGAAAAAATACCCACCGAATTGAGAACCTCCTCCTTATTGGAAATCGATTTAAAAAAAAAAAAAACAATAGCCATATTCAATTTCATTTTCATTAAAACTATATTCATTTACTGACCCTATTATTTTTACAAACGCACTCTTTTACAACACACGCTGTCGTCATATACAACAGAACGCGTCAGTCGATACTACCCTGTTCGTCCCCTCTATTATTGCGAGTTTTCCCGAATTTTCCCCAGGTTTTCATTAGCAGGGGTGGGTTTAGTGACTTATGCAAACAAAGGAAGGGTGCAAATGATAACAAGTTGCAGCCTGCAACAGAGGACTGTTTATTACAATTCGGGTGTAAAGTTGAATAAATCATTTGGATTTTGTTGGTTGTATGCTGCTTTCGAGTTTAACGGCGTGGCTTGAATTAATTATTGGTGTTTAAGGGACTGGAAATAGAGATAATAAGCTATTTTTGTGTTGTGATACAAAGAAAAAATAATGACGATGATGCTTCTTAAAATCGTAACAGATCTTAGCTATCAACCATGCATTATGTCGCTAAAACTGCATAATAAAATTATTAGATTTTACACAAAGTAAATATTTAGATGTTTTATTCCAATTATTATGAACATCGTTTAAAATTGAACTCGTCATCTGAGTGGCAATTCTACTCATTTTAAAGCAACAGATTGCGACTGACATGCAAATGTGTTCACATTCGCATGTCAGTCGCAATCTGTCAAAATTGTACAGAAATTGAGGCTTTTTTGACACATTCCGATTGTCAACGTTGCTTAAAAATTAGAAGAATTGGCCCTCAGGGCAAAACGCAAAAACAACCGAACACAACTTCGTCTTACTTCATTTATCTATTCCTGTTAGTTTTATGTATTAAGACCACAGTGTTTTATACCTCTATGAACAAATTTTCATATTGAATTGAACGCGAATTAACATGTAAAATCTCAAAAACAATCAAACTTAACTCGAACATACAATTAACATGTCAACACGTTAAACTTTCGTAACACAGTTCAAGTTAAACCACACAGAACCACATTGCAATTCACAAACTTTTTGCGCAATTCAGGACGGTTCCTTGAAACCGCTTAAAATTAATAAAGCGTAAATTGAATTGTTCGGCCAACGAAGCAATTAACTAAACAATAATGTTTAGGCTTTTGGAATGCAAAGCAAACTTTTTACTTCAAAAACTTTGGGTTCTAAATACCCCTAAATGCCCTTTTGCCCCTCTGTTTAGTCGGCCATCTTGCATTTTGTCCGAGTGTTCGAATATAGAATTGAAAAATTTAAATTGAATTTCACCTGTAATTTAATCAGCTACTAACGTTATATCGGAATTTGTACAGTAGTATGGATTTTATATTACAATCGTTTAGTTTTTGGTTCATCAGAAATATTACTTTATTGTTTATAAGTTAAAACTTATTGTGACAAGCTTTTGTGCAAAACTTCTTCAAAAATCGTAGGGTTTATTTATTCATATAGGTTTTAACAATAAGATTGCTTTATTTGTTAATTAATTTTATATTATTGGAATCAGCTTTATCGACTCCTTTCTAAGCAGACGTCTCCTTCAAGATACAACCCCCTAATCAATAATCAAAAAAATAATTGAAAAGCACACAAAACAGCCGAAAACTTTTTGTGAAACTTCCCCTAATTTACATCGAACAAAATTGAAAGAGCAATAAACAGGTTATAGCGAAATAACCGTCTGCTAGAGTTTAGAAAAGTTAGAAGAATTTAGGGAGAGATGGGGAAATGTTTTTAATAGGGGTAAGAGGGGTGAGAGGGGCAAGTTGGCACAGACTTTTTTCGATGGACACCTGGAGTCTAGACTCTATGGGGGCAGTCGGGGCACAGTTTGTCGCTAAAAACTTTTTAAGTGGGTTTGTTACGGAGTTCGTAAGGGTTAGGTGCGGAAAGTATTTTTTCAGCTCTCGGCTGTCAACGGTTTTTTTTTGTGTCGAGAATTCTCGATGAAAACGGTTTTATTGCTGTGGACTGTCACTATGTTTGAACAATTAAAGGTAAATTGACGCCCAATGTTTTTGATGATATTTCGTGATTATAAGTAGTGATGTTTATATGAATATCAATGTTTTTGTAATAACATTATTCAGACAATTGGCATGCACCTCTTACCAAAATGCGAGTTTTTAAAAAGACTTCTAGTTCTTTTAAAATAAAAAAATGCAATTTCAACTCATGTTTTCTAGCTACAAATAGCAGTAAACCGTGACAATTTAACATGTTATTGTAGGCACTCACATTAACTTTCCGTTCTGGGATTTCCTGTGTCGTGGGTGTCATTACACACTCAAATCACAAGTACAAACTCACACAGTCAGACGGAACAAACATATTGGTCAAACGAATGTTTGTTTGCACACAGGTACCACCCACCCAAAAGGCAGACGCGCCATCACCACACAAATATCTCGAAACATTTACCTGAAAAGAAGAAAAATAAGGTTTAATTTTATTTGCCAAGAAAAAAAAACATGTATAAAAAATATACTGAAATTCGATCCAGTCAATATTGATGGTATGCTACGACTCAAACGAAACACGTAATTTAAAATCAACAGACATGTCTCATTAAGTGATAACTTAAAGTATTGTAAATTCGAATAAATAACATTGGCCACTCAAAGGGTTAAAACACAGTAACATGTGAGATAAATATTTTCAATTCGCGCTTAATTTCGTGGCGTTACATCGAATACTGTGACCACCTCTCGTTGCAAACAAGCACTATCTGCGACCAGTCCAACTCTTATACCAACTCAATAAAGTCCAAACTCACTTACATCTTCAGCAAACACAAAGCTTTGTGATGCGAAACATTCGTCTGCAGTAATATCCGATTTTACGTCAAGGTAGTACAGTGCATTTTCAGTTGTTTGGAATGCATTATGCGATGCAGTGTTGATCCGCCGACGGCTGTCTGGGTATCAAAGCTATTGGATGGAAACCCGATGAATTTCGCGAACCATTCAATATTGGACGTGAGGTTGGTGCTTTGAGGACATGTGTCAAATTAACAAGCTTAGTTAACCATGTCAGAGGCCCTTGAGGCGGTTTAGAAACTCTGACACTAGGGTGTGTGGGGTCGTTAGACCTTACTGCCCACACGAGAAAAAGAAGGACAAGCTTCCTACGAATATGCTGTCCCTAGTTTAATGTAATCTGCTGTCCAGTGCTAGATTATGCTACTTCGAAGTTGCGAGGAAGTAGTACGTGTGTTAAATAAGAGATAGGGTGTTTTTTTAGGGATGAATGGCGAAGATATTGATTGAAAGTGTCCGAAGAATTACTGTTTCCTTTTTTACAACTACCTCTTCTAACTCTTATACCGTCATTAACTTTTATACCGTCCCCAGAAAAATCAATCCCATTTTTCTAAGTATCTTCATCCCACTTCCCACAATTACCTCACTTTCTCATTTCATAGATAATTGTGACAGGAACTAGCCAAAAAATTGCAAATTATGTACTGTTCTTTATTATTTCAAATCTAAGAAATATTTTTATCGTCAATGACCACACAAGTACACAAAACAACTCTGCTAACGTGACTAATTATTTTAGCATCACCATTCAATACTTTTATACCGTCCCCAGGAAAATCAACCCCATATTCCTAAGTATCTTTATCCCACTTCTCACTTCCCACAATTCCCTCACTTCCTCATTTCATCGATAATTGTGACAGGAAGTGGTAATGCGACTTGGTGCAGCGGTCAAGTGACCAATTGGAGACGGCGGGTGGTCCTCCGTACTCAATGATGGCAAATTGTTCTAGAGGAAGTGCTGTGGGGGATCTCGGCCCTTGGCGGTTAAGTAGTCCGCTTTTGAGAGGATGTTGGAGCAATTTTTTGTTCTTGGTGCTTTTGTGTTTAGAACGTTTTAAGATTAATGAGAAACTAGCTTTTGCCCACGTCTTCACTTTAATACAGATAATGGCAAAAAAATGGTTGCCTGTAAAGTCGATTTATGGATGATAATTTCACGTGATAACGTCATAAGAAAACAATTGAATTGTTAACAAACAAGCCGAACGCTTCGCCCGATCGTGCCTGTCTATCGTTCGTACCGCGCTCTCGCTATCGGAACGTGACACTTTCTCGTGCCTGCAGCCAGCGTTCATCGATTTGTAAGACGTTATTACGTCAAATACATGATTATTTTAGTTCAACCGTGCTTATATTGACTAGAACATGAATGTAATAGCTTTCAGCCCGTGGTGTTAAAGTAGCCTATAGAAGCCTCTCTAGGGTTTCATCTTTCTCTGTACTAACATTTATCAAATTCGGTACAGCGTAATAGGCTTGAAAGCGCACTAACAAACTTACTTTCACATTAACAGTGTTAGTTATATTCAAAATGTACTGTATTGTGCGTGAATTTTGACTTGGAAATACTTATTTCTTACGGCATTATTTTTCTTGCGGTTTTTGGGAGCCGTTTGCAAAGAAATCTTACATGTTTGCATAAACAGACACGACCGGGAGCAACCATTTTTGGCTAAACAAATATTTTTGTTTCATACGGGATTCACAGTCCATCACAAGTAGCTGAAATCCAAAAGTACGTGTATTTTTTATATGTGGAAAGAAATAAGAACAAAAATAATGTATTTGAACACACTGGGAGTCTGGAAGTGTGCAAAATACTGAAGTTAGGATGTTACATTTTAAAACTAACTTTATTTTCTATTGATCCCTAAAGCAATGCCACAGTGCCCAAGTTCCTACATCCTTACTAATATTACAAATGCGAAAGTAATTATGTCTGTCTGTTTGTCGCGCTTGCACGCCAAAACTACTGAACCGATTTAAATGAAATTTGGTACACAGATAGTCTAGAGCCTGAGAAAGGACAAAGGCTACTTTTTATCCCGGGAGTATGTTCCCTAGGGACCACGCGGGCGAAGTCGTTGGCAGTAGTTAGTTTTTATCACAAAACAAAAAAAAAATAACACGCTGAAATTCACCGTTAAATCTTCATATAAAATTTTAAAAGCACAGCACCTACGCAGTAGCTATAATTCCCCCAAAATTAGGGTTCCTTCGGTTATTACGGCAAGTCGTTGTCAGATGCAAATCAAGTAGGGTTCCGTCTTTTTCAGGGGCTGAAATATGACGGTAATAAACAGTTGCTGGGGACGTTCCGTACACCTGACGCGGTATGGTCACCCTATTCGATATGGGAAGTCCGTATTTGAATATTTTTATGGTTACTGTATGAATATTAATGTTTTTAATGAGGCTTGAATCCGGAGTTTTTGATGCGTTGACCATTTCTGTAGATGAGTTGTTTAAAGCTACAATTGAGCTAAGTATAATTTTTGTTTTTTATTCCGTTTATTTAATTTTTTTATATGGCCGAAATACTTTTAGGTAGATCGATAGATAATATATTTATTAGGTGTCAAAATTGACAGAAAAGACAACCTACAATAGCAGTTCCTTCATCATCAAATCATGAGAACAAAGTAAAGAAATAAAAACCCGGAAAATTCAGTAGGTACGGTGGGTTAGGTAGTAAGGTACCTATACGAAAACTTCAGACGAAAATTCATTGCTTTTGTTATCTTTAACGACATTTGATTACGTTTTAAGCGTTGTAGCGTTACAATTTCCAACGTTTTTTGCTTCATTAAGGTACAAACTCGAATATGCGCAAAACAAAACAAGCAAAATTCAGACAAAAATCTCTCCGATAAACATAAAAATACGTACCAACCTAATAAAAACAAATGATGAATACTAAAAGGTACTTGAACCATCAGGTACTGTAATATACGCGAATTATCCTTATTACTTTTTTAATTTAGAGCGGGGGCCATGATAAATTTGGCTGTTAATCAAACGCCTAGGGGGCCACATGTCACGAGCATTGTAAAAACCGGTCAAGTGCGAGTCGGAGTCTCGTACAAAGGGTTCATTATCTGCCTAGCCTTTCCCCAACTACATAAATTGGGGTCGGCTTCCAGTCAATCCGGATTAAGCTGAATACCAGCATTTTACGAGGAGCGGCTGCCTACCAGACCTCCACAACCCATTGACTGGGTAACACGGTACTTCTTGGTAAGACTGGTGTCAGATTTACTGGCTTCTGACTATCTGTAACGACTGCCAAAGATCTACAAATGAATATATGGATATATGGATTCCTTACCGAAAAACACATTTCTTGTATGTAAGCCCACTTAAACTTTTGTTGTTATAGCTGCAATAGAATTACACACTCACTGAAAATTTCAACTGTCTACCTATTACGGTTCTTGAGATACAGCCCGCTGACAGACATATGAACAGACGGACGGACAGCGGAGGCTTAGTAATAAGGTTCTGTTGGTTCTCCTTCCGGTACGGAACCCTAAAAATGAAATTCGAAAATAGAATGTATAATTGGATCATTTTTTTTTCAAAGTCTTTGGTAGATGTCGCTTGGAGCAATTGTGCCCTTTATGAATTTTCATATTTGTCAATCGTGATGTATTTATTTGCTTTGATTCCCTTTTTTACGTGTTCGGGAATAAATTCGATGAAATGTCATCGGGTTGTGTGTTGTGTATCATTGGGGATGAGTATTGGGCTTTCAATTTTAATTTTTGACGGATGGTTTGCAATATTCTTTGGTGGACGATAAAAATTGGGTCACCAGCGCTTCTTTAAGTAGATACTTGAATACGAGTATTTTCCGTTTTTGACTAAAATTAACTTCCTACTAAGAGAAAAAAAAAACTTATTTGGCAACAGTCCGAGTATACACAAAATAAAACAGATGTACTATAAGATTCCTTATGACATCAGTTTACTGAAGTAATGTAGGATATGATATAAGACTGCTCTCTCGAGAAACGCTTAAGAGCCGCGTGCAGATGAAGCAACTTTTCGTCGGCATTTACTGAGAAACTACGTCTAAAAAAATAGGTAGTTAATCTACATGATATGATACGTAATTTGGTTCAGACAGAATTTATGTATCGGTATCACATAATAAGAAAAAAAATCACCTCCAAATCGTTGAGATGAAACCATTTTACTCCTAAATTTTTTAACAAAAGTCTAAAATAAAAATATCTACTGCTTTGCATAACAAACGAAAATAATTTGGTATTGTTATTTTTTTAAAGTATGTGTTATTTTTTTATAATAAATTAAAAATGCGGGTAGCGGAGTGGCGCGTAGAGGAGTAGTTAGCTCCGTTTATATGCACCAGGTCATTGGCATGTATACAAGCCTTTAGTCCTTTTTATTATTTCCTTCTTGTACTTATTATTATTATTATTTTGTTGTTGTTTGCCATGTTGTGCGATTACGCTTTGGGTCATAATCAGGTCAAGACCTATGATGTGAATTTGTTATTATTTTATTATGATTGTGATCTGTTGTAATTGCCTTGTGAATAAATAAATAAATAAATTTAGTAATTAAAATAGGAGGAGACATTATTATTAAAATAGTTCACTCATAAAACTCCACACACAATTCCGGTCTCCACATCCGAAGCACGACCACACAAGATTTTCCCTGCATTTTAACAATTATCATTTTCAAACAAAAGGAGAATTTGAATTTTAATAAAATAACACTTATGCCGATGGTAATAAAGCTCATAAAACTTCTAAAACTGTAAGCGGGTGCGATTAATTCTGGAATTTGCATGACAATTGCATTAAAACAAACCGTCAGAGGGCGCAGTTCCGTTTGAACCCTCACGTCTCCTGGTCCCCTAGTACTTGCCGTTGATTTCATTTGGAATATTTCCTAATTTTATTGTATTTCTGATGGATTCCGTTCTAAGTATTTAATGCTTATTTTGTATACCAGCACTTTGCCCGCGACTTCGTTCACGCCGGTTTAGAGTTGCAATTTTCGTTGGGAACTCTATTTTTTTCTAGTTATAAATATAGCCTATGGCACTCACAAATAACGTGACTTTCTATTGGTAAAAGATTTTCAAATTCGGTTCAGTAGATCCAGAGATTACCTCCTACAACCTCACGAACTCACAAACTTTACCTCTTTATAATAGAAGTATAGATATAGGAAAAGAAAGAAGGAAAGAAAAAAAAAAACAAAAATGATGTTTTGAAGAACACCACCATAGAAGAGGTAGAACTGAACGACACTGACATATTAGGTATTAAAAATTCTACGAAGTGATCAAAATAATACAACTATTAATATTAAAAATGTGAAAGTTAATTTGTTTGTTTGTTGCATTTTTAACCGATTTTGATGAATTTGTTGGTACAGAAGTAGATGGGTCCCGAAAATAACCCGCGGGCAAAAGCTAGTTATATACAACCTGTAACAGAATAAACGCAATACCTCTTAAGGGGTCATCGAACTCATTATTATGAATAACTTTCACTATGGGACCAACACAGAAATCGCGAAAAAAAAAATCGACTCCCTCATACATTTCTGTGCGCATAACTCGACAAAATGTACTGAACAGCTGATTTTTTTTTTCGCTATTTCGGGATTGGTCCCATAGTAAAAGTTGTTCATAATGATGAGTACAATGACCCCTTAAGAGATATTGCTTTTATTCTGTTACACGTTGTATAGATGACCAGACCATAAAAATAAATAAAAGTAGACACAAAATTACGGATATCTACGGCACAATGTCATAAGTGAAGATAAAAAAACTTTATACCGTAAAAATATAAGAGTCTAGGTATTATTCGAAGATTATAGTTATCATGCTGATGAAGAAAATACAGCGAGTCTAAAAAGGCCAATCATAATATTAATCATGCAACCATCTGTCAAATTTAATTTTCATCTTTATGGCTAAAACATCAGGTTCAAGGTTGATTGGGAAAAATTGACAGTTTCAGGTAGCTGGATGTGCTGATGATGCTAGATGATTCCGTGCTTCGGAAGGCATGTATAATCCAGTGGTCCCGGCCGCCAATTGGTGGTCGTAAACCATGTCAGAGGCCCTTGAGGCGGTTTAGAAACTCTGACACTAGGGTGTGTGGGGTCCTTTTAGACCTTACTGTCCACACGAGAAGAAGAAGAAAGAAAGAAAATTGTGTTTATTGGCATTATACAAATAAAAACACCTTAAAATTAAAAAAAAAAAAAATAATAATGCCAAAAAGGCCTCAGCTCAGCATAATGCTAGCTAGCAACACAAGGTATACCACCTGACGCTGATTTTCAGCTGCAGCCCACGAGTGCCATACGCTCGAAAACAAAGGTAGAAAAAAGGTAAGAATAATAAAATTTACAAGCTAGTTAAGCTATTTATTTTTAAGCTAGATGTGCTGGCAGATTCTACTAAAGTAGCCTTTTAGACCCGATGTACAGTCAATTCTGACATCAACAACCAACAGCTTGACCATTCAACGTTACAACCGATCAAAAAGTAAACAAATGAAAATACCAAAGGGGAAATCACACAAGTAGTTAAAACCTATTCATAACAAAACTAGAAAAGTTTCCAATGCTCAATTAACTTGAGAACACATAAATCCGCTAAAAAAACAAACTCACGCAAAGGAATCATTTGCGTCAATTGTTGAAAGTTCTGCGCTATGACAAATTACTTTCACCCCTATGCAGTTTTTAGGGTTCCATAACCGAAGAACCAACAGAACCTATTACCAAGCCTTCGCTGTTCGTCCGTCCGTCTGCCTGTCACTGGGCTGTATGTCAAGCACACTAAAAGTTAAACAATGGACATGTTCACAGAGTGTGTATTTCTTTATGCCACTGTAACAACAAATAATACATATTAAAAATTGAACGGGGCTCTAATACAAAAACCTTTTTTTGGTATGTTCTTGACTCTAGTCTAGGTCAGACATGACAGAGACAAATCTACGATGGAGCGAGCTTACCCAGAAGGAGCCTGTTCACTCTAACTTTGAAGAGATTAGGGTTGTAAGCGTTTGGAAATAAAGACGCAGGCAGAGAGTTCCACTCCTTTGTTGTGCACATTATAAATGACGTTTCGAAACGCTTAGTGCGAATTGGTGGAACAGCAACAAGATAGGGATGGTAAGATGCAGTGCGTCTGGATGTCCGATGGTAGAAGGGGGCCGGTGGGATGAGGTCGTGGATTTCTTGGGCACACTCACCGAAGTACAATCTGTGGAAGACCGACAAGCAGGCAACCATTTTTCGGTGTATGGTACGGAACCTTCGTGTGAGAGTCTGACTCGCACTAGTTTAGTTGTAACGACCCCAGGCGGGGCAGGGTTAACTAATATAGTTAGTGGCTCGCTTGTTTATTGAGTGGAGGGTTCAATGGATTGGTTGAAAATGTATATTGGTTTTTTGTTCAGATTTTTCGGTTTTTTGCAGACTGGGAAAGCTCTCGGGTTCTTTATTTTGTTGTTATCATTATAACTTAGATAAATGATAATTAATCGTCAGTTTTAATAAAATTCTTCCGTTACTGACTGAGTAACTGACAAATAACGCACAGCCGAAACTACTGGTCGTGGAAAGCTGAAATTTGGCATATAGGTTCCTTAGGGGGTGTAGGGGAGCATTAAGAGAGGATTTTCCGATATTCCTAACCACTCAAGCGTCCAGCCGCGCGAGCGACTCTCGCCCCATCTGTCCGCGCACTAAACGTTTTGGGAACACATTCATAGTGCGTACAGCTAAGGAGTGGAATTCCCTGCCAGAGTCTGTGTTTCCAGATAGCTATAACCTGGGAGTCTTTAAGACAAGAGTGAATAGGTTGCTTCTAGGCAAACGTGCTCCATCTTCGACCGCATCATCGCTTACCATCAGGTGAGATTGTGGTCAAACGTATGCCTATATATAGAAAAAAAAAAAATGTCACTAGTTTTTTACCACCGCGCGAATTTCTTTTAGTAAAATCGATTACTACTAAAGAACTACTATAGCTACATTCGAAAAAAAAATAATCACAGAAAGCTAATAGAATCCAGAATTTAATTTACTTAAAAGTAAATTTCCCAAATTATTTATGAAGTCGCGGGGAAAAGCTAGTGTAATATAAAACAAAATATTTGAAATATGTGTCAAATGCAAATATTTTCGAGTTCCGACTCAGAAATGGAGGAACTGATTGATCACTTTATGCACTAGTTACTACCACAAATAGAAATCTGTAAACTGTTATATTAAAATTCTTGCTCCTGAATTCATTTTCAGAAACATGCACCCAAATATAATTATTATACAACCTGTAACAAAATAAAAGCAACACCCCTTAAGGGTTTTACTAATCTTTATGAACAACTTTTACTGTGGGACCAATCAAGAAATCGCGAAAAAAAACAGCAGTACATTTTGTCAGTTACGCGCACATAAATGTATAGGGAATCGATTTTTTTCACGATTTCAGTGTTGGTCCAATAGTGAAAGTTGTTCATAATGATGAGTTCAATGACCCCTTAAGAAGTATTGCGTTTATTCTGTTACAGGTTTTATTTCTTCTCAGTTTTAATTGCCTTAGTAAAATTAACATCAACTACCAGAACAACAATCCAGTCTAGTTTGCACCGACTTATCACGATCCTTGGTCTCCGACTCTCCGGCAAACTAATTTATACCCTCGTACTCCCGTCTGTTGTAACCAGTCACACTAATTTCATAAGACCCCCGCTTTGTTCTAGCAAACGCCCAGAACACTGCTATAATTTATTATAAACATAACTGTATGTAAGGTTTTGTGGTGTCTGGCGAAGTACTCGAAATAAATGATAAGTGCTATAAGTTGGTAGTGGCAAGAACACGTGTAGGAGGTAAAAATATAAGGTAGATGGGTCTGGTTAACGTTGGGGAGAGGTGCGTTTTCTGAAGACGAATTTTCCATTTATATTTACTTCATTGTCTATTAATCTGGTCATAAGTATACAGTTTTATATACATACAGACAGACTTATTATCAGGAAATTGTGTATAAAACAAAACTAATCATTGGGCATCAAAAATATAATCCACATCGCTGTCAATGGCAAAAGTGCCCACAACATTGCCGCGTTGAATGGCAATGCTGATTCTGTGGTCGAAAAATAATCCAGCCTTCTGGTCACGTGAACAGTCGACAAGTTATTTGCTGATGCCCGAAAGACTCGATGCCATTCTTCATTGTCTTAATTCCAATATTTTGTGAGAGCAGCCATGTTGATTTTTTTATCTTTTTATGCTGATAAAATTAATTTTCAACCGTCAGCTGAAGACACCCATGACCTGGTGGGCATTTACTAGAAGCGAGAGGTAGAGGACCGGTCGATGTGGCGATACTTGGGGGAGACCTATGTCCTGCAGTGGAGGTCTTGCAGCTGAAATGATGGTAATGAAGAGGTGAAGAATCAGAAGAGAGATTTCCCAGGAACAAAACAATCGTCACAAATCACATTTTACCATCACTCCTAAAGAAGAAACTTCGGTCTGGTTTACAAGCCACGAATAAAAGGTACTAAAACAAGAAGTCAAATAACGTCCAGCCATGAATCTTTAATATTATCATGTTTAAAATTGTCTTCTGTTACTAATATAATTATTTGCTCTGTAATAGTCTTGTCTGACAAATAAAAGGAAACTTTGCAGCGAACGCGAAGGAAGTTGCCAGCCAGACAATATTTAATTCAATTAAACTTGCGCTGTCCCTGCTTATTATCCAGGACAAAGGCAAAAGAAGTTCAAAAAGAATAATAAATGAAGCGTGTTTTCAATATGATCTGCGACAAAAGCGAGTGCTCTTCAAACCTCGTACGTTTGTGTGGTGTGTTCTTACATTATTGTGCTGTTGATTGGTTGATAACAACATAGTGGTTATGTATTCTAAATAAGTTGATCTATTTGATGTTTCACTTCTAACGGCGAAGCTGCTATTTTTATTCGGGTTCCGAACAAAAAACGGAACTCTTATAGGTTCACTCGGGTATCTGTCTGTCTGTCACAGCCAGTTTTCTCCGGATCTACAGGACCGATTCTATTGAAATTTGGTACACATATGGACTTCTGTGACCCTAACACGGTCGGGTTACGTAAATTATTATTTTTTTAGTATGGGGGTCACTTTTGGGGTCAAACAAATTTTTTTGAACAATATGACCATTCCCCCGTTATCTGCGAAACTAATGAGCCTAACATTTTGAAAAATGGAGATAATAGATCTTTACCTATAGATTACAGGAAAACCTAACGTATAAGAAGTCTGTAGTGTTAAAAAAAATAACATGTTAAAAATAATTTGTTCGGAACCCTTTGCGTGCGAGTCCGACTCGCTCTTGACCGGTTTTTTTCTAATTTCATTGAATTGCACATAACCACGGATTTCTTCTTAGGAAAATTTAGGACCTAAATAGCTGCGTGTAAAGATACAAGCATAATTAGTTTTGCGTTTTTGAATGTTCAGCAAGCAGTTACTTAGATTTCAATTTCGTTCTGAATTGATCAACGACATGAATCCTTTGTAACTACTTGCCGTACATTTACGAAACGTTATATTTTAGCAGGCGTATTAAAGTTCATCAATGTAGTCTTTTGTATTATCTTTAGCTATTAATCTTCAAAATTAATCAACTCTCACTAAATTTATTACAATAAGCACCTGTTATCCAAAATTAAACGTTGCTCAGCTTGCTCACACGTATGACGACTAATAACTTCCTCCGGCACCGTTTATTAAGAAACCACTGCACCCGTTGCAGTCTCAATAATGGCTTGTCACTCCGCGGTCGCCGCCATATTGTGTCGCCATCTTGAATTTGAGGCTTCTTCGCGGGCTGTCATTTTGCGTTTAGCTCACGCTTAGCAGGCGATTTATGATGTAGCGAATGCTAGAGATTTTACAACAAAAAACATTAACGGAGACACGAGGATTTTTTTAAAATTAGGTTTTTACTAATGGAAGAGTCCAGTTGCCTAGTTTTCCAGATCAAGGTTTATCAATCAACTGATTGAACAAAACTTCCCTTAACCTCTCAGTAAACTGACTGTAAAATAATAGCAGGAGCTTTCAGGCACACATTCTAAAGTTCCAAACTATTCCCATTTTAGTTCTCACTTACTTTTAATTCCCAAGTTCCAACACTGCACGGGTCATGTTCTCAAAATTTCAATTCACAATCGTGACATTTCTCGAAACTGCCGCCTCGCTCATTGCTCGCTACGTTTCGGCAACTCCGAAAGACTTTCGCATGACGTGAGATTAACGCGCACTTTAATTACTACTTGAGCAACCGTTTCACAAACAGCTGTTTTTGATTTGTTCTCGTGTAAAATTTTGACGGGAGCTAGCTGAGATTTTGTGCTTATGTGCACACTTGCTTTAAGATTTTGAATTTAAATTAAGACGTTACACAAGCAACATGTTGTGTACTTGAGTTTAGGGAAGAGAAAGTTCCTTTTCTGCCTCAAGCGAATTTTTTTTCTTTGCTTATCTTGCAATCGGTTGTAAACCTTTAGCAGATCTTTTGTGCGGATATTGGCTGCTGAGGTCCATTCTTCCACCGAAGAATCTGCCTCTTAAAATTGTTTGGGCTTTATTCGGTAAAGTCCCATATGTGGTTGCGTTTGAGCCTTTTTATTGTTATTGGTTCACATAGGGATATGTCTAAGGTGTTATGGTAAGGTGATCTTTATTCGTTGCTTGTATGACCGAATCTCGTGTTCTATTAAAGCTCAAGCGAAATTAAACAAAAAAGTACTGAAGCCGAAAATTCACCGTCAAATTCCTCAAACTACAACAGACATCTTAAATCCAAAAATCAAATAAAACGAATTCCTCGACACGGAAAAAGGTCCTCTAGTCCTTTTTGAATACAACATAAGAGTTGGCATATATCAAGTGGCCCTCACAAATGAAATAGCTACGGGGACAATTTCTCAAGACAGACAGCACTCAGAGGGACACTCCGGAGGTCTCCGGTCCCTCCTTACCGTAATCTTGGCGATTATTAAAATCATATATCTTTGGAAAAAGGCTAGGGTGGAATGCACCCTGATTTCTTGAGGGTGCATTCTGTTGTGTCTCTGTTTTATGCATAGAAGCTATGTTTATTTATAAGGTAGGCAGTAAAAATGATTGCTAATCTTTATTTATACTGATGTTGTTATTGTATGTATTTATGTTCGTATGTGTTATGACTTCTTGTTATAGCTGAGGCAGCAGGTTTGGTAGTTTCGACTTATGATCTTAGATTTAATATAAATCTTAGTTCTCACCGTTTCGAAGCACGCATGAACTTCAATGAACGAGGGTAATAGTCATAATGGAAATATTAACTTTGGGCTCAAGTAATTATGGCTCCACTAAGTTTTGGTGACATTTGTTTAAAGAGGCCTATTACGATTTGACTGTGTTTTTGCCGAAAAATGACCAACTTTGGTTTTCTTATTCTCAGAAACTGAAATATTTGGACAACTTTAGGTTATCTGGTATTTGAGAATAGTTATTAGTATTGAAGATAGTGGCCTCACTTTTCGCATTTTTCTCTTATCTATTTGTAAAAAGCCAAATTCCGAAGTAAGTTTCTCATGAAAAGCGCGACGACACTTTTTCGAGCTTGTGGATTGAACTACTGCACTAACCAAATGAAATGAAAAATGTATATTTCATAATATTCTATATTGTGATTTCGGTCATAGTAGCCACAGAAATTTGAAATAAGAATTAACTGTAAATTTCTCCTTAATACATTAATATTATTACGTTAAATTTATACCAAAATAAACCATAGTTCATAAGAAATGAGAATTTAATAAATATTCATTAAATTAATTAATAATAAGCCCTAAAATAAACGTAATTGCAGCTGCCGAATTTCTATATAATGCGATGAGTCAGCAGTTTTGTGAGTGAAAACGCAATTCTGTGATAGGGCAAGATCATCACATTCATCACACAACCAGAATATTCTCATTTCATAGAATGAAACTATAGTTCCCTCTCCCATAAAACCATCCACCAGTTCGTCACGTCTTCGAAGGCATGCGAACCCGTCACAATATTATTCTTACCTCCCGCGCCTTCATTCCTTCCTTCACTCTCATTCGCCGCTCATTATCATTCACTCATTCCTCGAAGATAAGAAAAACGCCGAGCATTCTGTAGATTATCGCTGAACTTCCGACTTTTTTTCAGGAAATATTTGGCAAAATGCCGTTGAAAAAGGTCTTGTAGGAAAATAGGGAGTAAATATAGCTTGTATTTTGTTAAACAGTGACCTTATTCTTGATGAAGTTACTTATCATAGGTTTAGTTGGTTTACATAAACTCGTCCAGAGTTTCTGGTTATTCAAAATTCGAAGGCTGGTTTACTTTGTGTTTGATTTCAAGGACAAGGAAAATTTTATTTTATTTAATGTTTTGGGCACCATTGAAATCAAAATAGAAGTTTTTTTTCTATGCCCAATGTGTTTTTCCTCTTACCTTCTTTTATACGAGCTTATACTTACATCATTTGCTCTAGTCAATTTATATATACTAAGTTTATTACTCCATAATATTTTCTCTCTGTTTAAATATTATTAACAATATTTTTTGTAATAACTTTAGATAGGTCATTCACTTTAAACGCAGTTTTCTGTTACAGTTCTGAGTATTACGAGCACGTCTTTATTCCAGTTTGGTTGCGTTCACGTCAAAATAGGTGCTACCTGAAATCCCCGAAAGCAATTTCTTCAAATTCTCTGACACTTCCTTTCGGAGCAATACAAAGCCTCCTCCTAAAGCTGTCGGGCAAAGGTATTAGATCTAGTGGTTCCTATCTCTTGCCGTATTACGCTTGAGTAGTGTACGTTTCAATTTCGAACGAAGAGGTTATAAGAATGTACTAGTACGTTGAGTACCACCAATACGAGAGATTACAGGTGAGAATTTTTCTGAACCACAATTTCGTCGAAATATTACCTATTTTCAGGAAAGTTTTTTTTAGGATGTCCTTGTTATTGGATTATGTAAAAAGTAACTGTTTTTAGATAATCACCTGAGAATCAAAGACTCCAATACTTATTTCTAACAGTGGATCTGAGTACCGGATTCAATCAGATGCCAATTACGTACCCACTTGTCTACATAGACGATTTCGTCACACCATCAATAACTATTTTGTTGTTCTTAAACCCAACAACCGCTATAATATCTTCACAAAACACACATAAATGACGGAATCTTAACGAACCAAAACATACAGAGAGCTATTAAGCAACAATCTCAACACATTTCTCACAAAAGGTCACGTTCCTCGTTACTGAGCACTGCAATCTCGAGACGACGCTGCGTTCATGCAAGCCTGGTATGCAAGCCGCTATTACTCACAAGTATGACAGTTTTTGTCTTAGTATTTTTGTGTTTTTCAATGTTTTTCTTAGTATTTTTGTGTTTTTTGTGTGGAAGTAAGAAAGAATATTTGGGTCATTAAAGCTTTGTTTTGTTATGTTGTAATACTTCAAGTCAAAGTTCTAAAAAAAAAAAAATTCGTTGTGTGTATAGTCGGTTTACGGACGATCATTTTACGTGATAACGTCATAAGAAAACAATTGAACATGCGGAACGTGATCGTGACACTTTTTTTGTGCGTGCAGCCGGTGTACATCAATTTATAAGACGTTATCACGTCAACAAAAATATTACCACCGTTTCTATAAAAATTTGGTTACATGTGGGATGGTACCTAAGTCTATTTAAAATGTTTCACTGATGAGATTTTGTTCAACTGTACAATTTAGCCAGTACAACTGCACTAACAGCAGCGGAATTATAGTGGCTTCAATATTGTTTAAGAGATCTCTCTCTTTACACCAACCAAGCCGTCAATAAAGAAACAAGAATACGGGTAAAAGCACCAACACTTAAGGCTTGTATACATGCCAATGACCTTGTGCATATAAACGGAGCTAACTACTCCTTTACGCGCCACTCCGCTACCCACATTTTTAATTTATTAAAAAAAAATAACGTATATTTAAAAAAAAAACTGGCCAAGTGCGAATCGGACTCGCGTGCAAAGGGTTCCGAACGAATTTTATTTTTTTAACATGTTATTTTAACACTACAGACTTCTAATAGGTTTTTCTGTAATCTTTAGGTAAAGATCTATTGTCTCCATTTTTTTCAAAATTTTAGGCTCATTACTTTCGGAGATAAGGGGGGGGGGATGGTCATTTTTCGTCTAATTTCTTGAATAACTTCAAAACCATTTATTTTAAAATTATTAAAAAAATATAATTAAAACCCTCACAGTAAGCCATTTGATATGTCACACAATATTGTTAAAAAACTTTTTTTTTTAATTTTCTAGTTTGACCCCCAAAAGTGACCCCCATACTAAAAATTTAATGATATACGTAATGCGTCCGTGTTTGAGTCACAGAAATCCATATGCGTACTGTAGTGTCCACGCATCGTATCACTAATAGTAGGTATTTGGCTCGCCTACGCACCACCACGTGCTGCCTGACTGACGGTTGAACACTGACTGACCGTTGACTGACTGTACGTTGTGACGTACGCGCTCGAAAGCAATCATAAGTATATACATACACTACATCCCTTCCTTTTTTTTATTTGTGTATAAATACTTCCTGTAGTAAGTTTTTTATGGATCTAGGTACTTACAAAAAATATATGTATGTATTTATTACTAAGTATTTATTTCCTTCCAAACACTGTACATGACACTAGAGGTATTTTACTCCTTTATTATTATTTTTTTTTCGGTTAACGACCCGATTATACTATATTGTAATTATATACCAATTATATTTTTTTCAATGATCACATGTGAGATAATTGTTTTGATTTTCTTTATTGTATTCAATGTTATATGCCTTGATATTATTATTATCTCTATCTTTCTTCCCTTTTCTCTTTTTAATTTAGTCATAATTAATCAATCTTATTTATGAAGCAGATGTATCTTTTTGATTCAATTCCTTGGTTTTTTTTATCATTAAAAACTTCCCACTGACCTTCAATTTCTATAAATGTACGACATTTCTTTTTCATCATTTGTCCTGTTTCATCATTATATACTTCAATATCCCCCAAGAAATTTGCTGTCGTTAATCTCTACGGCAATTGTCTAATTTTTTTGTTTTTTTTTTACACAGAGCTATTCCAAATCTTCAGTTAACTGACTTTTCGTTCAGTGTTTTAGCCATTCGACAGTTCTAAACTGGCTGTCAATCCTTTAGGTTTGATTCGTGATTCACTAGTATTCGTGATTACCAAGTCCAAGCACCAATGAAGTTATAAAACTCACACTGATTTTAACAAAGAATGTCAAAGACTACGTATCTTATTCACAGTCAACATCTATCTCATAGCTCAGCAAAACACAATTCCTATACTCGCACTTCCCCATGGGAAGAATACCGAGTAAACTCTAATTTGTACCACCAATAGCAACGACACCCTGATACAGACTTCCTCGTCTATATCACTCTGTGATACTGCTACGATATCCTGGTAGCCCGCCGACCCACAGAACTAAGAACCTGTTCACACAAAATATTTTTATGCTTACTCGTCATCTATTTCATAACTTCACAACGTCAATTATTCATATACTTGGCCTTGGGCATCTTCCCGACAATGAGATTTTAAAACATACCAACCGATAAGTTATGCACATCAGAGTTTACGAAGAGAAGAGAACCTAGGCCTGTCAATGTTTGTGCCTACGTTCATGTGAAGGGGCTACGTTCATGAATTACTCTACGTCAATCTACGAGCATCATGGTCATAACTGCACCGAACAGTTTGAATCAATCAATATTATTTTAAATCTTACTTATATTAACTTACATCTACAGTAAGCAACCCGGTAGTGAAAAATCTATTCAGAAATTGTAATAGCTCAGAATTCTCTGTATCCCTACAGCTTTAATCAATGTCATTAATATCAAGTTACGGTTTATAATCGTTTACTATCGAATTTACGAACTGAATATAATAACTTGTTATGTAAGAAAACTGTCACCGACACGTTAATATAAAAGCTTAAATCCAATTTTCACTAAACACGTCTAAGTTGGAACATGACCTTATGGCAACCTTGCCATGCAATATCTCATTCTTTAAGTTCGTACTGAATAAAATGTTGAAACTATTACCACCTACGGGAATCTCTTTAAGTACTCGCTTTTTTATATTTATAGGCACCAATATCTCACCTGGTGGCAAGCGATGACGTGGTTGAAGATGGAGCACGCTTGCCCAGAAGCAACCCAATCACTCCCGACTTAAAGATTCCCAGTTTGCAACTATCAGGAAACACAGACTCTGGCAGGGAATTACGCTCCTTGAATATTTCTCCAACCATAATCATGTATTTGTCAGAATATGGTAGGTACACTATAGTCTTAAGATTAGTTACTGGTAACCGTTCTTTTATATTTTTTTTCAACTTTTCTTCCTATTATCCTTCTTAATGATTGAGAAGCTGGTTGTACTTTCTCATCGATTGGCACTTCCACTAAAACATCATTGGATTTCGGAAACTGTCTTAGTTTCCATTTGGTCAATTTGTAATCCGATTTTAAGTACACCCATTATCAAAGTGTTACTTTTATCAAGTAAAAGTAACACTTTTTAAAGCATATTGCCAGGGTTTCTACACGGGGAATCTTTGGGTCAACTATACCAAAAGATCGCTGGATGACCTACGCGTCCAGTATAATAACATTTTTAGGATGCTGTTGGGACTGCCACGATGGTGCAGCGCTTCTTGTATGTTTGCGCAAAACCGAACTGATGGCTTCCACGCCGTCATTCGCAAAAAAACCGCGTCGCTGTTGTCAAGGTTGCGGGCGAGTGGCAACAGTATACTAAAAACTGTGGCGGAGAGTATCGACTCTTCGATAATTAAAAGTTTTGTGAGAAGGACTATCACTAACCATTAGATTGGGGTTGTCCTTTTCACAATAATATTTATTCTGTTCTGTCTTCTTCTCAGTTGTATTTTAGCTACTAATAATAAGTTATAATATTGTTTACTAACACGCTGGATCATTGTTGTCCGAAAATAAAGAATTATTATTATTATTATAACTATAGCCATGGCAATTTCTTTCCCAAGTAGATCTCTAGTTCCATCAGAGATGCAAAAAAAGTAAAAAGTTGCATTTTCGGATCTATCTGCTACTTTTATATTTGCGTCAAATGGTCCTGTTAGGTCTTGACCTAACAAGACCATTAGGAAAAACCCCTTGGGTTTTCTTACTTTAAGAACAAACAAAAACTTGTTTTGTTTCATATTTTCCCAAGTTTTGTGTGTGATTAAAGTTGGATTTACCTACACGCAGAGTCTACTAACATTTTTTTTTTTAACCATCATTCCACCTATACGACAATCTAGTAAACTGTCATCGTCGATTTTGAACACATATTGTATGTCTTTCGACTCTGTTTGAACTGAAATCTGTCTGCTTATTGTCTAAGCCGTACTAAGAAATTTTTGAAACTTTCATTTGCCCCTTGTTTGATCAATCAAAAAGAGTGACGTTCTTAATTCTCAATTTGTTTAGGTGTAAAGTATGCGTGGAGTTTGGTGATAGCCACTTCAAAGACATCCACTCCATCAGCAGGTGATATTTGTATCTGGTATAATATTAAACTAGCTGATCCGAGCAACCTCGTCTTCGTCACATTATCCATTAATGCTTTGCTAATATTGGTCGTAGCATGATGTTAGATCCTATAGTCTTCCCCGATAAATAGGCCGTCCAACACTAAAATAGTCCTTCAACTCGAACCAGCAGTTCCCGAGATTAACGCGTTCAACCAAACAAACAAACTCCTCAGCTCTACAATATTAGTATAGACATTTTTAGCAATTCTAGTCCACAAAATGTAGCAGCAAAGCCC
Source organism: Lacanobia wlatinum (assembly GCA_947578705.1). Taxonomy (NCBI): domain Eukaryota; kingdom Metazoa; phylum Arthropoda; class Insecta; order Lepidoptera; family Noctuidae; genus Lacanobia; species Lacanobia wlatinum. Next base: position 23,794,209 of record OX388034.1, read on the forward strand.
GTTACTTGTCACTACCCTTGATGCCAACAGCTTCCAGGTAGATCAAGAGTTCCTACGTCCAGCGTTTTTATCTCGTTCCTACTGATGAAGGTTCCCCCTCACAATCAAATTTGTCAATTTAATGACCAGTATGTACATAAAAAGTACCACTAGGCACTGCTGACCTACTTTGTCTTTGATAACTAACTGTCAATTTAATGACCAGTATGTACATAAAAAGTACCACTAGGCACTGCTGACCTACTTTGTCTTTGATAACTAACTGTCAATTTAATGACCAGAAGGTATATTCTGCTGTAATTACTGTCATTCAATGATGACTTGTCAATTTAATGACCAGTAGGTGTATTCTACTGTTATTACTGTCATTCAATGATGACTTGTCAATTTAATGACCAGTAGGTGTATTCTACTGTTATTACTGTCATTCAATGATGACTTGTCAATTTAATGACCAGTAGGTATATTCTACTGCAATTACTGTCATTCAATGATGTCTTGTCAATTTAATGACCAGTAGGTATGTTCTACTGCTATTACTGTCATTCAATGATGACTTGTCAATTTAATGACCAGTAGGTATGTTCTACTGTAATTACTGTCATTCAATGATGACTTGTCAATTTAATGACCAGTAGGTGTATTCTACTGTTATTACTGTCATTCAATGATGACTTGTCAATTTAATGACCAGTAGGTATGTTCTACTGCAATTACTGTCATTCAATGATGACTTGTCAATTTAATGACCAGTAGGTGTATTCTACTGTTATTAAATTTATGCGCTCTTTGATTTATTATTTTAGAACTAATCATGTAGTACAAATCAAATATCTAAGCATGAGGTCCCTGGTTAGACTCCCAGGTCGTTGCCTTTTTCTTTTCGATCTTGTCAATACCAGAAGCATCGAAATAGATAGTGTTCGTTTCCCACGCTCCCATCTGACTCCAACCGAATAACGTTCTCCTTCGCAGTCGAACTTCTCCAATGTGAGTTGGGACATGTTAGTGTTATATCGTGAACCAACTAGTTTGTTGTTTTTTCAATATAAATTTTTTATCACAAAATTCTGCTTCCTTTTTATAATGCGTCAATTTGATGACCAATAATGCTGTTGAGGATCCTCTGAACATAGTCAAACGGTGTCAATTTAATGACCAGCAATGCTGCTCCAACGTCATAATAAATCAGTATTATTATATCATTATACTGTTATAAAACTTGAAAATAACTTTATTATTTATTTGTCGATTAAATGACCAGGTACTACGCCAGTTTACATGGAATATAAGTAAGTTACTGGGGTATATCCATTTAATTAGGTAACGTCCAGACGGGCAATAATTGTTCTTGAACTTGTCCTAAATAACCACCAATAAATACCACAGTACTTAAATAATACTGCAACCTATCCTTCCGATAAGGCCAAGCATAATATTAGGGTTCAAAATAAGAAAATCATTAAAAATACTCCACGTCTCTGACCACGTTTTTAAGATGTGGTGGTGTTTATTTTTCAGAATTATTGAAATATCCACTAATCACTTTGTTCATTATGGCACATGTAGGTACTTCAACAATTTAGCAATACCTATGAATATGATAATAATTACAAGATCACTGGGTAGGGTAAAACCGACATTATATTAATGTTTGTCGTAATTTATAACTTACGTAGGTGTAAATAAACAAACACAGTTTAACATTTGTTCTTGAATACCATTATGATTATTCTATAGTCCATTATTACTTTAGTGCGAGTTACTAAACAACGAAGAACATTCCTTAAAATGTTATCAGTGTAGCTGAACATTCCAATGTAATGACTTTTTCGTAAGTTAAGCAATAGTCACCACTGTTAAGTAGGTGTAAAGTTTTATAATTTTGAATCATAATGGGTATCTATTTGTTAATTAAAGTAAACAAATTGTTTAAACCATATTTTGGGTAAAGGTAATTATAATAGCTGAGAAATGTAAATGAAAATGTCGCATGTTTTCTTAGTTTGAATAAGTAACATTCATGTACCTAAGTAGCATAAGTAAATTATCTTGCCACTTCGCCAGTCACATTTTCTCTTTTTTTTTTTATAAAGTCACTTTACTTACAGTTTTAATTATTTTTTTGTCCTCGTCGCCATATGTAGTGTCCACGCATCGTATCACTAATAGTAGGTATTTGGCTCGCCTACGCACCACCACGTGCTGCCTGACTGACGGTTGAACACTGACTGACCGTTGACTGACTGTACGTTGTGACGTACGCGCTCGAAAGCAATCATAAGTATATACATACACTACACGTACCAAATTTCAACAAAATCGGTCGAGTGGATCCGGAGAAAACTGGCTGTGACAGACTGACAGACAGACACCCGAGTGATCCTATAAGGATTCCTTTTTTTTTGGAACCCTAAAAGTAACAAAACCAAATTATTTTCGTTAGTAGGTATTGCAAAGCAGTAGATATAATATTTTTTCAGATTTTTGTTAAAAAATGGAGGAGTAAAATGGTTTCATCTCAACGATTTGGAGGTGATTTGGTGTTTTTTTTTTCTTATTATGTGATACCGATACGTAATTATGATACGTGATACGTAAATTCTGGTTAAACCAAATTAGGTATCATATCATGTAGATTACTACCTATTTTTTTGAGATGCAATTTCTCAGTAAATGCCGACGAAAAGTTGCTTCATCTGCACGCTGTTTTTAAGCATTTCTCGAGAGAGCAGCCTTAAAAGACCAGAAACCACCTAACAAAACCTCGAACCTAAAACGAAATAAAACAGAGTTATAGAACATAAAAAGTGAGTAGCAAAGAAAGTACAACTTAGCAATATCGTCAAGGAGCACCATCTGGCTGGCATGAAGCTCCTTACTTTATGAACTGACAATGTACTTCGGAAAATTCCTACTTTTATCGGAAACTTATCAAGAATGTTCGCGTCATATCCCTTACAAGTTTTCTTCGGTATTAGACTTTTCACTTCGGTGGTTACATCATGAAATAAGACAGGAATTTACGTGATAAACTGCTGTTTTGACAGTGTGAGAATCTATTAATTCGTCGTAGCCGTTGTCGATGAAAATTAGTATATTTTTCGCTTAACTAAAGTCACCAAAATCTAAGAAGTCCGATTTGACAGCTGAGTAGAGAGGGATAGAAAAATGCGTTACCACTAAGTGCGAAAGAGATTTATTTTATGTCTCTTTCATACTTACTACTAAAGCAATGTTGTATTCTGCTGTCAAGTCGGACTTCTTAGATTTTGGGGACTTTAATTAAACTATCAATCATTATTTCAGCTCGAGGTGTTATAATTTTGTAAAAAGTTGTCCAATTATTTTTAATTAACGTCTTTTCATTAAACTTCTTGCATTGCTTAAACGGTTTAGTGTAGACAGATACATAACACCTAAAATAGTAATGAAACTCTGATTATTGAGGTTAGTTTTTATTATATCACTAGCTTTCGCCCAAGATTTCGTCCGCATGGGATAGATACTTTGGGCAGTCATTTTTATTTTTGATTGACTAAATTTTCAAAAACGCTGAAAGTAATTATGTTTTATCAACTGCCTAAATACAAAGTTTCATGGTTTTATCTTCAATAATGACGACTCTCATACAAACTTTCATCCCCTATTTCAAGCCCTTTTCTCGCGACAAAAGGTAGCCTATGTTCTTCTCCAAGATCTAGTCAATCTCTATACCAGATTTCATCAAAATCGGTTCAGCGGTTTAGATGTGAAAGCGTAACAGGCAGACAGACAGAGTTGCTTTCGCATTTATTTATTTTATTTTTTTATTTGTGATGGGTTTGCTCTTGACTCTAGTCTAGGTCAGAGATGACCGAGACAAAGTCTACGATGGAGCGAGCTTACCCAGAAGGAGTCTGTTCACTCTAACTTTGAAGAGATTAGGGTTGTAAGCGTTTGGAAATACGGACGCAGGCAGAGAGTTCTATTTATAATATTAAAGTATCAAAAAGTATGCATGTTGCCTGGCTGTGATTTCTAAAACACCTCTAAAAGTTAGTAGTAACTTCATTACATAACTATCACTAACCCAGACATAGTTTAGTCTACCTCAAATTATATTATCGGATCCCAACATCAATTCTCAAAACAACACTTCCTTGAAGGAATACCTGTAGCAGAACAAAACCACGAACTTCCCGAAGGTCATCGAGAGGGATTCCCGCAAAAAGTATAAAACGCAGGATCGATAGGAGGGTAGGTCGCGGAGGGCTGCGTACGGAATACGAAGTAGGGGTGAGTTGCGATATATCAGTCTGTTTCGTACGGCTAGAGGTGAGGTTCGGAGTGTCGCAGTGTTTTAGATTTTGGTCGTGTTTCGGGAATTGTATGTGGTCGTACTGAAGAAATTTATTACAGGCACAGACTCAGATCTATAATCGAGAGTCAGATCGCTTTTAGTGATAAGATCGCCTAATGTTACACCCTACAATTTTTATTTGGAATGGATAGAGTTCTATTCTCAGAAACTACTACATACGGCAACGTTCGACCGCTAAGCCGCTGCGACGAAATGTCGATTATAATTCAGACAGATAATTTCTGGCAAGGTTACATAGAGATCACTAGAAGGGTAAATTTTAGAGAATATACTAGGATGATGGTGAAATCTGCTAAGTAACCTACTACTATAATAACGAACTAAACGAATAATGTTGCAATCGGAAAGTGCAACGCTCCGAGAACTGACGTCGTTTTGCAATGATGGATTAGATAATAAGGAGTAGTTTATATAATCCTAAACCAATTTCAATACAAAATAAGCAAAAACATAATAAAATAAAATTGGTCGTTGTTTATGTAGAACGCGAATCAGTTTAAATTTAAATTACATTGTATGCAAATGCACTGCACCCCTCAATAGGGGACGTTTATAGTGTTTACCCCCGCGTTTATAGGACTGAGGTATTGCCTATGGGATATTTTTCTACCCTTAGGAAAAATATTATGTGTCAGCTGCTTATCATAGTGTAAATTGCAAATGGAGTGAAATTATTAGACTGTTGGGTGATCTTTTTATTACAAAACTTCAAGAAGAGATCTTTAAGGGATTTAGTCCATGAATGTGTACAGCCTATTGTGAACTTAGATCTGAGATCTCCTTCATACATATCCATCCCGGAAAGCATGAAGAAGATCTCAGACAAGTGACATTTCATAAACGATAACGATTACCAAAAGGACCAAAATGTATTTTTTTTCTTCCATGGAAATATTACTAAGTCAATTGCGTATTATTTGGTCCATTGACAATCGTCTCTCTAGGAGAGGAAGAGTAAGACTTTAAAAGTATATTCTTAATAACTATAGCAATAACAGTAAAAGAATTGTTTGGAAATATGAAAAATCTTTTTTGTAACAAGCTTTTACAAAATTCCTTCATCACTTCCGCAAAAGGAGCAATGAGCCTGCGACATCATAGACAAGAAGTAGAAACAAAAGAAACACGTCTAAAACATGTCATCTATTAAAAACGTTCCGTTCCACTCTCAGAGCTAATTGCGAACGTTCCTACAAACATAGAAATGAAAGACCTGTAGCTAAACATCCTACACAACTTGTCATAACATTTGAAGCCATGATACAAAGCAATAAAGTTGATTTTAGAATTGTACTTCAGTTTGCAGCGGTAATGTCAGAGAGCTTGAGACAAAGTTAATTTTTCAGTTCCGAAAGTAAACTCTACGACAATCAATATCGTAATTCAAGGACATAAGGTTGAAGATAGAATAGTAGTTGGATTGTTTGCTGAAAGGTGTGTTGGTAGAGGAGATGTGACAAAGATGAGGGGTTGTTCCGTTTAATTTTCATTGACAAGTGGTGCGCGTTGCAGGGCATAGGTTATTTAGACGATATTTTTATTTTGGACTTGTAGATTTGTCATGTTCATTTGAGTATTTTGGAAGAAGAAAAATATTGCGTTGCTATTTCGATTATCTACAATGAAGATAGTAACATGCATTGAAGTGAATAAGAAGAGAGAAAAGGTTTTATAAGTTCGAACAATGATAGAAAAGAAAGAAACACTCAGTAGCCAGGGAATCTGAAAGAATCTTTGGGCTTATTAAAATCAGATACTTAGTTTGTAAAAAAAAATCTACCATTACCAAGGATAAAATTCTAAAAGCTACTTCCACAAAACGAAAATTAAAAATAAAACCTCCCCCGGCAGTCAAATATCATAAACAGTTGTTAATAAAAGAGCTGCAGATGTTCACAGTGCAACATGTCTACCCACCCCCTCGTGTTCACGGTCCACGGTACACATTGAGATGGTATGACGAGTATGCACCGTGTTGTATTGTTTTTGTTTTAAGATGTAGACTGTTAGTTGGAGAATATGAGCGACTAGATGATAATGATGTTAGTAAGGTAGTTGATAGATACGCTGTGACTAATGCAGTTGTTGATACTATAAAAAATGTTATGAATGGTAATCATTTTAGAATGGCTGTTAAAAGAATTGATGCTGTTGATTGGTGTTCTAGTGAATCGAACAAACAAGTCTTTAAAAGTACATCGTTTGATTAAGATTGTTTGATTTAAGCAGCATTTGCAAAGATTATCAATATTGAAACAGTAAGTAGAGCAGTTTAGAATGTCCTGGATTTTAAAAAGGAAAGTAATTTTGGTAATTAGCTACTCGTTGCACTAAATATTTAAGCAAAAGATTTTATGGACGGGACTGCGGACGAAGACTGGTCTAAAAATAAACAAACACGTCTTCACTCATTACAGAAATAGGCAAGTCAACACAAGTTGCGTACAATATGTTTCTAATTACGGATAAGTAATGACGAACACGATTGGACGATTGTAAAATGTGAATGGAAATAAAGTGGGAACAAATTCCGTTCGATAAAAATACTCTTAGAGACAGACTTTGCAACAGTTTATGTAGGTATAAAGAAAAAGGAACTTTTTTATTATATTAATCTTGTTCTTTGAAGTGATGTTTCGATCACTTTTCATTTTTCAGTAGAGAGTGCTGTAACAGCTTCTTTGATTGCTCTAAAAGGGTTAAGGGAAAGGTTTGTGAAATCAATACAATAATAGATTTTAGAAACCTTCTGCAAGGTTAAAAGAAAATTCGCGAAAGGTATCGTGATTCAGTTAACTCTGAGGACGACTACATTTTGCTTTTTAGTGCGTAGTCGTACTAAAAAAAATGTAGTCGTTAATGTAGTCGCTTTTAGGTTCCTGTTAGTTTCCATTTGTTTTAACAGCTTCATCTTCTTTTCCTCCTGCCTCAATTAATTTCCAATTCTGCTATAAATAAACTATAATCTGCTTCTACTAATACTAATTCAAGCTATTATCCGTATCGTACAGAGTAGAACACATGTTGATCATTAATATGTTCAGTAAGCGAGCGAGCGGCTCACGTACTTGAGTGGTGTTTTATCTGCGTTGTTATAAATCCTCTTCTATTATCTTAATGGTAATGTTACCCTTGTGAGTTGTTGTTATTTACCTGTGTGTATGTTTAGGTGCTTTAACTAAGTTGGAGATTTTAAGTGGAGTATTTGCATTCACGGTAGTTACATCGTCTAAGTTTCTTTGGTCGTTTAGATACACTTCTTGTTGGAATTCTTAAGTTTGTATGTCTTTTCTTGGCCTTCTTTTCCAAACGAATCCTATGTTGCAAAAAGTATTCAGCTGCAGAATTTGTTTACTCATCTTTTATTTTATTAAGTACTCACATATAGATTCTACGAATCAGCCTGTACCATATACAAACACAGCTTTTCATGGCTGCACTTGACAAGCAACACCCAATGTTCCTTACATTCCCGGAAACGAAATAATTACACGTCCGCCAAGTGTTCAGTCTAAAATTACACCTAAATTCTGTCTTCGGATGAAAAAACAAGGGGCTTTGAGTCCTCAGTGTCAGATAACAAATAAAACAGACAATTAGAGAAGGGAGGGGGTGAGGGGGTGTCGTTATGTGCTGGTATCGAGTTGCAATGACATCTTAATTTTGTACGGTAGGTTGAAATTAAAGTAGAGGAATGTGGCGGAGGATATAGGAAAAAATATAGCAGGGGAGAGGTTTTTTAGAAAGATAATACTGCAAAGAATAGATGGGACAAAATCTAATTAACAAATGACGACTGTCAACTGTAAAGTGTATATAATATTAGTTCGGCAGTTATCGTTAGAGTTGGGAACAATCATAGAAATTCTCAGAACAGTAACGTTATATCCAATATTCAGCGTACTCGTCAGCCTGTCACTCAAAAACATTTTAAAGGAAACTTCAGTAAAATAATCCAAAATCAAAATACCGATGGTGCTACATTCCCTTCAGGGTATGTACACAGGCAGACGGGTTTCGGGTGTCTTATTATTTTTAGTCGAGCGCTCACAAGCCGTCAAACGACGCGACAGCTGCTTCAATATTTTACTAGAAATATCGTATAGCACTTTGAATTTTATTGATTTTCACTTCAAATTAATTGTGTGAGGAGTGTCAGTTACCGGTTTAGGGAAACGGTTTCAAATAATATTGATTTCGGTCATATTATGTTTGGCACCTAAAAAAAACTGGGAGAAGTAGAAGTAAATTCTGTCAAACAATTTGAGATAGACATCGTTGATGTTAGATGTCTTGAAGGTATCGGTTGGATCGATTGTCAATTGTTTACAAATAACGGAAATTGATCATTAGTCAAGGAAAGATGAGAAGCATGTGCTTGTAGAGGTCGTAATTGTTGAGTCATGATTATTATGTGCATCTGAATGTCTGCTCTTAAAGACTAGTTTTCAATGTACAAGAATGAAATTTTCTAGCCTGTGGTAAGTACTATTATTCTTACAGTGAACTCGTGTATTTTCGTTCATCGCACAATAAAAACGGCCCAAAAGACGTGACACTTAATACACACATAAAATCATAGTCTTTTTTTCTTCAAGCCAGGAACACATAACATTTTTATGGTCCAGATAAGGGTGGGACAAAGCTGGGCTATCACGATCGTCAAACGAACACATGTCTAATGATCTATGTGATAGTATCACATAAACTTGTATCTCCCTTGTGCAGCTGTTTGCCTTTAGTTTTGGGATTGTCAAAAAAATTTAGAAGAGTTGGTCTGACATGAATTTTGGAAGTAAACATTTACTCACTATTCTTAGCGTAGTATTGCTAAAAATAATAACTGAACTAGAAAATATAGACGTTTAAGTGAACTAAGATTTGAAAGAGAAGCAGCCTAAGCACGCTAAAAATATTTTCGAGAAACAAGTTGCAATGAAGACTAATAATAAACATAATACAGTAAAAAAGCTGAATGCTAAAGACTTTAGTTTCAACACTACAGAAACGACTTCGGCTATTCACCATGAACATGTTTAAAAACTAGTTAATCTCGAGAAAATTCTCCATCAAAAGAATTTGGGCGATCCTACAAATTCTTTCTCCTGAACCCAACCCCAAGTTTGATGGTCGTAAGTATATTATTTATAAGTTTTACGATGCAAGGGGACTACGTGAATAGATCGACGTGGATCATACCAGGTCTGACGAAGTTCACGGTTAAATTCAATTATAGTTTGAAAGATATTAGAGCAGTTGTTTTGAAAACTAATAGTGTTATTAAGCGTGATGGATTTACTGTTAATTGAGAGGTGGAGAAAGAAGTTTATTTTAATTTTGTTTTTGAGTGTCAGATGGTAGGCCATGGGTATTTGATAGTTGGTGCACAAGTGTGTTTTGAGAACATTACTTTGATTTTTTTTAGAAAAGAACTTATGAAATGATGAAAGAGTTTGGATGGAAATTGATGTTGATTGTAATAATAATTATCTACGTTTTAGAGAATCAAAAACATCTTACATGCAAAACGATAGCTGTACCTGCTCATTTTGACCATATTAATAAAGAGATGGTCTATTTATTGTAGATCAACTGTATAATATTTTGGATTTACGTGAATTATGACTTCAAATCGATTGATATCATATCACAACTCAATTTCATCAACATAACCACTATTTATCTTCCACAAGCCTTCACAGGATAGACTAGCAAATGCTCGCTTACAAATTCTACTCAATACGAAAACCGATGAATCGGTATAATATTACCGATTATGAATATTGATGGTGGGACGTGCGATGTTTGTGAATGATGCACGTGACAACTCCTAAACCTGCTACAGTATTCTAGCTGTTATAGTGGGCAACTCTTCAAAGCCAGAATAGACTACAAAACACCATCGCTCACGATTCCGTTTAGAAAAAATCTACACCTTGATTTAAGCACTTGTGAAGCCAATTTAATACGGAAACCGATGAATCGATATAAGATTACCGATTATGAATGTTGATGGTGCGACGTGAGATGTTTGTGAATGGTGCACGTGACTGAACGAGATCTCAAATCGATACCTGACGATATTGTCCAGGATTTCTGACTCAGTGACTGACAGACAACGCACAGCCGAAACTACTGGTCGTAGAAAACTGTTTGGCATGTAGGTTCTTTAGATAGTGTAGGGAGCACTAAGAGAGGATTTCCCGTAATTCCTACGGGAACGGGAAAAAACGGGATATGAGCGTTCGAAATCGCGGGCAAAAGCTAGTTATAGTATAAAATACTAAGTCCACTTGTGTACCTCTGTGTTTGAAAAACTAAAACAATTTTTTATTTTTATTTGAGACTAGTGGACGTCACGCGGTTTCACCCATGTAGTTCCCGTTCCCGTGGGAGTACGGGGATAATATATAGCCTATGTTACTCCCTGATAATGTAGCTATCCAAAGCTAAAAGAATTTTTCCAATCGGTCCAGTAGTTTCGGAGCCTATTCAATTCAAACAAACAAATAAACAAATCTTTCTTCTTTATAATATTATTATTATAGTATAGATGGGTTTGTTCTTGACTCTAGTCTAGGTCAGAGTTGATAAAGACAAAGTCTACGATGGAGCGAGCTTACCCAGAAGGAGCCTGATCACTCTTAACTTTGAAAAGATTAGGGTTGTAAGCGTTCGGCAATTTTTTTTATTTAAATAAGACGGACTATAAATCAATAAAACTTCTTGAATTCATGAGTGTATTGGTTAAATCTAGGCGAGGTCCATTGTCAACCACAATATGATCGCTTACAATCAAGTGAGATGGTTTTATGGTGGTCAAATGTAAGCGTGATGATATATAGCCTATAAGCCTTCCTCGATTAATGGGCTATCTAAACCTGAAAGAATTTTTCAAATCGGACCAGCAGTTCCTGAGATTAGCGCATTCAAGCAAACAAACAAACTCTTCAGCTTTATATATAATTATAAATGAATAAGGCAATTATTTAGAGTAGAAATCTTTTCAGTAATTGAGATTTGTTTTAAGTTTGTTATCTATAGGAAGCGTCGTTTAAGGTGGGCCTTATCTCAGCCGAAAAAAAAACTGTGTTATTTAAAAATATATATTCGCGGTCGAATTGAGAACCTCCTCCTTTTTTGAAGTCGGTTAAGACAGTTCCCAAACGTCGACCCTTCACTTCCCAGCAATATCTTTTGCAACATTTACCAGCTGGCTCTTACCGTACCTTTGTTATCTTTGTACTTAGGCTTTAAGTTGTTATTCCAATAGTTGCAACGAACAACTCCCGAAAACCAGAATTAACAAAAGCTAGAACAACTTCATAAAACACCTTCGTTCATTCTTCCTTTAAGAAAAAATCTACACCTTGATTTAAGCACTTGTTCGCCGATTTAATACGAGCACCGACGAATCGGTATAAGATTACCGATTATGAATATTGATGGCGCAACGTGCCGTGTTTGCGCTAAGCGCACGTGCCGAGGACTCGGTCGTAATCGATACGTATCGGTATTGTCCGTGAATATGAGATGTGTATGTGGTGTTGTTTTATTTACTTACCTTCTCATTCGTTGAGAACTTGTGTGGGAAAATTTGAAAAGTTTCGAGCATATTAGCACAATCTGTTACTAACTAATTACTAACAACAAATTTTTTTTACACTATTTAGACCTGTTTTACATACCTAAAAGACAACAATTTTGTTTTTTATATAATTACCGTGATTAATTCATAATATTTACCTCATTTGCGCCTGAAACACAGGATGTCCTAATTCAGGCACAGAACACTAGTGGCCTTGACATAGATTTAAGCAAAAATGTATTTACTGTTTTACTCACATAATAATGTATAAATTTGAAATTTTGAATTTGAAGGGCTAACATCTCTGACTTAAAGATATTTTATTTATTTATTTAGGGCAGCAGCGTTCTCTGTAAATCGCAATACCATACACTGCGATCGCCTCCCCCACAAGGGGGTTTGTGGGGGAGGCCTATGTCCAGCAGTGGACGTCTTTCAGCTGATATGATGATGATACTTAAAGTTAAAACTTGGGACTCTAGACAAACGACATTTTGTCAGCGGTAGCATTGCAAAGGCGATAGCCAAAACGTCAAATATGGAATTGACATACATTGTCAACATTTTACATAGTCAATTGTAAATAGGTTCCATTATGTCTAGAAGTTCTGAAGGTATTTAAGAGGAAAAGCGGGCGGAAAGACTTTGTATGTAAAAAGTCATAATTCGAGGTTTGGCTCTCGCCTCCAATATTGGACCGATTTAAAAGATGTTTCATAAACTGAATAAGAAGGATATATCCTGTGTTTTCTTTTTTGTTGATATATTAACCGTATAAGCACTAGAACGCTCAATATTGTCAGATAAACTGCTGTCAACAGAACCTTAGTGTACAAATTTGGCAACTATTAATGAAAAAAGAAAAACGTAGGGACACAGTATACATCCTTCTTATTCAGTTTGTGTAATATTTTTTAAATCGGTCCAATATTGGAGGAGGAAACAGGCGAGAGCAAAACCTCCAATTATGACTTTTTCCAGACAAAGTCTACCCACCCGCATGTCTTCTTAAGTCAAGAGTGAATAAGTTACTTATAGGCAAGCATGCTCCATAGTCAACCACATCATCACATACTGACAATTGAGATTGTGGTAAAACGAGAGCTTAAAAATAGTATAAAAGTTCAAAGAAATCTTTCCTTACTGTTTTTTTTTTATTTAAAAGTTTCACCAACAATTTTTGTGTACAATCAATCTTAAGTATATGATTATATGACGTGGACTAACACAGTCGCCAATTACTGGCTAACCAGCAAATCCTACTTAATATTATAAATGCGAAAGTAACTCTGTCTGTCTTTTGACGCCAAAACTACTGAACCGATTTAAATGAAATTTGGTACAGAGATAGTCTAGAACCTGAGAAAAGACGTATGCTACGTTTTATCTCGGGAGTATGTTCCCTAGGGACCACGCGGGCGAAGTTGCTGGCAGAAGCTAGTAAGTGATAAAATAGGTACTAGAAAAAATACAAAAAGTAAATTACTTAAGAATTAAAAAGAAAACTCCTTAAATTTAGGAGTATACATTACCTATCAAAGCTAAAAAAAACTAACTACCTAAATATATAATATTTTTGTATGGAAATAAAGTAGCTAATGCTGCATCATGCACAGATTACTTTTACAGTCTTACTCTAAATAATAGTGATCTGACTCTCGCATTAGCATTCTTCCGGTTGGTCATGAAAATAATAATTACGACATTCATGTCCTGTTTATATTGTAATGCCGTTTGATCTCAGTGCACAGTCGTGCAATCATTGTTTTATTCGCAGAATCATAACGGTCCCATTAAAGTGATCTTAAGTTAACATTTTTTTTAAGAACACATCACTACATTTTATAAAACAAAGTCCTCCGCCGCGTTTGTCTGTCTGTTCGCGATAAGCTCAAAAACTGCTGCACCGATTTACATGCTGTTTTCACATGCCGTTTGATCTCAATGCAATAATCGATGTCTTGCAATCATTTTTTTATTCGCAGAATCATAACGGTCCCATTCAAGTGATCTTAAGTTAAATTTTTTTTTAAGAACACACTACATATTATAAGACAAAGTCCTCCGCCGCATTTGTCTGTCTGTTCGCGAAAAGCTCAAAAACTGCTGCACCGATTTACATGCTGTTTTCACCAATGGATAGAGTGGTTCTCGAGGAAGGTTCTAGTATATAATTTGTCTAGAAAAAAAATAGGGATTCTTAAGAAAATTGCAGCGCGGACGAAGTCGCGGGTGAAGTGCTAGTTTAGTCAAATTTTGAGTTGTCTATGTTACATGTGGTCATGATTTAAAAGTTTTTTTTACTATTGATAGGCAAACGTTTGACCACTATCTCACTTGATGATAAGCGATGATGTGGTGATGACCTTAAAAAGTTTTCCTATCTTGAATTTAAATATAATAAACTTATTTTATTTACAAAAAGCTTACATGTTAATAAAAAAATAAAAGCCATGCGTACGAGAAAGGGAAAATTTCTTCTCAAAATATAAATTTGGATGGCAGTTCTAAACCAATTACAAATATTATTTCAATGGTTTTAAGCTACAGGACGGCTCTTTATCCCTTGGGTTAGAAAACCGGGGCGAAGCTTCTAGAAAAAACCAACATACATGTTTAAAATCCCACTCAAATTCCGAACATCAACACAATCTACAAAGGGTCAAAAGTGATGTATCATAGTTTATCACGCTACACTATTATACCGAACAGCGTTTTATAAATCGATGTTAGAGCATCACTCTCATACAAATAGGGAGCTAAGGGTTGAGCCTACCGCACGCTACGTGCCTTGAATCTTGAGGACGGGTATGATGTAGGCAGATTTTGTGAGAAGATACCTTTATAGGGGCCTGAATCTGGGGGGCTACTCTCTAACGAAATCCGTAGTTTCGGGCTTAGTTTCGGGTGGGCATTTTCTACTTCGTATCACCTAACCACTGAGAACTAATGATAACACGATTTGACAGTTACTGTGAAATCGTGTTGTCATTCATTCTCAGTTCGGGTTCGGGACTAATCGTAAGTCTGTAGGTGATACGGAGTAGAATACGCCCGCCTGCAACTAAGCCCGAAACTACGGATTTCGTTAGAGAGTAGCCCCCCTGGTACAAATATTTTTGAAGAAGTTTAAGGTAGACGTATGTGGAAAATGACGGTTTTCTTACACTGACTAAGCTTTCAAAGTTAATATTCGCCGATGGATGCGAGACGCACAGGACCGGTAGTTGTGGCGACGCTTGGGGGAGGCCTATGTCCAGCAGTGGACGTCTTTCGGCTGATATGATGATGATGATGATTCGCAACTATAAGGATGGGAAATCATCAAATGACTCCTTTCGGTTTGAGCGGAGCGGAAGAGAGTGTCAGACTCTTACTAACTAAAACCCATCCGTGTTCCTCCTAATGCCCTTTGCGTTCCAGGGCCGCGGTGACTCTTTCGAACAAATTCCGCAACCCTGGTTATTAGTTTACTACGATTATTTTCAAGTCTCTAGGGTTCCATAAGAAAGAGAAACTCATAGAGGATCTCTTCGGTGTCCACTTGTCTAGTTATCTGACTCTTGAATCTTTATTGATCTAAAGCCTTAATAATTATTACAATGGTATAGTAGAAGTACATACATTGATAGGCTTACGCTAGGTAGTAATACATTGAAACCATGACCTCTAAACTAGGTTAATACCTGTATCCTAGGAGATCAGTGTCCCTCCGCAACAATGTTACAAGCCAGAATTATTTTTTACAGCTCTAGGACAAGTTCTAAACATCGCAAAAATAAAAATGAAAGTTATACTTTTACAAATCATAAGAATGAAAAATAAAAACCGTACGCCGTTAATGTGTGTGTTGATTTGTATTTTAGTGTTTACTAGCGACTCGCCCCGGCTTCGCTCGGGGGGTAAAATATAATTATTTACGACATCACATTAGAGACCTCAAAAATAACAGTATTTCTCCACTATTTAATGGATGTTATTGTACATATAAACCTTCCTCTTCAATCACTCTATCTATTAAAAAAAACCGCATCAAAATCCGTTGCGTAGTTTTAAAGATTTAAGCATACATAGGGATATTGGAACAGAGAAAGCGACTTTGTTTTATACTATGTAGCGATGTATGAATGTGAGTGTGTGTTGTGTGTGGAAAATTGGAATTTATATTTAACTTTAAAGTTTGCCTAAAAGAAGATCCTCTGTGTGTTGATGAGTCAATGTTAGGTAATTATGTAACGTGTGTTTGCAGTGATATTTTGATTTTGTGGATAATTTTAATACTTTGTTTAACTAGAAAAAGTTAAACTTTATCTCAAGAATGGGTGGTAAATAACAGAACCTTAATTGTGCGAGCTCGAATCACTCGTGGCACCGGGTTTTAACTATATCTAATAAGTAGAACAATTCCTGTCAACGTTAATAAATGTAGCAGACCTTTCAAACAGAATTGTGAGAAGATATCCCGATTTTTTTTTATTATAAATTTTCTTTTTCTTTTTTTAAAAAAAGATACGTTGTCCCATATTAGGAATTTCTCCTGTATCGTGGGTGCTTTTACAAACATATAAATACACATACACAAACAGCCAGACCCGAAACAACTATCTGTAGGCCAACCGTGTCGTCAATCGACATTGTCGTCACATGACAGACCAATAATTTCCAAAACAAACTCTCCTCCAAAGTTCTATAACATTTGATCACTGCAGATTAATCAGAGTATTCCTCCCTCCACTCCAGTCCTTATTTCACTCACAATAACATTAAACGCACCTCAGTCTAACCAAACAGACATTCAGACTGTATCAGTGTTTTTTAGACCGCAATAATCCTCTTACGGCCCTTAGTACAGTTGCGGGCAGAAGTGGTTTTTCATCGTTTCAGCACAGTTGATGTGTTATCAACGTCAACTCACAGGTGAACTAATAATTTTGTCAAGCATTTTTCTTTGGTTTGTTAGCTTTTTTGGTTTAAAGAAGGTATTTTCTGGAAATACTGAAACAATTCAGAAATTCTTTCACTGATCGAAAGCTACAATATCACTTAATGCATTGAGTTTCATTAACTTACAAGTTATTCATAATAATTGTTTTTTTTTTTTAATAATTTAAGATGCATTTCTGCGAATAATGTCGACCAGCCATGATGTTCGATTGCAGATCAAATACAATGGAAAAAGAAAACTTTCAGTAGGAATCGATACAGAAATATTTTACGTTTTTTTTCTCTTCCTGGATTCTCAAGACATTTCCTTTGCGTAAACCACTATACGTAAACTTCCTAAAAAAACTACAATTATTTTGTCCTAAACTTTTTAGTTTACAGATTGCAAAATGTTCTCTTACTTCTGTCGCTGTCTGTACATCACCAAACGAATTTGTTTCCCTCTGAAGTCTTTATATAGGACCAGATGTTTGTTCTCACGTTTTTGATTGACATTGGATATATTTGAGTTCGGTTCAATTGTTGTACGACAGAAGAGGAAAATTGGAAAATTCTCGGGGATTTTATTGCGGTAAGCTGGGTACAGAAATGTCGTGTTTTGGTATTATAGTGTCAGTCACAGGTATGTAGTTATTATAACGATATTTTATACAATACTATTTATTTTTTCCTGCTATGTTATCTCCACCAACCTTGGTTGACTAGTAGAGAATGCCTAAGGCTTTGTGTTGCAAGAAGTTTTAATAAATAAATAATATCATTTGAAATGCTGAGTGGCAAAGGACCAATACCATTTGCGAAATAAGGAAAAGGACTACCCGAAAGTGTTCGACAATATAAAACAATTGACACCTACACTATCCTCCTTTATCCCAAAACTCGAAAGACGCAAAATAAGCATCGAGTAAAGTACCGTTTAGTCAACAAAGAACCTCATAACCAATAAATAGATGTACGGTACGGTCCAAAAAATCCAATTTCAATTCGGGTATCGAACAAATTGGGTCAAATCCATAACGGACTTTGGACCGTAAATCCCGAAGTTCGTATTCCGAAAGTTACGGTCGGACGGCCAATCGGACGAGCGCTTATCGCCATCCAATGACACCGGCCGATTACCGAGCCGTACCGTAAATTCGAAATTGGAACTCAACTTCGTTAATTACCGAAGTGAGCTCGATAGGCATCGCTCGTCGGATTCTCCCGATTCTAATTTTCGATATTAAATTATCGAGAATGCGAATTATGTATTTTTTCGTCTGAATTTGTGAATTGTTTGCGAGTTTTATCGGGATCAACTGGAGAATTTTGCATGATTCGGCGTTTATTTACGGAGAGGTTTTTCCCTGTCCGGAAAATGAACGAAGAATATGGGTGCTGTTTGTTATCCTTCATTTAGCTGGTGGAGGATCCAACTAGTACTATAGGGATGGTTCCGAGAGTCTCCTTTATTACCGTATTTTGAAGTGACCTTGTAATATTTGCAAATACAGTACATCTTATGCAAATGGGCGTACTTTTTTAAGAAGGTTATTATGAAACTTAGAGTGCAATGACAAACGCTTACGTCACTCAAACGATATTTTTCAACACTCTTGCAAAGAAAGCCTAAAAGCAGTGCGATAGGAGCCAATTGTTTTGTAAGTGATTTTCAGCGACGAGATCATTTGGTAGCTGAGTATTTTCGACTAGCATTTCAGGATTATATCATCCTTATTTCAATTAACCAATTGGAACGTTATTCAAATCACCATTGTAAGTACCACCAATGTCGATATAATTTGGCAATAAAATCGATTGTAGTTTTCCGTATAAACGGCTCATTAAATCGAACAGTGCCGTAACACCGGTTATCGATACAGCATCGAAACGTAAGCGCCAAATTGGTACGGCTTCATCAATTTACACGGCGGGGTACAGGGTCGTAGTTAGGGTGCCTAGATCAATATGTCCAGCGTTATTCCTAACTATATTGGCGTCGGCTTCCAGTCCTTTCAAATGCTGCTGGATAAAAGTATTTTAACCGACTTCCAAAAAAGGAGGAAGTTTTTTTATGTAAGTACACCGATTACTCCGAGGTTTCTGATACGATTTCTATGATAATTATTTCGTTCGATGCGGCACACTTGCCATTTGGTCCCGTAAAAATTTAGTTTTTATTTTAGGAGCATTTTTGCATATTTCAATTTCTACGTAGACGAAGACGGCGTCTAAGTATCACCACTTAGAAGTGAAAAATAAAACACTTGTTCCAAAAAATATAACCGTACCTTAACTTTGGAAGTCGGTGTTTTTGGTTTTGTCTTTTATTTTTTAACACTAACTTCCGAAATATAGGTTATTTTATACTTTGTAGTGTTTTGTTTGGAAGTTGATTATATTTTTTTGTAAAAAGTTTTTAAATGTAGCGATTGTCTGTGTGTCTATAAATAACTATAACATCAGTTCGCATTCTTTCAAACAATGGAAACAAACGATATTTTTTAAGAGTTTATCAATGTTTGTTAATATTATGAGGAAATTTTGTAAAGTATGACGTATCATCGATGATATTACTTTAAAGGTATTCAGCTGAATCCAGTTTGAATGGAAGCCGACCCCAATATAGTTGGGAAAAGACTAGGCAGATCTTCTTCTTATCATGTAGGCAGTAAGGTCTAACGACCCCACACACCCTAGTGTCAGAGTTTCTAAACCGCCTCAAGGCCCGCAGACATGGTTTATTTGACGACCGCCATTTGGCGGCCGGGATCACCGGCTTATACGTGCTTTTCGAAGCACGGAACCATATTTTTTATCAGACAATCAGGTGATTCAAGCCTGCAATGTCCTAGCCAAACTGGAAAACAACTTTACAAGGTATGCTTTCCCGAGGAAACCCACGACCACAGGGTCACAAGGCAAACGCCTAAACCACTCGATCACAGAGGCTAGGCAGATGATGAGATGATGGTGATATAAGTAAAAAGCTAGATTTAGCCAGTTTTATTTTTCTTTTTGATAATTCGACCATTTTCATAGTAAAAGAAGAGCCTAATTAACTCCAGCCTACCCACATGGTAATGCAACCTTAATTTAACCAAATTAGTGCTCAAAAGAAACTTTTAAAACACATCAACATACTAATTCAAACTTGAACTACCAGTTACCAAGCCCGTCCCTGCCAAAAATCACGAAAGTTGCCAGTTATTACCGCATCTCGGTGCTAACGAACCTAATATTCAGAGTAATTCAGATATATCCGTCGAATTGTTTGCAAAAGGCTATATTTTAATTGGTATTCTGTTTAATTATCAACTATGGTGTCCGCAATCTCGTTAGTGGTTGTTTGCTGTTCGACGAATTATTGTCGGCTTTTCGTCTCTGCTTTTTGCACTTGCAAATGTGGTTTTGGTTTGTAATTTTTATGTGTTTTGCAATTCGTGTCTGCTCTGATTTGTAATAGGTTATTTTGTGATGTAAATTCGAATGATTGTACTATCTCTTCTCTTGCATTACACTCTTGACAGAGTGGTCGTGGTCGTATCTCCAGGTGTAGTGGTTCGCTTCACAACCCTTCGCCACTTGTCGCGCATCGCTGCCTTTCTGGAAAGGTCTTGGAGAGGTCCACCCAGTGCCGATTTTATATGGTCCGTCCACCTCATGGGTGACCTGCCTCTGGCCCGTATACCCTCAACGCGTCCCTGTACCATCAGGCGCTCAATCAATGACTCATTACGACGCAATACGTGTACGTGATACGCGATTGTACTGTATTGTGGTGTATTCGAATGTACGGATACATTTAATGTAGTACATCTTTCATGGTGTTTGGTAACAATGTCTAAGATATAGTCGTAAGATACTTAGTAATGTAACTTATAAATGTAATTATTACGTAAATGCAGGCTTTCTTGTCTTTAAAGTTGTATCATACCCTCACACCAGGTGAATTGAGTTCTTAGTGGTAGCATTTAAGCCAGCATGCGGCAGTGGCAAATGATAGCGTTCTTTGTCGTCGCGCGGTCTCAAATCGTCTACTTTTTATGATTGCCTGGTACTTTTGCCATGAAACGCGGCAGTATGACGGTTGGTCACTCCGACAAATCAAAGGACCGCTTGCGCAAACCAGACTTATTTTTTAACTCAGAGTTAGTTTCTAACACGAGGTTAAATAACAAATATTACATAAATAATAGCCATAAACTAACTCGCTGTTAAAAATAACCTTCTTCAAATGCCGTTTGCGTTCGCGTGGTAACTCTTTCAAACAATTCCGCAACCCTGGACCCATAGAGAACTTGCGGTTGTGTGGTCCTTATACCTCTTACAACGTTCTGCTTACCTGGTAATCTCACGCTGGGCGGCATGGAGCTTGGCAGCGAGTCTGGCCGCGTCTGCCTCGGCGACGCGCGCCCGCGCCTCCCAGTCGCCGCGCGCGCGCCGCTCGCGCTCCGCATCGCTGCGGGCAGCACCCTCACGCTGTGGACAAGGGAATAAGGACTTTAAATACAGCACAAGAAGACATAAAGTTAGAAGAAGATTAGAAGCAGACAAGGATCCTACTGTTATCGTCATGTCAGCCGAAAGACGTCCACTTTTGGACATAGGCCGAGCTACATTGATCGGTCCTATCCTATGCGTCTCACCTCCAGCGCATTCTCACGGTATTCACAAAGTCATCGGTCCACCTTGTAGGCCTTCCAACAAGGACCAGGATATTAGAAACAAATATTGAGAGCAAGACGACGATTAAGTGACGCATTATTTGAAGAAGTCATCGTGGTCAGAAGGCAAAGATGGGCTCCTCATGTACGCAAAAACCACCAAAGAAACTACACAAGCTGTACGCTCGTTAAAGGGTTTATAACACTAGCATTATGTAAGATATCGCGTGTACCCTATCCACGTCGAAAGTTGAAAAAAATTCTATCATAAACAAAGTTTCCTATTTTTTCATAACTACAGAGAAAACTGACATTAGGAAAAATTATGCAGTTCCTGATTTTTATTATGATTACTAAACTGTTTCCTTTACATTTTCAGATGCGATATAACTACATTAGTATCAAGATTACTTAAACTTTCAGAACCATGTCCCAATCATATCAAGAAACTCTAAATTTCTCCAAACTTACACGAGTTATCTCCAGAACTAAGAAACTAAATTGTCGAAGTGTCATCAAGCTACAAAGATATTCATTTATCTCTCACACAGCCTCGCAGAACCCGTCAGTACTTTCATGAAACAATTCCAATTTCCTCTGAAGAGAAAATTTTATAATATTCACTATGAAACTTGAGGAACTATTGCAGATGATTTATAGCTAGGAAAAGGTGGAGTTTGCAAAGATATGAACTTGAGTTTAAAAGCTATGTATATAAATATCGATGGATTGATTTTACCCCTGAGTATTTCTGGATTTCTACACGATTTATTTCTGTTTCTGAGTTTTTACCGGTCGTTTATAAGTCCGTTAACGCTATTTCGCTATTTTATTCGAAGACATGTGACATTCACCAACCCGCATTGGGCCCGCGTGGTGGATTACGGCCCATTCCCTCTCCTAGAGAGGAGGCCTGAGTCCCAACAGTGGGAACATTATAAGGCCGACTATGCTATGCTATGCTAACGCTATCTGTCATTACGCCATAGGTTGGTTAGAGGTTAACGGATCGATAAAGTACCTCTGAAACCGGGAATTAAGCTATAATTTTAGTCGCAGTTTTCTGCTCTGGGACTCAGAGTTGGCTAGACACGAACAAATATTCCTTGACACTCCGAACAGATATTCCTTCTCAGGTGGTTGGTCAGATGATTCCGTGCTTCGGAAGGCACGTATAAGCCGGGTGGTCCCGGCCGCCAAATGGCGGTCGTCAAATAAACCATGTCAGAGGCCCTTGAGGCGGTTTAGAAACTCTGACACTAGGTAGGGTGTGTGGGGTCGTTAGACCTTACTGCCACACGATAAGAAGAAGGTGGTTGGAAAATAGTAAGTTTGTGTAAAATCTTAGTATTTGAGTCACGCACGGTTTGGATGGATGGGAACTAGTTCAAATTCTCTCTTTACTCAACCAGGTTACCAGGCACTGTATCAATCAGTAAAATCTGACGTTTCCTAATTAATATAAAAAATGTGTAAGTGAGTTTGTTGCGCTTCCACGCTTAAATTGCTGAACTGATTTTGATGAATTTTGAAACAAAGCTAGATGGAATCCTGGAGATGGATGTAGCCTACTTTAATGTGAGTTCAGCCGCATGCCAAAGTCAGTTTACCATGTTTCAACTGATTAACCAAAAAAAGTCATCCAGGAAACCAGCAATTAAACAAAACTGGCTACATCATTATCTTTTAAGTCTCCAACACTCCATAAAAACAGTTTTATCAAAGATAAACTTTAAACAAAGACATCTTTAGAACAAAAACAATTTATTCTCAGCTTCGACGTATCGGAAGCGACGTTCGACGATCGGATAAAAATCCAATTTGGAGCCGCTGTCCGGCGATGACGTCACATGGTACGACATGACGTATCGGATCCGTCTCGAGCACGTGACGACAGATAGCGTTTGATATTGAAAATTGGAGTGTGCTGTTTGAAAGGGTCAATTTTACGGCTGAAAATTTCTGGGAGGGATATTAAGCTATGAGCTAGCAGTCAAGTGTGAGACGTTGAATTCGAATATTCTAGTACTTTACAAGAAAATTCATTAAGCATGTTCCACACGGGTGCAATCCAGCGTCCCATTCAAGGTGACCTTGTTGGGACCTTGGTTTCCATCCGCGAATTGTGTTTGAATTTGGTTTGCTTCTTCCGTCTACTTGGATGGCAACAAGCAAGGTCACCTTGGATGGGACGCTGGATTACATCCGTGTGGAACATGCTTTAGGTTATACATACGTCAGGATAAACTTAAGCTATTATTTATATACTAGGAAGTACTAAATCAAGGCAGAATCTTCATTAATATAGTACACAGATATGTAAAAAATAATTTACAAAGTAGGAAAATGGTTTAGCGTTCTTTTTAGGTCCTATTAGGTGAAGGAAACATTGAAAAACACAATAGCAAGTTATAGTCCGTATAGATACTAGTTTCTAGATAATGTTTTGGTCCCAAACATAAAAATATTAATGTTTCATAAAGTAAAAGTCATTAAATACTCTCTTTAAGTTGTCATAAGCAGATAATTCTACAGAGTCACGACATCCATATTTTTTATACTTACTTAAATATTTGCGGCATACCATTCTAAAGACAAACTTCATTAAAACAATAATCAAGGTATTAAACAAACTCTAACGATTAATGGCAGGAAGTATATAAACATAAGCCGTTTGCCACTAACCGTGGTTCAAAGTTACCTGCACTTAGTTTAGCGAAGATCTTATCTTGAACGTGGTTCAAGTTATGGGCTTATGTTAAGTCGGGATTTTGGTGTTGTGTAGTAGAGAGGAGAAAATACATGATGAATATTATAAGCTGTAAGTACATAATTTTTGGTCACAAGAGCAAGAGCTTGAATGTATAAAGTACACAATCTGAGGTTCTGACAAAGTGATAAGCGTAAGCGTGTAGCTGTAAGCGTATCACAATTGCTACATCAACGGGGACTTGTCAATCGTTATAGCTGATTAAACGTCACTTTGCTAAAATATTACCACACAAACCCACGATCAAACGACGTCACTGACTAACTAATATATAATTATGTCACCGAAAATAGCAAACTTTGTAAGATTATTAAATAACTTGAGAGATTGTAAACTCTCGATAAATTGTCAACTGAACATTCAGAATACTTTTTACGCATCAAAATTTGATAGTTTATAATCTCTCGAAGTAATTCCGAGAAATTGTGAACTGATATATTATGGCGACCAATCAGAGCATAATTCTACAAGAAACAAGGCTGTCATTGGTCGCATGTATACCAATATAAGTAATAAAGTATTTGACTACTACTAAAAATCTATATAAATGAATTCTTATTTGAAGGATATTACTAAAATAGTCGCTACAATTTGAGAGAAAAAAAATAAAATAGAGAATTTCACACTCAATTAGCATTGTCTGTTTTAGCATGGATTTTAAACGCTCAAAACTCTATTTCAATAGTTTTCTATTTCCAGTTCCTATCTACATATCTATGTGCAGACTCAAACATTACCTATACCTTTCTCTAAAAACCTACATTATCTGTAAGAATATTCCCAAACTCCATTACCACCAGCCAAAAGAAACTCCCATTGTTTTCCCACCTTGAACCACCACCGAACTCGGTACCAACTAAAACTTTGATGAAGTTTTAATTGAAAATTAGTCTTGGTCGTATCTTGCTGGCTCCAGTTCATTTGGGCACAGCAGACCGGCCAAACTTTGTTAATGGCCACAAAAATCTGTGTTTATAGATAAGATACTTATCCGAAACTTACAAAGACCGAAGTAGCAAGAATGTTGGGGCTGAGTTCTGTGTTTGAGAGTCAGGACTGGCCTTTGAAAATTGAGGAGTTGGTTATCGAGTTGAAGTTATGATGTTATGACTGCGTCTGTCAGACAGGTGGTTGGTTTGATAGTAATGATCAGCTAGTCTATTTTGTAAATAACTATTTCGATATCGAGCTTCACCTGAGTACACACACAATATAAAGGTCTTACATTGATACGAATTTGATAATCACTTCGGATTCCGCTGTCGAGAGACGAAAATGTTGTTACAGAATAGCACTACAGAACCTCAAGACTAAATTATATGTTATTGATAGCGATTGTCGAAAAGTCAAAAACGTGTATTAACCACGTGACATTTAGGTATGTGCATGAAATTCTACACATTTTTGCCGATTTGACAAACGCTATCGCTAATATTATCTGTGTCAATTTTGACTTTAGGCTTAGCTCAAAAAGACGTTCATAAAGACAACGTTAAGATGCTAAAGGCGATTTAGATACGTAAATAGGGCAAAATTACTGTAGGCAATGACACCAAAATGCATTTGCAATATGGCTAGTAAGGGGTAAAATACTAAAATGTCACTTGATTCATGAAAGAAGGTGGATGAACAACCAATAAAAATTTCCAAGATCTTGCAAACAGGCTTCTTTCATATCTAATATATAAAACTCTTCCGTTACTACGTGACTGACAGACAACGCACAGCCGAAACTACGGGTCATAGAAAGCTGACATTTGGCGTATAGGTTCCCTACACTCCGTAGGGGAGCACTAAGATTTCCCCAAATTCCTACGGGAACGGGAATAACCGGGATATGCGCTTACGAAGTCGCAGGCAAAAGGTAATCATCATCATCATCATATCAGCCGAAAGACGTCCACTGCTGGACATAGGCCTCCCCCAAGAGTCGCCACAACGACCGGTCCTGTGTGTCTCGCATCCATCTCATTTCTTTCAATGGAGTGTCAGTGGTTGACCACTGGATATGAAAGCGTCATTATGACTTTCTAGTGGTCAACCACTGACACTCCATTGAAAGAAATGGCATAGAATCTTGTCAAAATCAACCATTATGAAATCAAAGATAGACCATTCTGACACTATTGTAATAGCAGACTTGGGGCCCTGGTCAAAAGCTAGTATCTACATAAAATCCTTGATTACCAGAAATGATCCAGGGAGAATGAGTATACTTCCATTAATATCTCTTTTCTAGATCATAATAATTTCAACAACACAAGAAATTGAACCTTCAGTACAATTGATTCAATACAAAACTCTGAACAAAAACAAACATGAACAGATATCTTAACATTCAAACATTAAGTGGTCGTTAATGCACCTAATCCTATCCCGATACTAATTTCTCAGAAACTAAAATAGATTGGAAAGGGAGAGAACTTTTCTTCGTCTATATATAAGTTTACGCTTTTCGGGTTTTGGGTGAATAGAAATTTCTAATGGCATTAATTTTAGATGAATGCTGAAAGAAGCATCGTTTTTTTTTTTCGGTTAGGTAAGTTCTAAAATACAAATATTATTCGAGCTAAAGGCATTTTAAGATAAAGAATGTTGAATGCTAGGTGAAGAATGTCTACCAAATTAAAGGTGAAGAGTTCACAGATCATATCATAAAGGATAAGTACTTTCGTATTGAATACTATGTTTTTTCTGCAGCTCTTTTCCTGTATTGTTTAAGCGTTTCCAATCGTCTTTTATATTGCGTACAGCAAAGGAGTGGAACTCTCTGCCTGCGTCTGTGTTTCCGAACGTTTACAACCCTAATCTCTTCAAAGTTAGAGTGAACAGGCTCCTTCTGGGTAGGATCGTTCCATCGTAGACTTTGTCTCTGTCATCTCTGACCTAGACTAGAGTCAAGAGCAAACCCATCGCAAATAAAAAAAATACCGCAGACACTGTGCTTTTGTTTTCGGATAAAAAAACTGGGGCACTCAGCAATAGAGTAGTTATGTATCAGTTCTTTAAATAATTTTCGTAATTGGATCAGTTACTCTCGAGATTACAAACAGAGACAACATTATACCATTTTATTATAATACTAGCTTTTGTCCGCGACTTCTTACGCACATATCCTGTTTTTTTCCCGTTCCCGTGGGATTTTCCGGAAATCTTTTCTTAGTGCTCCGCTGCACTTCTCAAGGAACCTACACGTTTCGGCTGTGCGTTGTCTGTCAGTCGCTGAGTCAGTCAGTAACGGAAGAATTTTATATATGTTGATTGATTAGTTTGAATCGCAAGAAATCAATCAACAGGTTATCAATAAAATCAGAACAATAAGCATCATTCACGCTCCTTGAAAGTTGGAACCGAATTAAGAAACGACAGATAAATACGAACTTAAAAGTATTTTAAAGATCACAAAATATTTCCTCACACTCAAAACTCGATGCTAAACACCCGACACGCACCATAACTTTCCGGTCTCATTTACAGGCAAAAATAAACTCTAAAACATTAAAAATGGTCCTCTATTAGCAAAGAAAACCACAAATTAGTATGGCAACCCATCCGTGCAAAGTACAAGTCTTTTGACACAAAAAATAAAAGTAGTGTGGAAAAGGAAACGAGTTCGGCTATTTTCGGCTATTTCCGTTAATGTTCGGCTCACTGGCTAACGGAGTTTCAACATATATATTTTTATAGCTGAAGACGCTTTGGAAATGTTGTCGAGACGATTATGGGAAGGTGAATTTGACCAATTTGTGTATTTTTGGGGCTATGTTTACCAAAGTTTATAGTGAAAAATGCTGAAGTAGGTGCAATAATCCAGGATTGCGGAATTTGTTCGAAAGAGTCATCGCGACCCTGGAACGCAAAAGGCATTAGGAGGAACACGGATGGGTTTTAGACAGTAAGAGTCTGACGCTTCCTTCTGCTTCACCCAGTGCGAGAGGAGTCATTTGATGATTTCCCACGCTTAAAAAAATGGAAATAACAAAATTTCGGTCACGATATATTTTTCACAAGTCAAGTATGAATAATTTGACACAAGTCTTCAGAAAGATAATAGTTGCCTAGCTTGCCAAAGGTAAGTACCTACTGCTATTATTCGGTAACTTTATACCATAAACTTTTGAACCCAGCGCTTAATAATAGAGCAACATAAACTTTCCTCATTTAAAATTCAATGCAGCAGACGGAAGCAACGAAGCAACTCATACTTTATGTATCATTTCATACCCTTATACTTCTAAGAAAACGACTGTTTCCCACTATAACACCCCTACCACCCAATAACTGTCAAAACACACCACTATTCCACAGCTGTCAACTTGTCAGCTGTCAAGTTGACAGCTGTCAGTTTGACAGCTCCGTGAAGTTAGCGGTAGGGACGTGGCGCGCCCTTGAGCCATCTTTGGTAAAATGTTTGTACATAGTAACACTTTGGTAAGTGTTAAAACAAACAAAATGTTTAATTTGTAACC
Organism: Lacanobia wlatinum; assembly: GCA_947578705.1. Taxonomy (NCBI): domain Eukaryota; kingdom Metazoa; phylum Arthropoda; class Insecta; order Lepidoptera; family Noctuidae; genus Lacanobia; species Lacanobia wlatinum. Next base: position 23,822,989 of record OX388034.1, read on the forward strand.
TTATGGTAAGGTTTCTGGTGATTAATAGGAGGGAAAAGTTTTATTGTGTTAGGGATGTGGATACGAGTTAAGTGATGGAGTTTAATAAGTTTCGGGGTTTGATAAATCTCTTTAAGGTTCTGGTAAAGCAGAGAGTGATTATGTTTGTAGAGCATTATCTGATAAGCTGTATTAACTGTTAAGCCGTTTTCTATGTCAAAGACCGAGGCAGAAAATTTATAGAAAGAGGAAATTCTCGTATTTTCAAAACGCCTCTATTTTCTCAATTTTTTTTACAAGTTTTTTGACATTAACTGTTACTTAGACCATATCGACTTGAATTTCAACGCTACTACTGAACTGTTGTTTTTTTTTTTAAAAAAAAAACGTTGCCCCACGCCAGGATTTATTCTGATTATTCCTTGAAAGCTTATCTACAAGATAGTACTTTTCTGTTTATTTCAAAGTAAACATTTGATAAACCTTAGTTAACTGCGTTCATTAGTTTATAAATCAAACTAAATTGAGATCACGTTAATTTCTCTTCACACTTATGATTTCGTGTTAATCACATCGCGTCCTATGAACCATACTAATGAAACTGCAACAAAACGTATAACATGTCTCCAGTTGAACGGAAACTACTAATTTAGAGCGCATTGCTGTGACGTCGATCAATCAGGACTTTACCATTGCGACGGCTAAAGTTCGGTCTACACCGTTGCGAGTTAGGAAGATGCATTGATTTTGGAAAACCAAAGTACGACTATTTTTATAAAAGGGGATTATTTATCTAGAGCCTTTTTCTAACTAGTGGATAGAATAGATAGTCGAACATATGAGCTGTAATTATGTACTCTGTTTAGATTAAATCTATAAACTATTTTAATAAACTACGTTGTGCTGTCAATACAATTGAGTAAGATAATCTGCCTAGGTTTTACCAACTATTTTGGAGTCAGTTTCCAATAATATGGAGCAACTGTCTATCTGAAAACCGGGAATGGTTTTCAGTTATTGGGAAATACGATACCCATTGGCAATACCTAAACTTGAGTGCTGAATGAATTGAAAATAAAAGCTTGTTTGATATTAAATATTAATTTAGAGATCTAAATAAAGTAGCTTATGGCTTACAACCATGTTCTGCGGCATTCATAATAATAGACCGTACACAGTAAAATAACACCACACAATGTATAATTCACAACAAATTCAATTTCAAAGCATAACACTTACGCTTCACATTATATTCAGGTAGAGCCCATTACATTCCTAGCCACGTCCTAGCGACGTACGTGGGTAGGACGTGGCTAGAAAAGCTTCTAGTGTGTACCTAGCTTAACGATCAGCCAATGCACCTTTCTACAGAAATGAGGAAATAAGTGGAGAGCTGTGCTTATGCTGTAAGGCTTTACAGAAGTATGTAGTTTAAGTTTGCATGGTGTGTAAAGTTTTTTTTTTAACCGACTTCCAAAATAGGAGGCGGTTCTCAATTCGGTGGGTATTTTTTTAAATGTATGTACACCGATTACTACGAGGTTTCTGATCCGATTTCTGTGATTCTTTTTTAGTTCGATGCAGTATACTTGCCATGTGGTCCCATAAAAATTTGATTCAGTTTGGTTCAGTAGTTTTTATTTTATGAGCATTTTTGCTTATTTCAATTTCTGCGTTGACGAAGACGTCGTCCAAGTATCACCACTTAAAAGTGAAAAATAAAAAACTTTTTACAAAAAAAAACCGACTTCCAAACAAAACACTAAAAGGTGTTAAAACAACAAAGTAACCCAAAGAGTCGGTTAAATATAACTTGTTGACGTAACAGACTGATATTCAGTGGATGAGACGTTGATTGATGATGTTTCTTATGAAATTATTAAAAACTTGAGGATAATGAAGTGAAATACTGTTATGTAGGGAACGTTTCAGCTATCATCTGGATTGGGATCGCTGAATTATGATTGTTTTAAATGTTTGAGTAGATTTTTTTGTTTTCTTTGCTTTGGGTTGCGTTAAAAGAGAAATGTTAGAATAATGTACATATTTTTCAACGTTTTTGAGACTTTCGAATTGACTTTCAGAGTCATAGCTCTTTATATTATAATAAAAGTCGAAAAGTGACAGTTCTTTTTGACAGAAAACATTGACATTTCAAAAACAGTTCTGTGCATTTTACGCCTTGGGATGAAAATCCTTAAGAGGGGAGTCTAGTCCCGAGGAATTTGAAAAATAGGCATTTGAAGAAACTATTACCGATGCCGTCGCGCTGCGCCCTATCAAGTAAAGTGCGAAAGCGACAACTGATTTTACCTACAAAAACCTTGACCAAAAGACGTTTTGTATTCCGCTGTTTTTTTATTCAAAACTGGACTGATCTATAATAATTATACACCAAAATTTAGAGGAAGACTATATCTAAGCTATGTATAATATATGGCGGTAAAAACGGGTTATTTTTTCGGGTTTTTGGATTGTCATAATTCTTCAAGTAATTATGTTTTGGAAAAATGAGAATGATAGAGGCACGTATTAATTCGATTTAGATTTTTTGGAAAATAATCATTGCTCTAGCAGCATTATCCACGAAGAAAACAGCGGAATTCCTGTGTATGGAGAAAGGCCCAAGAGTTACCGACTAGAGTCCCCTCTTAAGGTGGTAGGTGCTATTTTTAATAATTATTAAAGGAACGACAATTTTTCCTCCACCTTTTTAATTGATCAGCAACATATTTACTGTGCCCTTTTTTACACACAAACACTTACTCACCGAATTTCCCCAAACACCCCTAACTTGTCATTCAAGAAAAAAACATTCTCGTTTTTCTAAGGCCCTTGCATCCCTTAATTCGTCACCAAACATCCCTTATTGACAGCAACCCGGTACTATCAGAGTTTGCTTAGGCGTTAGGTATTAAGTAAACCCTTCGGAGGGGGTGAACAGGGCACACAAATAAATAGTAAAGATCAATATTTGTTTGATATTGTAAATCAGTTGTTTGCTCCTGTTTTGGATGTTGTAGGCTTGTAGCTAGTCAAATGGAAATTGGGGGTCTTACAAATGAGGTAGGTACTTACGCACAGAGCAGTTATATGTATTTTGTGGAGCTCTGAGTATCTTATGGAACCGAAACGTGGTCGCTCACAGTGGGCCTCATCAGAAGGCTTAAAGTAACTCAAAGGGCAATGGAGAGGGTTATGCTTGGAGTTTCCTTACGTAATCGAATCAGGAATGATGATATCCGCAAGAGAAACGGTTGTTGTGGCGACACTTCAAAAAACTTTTTTTTTTAATTTTCTAGTTTGACCCCCGAAAGTGACGAAAGTGAGTACAAATTTAATGATTTACGTAACGCGTCCGTGTTTGGGTCACAGAAGTCCATATGTGTATCAAATTTCAACAGAATTGGTCCAGTTGATCCGGAGATAACTGGCAATGACAAACGGACAGACAGACACGCGAGTGACCCTATAAGGGTTCCGTTTTTTGTTCGGAACCCTAAAAATTAGTAGAATTGACACTCAGATAAAAATAGTGTTAATTATCAGCCATGTGTCTTTTAAAAGAACCTGCAGAGTCACTTAGAGCTCATCATATCAGCCGAAAGACGTCCACTGCTGGTCATAGGCCTCCCCCAAGCGTCGCCACAACGACCGGTCCTGCGCGTCCCGCATCCATCGGCTACCCGCGACCTTCACCAGGTCATCGGTCCACCTTGTGGGAGGCCGCGCCAACGTTGCGTCTTCCGGTACGCGATATAGAATTGCACATATATATAATATACCAAATCAATTTATGCATGTTCTTTTCAGAAAATGTTTGTTAACGTTTCACATTATTTTGTATAATTGGCTATACAAAATGAAAGTAGGGTAGGCTTACATACAGTAAAAAAAGCGTGAATAAAATGAAAGGACCCAGTGTCGCGCGCAAAATTATTCGCCATTTAGCGTTCCCGGACACAATTAAACTGCCATTTTTCGAATCACAAAATGACCCGTTTAATCCAACAAGGAACGATTACCATAAAACTCTTTGATTACCCAATCAGCGTGCAATGGAAATGAAAAAAAAAAAAAATGCAAATTTTTCCTTTTTTCAAATCGTCTGTAATGACATAAAAAGGGTATGCTAGCTCCCAGCTCCCCGACTACTTTCGTCAAAGAGTTCGCACGCGCCGGTCACGTGACTTCGTTTGGACCAATGGGGTGGCTTTGTTTGGCGTGACGTCATCGCTGGCTAGTCCGTGAGAGAATGATTTACGATACCCTACAATGGATGGTAATTTAGTTTTGTTCTATAGTTTTGGCCCTCGGAGTGTGTCATATTTTGTTACAATGGAAGATTATTAAACTGTGTTTGAGCTTGAGAGGGTGTTGATTAGTTTACTTCTTGACAAATGCATGTAGACAGAAAATAGACTTGGAAAACTAGGGTAAGTATTAGATTCGAGGAATAGATAAGCCACTGAATTCGTGACAATTTATGAAGTCGGATTCGACAGCTGAGTAGAGAGGGATAGAAGATTGCTCTACCACTAAGTGCGAAAGGGATTTATTTTCATGTCTCTTTCATACTTACTAATTAAGCAATGTTATTCTGCTGTCAAATCCGATTTCCTTGAATGTCAAGAATTTTGTGTAAGAAGGTGATGATGACAAATTTACCTCGAAATTTTCCAAATAATCATAAAATCGACTTATTAACAACGAATTTAGAATTGTTACTCAATTTTTAGGGTTTCGAACAAAAAACGGAACCCTTATAGATATCATAGATCACTCGGGTGTCTGTCTGTCTGTCTGTCTGTCCATCTGTGACAGCCAGTTTTCTCCGGAACCACTGGACCGATTCTATTCAAATTTGGTACACATATGGACTTCTGTGACCCAAACACGGACGCGTTACGTAAATCATTAAATTTTTAGTATGGCCGTCACTTTTGGGGGTCAAATTAGAAAATTTAAAAAAAAAGTTTTTTGAACAACATTGTGTGACATATCAAATGAAAGGGCTTACTGTAAGGGGTTTAATTATATTTATTTCATAATTTTAAAATAAATGGTTTTGAAGTTATTCAAGAAATTAGACGAAAAATGACCCCCTTATCTCCGAAACTACTAAGTCTAAAATTTTGAAAAAAAAGGAGATAATAGATATTTATCCTCAGATTATAGTAAAACCTATAAGAAGTCTATAGTGTTAAAATAACACATTAAAAAAATTAAGTTCTTTCGGAACCCTTTGCACGCGAGTCCGACTCGCAGTTTTTTTACTTGAGATGGGTTTGCTCTTGACTCTAGTGTAGTTCAGAGATGACAGAGACATAGTCTACGATGAAGCGAGCTTACCGAGCAGAAGACTGTTCTCTAACTTTCACGAGATAAGGGTTGAATACGTTCCGAAACACAGACGCAGGTGGAGAGTTCCACTCCTTTGCTGTGCTGTCAATTTTGTCAAATTTCTTTTATATATAGGAACATTAGTATTAAGCCCAGATAAACATAAAACTAAATACAAGATTACCATTAGTGCATGCACTAAAAAAATAATCCTTATTGATCTGAGTGAATGTATGGTACATTATAACCCCCTAAAAATAGGGATAACTAACAAAAATCAGCAGCTGCCAAAATCAATAAGTTGGACTTCCAATTATCTAAATAATCCCTTCGACCCTAAAAATGACTCATCACCCTATTGATATATTTCATTTCAAATATCGTAAGGGACATGATGTGTTACTGAATTTTCAACGTTCAGCTCAGCACCGGCAGTTGCAAATCCATTGGTGCAAAGTTGGCATTTAAGACGTTTGAAATCTCCACCGTTCGTATGTTATATGAAACATGTAAAGCTCAGATTATATTGTTATAAATAATTCAATAAACAATTTCGTATCGTGATGCAGAATCGATGTCTGCACTTAGTTTGTAATCTGCTTAGTTTAATCCAATATTCCATGGTAGGGGTTAAGGATTTTAGAAATCGAGTTAGTGTGGCGAAAAACGCTGTAAATTGGCTTGCACTGGACACTGGAAAGGCAAAGCATTTAAATATATGTATTAGTAAAGAGGGTTTCTATGGAATAATTCTAATGCAGCCCATATCTGTGAAGCTTTAATCGCCTTTTAATTAAAAAAAAAAAAACATAAAAACTAGCTTTTAGGGCCGAGCGGTATAAATATGCGACAGTTTTGTATAGAAAAATGTATATAATTTTTATTTTTATTTTTTTACTATATTTTGGCATACGTTTGACCACAATCTCACCTGATGGTAAGCGATGATGCGGTCGAAGATGGAGCACGTTTGCCTAGAAGCAACCTATTCACTCGTGTCTTAAAGACTCTCAGGTTGTAGCTATATGGAAACACAGACTCTGGCAGGGAATTCCACTCCTACTACTCCTATTTATTTATAAAATATTTGACTGTTTAATAATATTTAATTCACTAGAAGTAATTATAAGTTATCACTGAAAGTTAATAATACAAATTTCAAGACAATTATATCAATTACAAACAGACACTCTAATTTTATTTATTCTGGAAGTGACATTTAATTCATTGCACATCTTTAACAATATGGCAGTCAGAAATGGAAGCTTATAAATAAATGGGTGATAAAAAAATCCATTTATCTAAAAGGATTTTTTGCGTATGTAATCGATTTTTCTTCAATATTCCCCCTACATTTAAAGTTCCCATTTATTACATTCAAAAAGGTCATAACTTACCGCCATATTTGTGTCGATACCCAAAAACTAATTACCTCAAATTAGCAACCAACTAGTTACAGCAAACGCCAAAATTAAACCTTTAATCGAAGGCAAATGTTCAAAGGCTGCCCGGTGCAGGTTCGATTCCGCTCCGGGCAAGCTAGACCGCACACAATGCAATGCATTTCGAAACCAAATGAGGTGTGCGATTGTGCGTTACAACTCGTGGTACGGAGTTCGGTGCCCGGCTCGTGAACTTGTAATGAACGAAGTTTTGAAGACGTATTTTGTAGTTCAACGTTTGTGAGGTAGTTCGGCAGTTTTCGGTGAAGTTGGAAATATGAAAATGTTTAATTGTATACTGTGTATTAATTGCTATGTGGAAGTTACGTATTCGCAAACTGTTATGGGATGTTTCGTATACTTTGGAGGTCAGATAGGCAGACACTCCTGTAAAATACCGGTATTCAGTGGTTAGACTAGAATCTGACCCAAACAGTTGGAAAAAAACCAAGCAGGCTGATTTTTAAAATGTTTTGTACAATAGAAAATTATTGTTGAAATATTTGAGTCGTCTTACAAAGGCGACCCACTTAATGTACCTGACATAAACTACCATAAACCACGACCATACCACGATTTTCTCTCATGTACAAAAGTGGCGATCTGTCCTATACAAACAATAAGACTAAGTCTATCCTTAAATTATAATTATTACATATAGCTGGAAATTGTATTGAATTTAATTGACATTTTTTGACATTTTAATTTATTGACATTTTAATTTTTACACTTAAATTATAATTATGACATTGAATAATGCTGGAAATTTTATTTAATTAATTATATTGATGTTTTCATTTTTTTTTAATTATAATTATGATATTTATTATATTTATAATATTGCTGGAAATTGTATTTAATTGATTATTATTGACATTTTAATTCTGATATAACTAAGGAATAATAATGTTTAATGCATGCTAATTTTTCACCTATTTTACACTTGGTTCGCAATATAAGTTTTGACTTTGACCTAAAGGTGCAATTATTAAAAAAAAAATTCATTAAGATAATAGGTACAATGAAAATAAATAAAGCATTACAATAAGAGTTTAAGTAAGCTACTTCAAGTGCTGAATTCAGAAATTTGGCGATAGGAAAAAAATCTTGGGTTAGATTGACGGAATTTGGTAGGACCAAATTCCAAAAGCGACCAACATTTTCAGAAGCTGATTGTACTAACAAACATAGAAAATCGTGTTACCAAAAACTAAAACTAACTTAAACCTAGCAAATATTTCCCTACAAAACCCAATTTACCTTTGAAATATCAACAATTATCTAAATAAACAAAGGGTTACCTGATTTGATGAGAAAAGTGAAGGATTTCGTACAATTTCGTAGATGTAAGCTTGTAGCAATTTGTTCGGGTGAACGGACGAGCCAGGTCGCTTCGACCCTTGATTTGAACGACCAGCGACTAATTATCGTTGAATTTCTACTGGCTAACTAGTCGGGGACTCGGGTAGTGTTGTTATGATTTTAGTTAGGAGCATCGATCTTACAACTAGTAGTTTTCTGCATGGGAATGGATCGTCGTACAATTGGAGAGGTCCAATGTAATCTACTATATACTATACAGTTAATTATTTAAATTACACATTACTGTTTTTATTTTTTATTGATAAAATTCTAATTTTTTTTAACCATATTTTTGACGTTTTTTTATCAATTTATACATATATTTTTGTAATCAATGCTGTGAATTTTATTACAATTTTCATATCTTTTTCAAAATACTTAAATTATTAATCGTATTAGTGTTAAATGTTATGTTATTTTTACCAATTTTAATTTCAGTTATCCAAAGTTATTATCTATTTATGTCAATGTTACCAATTTCAATTTGATTCTTAATTTTATAAAATTTATTTAATTAAGTTAATTAGCGCTTATTACTTATGTAAGTTAGCTTAACTTTCGAATTTCTTATTTTATGCATGTGGTGTTTACCTTTATGTAATTATTACACTTTAAATTTATTTTAAGTCATGTTTCTTATACGAATTCAGTGTAAATAATTGTTGGTAAACCTCAAATAAATAAATAAAATAAAAATACCGACGATGGGGATGTTTTTAGTAGGTGCCAAGGAGATTTTTTGCTAAACATCGATGAATAGGTATATTAGGCCCGTATCGAGCATGAAAATTATCGCAAAACTAATGAGACAAACTATCAAACATCCGTTACCTATTGTGATTGGTTGAATGAATTTTAAGCTTATAATCACATAACTTGACTTGCGTTTAAACTGTGACTTGTCTATTATTTCTGGGGTTTATACCGCTAAATCATACAATTCTGAGCGCCAATTCTACTAAACTATAAGCAACGTACATTCGCATCTCATTCATCTCATTTTTCATATATTTTTAGGGTTCCGAACAAAAAACGGAACCCTTATAGGATCACTCGGGTGTCTGTCTGTCTGTCCTGTCCATCTGTCACAGCCAATTTTCTCCGGATCTACTGGACCGATTCTGTTGAAATTTGATACATATATGGACTACTGTTACCCAAACACGGCCGTGTTACGTAAATTATTAAATTTTTAGTATGGGGATCACTATTGGGGGTCAAAGAAGAAAATTAGAAATAAAAGTTTTTTGAGCAATATTGTGTGACATATCTAATGAAAGGGCTTGCTATGAGGGTTTTAATTATATTTTTTCATAATTTTAAAATAAATCGTTTTGAAGTTATTCAAGGAATACGAAAAATTACCATTCTCCCCCCCCCTATCTCCGTAACTACTGAGCCTACAATTTTGAAAAAAATGGAGATAATAGATCGTTACCTAAAGATTACAGGAAAACCTATTAGAAGTCTGTAGTGTTAAAATAACATGTTAAAAAAATTAAATTCGTTCGGAACCCTTTGCACGCGAGTACGACTCGCACTTGGCCAGTTTTTAGATAGATTGCGACTAAAATGCGAATGGGAACGTCGCCTGAGAATTGGCACTATCATTGCAAACACATACAGCCTCCACAGTACCGGTGAGTCCTATTAGCAGATGGCTCAGTAATATGGTTATTAGCCAAACTGTTACTGTTACTTTAGTATGCGAGTGTATAACTAGTACCTTCATCATAATCGATATAGTTTACCACACTAGCAGCTAATGGATAAGTGTTAGAGATGGTCCGAGTAGATTTGGCCGAATAGTCATTGTTAAAATGGCCGACTAGTAGATAAATTTAGAAAGAAAGAATATTTTTTTGAAGTTTTATGTGACACTGTTGAGACACGATATATACATAATAAATATTTTATTTTATTTGTTCTGTTCCGTTGACTAAACCTCAAATTAAAATAGTAATAGGTATTATTATGTCCCCTATACTAAAACGCACCGATACTATCATTATTCCGCTGTGAGAGAGAGATAAGTGCTATACAGGATTAATAGCACTGTTCTTCTTTAAAGACTGTCACGTAAGGTAGAAACTGTAGGTAGGCTGTTCTTGTAAGTGCTGGCGATTTCTACACTAATATTATAAAGAGGTAAGATTTGTTTGTTTGTTTGAAATTAATAGGCTCCGAAACTACTGGGCCGATTTGAAAAATTCTTTCAGCAATGGATAGCTACATTATCAGGGAGTAACATAGGCTATATTTTATCCCCGTACTCCCACGGGAACGGGAACTAAGCGGGTGAAACCGCGTGACGTCCACTAGTAATTGATAAATCAAAAATAAATAATTAATTTCAAGTCACCGACTATTGTGGCCGAATAGTCAGTTGGTTTTCCCAACTAGTTGGTCCATCTCTAGTAAGTATGCCTACTCTATAACTCCGTCAGCCCAAATTGGATTAATTTACAGGAGCATACCTCTGACAGGCTTGATTTAATGAAAACTATCCAAGCTTATATTAAATTAGATTTAACAAGCTGTCCTTGGTTAAGAGGTACAGTTTGGATAAACTGTCGAAATTGAATTATGATTAAAATAGAAGGGATTACAGTACCTTTGATTTATAATTTTAGTAACCACATTAAGTTTGGTGATTTTAGGAATGCCGCAAATAAATATTTTCTACTAGTTGACCCGCGCAACTTCTTCTGTTCCGCTCCTATTGGCCTTAGCGTGATAAAATAGCCTATAGCCTTTCTCGATAAATGAGCTATCTAACACTGAAAGAATTTTTCAAATCGGACCAGTAGTTCCTGAGATTAGATTCCTGAGATTTTCCTGAGTTCATGTTTTCCGGCCTAGCGTAATGTATTTTTAAAATGAATTCTGAGTTAGAATCTGGCAGTATCTGATTTTTTTTGTTCGTATTTCATTTTCCCCAGAAACCAGCAGAAATAAGCCAGTATATAAAAACAGTTTTCCAATATAAAAACCCCATTTTTCTCCCTTCCCCGTTCCCTATGCGTGTTGATTCACTATTCCTAGTATAGTTCCTGCTATCAATGGTATAAAACCTACATTTTATGATTATGCAACATGGCCGCGCTATCACAGGTTGTTTACATGAAAATTATGCAGGAATTCAAAGCCTTCGCGTAGTTCAGATAGTTTTTCAGCGTCGAGAATTCAGTTTTAATTAGAGGAATTTATGGTACGCAGGTAAAGGAAAATGCTTTAAGAAATAAATGTTTTTGTTGTGCATTAATTTTTGTAATAAGTTCTTTAACTTATGCTAATTTAAGCATGACTATTATATTAAATTCTTCCGTTACTAGTGACTGACTGACCGATTGAATGACTGAGTGACTGATATACAACGCAAAGCCGAAACTACTGGTCGTAGAAAGATGAAATTTGGCATGTAGGTTCCTTGGGGAGTGTAGGGGGGATTTCCCGAATAATGCACAGGGACGGGAAAAACGGCATAGTCGCTTACGAAGTTGCGGGCAAAAGCTAGTAGGTATCATTCTTTTAACAAGTTAAAAAAGCTTGCTTAGAATAAAATCTGGACCACAGTATTACAATACACTTTCAAAATTATGAAAAGTACAGGAAAATTAATAGGAACCTAACCTTTTACTAACCCATAAATAAGAAAACATTTCCTACTCCACGAAAATAATCTCAAGGAATAAGCTTTCCATTATGCTGCCAAAAAATAAAAGATAATTCTTCTCCACTAGGGCATTTACTCATTCAACAGACATACCCTTGTACTAAATCCTTTGGAGTTGAATGCCATTGGTTTTAGGGTACGAAGTAGTGGGGGACTACACTATTTACTAAGAATCCTCAGCCAGTCCAGAGGGCTATAATCCCAAGGGAGTAAGGATTGCAAAAAGATTTTGTTTGTAGAATTAATGTGATGCACTAGTCGTGTTTTTGTTATTAAATTTTGTGGGTAAAGATAATTAATTACGGTGTTTTGTGTTGGGTAGTAAGAGGCGTATTAATGTATAAGCTGGAAGATTTTATTAGTATAAATATATGCATTAATTTTGCGTGTTACGGTTGGAAGGCGATGTCAATTCCGTAAAGACGTAGATACTTGTTGGTAAAATAAATACTTAACTTAAACTAGTATTTAGTGTCTTTTCATAACTAAGTAAATTTCTATACACATACAAACTGTAAATTCACTATTTATTTATTTGAATTTATAACTAAGAATACAGAGTTATAACTTAAATCACAATGATGCAGGTGGTTCATTTAAGTACGAAGTTCTGGTACTATCGCAAATCAGTACTTAATATTATAAAGAGGAAAGATTGTTTGTTTATACCGAATAGGCTTCGAAATTACTGAACCGATTTTAACAATTTTTTCACCAATCGAAAGCTAAATTATCAGGAAGTCACATAGCCTATAACTTCTTTTCAACGAATTAAGAGATCCTTATAAAAATTGCAGCGCAGACAAAGTACTAGTGGTGTATTTTTTGATACTTTGGTTTTTCCAATGATAATGATATTATAGGACGGAAAAACAATCGATCAACCCAAATAAATTCCCATCCTAGTTAAAACTTCAAAAGCGGTTGATCAAGAGCTGTCGGCGTAAAACAATCAATGCCGATGGCGGCAACTGGATCACAAAGCGTTTATAGGCGGACTTTAAAACTGACATTACTTATGCAATCGGGATCGATAAGCCTCGCCGTATGCATAGGTGTGGCTTTGAGTCTTTGTAGACCGAACTGGAGGCTTTTAATCACTGTCGTTATTGTTGGCACGTTTTTTTAACCGATTTCCAAAAAAGGAGGAGGTTCTGAATTCGATCGGTATTTTCTTTTTTTTAAAGGATCTCGTTGTGACTGTTCAAAGGCCGTCATTGTGACGATTTTCAAATATTTTGTTTTGTATTAGCAATCGTCGACTTTTTTTCTGTCCGTATTTCCGTCATGGTAAAAATAGTGAAAAGATTTTTTGAATCTTAAACCTTTCTTGCTTACTGAAATCTCTGTATACTTATACAATGTTGGTAGTTGGTAAGTACTAATGCTTGCCTTTATTTTTTTCAATAATTTATGACATCTTCATGAACCAGCTAGCCTTATTTTAACGGCTAATTATTTTGAGGCGAATAACAACTTACTAGGCGACTAACTACTTGGTTACAAAAAAATAACTTGGAAGCGATTAAATATTTTTAGCGCAGTTATATTACATGAGCTACAAAAGGCAAGGATCTATGAAAACTAAATAATGGCTGCTACTATACGATAGCAAATATATTTAACAGGGCCAATGAAATAATAGGCGAATATTAAACATAATGATTCTGGCGGCTAATATTAACAGTTTTACGTACTCCTGTAAGCCATACCGGGCCTCCTTTGACTGGCTAAGTTGAGCGGCATTGGATGCAAGAGCGAGCGAAGCGAGCTCTGGACTTGGGGCATCCTGACTCGGACAAGTTAGGTTAGATCGGGATGGCGGGATCTATTCGCTCGCTTCGCTCGCTTACTCCACCCCGTCATCTCTTTCGTGGTTATTTTTTTATGAACCATTCAGAGCTGGGTCTACCGGGCCTAGTAGATAGTTATTTTATAAACACCTAAAAACACTGCTAATTTAAATAAAGCTTCCAACTCAAAATAAAGCTGCTACTTTATACTTAAAATGCTACTTTACTACCCATTTTAATTATTTTTAAAACCCTTAATCAGATTAGTTTGTCGCCGCGTTAAATACATGCCTATTTTAACTATGCTGATGTTTTTTCCTGAATACTAAACCGGATCTATCTGATGGTATTTTATATGAAGCAAATACAGATCGATTACAGACATGACATCTTTTGGATGGATTTGACTGAGTAGGAAAAAAGAAACATGTAGGTATTCCGTGGAGTACAATATACTCTCTAGTATGAATCACATTACAAGTCACATCTGACATATTTAACTTAAAAAAAAAACTTTAAAAAATAACTAGGTAAAAACCCGTGTCCAACATCCTCAAAACTTTTATAAAATATATTTTGCGGACGCTACACAATCCAAAGTTTGCGAGTGGCTTAAAACATGGAGAGTTGGTCTTTGCGCGACGCTCTCGCTCCGTTGCGTATTTTTAACGAGAGTGACAAATTCCCTACAATACCCTGTTTGGGTACTAATTGATGATTTTCCGACAGGAAATGCGAGAAGGGATCAGCTGTTTGTTTTAGAAGGTACTTGTTTCAATTGTTTTTTTTGGAAGGATAGGTGTGAACTGGGTTGTTTGTTGTCACAGTCAAGTGTTCTTTGTAAATTGCTGTGTTGTTTAAGTAGCTTTAAAGTAAATAAAGTGATTCAGCATGAGAATGAGGATTCGCACATTCTTTGACGAAGTAAAACTAAAAAGTAAAACTCATTAGTGGATGATGATTTTTTTAGAAAACTTTGATCATTAGTACTTGATCGAGGTAAAGAAATAGGATTAGTTGAGACAGGAAACCATTATTATGCAATCAGAAGAACAATTCTTATACTTAAAAACCGTTCTAATTCAAGTTGCAATGTACCTAATCTTAGCGACAGTTAATGCCAAAACTTTTCAAAATGTTCCCAATATTTTGAAAAGTAAGTTAAAAAAACTTAGAGGTGTCTAACGCTCCTTAAAACTACGGGAATTTCCCCTTAAAAAGGTCACCCTGCGCTCCATTCAGTCTATGCTCCATTCGTAGTGCTATGTCCCATAACTCGCTTACTTTTCGAAGAGCTATATTAGGTATCGATTCTAGTTCCCACTAAATGTGCACAAAATAACGTCAAATCAAAACAACACCTATCCCAAAATCTAAAACCAAATCTAAACAATCCCATCCCTACTCACTGTAGCCGAACACTATCGATATAAATCTTCACGCGGGCACATCACTGGGGTGGCTGGCGATTTACATAGTGGACACACAAAACTGTCGCCGATATATCTAATGTGCCGACAGAAAGACGGATAGTCCATTTTATTGTAATACATGAATGTGAAATGCTGTCTTTTGATCCTGGATACCTCTGGTAAGGTATTGGAAAATGTATTGAATATTTTTCTTGAAAGCATTGTCAATGGGAGAAAGGATACTTCGGTATGATTTTCTTTTAAGGATTTATTATTGAAAAGTACTTTTGATTTGACTGGTATAGTGCTAGATTTAAGCCTCGTATCCACTAGGCAACATAAAACGCGCGACATGATGCACAACATGTTGCTGATCATGTTGAGCGGCAACGAGGAACTTTTTTTAGTAACAATGTCAATGTTGCGCGTCTGCTGGCAACGTCGCGCGTTGTTGTGCACGTTGCTGAGAATGTTGGGCGTCTGTTGCGCGTCAAATGTTGCCTAGTGGATACGAGGCTTTAAGCAACAGAAGCGTAATTCAAAAATCGAATTTCATGACCGAAAATACTAAGGTTCAATACACCTAACATGAGTTTTGTCAATCTATACTCGCTAGTTCATAGTTGGAGTCTGGGTAACATCTGTATGTCTACCATGAGTTTTATCAATCTATACTCGCTAGCGACTGTAGTAAAAACTGTGTGAAAACTTTTAAAAAACAAGTTTCTAATTTTTTTTTAGTTGTAACTAACAAGCAAGCAAGGTGCAAGTAAAACTTTAGTTACCATATATGTTTATCAATACATAAAACTTCTATCCAGATCTACAATACAGCTGAAAAAAGCTTTTGACCCCAACTTAAACTTAGGTAATTGTTATGTCAAAACAAAACCTTTAAAAGACCCTCCATAAAACCAAGTTGCCTCAGTCTTCGCAGCGGCTTTCCGCTTTGTTTTGCTCACAAACGTCCAGCGCTTCAGCCGCTTTTTTCTTAAAGGACTTAGGTTTTTGCTTACCCCTAGTTTCGTCGCTTGAGAGTCTAAAAAGGAGGTTTTAAACTATCTACTTGAGACAAAAAGTGGGAAGACTGTAAGCAGTTTTAAATGGGCTTTTTTGTAGGTTGTAATTATTTTTACCTGATTGCGCGTTGCATATATGGGTAATGTGTTTATCAGCCTATGTATGTATGTATGTTTGTTCCTTTGTAGCGCTCTAGAGACCAAACGCTCGAGCCGATATTGATGATTATTATAAAATCAATATGGCGGGAAAACTGGAATTTTTTGGTTGTTTTAAGTAGTCGGGTTTTAAATACTTTTTGGTAGTTGAAAATGAATATATGACTGATATTAGCCACCATACTAATAAAACGCAATAAGCGTCTTTAATTATGCGCACAGCAAAGGAGTGGAACTCTCTGCCTGCGTCTGTGTTTCCGAACGTTTACAACCCTAATTTCTTCAAAGTAAGAGTGAACAGTCTTCTTCTGTGTAAGTTCACTCCATCGTCGACTTTGTCTCTGCCACCTCTGACTTAAATTAGAGTCAAAAGCAAAGCCATATCACAAAAAAAACTGGCCAAGTGCGAGTTAGACTCGCGTGCAAAGGGTTCCGAGCGAATTTCATTTTTTTAACGTGTTTTAATATTAAAGACTTCTTATAGGTTTTCCTGTAATCTATAGGTAAAGATCTATTATCTCCATTTTTTTCAAAATTTTTGGCTCAGGATATTTGGAGATAAGGGCCCCCCCTTATCTCCAAATATCCTGAGCCAAAAATGGTCATTTTTCGTCTTATTTCTTGGATAACTTCAAAATCATTTTTTTTTAAATTATGAAATAAATATATTTAAAATCCTTACAGTAAGCACTTTCATTTGATATGTCACACGATATTGTTCAAAAAACTTGTTTTTGAAATTTTCTAGTTTGACTTCCAAAAGTGACACCCATACTAAAAATTTCATAATTTACGTAACGTATCCATATATGTACCAAATTTCAACAGAATCGGTCCAGTGGATCCGGTAAAAACAGGCTGTGACAGACGGACAGACAGACACCCGAGTGATCCTATAAGGGTTCCGTGTCTTGTTCGGAACCCAGAAATAAATTTAATTCAATAGTCTCATGTTATTGCACTAGGCCACGCTTGGGGGAGTTCTATATCCAGCAGTGGACGCTTTTTGGATGAAATGAAGTGGATAATCCATTCATAGGAAGATCAATTTTAATTTAGAATAGAATAGAATAGAAAACATTTATTCAGCATAGACACAAACTCACAGCAACATAGACAAAATGAACAGTAATAATAGTAGGTACGAGTACATAATAATTGCGCTGAGCGTGCCCATACCGATTCATCACCCATAAATAGATCTCATTAATTCCAGCCACAACTAAATAGGTAACAGCTTCGATGATTACGTTCATACTGAATAACATAATCATAGTGAAATAAACGAACTTGCTATTATGAATACTAATGCCAGTATTGCTAACCACACCGCAAATGTTCAATGCCGAACATAGGCCGTCCCTATAGACCGGTACAATGAGCAATCCTGTGGGGTATTGCCATAATTCAGCACGCGGCAATCATTTGAAATTATGTGGTTGCATATTTGTAATAAAAAGTTAGGAGTGTCGATAATATGGTATTTTAATAAAACTGGCAACTTTCAACTGTAATAGCTACGATTTTGAAATTCCAATTTCACTTGTGTATAAATGTGATTCCTCTTCAAAGTAAGATGTTCATTTGTTTCTAACGTAGATTACTTATAAGTACCTACTTAATTTTGACATTTATTTTAAACTAGCACTTCGCCCGCGACTTCGTTCGCGCGGGTTTAGTAGGTACTCCACGAACTTCATCTCCTTCATCTTCCCTCTATAAAGGCTAACGTGTAAATTACTTATTAATAGACTAAACGCAGGGCTGTTCGCTCAATCCGCGTCATTTTCTTACTTAGAGTATTTTTATACCCGTCGTAACTTTTAAACGAAAGGTCCGATCTGCATAATTTAAAGTGTAATTTACGTATACATAACCAACCTAAATTACCAAACCATTTAAATGGATAAGGATTAATATCATGATACCAAAATCACCACTATTCCATTTCACCCGGGTTCTGATCGAATAATTTGAACAAAAAGCGGTTATTGTGACTTAACCATAAGACTTAGATATATACCCTGGAGAACTTTTTTGTAGATATTGATGTTTTCTATAAAACTGTAGTACATTAATTTGCTCTATTGTCAATAGTTTCGGCAGCATACGCGATATAAGGATTTTTTTCACACCTTGGGTTACATTATCGAAGTCTTTTTACGGATACCAAACTTTTTTGAAAATACTCTATAGCCTATGTTCATCAGAGATAATGTAAAATTCTAGTGGTGGACAAATTTTTGAAATCGGTCCAGTAGTTTCGGAGCCTAATCAATTCAAACAAACAAACAAATCTTTCCTCTTTATAATATTAGTGTAGATAATGTAGATTATCGACAGGTAGTCGATAACCTACATTATCCATTATAATTTCTGTGTTATTTTCGTACACGAAAAACATAATATTTGATGACGATATTACATTACTGAGATCAATATGCCTTCATCCTGTTTCTGTTCAATTTTGAAGTTGAATTATTTCAAATATTGCTCTAGTTCAGACTTTACCCTAAATAACACAATAACTGTTGAATTTCCAACAATACCTGACAATTTCAACTCAAAACAGGCAGTTCTACTGTGCCCAAAACTTTAGAAAGTTACAAACAATAATCCTGCCTCAAACCCAGGTCCTTTCGCAAACATTGTGTCCATTACAGCTGAAAGTTTGACAAATACTCCGGAGGATCAAAACAAATTAGTTCTCGGGGGAATTAATTGAATAATTCTCAACTAAACGCTTCAAAACCGACAGTTGTCGAGTATTGATTTCTAGTGCCCTCAAGTGGTTGGTGGTCCAAGATACGAGAAATTAGCGGAAGGGATGACAGCTGTCAAAAGGGATTATTGTCCGAAAGTTCTATACCAGAAAGGTTTAGGTAGTTAAACAAAAGTATAATGAGTCTTTTTAGTGTATTTTATTTACAAACTTAGTTTAAAATTAAATGCAACTTAAAACTAACGTAAAAAAAACAAAAACGATAACTAAATTAATCGAATCATTAGTACATGCAGTAGTTTAGTTGTTTAATATGTGTTTGTGTAAAAAGTCATATTAAGATTGTTTACCTTTATTACTCTACAAAGGCCTACCTACCTAGACTCTACCTAAACTTTTCTAGTATAGTAAATAGCAGGGCAACAGGGTATTAGCACGGTGGGTGGCAGCAGCTGGATGAGATATGCTAAGGATCCAGTTGAATGACGTATAATTGGAGAGACCTATATCTATCAAATGACCTGCTGTAGGTTAGTGATGGTGATGGAGACGAAATCTTTGTAAAAAATAACAGGTTAATATCAACACTAGTTACAAAGAATGGAACATCAAATGTTACAATGCTGCCTAAATGTTATCTCAAATATTGGTTAAAAGGCGTTAAAATAATAATCCTATACTGTTAGGTAACTGGTACATTCAAGGACATTTTAAACCGGATTGAACTCAAAATCGCTAGCAACTTCTAACTTGGACCTCAAACGATGGCACCCCACAAAAACAAGGGTGGATTTGCAGAATTAAATAAAAAAGTGCACCTTACTGGACATAGAAATGGCGTTAAATCTATTGGATTTTTTTCGCAGACAGCGATTTTTAGGCGAAGAGCATTATCATTTGAACGTTACAGTGTGGGGAGCAAGTTTTTGTCACTTTCGATTGTATGAAGATGTTATGTTATTGGAAAATATTGGGGATGATTTTGTGGCTTTTAGAAGTGTCTGGAAAATTGGGGAATGAGTAGGGGAGCCCTGGTTTTCGTTGTAGTTTCAGCTGTATAAGACAAAGTCGATGTACGATGCGATTTAACTATTTGAACGCTGCCGCTGGCAGTCATTCATAAGTCCTCAGATTTTAATATAGGATAAAGGTACCGAAAAGGTTCAGGTTGTAATGTTTTAGTAGTACTTTTCATGAAGTATGTAAACTATAAATCTATACTTCTATACTAATATTATAAAGAGGAAACATTTGTTTGTTTGAAATGAATAGGCTCCGAAACTACTGGACCGATTTGAAAAATTCTTTCAGCAATGGATAGCTACACTATCAGGGAGTAACATAGGCTATATTTTATCCCCGTACTACACGGGAACGGGAACTACGCGGGTGAAACCGCGTGACGTCCACTAGTGTAAAATATAGGTAGGGTAATAGGTGTATCTACTACGAATGCAAGTTACAGAATGAAAACTATGATGGTACGAGTATTTCATGTGCGAATAATTACATTTCTCATTCGTTTCAATTGTCTCTGTTAACTCTGACCTAGACTAGAGTCAACAGCAAACCCACCACAAATATATTATTAAAAAGAAAATTAACAATCACCGGATTAATTCGCCTATACATACAGCATGTTCCACATAATCACACCAATATACAGGGTGTTCCATTCCCGGTGTCGCAAAACTGTTCATAAATTACAGACGCACAATTGCGCGTTTACGCATAAAATCTGACCACGTCGTATTATTCAGTCGCCGGCGCACATAAATCTAACACAATAAATCAATATTTGCAATGGCGAGCTAAAAGCACCCTTTCTGTTTGTACAAATGCAATTCATTCGATTTATACATGATGCATTGGCTGCCAGTGGCCATTGCTCTACAAATACTGCCACTACAATGGACATTCAACTTTGTGAATTCAAATTTATGGTTCAAAGTCTGTTGTTTTGTTTGAGGGTCATGTAAATAACAGAGGAGGGCTTAAGATTATTTAATTCGTGTGCTTTTCATGTTCGGAGTTTTATTTAGTTATCGTGGAGGCAAACAGAGGAAAAAATGGCGACGGTTAATATATTTTCTAGGTTCGTTTTTCTTTTTGCTTGAAAACCAAATCCATTTTAGGCGTTTTGTTTCTATTCAACCTTTTTAGGGTTCCGTACCCAAATGGTAACCAACGGAACCCTATTAATAAGCCTCCGCTGTCGGTCCGTCCGTCTGTCTGTCACCGGGCTGTATCTCAAGAACCGTAATAGGTAAACAGTTGAATTTTTTAAAGATTGTGTATTTCTATTGCCGCTATAACAACAAATAATAAAAATTAAGGTTTATGGTACGGAACCCTTCGTGTGCGATTCCGACCCGCACTTGGCCAGTTTTCTTTTTATCTGAAAACCAATTCCGTTTTAGAAGTGCTGGTTTTATTCAACCTTTTTTCATTTGTAAAAAGCGAAGCAAGTTAGATTTTTCATTTGCTTGAAACGAAACCTGCAAGTTACTTTGTCTAGATAGCTTACGAAAACCCATCTTAATGCTAACAACTTCTTTTAGTGAAAAAGGGATCACTGAAATCTCTAAATAGTACAAAACAAAGTCGCTGTGTGCCTCTGTCTTTTTCTTCGCTTCATCATCATCTGCCTAGCCTTTTCCCAACTATATTGAGGTCGGCTTCCAGTCAAACCGGATTCAGCTGTATACCAGTGTCCTATGTGGAGCGGCTGCCTACCAGACCTCCACAACCCATTAACTGGGTAACACGGCACTTCCGTCTTCTGTTTCTTCGCTTACTTCTTATAAACCACGTAACGAATTTTGATACAATTTTCACTAATAGAAAGAACGATAAACCAGAAAGGTTTGCGTATATAATAGGGTATTTTACTGGTTTTTAGGGTTCCGAAAAAAAAGGAACCCTTATAGGATCACTCGAGTGTCTGTCTGCCTGTCTGTCTGTCCGTCTGTCACAGCCAGCTTTCTCCGGATCCACTGGACC
Organism: Lacanobia wlatinum; assembly: GCA_947578705.1. NCBI lineage: Eukaryota > Metazoa > Arthropoda > Insecta > Lepidoptera > Noctuidae > Lacanobia > Lacanobia wlatinum. Next base: position 23,844,899 of record OX388034.1, read on the forward strand.
GATTCTGTTGAAATTTGGTACACATATGGACTTCTATGACCCAAATACGGACGCGTTACGTATATTATTAAATTTTTAGTATGGGGGTCACTTTTGGGGGCCAAACTAGAAAATTAAAAAAAAAAGTTTTTTGAACAATATCGTGTGACATATCAAATGAAAGTGCTTACTGTGAGCGTTTTAATTATATTATTTTCATAATTTTAAAATAAATGGTTTTGAAGTTATTCAAGCAATTAGACGAAAAATTACCATTCCCTCCCCTTATCTTCGAAACTACAGAGCCTAAAATTTTGAAAAAAATGAAATAATAGATGATGAGATAATAGATCTTTACCTATAGATTGCTGGAAAACCTATAAGAAGTCTATAATGTTAAAAAAACATTAAAAAAAAAAAATTCGTTCGGAACCCTTTGCACGCGAGTCGGGCTCGCACTTGGCCAGTACCTTAATCTAGCCGATGGCTTAAATAATTAGTTGAAAGCGATGCATGAGATCTACGTTGAAACGAGCGAGCCAAGAAGATTGTTCACTCTTGAATCGGTAAATTTGTTCATTTTGAAATAATGAATTTTTATATGTATACTTTAAATTATCTCATAACACTATGCTAACCCATGTAAGAATTACTGTTTAAACAGTAACACATGTCCAAGAGGACATTCAAATGATTTCCCGCAAACTGAATGAAGGAAGAAATATCTAGTTTTTTAATGAAGCAGCTGGACGCGCCGGTAATGGCCGCTCGACGCGATGTGATCAAGTTACATTCAAAATAAATGACTGAAACTTTCAGCTATCCGCTGTACAGAAGCGAGCAATCAAGCTACCCGAAACTGGCCAAGTTTCGCAATCAACCTTCAACCTAATCGCGTTTACGATAAAGTTGAAAATCTTTTTAAGAATTTGGACAGATTATTTTAGCTTGATGTGGTGGCGTCTGTACATTAGTTAACAGATGTTTCACACGTTTTTATGGAGTGTTTTTTTTTAAAATGTTTTAATGTCCTTTGTTTTGTGGTTTAGTGTTTAAAATGGGTGAGATTGTTTTCGGAAAGCCAAGAAAAGTTAATCATTAAAGCTTCTAACTTTGATCCTTATTTCTCCAGAAGCTAAAAATTCAGCCACTTGACATTTTTAAAATGTTTAGATAAATAACATCAAATAATGAAATTACGTAATTAATAAACTGCCCATGTGCTCGTCGATGTTTTATACAAACTTTCATCCCACATTCAACATTTCTAGCAAACTTCCAAAAACTCTGTCAGCTCACCTTCATTTAACCATGATTCAGCTCGATCCGGCTCGAAGGCCCATTACGATGTTTTGTTTGACCTAAAGTTCTTGTTGGTTGATTGATACACTGATATTTACATTTATTGATTGATATTTATTGATAAAAGTACGCATGAATGATAAATGACTGCAGGCGTTATGAATGCTATTCATGTACTGAATAAAGCCAGCTTGGTGCAGGTAAAGTGTTAATGAAGACTGCCATTTTTATTATTTTTTATTTGGTTGGAATCATCAATTGACTCCTCCCGCTCTGAGCGAAGCGGCAGGAAATGTTAGACTCTTACAGACTAAAACCCAGCCGTGTTCCTCCAAATACCCTTTGCGTTCCAGGGCCGCGGTAACCCTGGCACATGAAGATTGTGCTGGGCTTACACTGCACACAACTCCTGTGATAAGTTTCTTACTTATAAAACTGGCTGTAGCTTGTATCCGCATCCATCCGCTGCCAGCCACCATCCTTAAATCATCGATCCATCGCACCGCAGGGCGTCCCACATTGCATTTGCCTATACGCGGTCTCCACTCTAACACAAGTCTGCTCCATCGACCGCTGCAGACATGGCCGGCCCACTTCCACTTCAGCATGCTGATTCCACGCGCAATGTCGTTGACTTTAGTTCTCTGGCGAATGACTTCGTTGCGAATTCTATCCACCAGAGAAACCCTGAGCATTGCTCTCTCCATTGCACCCTGAGCAACCTTAAATTTTTGAGCCAGGCCTATGGTGAGTATCCACGTTTCAGCTCCGTAAGTCATTACGGGTAGGACGCACTGGTTATAGACCCTGGTCTTAAGAGATTGTGGGATCGACGATTCAAAGATATGACGCAAGGTTGTATGTAAGTAAATTGTTTTTGGTGAGGGTCGCGGGTAGCCGATGGATGCGAGGCGCGCAGGACCGGTTGTTGTGGCGACACTTGGGGGAACCCTATGTCCAGCAGTGGACGTCTTTCGGCTGATATGATGATGATGATGAAATTATTTTTGTATGAGATTTTTGAACATTTACCAAGATAATTGATGTTTTTATAATACTCGATAGTTATGAAAATATCTGTATGTCCAGTCTTATCTACCTATCATTATATTTGTTAAGACAGTGTCCGTTTATTAAGTATTAGCCATGTCAGGATAAGTATAGCAATTGACTTTCAATTGTCCTACTCAATGATTGACGTCAGATGTTTTAAGTGGATTTAATTTAATTAAGCTTTCATTATCTTATTGGACTTTATTAAGGATACTCTATTACTTGATTGGCTACTGGGTGACTTACGTTGAGGGTGAATTTCTTATGAATTAAGTAGAGTTGGTTTATGTTGGTCGCATAATGCTGGGACTAAAAGATTTAAGATATTTTAAGTAGGTATATAGTCAGTCGGTCTGTTCTGTCATCATATCCCGTTTTTTCTCGTTCCCGTAGGATTTCGAGAAATCGTCTCTTAGTGCTCCCTACACTTTCTTTTTTTTAAATTTTCTAGTTTGACCCCCAAAATTGACACACATTCACACTAAAAATTTAATAATTTACGTAACATGTCCGTGTTTGGGTCACAGAAATCCATATGTGTACCAAATTTCAACAGAATCGGTCCAGTGGATCCGGAGAAAACTGGCTGTGACAGTCGGACAGACAGACAGACACTAGAGTGATCCTATAAGGGTTCCGTTTTTTTTCGGAACTCTAAAAATTTAAAATTATACCTAGGTACTAAGTCAAATTATACAAAAAGTGAAACGTCTTTCCATCTTATTTGCATGGAGTGTTGGCTGAGTTCATGTTCACTTCACGTTAGCTCACACAGTCTGATGTTTACGGAATCGCTCTATAAATGATATCGAATGTCGGAAGCCTCTGGCTCAGCTCTCTGGTTGACGAAAATGATAAAATACAGTAAAATTCTTAACTTGACCATATACAGATTTAAATCATCATCTGCGTAGCCTTTTCCCTAACTATATTGGGGTCGACTTCCAGTCAAATCGGATTCAGCTGAATACCAGTATTTTATATGAAACGGCAGCCTGCCAGACCTCCACAACCCATTAACTGGGTAACACGGTACTCCTTGGCAAGACTGCTGTCAGATTTTCTGGCTTCTGACTGTCCGTATCGACTGCCAAAGATCTACAAATGACAGCCGGGACCAACGGTTTAACGTGCTTTCCGAGGCACGGAGGAGTTTCGGTATATTAAGATGGTTACCCATCCACAGACCAATCTCGGCAAGCGTTGCTTAACCTTGAAATCGACCCGTGTGGCTGTAATTATTTAGACACGAGCTCACAGATCTAAAAACACTTTAAGAATGTTTAACGATAGCCATTTAATGATAAGAAAAAAAAAACAGTTGCAAATAAGATGAACCTTACATTGGCTAAATGCACAAACCGTGGGAAGGCAAAGAAAAAAAAAGATGGACTTTAACCACAGCGGCCAAAAGAACCCTTATCCTTTCCCAGCACCAGACTTTTTAAGACCGCCATCGTCCGGGTAATCCAGACCCATGTAATCGACTGATCGAATATCCAGCCGGATATTGAATTTTCCCGCGCACGTACCGGAAGTCGTCGCGGCTCAATCCGATTGGTCGGCTGACCGGCGCCATATTGTTTATCTTCTTTATGTTGGCAGTAAACAAACTTCGTAACTGTATCTCTTAAGTTTTACTTTGTTTTATGAATTTATGAGTTTTATCTTTCTTTTGTTGGTGCGACTGTGATTTTGACCTCGTTTGATCTATTTGGGATGTGGCAATAAAGTTGAGCGGTTGCTCCTTTAGTTACAAAAGCGGTTAGAACAAAGTCGAAGATACGACGAAAGATAGTAAAACTTATCTTACGTCGATATAAGCTCTCGCCTGTGTTCTTAAGGGGTAAGGCAGAGATTATGTATCACGCTAGTGTTCCTCAAAGAGTAAGGCAGAGGTATACCTATAGTAAAAACACCTACATTTCACCAGTTATCTTTAAGTTCCATGTAAAATAAGGGGCGTGCCAATTGTCTCCAACTGGGCTCAAATCGATACTCAGGGTTCGTATTGAAAAAGTCCACTTGAAAAACTCAATAACACTTTGGACAAGTTGGATATCAAACCCAGGATCAATGAGGCAGTCCAAATGATTTAAATTTAATCTTACTATACCTACTATTATCAAAACGAAAATTTGAATGAATGGATGTTTGTTACTCAACTAAGCCGGAACGGCTGAACGGATCTGCATGAAAATTGCCACAGTGATAGATTGTAGTCTGGAATAGCACATAGGCTACGTTTATCCCGGGAGTATATTATCTTCGACATTAGCGCGGCAGAAGCTAGTAAGTAAATAAATAAAAAAAAACAGCCAGAACATTACACTTCCAAGACACATAAAAAAATCATCCATTTTAAGATCCATTTTTCAATTCCATTATTTTTTAAAACGCAAACCCTCACGATACGATAATCGTTTTTTAATCCGCTTATCTTGAAAAATCGTCACCGACACGCGCGTGATTGACGTGTGATGACGTCACCATCATGACGTGATGTATTATCACATCATATCACATCTGAGGCTGATGACGCGAGCAATATCACAAATTGCTGCGCCAATGATGAATGGTTGTGATAGGTTGTGCGTTAGGTGTCAGTAATTTTGTTAGAGAGTGGAGTGGGGAAATTAGGTAGCAGTAAGAGTTTGTATTTTTTTATCAATGTATCGTACTGTTTTTTTAACTAAAAATATTGTAATAAACGAATATACAAAGAATACCAGTCTGTTACTGCCCTACTGTAGAGCAAAGGTCTTTTGATACTGTACAGTGTTTATCAGAAAGCTCATTCCAGGTAGGTAAAATAAGACGAGAAAAAATGTAGCAAAAATTATTTAGCTGTGTGATTGGTTTTCTGATAAAAGCTACATAAAAATTGTCTATGAGCTGTTTTCGATATTTTGACAAATACAAAATTGGCAGACATTCGACAGTTATTAATAACTTGCTTACACATTACTTGCAGAACGACTACAAAAACAAAAAATTAACAACTGTTTATTACAGAACATTATTCACAGATATACATAAACAAGAAATATCCCATATCCATACAATAAATAACTTTAATACTCAAGCGTCTTCGCCTTTTTTGCCATTAAGTATGGCAACACGATTAGCGTGGCACATAATAATGTTGCCAGACAACTGAATTATGGCGCTCAGTAATGGCCACGAGACGAATAACGGATAAAACTGCCTTCGCCAATAGCTATAACAATTTTGTTCAATAGGGCAGAGGTCTGCGAAATAAATTGTTTTATACACACTTGGTACATATTGACGGATCGTAAGCCATAGGGTATGGGTTTTATGAGATTTTTATTTACAGCAAAAACAAGCCCATTTCTGAAGGATAAGTTCTGCAAAATTAATGTTTCAGATTGTCAAACTCGCGTTAACTGTTGTATATATTAGAATGTATTTCAACCGCAGCACTTGTATTCCGTTGAACTTTGACGCGTCGAAATTTCTTTTCCTGACCCGGGCTTTAGCTGCTTTTCATCAATAGATTAAAGTCTAGGATAAACAAAATGTTGCGGTGTATTTGTTCGAAAGAGTCACCGCGGCCTTGGAACGCGGCGGGCATTAGAAGGAACACGGATGGGTTTTAGTCAGTAAGAGTCTGACACTCCCTTATGCTGCGCACAGAGCGGGAATAGTAATTTGATGATTTCCCATTTAAAAAAAAGGATAAACAAAATACTTTGAATAAAATGTCAATCTAACTTTCTTGTACCAGAAAGAATTTTTGTGCCACTATTCAAAACATTTTATCATTCTTGAACAAAATAATAAGAAATAGATGAGTAAGAGAAAAAACTGTGTTATTAAATTTTCCTTTTATATCTAATATTTTTGCGCAGAAAATAATATTTTACGCCACTATTCAAAACATTTTAATATAAGTGAACAAAATAATACAAGCACAAAATAAGTAGTAGATGGTACGATAGCATAATATCTTCAACACTGCTAAAGACACGAACAAGAATTTTAAGATTGCTGCAATGGCAGTTTGTCTTTAAAAGTTCCAAGTTTATAGGAGCATCTCAAGTGTTTATAAGATGCTGAAGAAAATTCACTGTTCACTAGCTTTTGAATCATTTAATAAGACGCTTTTTGTACCTTTCATTTTTTTTTTAATAAAAAGAAAACTCAATAGAAAATGTAAAACAGCGTTCTATTTTACCTTATGTTGTTTGATAGAAACCAATTAGTTAGGACTAGTTAACATATACGAGTATATGTTAACTAATCCTAACTAATATTATAAGTGAGAAAGTTCAAATGGACGAATGGATATTTGTTACTCAATCACGCCAGAACGGCGGATCTGGATGAAATTAATTCAACAGAGACAGATTATAATCTGGTATAGCACATAGGCTACTTTTCAATCCGGGAGTAGGTTTCCTAGGGATAACTTTCGACTAACTCGCGGGCGAAGCCGCTAGCAGAATCTAGTTGTAAATAAAGTGTTGGTTTAAGTTTTTCTAGATTTCATTCAACCGACATACATACAGGAACTGAAAAATCTTTCAAGACTAAGTATAATACTGAATTATTATATATATTAATAAATATTAATTAATAATTATTATTAATTTATAATTATTAAATTAATTTATATATTTTATTTATTATTATGTAATAAATATAAATAGAAAGAAAGAAAGAAAAGAAAGAAAAAGCGTTTATTTGCGCCAAGCATGACGCATACCAAAAAAATTAAAATTAAATAAAACAAAATTACAATTTTATAACAGTTGGGAAGATATGCGTCACATTCGCGCAAAACGGCCATCGTAAATAAATATTCGCCAAATAAATATTTTTTCTTTAGCAATAGTCTTTCGGTCCGCCCAATTTCATCTTTTCACGGGCACCAAAAACACTGCGACAATAACCTCAGCATACATCATCTTGGAAGGCGAAAAAAATGTTTCCTCGACAAATAACACTGATTTACAAGCTACGCCGTCACAAATAACTCTCTTTTTAATGGTATATGTATCATCGAGGCGGAAATGTGTGCAATAAAGTGGATTTATACCACGGCATGGATTATCGGGATATAGCTGTTTTGATGTTAATTGTCGTACGTGAAAATATTTTGAAAACCTCCATCCTGCAGATGTAGATCATATTTTATGGTGTTTGTTTTGACGGTTTTGGTTTAACTGTGAAATCGAGAGCTAGTTAAAAAGCAATATTTTTTTATTAAATCTTCTGCAACTACTAAACTGCAGTAAACGCTTGAAACGACGCTGCCAACTGTTTTACCTAAGACATAAATATCTAACTACAAACTTTAAACGTTTCACAGATTGAAAACAAAATATTTCTACAGACGCAAATAATTCGAATGCATCATAAAATGGCCGCGCAATCAAAACACATGACAGAAGCAAAACAAACCCGTCGAGAAGCATAAAATTTATAATTAAAAATGCCAAAATATACTAACATGATTGACACCGGAGACTCTGGTCTTGTTCAATTTAGATAAGTTGGTGCCCATTCGTAGCCATTAATGCCGCTCCTCCCCAACAACCTCTAATTAAACTTGAACCTTATTCGCGTACACATAGAGTCTAAATTCTCAGTCTGTTGTATAATTTTAACGAAATATTTGGCACTGTTTAGGACACAAAATGCCTTGGACAATCACTATCACAATAGTCTTATTATATTTTGAACACAGTTTATGTAATTAATAGTTGTAAAAGCCACTTTGGTACAGTCAGTTCACGAAGAGCTGGAACGAAAATTTAGTTTTTAATACATTGTGGTTATCTAGGGAAAACAATGAAAAGTCAAAATTGTTAAGATAAAACCAAACTTGAAAACAAGATAAATGTAAGATAATAAGTAAAAGTAATTCAATAAATCATTGAATAACGTCTTAAACCATAATATCCCTAATTGATACCCCATAGAAAAACGATTATTCCAGAAAGATTCAAAACCTATACTCTCCACGCCAACGTTTTTCTTTTTTTTTTACTGTTGATAGGCACGCGTTTGACCACTATCTCACCTGTTGGTAAGCGATGATGTGGTCGAAGATGGAGCACGCTTGCCTAGAAGTTACCTATTCACTCTTGACTTAAAGACTCCCAGGTTGTAGCTATTTTATTTAACCCATCTCATTCATGCTATAAATTACACCATAGCCAATTTTTAATTCAACAGCAAAATCAGCACTACCAATATTCACACAAAAACTTTCACTACTACCAACATCAGCATTAATAAATCTGTCAAAATTTCCACATCATTGTAACCAGAGCGCGGCGTAAAGATGTGTCAATGTCTTATCAGTGGCGTGCTTACGACATCGCCCTAAAAAGGGCAGGTCTTGTTCATTGGAACCCACGTGCGAGTGGGCGATCCAGTATGAATCAAAGTATCAATGGCCATACTCTCACTTCGCGATTTAACTGTGTTTTATGAATGAGTGAATGATGTTTCGTTTATTTTGGTCGGATTTACTTTTGATTAATGTTTTAACATAATTTTTCGAGTGGATTGACAGTTGTCATTAACGATTTTCAACTTCCATCTTTATAGATTACTAGCTAACCCGTGCTCACTTGGTTGGGCGGTATTTTTTTGGTTAATATAAAGCCTATGACACTCACGTGGTTGTCCATTGCCGAAAAAAAATTCAAAATCGGTTCAGTAGATCCAGAGATTACTCCTACAACCTCACACACACAAACTTAACTTCTTTATAATATTATTACAGTTAAAATGAAAAAGTAACGTTACCTTTTCTTTTTTTTAAATTAGATCTTAATCATTTTTTTTCTCAGGTATTTGAATTTTAATTATTTAATTCAAATTTTATAGTTAACTTATAATTCATCAATTTACACCCCAATACGATGTAAAATTGAAAGATTATAATCAGCAATCTTGAACACATGTCCGAATAGGCCTTGTTTCCCCTCATTATGCCGCGGCCGTGGGGTAGGCAGTAAAACCAGTGAGTCATCCTGCACCGACCTGCATTCGGTTTAGCAATCGATAAACTTAGCTTGCTTTAGATTTACCAAAATGGATGGTAATGTTTATAATTCCTTGTTTTGATGGTTTCAAGTTACTGGCATGTGGCATGGCCATCTCTCACTAATTTATTTTTATTTGGCGGTGTTTTACCATCTGTCAAGATTAGTTATTAAATTTGCTGGCTATGTTTGATCCATACTAAACATTTTATATTATTTTCATTTTGATATTTTTACCTTAATTTTGGGTACTTCCCAATAAGTCTGTATTTTATTTCAAAAACTATTTTTACTGTTAAAAGCTATAAAAATCCCTACTTTTACTACAGCTACCTAAACATTTTCAATACTTAGGTTGTCAATTTTTCTCAACCTCTTCCAAAACTTTTAATTCATACCCCACCCTAATAATTATTTAGTGTAACCCAAAAAGCGTGATTACCAGACATGTGGCCGAATGCACAGCAGACCACAATACAGGGATCGATATTGGAGTTAGCGTAGTTTTAAATACGGCAAACGAAGGGTTGGGCCCTCGCTGCAGATAGCCGTTCTAATATAGATTAGTCTTGTGAGTGATACGTTGAACGCTCGCCACTGAGATGAATGAGTTTTAGCTAAAACGTTTTTAGTTTTTGAGTGATTTTAGTTTTAGTTTGATGTTTTGGCGTTTTAAATGAATTTGTTTTGTTCATTGTTTGGCATGGTTTGTCACTGCTGGGTGATAGACGGAACTACCAACAAATAATAAGGATTTTAGAGACCATTTTTGAATTGTATAATTAGACTGCTAATTGCCGTACTTATTTTAAGTTGTTCTAAGCGATTTTGCTGTAAGTTATTTAGAAAAAAAAATCGCTTATGAAGTATGTTGATAGACTGTTTAGGAGTGAGATGTATTAATAGCTGTCTTTCTGTTTTACGTTCTAAGTTTTAGAGTAGGTAACTCAAACGTCCTTTTAGTTTTTGAATGAGTTTTAGTTTGAAGTGTTTTAGATGGATTCGTTTAGTTCATTGTTTGGCATGGTTTAGTAGCTGTTGGGTACCTGGCAGAAATACCAGCTGTATTAAAGTTTTCTTAGCGTTTGTTGTTTTTTGCTGCACATTATTTAGAATTAGTTTTGCTATTTAAGTGATAATACTTTTAGTTTGCTGATTAGGCGTTATAAACGGGTTAGTTTAGTTCATTGTTTGACATGGTTTAGTAGCTGACAGAACTGCCAAATATTAAGTATTTCTTAGCGATTTAGCCAGACTTTTTTTAATTTCGTTCTATGACTTATGTCATTAGACTGTTCTGACTTTTTGTTTCAAGTTTTTTTGAGTGCTTCTGTAATTGCATAACATCGTCTGATTCCATGATTGAGTTGTAAGTTTGTCATTCTTTTTCCTTTCCTTCTAGCAGCTGAGCCGATGATGACTATTCTACCAGAGTATTGATTGATAGTGCTCAAATGAATGAACGTTTGCTAAATATTGAACGACATGAATGGTGAGTTTGGCAGTGCTATAGTTAATGAATGTTCTGCTTATGTTTTAGAATATTTTGAGCGATATTGGTTGACTTGACTGATGTAGGTGTTCTAAACATAGAATTGTTTTGTGAATGAAACAGACTGTTTGGCAGCGTTGGAACAAATTAGTTTCTGCCAAATACTGCTCAAAAGTACTAGGGTTACATAAGATTAATTTGGCTGTTAGTTAAAATAACGTTTTTATTTATTTTCAGGGCTTTAAAGCATACAAATTAACAGACTTACTCGGCCTATGTTTACCTTTTTTTACTTAGTAAAATGTCTGTTTATTCTTAGTAAGTAAGACTACTCATATACTGTTCTATCTACATGAACATTAAAATCTTTGTGAATTATCGATTTTTTTGATTGGTCATGCTCACAAAAAATACGTTTTATGCAATGAGAGGCTAAGTAACAGCTAGGTATTATTAAATTGTATTAATTAGAAACAAAAAATCTTTTATTACTTTATAATCAAATTAATTATCATTTCCGCTCAAATGGGACTATTTAATTGCGTTATGTGGATGGCTGATTAATGCCGGTGCTAACTACAGTATCAATAAAATAAATATATATAATACATATTTGCATCCAGAGAAAAAAAAAACATAAAATAAAAATAAAATTGTTAAAGAAAATATATGAATTTACTAAAGAAATACAAAAATGAAAGAATCACCTTGAAAAATTGATATAAAATAATTTTTGACTCCTTATCGTTTCCTTTCGTTTGAAAACCACACGCGACTTGATAAGAGAAACACGTGACGCACGGGGACACGATCAACCACTCGACAGCGGGAAAATTATCGATCAAAACACATAAATGTTTGCAAACGAACGTTCTTACAAGGTCACTTCGCACTGACAATCATTCGGGAATGTCTGTTCGCGATCCGTTCAGCGCTACGCGAGCCACACGAACCGAACACGCGTCCTTTCACTCCGGGATCCAACCCCAAACTGAATCGTAGGTCGAAGGGAACTCTCGCTCACTCCCAAATAGAGGGACCAACTTATTTGGTCTCTTTGTTGTCCCTAAGAGAGGGTAAATTATTACGGTTTTGCGATAACATAATAGAATTGCGCACTAAATAATCGAAAGGATAGCACTTTTTAGTGTTACGTTAAGTATTGAATTTAGTTAATAGTGCTATAATTTAGTGGTGAAAGATGTTTTGATAAGGAAACTATGGTGGGAAGGAAAGAGAGGGCAATATGGTTACCAGCTGTTTGGTATGGGAATGTTGGTATTTGTTTACTAACAAGGTCTTACCGTCTTAGATTTTATAATCATTTATATCAAGGATGGTGGAACGGTAACGAGTTTTTGATGAGGAGAACCGGTGTGAAGGAATGATGTCAGAGAGTACAATGCCGATTTAATAATCCGATATCAAGTCATTTAACATTTACTTTTTACTGATTTAAAAGAGTGTCCATGGAGTTTCTTGCACGTTCTTCTCGACAGAGATCTACGCATTGGAACGTGCAAATATGTTTTTGAATGAGTAAGCTAGACAATTAAAATGTGCCTTTGACAAATCAATAACGAAGCGTTCATTTCCAGTAAACCATGAAATAAACGCTTTGTCTTTGATATTTCTTGAAACTAAAAACCGGCCAAGTGCGAGTCGGACTCTCCCACGATGGGTTCCGTACCATAAACCTTAATTTTTATAATTTGTTGTTATAGCGGCAATAGAAATACATAATCTGTGAAAATTTCATCTGTCTACCTATTACGGTTCTTGAGATACAGCCCGCTGACAGACAGACGGACGAACGGACAACAGAGGCTTAGGAATAGGATTCCATTAGTTAACCTTTAGGTACGGAACCCTAAAATGTATTGAAAGGATCGGTAAACACTTATATCTAAAACAAAGCAACTGTATGCATTTTATTATCATAGAAAACAAATGATTCTTCAGACTAGACTAAGGTTTCATAAAATTTATAACGATGAAAAAGGGCCCAAACCTTGTGAAAATAAAAATAAAATACTAGTAGGTACCTGGTACACAGTAAACTTGAAATATGCTGCAATAAATCCTGAAAATTTTATTTCAGTAGCGTTTTATTTCAACAAGACAATGTGGCGATTCAACTATTTTAGGGTCTTGACTCGCGGGCGCCATTTTGGGGACATACTAGTTACGGTGTGTGATTTTGTCCGTGATTTTTCTGTTCTTTTTTTTAATTGTTGAGAATACCGTAAGTGCATCCTTTTCAAAGAATGTAAAAATATTTTGTAATTGAATATCTAACTTTGGGAGGTAAATATCTCAGGCGTTAGCAAAATCTCAATTTCGAGGTTACGGAATCTGTAATTTGGTTTGCATAAAACATTTTACTATTATTTATTAAAAGTTTATGCACAATTAAAACACATTACAAAGGCAGGGACAGAGGTTGAAACTTGGTCGCTTACAATGGGCCTCATCGGAAAGCTTAGTCACTCAAAGGGCAATGGAGAGGGCAATGCTTGGAGTTTCTTTGCGTGATCGAATCAGGAATGATGATATCCGCAAGAGAACCAAGGTTACCGACATAGCCCGAAAGATCGCCAAACTAAAGTGGCAGTGGGCAGGGCACATTGCTCGCAGAACAGATGGTCGATGGGGCCGAAAAGTTCTGGAGTGGCGACCGCGTACCCGAAGACGTAATGTTGGCGCGGCCGAGACACAAAGTGGACCGATGACCTGATGAAGGTCGCGGGTAGCCGATGGATGCGAGACGCACAGGACCGGTTGTTGTGGCGATGCTTGGGGGAGGCCTATGTCCAGCAGTGGACGTCTTTCGGCTGATATGATGATGATGATGTCAAAGGCAGATTTTATACCTGAGGCGAGTACCAACAGTCAACCATAATTATTCAACTTTCATTCGACATTTATACTTTCAGCTTGGCATGAGGTAGCGGAGTACTAAGAAATTTAAATAAATCATCTGAAAGAACTGAAAGAAAATAAACTGACAAAAGTTTATATTTTTATCACAAAATAATCTCCAATCCTCAAACTTGCACCTGGTACAAACTCTTCAAGTATCCATAAACAATGTAGCAGAATATAAAATGGAGTTGCAGTTCAAAACTAAATTAAATTCAGCAGCTAAGCACTAAGTCTGTTCTCCAAATCTATTAAATGTTGCTTAGATCCAGTCTAAAGAATTTGTAACTCAATAGAATTGAAAATGTCAAAGTGCTAGACGAAAGAATTGGTTGTTTATTTTAGTTTTTCGAATAAATAGTATTATATTTCTTGTCTAAACTTATTATATTATAAAAAGGAAAAATTTGTATGTTTGTAACGAATAAATTAAATAACTACTGCTACATGCTGCTACATTATCTCTGAGTAATAAGCTATAACTACTAGACAAAAGTAGGGATCCTTAAGAAAATTGCGCGAACGAAGTGCTAGTTGGAAATAAAGAAAGAAGAGGTTGACAGATATTCTGTTGGTTACCAGTACTTACAAAAATACCTAGTATCTTTAGATAATGAAGCTCTTTGACTGCTGGTTTCTTGTTTCAGACTGCTGGTTACAGCTATTAAATGCTTCGTGTGATCATTACCTGTGAACAAAGAAATACACACATTAGTATTGCAATAAATAATAGAAGTTAGTAAACTTGACAAGTAAATTATTTTCCATTAGGTTTATGGCCTCGCCATTATGTCAATGTTTTACAGCTGACCATGAATACGAACAATCCGCACACCACATGTTATGGGAGTGTATTCTTTGGCAAACTGAACGCAATATTATGTTAGATAGTATTCAGGTTACATCTGGAGTAGTTTACTACACGGCCAGACAAAACCAGAACAAATTTCCGTGCGTTCAAGTGATTTTGCCATACCTATTACTGGAATCAAAAGTAGCTCACAATTTAGGACCCATTCGTTTTAGTGTTAATATATAATCCGTGGTGCTTGACAACTGGGCTTAACCCAGTTGTATATGTCCCTTGGTGCCTATTGGCCTAGCTCTATTCTGTCTCCACCTTGATAAGGAGGGAAGTGGAAATTATATTTTTTTTTCCTACTCCTCCGCTGTACTTTTCTGATTAAATTCGTTGCAGGATCCAAGACAGTAGAATCGTTTCTCCGGGACTCGCCGGGCTTCATTGGCTCGGCGTTTTTCTGGTGGTCGCCACTGTTGATTCTGGCTTTCAGGAGTTGCAGTGGTTGGGAATGTGTGGCGGGCTTGTCCCAAAAAAAAAATCTTTAAAAACAGTGTCAATTCTACTAATTTTCAAGGAACGTTCACATTCGAATGTCAGTCGCAATCTGTCAAAAATGTGTGGAAAATCAGGCTTTTTTGACAGATTGCGACTACGATGCGAATGCGACCTTTACTTAAAAATTAGTAGAAATGGTACTAAGATGTGCTGCTAGGGAGTTTGTTGCGCCGCATCCTCTTCTCAGCTATAACTTTAGGAAGTGGTGACGGGCGGCGTTTTGGGGGAATGTCTTTATGTTAATTTTGACGTTCAAAAAATGCTGATTGTCAGCCAAATTTGAATAAATGATTTTTAGTTTTGAATATAAAATAAGTTTATTTTATAGATGTAAATATATTGTAATAAAAACTAGTGGAAGAAAACCAATCAATCACTTCAGAATTCATTGAAAATAATCATTATACTACTACTTTCATATTCTGAGAAGTGACAATGACATCGTCTACATACATGGCCCAATGTGTACCAGTAACACCACATCTGATAAACCCAACATTATGAATGAACGCAACGTAATTAGTTCACCAGCTGTGAGTGAACTAAATGAACGAAAGACAAACACCGAAAATAGTCCTCACCGTGGGACCCCCGCAACGTGCCATATTATTAATTTATTTATATGTTTGTTTGTAAGAACACGTGTTGACTTACTTTTTTATTCTCTTGAATAAATATTGGGCTTTTGTTTAGTCTAGTTTCAATGTCTCCCTAAGGGGTAATGAGGGCTCGAAAAATCTTGAGATCGGGAAAAGATAAGACAAAATGGATTTTGTTGTTTTTAGGGTTCCGAAAATCCGTACTTAAAAAACGGAATCCTTATAGGATCACTCGGGTGTCTGTCTGTCTGTCATTCCATCTGTCTAGAAACATGTATGGATTGACAGTTGATTGGATTGGAGTGAATAGGCTCCTTCTGGGCAAACTCGCTCCATCGTAGACTTTGTCTCTGTCATCTCTGACCTAGACTAGAGTCAAGAGTGAACCCATCAAAAATAAAAACTCACTTCATAGGGCCTAGCACAAATATTTTTGACGTATATTAACGTAACGTAAAATTTTACCATAGCTACAATACTCGTTTCACATTCTTTAATTCATCGATCCATCGTGCCGCAGGAACGAATCCACGTCCATGTGGGTCAGGAATCGGTGTCAAACAATAGTTTTTGCTAAAAAAACATTGGTTGCTAAACCAGTCAGACAGAAATCTGCCTCTTTGTTCAGCAGAGTGCAGGTCAGCTCCAACTCCATCCTGAAGACCATAGTGGGGAGGTAAAACTCCTTTGTTAGGGGATGTTGTTCGAATATGTATCTCGAACAAAATCTTTGTCTCTTAATAGATTATGAGCTTACTAACATAGGAATAAATTATACTTTTATTTACTAAATGTTGCTTATTCGAATGGAACATAGGAACAAGAACATCCATCCTCCATCATTCCGCTATGGTCTCCATCCTGAAGACCATAGTGGGAGGTAAGACTCTCCTTTGTTAGGGGATGTTGCTCGAATATATAATCGAACAAAACCCTTGTCTCTAAATAGATTATAAATTTACTAACACAGGAATAAGTTAATTTTGTTTCCTAACCCATATGGATGTTGCTTCTCCGAAATAAAGATTAATTTATTTTATTTAAACCACAAAAAAAAACTGCAAAATTTCTAACACCCCTGTCCCACTGATCAAAACGTGACGGCCCATATTTCCCGTAACATTATCTCTCCCCTAACTACCGATGGGCAGGCATCCGTCAAACATCAAGCTGGCAGATAAAGCTTCGATCGCACTCATTACGTTGCCAGGAAAACTGGCCGATCCATCACTGGCAGGTTGGCACACTCTGCCACTTCCCTGGCATTATGGTGCCAGAGTAATGAGATCGTTTTGTAAGTTCAATTTTGTAGAAAACGCTCGTTTTCAAAGAAGGTAACAATGTAAGATGTATTACTGAGTTTAGTACGATCTTGATATGAATGTTCTTTAAGGGACTTTTTAGATATGTTAGCATGAGAGTTTAAACATTGTCATGGAAGCATTCTAACTAAAATCTAACTGATAAGAAATGAAAACATGTTGTTCGTTACACCTGAAAGTTACGTTAAAGTTCAAGACAGCAAACAACGCTCAGTGATAGAATTAACTAATTAAACAAATAAAGTTATCTGGACATAAGGTTTTATATGAGAACTCACATCCCATAATTTATTTCTGTTTTTAAACTAAAACTACAGCACATCCCAAAGAATTCTATGAACTTTTGTTGCTTCTTCACCCAAAAAATAATGAACGGAGTTTGATGAAACTTTACAGTAATATAGCTTATACAACATAATTAAATGTAGACTATCTATACTCTATACTTAATATATGAAGCTGAAGAGTTTGTTTGTTTGCTTGAACGCGCTAATCTCAGGAACTGGTCCGATTTGAAAAATTCTTTCAGTGTAAGACAGCCCATTTATTGAGGAAGACTATAGGTTATATCATGCCGTTAAGCCCAATAGTAGCGGAGCAGACGAAGTTGCGCGGGTCAACTAGTTATTTATAAATGGAGGAAGTACAAGAGAAGCGATGGCGAGCCGTAACGAGTGATTGACTAACACTAAGCAACACTTTGAACCACAGATAAGCATTCGATACAGGCTCTTACATAAACGTATCGTATGACTCGAGTGCGAGTCGTCAAGCATGTCAAGTGGAGTCAGTTCTAAGTCACACTGTATTCAAGATCACTTGCGTTAAGTTGACGACCGTGTATTGTTACTGTAGGTATTACTTGTTATTGGTGTTCTATTTGATCTCACTACCATTATCACTACATATTTTTCACTTTTATTTTTCGATTTTTCGCAAAATATTAATTTTGTCATTAACTTAAACTACAGCTTATCCCAATGATTGACTAGAACTAACATTTCGAACCACAGATTAACATTAGATACAGGCTGTTACCCAAACGTATCGTATGACTCGAGTGTGAGACGTCAACTATGTCAAGTGCAGTCAGTTCTAAGTCACACTGTATTCAAGATCACTCGCGTCAAGTTGACGACCGATTATGTTACTGTATTACTTGTTATTGGGGTACTATTTGTTCTCGATATAAGTCTTCTGTATAATATGATCCTCGTTCTGGGGTAGTTGGGTTAAAATTACCGTTTACATTTGGCCTAGACTAAGTTAGTATATTATAATTATTAGTTCTTTAAACTTATCGCACAGATGTTTTCTAGGGAGTTTCTCGCACTAATTTTCCCAGTAAAACACTAGGAAGTGGTGACGGGCGTGCCTTTTTGGGTGACTGTCTTTATGTAAACTTTCACGTTTTTAAAAGTTGAACCAAAAAAGTCAGTACTTGGATGTCTAAAAAATATTTTACAGATAAAATCAATCAATCATCAATCAATATATATATAAAATTCTTCCGTTACTGAATGATTCTGACAGACAACGTACAGCCGAAACTACTGGTCGTAGAAAGCTGTAATTTGGCACGTAGGTTCCTTGGGGAGTATAGGGGAGCACTGAGAGAGGATTTCCCGAAATTCCTACGGGAATGGAAAAAACACGATATGCGCGTACGAAGTCGCTTGTACTCACTTCGACAGAAACTAAAGTACGCCTTGTTACTATTCTTACATACTCCTTTTGCTTTATTTTCTATCATACACACCACCATTCAAAGTTCTGGAGTGGCGACTGCGTACCGGAAAACGCAACGTTGTTGGAAGGCCTCCCACAAGGTGGACCGATGACCTGGTGAAGGTCGCGGGTAGCCGATGGATGCGAGACGCACAGGACCGGTCGTTGTGGCGACGCTTGTGGGAGGCCTATGTCCAGCAGTGGACGTCTTTCGGCTGATATGATGATGATGATGATGACACCACCATTTAATTATCAAAAACCTATCCAAAACGAAAATACCACAGCAACCAATATTTACATATTTATTTAACGAAAACATCTCGTTACCTGTGCCTCCCCTTCATGAGCATTTAATTAAACATGACGTTTCAAATGTGAGGGACGGGCGGCGGGATTGTGAAGTGGGTTCAGTATGCTCTGTCAGCCGCGCTTGTCATTTGTGACACTTGATGTACCTACCAGAGGTTCTCGATATGCCTGTGGACAGCTTTAAATAGTCTCTCACACAAATTGGACGGCACGGTTGGCGCAGTGGTTGATCAATTGACTGCTGCGCTGTGTGTCGCGGGTTCGATTCCCGCACGGAACAAATATTTGTATGACCTGTATGACCTACAGATAGTTGTTCCGGGTCTGGCTGTGAGTTGTGTTTGTAAACGCACCCACAATACAGGAGAAATTCCTAGTGTGGAGCAACGTTTTTTTAAAAGACAAAAAAAATAAAATATCTTAATTAATTAATCTGTTGAACTAACGGTTTTGCTCATGTAATCCATCATATAGGAGTCGAGCACTTCTTAGGATTCAAAGCTTCCGTAGAGAGCTTTTCCAAACAAGTAAAAGAGCTCGTGGCTAGATAATAACAGCCGAACGGGTCGATCTTCAAGGTTAAGCAACGCTTGCCAAGGTTTGTCTGTGGATGGGTGACCATCTTAACATACCGAGTTTCCTCCGTGCCTTGGAAAGCACGTTAAGGCGTTGGTCCCGGCTGTCATTTGTAGATCTTTGGCAGTCATTACGGATAGTCAGAAGCCAATAAATCTGACTCCAGTCTTGCCATGAAGTACATACAGTGTTACCCAGTTAATGGGTTGTGGAGGTCTGGTAGGCAGCCGCTCCACGTAAAATACTGGTATTCAGCTAAATCCGATTTGACTGGAAGCCGACCCTAGGCTAGACCGATGATAATGACTTGTAAGAACTGAGACAAATAACCGAATGAGTTCATTGATTACGATCGTTGAACTCATTCCGTTACTTTCATTTCATTTTATTTTAAGTAAGAATCTCGTTAAAATAAAACCTTTTGTTTTTCCGCTAACCAAAGCATTTTAATGTTGTAGACAGCTCGGTAGTATTGCGCCTTCTTATCAGTTTTCAGACAATAGGTTCACACATACTGTCTGCAAACATGTAATTAAAATCTTAACAACGATAAAAACAAATATTAAAAAACCAACATCATTTTAATAAACTCAAACAATGAATTCCACTCCCATTAAAACTAATTTCAGTCTAATCAAAGTCTAATATAAAAACCTCTATTGAGTCTAGACTAAAGCCGGGCTGGAATGTTTAGGCTGACTGTCCACTGGAGTGGAGATGAGAGGAGCAGAGCGGAGAGGAACGGAACGGAGAGAGTAGCCATAAAGAAAGTATGGCATAAAATTACCGTTCCGCTTCAGTGGACATGGATTTCCGAGCTAATTTCAAAATTAATTCAAAACCGGTAAGCAGAGCAAGGCCGCGGAGCGAGCAAGCCATTAATATATATAAAAAACCCAAGATGCACAGACTCGAACAAATAAAACACTCGAAACTGTCGTCAAAACTGACATGTATCAAGTGTCATGTGTGAGTTGTGTGTAGTTATACTATAATATTTTTTTTTGCAAATTCAACCTTACACGGATCGCTTAAAGTTGTTTTTACAAAGCAGTGCAGTATGGCGAGCGATGCGAGACTGTTTGAAACTTGCGCACAATTATACATATTGCGCTTGTTTTTTTGCGGACGTTTTTGAGATGCTGAGTGTGTATCTTGGGGTTTTTATATATCAATGGAGCAAGCAGAAAAAAACCGGCCGCCCGCTCAAATTACTCGTCACGTGTTTTCACGAACACAGTCCGGAACTGCGCTCCGCACTACCTCGCTCCGCATCAATTTACAGACACAGTCTGCAACTCCGCTCCGCATTACTCCCTCGCTAACGTCAATGAACAGACAGCCTTTAGGGAAGCCAAGCGGTTGGTCCTAGGTATGCCATACAAATCTGCACATCTCTATTATATATGAGGTAGACGGGCAATGGCCTGGCTTTAGAAAAGTCAGGCTTGTTCTATAGTGGGGGCGAAAGAATACGTACTAAGAGTCAGCTGTTTGAGATGGGGAGGTCATTCACTTGTTGAAGAATTTAGTGCGGTGTGTTTTAATGTTTATTTAGAATTTACGTATTCAGGTTGGATAAATATCTACTAATATATGTTTATGGTTTTGGAAGGAAAGGTAAAAAAGGCAAAAGTACGTAGAAGGAAAGAAAAATTGAGTGGAAAACGAAGAAGGACGTCTTCGTTCGTTATTTTTTAATCGTTTTTAATATGTTTAACCCTAAACGCATATTTATATTGATTGGTAGTGCTATCAGACCTGAAACTAACGAAAACTTTTCTATTTATACGAGTATAAATGGAATGATTGTATTATATCTTTTAAAACCATTAATAACAAAGTGAACCCACTGTGGATATCCGTCTAAGATACCTATTTATCGTACACAGGTGAAAATCACCGTCCAGGTGATTTGTTATAGAGAACCAACCATCTTAATGTTTGTTTCGAGACCCTACCATAGGCTTGAAACTCGAACGAAACTGATCTATACACACCAACATTTAGTGAACTATGATTTAAAATTTCTATTGCAAATTAATTGCCCTTTCTGAGAAATTGGAGGCGATAACTGAAAATTTTGATGTTTCTGATAATGATCATTGAATTCATGTAACAAGATTCATAGTAACAATATACTTACAAACTATTTTAGTAAAACATTAACAAGGACAAAAACCAAAACAGTATGCGACACCACTGCTGCAAGGTGGTGCCCAGCTGCAGCAGTGGTTCACAAACGCACAATCTAGCCTGCTTGCTACCATGGATAATGAAATCTGCAAACTATTTGTTCCAAAAAATTACTGTCGTATTAGAAAACACCGCTTATTGGCTGTTCCAACTTGCCGTACTGTGACCTATTCCTCGGACATCAGCCGCTGTTAACGCTCTCCAGAACTTAAACACAGATCTTGATGTTTGCAAGTGACATCAGAATGTTTGAATTTTTGTAAGAATGTATGACTGTATTAAAAAAATTACATATTTAAATAGTGTAACTGTAAACGAAATATTCACCAATACCTAAATTATCAAGTTCCATCCCATTAAAATTTGAGTGAAATATTTCGGGCACTCGCATGCGGACTAACAACGAGACATATTCTCGTCGTATATCCCGTATTCGGTTGCCCGTGTGACGCCATAAGTTGGATCGAGAACGAAAGATGTCTGCGAAGAAAACACACATTAAGGCTTGTATACATGCCAATGACCTTGTGCATATAAACAGAGCTAACTTCTCTCGCGCCACTAAGCTACCCGCATTTTTAATTTATTATAAAAAATAACACATATTTTAAAAAAGTAACAAGAGCAAATTATTTTCGTTTGTATTGCAAAGCAGTAGATATTTTTTTTAGACGTTTGTTAAAAAATGAAGGAGTAAAATGGTTTCATCTCAACGATTTGGAGGTGATTTGGTGATTTTTTTCTTATTATGTGATACCGATACATCAATTCTGGCTAAACCAAATTACGTATCATATCATGTAGATTACTACCTATTTTTTCAGATGTAATTTCTCAGTAAATGCCGACGAAAAGTAGCTTCATCTGCACGCTGTTTTTAAGCATTTCTCGAGAGAGCAGCCTTAATTCGTAGGTGAATCTCTAAGCGACAATAAACCGAGAATTCCCGTAGTAAGGTCCTTCCTGCATCCTAGACTCCGTACGGTGTGTGCGTCTAATATTTTTATTGCACCGTCAATATCGAACCTAGACAATTTATGTTGGAAAATATTACGTCCGCTATTTATCTAGTGTTCTTGAAGTAAATGTTGTTGTAAATCTTGTCGATTTCCGTTTGTAGTCGATTTTAAATGTGATGGATTAGGTATTCTTTGGGTTTTAATGTTGGTCTGAGTTGTTTGAATATTTTAGAGGAGCTATCTGATTCTTTGGCGGTTTTAGTATTTTTGAAGTTGTGCTTGATGTGCTTGATTGTGTTTTTCTTTTGTTATGTGTAGGATTTATAAGTTACGTACAATTCGAGCCATTTCCACCAACGTAGCGTAAGCAACTCGTTTTGTATCTGAAACTATATCAACCTTTATCCTTATCCTTACTATATTACTATATATTACTATTAATTACTTACTATTAACTAATTATTATCTATACTAATATATAAAGCTGCAGAGTTTGTTTGTTTGTTTGTTTGTTTGCTTGAACGCGCTAATCTCAGGAACTACTGGTCCGATTTGAAAACTTCTTTCAGTGTTAGATAGCCCATTTATCGAGAAAGGGTATAGGCTATATATCATCACGCTAAGACCAAAAGAAGCGTAGCAGTAATGAAAACTGTGACGAAGTTGCGCGGGTCAGCTAGTATTATATATATGTATAAATATTATAAATGCGAAAGTAACTCTGTCTGTCTGTCTATCTGTGGCGCTTTCACATCAAAACTACTGAACCGATTTAAATGAAATTTGATACGCAGATAGTCTGGAGTCTGAGAAAGGACATAGGCTACTTTTTATCCTGGGAGTATGCTCCCTAGGGACTACGCGGGCGAAGCCGCTGGTATAGTATAAAACGGCGCTTTTTCCGTCTGTACCCTTATATCTTCAAAACTACGCAATGGATTTTAATGCGGTTTTCATCAGTAGGCAGAGTGATCAAGAGAAAGGTTTTTATGTATATAATTAGTCCCGGAAAGCCTACCGGAATGGGAAAAATGGGATATGCGGGTACGAAGTCACAGAAAAAAGCTAGTTAGATACAAAACGCATTTTTAGCTAAATGTTACTTACTTATGATAACCCGGTGGGAAAAACCGATTTACCGATTACGTTTAGACATTTTTTTTTCCCTATTATACTAACACAGACCTAATACATATATTCACAATTATACATACAATTCTACATCTACACTAATATTATAAAGAGGAAAGATTTGTTTGTTTGAATTGAATAGGCCCCGAAACTACTGGACCGATTTGAAAAATTCTTTTAGCATTGGATAGCTACATTATCAGGGAGTAACATAGGCTATATATTATCCCCGTACTCCCACGGGAACGGGAACTACGCGGGTGAAACCGCGTGACGTCCACTAGTATAAAATAATTTTTGAAAATATTGAATACCTTGAAATGCTACTTGGCCGTCTTCCTCTCTCCTAATGTTTGCTGTGCCCGACAGGGTCCATATTGATCTCTAACCTTGTACATACCATCTATGTTATACATATGGAACGCAATAAAGTATTGAGTAAAATTCGATATTTTATCACTTAAGCTGTTTTCCCATAGTATCTCGTATAATGTGAGATGTTTATGCACAAAAACGTCCATTGGAATATTATTCTGTTCGCTTTCCCGTTACCACAAAACTAAAGTAAGCTTTATGTATCATACTGGCAGCCTCTCAACCTTATGTATGAATATATTTCCCATAAAATCTCACAAACATAAAAACCATTAAACGCACCTTTGTCCACACCATAAAAAACATCCCCTAAGGATTTTCGTCACCCACCGGCCGTCCCTCATTTTCATTCAAAACGTTTTTTTTAACAAAATACACAATTTTGCGAAGAAACCCTCAAATAGCCGTAAAAGCACCATAAAATTTCCATTACTATCCGTCTGGGCGAAGCGGGTAAACTGCATGTCAAAGGTTAAAAATGTCGAAATAAATTATATAAAGTTGAAAAAATATTGGCCATGTGCAAGTCGGGCTTACCTATTATGAGTTCCGTACCTACTACAAAAATAAATACCAACCAGTCACAATTTACGTAACAACTTAGAATTAGTTTTATGGGCAACTTATCTATATACCAATACTAGCCTGCGTGGTGCTTTCCTCAAAAGGCCACCTCAGACCTTAACCTACGTGTTTTTCATATGTTATTGGCAATAGTATGGACTTCAAAAGAGACTGTGACCTCTGAGTTTGTTTCGGTGTTTCTTCTCAGGGTAGTCAGCTAGGAAACATCCGGCCTCATCTAGATAAATATGTCAAAAAAAAATTGACGTGTAAAAGAGTTACTTGTAACCTATTTGCAAAATAAATATCATTTATCATTTAGCTGGCCGCGCAAACGTTGTTTTGTTAAATAAAAAAAAATTGCCTACCACCTCATATCTATCAAGTATACACACAAAATTTCATGAAAATTGGTCGAGCCGTTTCGGAGGAGTTCGGTAGCAAACACTGTGACACGAGATTTTTATATTAGAAAGAAATATTATAAAGAGGTAAAGTTTGTGAGTTTGTGAGGTTGTAGAGAGTAATCTCTGGATCTACTGTACCGATTTTGAAAATTCTTTTAATAGTAGAAAGCCACGTTATTTGTGAGTGTCATAGGCTATATATATACCGAAAAAATCCCGCCAGACGAAGTGAGCACGGGTCAGTTAGTGTATTATTAAATTCAGCTAGCAATCAAAATATAATTCGAAATACAAAAGCCGGCTCGAAAGCTTAAACCAAAAGTTGGAACTCGTGCTGACATGGAACAGTTACTCCCTTTTATCGTTTACCATGAAAATCCTAAACGGGTTAAATTTACAAATATTTTTTTGTTTGGTTTGGTTGATATTTATGAAATTGTATATTTTGAATGTTTAATTTACAATATGGTACCTATGATGTTTACAATAATTAATGACATTTATAACTTAAACTAGTTGACCCGCGCAACGTCGTCTGCGTCCCAATTTTCATTACTGCTCCGCTCCTTTTGGTCGTAGCGTGATGATATATAGCCTATAGCCTTCCTCGATAAATGAGCTATCTAACACTGAAAGAATTTTTGAAATCGGCCCAGTAGTTCCTGAGATTAGCGCGTTCAAGCAAACAAACAAACTCTTCAGCTTTATATATTAAAAAGTATAGATAATAATTTTGCATGCCTAAATTGGTCAAATACAGTGAACTGCGCATTCACCTAACAGCTGGAATGTTTAACTATGTATTGTGTTTCGCAATAAAGATTGAAATTGAAATTAAATTTTATTAAAACTCCAAAAACCTACTGTTAAGAATATACAGTCTTCTACCAACAGGTCGATGCCAACAGGGTTCTGTTGGCATCTCTTTTGTACGGAATCCTAAAGAGCACAAAAAATAGTTGGTAAACAAAAGCCGATATTAATGGGCGTAGTTGATGTCGGATATTTCTCAAAATAACCCCCTTTTGTGGGTGAGATAGCCTTCAGACGGGTATGGATCGGTTTTATTGTCAGTGAAATGGGTTCCGCTGTAGTTGTTTAGCGATACATATGCAAAGAATCTTATTCTGAGGCTTGGTTGAGAAATGGCGTGACTTTGATACCATTGCTTTTTAATAATAAAAAATCCAGCTCATAAACATGAAATTTGAAATGAGTTAGATAAGTTTTATGCAGTTCTGTTCTGTCTCCTGCTTGATAAGGAGGTGGAAATTTTATTTTTTCCTACTCCTCCGCTGTACTTTTCGGATTAATTCCGTTGCGGGATCCAAGATAGTTGTATCGTTTCCCCGGGACTCGTCGAGCTTCAATGATTTGGTGTTTTCCGAAAAAAAAAAGGAACCCTTTTAGGATCACTCGGGTGTCTGTCTGTCTGTCCGTCTGTCACAGCCAGTTTTCTCCGGATCCACTGGACCAATTCTGTTGAAATTTGGTATACACATATGGACTTCTATGACCCAAACACGGACGTGTTACGTAAATCATAAAATTTTTAGTATGGGGGTCACTTTTGGGGGTCAAACTAGAAAATTAAATTAAAAAGTTTTTTGAACAATATTGTGTGACATATCAAATCAAAGGGCTTACTATGAGGGTTTTAATTATATTTTTTTCATAATTTTAAAATAAATGGTTTAGAAGTTAATCAACAAATTAGACGAAAAATTACCATTCCCCCCCCTTATCTCCGAAACTACTGAGCATAAAATTTTGAAAAAAATGAAGATAATACATCTTTACCTATAGATTACAGTAAAACCTATAAGAAGTCTGTAGTGTTAAAATAACATTTAAAAAAAATTAAATTCTTTCGGAACCCTTTGCACGCGAGTCCGACTCGCACTTGGACAGTTTTTGGTGGTGGCCACTGTTGATTCTAGTTTTCAGGAGTTGTAGTGATTGGGAATTTGTGAAGACTTGTCCCAAAATAAAAAATAAAAGCTTTATGTTAAAGGTCTCTTGTCGGTTTTTAATGGTTTATATCACGGTTTCCTGTCACAAGTGCTTTAATCTGCCTAGCATTTTCCCAACATAGAAGACGACCCAACTAACTTGGGAATTTAGGTATCCACATCTGAGTACCTGAGGAAACTCGGTATGTAAGGATGGTCAACCATCCACGAATCAAACTCAGCAAGCGTTGCTTAACCTTGAAGACTGACGCGTGCTACTGTCATTAATTGCACACACTAAACACACATAAATGTAAAAAAAATAATTAAAGAATTCCTTCTCACCCTGGATTATGAGGAAACAGAAGCTCTGATGACACCCCAAGGCAAATAATTAATTATTACTATCTCACACACTTACACTCACATACAACACCCACACCCACACATCACACAACACATTTCACCCACTACATCATATCACATGCGTTACTTACACACTATTGCTGCTGTTACACGTTTGAGGTTCTTTAATTTTGTAAATCAACCCTAACGGACGAATGGATAACACAGGATATTCCTAGCATAGGTTTATTCGCAAAAAATCGAGCACAAAAAATAATAATGTAACATGTATTGTATCTCTTCTATTCTGCATTAAATAAATATTTTTATTATTATTTAGCCACGAGTTTCTCTTTCACAAACCGAAACATTCTTACGGATAAAAATTAAACACATGCAAAAATTTATTTAAAAAAAAACCAGTCTTATTTTTATTGGAAACTTTAATATCGCAGACTCCGGATATCGCGTCTATTTCCCAACAGCCACCCAATTATAAACTTTTCTTATAACATGGGATTTTTCTAGCGACCATGCAAATAATCCGAGGCAATAACCTCTGAAAAAGTTTAGGCGTCTAGCAACACTGGCGGCGGAGAGCTTGCAACACTTTATATTCATGGCATTAGGCGGGAAATTGGGTGCCAATGAAAAAACGATATACGATGCGATCGAATTTACTTACAAAGAAAGACGAGTTTTTAACTTGTACTGAAAAAGTAACAAAGCTGACGTTAAGTTTTTGAAAGCTTGGCAATAAATCTGTCGTCAATATCTAGGTAGGTAATTTGATTGTGGCTAGCGATTATCCTCCAATCTACAATGGAAGTGACGTCATTTACTTAAGAGACTTGGTCTGGTTGGACTGGCTTTCAGAAAATTGTTCTCCTGGGTTTTTTTCTCATATATCATAATACCTTTTGCCCGCGACTTCATACGTGCATATCCCGTTTTTCCCCGTTCCCGTAAGAATTTCGGGAAATTCCCTCTTAGTGCTCCCCTACACTCCCCAAGGAACCTACGTGCCAAATTTCAGCTTTCTACGACCGGTAGTTTCGGCTGTCCGTTGTCTGTCAGTCACTCAATCAGTCAGTAACGGAAGATAGTAAAGGCAAAGTCAAAACGTTTATTTTAATTAGGCTACTAACGGCACTTTCGAACATCATCATTACATTTAAAAAAACAAGTGACTCTACTGTCCATCCAGAAAGGTAGATTCTTATGGAGAAGAACGGACAAGAAACTTCATAGTTACTCTTTTCAAATAAATGGTTTACAATATCAAACTATGAATAATAAATAATATACATGTTTTACATAAAAACTTGAGAGGTGTCAAGGGACACCCGGATGGAACGAAGTTCGGAGAAGTAATTAGTGAAGCCTTAGTAATAAGTAGTAATTAGTGCCTATCCTGCCTACCCTGCCTACCCTGCCTACCCTGCCTACCCTGCCTACCTTACAAATATAATGTAAACAGAAATAGAAAGACGAAACGAAAATAACTGGCTTGCTTTCTATGAGTGAGAGAGAGACAGACAGAGAAACACGCGCACGTCGCACGGCTTACAACTATAGCAAAAAGTGTCGTTACAACTTTTCGTGAGAATTTTTTCCGTCTAGCCCCCTTTCACAACGCGCGATAAGGAACTTTGCTCCAATAATAAATATGTTGTACATCAAAATGTACAACATTAATTAAATGTATGTGAGGACCATGCACCCATGGAATATACTACTTATAGAAACAAAGTATTCCCAGCAGAGGTAAAATTATTCAGTTTCAGTTTCTTGTTATATATATTTATTGATAATTATTATTTATTGGGACAAGTCCAACAAGTCCTTGCCCCAATAAAAAAAATATTTAGTTCTTAATTAGTGCAGCGTTTCGGGCAAAGTAACCCGTAGTAGTTATGACTTTTTTATAATGCCCGTCCCTGACACAGGCTGGCAATGGTTTTACGGAAGAATGTTTTTCTCTTATTTTGTTTTATAGCTGTTTTTATTATTTTTGTACCTACTATTAATGTGCGTCTGTTTGGGCGGAATAAACAATTTTTCTTTCTTTCTTTTTTCTTTATTTATTTCTTTGTACTTATTGTCACTTGCACTTGAATCCACCGCAAAAAATTGATGCTTATACCACAATGCTGATTAAAGTACATTATTCTACGTTGCTCAACATATCCAGATCCATTAACTTCCAAAGACAAACAAATAATAAAATATAATTATTCTACTCCTTTTTATCTGAAAGAACGCTTTCAGTTCCTCTGTGACACACATTCTAGATCCTTGAGATCATCGGAAAATCTAAAGTTAAGTATTCGTATGTATTCCACTTCCTTCTTTGACAAATCTTCCACTATACAAGCATAAGTGCACAAGCAGAAGTGAGGCGTGCTCAAACACTAACAACGTTTAAAAAAATGGTGAAGGAGCATTACTTTTCACTCTAATTTCTCCGCTCTGTTCTCAACTATATATTTGATATTTATTCGTATATTAATTGGTATTGTATTTACGTATCTTATATTATTATGTATAATTAGTATTAGTTAGAACGTTTGTACACTGACAGCCCTAACTCTATCTCCTTTCGTTTAGGAAAAGTTGTCTGAAGAGATTGCCTTGTGCGATAAGACCGCCCATTGTACACTTGTTTTATAGAATTCTTACTCTGCTTTAAATATGAGGTGCACAATAAAGTATATAATAAATTAATAAATATATTCCAAACTTGTTTTAAGCAAAACTGTGTCAGAGGACTAACCAGTTTTAGTTACAAATACACTCTAGTATAAAATTTGGTTCAGGTATATCCTACAGATCTAGACAAATATTCCGTCAAAAGGCTTTGAGACCTTTGTCCTTGCCAATAGCTTTTAGGCTTCCCCGATTCATCAAAGGCTCCATCGATTTGTATTGCCAG
Source organism: Lacanobia wlatinum (assembly GCA_947578705.1). Taxonomy (NCBI): domain Eukaryota; kingdom Metazoa; phylum Arthropoda; class Insecta; order Lepidoptera; family Noctuidae; genus Lacanobia; species Lacanobia wlatinum. The sequence continues at coordinate 23,875,430 of OX388034.1, forward strand.
TGCTTCTACATGGGGACCAGTAATTACGAAGGACGGTATACGCATAGCACTGAGCCGAGGTCCCCAATACCGTGGTACGGAGTTCCCTACCTCGAATACACTGGCACAAATGACTGATGGTGAAAGGTTGCTATTGGCAACTATGCTCGCCTCATTTGCTAGCTATTTCATTACCTCTGTCTGTATCAGCGTACGTTTGATGAGGGCAAAGCGACCCGAACTGTCACCAAGTTATTGAACAACTGACACAATCGAATACCGACACTATTACTTGTGACATAAGAGTTGAGTGATATGCATTTGTATATGTGCAGATCAAGTTTGAGAGTTTCGAATTCGAATTTAAGTTCGCACATGCGATTTTGAATTTTATTTCAATGGCTTTAAGATTCAGAGGTTTTGCATTAATAAGTTGGCTCGATTTTGAGAGGTATCAGGTAATGTTAATATTAATATGTTTGTTTTTGATGTGACCTCAATTATACAGGCGTTTAACTTGAAACAGAGATTAATGTTTGGGGTCCAGTTCGTGAAATATTGCGTAAGTTGGATAACACGTATCGTTAAATGTATTGATTGATATATTTAACAAGTCACTTTCAGCCGATTTTATATGATACTAGCCGACCCGCGCAACTTCGTCTGCGTCACAATTTTCATTACTGCTCCGCTCCTATTAGTCTTAGTGTGATGATATATAGCCTATAGCGTTCGTCGATAAATGGGCTATCTAACACTGAAAGAATTTTTCAAATAGGACCAGTAGTTGCTGAGATTTGGGCGTTCAAGCAAACAAACAAACAAACTCTTCAGCTTTATATATTAGTATAGATATATAGGAAAAATCTAGTATGGAATGAAGGCTCCCGCCGACAATTGCGAATCGACAATGCGACAAAACGTTCCTATACTTCGTTCGTTGTTACATTGCGCGTCACGCCTGTCTGTGAAAATCCTTATGATATAAATAATAGCAGATTTTAATGGTCCTGAAAATTCTAAAATGTCCAAATGGTTAAAATTCCTATAATATTCCGAAGAAGTAAACAAACCCAAAGAAGAGTATCCATAACCTACTAACCGAATCATAATAAAAATGCAAGAAATACGGACTCTTATCGCAGCCTCCTTACAGATGACGTATTTTTTTGCAACAAATCGGTGCCTAACGGTGCGGCTTAATCATCTGGAAACTATTCTCTATTCAGAAGCTTGAAATTTTACGAAAAAAGGTCTAGGGAGATACGTTCCGGGTCGAAGGACCATTTTAACTTGGTCCTTCGAGCCGGATACTTACACCCTCCTGTGGTTGGCAATGTAACGGTTTGAAGAGGGGTGGAAGACCATGGTTTCCTGGTTTTAAAGGACAACAACGATGTGCTCGCTCAGCCATTATTTCCACGTGATTTGACATGTCAATGCCATGGGTGGGAGATAATTTTTAAAAATAGGTAGAGTCAGGTGAAAATACTGTATATTATTGGCTATTATTATTTTTATGGAGAACATTGCTTCTGGGGATCATGATTTGATAGGTGAGGGTAGAAACTATTTAAAGTTTGTCGAACTTATTTTATGTGCCTGCCATAAAAAAAACCAAGTGATAAAATAATGTATGTTGAATTCAGGTTTTGTACCGCAAATTAGTTTTGTAGATTGATTCAGCAGCCTACTGCATTGTTTCATTGGTTATTATCTATTTTATTATTGAATTAATAATAAAATAGGAAGATCAATTTTTTTAGTACATAATACAAGGTTAAAATGGCCTATACGCCATTTTATATACGATATCAGATTGATTGCAAACTAATAAAATCAAATATGCACATTTATTGATGTTAAACATCTTTAAGACTCTATACCACACGTCTAAACCTCCTTCCTCTCCTCCACCCCCTATAAAAATTTGAAGAAAACTGGAAAATATGATGTGAAAAATTCCCGATTGCTCTCAGCATTCCCATGATATATTTTCCTCGGTGCGTGCAGACGACGTGCTAGATTACCAAGGCTGGATGTGGCAGGCCAGAACTAATGTTGGCATTTATCATAGCCCATGATATCTTGAAGAACAATTTTCTTATGGGAAATTTAGCTGTGGTTGCGTTGGGGTTTAATTTGGGGTTGTGTTACTTGGGCAAAAATGGTGGGAAGGTATTGTGTTGTGTGTGTCTGCAAGCCATAATTATATGAAAACTGCTAGCTGATCCGGCAAACGCTGTTTTGCCATATTATATATATTTGTTGTTTTATATATATTTAAGTCAAGAGTGAATAGGTCTAATCTAGGCAAGCGTGCTCCATCATCGCTTACCATCAGGTGAGATGGTGGTCAAACGTATGCCTATCAAGAGTAAAAAAATACTCTCAAACTTATTCTCAGACCTACCTAATATTCACAAAAAAAAAAAAAACATAAAATCGGTCAATCCGTTTCGGAGGAGCACGATAACAAACACTGTGACACGAGATTTTTTACAGTAGACTAGCTGACTCGGCAAATGTTGTTTTGCAAAAAATTGTCTAAAAAAAACTCTACGATCTATTTATTCTCAGACCTACCCAAAAAATAAAATCCGTCAAGTATTTCGGAGGAGTCGATAACAAACACTGTGACACGAGATTTTTATATATTAGAAGAAGCTAAAAATCACTAGAAAGAGCAAAATAGAAGAAGAGGGGTACCGTTCGCCATCTGTGGTCTTGTTCATCAGGTCCAATTCACGAAATGATACTATTCTGAATCCGTGAATTATAAGTAAAAATACCGCTCTGGATCTCCCACAATTCCTTATGGATCCAACAAAAACTGATTTTGATAAAAATGAGACCTAGAAAAAAAAAATCTTGTGTTACTTGAAAGCATACTCAATATACGATACTTATACTTGAGTATGCTTTCAAGTTACACAAGAATTTTCCAATAAAGACGGAGTTTTGTGATAACAATACTTCTTCTTCGGTAAGCTCGTTCTATCGTCGACTCTGTCTCTGTTACCTCTGACCTAAACCAGAGTCAAGAGCAAACCCATCATAAAAAATTAAATAAAAAAAAACTACAAGCGAAACAAATTGAGTGGTCCTTCTTTTAAAGTCTGTTTAAAAGAGGAAGATTCAGCCGGGTTAAAAAAGTATTCAAAGTTTAATCTACACTAATATTATAAAGAGGAAAGATTTGTTTGTTTGTTTGAAATGAATAGGCTCCGAAACTACTGGACCGATTTGAAAAATTCTTTTAGCAATGGATAGCTACATTATCAGGGAGTAACATAGGCTATATTTTATTTCCGTATTACCACGGGAACGGGAACTACGCGGGTGAAACCGTGTGACGTCCACTAGTTACTAATAATAAGCACAATAACCCTGTCTAGGGTTATTGTGCTTATTATTACAATGAACCACGTTTGCCACCTCTATGGGACCGTTGGGTACAACCCTGAAAACACGACAAATTATGAGCACAATAGCCTCTTTTCCAGTTAATTTAATGACACCTTGCATGAAAAACTGCTCTTAGTATGAAAAACAGAAGAAGTCAGACAATCTGACACCAGTCTTGCTAAAGTGTACCGTGTTACCCAGTTAAGGGTTGTGGAGGGCTGGTAGGCAGCTGCTTCACGTAAAATACTGGTATTCAGCTGAATTCGGTTTGACTGGAAGTCGACCCCAATATAGTTGGGAAAAAGTTAGATGATAAGCATAATTAAAACTTTAAAATCTTACAACCACAGGTTCTTACAAACAATACTCACACTTAGAAAAACATAGAACGTGACGTCACATAAAGGCCCACATCCACGGTTCTACCGCCACCTAACCACAGTGAAACAAATCAGTGCTGATACAAGCATTCAATATCCCCCGCCAAGGGACAAGGGGGCGACGCTTATCCCGATCACCCCAATATTTCTATTGCCTGAACGCGTCAAATGGGGACACTTGCACCCAAATTTATTAACGTGAATCAGCGTTTCTGAATTTGACAGATTTATTTTTTCATCCCGTTATGGATTTTCGTTTAAGGAATAGTGATGACAAGTGTGTATCGTGTGATCATGTCTTTAGCCTGAGGGATGAGCAATGTGTGGTACGAAAATGCTGTGTAATGTGTACGGAATTGTCACATAAATGTAACCTCATCTACTGAATTGAGAGGTTCGACAGAAAAACTGCTTGCTAATTTCAAGTGATATTTCATCTTCTAATGAAATATCCTTTGAATGTTCCTTGAATGTTACTCACTACCTTTTAGGCCCGTATGCACCACCAGCTAGGGTTGTCTTATTAACTCGCGAGTTATTTAACACACCAACGTATTAAACCTAGTTAGGTCCTTACTCCAATTTTTAAATTTGGCTGAATTACTTAATTAATAACAAAATAGGTGCTGATATTTGTAACCTTATTCGCACTTACCTGTGGTGCTAGGCGAAATAGGTGTTGATATGGAGCGAAATTGCAAAAAAAAAAAATGTTCAAGTGCGAGTCGAACTCGAACCAGGGGTTCCTTACAAAGTAGCTACAAATTACTTTAAATAAAGACTGTATATTTTTATGATTTCATTACAAATGTATAGTTTTCAAACATTTCAATAAACAAGTAGTATAAGACGGTATTATTGCCAAATTTCATAGTTCTGGGTCAACGGGAAATACCCTTAACATTTTGATTCTCTTGAGAGTGTCGAAATATACGTTTTTTGCCGCATCTTTTTTTTTATCTTTTTTTTACGTTTACTTAGAAGTCTGATTTTTTCACAGCTTCAGATGCTGTAACTTAAGTATATGGTTTTAATTTCAACTCGATACCTCCACGCGTTCCCGAGATAAAGGGTCTTGACAGACAGACGGACGGACAACAAAGTGATCCTATAAGGGTTCCGTTTTTTCCTTCCTTTTGAGGTACGGTACTCTAAAAACTACAGATATTGGAAGATCAAGGTTAGTTATTACAAAACGTGCTTTGTACGCTATTAGAAGTGTTAATTTGGCAGTCCACTGCTGGACATAGGCATCTCCTACTGCACGCCATACCACTCTATTTCCCTGGGAGTCTCTCTCAGTTACAGATGGATAAGGGGGCTAGAGAATGATGATGCTGCCCTCTGACTTGTACCTAAATCTTACTTCCAGCTCCAAGCCGTGTCGCGATTTACTACAGACTATTACCACAGAATTTTCTAACCACCTAAAAACCGCCATATTTTTAATTCAACTCGCATCCTATACGTCGTGATGTTATCGACATTTCAGCCTGCGTTCGTCCGATAGGGTAGCGGGTTCGAGCCCGAGTCGTGCTGATAACGGAGTGATGTAGGAGCGCGTGCCCCCGCATATGTTCCCGACATTACTGATAACACACAAACATACACATTTTTGTCGGGAAAATCAACCTTGTGTGTTTGAGATAAGGTCGGTGGTGAAGGAAAAGTGGTCTGTTCGGCTTAGCTGTGTGTTCGTAATTTTTTGGGCAGGTTTTGAGTAAAGTATGCTAAAATATGATATGTAAAGGTGATGAAAATTAAGGTGTTGTAATTTACCAGAGAATGAAGGATAGACATCTTCTAAAAATGCTAGTAGATTTCCAGCCTTTTCGTGAGTTTCTTGTCTAATAAACGCAAATAATATTTATTAAACTAGTTCTTTTTACCCGACTACCGAGGAAGGGTTACGATTTTCGCGCGTACCTTGTATGTTTGTTGTTAATTTCTTTATGTAAGTAGCTTCTTATTTTGGCGTGTTTATTTTATATAGCGCGCACGATAAATGCCTCTTTCAGAGAACTTGGTGTTGATACCTTAAAATAAAAATTTGTATCTTGTATGGCATACATAATTGATCGATTTACCAGAGGGATTGACAGCTTGAGCATCAAAAACGTATGTTACCTTTATTTTTCTTATTAAGTTAGCTTACTATAAACAATATCATTAGTATCACTTACAAAAAAAGTATCTAATTTCTCAAAATAACTCTCATTAAAAACTACACAGCAACCGTTTTAAAATTCATCTCATAAATCATTTCCGCGTCACGAACTTAGTTGACTAAACAACTATTTTTAATAGTCAGTCAGGCCGTCGGAGGGGGTCTTAATAGTCAATAAAGTGATAATTACTGGGGTCTGTCGATGATCCATCATCATTATGAGAGTCAACCCATGGGGAGAGTGTTATGAACTGTTTTTTATTAAGAATCATCAGTTTAATTAGTTAGTGAGTTGGAAATAAATGACTGTATTTTTCGTGAGTTTAATATACGTAAGTTTTAGGTATAGGAAGTTGCTGCAGTACTTATACATATTCAAAAGATATGGCTAAGCTTATACAAGCTTATCGCAGCCTATCAAAATTTTAGGGATTTCTACGTCCGAAAACAGAACAATTATTTTATTTGTAGTTGTGTGCAGTTTGCGATCAGGGGGGCTACTCTCTAACGAAATCCGTAGTTTCGGGCTTAGTTGCGGGCGGGCATTTTCTACTCCGTATCACCTAACCACTGAGAACTAATGATAACACGATTTGACAGTTACTGTGAAATCGTGTTGTCATTCATTCTCAGTTCGGGTTCGGGACTAAACGTAAGTCTGTAGGTGATACGGAGTAGAATACGCCCGCCCGCAACTAAGCCCGAAACTACGGATGTCGTTAGAGAGTAGCCCCCCAGGATCCAAGCAAGAGAAATAGGCAAGTACAAGAACAAAAAGTGGAAAAAAAAAACTTTTTTTTTTGAATACCTTAAAGTTAGTCAAAGGTCTCGAGATAGCTGTTTAGCATGAAATAAGTTATCTTTTAACTCTGTACTCTCTGAGCTTTGCCTTCCTATTATAGGTATCTAATATAGTTTACGTCAGCAATGTTCAGACCCTAGAAATTATTCAGACAATACCGCGAAAATCGCACAACCAGCTTCAATACAAACTATGTCCGCATCAAATTCCTCAACAAACGAATGACTAAATCATAGACGAGTTAACCGTTCAGTGCGCGCCGATCTTATTAAACCCTTTGTTTCTGGAAGGGGTCGCTAAGACCCAGCTGCCGAAGAAACTACCCTGTCTGATATATGGCGGAATTAATACCCACTTACACTTAAGTCTAAGGAATCCATTGTTGTGGAAATTTCGAGTTTATAGCCTATAAGTGGCAATATGGACACGAGAGGATTTTGTTGTTAATTGTTAATGGGGAATCAATGGGTTGGTAGTTAAATTGTTGTGTATTGTACAATTGTAACAGCTTATTAATGAAATTACCAAAGTTTTATCCTATTAATAACAAACTCTGAACTAGTTTCCTTAACGACTCCTTTACTTTTTCTTAAAAAAACTTTAATCTGTTTATTAAAACAAACTATATACACTTAAAACAAAAAATCGTAACTAAAATAAGGCGTAAAAAAATTCGTCCACATCGCTGTCCACTGGAAGTGAGCACAAAAGACATCCACTAATTAAATATCTACTCGCGAGTAACGGTAGGACTCACTGTCAGACACAACAGTACAAAATATATATAGTAGTGTTCAAAGTCCTTAAAGGTGTAAAAACGGAAAAAATCACAGTTTTTTTACAAAATTATTAATGACAAGCTTTTGCGTGACTTCGTACGCGCATATACCGTTTTTTTCCGGTTCCTGTAAAATCTCGTTTCGGGAAATCCTTCTCTTGGTGCTCCCCAAGGAACTTACATGCTAAATTTCAGTTATCTACGACCAGTAGTTTCGGCTGTGCGTGTCTGTCAGTCACTCAACCAGTCAGTAACGGAAGAATTTTATATATTTGGATTGATATAATTTTGCGTTGTATAAGCTGATTAGAGATTTAGCAGAAAGAGCCCAACAAACCAGAAATAAATATTCTGGGCCTACAAAAAAAAGTCACGAACAAATTTCTTTTAAGCCTAATTTGGCCTTTACAAATTGTTGAAACACGCTATTTCTTGGCTAAACAGCTCGAGTAGCGATAAAAAATAAAACTTGTTAGTACTTACGCAAAGTCTCAAGCCCCGTTAGCAGTAATTTATTGGTACGTACCTGAAAATAAAAATAAAACAATTTGTAGTAGGTTCGCTATCACGAAAAGTAAAATCTAGGCTAAATAAAATTAAGCCTTGTAAATGGCTAAGAGCTGAATTATGGCTATAACCTTGACCATAAACAAGCTAAGGCTTTTATATTTATTCAAGTACTTTCCAGAGATTGTTAGATTATTTTTCATGTTTTTATTGGGGTTATGTTTAAGATATTAGGTAACAAAGAGAACGTGGCTCAGCGAGAAAAAATAGCTTGAAAATGGAATAAAAATAATACTTTTTAATTTAAGTAATTCGTTGGTAATTTTGAATGCGCTAATCTCAGGAAGTACTTGTTTGTATTGAAAAAGTGTTTTAGTGTTGGAAAGCCCATTTAGCGAGGAAGGCTATAGGCTATATAACATCACGTTACAACCAATAAGAGTGGAGCATTAATGAAAAATGTGACCAAGACGAAGTTGCACGGGTTACCAAACAAACACACTATTATTATGTGCGATATTTTATATGCGATACGCTTTCACGCCTAAAGCTTAACCGATTTTATGAATTTTGGTGCAGAGGTAGATAGATAAGGACTCTGGAAACGGTTTTAGCCTACTTTAATGCGAGTAAAACCGCGCGCACAAGCTAGTTAAATTATATTTTGTCCAACCAGTAAGCGCCTTCGTTAGCCTCATTTAAGCAGACTGAAAAAACCGGTAAATCAAACCTTACCTACACTTCAGGTAATCAAAATTCCTCAAACCCTTACTAAACTACAAAATTAACAATACACCGTGAATGTTACTAGCGTATCTCATATACGTTCCGTTAATCCATCTGAAGCAGGCTTAATTCCTCAGCCAATAATATATTCCGATAAATTAATACCTACGAACCATGTTTGTTGCTCAAACCAAGTGCGTTGGGTCAAAAGTACCCCAGCGGTTAGTTAAGGGTTAAGGATTTGCGAGATTGAGCGTTTTGTTTGTTTGTATGTGTATATGTTTATGTGTGGAGAATATTGGTGTATGTTTGATGTTTATTTACTACTAGTGGACGTCACGCGGTTTCACCCGCGTAGTCTCCGTTCCCGTGGGAGTACGGGGATAAAATATAGCCTATGTTACTCCCTGATAATGTAGCTATCCATTGCTGAAAGAATTTTTCAAATCGGTTTAGTAGTTTCGGACCCTAATCATTTCAAACAAAATAAACAAATCTTTCCTCTATAATATTAGTGTAGATGTTAATATTAGAAAATTTTAGCTGCTGATTGGGGTTAGAGTGTTCGTATTTATTTTTAAAGCTAAATAAACCCCGCAAATTGCTTAGTTATAATAGTTATGAAATAAAATGTCAAAAATGAATTACACTGCTCAAAAACGAAGTTTATGTTAACAAGAAGGCAACCCATCTGATGGTAAGTGGTCACCGCCGCTCCACTCAAAGCATTTATCTATACTTATTATTTATTTATTTATTTAAGCCTCTTTAATTCCTTAGTAATAATAATATAGTCTATTTTTTACATAATTTTAACTAAGTACCTCTCGACGAGTATAGGCCTCCTCCATCTTGCTCCATTTTTTCCTATCCTGGGCTGTTCTCATCCAGTAGTTGTTTGCGAATTTTATAAGTTCGTCTTCCCATCTTTCCAGTTATCTATACTTACTAATATTATAAAGTCGATGAGTTGTTTGTTTGGTTGAACGCGCTAATCTCAGGAACTGCTGATTTGAATTGTAAAATTTATCGAACGAGGTAATAGGCTATAATTATAACATCACGCTACGACCAATAGGACCGGAACATTAAGGCTGGTCTCTCGAAAATAGCTTGAATAGCGTGCAGATGAAGCAGCTTTTCGTCGGCACTAACAGATAAATACGTTTGACCACAATCTCAGCAGCAGCTAATTTCAAATAAACTATTTACATGCACTTGAATAGTCAAGATCAGGTAGTGAAAAATATGCAGGCTCTGCTTGCAAATTCCAAAGTGTAGATCTCTAAGAAAAAAAACTCCACGGACAGTCTAAAATCATGTGCTGTATAATATGAGCCCTCGTTGCATTTTTCTTTTTGCTTTTTTATGTGAAATACCAGGGGTACCACAGCACCAGGGTTGCTGAATTTGTTCCAAAGAGTCACCGCGGCCCTGGAACGCAAAGGGCATCAGGAGGAACACGGATGGGTTTTAGTCAGTAGGAGTCTGACACTCCCTTCTTCTCCCAGAGCGGGAGGAGTCATTTGATGATTTCCCATCCATAAAAAAGGTATACCACAGCAGGTGTGTTACCTATTCAAAAAATTCTGCTGAAAAAATAATCTTCACAATTTAGTGCAAACTGCAGATAATGCAATTGTGACACTCATCTATCATTGCAGTCTTGTCACGTTAACACCTGAACTTTTCCATAGGAAGTACTGCCAAAATGAAATCATCAGATACACGTGCAAACGAGGAATTTTGTAAACATATCTACGTCAACGATATATAATCATCATGTTAACTCACCACCGTGCGGTAAACATTATAGTAATTGTGCTCTTCAATCTTTAATTGTTATTCATGTTTTAAAAGCAGTGTTAGACGAAGTTTTTTATATGAAAAGACTAGTGACAGCTCTAGGTACAAAAGTAATTAGTGAGTGAACAATTTCAGAGTGTTAATCTGCTATTAATTTGCAATATTGATCAAAACTCATAAACTTAAAATAAACAGATACCGTCAGTGACTGATACCGCTGAGTGTTTGCCCGGTACGCGTAAGCGCCGCGATATACGCATCACTTACGACGTTCTTCTCGCGGGCTCACTGGTGCGACACAGCGACGGCGTTTTGATTTTTTAACCGACTTTTACTGTGTGAACTACCTAATTTTACCTGCCTCCAATGTCGACTAAGAAAGACAGTACTCCGGAGCGTAACGTCTCAGCTTCAAGAGGTAACAAGAGGCCTGCCTTAAATTCTCCTCCAGAGCCAGCTCCTTCGGTTACCGGTGAGGAGGTGCGATCAATCGTACAGGACGTTATTAAAACGGAATTTGCTACTATGATGAAGCAGATAAATACTACGATTATAAACATTGTCAACAGCGAGTTGGCCCCTATTCGTGCGGATCTTGAAGAATTTAGAGTGTCTTTGAATTTCCATTCGAGTCAATTTGATGAGTTTCGATCGGAGTATGCCGAGTTTAAGAGTACTTCAAAAGAACTAAAAGGCGATAATATTAAACTGCAGAAAACAGTGGCGGATCTTGGTCAACGTCTAAATTATTTAGAGCAGCAGGCACGGGCCAACAACCTGGAGCTTCAGTGTTTACCTGAAAATAAGCAGGAAAACCTGTATACCATTGTAAAGCAGTTGGGCTCAGTGGTCGGTTGTAAAGTTCAAGATAGCGATATTTCACACTGCACAAGAGTAGCTAAACTTAACACGAGTAATAGTCGCCCTCGTTCTATTGTGGTGAAGCTTTCCTCGCCGAGAATCCGTGATCAACTGTTGGCCGCTGTAATCAATTATAACAAGAATAAAAGCCATGAAAAACTCAATACCGTAGATTTTGGTATAGCTGGAAATAAATCTCCTGTGTTTGTCGCCGAACATTTGTCCCCAACATCCAAAGCTCTTCACGCTGCAACAAGACTTAAAGCGAAGGAAAAGGGATATAAGTACGTATGGGTGAGGAACGGCAGGATATTTGTCAGAAGGACGGACGGTGACGAGCATGTCCTTATTGGAAGCTTGGACATTTTGAATAAGTTAAATTGATGTGTACTTGAGAAAAACCAAACGATTTACCTTTTATTGCGTGCACTTGTAAATTTAATAATTTAAATTCAATAATTTGCAAATATATTATCAGAACATTCGAGGGTTAAGAACTAAGACACATACTGTATCTCGTAATATTGCCTGTAATAATTATGACATCATAATTCTGTCTGAGACTTGGTTGAATGCCTCTGTGTTGAGCGGCGAGCTGTTCGACGATAGGTACGTGGTATATAGGAGAGATAGAGAAACTTCACATTTTCAGAGTGGTAAGGAAGGGGGTGGTGTTTTAATAGCCGTTAATAAACAAATCAAGTCTAAACGTATTAAGAACTGGGAAAGTAGCTGTGAAGACGTATGGGTAAGTATTAACTTACCGTTATCATGTACTGTTCGCCGAATGGTTCTCTGCGCAGTATACCTGCCTCCTCCTATACGCCGTTCTTCTCTGGAGCACTATTTGGATCAATGTAATGCTGTTTTTGAGCAATGTTCAGATTCAAGTGTTTTTATTGTGGGTGACTTCAATTTGAGCAACATTGATTGGAACTTAGCGGGAAAATCGGATAATAAGCTTAGCTTGCCTGGTACTAGTGAAATGTTAATTGATTTCACTCATGTGAACAGACTTGGTCAGTTTAATTTGGTGGCAAACGACGCTGGTCGCATTTTGGATTTAGTTTTGTCAACGCATTCCTTGTGTAGCGTGAGCGAAAGTGTTAGTCCAATAAGTAATGTCGATAAACAGCATCCACCTCTTGACATAGTTGTTTTCTTGAGTGGGGACGCCAGTCTGGCATACAACAGTGACAAGATTGGACTTAATTTTCGTACCGCGAATTATGAACCAATTCGTAATTTCATAAAACAAATAGATTGGGTTAAAACATTTGAGGGTAGCGACAGTGTGAATGAGATGTTGGATTTTTTTTACGAGACGCTTAATGACGCTATACATCAGTTTATTCCCTCACGGATCCCAAAGAAGCGTAAATATCCTCAGTGGTTTAACTATAAACTTATTAAAATGTTAAATTTAAAAAATAATATTAGAAGGCGATACAATAAATATAAAAACCCAATGGATTTGATTGAGTTAAAATTAATTAGTAAGCGTTGCGATGGATTGGCTACTTCTTGTTACAAGGTTTATATTGAAGGTCTTGAAAATGAACTGAAAAACAACCCTAAGTTATTTTGGACGCACGTAAAAAATAAACGAGGGGGCTCTAGTAACTACCCAATGACCATGAAAAATGGATCAATATCCACATCTGATGGTACAATAATATGTGAGATGTTCGCTTCCAACTTCTCGTCTGTATATAGCCCCGAGCAAGTGGTGGACAAGGAAATTGACACTAGAATATTACTGAAATCTGTTGAAAATAGTAGTTTATGCTTAACAAGTCCAACGATAAGCAGTGAAGTTTTGCTTAAAAAAATTAAAAGTCTAGATATTAACAAAGGAGCTGGCCCTGATGGCATACCACCGATATTTATAACGTCTTGTGCAGAGGAGTTAGTGTGCCCTCTTATGCTTATATACAGTAAATCCTTATCTTCTGGTGTATTCCCTCTAAAATGGAAAATGGCTAAGGTGGTTCCTATACATAAATCGGATAGCAACGATGACATTGCTAATTATAGGCCTATCTCAATCCTTTCAACGTTTGCTAAAGTGTTTGAATCTCTGCTCTGCCCGTATTTCCAAAACCATCTAAAATTATTCGTTAGCGATCATCAGCACGGTTTTGTTGGATCACGATCTACAAGTTCTAATCTGGTCCCTTTCACGGAACTTTTGATTGAAGCTGTTGACTCTGGTCACCAAGCTGATGTCATTTATACTGACTTCAGCAAGGCCTTTGATAAAGTTTCTCATAAAATCTTATCTTGTAAGTTGCGTGCATATGGTATCACTGGTGGCTTGCTTGAATGGGTGATTTCATACTTGAGAGATAGATCTTTTTTTGTTGTGGTAAACGGTTATCAATCTAACGTATATAACATCTCATCAGGAGTCCCACAGGGCTCGCATCTGGGTCCAATATTGTTCAACTATTTTGTTAACGACATTCCCAACTGTCTACGGCACTCTAAAATTTTTATGTATGCGGATGACTTGAAGTTTCTTAGAATTGTTGAATCTAACAGAGACGCTTCACTTTTACAGACTGACCTTAATACTTTAATTCAATGGTGTAAAATTAATGAAATGTACTTGAACTCGGAGAAATGTTACCATGTTAAATATACAAGAAAAAGTAATCCCATAAAGACAGAGTATTTCATAAATGAGGACAAAGTTAACGAAGTGGACACTATACGTGATCTTGGAGTTTTGTTTGATCAAAAGCTAACATTTGCACCACACCTGGATCACATTTCTAAAAAAGCATCAAGGATGATGGGTTTTGTTATAAGACAGTGTAAAGGTTTTCGTCAAATTAAAACTAAAATCTTGCTTTATCAGAGTTTAGTACGTAGCATATTAGAATATTGCAGTGTGGTGTGGCGACCACACTACGCTACAAATAGTTTGCGTCTAGAACGAGTTCAGAAACGCTTCGTTTGGCATCTGACTTTTTCTTCGGGGATAATTAAGAAAGTACGTTCTTACAGAGAAAGATTGAAATTCTTCAACATGCACACCTTGGAAGAACGAAGATGTTTGAACGACGCAATTTTTGCTACCAAAATCTTGAAGGGAAGAATCGACTCACCGCCGCTGCTCGCTCTCATCAACTTTCGAGCTCCGTTGAGGATTCCGCGCAAACCTATTACTCCATTTCGTCCTCCAATGAGAAGAACGGTGTTAGGATCTAACTCTCCATGTGCTAGGTTTTGTAGGGTTTTGAATAGTTGCAGTGATGTGGTTGATTTTCACTTTGATTCTCTCAACAAGCTAAAATTTGACTTTTTAAGATGTTTACCAGATTTAATGTAACAGTTTTTAGGACTTTTGTGTACGTTACCTTTCAAAGACATTATGCTTTTAATGTTTTGCATGTAAAGCACTTATACAATATGTAATTTTATTAGTAATAATAATATTATTATATTATTATTATTATTAATTACTTATCATGGTTTTCTTTTTGTTCATGTGGTGTTTACCTATAAGTAATTGTTGCACTGTGTAGAGTTTTAACGCATGTATTATTTTTGTTTGTAGATTAGTGTAAACAATTGTTGGTAGACCTAATAAATAAAATAAAAATAAAATAAAACGATATTGATGAATCGTATCATCACACTGGCGGAAAACGCAAGTCAGTTATCGTTACGTAAGCAAAGTTGTTTACCATCTTACGTAATGATAAGTAATTAGGAAACATCGTAATTATAGAGACATCTATGAAATCTGGCCAAGTGCGAGTCGGAATCGCGTGCAAAGGGTTCCGAACGAATTTTTTTTTGCATGTTATTTTAAAGCTATAGACTTCTTATTAGTTTTCCTGCAATCTGTAGGTAAAGAACTATTATCTACATTTTTTTTTCAAATTTTAGCGCAGTGTAGTAACTACTGATCCTAAAATCACGGTAAAGATATCTATCTTTACCGTGATTTTAGGATCAGTAGTTTCGGAGGTAAAGGAGGGAATGGTCATCTTTGGTCTCATTTCTTGAATAACCATTTATTTTAAAATTATGATATGTCACACGACACTGTTTGATTTTTTTTTTTTAATTTTCTAGTTTGAGCCCCAAAAGTGATATAAGAGCTGCGAGCTCAGTGAGTTAAGAGCTACTCCAAATTTATTTATTAACATTACACGTCCGTGTTTGGGTTACAGAAGTCCATTTGTGTGCCAAATTTCAACCGAATCGGTCCAATAGATCCAGAGAAAACTGGCTGTGACAGAAGGACAAACAGACATACAAAAAAACTGACAGACGGACACCCAAGTGATCCTATAAGTGTTTCTTAAAGATGTTTGGATCCTTAAAAATCACTATAATCTATAAATATTTTCCTGTACTGAGATGGCAATGAGTCACATGCAAATTTCCTGAAGTATTTATCTAGGTTTGTGTGACACGTGCTTCAAAGCCAAGGTAATTAACAAAGGGCAACTAAGAGTATAAAATTGTTCATTATGTTGCAAAAAAGTCAATTTCAGCGAGAAAAACTAAGGAGAGATTCTCAGCCGGAGTCTGTTTTTTACCATTGATAGGCACGCGTTTGACCACTATCTCACCTGATGGTAAGCGATGATGTGGTCGAAGATGGAGCACGCTTTTCTAGAAGTAATCTATTCACTCTTGACTTTTTATGGTTTGCTAAGTGTGAGTATTGTTTGTAAGAACCTGTGATTGTAAGATTTTAATGTTTCAATGATGCATCTATACTAATATTATAAAGCTGCAGCGATCTTGTTGATGTACACTCTGACTCGCTTAGTAAGTTTAGAAGCATTATTTTTAAAAACTTATAAAATCATTTTAGTGTTAAGGCTTGCATGCTTATTTAGTTCATGTTGTTAAAATTTAGCTATTAGTCGTAATTATAATCCGGTGAGTACCTCATAACTCACCTAGTTTTAAGTCATCAAATCAACAATAGTGTAATGCATGTTGTGCTTACCTGTAAGGGATTGGTACACTAGTCCATAAGTTTATTGATGTATCTTTATAACCTTGTATACGTGTATTCAATTGTTGGTAAGCCAAATAAATAAAATAAAATAAAGACTCCCTGGTTGTAGCCATCACGAAACACAGACTCCGGCAGGGAATTCCACTCTTTAGCTGTACGCACTAGGAATGTGTTCCCAAACACTAAGTAGTTTCTAGATAGAAATTACTTAGGATCTTTAAATAAAAAGTGTCTAGGCACACGTACTCCATCATTGCTATAAATGAGGTGAAATTGTAGTAAAACGCAAGCTAGACCAATATAAAATCTATACAAATATATAAAGCTGAAGAGTTTGTTTGTTTGCTTGAACGCGCTAATCTCAGGAACTACTGGTCCAATTTGAAATATTTTTTCAGTGTTAGATAGCCCAGTTATCGAGGACGGCTATAGGCTATATATCATCACGCTAAGGCCAATAGGAGCGGAGCAGACGAAGTTGCGCGGGTCTACTAGTTAAAAAATAAAACTAGCCCGTCGGATAGATTTCCAAAAAGTATTGCGCACGTATTTTTTCTTTTTTCAAGACAGTGCGTTGAAAACACGTGTTCCGTCACAATACTTTTTATCGGAAAGTGACGTCACAAGCCTCCATTCCTGATCTTTCATGCGTTTCAACTTCGTATTTTTTATTGAATTGATAAAGTAATAAAGCGGCCAAGTGCGAGTCGGATTCGCCCATGAAGGGTTCCGTAGCAGCAAGTAACATAATATAAAAGTTCTTGTAGTTCGTTGCAACTTTATAATTATTATTAACTTGGCACCTATTACACATTTATTATTAGAAAATAATCGTTCACGGTTTATGCATAAGGTTTATGTTTATGAAATTAAATGTTTTTTTTTTATATTTGATTTGATTGAATGAAAGGTAAATTGCGGTTTACGATTTATGACGTATTAAAAAAAACTACTTTCTAGATCTCGTTCAAACCAATTTTCGGTGGAAGTTTGCATGGTAATGTACCTACATTATATATTTTTTTTAGTTTTATCATTCTCTTATTTTAGAAGTTACAGGGGGGGGGACACATTTTACTACTTTGGAAATGTCTCTCGCGCAAACAGTTTAGAAAAAAAATGGTATTAAAAATGTCAATATCATTTTTGAAGACCTATCCATAAATACACGTGGGTTTGATGAAAAAAAAAATGAATTTCAGTTTTAAGTATGGGGAACCCCCAAAATTTTTTTTTCTATTTTTGTGTCAAAATCTTAATGCGGTTCACAGAATACATCTACTTACCAAGTTTCAACAGTATAGTTCTTATAGTTTCGGAAATAAGTGGCTGTGACATAGACGAATCCATAAGGGTTCCGTTTATTGCCTTTGGCTACGGAACCCTAAAAACTACGTGTCCTATATTTTTTGGAAATCTATCTGACGGACAAATTAGGATTTTTTTTAAGCATAATACCCTATACGCAAAGGATGTTTATAACTGGGGTAGGCCCAGATGCTAAGTACCACGGACCAAAGAATAGCCTGCACTTATAACTTTATCAAGTAGTTAAATATTTACCTATGTATACCTGTCTTCCTCAAACGTTTTCCTTTGAATTTACATAAATACTGGTTGTTACCCTCTGCTTTCATTTCCGTACCTCATACAGATATATTCACGACCCGCTGACCAGTGCCCACTCCACTGGGTGGTATTTTTCGGGTTAATATAATAGCCTATGACACTCACAAATAACGTAGAAGAACGTAAAAGAATTTTCAAAATCGGTTTAGTAGATCCAGAGATTACTCCTTACAACCTCACGAACTCACAACATCACAAACTCATAATCTTTACCTCTTTATAATATTAGTATTGATGTGTGTTTAGTAACTGTAACATAAAAACTGAATGTTTAATCTTCTAATATATAAAAATCTCGTGTCACGGTGTTTGTTACCGAACTCCTCCGAAACGGCTTGACTGATTTTAATGAATTTTTTTGTGTGTATTTGGTAGGTCTGAGAATAGGTCGTAGGCTATTTTATATGGCAAAATAACGTTTGCCCGGTCAGCTAGTAAAGTAATGAGTTAAGGTCCTTTTGTCTAGCATCATGGAGTAAACCGTGAGGCAAATGATTGGAATATTATAAAAATCATTTGGACTAATGGAGGCAAACCAACGATATCAATGATCAACAATGCTGAACCTTCAAATAGTTTGAAACTACTAATCTTTACTAGATAAATAATAACAAAGCTAGATAATAAGTCATGTGAAAGTATGACACTCTGTCCGATTTAGGGCAGGACAGAAGCCGATACCCAAGTAATCATAAGTGTCTCAACTACATTGTTGATATGACTGATAAAGATAATCATCTCTACTTCAGATAAAACGACAAAACCTCGAGTGCAAAACCCAGTACCCAGTCCCTTCAAGACGGCAGTGAACATAAAACGTTCAAAATGACTGTCCAAATTCAAGATGAACGAAAAAGTAGAGTGTTTAAAAGAAAAACAAAAAAGTGTCTCCGAAAAACATGCAGCATGGATATAGTGAAGAAAAGACTGCCTATCATTGAATGGCTCCCGAAGTATAAAGCTGAATACGTAATTCAAGACATTATAGCCGGTATCACTGTGGGACTTACTGCGATTCCACAAGGAATTGCATATGCCGTCATTGCTGGACTGCCACCAGAATATGGATTGTACGCATCCATGACCTCAGGAATCATATACGTGATCTTTGGAAGCTGCTACAATATCACCGTTGGACCTACTGCTATTCTCGCCGCCATGGTAGCTAAGTACGTCGCCGATTACTCAGCTGATTTCGCTATCCTTACTGCCTTTCTATCAGGAGTGTTCATATTCCTCATGGGTATCCTTAATCTTGGCTTTCTAGTCGAATTCATATCAATGCCAGTGATAAGCGGATTTACAACTGCCGCTGCTCTACAAATTGCAGCTGCACAGCTGAAATCATTCTTTGGATTGAAAGGTACTTCAGGAAACTACTTTTTGGAGTCATTTCAGAACTTTTTCAACAATATAACCACGGCAAGACTTTGGGAAGCAGTTCTCAGTTCAGGGACTATAGTCATGTTGATGCTGTTGAAGAAAATGGGACAAGGTTGCAAACGAACAGACGGATTTGTGAAACAGATGAGATGGTTCATATCTTTATCAAGAAATGCCGTTGTCGTGGTTTTTGGAATGATCATTGCTTACGGCTTTAAAGCAACCAATGGCACGGAGCCATTGTTGATTATTGGTGACATCGGCAACGGACTACCAAAGTTTGGCCCGCCACCATTTAGCACCGTAGTTGGCAATCAATCGTACAATTTCGTAGAAATGGTCGAAGTACTTGGAGTGCAATCAGTTGTGATACCTTTTGTAGCGATTTTAGAAACCGTGGCTATTGCTAAAGCTTTTGCAGACGGTGGAAGAGTTGACGCCACTCAAGAAATGATCGCTGTTGGGCTGTGTAACATTGTTGGCTCTTTTGGACAAAGCATGCCCATCACTGGCTCTTTCACAAGAACGGCACTGAACCATGTATCTGGAGTAAAGACACCTGCTGGCGGAATCACTAAGGTTTTACTTCTTATTGTTGCTCTTACCTTCTTGACATCAACATTTTATTACATTCCCAAGGCATCCTTAGCTGGGCTTATTATGACGGCTATGTTTTCGATGATCGATTACAGTATTCTTGCGAGTTTATGGAGAAATAGTATAAAGGAGTTATTATTGTGTTTGGTAACTATGATTGTTTGCTTGCTGGCTGGACTAGAATACGGAATCATAACTGGCATTGTAATTGAAGCGTTACTGTTACTGTATAACGTAGCAAGACCTACTGTTGAAGTTAAAAAACTAAAATGCGAGAAAGGAGATCTCATGGTTGTCACTTTGTGTGAGAATGTATCGTACTGTGCTGCTGAGCATGTAAGACAACGAGTAATGAAAGCAACTCATGGTGATACTGTAATACCAGTAGTCATAGATGGTGCTAATTTAAAGAAACTGGACTTTACAGCCGCATTTAACTTAATGGCTATAATAAAAGATTTAGATAAGACCCATCAAATCGTACTCTTGAATTTTAATATCGATTTGAAAAGATTATGTTTGGATATTGATCCGAGGTTTGAAACTAAGTTTGTGTATGCAGCTAGTCCTTTAGAATTGACTGATATTTTTCCTAAAGATGTTTGAGGAGAGAGGAGTGCCCTTAATTTCATAAAACGGGCAAGGTTTTCAAACATAGCCATGTAACACGACTATTGAAGATTGATTTAGAACTGGGAAAAGTTTGTGAGTATTTGAGCGTTTTTGGGACTGTTCGTAAATTTCTTTCTTATAATCGTTAAATCCAATAATAATCTTCACGATAATTTGAATGAAAGGAATATATATGTTTCGTCGCCTTAAGGTCTATGATAAAGTATTGGTGTATTGTTACAAAATATGTTTTTCTCGATAAAACTTTTGACGTGACAATGTGTGTAATTTTATCTTCAAGTGTTATATGTTTTGAACTGTGATTATGTCCAGAGATTACCCCCTACAACCGGTCACGAACTCACAACATCACAAACTTTACCTGTTTATAATATTAGTATAGATGTGTGTTTAGTAACTCTATACTTACTAAAACTTTATTTGTTTGGTTGAACGCGGTAATCTCAGGAAAGAATGGTTCGATTTGAAACAATCTTGGTGTAGGATAGCCCATTTATCTAGGAAGGCACCACGCTACACAAACATCACGCTACGAACAATAGGAGCGGAGCATTTATGAAAAACGTGACGCAGACGAAGTTGCGCGGGTCAGCTAGTTCTGGATAAAACTAAAATGGCTGGTTAATACAAGGTTTCCCTATGTTTTTCAATCGAAATTTTCAAATAATTTGGCAATATTCAGCATACGTTGCAGACTTTATAAAAATAAGTGTGCTATCATAAAGTGACTCCCTAAATCCGAATGTTTTTAACCCATAAAATCTTGCGGTGACTTTATTAGAACAATTTTTATGGTGTCACCTACCGTTATGTTATCCGGACAAATCGAATCGCATGCCAGGTTTTACGGCCACCCATTAAATTTGATACCTTGCACTTTCGGCAGCATTTTACTGTTAATCATAAATGAGGGAATTTAATTAAGAGGGCTCTCAAGTTTCGGTTTATGTAAGGTGATGCAATGCGAATGTTAAGGGAGGAGAAAATTATGTAAAATGTATGTGTATCATGAAAATGTGTCTTATGATAACTATAAAATAGCTATGATGATACTTATGATGGTGAAAACGACAGTCGAAAAATAAAATAAAAATATTACTGCAACATAGAAACTGAATCTATACTTCTATACTAATATATAAAGCTGAAGAGTTTGTTTGTTTGCTTGAACGCGCTAATCTCCGGAACTACTGGTCCGATTTGAAAAATTCTTTCAGTCTTAGGTAGCCCATTTATCGAGGAAGGCTATAGGCTATATATTTTTACGCTAAAACTAATAGGAGCGGAGCAGTAATGAAAATTGTGACTACATATGTACGATGGTGTGAAAACGTAGACGAAGTTGCGCGAGACAGCTAGTATTTAATAAAATAATAACTTAAGGCAAGGTAAGAGTCTTTTTTCGAGCATAATGGGGTAAATTATGAGGCAAATGATGATTTGCCTCATGATTTACCGATAGACTATTGTAAAAAGCCTTTTGGACTTATTGAGTATAGTTTTTGAGTTATACTAACGATGATCAATAATGCTGAACCTATAAATACATAGTTTTAAAATTGTAATCATTACTAGATGAACAATAAAAAAGCTAGATAATAAGTCATGTGAAAGTATGACACTCTGTCCGATTTAGGGAAGGACGATAGAGAAGCTGATACCCAAGTAATCATAAGTGTCTCAACTATTGTTGATATGACCGATAATGATAATCATCTCTACTTTAGATAAAACGACTAAATCTCCAGCGCAAAACCCAGTACTTACAGTACTCAGTCACTACAAGACGGCAGTGAACACAACACGTTCAAAATGACTGTCCAAATTCAAGATGAACCAAAAAGTAGAGTGTTTAAAAGAAAAACAAAAAAGTGTCTCCAAAAAACATGCAGCATGGATATAGTGAAGAAAAGACTGCCTATCATTGAATGGCTCCCGAAGTATAAAGCTGAATACGTCATTCAAGACATTATAGCTGGTATCACTGTGGGACTTACTGCTATACCTCAAGGTATTGCATACGCTGTCATTGCTGGACTGCCACCAGAATATGGACTGTATGCATCCCTGACCTCAGGAATCATATACGTGATCTTTGGAAGCTGCTACAATGTCACCGTTGGACCTACTGCTATTATCTCCGCCATGGTATCTAAGTACGTCGCCGATTACTCCGCTGATTTCGCTATCCTTACTGCCTTCCTATCAGGATTGTTCATATTCCTCATGGGTATCCTCAATCTTGGCTTTCTAGTCGAATTCATATCAATGCCAGTGATAAGCGGATTTACAACTGCCGCTGCTCTACAAATTGCAGCTGCACAGCTGAAATCATTCTTTGGATTGAAAGGTACTTCAGGAAACTACTTTTTGGAGTCATTTCAGAACTTTTTCAACAATATAACCACGGCAAGACTTTGGGAAGCAGTTCTCAGTTCAGGGACTATAGTCATGTTGATGCTGTTGAAGAAAATGGGACAAGGTTGCAAACGAACAGACAGATTTGTAAAACAGATGAGATGGTTCATATCTTTATCAAGAAATGCCGTTGTTGTGGTTTTTGGAATGATCATTGCTTACGGCTTTAAAGCAACCAATGGCACGGAGCCATTGTTGATTATTGGTGACATCGGCAGCGGACTACCAAAGTTTGGCCCGCCACCATTTAGCACCGTAGTTGGCAATCAATCGTACAATTTTGCAGAAATGGCCGACGTACTTGGAGTGCAATCAGTAGTGATACCTTTTGTGGCGATTTTAGAAACTGTGGCTATTGCTAAAGCTTTCGCAGATGGTGGAAGAGTTGACGCCACTCAAGAAATGATCGCTGTCGGGCTGTGTAACATTATTGGCTCTTTTGGACAAAGCATGCCCATCACTGGCTCTTTCACAAGAACAGCACTGAACCATGTTTCTGGTGTCAAGACACCTGCTGGCGGAATCACTAAGGTTTTACTTCTTTTCGTTGCACTAACCTTTTTGACATCAACATTTTATTACATTCCCAAGGCGTCTTTAGCTGGACTTATTATAACGGCTATGTTCTCGATGATTGATTACAGTATTTTTGCGAGTTTATGGAGAAATAGTATAAAGGAGTTATTATTGTGTTTGGTAACTATGATTGTTTGCTTGCTGGCTGGACTAGAATACGGAATCATAACTGGCATTGTGATTGAAGCGTTACTGTTACTGTATAACGTAGCAAGACCTACTGTTGAAGTTAAAAAACTAAAATGCGAGAAAGGAGATCTCATGGTTGTCACTTTGTGTGAGAATGTATCGTACTGTGCTGCTGAGCATGTAAGACAACGAGTAATGAGAGCAACGCATGGTGATACTGTAATACCAGTAGTCATAGATGGTGCTAATTTAAAGAAATTGGATTTTACAGCCGCATTTAACTTAATGACTATAATAAAAGATTTAGATAAGACCCATCAAATCGTACTCTTGAATTTTAATATCGATTTGAAAAGATTATGTTTGGATATTGATCCGAGGTTTGAAACTAAGTTTGTGTATGCAGCTAGTCCTTTAGAATTGCCTGATATCTTTCCTAAAGATGTTTGAGGAGAGAGGAGTGCCCTTAATTTCATAAAACGGGCAAGGTTTTCAACAATAGCCATGTAACACGACTATTGAAGATTGATTTAGAACTGGGAAAAGTTTGTGAGTATTTGAGTTTTTTTGGGACTATTAGTAAATTTCTTTCTTATAATCGTTAGATCGAGTAATCTTCAAGATAATTTCAATGAAAGAAATATATATGTTTCGCCGCCTTAAGGTCATTATTAAAACATGAGATGAGATATGATAAAGTATTGACGTATTGTTACGAAATATGTTTTTCTCGATAAAACTTTTGACGTGACGATGTGTGTAATTTTATCTTCAAGTGTTATATGTTTTGAACTGTGATTATGTTGAAAATGTCGGGATTACCAAATAAAAGTGTGACTGTTTGATGTATATTTAATATTAAGTATGTTTTTGCATAAAGTTTTGTGCGTTTTATATAAATAGGTTTTTATATGGATGTTGTTTTAATTTTTGCCAATTGTTATTATTTCCTACTATTCATGTGCGGCGGGAATATAACAACCTCGTTGGTAGTTATATTTTTGAGCCGTTTAAGGTTTTAACTCTCTGGTCGTGGGGCCAAGTGCTTATAACTTGTTTAAAGATCTGTCAAGCCGCTTAGTTGACTCTTCACGTGACCCAAAGGTTACTTGTAAATGTAACATCAACTGCCGTGCATCAGTCTTGAAATAATTCGAAAGTAGCTCGACCGATGTCATTATTTTCTTGCTCTTATCGCCTCAATAGTGGGATAGTATAAAAAAGTGTTGAAGTTAAATCAATTTTAGGTGAAATCTCTCTTATTTTAACCGATTTTTTCAAAAAGAAGGGGTTTATATATGTTCAGCTGTATGTATTTATTTTATGTAGGTATGTTCACCGATTTCTCCGCCAATTGTGGATCGATCTTCAAAATTATTTTTTAATCGAAAGCCTATACTCCTGAGGTGGTCCCATCGTCACCAAGTCAGAATCTGATGATGGGATCCCATGAAAATCGTATACTTTCTAACGCGATTCAGATATTTGTGCCTGGTAATCATCATCTCATGTTGCTGAGCTGATTCCGGAAGGTATAAGTCAGGATCTGATGATGGTATCTCAGGAAAAATGTTTGTTCAGCTATATTTTCGCCAAATGTCAACCGATTTCGATTATTCTTTTTTTATTTGGAAGAGTATTTTCCCGGACTGGTTTAATTTCAATTTGGTGAAGATCTGATGAAGAATTTCGGAACGGAACTCTTCAATAAATGATAGCAAGTCTCCCGAGATTGCTGAAATTGCATGTCAGTTTATTGTTTACACCAGGTCATAACATAACATCACGCCATTACGCTGTAAAGGGGTAAGCAGACGCATACAAGTCGCACCACTTCAATGTAAAAACTATTTTTTTTTTTTTTTACAAAAAAATACAACCACCAAAAAGACCGACTTTCGAAATTAAAGTTATTTTATAATTTGTAGTGTTTCTTTATTTGGAGTCAGTTGTATCTTTTTAGTAGTTTCTTTATCTAGACGCACACTTGATAACATCATAAAACCTTTGACAACTCCTAGGTAGGTAATGTAGTTCTAAAAATAGTCCCACTCTAGTTGTAACAGTATCTTGAAGGGATTGATATTTCGATAAGTAACTAATTTCAGAATGTAATGCACCATAAGCATATCTGCCATATCAATGCCAGACAGTTTGACAGCCAGCATCAAATGGATCAAGGGAACTTAGATGTCTTACCTTTTTATCTATATGTGATCTATACTAATATATTAAGCTGAAGAGTTTGTTTGTTTGTTTGCTTGAACGCGCTAATCTCAGGAACTACTGGTCCGATTTGAAAAATTCTTTCAGTGTTAGATAGCCCATTTATCGAGGAAGGCTATAGGCTATATATCATTACGCTAAGACTAATAGGAGCGGAGCAGTAATGAAAATTGTGACGTACACGAAGTTGCGCGAGTCAGTTAGTGATATTATAAAGCTAAAGAATTTGTTTGGTTGAACGCGCTAGTCTCAGGAACCACTGCTTCGAATTAAAAAAATCTTTTATTGTTGGATAGTCCAATTATCGAGGAAGGCTATTGGCTATATAAAAGCGCACTACAACTAATAAGCACGGAGCATTAATGAAAAATGTAACGCAGGCGAAGTTGCGTGGGTCATCTAACTTACTCGTGTAATGTAAAGTCAAATTCAAAACGTATTACTTACGTATTTGTACTTTATCCGTAATTCGTGGTTATCCGATAAATATATTTACGTTTAATCTAAGGAGTGTATCTCACTGCCGGTAATCTGTCTACACTAATATTATAAAGAAGAAAGATTTGTTTGTTTGAATTGAATAGGCTCCGAAACTTCTAGACCGATTTGAAAAATTCTTTTAACATTAGATAGCTATATTATCAGGGAGTAACATAGGCTATATATTATCCCCGTACTCTCACGGGAACGGGAACAACGCGGGTGAAACCGCGTGACGTCCACTAGTGGTTAATAAGCACAATGAGCCTATCTAGGATTTAGTTTTTTTGATCTTTGCCGAATCTCTCTTTTCGTATATTTCTTTTCTGTTTTTTTTTTTTTATTATTTAATCTGTTTCCTGATCGCTAAAACCTTGGGGTCTTTAAGTCTCCTCGTCGAGGCGATCGGCGGCGGCGACCTCTCGCGACCGGCTCTGGTTTAATCTATGATCTGGAGCAAGGAGGCATGGGAAGCGGTCACCCCCTTCTGCGAAGTAGTAATGCTAGCGTGGATGGTGAACGTGAGAGAGAGGGAAACCTCACGCCCCAGCCGCCGCAACAGAAGAAGATGCCCCGGGCGTCGGGAGTCGCAGGGCGATTCTCGACCACCGTAGGCGCGGGCCTGCGGACGGCGAGCATTGGGTGGCTCGCTGGCCGATCAGAACCAGGCCCGGGTCGACGACGCGATGTAATTCACGCGCGCCTCAATGAGAAATCACCATAGAAGACGGGGTCCGCTAGGGCCATTGCCTGCCTGGGTTGCGGAATTTGTTCGAAAGAGTCACCGCGGCCCTGGAACGCAAAGGGCATTAGGAGGAACACGATGGGTTTTAGTCAGTAAAAGTCTCACACTCCCTTCTGCTTCGCCCAGAGCGGGAGGAGTCATTTGATGATTTCCCATTGATAAAAAAATGGGGTTTTTAAGTCAAGAGTCAATAGGACAATTCTAGGCCAGCGTGTTCCATCGTCGACTACATTATCGCTTACTATCAGGTGAGATTGTGTTCAAACGCAAACCTATCAATGATACAAATTAATTTGAATCGACTGCGTGCCTTAATTATATTAAGTTACATACCATCACGCTTGTTTTCTCAGAAGGACTCGGCAGAGATGCATCTTTAGTATATCCACATTTCACGACTTATTTTTAGGATCATAGAGCGAGCCTAGTGCTATCAATCCAGACTATTTCATTAAAGGAGATTGCTCTGCCCCCATACATTGTTCGCCCTGGAGCCAGGAGCCTCGGAAAATTATGTATTGTGTTGTTGATCATTAGTAAACTCCTATAAGATCTTATTTTCATAGCGGACTAGCTGCAGAAAAGATATATGTCCAAAAAAGTATCAGATTTTGAGGTTATAATCTAACCATGACAACGAATATTAGATATAGTTTTTCATAGGTCCGAGTGATCTTTAAGAAACTGATTAACAAAATCATAATACATTTAGCTATTTTCAGTACCTACCTAAATAACTAGGTACCTTTGCAGTTTTTTTTTTCTAAAGCCTAGGTGTAAGTAAATAGGTAAGTGCAACGTTTAAATGCATAGAATCTAATTAACATAGGTAGATAGTGGATACCTGTATTCTTAGCATTGGTTTTGGAGTGAGATTAAATGTTTGTGTATATTAATGTATACTAGCTGACCCGCGCAACTTCGTCTGCGTCATAAAATGTAATTATTTACGACATCACATTAAAAACCTCAAAAATAACAGTATTTCTTCACTATTTAATGGATGTTATTATACATATAAACCTACGTCTTCAATCACTCTATCTATTAAAAAAAATCGCATCAAAATCCGTTGCGTAGTTTTTAAGATTTAAGCATACATAGGGATATAGGGACAGAGAAAGCGACTTTGTTTTATACTATGTAGTGATATAAAACATTGCGCGCTGTTCAAACGCGTGGCTATGAAACCAGCCTTACCAATTAGGTAGCCGGTAAGTTGTGTTAAACCTACAGTCCTACTTTAACTTACTGATTGATTATGTTTGAACAAGAAATAAAACAAAGATTTTAATTTCATGTTTATTGTTCATCTAAATTGGCAATTAAAATATTGTCTAAAAACTGTGCAGGGCTCGACATTATTTTGATGGATGTCTCGCATAGCTTTAATACAAAATAATGGTCATAATTACAGCAATATTGTACGATTGCTTGTCGACCAATTTGAGCTGAATCAATTGCTATGTAAACAAAATATGTTTTATTGCTGATATGGCGGCTGTGAATTTTGCCCCGTAATATCCATATGGTTTCGGAATTATTTAATTGTAGTTGATTCAAATCTGATGGCTGAAACTGCAACAAAAAAAAAATTGTTGGTTACACATTGCATTTATAGTACAATAAATAAAACAATTTACACTAAAAATGTTGCATGACTATAACTGACCAGAAAAGATCAATAAGCTAAACAATAACACATCAGGCAAGTTTAAGCATACTATGGTCGGCACCAGATAAACATGTAATAAAGTACATAGATGTTTCTCTAATATCCCTTCGTGGATACTCAAACAAAAAATTATGAACCGTTTTTCATTACTAGAAAACTTAAAGGATCACAATAGAAGTTGATTCAGGACAGCTTTATGTCATTATTTCTGTTTTTGTTATTTGGAAAGTCAATAAATGTATGAGGGTCAATGACTGTTATTGCATGGGTATCTGATGTTTACCATAGCCTAATTTCTTGCAATAGTTAACCAATCAAAAACGTCTCTCACCTTTCAGGGTTGAACTCAATTTCGCATAATATCTAAAATGTGGCTGATACTTTCTGCTTGTACGGAGTGACATTGGATTCGTGCCAGAGAACAACCATATACCACACGTTGATCATGTTGATGACCAACCATTGGTACTTCTTGCAAATCTTGTGATGTTGTGGTAACTCTTAACAAATAATGAATGACAAACATCACATATGTAATCATTTGCAGTCACCTGTAATATAAAAAACATGTTATAAGTATAAAATAAACATGTTTTATTTTATATTTTCTCTTCTATACAGAGCCATTATAAATATAAATAGTTACAAATGGAGGTTAAAGCTTACTTTTTGTGGTGCAACTAATTGCTGTATTTGCACAAAAATGGCATCATTATGGAGGATATGCGGTCTTCAGATGAATGAATCAGATGATGTGAGCGTGCATGCCCGAGGTGCGAACATTCTATTGCAGAGTGCACAGTTTCTACCAGCATTACTTGTTACAGAAGTGTTAGTCATCTCTTGAGCTCTTGTCCAACAAGTGGAGCTTGAACCTAAAAAAAACATACTTAGTTCAATTGTATTTTTATAGAGTATTTATTTATAATGAATATACCAAAATACTTTATAAATTGTTTCTTTTTTTTTGGAAACGAAAATTGCAAACATATTGTGTTAGTAAAGAAACTTATTAGTGAAAAAAAAGTCTGAGAGATCGCAAACAGAAAGGTCCAACAAAAAATAATATAGGTGCAAACAAAGTAAAAATGTAATTACCAAAAGAGGTGCAGTCCATTGTTGTACTCAATGACGAATCTGATCATCTTCCAACAACA
The DNA here is from genome assembly GCA_947578705.1 of Lacanobia wlatinum. Lineage (NCBI taxonomy): Eukaryota > Metazoa > Arthropoda > Insecta > Lepidoptera > Noctuidae > Lacanobia > Lacanobia wlatinum. The sequence goes on from OX388034.1 coordinate 23,905,482, forward strand.
TGGAACCACCAGCAGAGCCGCAATTTACACAAAATACACTTTCTATAGCGTATGTGTTAGTCTGGTCGTTTTTGAAAGCAATCAGAGTCCATTATAATAGCCTAGTCGTAATATTAGTAGTCCCGAAAGTCACCAAAACACACCAGCACAATTACAAAGAGCAAGCGACGCTAATGTAAACAGTGAAAGCACAGGTGACAGACAGACAAGTGACAATTTAGTGACGTCAAAAATAGGAGTGTGTGTAAAAATACGATACAACTTATCGATATTCCCTAAGATATTGTTACAAGGATGACAATGTCCTACTTAACTTATAAAAACACTCTTCGATACTTTTTATAATATGAATACTTAATAACATTTGTATTACATAACAAAAACATTTGTAGTACCTACCTACTTAATGTATTCAGTAACGATAAGTATTTTTACCCGATTGCGGCGATCGTTAAGTTAGAAGTAAACCACACACTTTCTTAAACGATCATAAGAAAACCCTGAATAATGACCATGGTGAAATACGAAGGTTTTGATTACTTCAGCATTATTCTTACTATCTATTTAAAATCGAGTATGACCTCATGCACAAAGTACCTATACTCAGAAGGTTTTTTTGAATTAAGTATACATTTAGGGAATAATATATGGAATGGTAATTGAATGCTTTTATTGTATCTTCTGTTTGCTCTTTATTCGAAATAAATTCAAAATATGATTTATATTCAAAATAATTACACTACAGTTCTTTAAAAATTCAATCGATTGATTACAATCGATTGGGCATCCCTAATCTTTTTTGATATGTCATGACGTTTGGTGAAGATGGCGGCGATTCATGTTATTATTTGTGAAAATACTTTTTGGTGTTCATTTTGGCATGCAGCTAGTCCGTGTTACAAAAGTACTTGCAACTAATATAATAAAATAGAACATGAATTATCGTGTATGTCCGATACTTTTGTTGCACAGGGCGAATTTGGACATTGTCTTTTCTGGAATAAAGTCAACAGAAAACTGTCACCCTTAAATCCTTAATTACAATAAAGTCTCTGCTAAAGTAAATATGTAGTTAAAACCACACATAATTGGATTTTCTCATACATTAACATGCACAAAGGCCAAACTCTCTCAAAATTCAATATAATAAATATTCGCTCACTCGGTCGTTTTAAATTTATTATTTTGGACGAGAACCAACGTAAAGACTATAGAGAGGATACGAGATCACTTTTATTCATTGGAGAAGTACAGTCGGACCCAAAGTTAAAAAAGGATTTAAAAAAATATTTATTTATTTATTTTTATGCACAATTGTGGTACATGGGCGGACTTAATGCAACAAGGCATTCTCTACCAGTCAACCTTTGGGTTAAAAAGATTACGCTGTGGTAGGTTACATCTAATAAATAAAATTTAAAGTAGAATTTTGTTTCGGGAAGAATATACAAATCATATATATAATGCTAATAAAATTATTTCTATTATAATAATAGAATTCGGATTTACGCTTAAAGGAAAATTTTGACTCAGCCTTCTTGATGTCAGCGGCGCCACGGCGTCCTTACCTTCCGTTTGACGCAGGTACTCACCGGACACGGTTGTTTCGGGAGGTACCTGTTTCGAATACGGCGGGAGGATACGCCCGGATGTCAACACTGCGAGGATCGCCCGGAGGACACGGTGGAGCATACGGTGGAGGTCTGCCCTGCTTGGGCGGAGCACCGCCGTGTCCTTGTCGAGGCGATCGGCGGTGGCGACCTGTCGCGGTCGGCCCTGTTTCAAGCCATGGTCCGGAGCGAGGAGACTTGGGAAGCGGTCACCTCCTTCTGCGAAGCAGTAATGCTTGCGAAGGAGGAAGCCGAACGCGTGAGGGAGAGGGAAGCCTCACGCCCCAGCCGCCGCAACAGAAGAAGACTCCCCGGGCGTCGGGAGTCGCAGGGCGATTCTCGGCCACCGTAGGCGCGGGCCTGCGGACGGCGAGCATTGGGTGACTCGCCGTCTGGTCATAACCAGTCCCGGGTCGACGGCGCGCTGTGTTCCACGCGCGCCTCAAAGAGCTGTCAGCATTAAAGACGGGGCCCGCTAGGGCCCAATGCCTGCCGGGGTTGCGGGATTTATTCGAAAGAGTCACCGCGGCCCTGGAACGCAAAGGGCATTAGGAGGAACACGGATGGGTTTTAGTCAGTAAGAGTCTGACACTCCCTTCTACTTCACCCAGAGCGGAAGGAGTCATTTGATGATTTCCCATCCTTAAAAAAAAAAAAAAAAAAAAAAGCCTTCTTGATGTCAAGGGGAAGCATATTCCAGAGTTTGATGGTTGAAATAGCAAAGGAATTAGATATAAACCCGGTGCGGTGAGAAGGAATGTGTGTGTGTGTGTATGAAATATTATGATAAAAGAAATTCAATCTAGCCAAAAAGTACCGTGTTACCCAGTTAATGGGTTGTGGAGTTCTGGTAGGCAGCCGCTCCAAGTAAAACACTGGTATTCAGCTGAATCCGGTTTGACTGGAAGCCGACCCCAATATAGTAGGGAAAAGGTTAGGCAGATGATGAATATGTATTTGTTCCTATGTTTACTCAAGGTTCGTCACACTTAATTGGGAATTTTAGATATAAAAGTAGGGGCGCGAATTGGGAATTCTTTAGCTCACTTTTTGCTTGTCATGCCAAAGACTTCACTCGCGACGGACTGTCAGCTGAGGAAAGTGCTGAGATAATGTCAGACACCTTCACTTACTGTGCTGACATTGCTATTGGTCGCGCATCTATGACCAATATTCGTAGATGTGATTGGTGGAATGACTACCTTGTTGAACAACGTAAAAGCTATCGCAGAGCGCGCAGACAACTTAATAAGCTTAAAAAACGTAAGGGTATCGAGGACCCCCTTAATCTTGCTTTAAGTACTTTTAGAGTTGCCAAGTCGCGCTACAGAGCATCGGTTGAAAAATCTAAGGGTTATTTACTCCGGAAAATTGTTGATAAACTTGATAAGGAGGGTCCGTGGTCTCCTTTGTACCACGAGTTCAAGGCTAATAGATCTGTCGACCTTGCGTACGTTCAGAACATTAAAGTAAATATTAAACATACCACCGGCATTGAAGAAACAACTGATGTTTTGCTTGATTCTCTAATACCAGACGATTCATCAGTAAATGATAATGAATACCACCAACAGATTAGAGCGTGGGCCGCGGTGCCACCTGAATCACCGGAGTCAGACCTTCCATCCACTGACGAATTCATAAAGGTTGTCAAGAAACTACCTTTCAAAAAATCATCCGGTGAAGATAAAATATCTAATAGAATGATTATAGGAGCGTGTAAAACAGCGGGCGACGCGATCTTATCCGTATATAACCGATGCATTGCAGAAGGTATTTTTCCTCGAATATGGCGACAAGGCTTTATACGCATTATTCCGAAGAGTGGCGATAAGCCCCCGGATGAGCCTAAGTCCTACCGGCCCATAACACTACTTCCATCTTTGGGGAAACTCTTAGAGCGACTAATCGTTCCGCGCTTGCTACCGAATGGACCTAAATTTCATATTAATCAATTTGGTTTCACTATTGGTAAATCCACAGTCGACGCGGCTCTCTCTGTCCGTAAAATTGTTAACTTATCGGAACATAAATACGTGGTTGGAATCTTTCTCGACATATCTGGCGCTTTTGATAACGCATGGTGGCCGATGCTACTACTTAAAATGAAAACCCGTGGTTGCTACAAAAATATCTATAATCTGATTCTTTCGTATTTTCTAAACGGCTACGCGAAACTCAAACTTGGACATCATTCCATTTCTAAGTCTCTAACCATGGGATGTCCTCAGGGCTCAGTTATCGGTCCATATGTATGGAATTTTGGCTACGATGATTTCCTCGCGCTTCCGCTCCCATGCGGCTGTTCATTAACCGGTTACGCGGACGATGGCTTACTGCTCATTGAGGCAAGCACTCGGGCTGGACTCGAGAACTTGGCTGACACATGTCTACGTTTAATATCACAGTGGGGCGATCGAAACCGTCTGACCTTTGCACCGCATAAAACCTATCAACTTATTTTAAAAGGAAACCTAAAATCCTAGCCTAGTATTAAATTTAATAACGTACCCGTTAAAAGAAAAGAATCCGTGTGCTACCTCGGTATGCTACTAGAAAGGAACTTTTCATTTATTGATCATATAAAAACAGTAGGTGAAAAAGCAAAAAAGAACTTCTACGCCTTGACGAGAATATCCAAAGCTACATGGGGTCTCTCATTTCAAACCTTAAAAACTATCTATGGGGCTACTTACTTGGGTTGTATGTGCTACGGGGCACCTGTCCGGGCTGACAGAGCCACCATAGGGGCGGTACGCCGTAAATTGCTGCAAAGCCAGCGTTTGGCTTTGATATTCTTATGCAAGGCGTATAGGACGGTTAGTACTGAAGCCTTACCGGTGCTGGCCGGTGTTCTCCCAGTCGATCTAGAGGTGCAGCGGCGTGCTGCAATGTACTACTACGCTAGAAAGATCACGGACCCAGAGTTTTTACCGCAACGCGACTGTGCTAAGATCTGTAGATTACTAAAACCCCAGACTGACGTCTGGGAGGAACTTTTATCCGAATGGCAATGTAGGTGGGAAAATTCCATTAAAGGCCGACACCTCCACCAGTTTTTTCCATCTGTTCGTGAGCGGCTGGATAGGACATGGCTGGAGATGGATCATTGTGTTGCCCAATTTCTCACAGGTCATGGCAACTTTAAGAGTAAATTATTTTCCTTTAGGCTTGTGGCCTCGCCTTATTGTCAATGTTCTACAGCCGACTATGAATACGAACAATCCGCACACCACATCTTATGGGAGTGTATTCTTTGGCAAACTGATCGCAATATTATGTTAGATAGTATTTAGGTTACATCTGGAGTAGTTTACTACACGGACCTTGTAGAACCAGAACAAATTTCCGTGCTTTCAGGCGATTTTGCCATACCTATTACTGGAATCAAAAGTAGCTCACAATTTAGGACCCATTAGTTTTTAATTAATATATAATCCGTGGTGCTTGACAACTGGGCTTAACCCAGTTGTATATGTCCCTTGGTGCCTATTGGCCTAGCTCTATTCTGTCTCCTGCTTGAAAAGGAGGGAAGTGGAAATTATATATATATTTATTTTCCTAATCCTCCGCTGTACTTTTCTGATTAAATTCGTTGCAGGATCCAAGACAGTTAAATCGTTTCTCCGGGACTCGTCGGGCTTCATTGGCTCGGCGTTTTTCTAGTGGTCGCCACTGTTGATTCTGGCTTTCTGGAGTTGCAGTGGTTGGAAATGTGTGGCGGGCTTGTCCCAATATAAAAAAAGATGATGAATATGATAAAAGAAATTTAAAATTCATACTTACTTGCGATAGATATCGGCGAAGCTACTGACAGAAAGTTACATAAATAACTAGTTTTGACCCGCGACTTTATACGCGCACAAATCCCGGGTTTTACCGTTCCCGTAGAAATTTCGGTGAATCTTCTTTCAGTGGGCACTAAGAGAGGATTTTTGCGCTCCCCAAGGAACCGAAATGTCAAATTTCAGCTTTCTACGACCAATAGTTTCGGCTGTCAGTCACTCAGTAACGGTAGAATTTTATATATTAGGATATTCATCCAGAGTTATGTACAAGCAAAAGGCAGAAAATATTAATAGTGCATCAAATAAATAATCGCCCGCACCGTCTATGGAAAACGTGCCCGAAAGACTGCTAGTATTGCCACGTTGAATGGCAATGCTGGATACATTAAAATAAAAAATATTTAAAATACATTCATGAAAATTGTTCCTGGTGTCCAATAAATTCGGGTAGTGATGCTACTGAAATATGTTTGGGATATATTTGCCTTAAAATACCAAAAACGAAGTTCGAATTCTCCAGCTGGCTTGTTTTACCGCTGTGGTTTATTAAAGTCATAGTGGAAGGATTATAAACGCTTGTATTTACACCGTGTTCCGGATGATATACATAAACTTCGACCGTATGTTCAGAACATGGAAATAAGCATTTTTCACAGTTTATTTTATTTTTTTGTTAATTTTCGTACAAATTAAATACCTTGACGTAAATCACCCGATATGCATGCTTCTTTATCCGACGATTATTGGCAACGTTGTAAATGAAATGCAAATAACATTTGATAGATTTTTCATGCTAATAAGCACTGAGCAGCAACATAGGCCACATTAAGACCCTTTCATACTGCATAGCCCAATTAAACCTTAAATGAAATTACAAATATTCATCTAACGACGCCTTTTTAAGTACTACTTCCTTTAGTTAGATTTGATTTGTCAAAGTTATAGAACGTTTGCTAAAGTTTATGGATAACGTGAAGAACACGGTGTATATCAAAATGTAGACGAAACTCAAAAACTATTTACTAAAAGTCATCTTGGTCAGCTCCAATCGTTTTTCCTGAAAACTTTTGATTGATAAATCATATTTATTTTTATTTTATTTTCATAAAAAAAACTACAGTGGCTATTGGCCAACGCAATTCAGATGCAACGCACCAAAACCCTACAAAATAATATTCACACAGCCAATCCAATTATAAAAAGAAATATTCTCAGTGTTCAAATATTAATATAGTTATATCACACATGAACTTTTGCCATTTATTTTATCGACTGTACTTTTTAGTGTAGCCTTGACTTTGCCAAAAATCAGTGTCTAGACGAGCAAACGACTCCAAGTATAAATTATTTAAATTATATGAATATTAAGCAAAGATACGAACGTGTTTTGTATGTAAAATGATTTATGGGATGGAAATGCAGGATGCAATTTCGCTTCAAAAGGCTCTGTGGACTTTATTTTTACATCTTAGTGAAGGAAAGTAGCAATTATTAGTTTATGTTGTTGTATTATACGTTTACCATTCGTTGGTGATGTCAAAGACAAATTAGAAATTACTTATAACTTATATGTATATGATGTTTATTTTGTAAGTTTCAACACGAAAACATCCAAATACAGCCAAAGAAACCCTAACCAAATACAGACGCCTCCCCGCGAACGCAATATGGCAGGAAAAACATAAAGTACGAAGGCGTCCAGCTGTATAATAATCTACCAGCAGATATTAGGAACACATCCTCTTTTAATGTATTCAAAGCTAGACTCAAGCAGTACGTCACTAACAACATAAAACTTCTAGGTTAATAATATCATAATGTCGACATCGTACCTACCTACATTAAGAAAACAAAACTGTAAGCTACTGGACTACACTAACCTTAGTAATGTATTTATTCGCTAAGTGAACAATGTATGTTCTTTTAGAGTAAATAAAGAATCTTTAACCCCTTCTTTTAAAGTAGGTTAAAAATGAGACTTCTAGGCTACAGTTTTTCGGTTATTTTAATTTAGATTAGGCTGTAGGAATATATAGAGTCATTGATCCATTAATCTATTTTTTTTTTTTATTTCTCCCTTCTTTTCGAGTCGATGGTTAATTTCTTAGATTTTTGGGCCCAGTAGGTGGCTACGTTAATTGTAGTGTCGGTGGCATTCATTAAATCCCCCAAAGTACAGGTGTATGGGCACTTGGGGCACTCCAACGTGTGGCTCATGTTCTGAACAGGAGCACCGCACTCACATTGAGTATCCGACGGGTCTATGAATCCCCATTTCGCCAGATTGTGTCTGCAGCGGCCTACCTGAGTACGCAAATGGTTCAGAGCCTTCCAAATAGGCCACTGCAGATCACGTCCTGGAGGCAGATATTCCTGGGGCTGCAAGCAGTCAGGTGGTGGGGGATGATGTTCCATTGTTTTTTGGTGTTTTATTTTATTAGGGACAACAAACAGCAGTGTATAATACAAAAATTTCAACAATTAGTCAATAGGAGTAGCATATACACTGCTAACGACGTTATCCACAAATTATTATACAAAATAGCTAGCTGTTAAAAGACAATATCGATACAACTTAATCTAGTGTAAATTTATAGTTACATAATATAATATTATAGTTATTATTAGGTTGGAAGAGAAAGATAGACACAAATTCAAGAACTCTGTAGTACCGTAATATTAATATGTAGGTATTGTTAGCACAATAGGTCGCCCAACATCTACTTATATAATTTTTAATTATATTTTTTTTATGATAATTTATGTCAGGCTGTTGTTATAGCGTATCATCGTTATTGTATTAAAAAGTATTTGAAATAACTCTATGATTTTAGAGTACTTTTCCATCAGTGCACATTATCAGACTGTTATTTTGCAGCTCAGCTCGTTGCCTAACTATTACTTTTAGTTTCAAGTGCAGATTTCATATTATGAGGTAACTGAAAACTAATGTTTAATCGCCTTTCATTTCCACTCAAAAGAGAATTAAATTAATCGTACATTTAGGTACTTGTTTCCAAGCCTAAATTCTCCAAACGACATTAATATCCTTCTAAATTCCCTGCTCGTTTGTAAGCAACTCAACGCGTATTTAACTGAAATCAAACGTGATTTCCAATTAACTATTGTATGGCAAAACATTCCACTTTGACGGCTGGTCAAAGTAACATCAAACGCACCCCACTGTACCTACGTCACAAGTGTCAAATGTGAAAAGCGGTGAAAATTGACATAGATTATTAGGAAGTGTTATTCGTGTAGATACGTCACTTCGGCAAGGACAGGCAAAAGAGGGATGGTGGCCCAGTGGCAATGGTCCCGATGGTTCAGTCCCAAGCAGGCATGGACTTTTACTTCATGCAGATTATATTTTTATCAGTATTCTCAAAATGGTAATACTGGAAAACGTCGGGAAGGCTCTGGCATATCATAGAATAAAAAAAAATCGATGTCACTACAAAGGCAAACTATTTCTATAATTCGATGAACGATATCCACTATTCATTGATTCATCTAATAACGTGCATCCTCATTGCCACGAGGGGAGGCAAAAACTACAGAAGACTATCTGATACGATCTATACAGGGTGTAGAAGATTAAATGCGAAACCTGAAAAGGGGTTTTGTACTCACTTATTACTAAGCCTCCGCTGTCCGTCCGTCCGTCCGTCCGTCCGTCAGCGGGCTGTATCTCAAAAACCGTGATAGGTAGACAGTTGAAATTTTCACAGATTGTGTATTTCTATTACCGCTATAACAATAAATAATACAAATGAAGGTTTATGGTACGGAACACTTTGTGTGCGAGTCCGACTCGCACTTGGACGATTTTTATGAACAATTTTTACTACGGGAACAACCCTGAAAATGTTTAAACTGTTAGACCTTGTACAAATGAAGGTAATGCTAATAAACGAATTTACTTTATTTTTATTACCAACCTTATACCACTGTAAAAAACTATCACTTCTATATGGTTTCATTACTCTTTGCTACAGTGAATACGGTGGAAACGGTGAACAAGGTGAACAAAAGAGGGGCGGCGCCGCGCAGCGCGCTTGTTTATCGGCGACGCGTCAATCAACGCTTCCTGTAATCGGAATGAGATGTTGCACACTATGGAGCGACTGTTCAACATGTTGAAAGTGAGTTTCATTTTGTTTTCTCTCGGAACGTGTGGAGTCGATTTTATTTGAATCTAAACTATTATTTCTTTGTATATACTCAATTTTTTAAAATGTTTTTGGTTTTATTTAAATCAAAACTACCACTGAACTCGTTGCATTTTGATATTGGTAATCGGTATGTTTTCAGCTTCAAGAGTAGCTTTCTCGTTAGAAGCTACATCACCAATCGATCGTATTGTGTGACAACACTCTAAAAATGCAGGCATTACTTTTTCACTAGATTTACGCTTGAGCTTTAAGGCTATTCCAGTAATTGACACTGTGTTTTTTTTTATTTGTGATGGGTTTGCTCTTGACTCTAGTCTAGGTCAGAGATGACAGACACAAAGTCTACGATGGAGCGAGCTTACCCAGAAGGAGCCTGTTCACTCTAACTTTGAAGAGATTAGGGCTGTAAGCGTTTGGAAACACAGACGCAGGCAGAGAGTTCCACTCCTTTGCTGTGCGCATTATAAAAGTCGTTTGGAAGCGCTTAGTGCGAATTAGTGGAATAGTAACAAGGTAGGGATGGGATAGTAGATGTTTCAAAGAAATCTTGTAAAGATGCTGGGTAAACTTTCGTAGCTTAAACTAATACAACATAACTAAGGTCTTTACTATCAGAAATGTAGATGAATTTTGATCTGCGACGCGTCAATAAACGCTTCCTGTAATCGGAATGAGATGTTGCATACTGTAGAGCGACTGTTCAACATGTTGAAAGTGAGTTTCAATTTGTTATCTCTTGGTTTTGGAACCGATACTTTTTATTTCATGTATTATTATATTTCTACTAGTTCATCCGCGCAACTTCATCTGCTCCGTTCCTATTGATCTAAGCGTGATGATATATAGCTATAGCCTCCCTCGATAAATGGGTTATCTAACACTGAAAGAATTTTTCAAATCGGACCAGTAGTTCCTGAGATTAGCGCGTTCAAGCAAACAAACAAACAAACTCTTCAGCTTTATATATAAGTATAGAAGTATAGATTAGCATTATGTTTTAAGTTCCATGAAAGGGCAGGCATTATTTGCATTAGACAAGACTTTATGAGGCTTCTTGAACTTGAGAATACTTGAGATGCTTTAAAAAATAAAAACCGGTCAAGAGCGAGTCGGAGTCGCACACCGAGGGTTCCGTACCATCATGTAAAACGTATTTCGTTTTTAAATTTTCATCGGCGAGACCTTTATACGTCAGAGAATTTTAACACTACTATTGCAGTCTTAGATCAGCACCATCTCTTGACCGATAGTGGAACTAATGTAATTTTTGTTGATGATTTCTGGAAAAGTGTGCTATTTAGAAAAATTGATTTATTTTTCCTGTAATCTTACAGAAACTTCTGTCACATAGAATAATTTCAGATTTTTCTCTGGGCAAACTTCGGACATAAGGGGAGGGAACGGTGAGTAAATTGTCATTTTTCGTGAAAAGTCGAAAACCACGCGGCCAGATCAGTCCAGTTTTGAAGAAGAAAACAGCGGAATACAAAACGTCTTTTGGTCAAGGTTTTTATAGGTAAAATCAGCCTGAGCTGCAGTTGTCGCTTTCGCTTTTTACTTGATAGGGTGCAGCGCGACGGCATCGGCAATAGTTGCTTCAAATACTTATTTTTCAAATTCCTCGGGACTAGAGTCCCCTCTTAAGAAGCGTAACCAAAATAAGTTAGGTTCTATTATCAAAAAAGGAGCTAGTTACCTCATTAATGAGGTTTTCTTGAATCGTCAAAACTAAAATTACTCAAAATTACATGTTTTTGGGTTCCGAAAAAAAAGGAACCCTTATAGGATCACTCGGGTGTCTGTCTGTCTGTCTGTCTGTTCGTCTGTCACAGCCAGTTTTCTCCGGATCCACTGGACCAATTCTGTTGAAATTTGGTACACATATGGACTTCTATGACCCAAACACGGAAGCGTTACGTAAATCATTAAACTTTTAGTATGGGGTTCACTTTTGGGGGTCAAACAAGAAAATAAAAAAAAAGTTTTTTGAACAATATCATGTGACATATCAAATGAAAGGGCTTACTGTGAGGGTTTTAATTATATATTAGACGAAAAATGACCACTCCCCCCTTATCTCCGAAACTACTGAGCCTAAAATTTTGAAAAAAATGGAGATAATAGATATTTACCTAAAGATTACAGGAAAACCTATTAGAAGTCTGTAGTGTTAAAATAACATGTTAAAAAAATTAAATTCGTTCGGAACCCATCGCACCCGAGTCCGACTCGCACTTGGCCAGTTTTTATTCTTCCAACGCCCATGACTTCAAAATAACACAACTCAACCTTACAAGTAACCGCCATAACATCTTCCTGAAATCTCAAAAACACCATAAAACAATAAAGTTCCGTAGCTATTTATTCCCCGCAGCACTTCCACACTATTACAACATCACCGCCTCACCGGCGCCTATGAGGGAGGGGGGAGGGGGAACAGAGGTTCAAAACTGAAAGGTACCGTGACATTTCGCGATGGTTAATATTTAGTTATGTTAAGCTTCCTGTAAGGGCGATTTTGAAGTATGTACTGATAAAAAAACTTTTTACGAAATTAAGGTTATTTTATATTCTTTGTAGTGGTTTTTTTGGAAGTCTGTTATATTTATTGTAAAAAGTTTTTTTTATTTTTCACTTTTAAGTGGTGATACTTGGACAACGTCTTCGTCAATCTCTCGTCTCAATGCAGAAATTGAAATAAGTAAAATGCTCATAAAATAAAAACTACCTACTGAATCAAAAAATCAAATGTTTACGGGACCAAATGGCAAGTAAGTATACTGCATCGAACTAAAAAAGAATCACAGAGATCGCATCAGAAACCTCGGAGTAATCGGTGTACATACATAATAAAAAAAACACCGTATTGAGAACCTCCTCCTTTTTTGGAAGTCGGTTAAAAATATAATTATAAAATGTGTAGTGTATAATTTTAAAATAACTAGTACGTTATCGTTTTTTCATAATTTGTTCGGAAAAGTTCTGGAGATGCTGATCTTTTCTTGCCCAGTAGTAACCTTTACTCTTAACTTAACTTCGTTCTCCAGTTCGAAGTTATCAGGAAACACTGATGCTGGCAGGGGATTCTACTTTTTACAGCACTCGTTGGCGCGTGATACAGTTTTACCAACAACACGCACGGTGTTCCGTGTACAAACAGGCCTGCGCAGGCAAAACTGTGGTGAAGCTTGTGCGTGTGGTAGGCCTTTTAGCTGTACGCGAAAAATCAATATAACTGCTATTTTAAAACAAAAAAAAAAATGCTAAATTGTCCACTGGAGCGAAACTGTGGAAAAATGTCAGGAGCATAATCGAAAACTATCAAGTCAGTCAATCAAAAGTAACATTTCCAACAGAGTGAGAATCTCTCTCACATTCATGAGAAAACTTAAATTAAGAAAAAATACAAGAACTTCCGAAGAAAATGACAAAAAAAAATCCTTAATATTGTAGATGCCTTTAGATAAACTTTATAAGTTCAAGTTGACTTAGCCTTGATAAATGTAGGCTTTCCACAATTCACTATACATCCTTCTTTGCCTCTAAATGGAACTTATGCCCATTTTCGCAACACTAGGAAACATCAAAATAAACACTTAAAAAAATTATTGCATAGTGGGATATTCAACTCTCGGTGCTAGGGAGCTACTCTCTAACGAAATCCGTAGTTTCGGGCTTAGTTGCGGGCGTTCGTATTCTACTCCGTATCACCTACAGACTTACGATTAGTCCCGAATTCGAACTGAGAATGAATGACAACACGATTTCAAAGTAACTGTCAAATCGTATCATTAGTTCTCAGTGGTTAGGTGATACGAAGTAGAAAATGCCCGCCCGAAACTAAGCCCGAAACTACGGATTTCGTTAGAGAGTAGCCCCCCTAAACCGAATGTTGAAAATCCACCAGTACTTTTTTTATTTACCTACGCATTTATTTTTGCGTCTTAGTGAAAACGGGCATAAGTACAAAACTAGAAAAATACTTTATCCTAGCTCGAACACAATTCCCTAATCTAATTCCAAATGCTTCTTCCGTGGAAGGTCAAAAGAGATAGATACAGGCTTTCCTCAAATTACTAAACTTTCCTTTCTCAATATCCTTAAGTGCCAAAAAACCGGCAAAGTGCGAGTCGGACTCTAATACAAAGGGATCTGTACCATAAACCGAAAAAGCACGTTTCTTGTATGGAAGCCCCTTCAAACGTATTATTTAATTTTTATTAGATTTTGTTGTTTTAGCGGCAATAGAAATTCCTTTCTTCCCTGTCGTCACACTCTTGGCAGAGTGTTCATGGTTCGTCATGACTGGGGTGGTGGTCTCGTACTGTTGCTTGCCTCGTGCTTTCGTGGAGTGGACCATTTAGTGCAGTTTTGATTTGATCGGTCCAGCGCATTGGTGATCTACCGCGCGCCCTCGTGCCCTCAATTTGCCCTGAACCACGAGTCGCTCCACAGACGTGTCCTCTCGACGTATAATATGTCCAAAGAAAGTGAGAATACGACCTTGAACGATGGAAGAAAGACGTTGTTTTATATCCAGCTCTTACACACACTGAAAATTTTAACTGTTTACCTATTACGGTTCCTGAGATACGGCCCGCTGACAGACAGACGGACGGACGGACAGCGGAAGCTTAGTAATAAGGTTCCCTTTGGGAACGGAACCCTAAAAAGCTTCCAGAAAATACTTCCCCTAGCCTACACGAGTCCCTAATCTAATTCAAGAAGCTTTTTCATCGAAGGTCGTTCGTACCAAAACAAAGTTATCAATACAGGGTTAAGGCCGGCCAAAAGTACCCCGTCCTATGTCCTCCCAAGGCTATCAAGCCTAGAAACAGAGTCCTGGATGTAAGCCAAGCCCATGTTGTTATGGCTTCGCCAATGGATTTATTATTTGGGAAGAATTTTTTCGATGTTTGGTTGACTTTTGTTGTGAAGATAGTGCCAAAAATAATATAACCGACTTCCAATAAAAACACTACAAAGTATAAAATGACCTTAATTTCGGAAGTTGGTGTTTTTGGTTTTGTATCTTCGTTTTTTAACACCGACTTCCAAAATTAAGTTTATTTTATACTTTGTAGTGTTTTTATTGGAAGTCGGTTATATTTTTTTGTAAAAAGTTTTTAATTTTTCACTTTTAAGTGGTGATACTTGGACGACGTCTTCATCTACGCAGAAATTGAAATAAGCAAAAATGGTCATAAAATAAAAACTACTGAACCAAACCAAACTGAATTAAATTTCTACGGGACCAAACGGCAAGTCGCATCGAACTAAACAGAATCACACAAATCTGATGAGAAACCTCGTAGTAATCGTTGTAAAAAAAAAAACCCGCCGAATTGAGAACCTCCTCCTTTTTTAGAAGTCGGTTAAAAATCAATGGGTTTTGTTTGGCTAGCTTCACGTGAAAGATTTGGGCCAATATATTTTGATGATTTTTACTTTCATATTTACATCAATATTCATTTGTTGGGATGAGATAACTTAAGAGTAGATGGATGGTGTGAGTAGCGATATGAAAGAAAAGGGAGTTAGTGATAGCGTGACGGCTGATAGGACAGAATGGAAGAAAAAAACGTGTTGCGCCGACCCCAAGTGACATGGGATAAGGGCAGGAAAATGATGATTCATTTTTGCTGTTCGTATCAAAGACAGATTGACAAAACGGAAATCCAATTCTTCCCTATAGCGACCTATTTCAGAGTAGGCTTTTCAACAGAAACATAGCTGCTTTAAAAGAAATATCGCTAATCTTACGTTGAAACATGTTCCTAATTACATTGCTCAAACCAAGCTATAGCAAGAAAAACCGGCCAAGTGTGAGTCGGACTCGCACACGGATGGTTCCGTACCATAAACCTAAATTTTTAGGGTTCCGAACAAAAAACGGAACCCTTATAGAATCACTCGGGTGTCTGTCTGTCTGTCCGTCTGTCACAGCCAGTTTTCTCCGGATCCACTGGATCGATTCTGTTGAAATTTAGTACACATATGGACTTTTGTGACCCAAACACGAACGTTTTACGTAAGTTATTAAATTTTTAGTATGGGGGTCAATTTTGGGGGTCAAACTCAAATTAAAGGGCTTACTGTGAGGGTTTTTAATTATATTTATTTCATAATTTTGAAATAAATGGTTGGTTGGTTGGTGGTTGGTGGTTTTACCTTAGGGTACGGAACCCTAAAAATGACCTAAGCTAGGCATCCTGATAAAAGTCGACCTTCACCATAGAAAAAATATCTATATACATCTAACTACTATATCCCAATGGATAAAATTAACACAAAAATCGAATTTTAACCAGACGCCCCACAAAATTCCCAATTCACAACTCTCCACTTAGCCTAAAAACTTTTGCTCAAAAAGCAATCTCCATTACCGCCCAGGGTCAGGACGGAAATAAACCAGGTAAGCTAGACGGTAGACCGTCCAGATATAGTCGACCTTGAGACTTGAGAGGTACGGTCGTATCGATTGCGCGGTTCCAGACCTCGTGGCGCCGGATCCTTTCACTATCTCAAACATATCTATTGGTAATATTCTTCTTTTTGCTGGAATGTGTTCGGATGTTTTGCGAATTACGATGTGTTTTGGGTAAATGGTTTTATAGCTGAGAAAATTTAGTTGAATGAATGGTTCTGTTTACGATTCGTGGAATATCTATGGCTAGAATCAAAAGGTGAAGGTATTTGTTCCATCAATGGGAATGTTGTAGGCTGATTATAATATATGCTTATATATGCTATGCAACGCTTCTTTGCCAGCGTTGATAATGATGCCTTTTATGCTCCTTGGATGCTTCCGTATTTGCATCTGTTTGCGTAGGAGAATTATTGATGGCTCACCTTTGACCACTATCTCACTGAATGGTTAGCTAAGATGAGGTCGATGATAGAGCACGCTTGTCCAAAGTAACCTTTTCAAAGTTGACTTATATTTGTCTAAATAAAAAAACAGACCCCGCATTACTTTCGTATTGTATTTGATCTTGTGATTTTTAATACCTACAAGCAGATTTTACTATACAAGCCACTTTTATCAAAAACACAGAAGACAACTAACACAAAGAATTCCATATAAATAAATTAGTAACTTAACATTTATTTAAATATCACATAAAGCATTCAAATCCTGGCGAACAATGCTTTTATTGCCCGAATCTTCCGGCTTAAAACCTACCCGGGTCGTGTTGACAGGAAAGCATTAAGTACCGGTAACTTTGGGCCCCTGTGGGCTTATAATGAACTATCCTGTATAATAAAACATTGAGTTAAAACCTCTTTTATGTTTAGAGAACGTTTTCTTCTTTAATTATGATCCGGGAAAATCCGGGCTTTGGGTGTTGTGGTCTACACGGTTTGGTCTAAAAAAGATTTCATTCGGATCCTACCTGAATGAGAAAATGGAACAGTGTAAAATAAAGTAATAGGGAAGATGCAAATACAGAATTTAAGAGAATGTTGTTAATAATATGATAAAAAAAGTATAAAATAAAGGCCATTGCAACGTTTTTATTTTGGTTAATATCGATTTATAACAAAAATAATGAATTAAAGTAACGTGGAACGGAACGTATTTAAAAACAACAATCAGCGTTTATTGACGTCACTGCTGTTATGACAACGAAAAGGCAACCTTATGTCTTTGAGTTAGGACCAGTAGCATACAGGAGCGACGTCTTCGTCCGTTTTCGCGCGAAAATTTAAACCGTCTGTTTAAAAACGCAATTTTGGCAATAAATTAAAACGTTTTCAGTTCTTACTTATGTGGTGGTCTATTCTAGAAAGAGTTCTTAAAAATTAAAGCAAAAATGGACATTTTGCATGTTCCTTATTAAGTGGGACACTATTTTATTGCCAGCATAATGATTCGCAAGAATTCATGCGTAATTGCAGACTAATGCCTGGCCTGGGGAGCGCCACGGAATACACAAGCACACCAGCGCACCAACCAAAGGTAGCTGCAGGACACGCTCCAAACCCGGAGCGGAGGAGATACATGAAGATTTTCACACGTTAAAAAATGGGCACTAGTTAATTATGAATTAGTAGGCATATCCAACATAGGCTAGTACTTCTTATTTGTTAACAAAAGCATCAATGATAACTATCGATCATTTTAAGGAACTGGCCGAATGATAAATTGGGCAACCACTATATTTTTAAGGCATCAATACTATTTACTGTAGCGGCATCAACGTCGCCACAAGAAAAACCAACGGAGTAAATCTACATCGCAACAAAAAGAACCGCGACGCCATCTATCTAACTAGCAGCGAACTACTAGGTTGAAATCCTGCATCGCGCAAGCAGAGTTTACCGTGCGATTTGAACATATACATGAGCCCGAATATTAACTATTGGGCAGACACAAGAACTGTCTGGTAGGAGGATCTTTACTCTCTGTACCGCATACTTCCAAACTACTAAATACACAGGCAATTCAAATAGTTAAGGTTTTAGCCTTCAAACATCAATTTATCAGATTTGATGTGTCTGACATTCAATTTCGATGATATTATTGTCACACGCGTAGTGATCATGGCCTTTAGACAAATGAACCTTCTAATAACAACGACAACGATTGTTCAAAAGAGCAAAAGGTAAAAGCAGAAGAAAGTATGTGCTAAAGTTTCAAGTGGTCTTTCCAAATCATTGTTGCATTTGTGATTGCCAATCTTCATCACTGATAGCAGAGCAGAGTGTCTTTCTACCCGACTGCGAAAGAAGGAGAGTTATGTTCTTCGAGTGTATGTATGTATGTATGTATATTTCTTTGGCACGCCCTAGAGCCTAAACGGCTCGATGGATTTTAGCTTGAGAGGCGTCGTTAGATGTGTATTTACTGTGAGAGTGATTACATTAAAATATTTGCATACCCATGTGATGGTTAAACACGGAGAACATTAACTTACTTATAAAAAAGAAAACATCAATGTATTATTTATACCCATGTTTGCAAAAAAATAAACGGTTTCTGATTTCTGTGACACTGGGTATATCAAAATAATAAAAAAAACAAAACGGCGGATATTTGGCGCCATATTCAAATGTTTGGCACGCTCTGCAGCCTGAACGGCTCGATGGATTTTAGCTTGATGGGTGTCGTTAGATACGTATTTACTATGAGAGTGACACCGAGTATATCAAAATAAGAAAATGGCGGATTTTTGGCGCCCAATTCAAATGTTTGACTCGCTCTGTAGCCTAAACGGATTGATGGATTTTAGCTTCAAAGGTTTAGATTCGTATTAATATTGTGAGAGTGACACTAGATATATAAAAATTAAAATGGCCGATTTTTGGTGCTATATTATGCTTTCAATAAATGTTTAATTTTCAATACCTATCGAGGAATCTTCTCCTCGAGCCCTTTATCTTGATACCCCTATCAAGATAAAAGGCTCGATTCCAAAAATGTAACTGACTAAAAAGTAGGAAATAAAAAAAAATACTTTGTCAAAAAACGCGAACGCTAAAAGCAACTAAAAAGTTCGAAACAGGTTGCTTTTCAAGCAGTCTGATGCAGTTCTATCACTGATCTGATGCCACCAACTGCATCAGGCTGCTTTTAATTGCTCAATTTTCTATGTATCGTTACACAATTTAGGGCTCTAAAAGTCTTAATACGCAATGTTTCAAGTAAATGACCACATGTTTTCTTGATAAAATTTGTTTAATTCACTCAATAAAAATAGATCTAGTCTACAGCTCCATAGGGTTCAATTTTTCAAAAAATCGCTTTACTGAAGTTGAACCCCAAGTAAAGCAATTTTTCAGCTAGAATTACGGGCAAACAACCTGTTACGTCTAAGCAAACAGTTTTAAAAATGAGTTGTTCTCCACCACACTATCAAGTAAACAACATTAATAAAATTAAATAATTTCCCGGTGGAAAAACTGGCGAAAACCCGAAATGGTGACGTGTACTGCCGTCACTTCCGTCGGCTATGAAAAATGGCGTCGGCTGCATTTCCGGCCGGCCACCGATAATGGGTTTACCTTGCATTTTATGGCGTTTTGTGCTCGCATAAACCGATATTTTTTTTAAGCTTTAAGGCTAGTTTTGAAATACCTGCCTGTATATCTTTGCGGATGGTTGGGCTTTTCGTAAAAACGGATTTTACACTAGGTTTGTCAATATTCGGGCAGTTTTTGTGGTGTTAATAAATCATGCGTTAGTGTTGGATTGAAAAATGATTTGTTGTGACAATGCTACGTGAAAAAAGTTTAAAAGCTATCAGTTTTAGTCAGCGATAATACGTAAAAGCCTGTAGCCAACGTTTCAAAATACGCACCGGGGCAAAAGTTTCCTTTTTGTTTGTGTATTGGATGAACGAACAAAACTGCACTATCGCCAAAACGCAGTTTTGTATAGATAAACATTTTACATAACAGTCTCACAAACATGCTGTTTGGTTACTCAACAATACAAAAATTCGCTCGGTTTTACTAGGTTCAGACAACACGAACTTTTTATGTACTATGTAACTATTATGTATGGTTATTGGAAGAATAAGGTATAACACCTTATTCTTCCAATAACCATACATAATAGTTTTAAAGCAAAAGTAACCAGACTGTCGGTTTATTACCTCTTCAAGTCTAAATAAAGGCTGAACACCGGCTGAACGGGGTTTGAATAATCTTGGTACACGAATGACATAGGATACTTTTGTCTCGAGAGTAGCCGTTGGCAAAAGCTAGTATTCTATATTATACTAGCTGACCCGCGCAACTTCGTCTGCGTCACAATTTTCATTACTGCTCCGCTCCTATTGGTCTTAGCGTGATGATATATAGACTATAGCCTTCCTCGATAAATGGGTTATCTAACACTGAAAGAATTTTCCAAATCGTACCAGTAGTTCCTGAGATTAGCGCGTTCAAGCAAACAAACATACTATAAAAAAACGTCAAATAGATTCTCTACTTCACCGAAAATTAGGCCTTCTCCCATCGCAAAATTTTTAAACAGCAGAAATCATCAACCCATTCTACCATCGCTTAAACCCCATTTAAAAAGCACGATGCTAAATCATAGACGGCGCCATTCCGTCGGCATAGCATGCCATTTTTTATGCACCCCATAGAGTATAGACGAACCATAGACGCTTGATCCCGAATAACGTTAGAGGGTTGAAATTGCTATTTTATGAACGGAAGCGAGGTATATGGAATAGAAAATTGGTAGACTATTTGACGTTTTAAAAAATAGGTCTTGGGAGTATGTTAATAAATGGTTGTGGAGTGAATTGTTGTGATATATTTCTTTGACAGTGCGCTTAGTTTCTCATAATGTAGATATGACACTGATATTATTGATTTGAATGACACTACTGTAATATTTATAAAGGCGCGATCCCACCGCGGTGCATGCTCTGCACGGCCACGCGGCGCATTTTAACTGCGTGGGTTCATTTGTTTGCAAACGTGGGTCTACGTTTCCACTGCAGTACACACTACACACCCACGACTATGTGCAAATGTAGCGTGGCCCACCCGGCACACGGAGAGGCTACGCACGTCTTTTTTTTGCATGAATATAGTTTTGACATAGTAGTGGGTTAATATTCGTGTATAGCGTGTACCGCGTGCACAGCGTGCATGACGTTGACAGCGTTGAGCTACTCGTACGTGGGCGCCATATTCGAGCAAGCCACGCGTGTGCCAATGACGTCAATTGATGTGTAGCGTGTCCGTGGGTTGCAGTGGAAACAAACAAATACATTTTCATGCAAGGCGAAGCCTCACGCACGTGCGTAGCCTCTCCGTGCGTTGCGGTGGGTTTCCGCCCTTAAGGGCACAGCAAAAGAATGGAACTCCCTACCTACTGAACACATTCAACCCAAATCTCTTCAAAGTTAAAGTGAACGGGCTCCTTCTGGGTAAGCTCACTCCATCGTCGACTTTGTCTCTGTGACCTCTGACCCAGACTAGAGTCAAGAACAAGCGTGCTTATCAATAGTAAAAAAATATATAAATATAGTTGGAAAATGGTTTAGCAGATTGAGTAACAGGACAGTAGTTATAATTAACAGAACTGTTGCTATAATTTTAGAGCAACATTCTACAACAAGTTGCAGAAAAATCTGAGTTTCTTCTTTATTCGTAGTGTGGGCAGTAAGGTCTAACGACTCCATCACAATGTATGTCACCCTAGTGTCAGAGTTTCTAAACCGCCTCAAGAGCCTCTGACATGGTTTATTTGACGACCGCCGTTTGGCAGCCGGGACCACCGGCTTATACGTGCCTTCCGAAACACGGAATCATCTTTTCAGACAGATCTGATCAGACAATCAGGTGATTCAAGCCTGCAATGTCCTAATCAAACTGGAAAACAGCGTTGCAAAAGAAAAAAAAAACATTGAGCTAATTTTCGGAAACATTTTAACCGACCACCACACACACACTCATTTTTAACGACACACTTGACCAATGTTTGTCATAAAAGTGAACCCCACATTTAATCCTTGTTGGGTACACTCTTGGCGCCAACGAGGCGAGCAATCTCGCGAGTGCCCCCGAGAGTTATCGACTGTCTTGTCGATACATTAGGGCATCCCTAGCAATATCGTAAACACCCCATAAATAATGAGCATGTAGTTTTTTTAGATATTGTTATCTTGAAAGAAAGTAAGAGAGATCAATATTGTGTTAGTTAAAAGTTATCTTCATGTTTGGCTATGTATTAGTGAACCCAAATATAAAAGCAAACAGTGTCTTCAAAATCGGCTGAATAATCTCGTTTGCGGTTTTGAATTGACTTCTACAATGGTTTAGCCTCTACGTCAACATGTATGACAAAGTAATTTGAGAAAAAATTCTGGCAAGTTTAAACAAGTCCAATGACAAAAGTTTTTTTTATAGTCTGATCTTGATATTTTTGTGAAAAGCATAAATCAGGACAGGACTGGTTGTTAATAGTGATGGGCGTTGAATCAACGAACTAGTTGAATCAACGTTGATGTCTCTTCAATGGGATTAACGTTGACCGTGTACAAATCAACTCGTTGAATTCGTCAACGAGTTACGATACAACGACGTTTATGAATTCAACTCGTTTGACGAAGCGAGAAAATGAACCCAACGTTTTTTTTATTTTCAACGTACGTAAATTGTATTTCTTTAACAATAAAACTCCCGCAAACTGCATCAAATTGTTCGTAAATTAACATTACAACAGTATACGTTAATAAAAGCGTTTAGACGTTTATCGTTCATGCAAGTTGACGTTCGTAACACGTTAACTTGTTGACGAAATTAACTAGTTGACAAACGCAATTCAACGTTAACGTTTCGTTGACGGAAAAACCTTCAACGACCCATCACTAGTTGTTAAGCGAAGTTTAAGGCTAGCCTATTATGGTCCAATATTGGAATGTATTTTGGCTGAAATTATGAACGCCATTTTTAACGCTGTAAATAGTATCTCGATATTCATTGTTAAAAGACTCAAACATCAAATAATTTTGTTCCCAAAACACAACAGTTCCCATTAAATTATGCCAGCATAATCGTCCAAATCCATTGGTACTCAAATCCTCCCCCTCAGCACAGTCCAACCCTTTCAAGATGCGCTATAAAGCATTCAGATCGACAAAAGCGGAGACTTAATTCGCATGCGCGCGCGGAAGTACTGTGACCGGATGGCCAGTCTGTAATGTGCAGTAGAACAAGTTTGAAAATGGAACAGACGCAAAAAACAAAACGCACTCGTGGTAATGGAGTTTCGTTTTCTTTTAAGTCGTAAAAGTTTGTGCCAAGTTATGGTTTGCGTGTCTTATGTTGCGTTTGACTTTGAGACGCAAAGATAAATTGACCGATTGTACATAGTTGTGACAATTGAGGATAAAACATGCAGTTTTCTGTTTACAAGAAAACTATACCCAATATATATATATATGTATAATCGTTTTCTTAATTCTTTCAGCAGATGAAAAGGTGATTCGTAATATCCTGTGAACTATCTTCAAATTAGTGTCGTTTGTCTTTCTTTCAAAGTATTTATTGCTGAAGTCACCAAAATACGTAGGTTTGTGCTTATCTTCTTTTATGTTATCTTATCTTAAGCTTCGTAGACTTGTATATTTTTACAAAGAACTACAACTAAAAGGCGTTACGATAACTTGAGTCTTATTGCAGAACATTATTTCACACCATTTTGCACACTTGTTCGAAACATACAACGTATTTGATTCTCTGTTCCCGCCGCACTACGCCGGAAGCAGACACGAGGTTTGGGCGAGCACCATGCACGCTTCCGAAATACATTTGCATATGCGACAAAATATTCATGCGAGGGCGTGCCAGCAATTTGTCCTAACATGCTTCTCTGTAATTTTATTAACCAGACCTAGATAAATGCGAAAGAATATGTTAGGACCATTTAGGAACGTTGGGATTAATAGGAGTGGAACTTTACCTTACCGAGAGCTGCGAGTGATAAAATGTTTTCGTTACCTGCAAAAAGAGAAAATGTTTGTTAGATACTTTGTGAAAAATAGTTGTTATTCAAATGAATGAAGACCTTGATCAATTGGTGTTCGGTCTTCAGTTGTTTTCAAAAACAATGTTTTGTTTTAGCTCATTGGCATATTTTTTTTTTTAATTTTCATTTTACTTTTTGCATAATTATCGTAACAGGTAAATTGCAACACCACACGTAAAAGAATATTTTATTTAAATAGGCTTTACTTGCACTTCACCCATCAAACTAAATATTTCCTTTCCTATCTCTATTATTGATGACGTAAAAACAGAAAATATCCCATTTCTATCACAATTCTTTATCAATCGGACATCCGCTATAATGAATAACATCAAGGTTCTCATTTCTCACGCATTGTTTCCTCCCTCACAAAGGTATACCGGTATATGGTGCGGAAAGGTATACCTTTAGGGATGTAACGGAGGTCATCTTAGCGTTAAAATTTAAGAAAACATTTTTTCCAATTATTGATAATGAAACTTGAGAAAAGGCTAAAATACGTTATAGTTTTACAATAAAAAAACAATTTTAAGTCTTTGTCACCTTCTTCTATATTTAAATTCAGAATTCGAGAAAATTTATCAAATTTTGGAACTAGACCTAGAACATGCTCTATTTCACACATAATAAAGTTCAAATTCCAATGCAACCTTTTTAGGATATTTATAACACGAACGGCCACATAAAAATATGCTTAAAACACACAATCCTAACGTTGATACTCGAGAAGTTGGCGATAGATTCAAATGATCTCGAAATATTTAGGCAAGTGGGAGTCAACGACAGACGATTAATCTCCGCCGATTTTATGCACTTGCGGAGTCGCATGCGGAGTCGCAATTTCTTGCGGAAGTTCCGCATTTGCGGACGAAGGGGCGAGATTCCGTCACAACCCTATACCTTAGTTTATGGGGCGCGCTTCCTCTCTTCGTCAACTTTTCATATTATCTCTTCTGCGCCATTAGTCAGGGCGAACTTATTAATTATTTATTATGTAGTGAGAAGGTGAAGTTGGTATCTTTAATGATGTAGAAGTATGTGCTATGATAGTTTCACCGGGCTCTAAGATTCGTTTATTCAGCTCTGAGGTTCTAACGTTTAAGCTTGTATTTTGTCTGCCCATCAACGTTATAATTTTCTTCAATTTTGTTTTGGGAATTCTGGATAAAGGTCTAGATTATTTAAACAAAAATTGTTCGTCTTGTTTGAGCCCATGATTTTTGTTATTTTTTTTTTTTGTTATTGTTACTTTTTGTTTTAATGTTTTTTTTTTGGTAACGTTCGATTTCGAGGTTAGTAAATTAATGTATCTTGCAGTCACGTAGTCAAACTCTCGCATGTATGTGTTGGTACGATTGTTGGTTAGTAAGATTCCATTAATTTCCGTTTCCACTAAGTCAGGGTTACATGATCTAAATGTTCCTTGACGTAGCATACTGTTTTTTCAGTTGGCAACAGTGCCAAAATATTTCGCAACAACAAGGTAGAGTAGCGTCAGGGAAAACGACGATAAAGTCCCAACTCTATTACTAAACCATCCGTAAAGTCATAATTAAAACTGACAGCTCAATCATCTAACTCAAACCCGGTTACATGATAACCACAGTGAGGTAACGTTCGTTAACCAGTTAACTGAAAATTCGTTCAGTTACATCAAAGCTCAATTTCGCTGTCAGCGTCGCATTAAGAATGTATGTCGTCCACCCTTCCGGTGCATTGCTGTACAGGGTGTTGTACTACCGTAGAATCCGATTATAACGACGGCCAAGGAACCGGTGATATTACGTCGTACTAACCAGAAGTCATACTAAACGGACCGACAATTTCATAGTGGCTCATATTAAAACCAAACATCGACGCGACGTTAGTATAGGCATTACTTACTTAGCTAAAAAGGGTTAGTTGTTATATGAGAAGTCGTACTAAACGGACTACACTGTACTTGTCCTGATTAATAGAATACCGTTTTTTGGAGCTAAATTATTTGACCCTGTGGATATGTACCAACATATTAAAGCGTTTTAGGCTTCATAATACGTTTTAAAAAATCCCCTAGTGCGAGTTAAAGTCAATATCGTGAATAAACCGATGGTATCTGTTTAATATTTCAATTTTAGTTTATTATTTGTTATAGTGGCAACAGAAATACATAACAACGAAAATATAAAATATCAAATGACAGTGGAGGCTTAGTAATAAGGTTACTCTTGGCTACCCGTTGGTTATCGTTCGAATACGGCACCCTAAATGTAATTCGTCCTCAAAAGAGGCTCCGTGAGTCATGAAAAGACAGAATATTTTTTTTTATCAATTAGATACTTAAATTTGAAGTACGGGCAACATATTACAGAATTGCTAAACTGATATAATTTGGCTAAACATTTATAGAAACTAAGGAATTCGATCACCAATTTATTTATTATTATTTAAAATTCATTTGCAATAGTGGTACATAGGCGGACTTAATGCAACAAGGCATTTAAACTGATTGGCCATTTGTACTTTCTTTGTCATACGTTTTGGCGGTGGAGCAGTGACCTGCCACAGTTGCATGTAAACTACACCCTGTAGATACAAACACACCTTTCGCTTTAATCGCATTTTGTCAAGTTAATAAACAATGAATTTGTGAACTCGTTAGCTGGGCGTGGTCGAGCATTCGTTTATATTGTTGTCAATAATTAATGGCGCACGTGTTAGAGGTGGTGATGTCATCATTAATTTTGGGGGTGACTTTCAGGGGTTTCAGGTAAGCTGCAAGTTATATTAGCAGTAGAATGCGGCTTCATCATTATCTTTTCCCCCAACTGGGTCTTATATTGGAAGCAGTTGAATATTAGTTTCTTAAGGCTTGTAAACATGCCAATGACCTTGTGCATATAAACGGAGCTAACTTCTCCTCTACGTGCCACTCCGCTACCCGCATTTTTAATTTATTTAAAAAAAAATATAACACATTTTAAAAAAGTAACAAAACTAAATTATTTTCGTTTGTATTGCAAAGCAGCAGATATTTTCTTTTAGACTTTTATTGAAAAGTGAAGAAGTAAAACGGTTTCATCTCAACAATTTGGAGGTGATTTGGTGTTTTTTTTTTCTTTTATGTGATACCGATACATGAATTCTGGGTAAACCAAATTACGTATCATATCATGTAGATTACTACCCATTTTTTTCAGATGTAATCTGCACGCTGTTTTTAAGCATTTCTCGATAGAGCAGCCTTAAATGGACCGATTACGTAACTGAGCTCCTCAACCCTACAACCCAGTAATTGGGCAACACGATTGACAAGACTGGCGTTAGATTTCTTGATTTCTAACTATCCGTAAGTACTGTGATACATCCTCCTTGGATGGCTCACCCTCCGGGAACCTCCGTCAATTTAATAATTAAAAAAGCTTTAGAAGAATTAGGAATTTAGAATAGGTTTAAATATTGACATATAATGATTGATTTGTTTTTACGACAGTTCTGTAAAAGTTTTTCTTGAGAGCACCAGCTCAATATAATAATCTCTTAAATCGCTTAAAGGCTGTTTTATTGAATCGATTCCGGGGGCGTTCAAGAAGCCCTAGTGGTATGCCCTACATGTGGCGGCGGCGCCGGGTACTTAATAAATAGAAAAGTACGTTTTTCGCGTATACAGGGCGTACACTGTATAAAGATAATTTCGCGTATGCACTGCGTAAAAAAAGTGCATGAAGACCCCCATTTTATAGTGATGCTCAGGCGAAATTTCTACGCCTGGATAAGTATAAAGATAAGTGGTTTTTATTAAATAAATATAATTTCGCAAGATGGCGAAAATAGTATCCTTCACGGGTACGGGTTCCACCTGCTCGTTCGACGATTTCCTTACACAGTTTCGCCAAATCGCAGCCATTAATAGATGGCCGGAGAGTGATTTAGCCCTCATTATGGGTGCTTATTTGGACGGCCCGGCCCTAGCTTTTTTCAAATTTACGTACAAAGAAGGGGTGTCATTTAAGGTGATTTGCGACAGCCTGAAGTCTGAATTCCCATCAGGAATAGATTTTGTTGAGAAATTCTACAATGCGCGTCAAGACACTAAAGAAGACATAGTCGCATTTTTCTATAGACTGGCTGATTATGGATTACAGTCCGGAATTACCGACGAAAAGATATTCATTAAGATTTTCTTGAAGGGTATAAATATGCATTATAAATTAAAGCTGGGGACCCGATTATATAACTCAAAAGCTGAGTTGCGTGCCACCATTGACCAAATAAAAGAAATATTTGAGGAGACACAGCCCGACCGGGCAAATTTTTCGTTGCACCCTCCGCGGGTCAGTTTTGATCATTTTCCAGCCGGAAGTCAGAGATACCCAACTTCACCGAGACCAACGAGCCCGGGGCAGACTGCTGCAAGATCGACGCCAAACCTAGCCGGTGATACGGATACGTATCACACTCCGAGGTATAATTTGCGGCCGAGACGTCGGTTTGATAATAGAAATAACCGTTTTCCAATTACCCCCAGCTCAAGAAACCCACGTTCTGATGGCCACCCAAACGCGGAAGGGCACAGTCAATAAATAATGAAGTGGAGTTGCAGGCTGTGTCCGAAAGAGATCAACTCCTACGGAAAAATAGCAAATGCGGTGACCTCAATCCATTTATTAACATTACAATAGATAATCAAGCCTGTTCTGCTCTGATAGACACCGGAGCATCAATTTCGTGTATATCAGATCAATATGCGTTGAATCTCAATCTAAATCATACCAGTGACAAGGCAAATCATTTTGTGAAGTCAATATCGGGATCATGCTTAGAAGTTGTCGGGAAAACGACGATAAGTTTTATAGTGGACTCTAGTGTCTTTGTGAATGATTTCCTGATTATTAAAAACATTAACCAGAAATTGGTCCTGGGACAGGATTTCTTTCGTAAATACGAAGCAGTTATCGATTTTTCTAATGGATGTATTACTTTAATGGGAAGATGTTGTATAAATTTTCACAAATGTACTGAACAAAATGCTATGTCAGAATCGCAAGTGGTGTGCCATGACCATAATAGTGAAATAATTCCAAATAACAACATTATGAAGGTTCGTGGATCTAAGGGAGAAGGGAGTTTTAATTCTGTATCGGAAACTGATTATTTATATTTTTCGAATTTAGTTAAAAACTGTGATGATAATTTTTTATCGAAAGTAGCTAATGCTGATGTAGTTAATGAACTTGATGTTAATTTAGGTTTAAGCTCGGAGAAAAGAAACAGACTGAGAACCCTTCTTACCTTATACAGAGATAACTTCGCTTTTAAAGCCTCTGAATTAGGTAGTTGTAGCATAGAAGAAATTACTATTAGAACTGTAGATGATATACCAGTTCATCACCCACCATATAAGGTTTCACCCAAGCAGCGAGACATAATAAATACACAAGTCAAGGAAATGTTGGCTAATAAAGTTATTCGGGAATCCAGAAGTGCTTATGCATCCCCGGTAGTACTGGTGCAGAAGCCAGACCAGTCGTGGAGATTTTGTGTAGATTATAGGAAGTTGAATAAAAAGGTGATAACAGATAGCTATCCATTACCGATTATTGAGGATATTATGATATACTTATCGGGAGCCAAATATTTTGCAGATTTAGATCTAAATTCAGGTTATTGGCAACATAGATTGTGTGAAGAAGATAAGCATAAAACTGCATTTATTACTTCTTCAGGTTTATATGAATTCAATGTTTTACCTTTTGGACTTAAAACAAGTCAAGCTGTTTTCCAAAGAGTCATGGACAAAGTACTGGCTGGAATAAAATATAAAAAGGCCATTTGTTATGTAGATAATTTTGGTTTGGGGAAATAATTTTAATGAATTTATTGAATCGTTAGAAGAGATTATGTTACGTTTAAAGAAAGCAAATCTTACCTTAAAACCAAGCAAGTGTAGTTTTGGGTATAATAAAATTACAGTCTTGGGACATGAGATATCAGGAGATGGTGTCAGACCCGATAATAAGAAATTACAATCTTTAAAAACTTTGAAAACACCAAAAAACGCAAAGCAAGTTAAATCCGTCTTAGGGTTGTTTTCATACTATAGAAAGTTTATTAGTGATTTTGCACAGATTGTATTACCACTAACAAAGCTTTTAAAAAAAAATAAAGCGTTTGTTTGGGGTAGTAAGGAAGAAGAAGCATTTCGAAAGATTATAAAGATAATGGAATCACCACCTATTCTGCATTTTTATTCAACTGATAAAAACATGGTCACTAGGTTGTATGTAGATGCCAGTGATGAAGCAGTTGGTTGTTGTCTCATGCAAGGTGAAGAGGTAATGTTTCCTATTTCATATGCATCAAGGAAGCTAAGCGATGGGGAAAAGAAATATTCAATCACGGAGAAAGAATGTCTTGCTTTGGTATGGGCATTGAATTATTTCAAACATTTTCTATGGGGTTTGACTTTTCAGGTGATGACTGACCACAAAGCCCTATGTTGGTTAAGGAGCAGAAAGGATATGAATGGAAGGTTAGCTAGGTGGTCGCTGTGTATCCAGGCATATGATTTCAACATAGTGCATTGTGCAGGGAAGGACAACGTCATAGCGGATTTTTTGAGTAGGAATCCCTTAGCCGAGGAAAAGGAGGAGGAGTCAAAGTTGTCCGAGAAAAAGTTAGAGGACGGCATGCAGTTGTATAGGATAGAGGTTGTGAGGATGCGAGATGAGCAGCTGCGAGATGAATTTTGTAGAGGTTGGTTTGATAAACTGGCAGCTAGTAGTGGAAGTACACTCAAAGGTTTTAGTGTCATAGATGGTGTATTATGTAAACAAGCAAGGAGATTGAATAGGGTTCGAGAGTTGATAGTGATCCCGGGTTGTTTGCTGAAGGAGATATTAAGGGAATTGCATGATGATCCATGGTCAGGTGGTCACTTAGGTCTAGCCAAGACGTTAGGTAAATTTCGAGCAGGATATTACATAAAGGATGCTGAGAGGAAGATAGATAAATATGTGAGAAGTTGTCGGCTATGTCAGGAGCGCAAGAAATGTAAGCAGTTGGCACAGTTACAGCCAGTCCAGGTGAACCATTTGATGGAGAAAGTAGGCATTGATGTTCTAGGGCCTTTTAGGAAGTCGATGAAAGGTAATCGGTATATTATCGTTAGTGTAGAATATGCTTCGAGATATGCAGTCTGCAAGGCGGTTCCTAGAGCGACGGCACAAAGAATTAGTGAGTTCCTAATTGAAGAAATCTTCTGTAGGTATGGTGGTGTAAAAGAAATAGTGTCGGATAGGGGGTCGGTTTTTACGTCACACTTGGTGAAGGACACTGTTGAATTCTTCGAGGCGAAGTCACGCTTCACCACAGCATTTCACCCCGCATCGAACGGTCTGGTCGAACGTTTTAACCAGACTTTAACCCAAATGTTGTCCATGTATGTTGCTACGGATCAGAGAAATTGGTGTAGCTATGTTCCTCTCGTGTGTTTCGCGTATAATACCAGTAAGCAGTCAAGCACCAAGATTTCACCTTATGTATTATTATATGCTAAGGAACCATCATTTCTTACAGATTTAACGATAAATATTGGGGAACAGCATCAATCATTAGATTTTGTAGGACGTCATAGTCTGAAAAGTCAGCTGTCACGTTGTGCCATAGATAATATAAAAAAGGCGCAGGTCCGACAGAAAGCTATTTATGATAAGAAGGCGAAAGTCAGGAATTTTGTAGTAAATCAATTGGTAATGGTTTATACTCCTAGGCGACATATAGGTAGAAGCACGAAGCTTTGTAGGTTGTATAAAGGACCATACAAAATTGTTAGGCGGGTTTCAGAAGTAAATTATGTGATAAGTAAACCTAACAACAGGAGATTCAGAGATATTGTCCATGTGAATAGGTTGAAACCATTTTACGTAAGAATTTAAAAAAAAAACGGATCTATGGTAGGAAAAAGCAAGATGTCAAATCATTTATGTCATATTTATGTAAACAAAACATAATTTTAGTTTAGTATGTTGAATAGTTTATTAATCGGTTTTTCTTTTTCATGTGATGTTGGAATACGGATGATGATAGACTACTTCGATGATGCTGCCGGGTGGAGAAGAGAAGGTCGCGATTAATATCGATATTTAGCTAGGCTGAAGTTATTCCAGTTTTTTATTTCTATTAAGGTTTCAGCGTCCACTGTAACGCAATTGAAGGACTCCATGGGCGGTGATACCAACTTTGCATACGAGGCATAGCCTTCGCAAGGGGTGGCTGGTTGTCACCATTGGTTGAGCTGTTCGATGGAGGCAAATAATTTCAGTCCATATATTTTCTAACAGACTTTGAATTACTGGAGTGAGTTCGATGTTAGCCGTTAATTCTTTGACAGAATAGACCTTCGCTTCTTAACCGTCTGGCTGCCGCGTAGACTAGTTAAGGTAGCTTTCGAGAGGTCAATCCCTTCTGGATGGATGTGATTTGTCACATCATTTTGTTTACGTTTGGCGGTGTGCTGCAGATTTTAGGGTAGTTTTACTGCAGCAGGGTTTCAGCATGTCTGCGTTTTTGTTCAGCGCAAATGGCGCATTAGAATTTAAAAGAATAATGCTTATCGCAGGACATGACTGAAGCTGCTTCTATAGAAGCATATGCAACCCTGTCTACGATCATTCTACCCATAGGCAGGAACTCCTGGTTAGGGATAGGTAGGTGCTTAACTCTTCCAAAGCTTGGAATAAAAGATTACAGGAAGACTTTCCTAGTATCTTCTATTCGTGAGGGCGTAGCTCATGTGATACATCCTCCTTGGATGGCTCACCCTCCGGGAACCTCCGTCAATTTAATAATTAAAAAAGCTTTAGAAGAATTAGGAATTTAGAATAGGTTTAAATATTGACATATAATGATTGATTTGTTTTTACGACAGTTCTGTAAAAGTTTTTCCTGAGAGCACCAGCTCAATATAATAATCTCTTAAATCGCTTAAAGGCTGTTTTATTGAATCGATTCCGGGGGCGTTCAAGAAGCCCTAGTGGTATGCCCTACAGTACTGTCAAAGATGTACAAAAGAAAGCCGAAAAAAATCGCTTAATATACTTTCCGAAGCAAGTAGGAAACTCGGTATTTTAAGGTGGTCACCCATCTGCAGACCGAGCTCAGCAAGCGACGCTTTACCTTGAAGATCGCACTAAGCGTTTCCAAATGTCTTTTATAATGTGCACAGTAAAGGAGTGGAACTCTCTGCCTGCGTCTGTGTTTCCAAACGCTTACGACCCTAATCTCTTCAAAGTTACAGTGAACAGACTCCTTCTGGGTAAGCTCGCTCCATCGTAGACTTTGTCTCTGTCTTCTCTGACCTAGACAAAGATCAAGAGCAAACCCATCACAAAATAAAAAAAGAATCGACCTGTAGTGCTATTCTGTAACAACATTTTCGTGTCTAGACAGCGGAATCCGCGGTATAGTAGTATACAATTTGTATAAATATCAGCGTTAGGTGGTAAAACCTAGTGTTGCCACCTGACATTATGCTGAGCTGAGGCCCTTTTGGCACAATATTGTTCTCGTAATTATTGTATTCGATAATTGTAAAGGTGTTTTTTGTTGTGCCAATAAATGCGTTTTTCTTTCTTTTCTTTTAATATAAGTAAGCTTTGTCACTCAGGTGAAGCTCAATATTCAAATAGTTATTTACAGAATAGCACTACAGTGCGGCTTATTAGTTAACCACGAGCACTAATAATAATTCAAAATGACGAAGCAACTTAATTCAGTGTTTTCCTATGCATCTACACTAATATTATAAAGAGGAAAGATTTGTTTGTTTGTTTGAAATGAATAGGCTCCGAAACTACTGGACCGATTTGAAAAATTCTTTTAGCAATGGATAGCTACATTATCAGGGAGTAACATGGGCTATTTTTTATCCCCGTACTCCCACGGGAACGGGAACTACGCGGGTGAAACCGCGTGACGTCCACTAGTTAGTAAATAAAAGTATTTCGGCCATAAAATTGTTAAGAGTATTTCATCTTGTTTTTTCATGCCCCTGCATGCTGTGTAAGCGTAATTTCTCCGCAAAATATTTCATGTTTTTTCCTGAAATTATGCATTCAACATTTTAATTTACGATGTGTTCAGTTTATGAATTGCTGTTCTTGGATTTTTTTTGGGTTTTCAGGAGTAAATTATGACGCGGTTTTCAACATTTGTAAAGAGTAAAAAGTGACAAGAACGAATTAGTTTTCACACGTTCTTAATTGACGAAATAAAAGACGACGGAGAGCTAACTAAAGCATTTAAAAACTTGTAATTAGTCTTGCTCGTTAAAGTGGTATTTTGTTTGATATTTTTTTTTAAACGTAAGTACTATCAATATACTAGCATCGAACACCTCTTGGTAAGTCTGTGGATTTAGGACCAGGGCTAAAAATATTCCAGGGTTACGAATTTGTTCGAAAGAGTCACCGCGGCCCTGGAACGCTAAGGCACTAGGAGGAACACGGAGGGGTTTTAGTCAGCAAGTCTGACACTCCCTTCTGCTCCACCCAGAGCGGGAGTCATTTGATGATTTCCCATCCTTAAAAAAACTGGCCAAGTGCGAGTCGGACTCGCATGGAAAGGGTTCCGAACGAATTTAATTTTTTTTTAACGTGTTATTTTAACACTATAAACTTCTTATAGGTTTTCTGGTAATCTATAGGTAAAGATGTATTATCTCCATTCTTTTTCAAAATTTTGGCTCAGTGTTTCGGAGATAAGGGGGGGAATGGTCATTTTGCGTCTAATTTCTTGAATAACTTCAAAACCATTTATTTTAAAATTATGATAAAAATATAAATAAAACCCTCACAGTTAGCCCTTTTATTTGATATGTCACACGATATTGTTAAAAAACTTTAAAAAAATAAAAAAACCCGACTGCAAAAAAGTCAACGGGACACTTTTATGAACGTAAACTGTTTCATAATTGAATTTAAACATTTTCAATTTGTAATTTTCATTTAATTTCCTTCATTTTGATTCCCTACTCGATCGTTAATATTTTTTTTAACGAAACCTTAGTTAAAATAGAATATTAACGACTTATAATTTAGCGCCTAAAAATCGCCATATTGCTTTTTTTAAATCACCTATCTAAGGACTGCAAATCTCTTTCAGTTTTTAAAAGAAGAGTGAAAGAACACTACCTTTCTTTACCGTCATAGTTGCATATAAGTATGTGTTATTATTTATCTTATAATATTATTTAGTATGTATTAGTGTATATTTATTTTAGTAATATTTATGTATTGTATGTTATATTAAAGTTTATTGTTTTATTTGTAAGTACTTATACCTTTTACACACGTTATCTATATATCTTTTATACAACTCTCCTTTCGCAGGTATGCTGGAAGAGATTTCTTTTGGAATAAGCATTACCTTTGTACCTATTTTTCTGTTTCCTTCTTTTAAGCTTTCTATGTCATGTGTGTACATAAATTGTTAAATAAATAAATAAATAGACACTTGGGTTTTCGAAATGAATCTAACGACACCTTAATAATCGGAATCCATCCAGCCGTTTAAAAGGTTCGTACCTTCCAAACGGCGGTAGTAAAGAAATGTACAAACAAATAAACATACAAGATACGCGCGAAAAATATAACCCTTCCTTCCAGTCGGGTGAAAATAATAGAGATAGATAATTCTACCTCAACTGTAACATTTCAATAAAACTAAACTTTAACAAAAGTGCAGTGCGTATGACACACGAGTTAAGCTAAGTTTAAAAAAGCGATATAAAAACAAAACTTCCAACTGTAAAATTTCAATGCACATGTTAGCGGTTTCATTAATTTTGTCAGTGTGCCAGGACTGTTTGTTAGTAGTAAAGAAGTTTTGTTGTAATTATAGGAAACGAGCGGAAAGATGGAGCGCTTAGAAAAAGCATTTCAGTAAGAACAAAAAAACTGGCCAAGTGCGAGTCGGACTCGCGTGCAAAGGGTTCCGAACGAATTTTTTTTTAAGTTGTTATTTTTGCACTATAGACTTTTTACAGATTTTTCTGTAATCTTTAGGTAAAGATCTATTATCTCCATTTTGTCCAAAATTTTAGAGTCAGTAGTTTCGGTGATAAGGGGGGGGGGGTTTATTTTTCGCCTAATTTCTTGAATAACTTCAAAACCATTTGTTTTAGAATTATGAAAAAAATAAAATTAAAACTCTCAAAGTAAGCCCTTTGATTTGAAATGTCACACGACATTGTTCAAATAACTTTTTTTTAAATTTTCTAGTTTGAACCACAAAAATGACACCCATACTAAAAATTTAATAATTTACTGCAGAAAACTGGCAGAGACAGACAGACAGACGAATAGACACCCGAGTGATCCTATATCAGGGTTCCGTTTTTTCTTCGGAACCCTAAAAACATCTGTTTGATTGAGAACATCCGCCTATTTTGAAGTAGGTTAAAAATAAAGTTTGAAGCTGAAAATAGTTCACCCATAATTATGACAGCGAGTTTAAGATACCTTTTTTTGTTTTTTAAGGATGGGAAATCATCAAATGACTCCTCCCGCTCTGGGTGAAGCAGAAGGGAGTGTCAGACTCTTACTGACTAAAACCCATCCGTGTTCCTCCTAATGCCCTTTGCGTTCCAGGGGGGCTACTCTCTAACGAAATCCGTAGTTTCGGGCGGGCATTTTCTACTACGTATCACCTAACCACTGAGAACTAATGATAACACGATTTGACAGTTACTGTGAAATCGTGTTGTCATTCATTCTCAGTTCGGGTTCGGGGCTAATCGTAAGTCTGTAGGTGATACGGAGTAGAATACGCCCGCCCGCAACTAAGCCCGAAACTACGGATTTCGTTAGAGAGTAGCCCCCCAGGGCCGCGGTGACTCTTTCGAATAAATCCCGTAACCCCGGCAGGTATTGGCCCTAGCGGGAGTTTAAGGTACCTACCACCTAAATACGCAAAGATTACCGATGAACTATTTGCTAGTTAAGCCTCTACCACCACTACAAAACCTACTATTCTTAAAAAAATACTATTACTACCTTACAAAAAAAAACGTTGATATTGCAGCAATGGTATTCTCCTGAAAAGCACCCTTTTGCCAAATATTGCTACACTAGCTGACCCGCGCAACTTCGTCTGCGTCACAATTTTCATTACTGCTCCGCTCCTATTGGTCTTAGCGTGATGATATATAGCCTATAGCCTTCCTCGATAAATGGGCTATCCAACACTAAAAGAATTTTTCAAATCGGACCAGTAGTTCCTGAGATTAGCGCGTTCAAGCAAACAAACAAACAAACAAACTCTTCAGCTTTATATATTAAGTACTAGCTGACCCGCGCAACTTCGTCTGCGTCACAATTTTCATTACTGCTCCGCTCCTATTGGTCTTAGCGTGATGATATATAGCCTATAGCCTTCCTCGATAAATGGGCTATCCAACACTAAAAGAATTTTTCAAATCGGACCAGTAGTTACTGAGATTAGCGCGTTCAAGCAAACAAACAAACAAAAAAACAAGATTCTCGTATTCCAGCTGTAACTACACGATCTCATGACGGACGGCGTGAGTGATTCACGTTTATTGATAATAATTTAGAGACCAAACATGCAATTTATTTGATATATTGTAATTATATAATGTAACTTAATATTTGCTAAACAGACCACTGTTTAGCAAATATTAAGTTTTCGTGGTATAATAAGTACGAATGAGGAAGTTGATAGTTTTAAACAGTGACGTTAAAAATGAGATCAAAACTTTGCTTACAGATGTTTGGATGCAATGACTTGGTGCTTCAATAAAATAGTTTGATAAAAATATTGTTTAGTTTTCGTAGATATTTTTCCCCGTTTTATGTGCAAACCATCACGTAATATTTTAAAATTGCTATAGTTCAAATATAGTCTTAAACTAGGTATAGTAGTTTGTCTTGCATATACTCTCCAACAAGATAATGACTGACAGAGCAGACGAGCCAGCAATTACGTCCAATCTGCAAGGCCAATTTGGTAGGAACCTCAATCGATACGTCTCTTGTAGTTAAGACTAGCTCCTCTCTGCATGGCTAAGGAGAAGTATGTTCCCTTAAGGGTGCTATTACAAAATCGAGCGCTGGGCCCGGACTAAAGCACAGACCGCGTTTTCCGAGATTTGTAGTGAGCGCTATACAATTGTTTAAAAATATTGTTTTACATTTAAATAGACATTTTTTTTTCAAGCAAGGTAACATAGTAGTTATTACATAGTTACTTTTTGTTTGAATTTGGATTATATTTTCATAAATAAAAAATATATATATAAATTCGGACGAAAAATAATCAGTAACTCTCTGTTTAAATCTCTTCTGTATAAAACATAATAAATTGATTAAATCACTCCAAAGTAGAAGATACAGATGCACCATAAACATTTTTCTTCGATGTAACAAAGAATCAAAAGATGCCTACAATTTTATGAAACATCCTTTGCAGTGACAAGGTTTTTACTAAGTTACGTAAACAAATTGAAATATTTATTTAAAGCACTCCCAAGAAAAAGAATCAAACTTTCTTGGCCATATTTTTTTTCTAATTTGTGGCTATATATATCATCAATCACACATAAAAACTCGAGTCAAACGCTCAAATCCAACAAAAAAATGTAATAGCCCTCTTAATTAACAAAGCTATAGCTTTAGCACAAATAAGACATACTGATTGGAACTCCGTTTGCTTTACCAATCATCACTATCTGCCTAACCTTTTTCCAATTATATTGGGGTCGGCTTCCAGTCAAATCTGATTCAGCTGAATATCAGTATTTTACAAGCCTACCAGACCTCTATAACCCATTAAGGCTTGTATACATGCCAATGACATTGCATATAAACGGAGCTAATTACTCTTCTACGCGCCACTCTGCTACCCGCATTTTTAATTTATTATAAAAAAATGGCTTATGTTTAACTTACCACCAGATATAGTAACAAATAGGAGACAAAAATAGTAAATGATCACCAAAATGAAACTCGCATTTTAATGTAAAATTATAACCAAAGTTTTAACACTTTGCTATCCTATTTAAGTAAAATGACTCCAAGTAAATCATGAGTAACCCAAAAATAGTAAATGATCACCAAAATTAAACCAACATTTTAAAGTAAAATTATAACCAAAGTTTTTAAATTCTGCTATCCTATTTAAGCAAAATGAGTCCAAATAGCGAAAACGCGGATAATTAGACATAGGCGAAAAATTATCAAATCTTACTGGACAAAGTCAGGATTTTTGCGAAAATACTCGTTATTATAGCAATATTTAGTTCTGGGTGGTTTAAAAAAAAATAACCACGAAGGCTAACGCGGCGTCCTAGGTGGGCGGTTCAAAGCGAACGCGAGTATGAAGCGGTGACACGCGAATTCAATGCGATGCGGTGCAACGCGGCGGCTATGTCCTACGTGCACGCGAATCGTCTCGCAAAGCCGCCAACGACGACGCCGCCGTTCAGTGGGCACTGTGTATTTGTCATGGACGGACGGAAACAAATATTATTGGAAAATTCATTTCTTAAGTATCAAATACTCGAGAAGTATGTACGGCGAAGAAGTGGGACTAATATTGTATACTTAGAAAGGCATATTTAAGGGGAATTTCACAATTTGTTTGAGGAATTACGGGCTCAACCCTTGTTATTCAAGGAATATTGTCGAATGTTGTCTACAACGTTTGACTATATTGTGCAAGCCATAAAACCTGTTTTGCAATTCACAAGTACCAATTTCCAGCGACTATTATCCATTATCACTATTATATTCCATTATCCAAACAAAAACACGACGACACCGCATCCAGTTCGCGCGAAAATATCAAGCCAACTGATCGCGTTCGCTTCATTTCGCGCCGCTCCGCACTGCACCCCACGTGCGTTTGGTCACGCAGGCCACTTCAATAGGTTTCGACTGTTTGTTGTTTTTGCGCCGCGCCGCGCAGCTTCGCGTTCGCGTCTAGATCGCTCACGCAGGACGTCGCGTAAGGCGGGAGCTCCGCTCCGCTTCGCTCCCGCCTTAGCCTTCTAACCTAACCTATCCGAGTCGGGGTAGTCTGAGTCGGGGCTATGTCTAATTATCCGCGTTTTCGCAAAACCCCTAGGATTTCCGCGAAGATTCGAAGTATCAAATTATCCTACGACACTTACAAATGTAAACTTTGAGAAACTTAGGGCAATTGCATGTGCCTTGCAACCAATTTTCCTTTTCTCGGGGCATTATAACTTCCCACTCTCTAAAA
The DNA here is from genome assembly GCA_947578705.1 of Lacanobia wlatinum. Taxonomy (NCBI): domain Eukaryota; kingdom Metazoa; phylum Arthropoda; class Insecta; order Lepidoptera; family Noctuidae; genus Lacanobia; species Lacanobia wlatinum. The sequence goes on from OX388034.1 coordinate 23,945,815, forward strand.
TGTTACTCTTTGTATTCGTCAAAGGTTTCCCACGGCTTTTCAAAATTTTTGCATTCTAAATCTATCCCAGCTGGAATTCTGATACTCTTAATATGGCATCATAATACTTTATTTGATAATAAGCCTACATTTTATGGCAATCACAGTGATTTATTTAGGCAAAAATAATACATTAATTTGGTCGTCAAGATTTGGTGATCATTTACTAAATTTGGTGGTCGAATACAATTTAAAGTGGAGTCGTGACTAAAATAGCGGGTACTATTGTATTTTTAGACTTTATTTTTCTGGTGTTAAGTAGATATTTTTGGTTACAAAACTAAGGGTATCAAAGCATTTTATGGTGGTCATTATATTTATCCCCTAAAAAAATAACACATATTTTAAAAAGTAACAAAACCAAATCATTTTGATTTGTATTGCAAAGCAGTAGACATTTTTTTTTAAACTTTTGTTAAAAAATGAAGGAGTAAAATGGTTTCATCTCAACGATTTGGAGGTGATTTGGTGATTTTTTTATTATTATGTGATACCGATACATAAATTCTGGCTAAACCAAATTACGTATCATATCATGTAGATTACTAACTATTTTTTCAGATGTAATTTCTCAGTAAATGCCGACGAAAAGTTGCTTCATCTGCACGCTGTTTTTAAGCATTTCTCGAGAGAGCAGCCTTAAGTAGGTAACACGGGTAGTTCTTGGCAAGAACTGGAATCAGATTTATCGACTTTTGACAATCCGTAACGACTGCGAAAGATCTACAAATGACAGCCGGGACCAACGGCTTAACGTGCTTTTCGAGATACGGAGAAAGCTAGCAATTGTTTTTTTTTACTATTGATAGGCACGTGTTTGCCCACTATCTCACCTAATGGTAAGTTATGATATGGTCGAAGTTGAGTACGCTTGCCTAGAAATAACACATATTCACTCTTGACTTAAATAATCCCAGGATGTAGCTATCAGGAAAATGATTCCTATTCAAGGAAAGCTGCCAAAACCCCAAACCATTCACTACATGAAACACTGAAAATTACAAAACCTCAATTTGGGATCCTGAAACTGTTCAAAGGGAACATACAGAACCTCTTTATAAGCCAATCTGCGAACGTAATGGCTAGAAACAGGCAATAAACTTGCTGGAAGCTGGATTAGTACTAACAGGTGTTCCGGAATCTAGACTGTCGTACTGCAGAATTTGGTTTAACAGTGGTTTCACTTAACCGGGGTTTAGTTCTCATAACTGAGGTCCCCTTGCACAAACCAGAATTATTTCTTTAACTTCGAGTAGGTAACTCAGAGTTTTTCTTATGTTATCATCTATATTATCTATATCTATACTAATCTATCTATACTAATATATAAAGCTGAAGAGTTTGTTTGTTTGTTTGCTTGAACGCGCTAATCTCAGGAACTACTGGTTCGATTTGGAAAATTCTTTCAGTGTTAGATAGCCCATTTATCGAGGAAGGCTATAGGCTATATATCATCACGCTAAGGCCAATAGGAGCGGAGCAGTAATGAAAAATGTGACGCAAACGAAGTTGCGTGGGTCAGCTAGTACTAATATATAAAGCTGAGGAGTTTGTTTGTGACGCAGACGAAATTGCGCGGATCAACTAGTCTATAATATCTCTGTACCTATGAAATATCTACCAAGTTATTATTCCTAATTGGCTTAAGATTGGGTTTCAAAAAAGGTTTATGTATTTTCGACAAGCCTTTGATCGAGAGACGTCTTCAGGATTGAAAATTAAAATTTTGGTAGAACGACAACAATATGAGCAATCTGGTGCAGTGTTACCCAGTAACTGGGTTGAGAAGGTCAAAAAGGTTATACAAGAACAGGAAGCGTACTAAGACATAGTTGAAAAGGCTAGGTAGATGATGCTTACATGAAGAACTTGCTTTTCATAAAGAAAATCAGAACGAAGAATTCGCATTAATATAATTCAAACTATAAATTTAGTCATGGGCTGTAAGTAAAAATAAACTTATGCGAATCGATATGAAAAAAGAACACATTTTAATTCAGTTAATAATATAAAACTCACGTACCAAAGCAATTACAGAGACCTAAGCGCCATTTTATTACCCCTGCCGCTAACTTGCTCGAATTTACTTAATTTTTAATCAGTCAATTATCACCCTTATCACAAAGGAGTAGAGTCCAGAGTATTTGATGGCTAAATTTATAAGGCTATAAACTATATTCGTTCGGGGAATAGGTACCTGTTTTAAGTATAGGTTGCACACTTGCATTTTAATTTATTTGTAGAAAAGAGAAAGTGTTGGTGTACACGGAATCTAATTTATTTAGACGTGTCAGTGAGTTTTGGCACGAAGGGCCATGTTCAGAAGCAATAGTTATTTTAAAAGATTTAAAAGAAAAAGCCTTGTTATTACTGAGTTTCTTTCACAGTGCGTGCAGCTAAGGAGTGGAATTCCCTGCCGGAGTCTGTGTTTCCTGATAGCTACAACCTGGGAGTCTTTAAGTCAAGAGTGAATAGGTTACTTCTAGGCAAGCGTGCTCCATCTTCGACCACATCATCGCTTACCAACAGGTGAGATAGTGGTCAAACGCGTGCCTATCAATAGTACAAAAATAATAATTTGCCATTCGTTATTTTAACTACCATCTACATCTACCATCGGACATCCAGACGCACTGCATCTTATCATCCCTACCTTGTTGCTAATCCACCAACTCGCACTAAGCGTTTCCAAACGTCTTTTATAATGCGCACAGCAAAGGAGTGGAACTCTCAGCCTGCGTCCGTGTTTCCAAACGCTTACAACCCTAATCTCTTCAAAGTTAGAGTGAACAGGCTCCTTCTGAGTAAGCTCGCTCCATCGTAGACTTTGTCTCGGTCATCTCTGACCTAGACTAGAGTTAAGAGCAAACCCATAAAAAAAAAACTGGCCAAGTGCGAGTCGGACTCGCGTGCAAAAGGTTCCGAACGAATTTTTTTTTAACATGTTATTTTAACACTACAGACTTCTAATAGGTTTTCCTGTAATCTTTAGGTAAAGATCTATTATCTCCATTTTTTTCAAAATTTTAGGCTCAGTAGTTTCGGAGATAAGGGGGGGAATGGTCATTTTTCGTGAATAACTTCAAAACCATTTATTTTAAAATTATGAAAAAAATATAATTAAAACCCTCTTAGTAAGCCCTTTCATTTGATATGTCACACGATATTGTTCAAAAAACTTTTTTTTTAAATTTTCTAGTTTGACCCCCATACTAAAAATTTAATAATTTACGTAACGCGTCCGTGTTCGGGTCACAGAAGTCCATATGTGTACCAAATTTCAACAGAATCGGTCCAGTGGATCCGGAGAAAGCTGGCTGTGACAGACGGACAGACAGACAGACAGACAGACACCCGAGTGATCCTATAAGGGTTCCTTTTTTTTCGGAACCCTAAAAAAACGAGAATATTTCGACAAATATGCCACATGAAGTGCAATTTTTAGGTACAAACTTTCATATTTGTACTCGTAGTAGGAAACACCCCTTACATGTATAAATTATTGTGATGATGACCCCACAATATACACCCACAGTCACAATCCACAAATACCCCTTCTTTTTTTTTGAAAATCCGCCATATCCCAGAATTCCCAACCTCACACAACATGGTGGATCTAACAAACGGTGGTAGAACTTGTTCCAAAATTCCCATAGTAAATAACCGCTTACATACCGTTTACACAAAACCCTTTAAAATGGCTGAAACATTCAGCGCTGAAAATATGAAAATAATGCAGGCGGGTACTTCCGGTACCGCCACAACGCGACTGTATTCGAAATTTGAATGTCTGTGTGTAATTTTAATGTCTGCCATGGGCAACCGTGCAGATTTAATTTTGCGTAAAATGAGAGGTACAAGTTTAAGGATTAAAGCGACTTGGGATTATCTGAGAAGTTGTAATAATGTTAACTACGGTAAGATCTAACAATCAAATGTCTACTGCGCGTTTGAGCGAATGGCACCCGTGGGCTGCAGCTGAAAATCAGCGTTAGTTGGTAATACCTAGTGTTGCCACCTGACATTATGCTGAGCTGAGGCCCTTTTGGCACAATATTGTACTACATAATAATAATTGTATTCGATGATTTTACGGTGTTTTTTAGTGTGTCAATTAATGCGATTTTCTTTCTTTCTTTCAAATGTGTTACGATATAACTTTGGGATTTGACTAGTTTGTGGTATTCAATGTGCTTTAAAATATAAAATCTATGCGCTTTTAATATTGCATAGGCTAAAGTTTTAACTAGTGTCGACCACGATAAGATCTAATCAAATGTGTTAGAAGATAACTTTGGGTCTTGATAAGTTTATACAAAATTCTTCCGTTACTGAGTGACTGACAGACAACGCACAGCCGAAACTACTGGTCGTAGAAATCTGAAAATTGGCATATAGGTGGTTCCTTGAGAAGTGTAGGGATGCACTAAGAGAGGATTTCCCGAAATTCTTACGGGAACGGGAATAAACGGGATATGCCCGTACGAAGTCGCGGGCAAAAGCTAGTGGTATATAATGTGCTTTAAAAATGTGAAATCTACGCTCGTTTTAAATTGACATATGCTCTCGTCGAATCGATTAAACTGTCGCTTATCTACATAATATTTATGATGGCTTTTCAGAATTTTTACTCGTGTAATTTTTAGTTTTTGTCACCTTCTTGTTAGTTTTTAATGATGAATATGTTATATAACATAATCTTTACATACCAAATTAACTCCATCAAAAAAGATTGCGTTTAGCGAGAAGGCCGCGCATTGTGACAGCCAATTTAATGCTTTCTTTATCTATGTGTCTTATCTGTAACTTATGTATATGGTGTACACAATAAAGGGTAATCGATTCTGCTGTAACCAAAAAATACTCTTTTGTATTCCTATGTTTTACTATTTTTAAATAAATAGTTTTCGCCGCACTTCGCTTATAAGAATACCACACTACAAACCGCGCACATTTTCTGGTAACACAAATGTTCTTACTCTAATAATGTTGTAATTAGGATCTGAAATATGAAATTGTTAAAGCACTTGCATTTTAATGCGAGAAACGATAATGTTTGTTAAATACCTGTACTTTGTTTAATTTAAGTATTTTAATTACTCATTAGGGTTAACCAGGTTGAAACACTTCTAAAGGCGATGCCCAGCAGTGGTATGGAACAGGCTGGCGGTAACTTATAGTTTTGTTATTGTTTCGCAATGGAAAAATATGCTATTATCACATTGTTTCCAAAAAGAAACAGTACCCTGCCGTGTCCGTGTTTCCTGATGGCCACAACCTTGGAGACTTTAAGACAAGTGTGAATAGGTCACTTGTAGCCAAGCGTGTTCCACCGTTGAACACATCACCGTTTGCCATCAACGTGGGAGTCTTTAAGTCAAGAGTGAATAGGTTACTTCTGACAAGCGTGCTCCATCTTCGACCACATCATCGCTTACCATCAGGTGAGATAGTGGTCAAACGCGTGCCTATCAATAGTAAAAAAGGTGAGATAGTGGTCAAACAATAGACGACAAAAATATTCAAGAAAGAAATTGCATAGATACCTATCAAAGCCAAAGCCCGCAACGACTGGCGCACATTCAGGAAAACACGTTATTATAGTCCTCCACTACACATCGTGTTGAATTACAGTATTAACTCATTCTATGTGAGCTTTATATGTACAAGCTTATTTATTTATTATTTATTTATTTAAACTTTATGTACAGTAGTGGTACATGGGCGGACTTAATGCAACAAGGCATTCTCTACCAGTCAACCTTTGGGTTAAAAAGACTACACTGTGGTAGGTGTACAACAAAAAAAAAAAAAAAAATGGAACAAGCTTGTTTTGTATTTTACTGTGTACTCGTGTCTTTTGTAACCATTTGATCCTGTCCAAGAGGGCTACTCTCTAAGCCCGAAGTCCGTAGTTTCGAGCTTAGTTGCGGGTGTATTCTACTCCATATCACCTACAGACTAACGATTAGTCCCGAACTCGAACTAAGAATGAATGACAGCACGATTTGCCAGTTACTGTCAAATCGTGTTGTCATTCATTCTTAGTGGTTAGGTGATACGGTGTAGGAAACGCCCGCAACTAAGGCCGAAACTACGGACTTCGGGCTTAGACAGTAGCCCCCCAGTTTTCGAGTCCGGCCCGTCATATTAGTCGCAAATTTATCCGTTTTGTTTATTCTCTAGCCCCATACAAAAGTGGACAAACTGAATCATAATAATTAATCATTTGTAAGCTCGTCTCGTTCAAACAGTTTACGGGGTCTATACAAGCGGGGTCCTTCGACGTCACTTGTCATTTGGGTAGAGGATCATTTGTAAAGGTATTATTCGCACCTGCGTCCGCTGACCGCGGAGGTGGGCGATATAAATTAATATTTGGATCATGGGTTCGGATTCCGGATGGACGGTAAAATGCTGCGCGTTGACGGTAAAACGGTAACAATAAAAATCATCGGTATTTTTACCCGACTGCCAAGGAAGGGTTATGTTTTTCACGCGAATATGTATTTATATGTTTGTTTGTTTGTTCGTAAATTTCTTTATTACCTCGTACGTTCCAAACTGCTGAATGGATATCGACTATTAAAGTGTCTTCAGATTAATTTCAAAAACCCAAGTGTCCTTAGATAGGTGTTTAAAAAAAGCAATATGGCGGCTTTTGGGCGCTAAATTGTAAGTCGTTATTTTTATTTTAACCAAACCTATCGAGTAGGGTATCAAAATGACGGAAATTAAATGCTATATGTTTAAATTCAATTAAGAAACAGTTTTCGTTTATAAAAATGTACCGGTTGACTTTTTTGCAATCGGGTTTTTTGATTTTTCTAATTTGCGACTTGTTTTAGGATTTTTAGTAGGGTCGCGTTTGAACACAATCTCATCCGATGCAAAGCGATGATGTGGTCGACAATGGAGCATGCTTGTCTATAAGTAGCCTATACACTCTTCACTTTCATAGTGCGTACAGCTAAGGAGTGGAATTCCCTGCCGGAGTCTGTGTTTCCTGATAGCTACAACCTGGGAGTCTTTCAGTCAAGACTGAATAGGTTACTTCTAGGCAAACGTACACCATCTTCGACCACGTCATCGCTTACCATCAGGTGAGATAGTGGTCAAACGCGTGCCTATCAATAGTAAAAAAAACTGGCCAAGTGCGAGTCGGACTCGCGTGCAAAGGGTTCCGAACTAATTTAATTTTTATAACATGTTATTTTAACACTACACACTTCTAATAAGTTTTCCTGTAATCTTTAGGTAATGATCTATTATCTCCATTTTTTCAAAATTTTAGGCTCAGTGGTTTCGGAGATAAGGGGGCGGAATGGTAATTTTTCGTCTAATTTCTTAAATAACTTCAAAACCATTAATTTTAAAAATATGAAAAAAATATAATTAAAACCCTCACAGTAAGCCCTTTCATTTGATATGTCACACAATATTGTTCAAAAAACTTTTTTTTTTAATTTTCTAGTTTGACCCCCAAAAGTGAACCCCATACTAAAAATGTAATGATTTACGTAACGCGTCTGTGTTTGGGTCATAGAAGTCCATATGTGTTCCAAATTTCAACAGAATTGGTCCAGTGGATCCGGAGAAAACTGGCTGTGACAGACAGACACCCGAGTGATCCCATAAGGGTTCCGTTTTTTTTTCGGAACCCTAAAAAAGAGATCTTCTCAAAAAGAAAAAAAAATCCTCTCTTAGTGCTCCCCAACGGAATGCAGGGAAGCTACATGCCAAATTTCAGCTTTCTACGACCAGTAATTTCGGCTGTGCGTTGTCTGTCAGTCATTCACTCAATTAGTCAGTAACGCAATAATTTTATGTATTAGGATTGATTGATTTAATAACTCATTTTCTAAAGAAAACACTATAGTCTAATTGCTCCAAAACCTTAACTAAAAGTTCATTCCTAACATGATTTACATGGTTAATTAACATATCATCCGTTATGTCTTCGTGTTAGCAACGAAATCGTAGTTTATAAGATAACTCTGACTGGTGCAAGCGCATCTAAGACTAATATAATATACCTTTAATGTATTTCCTATAAGAATATATGTAGCTTTAACTACATAGCATGCTCATAAAATAGACATTTAATTCCCAATAAACATGCAAACGTGCCTGTTCATCAACTACCTGCAGAAACAATAGGGTACGAGTAGCCGTTCACCGAGAAGCGCCATCTTAGCAGCCCCGCAACGCCACCCTACCTACTCAAGCGGTCACTGACCGGACCTCATCTGCGCAATTTATGACAATATCGCGTAAAAACGTATATTTAATATAATAACATAATTCGATTTCGACATATGCGGTTCAAATTATACTTTAATATTGAAAATGCAGTATGTGGGTGCAAATTTTATGTCTTTACGATTTTAAAATTGCTTCAAGCGACATTTTAGGACGGCAAATTGCATTGCAATGTCATGGTAATTGGTTGTAATTTTTAGGGAAAATACGGTTATTTGGGGATACAGCTCTTGGTAATAAGTAGCAAAACAAAATAAATGCAGTTTTTTGCAGGCTAAGTGCAAGGCAGCTTTTATGAAATATTAAAGCAACGATCACCAAGAATTTATTTTAGCACTTTTGACAAAAACTTCACGATCGTATTAACATTTGTGAAGCTTTTGATTTTAGTTTTATAGAAGACTAAAAACTGCTTTAAGCACGCAGTAGCCAAGCATTAGGAGGAACACGAATGAGTTTTAGTCGGTAAGAGTCTGACACTCCCTTCCGCTCCGCCCAGAGCGGGAGGAGTCATTTCGTGATTTACCAGCTTAAAAAATGGGCTCAACGAAAATCTGACAGCCACGTAGTTACGATAAAGATTAAAGAAGAAACTTCTTGTTTTCGAATCGACTCCCAAGATCGGATTGCAGCATCGGTAGCATTAATGAAATAAAAGTACCCCCCAAAGTACAGGCACTATATATATATATATAGGCACTTGGGATACTCTAACATGTGTCCCATATTCTGAACAGGGGCGCCGGACTCACATTGCGCATACGGTTCAAGAAGATTATTAAAAAAACTCGTATAACAGCGAACACAATATTTCTCAAACATAGTCTCTAAGAGTGTATTTCTGTCACCCGTCAGTGTTTGGAAAAATAAATTTCCAGCTGTGACAGACAAACAGAATTAGTCTCACCATAAGGGTTCCTTTTTTACCATTTTGGTACGGAACCCTAAAAATTAAGATTTTTTTTTTTTTTTACTATGTATAAGCATACGTTTGACCACAATCTATTCACTCTTGTCTTAAAGACTCCCAGGTTGTAGCTATCTGGAAACACAGAGTCTGGCAGGGAATTCCACTCCTTAGCTGTACGACGCACTATGAATGTGTAAATTGGTAAAAATAAAGATCTATTCACATGATCTTTCCTATACCCACTCCCAGCTCCCAGAACCAATCTCTAATTAAAACGACATACAAATGCATGTCCAATGACGTGATTAAAGCAGGTGTGTGCACCCCTTAATTAAGGCACGGTGCCATCGAGGGAGCTCTTCGGCTGAATAAAAGATACGACACGTGTAACCTCTGCTTAACCTGGTTTTATAGTGATGTGTGATGGTATGTAGATTTTGGAGATGGGTATCGAAAATGGTGATAACGATTTTTGTGGTGATTTTTGAGGTATGAATTGGGTTATCAGTGTTAGTTGCTTTCAAAGAAAAGAAAGTTCTGTCTTCCAGAGAGTACATACAGGCATTAACTCTTTGAAAGAAAGAATTAAGATCATCGGAAAACTTGAGACTAGAAATACCGATGCATTCCACCATCTTTTAAGGCAATTCTTTCGCGATTCAAGCGGTGAGGTTATGGAATGCCTTGCCCGTGTCGATAAGGCGTGCTCAATCTTTGTCCATTTTGAAAAATTTGGTCAAGAACCACTATCTCTCTTTTTAAAGCGTTTTTATTAGAGTTCTCTGCTATTGTTTCATAATTATCATTATATACATTTATCTATTCAGTATGTATTGATGTTTGTATAAATAGTAGATACACCTAAGACTACCTACAGTACTGTTTCTCTTTAGAATCCATCCAAAGGTTGTCTTGAAAAGATCGCTTTTAGCGATAAGGCCGCCCATTGTGTCAACCTATGTAATTTTTCTCATCTATCTTTTCTGTAACTTATATGGTGTACATAATTAAGAGTATTCTATTCTAATTAAGTATCCGCTGTGTTTTATTGAATGATTTTTGTGTACGTGTGTGATTATTCCATGTGATTTATTGATAAATGTTTAATAACCACACACATTATCTGTCTTGTGTTTAATTTGTAGTTTTCGTCGGCAATTTCTTTCGAAACATCGTGGGAAGAGTTTTCCCTTAAACATAACTTAAATCATAGTTTATTAATGGAATATACAACAGGTGAATTTAATCACAGAATATGTTTTCAGTGCAACGGCATAACCATAAAGCTATTGAAGCTTAAAAATAACTTAAATAAGTAAGTAAAATTTTATACTCCGACATTAATTATCTTAGTACGTTACACCCATAAAATTAAATAAAAATCATAACCATATTACCTACGTCCCAAGATTTTTACCACCCATTTCAATTTTCCAAAAAAAAAAACACCATAAACTTTATTCCAGCCAGCTGTCTTTTTAGAGAAAACAAACCGTTAATATGTAAACGTTGGACCACACAAACCTTATAATTTTGCCGCCCAAACATATGTGGCCAAATGTTTTGTATTAGCAAGTAAAATGACCTAAAATTAACTGGCCTACCCTTCATTAATTTGTGAAATTAATTGTCGGAATCTGGGAATGTTGGAACAAGTCTAACCTGGTTTATGGGTCAGCTCTTATAATCGCCATTTTATTTTATGGGACGCCATGGGATGTCACTGTTTACGTATTTAGGCGGGTTCTGTATGTAATTTGCATTTTTGAGTTGTGTGTTCGTGTTGTTTTGTTTTGAATTTTTAGTCCGAAAATACGTTTTTCCGGCTACGTTTAATACTGTTCACACCAAGATTTTGTCTGACTTAATATCATAAAAGAGTTCAAATTAAGATTGTTTGTCTGTATATTTGTTTGTTTGCAGGATTATCTCTGGAATCCGATGATTATAAAGTGTCTCATGTTCGGTATAGGTAAATACTATATATAAGTTTTTAAATTTCTGTTTAATTAAGTTCAATAATTTATTTTTCTAGTAAAATATTGTGAATTTAAGCGTCTCTTGTGGCGAACTAAACGCTTTTTATCTCTTTTTTCGATAGAAAACAAGTAACAAATACAAGCGGCAAAATAGCTTCAGGCTAGTTTTAGAAGCGGATAAAATAATGTAAACAGTGGACAAATCCAAGTGAGCAAAGCCTAGAAAGACAGCTACAGATAAATCTAATACTAAAGTTTAAACTTGATAAAGTTACCTTCAACTCCTAACATTATTGCGAAATATTGTCGTTTCAACAATTCGTATACATAAGACAAGACTCAGACTACACACTGTCACGGGGATTTGCTCCTAGTTTGTTTCCTGCGTAATATGTTAAATAAACAATCCGTACTACGCTTCATATGTGCATATGCAAAGCAAGGACGAGACGGGGACGGAACGTGGACATGTCTGAGACGACGCATAAGGGTCGTTACAGACAGGATAGCAAACTGCTCGAGCAGTTTTGTGTTTGTGTTGTGCATTAAAAATAATTGGTCTGCCATCTTTGGGAGTCTGCCATATTGAATTTAGAATAATGTCAACTAGCTAATCGTCTATACAAATCAAACGTGTATATAAAATTCAGTTTCATGACCCATACATAATGTACTAACTACCAAGGTACGTTAAAACGGGCTTGTAAAAATAAAAAAAAACTTTTTACAAAGAAATATAACCGACTTCCAAACAAAACACTACAAAGTATAAGATAACCTAAATTTCGGAAGTCGGTGTTTTTGGTTTTGTTTCTTTGCTTTTTATCACCGACTTCCGAAATTTAGGTTATTTTATACTTTTTAGTGTTTTGTTTAAGGAAAATGGTGCCCTAAAGTGTCATGTGGCCAAGATATTTCGAGGTAAAGTCACCAAGTGAGAACAATGAAAATCGTTAAAAATGATCTTACCACGCGTTTATATGCAGTAGATTGTATTTATCGCATGTTAAGTTAATTTTTAACGATTTTCGTTGTTTTCATTTTTCCATATAAGCATACATGTAAGATCATGCGCCGCAATCTTGAAAAAAAAATCAAATTGGCGGTGGGGGGGGGGAGCATATGTTAGCTCCCATAGAAAAAAGTTTGAACCCCTTTTCATTCAAACCATGATAGCAAAGAGCAAGCTTGAAAATGATACACTGTCTACACTAACCCTTATATCTTCCCTGGACGACAAGCAATGTCCGAATCGGGACGACGTGCATTGTGCTCTAGAAATATTAAGGAGTTATTGTGCCCCTAACATCTACATTAATGTATCTACATAAGGTTTTAGTAACGTGTACCTAGCCATACCTGCACTACTGTAATACTACATAGATACTTCTTCCAGACCAATAAGTATGTCTTTAGAGGAATGCGGAACAGAGAGTAAAGTCTCGCACACCTCAATTGAAAAGGGAGGATCCTCCTACCAGACAGTTGTTGCGTCTGGCGGGCAACTGCCCGATAGTTGATATTCGGGCTGATGTATATGTTCAAATCGCATGGCAAACTCTGCTTGCGCGATTTAGGATTTCAACCTAGTAGTTCGCTGCTAGTTGGATAGATGGCGTCGCGGTTCTTTTTGTTTCGTTTTAGATTTGCTCTGTTGGTTTTTCTTGATGCCGCTGCATGCAATAGTCGATACTACAGAATCCCTTGAGTATGAATTCCGAAAAGGCTGTTCAGACCATGCGTGATTATTATTAACAGCCAATAATTCCTACTCCACCACAAAATCAACCAAAATAGAATTATCAATTCGAGTTAATTCAACCCGTCTCGAATCACCGCAAAATATTTTTGATTATTATCATTAAAATCAAAATCAACCCTTGAAATTATAACTTGTATCTGTTTACAAGTTTATTTAAAACAATGAATGGGTGAGCGGTGGAGGGTTAAGTCTGCCCTGCTCGGTCACGCTCATTTACCTTGTAATTATACACGGCGAGGAACTTCTGTGTTTCGGAGATGGGAAGGAATTTCAGGATTGGGTATGTGGTAGAGATGAATAGAGGGAAAATTATTGTACACACAATAGAGATTCTGGATAAGTGGATATTATAATGAGGGTTTTCAGGAACATTAGTCCACCAGTTGGCGCAACATAGGCGATAGATCCTCTTCATTGAAAAAGTGACATTGACATTATCATGACGTCGACGTCAACTTAACAAATATCAGAAAACAAACGATTTCATAGGTGTTTGGGACAGACGCCTCAGTGCTGCCACCTGGTGCTCGACATTTCAGAAAACCCTCATTATGTGTTCCTCCGTACCTTTTCCAGGTATATCGGGATAAATAATAGAGCTAAGGGCCTAGAAAAAGCGATATTCTATCTGAGATAGTGATTGCAGTCATCCAATGGATTGCCGGTTTTTAATTTTGGGTTGTATTACTTTGTCGTATTACTATATATTTGTGTTACTTTGTCCAGTTATTCAAGTTCAAGTAAAGAAGATTTTCATCCCATCTATTCGAAAAGGACGACTTGGTTCGCCTTTAAGTGCACCCAAAGGTGGTGTTTTCTATAAGAAACTTTTAGCGGGCAGTAATGAGTTTTAATCCTCTTTATAAGTGCGCAGCAATTATCTTTGCCGCGCACTTTTTTAATTTGGAACATCTTAGTGTTCAGCGCCAAAGTAATCGAACGCAAATATTGTTTGAATAAAGACTGGCTGGTACGACGGTTCATAGTCGCGCCGCCAGCTGAATAAAAAAAAAGAAATCAAATTAAAAACGCGCGAACGCGTTTTCGTCAATTTTCACGGATTGTTAGAAATTCATGGTTTTGTTTTGAAAAATGAGTTCTTCAAGTGACAGTGTAAGTATAGAAGTAACTCCTGAAAGTATTAGAAGTGACGCAAGAAATGTGATGGATTATAATTTTTTTTTTTTACTATGTATAGGCATACGTTTGACCACAATCTCACCTGATGGTAAGCGATGATGTGGACGAAGATGGAGCACGTTTGCCTAGAAGCAACCTATTCACTCTTGTCTTAAAGACTCCCAGGTTGTAGCTATCTGGAAACACAGACTCTGGCAGGGAATTCCACTCCTTAGCTGTACGCACTATGAATGTGTTCCCAAAACGTTTAGTGCGTGTGGGTGGGATGTCCACCATGTACCGGTGGCGCATCGCCGTTCGTCTTGTGGTCCGATGATGGAACGGGCTTGGCGGAATTAAATCATGCAATTCCGTCGCACACTCCCCAAAATGCAAGCGATAGAAAACCGACAGGCCAGCAACATAATAATAAAAATAATATATATAATATTATGTTTGCTTACAGTTTTAGGGCATGCACTTAATATTATAGATATAAGAGCAATATGAGGCGCCTTTTATTTCCTCATAGTGGGTGATGAAAAGTAGATTGTATCACTCGGGCGCAAAATATATTTTTGGCTCGGGCGACGTACCTACTTTGAATCCCTCACTTCGTTCTGGATTCAAAAAAGCGCCCTCGCCGTAAAAATATTATTTTGCTCCCTTATGATACAATCTACTATTAACGTCAATAAATAAACAGAAAAATGCCACATACCGTGTTCTCGTTCACAGCACACTGCCATGTACCCTTCTTCCCAAAGTTCCTAACGTTTTGATTTCTAACGACGGGACACGTCTAATAATTTCTTACTGCTTTTCTTCACGAACATACCTTACAAAAGCAACCGATTTTGAACCTTAATGCTTACAACATAAGGTAGTGACGGATGCAATTAATTTGTTTAAGATTTCAAGGTATTAGCAAGTTTATTGAATGGAAAAGTTCCTTTGAAATGTAAGGAGAAAGGAAATGTTATTAATTAAAATTTAAACTCGCTTACTGGAGAAGGTTTTTGTATTTATATACTCTTTAAAACTTATATTTGCTTACGGTTCGAAAGCATGCACTAAATATTATACACATATGAACAATTTGTTTGATCATATAAATACTTAATGTTTGATAATATAAGTTTTGTGAGAAATTAAATTTGTGTAAGATAATTAATATTCGGTGCTTTATAAAATAGTCGTCATTTCAAAAGAATCTATATTTTCTAAACAGCTATACTGAAACATGCAACATATAGATTGCTAGTGCCGAAAAACCTAAAATATTTGTCTAAGCATCACCCAAATGTTGGTATAAGTTGCCTAGAGCATTCAGTCCACCTCTTTGGGCGTAAATAAGTAAATTACAAAAAAAACCGGCCAAGTGCGAATCGGACTTGTACATGAAGGGTTCCGCACCATAAACCTTAATTTGTATTAGGTATTTGTTGTTATAGCGGCAACAAAAATACATAATCTGTGAAAATTTCGAGATACAGCCCGCTGATAGACAGACGGACGGACGGATGGACTGCGGAGACTTAGTAATAGTGTTCCGTTGGTTACCCTTTGGATACGGAACCCTAAAAACAAATAAGTAACGTGCGGGAGACGTCGCCGAGGAAGGCCTAGGAAGCGCTGGCGAGACGACTTGGAGGCGTTCAAGACTGATTGGTCAGAGAGAGCAACACCCCAGGATGAGTGGAAGGCTATGGGGGAGGAAGACATTTGCCTAGTAGTGGGGCAGTATAGGTTGATAAAAAAAAAACATTAGGGGTAGTCTTTGGGGACTGCCGATAGAAGTGAAAACTAAGTGACTTGTGAATTATATCGAGCTCATGGAAAGCGTTCGGTGACGATGATGCGAGTTCTATGATTTTTGTTCACCCAAAAATTACTCAACGCGCCTAAAAAAGTTTTCGCTTCAAAAAATAAGTAAGCGAATAATAGGAGCGGAGGACTAGGAATTCCTACTCCTCCGCTGTACTTTTTTTTGTCAATTTCGTTGCAGGATCCAAGACAGTTGAATCGTTTCTCCGGGACTCGTCGGACTTCATTGGCTCGGCGTTTTTCTGGTGGTGGCTACTGTTGATTCTAGCTTTCAGGAGTTGCAGTGGTTGGGAATGCGTGACGGATTGTCCCAAAAAAAAAAGCGAATAATATCAGCTAGTTCGTTCAAGATATTAGAATAAAAGGTCGAGATAGTCTAAGACGGAACTCACATACCTACCAAGCCACCAAATTAATTCTACAAGAAAACACTAAAATAAGCATACAATCTGGCAACATTAAGAATACACCGCAGCAGATGTTGCTCTCTCCTCAGAGAACCATAAACACTAAGGATTTGCATATCTCCTTTGAGTACAAATCTTTTTTGAATAAATAAGACCTGGTTTCTGGTGCTAAGTAGGGAGAATTTACAGGAACAAATCTTTTCAGAGCTCTCCAAGAAATTGTGGAGCATATTAATGGTACCTAGGTAGATTTGTGAGTTGAAAAGGATTTAAATACCTATTTACCTAGTAATAAAGTTTTCATTTTTACTAGATAGATAAAATATACACTACTAGCTTTTGCCCGCAACTTCGCACGCGCATATCCCGTTTTTGCCCGTTCCCGTAAGAATTTCGGGAAATCCTCTATTATTGCTCGCCTACACTCCCCAAAGAACCTACATGCCAAATTTCATCTTTCTACGACCAGCAGTTTCGGCTGTGCGTTGTCTGCCAATCACACATTAACGGAATAGTTTTATGTATGCTTTTCGGAAAGATAAACTAAAATCTGATTGCAGCGCAACCTACCCGATTCAGTTGTAAATTTAAACCATAAGAGGAAAAGCTGGACCGATTTAAGAGATATTTCACAAACTGAATAAGAAGGATATATACTGTGTCCCTATGTTTTCCTTTTTGATGATTTATTAACCGTATAAGCACTAGAACTCTCACACAAAATGCTCAAAATTGTCCGATAAATCGCTGTCAACAGAGCCCTAGTGTACAAATTTGGCAACTATTAATCAAAAAAGGAAAACAGAGACACAGTATACATGCTTCTTATTCAGTTTGTGAAATATCTCATAAATCGGTCCAATATTGGGAGAAGAAAACAGTCGAGAGCCAAACCTCGAATTATGACTTTTTACATACAAAGTCTCGCCGCCAGCATTTCCTCTTAAGGAACCATCAAATACACACCAAAAAATCACGAAAATCGGTCCAGAGGTCTTAGTGTGAGTTTTTTAACGTACTCGATCGTGTTAACGTAAACGTTCGCTCATGTAAATTGTATAGAAAAAAACAGGTTGTCCGTGAGTGTCGCCAGACGGCACTTATTCAGTTTCAATATAAATTGGCGTTTACACTAACGCGATTTAGAACGTTAAAAAACTCACACTAAGGCCACAGGTGTTTAAGAGGAGTCCAGCGACATACACATGTACAAAAGCATTTATAGAAGGGGTATTGAAATAATCTTTACTCTTCATTATAAAATTCTTCTACTACCTAACCATTTCCAGAATGTACCTACTTTCACGCATTTAAAGACTAATTTAAAGAATTTTCGACACCTTTTTTAAGGTTCCGAACAAAAAACGGAACCCTTATAGGATCACTCGGGTGTCTGTCTGTCTGTCCGTCTGTCACAGCCAGTTTCCTCCAGATCTACTGGACCAATTATGTTGAAATTTGGTACACATATGGACTTCTGTGACCCAAACACGCACACATTACGTAAATCATTATTTTTTTAGTATGGGGGGCACTTTTGGGGGTTAAACTAGAAAATTTCAAAAAAGTTTTTGAAAAATATTGTGTGACATATCAAATGAAAGGGTTTACTGTGAGGATTTTAATTATATTTTTTCATTATTTAACAATAAATAGTTTTGAAGTTATTCAAGAAATTAGACGAAAAATGACCTTATCTCCGAAACTACTGAGCCTAAAATTTTGAAAAAAATGGAGATAATAGATCTTTACCTATTGATTACAGGAAAACCTAGAAGAAGTCTATAGTGTTAAAACAACATGTTAAAAAAAATTAAATACGTTCGGAACCCTTTGCACGCGAGTCTGACTCGCACTTGGCCAGTTTTTTTTTAATTTGATATGGGTTTGCTCTTGACTCTAGTCTAGGTCAGAGAAGACAGAGACAAAGACTACGATAGAGTGAGCTTACCCTAAAGCCTGTTCACTCTAAATTTGAAGAGATGATGATAGGTAAATGTTATGACATCACTTACCATAATCACTCAGAAAAAAAAACAATCAACCCATGCCTTATAACCGCCCATTGTTTCTCCTACCTCACATACATACTTATACACCTACGCAAGGGGTGTCCGTCTGTCCGTCTGTCCGTACACATAGGTGCAATAATACGTATGACTAATGACCACCATCACTTATGGGCTCTGACCAGCCATTTGTATTGAGGGGCAGAATATTGCTGTATCTAGATTACGTGCGTTAGTTTTCATGGTGGGGTCGCCATGGGTTATTTGTCTCTTTGTTTTGTGATTCCGTAGGTATGTATGCATGTGCAATTTTGTGTCCAATACATCCCTATCGGGCCTTATTGAGAGATGCAAGCAGCCAATTGTATTCATAGAGCGCTAGTGATGTACCAGAGTCAAAATAATTCTGTTTTAACTGAGTTTTCCCAGAGAGAAGGTTATGTTTTTCGAGCGTACGTAAGATGTTTGTCACTTTCTTTGGCAGTACCAGAAAAAATTGATAAATGAAGTACGTATTACATTGATACGTAAAAAACCCAAGATGCACAGTCTCGAACAAATGCAACACTCGAAACTGTCGTCAAAAACTGACGTGTATCAAGTGTCATGTGTGAGTTGTGTATAGTTATACTATAAACATTTTTTTTTTGCATATTCAACCTTACGCGGATCGCTTAAAGTTGTTTTTACAAAGCAGTGCAGTATGGCGAGCGATGCGAGACTGTTTGAAACTAGCGCACATTTATACACTGTGTTCTTGTTTTTTGCGGACGTTTTTGAGATGCTGAGTGTGTATCTTGGGTTTTTTATACATCAATGACTTATTAGTTTGTAGATTGCATCTGTATAGAACAGAAAGAAAATACGATGTCTTCTCTAAACAAAATATTCCGCGCTTCACTGTTTTTATTGTTATTCGAAGTCAATACATAATTAGTCTGTAGATCTCGCCTGAATATCGGCCAAAATGTGTCATTATTCAAGAGCCGGTCCTTAGTGTTTTATAAAATACAACCTGCAACAGAATAAACGCAATACATCTTAAGGGGTCATTGTACTCATCATCATGAACATTTTTCACTGAGGGACCAACACCGAAATCGCGAAAAATAATCGACTCGCCGATACATTTCTGTGCTCATAACTCGACAAAACAATGTACTGATCAGCTGATTTTTTTTTTCGCGATTTCGGGATTGGTCCCATAGTAAAAGTTTTTCATAATTATGAGTACAATTGTCCCTTAAGAGGTATTACGTTCATTCTGTTACACGTTGAATATATTGATTAAAATGATCATTTTAATCTTATCAATATTGATTAACTTTGCGGAGAACACACGACAAAAATTAATTGAACTTCGTTAAACGTCTTATATTTACCTACCACAATGAAAAAACATGCTCCTTAATTCTTAATAAAAAACTTTTTTACAAAAAATGTAACCGACTTCCAAAACAAAACACTACAAAGTATAAAATAACTTTAATTTCGGAAGTCGGTGTTTTTAGTTTTTTCGCTTTTTGACACCGACTTCCGAAATTAAAGTTATTTTATACTTTGTAGTGTTTTGTTTTGGAAGTCGGTTACATTTTTTGTAAAAAAGTTTTTTATTTTTCACTTTTTAGTGGTACCTGCGTACCCATTCACAACGTACCGGCGTGATGTTATGTTATGTAAATAAAACTCACTAAGTGCTTTCGGTGTAAAGGTCTCGTCAATACGAATGAAATAAGCCCAAACACTTGGTAGTTCCTACATACCGATGTGGAGTTCCCTTGACTCTCTGTCGTCTCCATCATCAGGTCTGATCCAAACTTTCATTCTTTTGTAGTATCACCCGATATACACACGAATATCAAGTTTTTACCAAATACGTGCCTAAAATTTTCGAGAGTTGCCCTCGATTTCTCAGGGTTTCCATCATCAGATCCTGACGTGGTGGCACTGGGACCACACGGGAAGCACCAGCTTTCAAATAAAAAAAAGAATCATGAAAATCGGTTCATCCAGTCGGTTAATATGAGGTAACAAACATAAAAAAAAATACAGTCGAATTGATAACCTCCTCCTTTTTTTGAAGTCGGTTAAAAAAGAAAATAGTACACATCTGTCAACATTAACTCTTCGACGTGGTTTTTTAAGATCAACTTCTTAGAAAATCCAGTAACAGGTGCGAGCAACGCCGCGTAATATAACTAGTATTTATTGATTTTTCTTTAAGAACCACTCTCGAGTCTTTGATGTGCGCCGGAAATACTGATTCGGGTGCGGTTCAGTTTTATAGGTTTTCGGAATGACATCTGACTATAATTAGTTGAGAATTGGGAAGGATTTCCCGTTTTAACTAGGTTTAAGGAACAGTTTATTTACCGGAAAATTAAAAAAAAATACAGTTTTTTGTTCTGAATTTGAAAAACTGTGAGCCTGACCGCAATAGCCGTCGCGACGCAACAACAATAAAAAAACTTGAGAGGTGTCAAGGGACACCCGGATGGAACGAAGTTCCTTTCGATTAATTAGTGAAGGAATTGTAATAAAATTTAATTTTGTTAAGTTATAATAATATTTTTTTTATTATTAACAAATATAATCTATACTCTATACTAATATATAAAGCTGAAGAGTTTGTTTGCTTGAACGTGCTAATCTCAGGAAATACTAGTCCGATTTGAAAAATTCTCTCAGTTTTAGATAGCCCATTTGTCGAGGAAGGCTATAGGCTATACGGGAATGGGAAATTCCTACGGGAACGGGAAACGGGATATGCGCATACGAATTCGCGGGCAACAGCTAGTTATAGGAGAAAATGAATACCAGCAAATCGTTACACAGGAAATTTTACTCATAACTGCTGGAACATAGCTGTTAATGATGATGAAGAACAATAATGTCAGTCAAAAATGGTTCAGGGAACAGTTTTATAAGACACTAGCACTTCGCCCGCGACTTCGTCTGCGCTGCAATTTTCTTAAGCCTACGTTACTTAAAGATAGTGTAGCATTCTAATGGTGAAAGAATTTTTGAAATCGGTCCAGTAGTTTTTGATTTAATTCGTTACAAAAACACATTTTTTTTTCTTTATAATATTAGTGTAGACTAAAATTGAAGCAATGTTTTAACGATAAAAACTTGCCTGAAACCATTTACTTTGTTTCACAAAAACTTCGTTGTTGTTCCTTTGTTTTCTCTCCGTACCATAAAATCCAATTCCAGTATAATGACGTTCGAACTAAAAGCATAAAAAGCGACCTAAATGAATTTCCTTTCGACGTAAACGCAAACATAAATAAAATTATCGATAACTAACTTCTGGCCGCGACTTCACCCATCTGGTGTCTTCATGGGTTTTGTTTTTTTGCAAGGAACCCTAATACTTTTTCTATTATAAAAGTGGCGTAATTACTCCTTGTAAATTGTCAGCTATCTGCCAGTGGAAAAAGTTCAAGCCGTTTCGGAGATTAGACGTAGTGTCAGACAGACAAAAATAAAATTGTTGTAAATATCATACATACTTTCATATGCATTTAATAAAAAGCTGTAATTCTGATATTAAATGACATGTTTGTTAATGGGTTGTTGAGGTCTGGTAGGCAGCCGCTCCACGTAAAACACTGGTATTCAGCTAAATCCGGCTTGACTGGAAGCCGACCCCGATAATGTTGGAAAAAGGCTAGGTACATGAAGATGATGATTCTGATATTATATGCAGAAACTTAAATCCTAATATTTAAAATTCTTTCGTCTTTCGTGACTGACTGAATGACTGATAGACAACGTACAGCCGAAACTACTCCTCCTCCTTCTTGGTCCTAGCCA
Organism: Lacanobia wlatinum; assembly: GCA_947578705.1. Classification (NCBI taxonomy): domain Eukaryota; kingdom Metazoa; phylum Arthropoda; class Insecta; order Lepidoptera; family Noctuidae; genus Lacanobia; species Lacanobia wlatinum. The sequence goes on from OX388034.1 coordinate 23,967,948, forward strand.
CTTCCCTTCATTTGGAGTCGGCTCCCTCGTTCTGCGGCGCCAGGACAGTCTGTCCTGGGTTGTCAAAACATTTGTTTGGGCAAACTCTAAGTCCTTGGTCACCGTGGACCGCCAGGTGGCTAGTGGGCGTCCTCTACTTTTCTTATTTTTCGGCAGTGCTAAGGCCAGTTTTACGACATGATCTTCGGGGCGTCTCATGACATGAACAAACCATCGTCGTCGGCTCTCGGTGAGTTTTTCTGCTATAGGCGCGACCTTGAAACTACTGATCGACCTACCTACCTACCTAGGTTCCTTGGAGAGTGTAGGGTACACTAAGAGAGAATTTTCCTGAAATTCCTACGGGAATTCTACTAAAGCTAGATTTATTTATTTTTATAGATAGTGCTGTGCCGTTCACTAAATGATTTAGCTAAAAGCCTGGGAGTGCATCGAATCTAATCTACTGTGACCTAAAACTGGGAACAAAGTGAATTTATTTAGAGTCGAACGGCACTATTCACTTATGGTGCCGTATGGGAATTTAATTTGATTTAGATACGATTGTGATAGGGGAGCATTGAGCAGTGTGTAAAAGGTATTGTTCTACAAGACCACTTTTGAAGTTTATGTTTAGTCTAGCTTCTGCCAGCGTCTTGGCCTTGATTATCCCAATATTACTCCTGAGATAAAAAAGTAGCCCTCATCCAGATCCGTTCAACCGTTCTGGCGTGATTGAGTAACAAATACTTATCCACCCATTCAAACTTAGGCATAAGATAAGGGCAATGAAATGTTTTGAAGACAATATTTCAAAAGTTGTTTCATTAGGTGTTTCTATGTGTTGTATCTTTCCAGGCATTTCGTATTTTTTAAAGTTCCCATTAACGCAATTTGTTTTTCCTTTCAGCAGTGGTAATAAGCTACCTACATCAGTGAGCCAGGCCTACTGCCCTGGGAGTTCTAGACCAAAAAAAATCAATTCTTTTCACAATTCTCATTCTTTTTTATGTGCAGCTACAATATTATTATGAAGGTTTGGTTGTATTTTTTAAATTATTATGATTATGCAACAAATAAATTAATAAACAAATATCTGAACATTATCTCACAACCCCAAAACATTGGCCCAAACCGATAAATATTCAATTATTCCCAATAGAATCATAACAGCGTTATGTTCGTCCATACATAATTGTTTGTTACAAATGGCCGCCCCCTGTGTCGCTTGACGTGTTGCTCGAATAAGAAACAATTACAAGTCTAGAGGACGTGCTTAAGATCGCAATTGACAAGGAATTTGGACGCACTGGGCAGGATGAGCGCGACTGTTGAGCGGCGCAAAAAACTACGAGCCGCGAGTATTAATGACAGCGGATGCCGCAAATGTCCAGAAAATACGTCCGCTAGTTTAGAATTTAGATAGATTGAGAAAATATACTTTTACTCAAACTTAGATAATTAAGTAGTCGTAGGTATATATTTTTAATATTTTGTATTAAAAACTGGCCAAGTGCGAGTCGGACTCGCGTGCAAAGGGTTCCGAACGAATTTAATTTTTTTAACATGTTATATTAACACTACAGACTTCTAATAGGTTTTCCTGTAATCTTTAGGTAAAGATCTATTATTTCCATTTTTTTTCAAAATTTTAGGCTCAGTAGTTTCGGAGATAAGGGGGGGGGAATGGTCATTTTTCGTCTAATTTCTTGAATAACTTCTAAATCATTTATTTTAAAATTATGAAAAAAATATAATTAAAATTCTCATAGTAAGCCCTTTCATTTGATATGTCACACGATATTGTTCAAAAAACTTTTTTTTTAATTTTCTTGTTTGACCCCCAAAAGTGACCCCCATACTAAAAATTTAATAATTTTCGTAACGCATCCGTGTTTGGGTCATAGAAGTCCATATGTGTATAAAATTTCAACAGAATCGGTCTAGTGGATCCGGAGAAAACTGGCTGTGACAGACGGACAGACAGACAGACAGACAGACAGACAGACAGACAGACAGACAGACAGACACCCGAGTGATCCTATAAGGGTTCCTTTTTTTTTCGGAACCCTAAAAATTATAAATATACGTCTACAGTGAAAAATTTTGCAGCCTTGAATTTGATCCTATTCCCAATCCTCAACGACCAACAAAAGAATAAACGAAATCGAAACCACAGAAATAATGAGGGGTAATTTTGACACACGATCTTTGTTACAATATTGAGCAGACAAATGGAGCATAAATAAAGCACTGGTTTAGGAATTTGCTTCAACATTCTTCAGATTAAAATATAAATTCGAACTTGGTGTTGCATGTTATCGAGGAATTTTGAAGGTTTGAATATACTAAAAAGCAAATTACGTTATTTCACTAATGCTTGTACAAACTTTAAGATATTGAAGATTTAAAGGTTCCAAAAAGTTAATACATCTCAGTAGTGCGACAAAACGCGGCGTTTCCCCAACCCAGTGCGAACAATCCAGAAGGGAAGGAGACGCATAAAGATCTTGTCTGAAACAAGGGTGTCGGGTCATCTGACGGCTCCTGTTTAATTGAATCCCTTAAGTTTGATTAGCAGGGACATGTTACGATTATTGCCATACTCGATCTTAGATATGGATAGGGTGTCGTTTATGTAGAGGTAGTTAATTAAGGAAATAAATTAATTTAAGGGAAATAAAAAGATCACGCAAGGAAACTCCTAGCATTGCCCTTTGAGTGACTTTGAGCCTTCTGATGAGGCCCATTGTGAGCGACCACGTTTCAGTTCCATACACTGGCAACACGCACTGGTCGTCACAGACTTCCGCGTACCGGAAGACGCAACGTTGGCGCGGCCTCTCACAAAGTGGACCGATGACCTGGTGAAGGTCGCGGGTAGCCGATGGATGCGAGACGCACAGGACCGGTCGTCGTGGCGACGCTTGGGGGAAGCCTATGTCCAGCAGTGGACGTCTTTCGACTGATATGATGATGATAAAAAAAATGAAAAGTTTGCAAAAAAAGGGAAGACAATTTTCTTTGTGAATTGAAAGTGTCTTGCATATGTAAGACGTGAAAATTTCTACCTGGTAAGCAGAAGACTGTGATCAAAAACTTAAAATTGCATACCCTACATAAGCCAAAAGGCACAGCTGAACCATTGCTTCATATGCTTAAAAAATCGTTTACACTCCAACGTGAAACACGCAATGGATACGGTTGTATTGTCAAAATTAATAGATTACGCAATATGGCTGCTAGGCAACGAGTGATTTGAAAAAATATTTACATAAATATGTTTTACAAAAGCGGCGATTTCATTTAAGCTTAAAATGCACCTTTTTAATGCAATTGAGTCGGTATTAAATTTGCTTTTCAGATAAAAGTCGAGCACTAAACTGATTACTTACCTTTACACGTCGGTACCCTGTTGCGCTCCCATTAAATCTTGCCTAGAATATTTCCCGTATTTTAACTACCGACCCAGAAATAAACTCCGTACTTTACGCTTATCATAAAATATATAAATCCTCACACAGAGTAGCCGAAAGGCATAACAACATCAAAAACAATGACAAATGTCTAAAGGTGTCACAACTTTGCAATCAAAATATAAGACTGCAAATGTGAGGAATGGCATCCTGGAGATCAGCCAAAGAAAATGCAATTTTAACCCCTCATTACATTTCCTACTTTAACACCTGAACAACTGAACTCAAATTTCCTCCCACCCGTTTGGCAGTTACGACTTTTTGTGGCAAAGAGGCTCGAAAACAATTACCAATCAAAATTCAACCTTACCCTCCAGTTAGCAGAACACAAAATCGAAGAGGTTAAATCTGAAAATTTAGTCTGAAATACGTAACGTAATGCATCTAAGGCATCCGGCTGAGGGACCCACTAATTGCATTGGTCACGCACATTCCGGCGCGCGCGGCTGCTTTTGAGATGCGCACGCGCCGACCGCTCGGCTAATTAGTAGAGGAATTGATTCATTTGTATGTTTCCTTGGCGATTTGTCTTGAGTGTTTGTTGCAGAGGGCAATGACGGGATGTTGTGTAATAAGACTGTAAGGATTTTAAATGAATATAATACCTTATGATTCTGGAGATGTGCAGTGGACATTTTCATTTTTAAGCTTCTGTTTTTACTACAATAAATTGCAAATCAGTCATTAATCATTATAATACTTAGCAGACGCATTGGTGATCACTGGTTGTAGTGATTGGGCGAGAGAAAGATTGCTTCTCTTACTTCAGCGTCTTTTAAACTAATTTCTTTAGATTTGTTAGTGGGTTTGTTAATTTAAATCTCATTTGTCGAAAATGATCAGGTTGTCCCGATTGTCAAGTCCCCAATTTATTCACTTATACCGAAAACCCTCTGCTGATGTACGTATGCCTACCTCAAGCGTCACCACATCGAAAATATACCAAATTATTTTCCCCTAAGCGCGAGAGACGGAAGGGTCCTTGATCCACCACAGGATCTAAACAGTTTGATGTCACAGGTCATCAAATTCTACACCTCATTCATGCAAGTTTCCAACAGTGTTATCTATCAGTGTTTTTTAAATTGCAAAATCTAATTAACCGACTTTCAAAAAAGGAGGAGGTTCTCAATTAGATGGGTATTGTTTTTATGTATGTACACCGATTACTCCGAGGTTTCTGATCCGATTTCTGTGATTCTTTTTTAGTTCGATGCAGTGTACCTACTTGCCATTTGGTCCCGTAAAAATTTCATTTAGTGTGGTTCAGTACTTTTTATTTTATGAGCAATTTTGCTTATTTCAATTTCTGCGTTGATGAAGACGTCTTCCAAGTATCACCACATAAAAGTGAAAAATAAAAAAAACTTTTTACAAAAAATAAAACCGACTTCCAAATAAAACACTCCAGAGAATTAAAAAACAAAGAAACAAAGAAACAAAACCAAAAACACCGACTTCCGAAATTAAGGTTATTTTATTCTTTGTAGTGTTTTGTTTGGAAGTCGGTTATATTTTTTTTTACAATTTTCGTATCCACTAAAGAGTGTATTTCGGATCAACCCTAGGTACTCATCCAGCATTCCGTTCAGCTAAGACCTGCTAATAAAACGCATGTCTTCTTCGTCTGTTTGTGTCGCTTCGTAAACAATGTTACTCGCAGCGTGCAGACGGAGATCGGCACTTTAATTAGTATGTAACAATGTCGCTATTGACTTACATTCCTGCTTCATTTCGATTTAGATCTGTTTGGGAATTCAGTTGGAAGGCATGTGGTGGATGGTTCTGTGGAGCATTGTAAGCTTAATTATAAAACGTTAATTATTTATTATTTATTTATTTTCGTAACAATTGCTAACTATACTAACAGTCTTCACCAAAGCGTATAGTAAGCCAACAACATAAAATTTATCTTAAAACTAAAAAAATTAATACATGCTCTAATCATCGAACCTTGAGTCCAAGTAAATACGTCAACCTCCGGTTCCTGAGCAATTAGGGCGTTCATCAACTGATCGCTTGAGCTGTTGGTGCACATTGAGCTGTAAGCGTACGTGACGGTTAATGTGTCTCTATAAAAATTAAATTAAAAATTAAAAAAAAACCCCGACAGAAAAGAACCTTTAAAAAGGTAATAATAATTTCTATTGATCCTTTTTGTTTAATATAGGTACGATTCTTTTGGCCAAGCGTCTTCACCTCGGGAGACCGCAAATCTTTTTTATGTACTAAGTATAAGTATTATTAGCGTTCTCCCGACGCGATTACCGATCATCTGCTATTTTGTGGCGGCGGCCATCTTGGACCGATTTTGATCGAACATAGCTAAGAACACTCCCGACTAATTCACCTTTCAAGCAAAAAATCAAACACAAAATCGGTTCATCCGTTCGGGAGCTACGATGCCACAGACAGACACACACACACACACACGAACACACACACACAGACACGTCAAACTTATAACACCCCGTCGTTTTTGCGTCGGGGGTTAATCATAATTAGGTGACAGTGATATCGTAAAAGCAATCGTAAGCAAAGATGATCTGCATCGCCATCCAAATATGTGCAGCCGGCTTCCACTTCAACCAAATGCAGCTGAATACCAGCATAATATGTGCGTATCTGACCTCGACAACCCAGGTGCTTGGTAACACAGAACCTCTTTGCAGAACAGTTATCAAACTTAGCTTTTAGCTAACCATAACAAACATGCAGTCATTAATTGATATAATAATATTAACACTTCAGTTTTCTCTCTGTTAACACGAGAGACAGTTCATAACCCTGATGATTTTGTATACTTTTTTAGGGTTCCGAACAAAAAAGGGAACCCTAATAGGATCACTCGGGTGTCTGTCTGTCCGTCTGTCACAGCCAGTTTTCTCCGGATCCACTGGACCGATTCTGTTGAATATGGACTTCTGTGACCCAAACACGGACGCGTTACGTAAATCATTAAATTTTTAGTATGGGGGTCAAACTAGAAAATTTCAAAAATAAGTTTTTTGAACAATATCGTGTGACATATCAAATGAAAGGACTTACTGTGAGGGTTTTAATTTTATTTTTTCATAATTTTAAAATAAAACGTTTTGAAGTTATTCAAGAAATTAGACGAAAAATGACCATTCCCCCCGTTATCTCCAAAACTACTGAGCCTAAAATTTAGATAATCATTACCGATTACAGGAAAACCTATAAGAAGTCTATAGTGTTAAAATAACATTTAAAACAAAATGAAAATCGTTCGGAACCCTTCGCACGCGAGTCCGACTCGCACTTGGCCAGTTTTTTTGTTTTATAATAACATACATTTCAAGAGTGAAAACGTTGCTTCTAGGCAACGTGCTCCATCGTTGACCTCATTATCGATTACCTGACATGGCACGACCTGGTTAGATAGTGGTCGCAAGCCTGTCAATACGTATAACGTTGGCTTGTAGACGATGAACAAAAATGAGTAAAAAACTAATCATAAAATTGGCAAACATTAAACTGTTCATAAACACATCTAGCCAAACTTACTCTTTACCAGACAACTTATTCATATTCACAAGAAATTCTCTATCATAAACTTCTCCAGACATTCCGTTATAAGTGCTTCCAAGTCCATTCATCTCATTGTCTGCCTAAACCCTAGTCCAGCCTTTAATCCTAACTTGATACAGCCAGAGGGGGGAGGATGTTAGAAAATCTAAACTTTAACGTAGTGGTTCCCAAACTGTGGTTCGCGAACCACTGGTGGTCCGCAAGAGTCAAAATATGGTCCGCGAAATGCTTACAATTTTAATTTTTTCACCTAAAAATAACAATGCATACATGTTGCTAAAATTAGTTGAATTGGCAGTCGCCAATTCTACTAATTTTAGCAACATTTCCATTCGCATCTTAGTCGCAATCTGACAAAGAAACCTCAATACATCTTTGAAAAATTGCGACAGATGCGAATGCAAACTTTGCTTAAAAATTAGTAGAACTGGCCTTTATGATTTTAAGTTATTATCTATTGCTCATTCCACCGTTTTAAACTTTCAAATAATAGCTATGCTACAAGTTTTGAAAATTTTTATGATATAACTTTATTTTTAGATTAACACAGTTCAATTGTATTCTTGATTGTTATTCAATTTTCAATTTTCAAATATCTTTATTTACCATAAAAACAAACAAAAATGCACTTACCCTAAGATACATTAAAAACATAATAACAACACTTTATGAGGCTAACAGATCGCCTTTCAAAGTTTGCGATAGATTGCTTAGAACTGATCACATCATAAACTGAGCACTTAACTTTATGGAAACAATGTTATTAATACAATTCATTTAGTTACGATTTTGTTATTTTCTTGTGGGTTGACTTAAATAAATAAAGTAACTTGATTGTTATTAACATTTAACCAAATTTAATTGCTCAGTTTATGTATAAATTATTTTTAAACTTTAGTTTCAGTGATATAGATTTTTAACCTTAAGGGAAAAATGTAATAATATATATAGTTATGTATCAATACCTTTTGCTGTGCCCTAACAAGGTCTACAACAGCTCTTAGCTTTAAGCCTTTGGTTTTGTAGGAACGCAAATAAACGAACATAAATATGATTTCTGGTCCCTGCTAGCACCAAAGTGATCCCGGGTCAAATAAAGTTTGAGAACCACTGCTTAAACGCATATATCGTCTGAGACGTTTTGTGCAAGTTTTGCTGGTTCAATCTGAGTTGAAGTAACATACGATTTATTGTGTTTTCGTGGCATGAATTAGTTTAAGATAATGTACCAATGAGCTTTAATGTTGGTGTGTTTTGTTTGGTTTCAGTGCAGTGTTTGCGTATGATTTTTACTAGTTTTTTGTTCTGAATTTCTCAAAATCATATCAGTATTCTTCCAAGACCTCAAAATAGCCCATAAAATTACCTCGACAGATCAAACGTGAACAAGAAGGTCTAAAAAGTGATATTCAGATGTCAAAAGTCCAACATGTTTGGGTTAAATCTGATGTCAGACTTTTTGAAAATCACTAGTCAGACTTTTTGAAAATAGAATGTTTTTCATTTTAGTTCAAGGATGTACATAAGTTGGAGCCGAAAACATAGAAGGGTAACGATAGAAGCCCACATGACATGTTTCATCACATTACATGACATGTTTCATGACTTTTATTGTTTTGCCTGTTTTTTTTTTATTCAACGAAAACTTGTCTTCTGTAACTTATTTTCTCAAGAAAAATTGTACTCGTTTTCTGGCATAGCCAACACAAAAGCCCTTATATTTACTATCTTCCTTTACTATAATATTTGCGAATCGATCCATCCTACCGACAGAGACAGTCTCAGTACAAAGCTAAACACAGACAGTCGGCAAACGAAAGACGCTGTTTACCAAGACTTGGACCCTGGAGCCATTGGTCCACTGCCGGATCCAGTGGGGGGATTGTAGCGGCAGTGCCGCCACAAGACAAAAAAAAGAACAACAAATCGAAATTGAAAAATAACCGCAACGCCATCTATCCCACCAACAGCGAAGTACTAACGAAATCCCGCATCGCGGTATTAGAGTTTTCCGTGCTATGTAAACACATAGAACAGTCCAAATATCAACTATCGGGCAGTTGCCTACCGGACAAAACAACTGTCTGGTTGGGGGATCCTCCCTTTTCATTGGAGGTTTGCGGGACTTTACACCCTGTTTCGCATTCATACCTCTATAGGCGAACGGGCTCAAGAAAAAAGACCGAGATATCTTTGGTAGTCTACAATCTAGCGAACACATTGAAGAATTTACTAAAAGTAATTCAAGTAGCTTTGTTTAGCAGAATAAAATGTTGTGTTTTTTCCTGTTTAACCTAACCTCACCGGGATCAAGGCCCCCCTAACGACAATCTTTGATCCGCCACTGCATCGGTCCCAAGTTTTAACGTGAGGCTAATGGGATCTGCATGTGCAATAAATGTTTAAATGTTTGAACTCGGCTGCAACTAGTGCGGGATTCGGGGGGTGGAGGGTAGTTAAGATTTGAGTGAGTTATGTGGTGGAACGGGGTGTATGTAAGTAGAAGAAATGTTTTGTGTGTTTCAGACAAATGTGGTGTATGCGATCTTGTCGTATGGAAGCATTTACTGCTACAAATTTTTTCTTCCAGTTTTAGGGCGGGTCTTATTTGCTAAGTTCAGAAAAATGTGGGAGGTTTTCAACATTTGCATAAGCGTAAGTACCTATCTTTCTATCTACACTAATATTATAAAGAGGAAAGATTTGTTTGTTTGTTTGAAATGAATAGGCTCCGAAACTACTGGACCGATTTGAAAAATTCTTTCAGCATTGGATAGCTACATTATCAGGGAGTAACATAGGCTATATTTTATTCCCGTACTCCCACGGGAACGGGAATTACGTGGGTGAAACCGCGTGACGTCCACTAGTACATAATAAGTCCAGAAGAACGAAGAATGCGACCCACGTGTATCATGACATAACACATCATATTTTAATAGTTTTATTTAAATCATTGGATTTAAACATTACTGATAAATTAGGGGTAGGTACGGTTTAAATCATTTTCTTTTACTATTATCTTCTGGTTTACAGTTGCTTTCTAACATGCCATAGAGTTTTAACAAAGGCAGCAACAAAAGAACTAAAAGCTAAGCTTTTTTCCTAAAAAAATATTCCACACCTATACGCCAGAAAATTTAGCTTTTCTCAAAAAAACAATCCTACACCTAGTTCCACTCGTTTTTACGCACTAGTGTGCTACAAAAACATCCCCTTTACCTTTGTGCGGTACAACAACCCGTTGTGATAACTCTGCTGGGAATTCGGCCGCTGATTGGCTGTGTCAAATTGATCGTGAGTCGCTTCTGTCGTTTTGTTTTCGCGATCGATTATAATTATCCGTGTTCGCGGATTGTCTGATTTGCGTTGGGAATGTCGTTTTGGGAAATAATTTGAGGTGTGGCACCTACTCATTGCTAATTGTGGGATTCTAGACTTGAGATTGAAAGCATATTATTATTTTTTTCGCCGTTGGCATTATTTTAAAGCTTAATTTAAATATTCTTCATCTATAGACATTTAATGATATATTTACCTATATTTTTGCAAATTAATGATATATTTATGTATTTGCAAAAATATAGGTAGCTAACATGAGTTCATAAAATCTATGGGTTTTACTATATTCGGCATTTCCGCCGTGTAAATATTTAGTTTTGATATCTCGGTTATACATATAGCATGCAGTACACATTTAGTAATTAGCAATAACATAAAAATGCTAATATTAATTTCATAATTTAAATTAACGATATTTACGACACTGACTATTTCAGAAAGGAAACTCAATAAGGAAGAACAACACTTTTCTAAATCTATACTTCTATACTAATATATAAAGCTGAAGAGTTTGTTTATTTGTTTGCTTGAACGCGCTAATCTCAGGAACTACTGGTCCGACTTGAAAAATTATTTCAGTGTTAGATAGCCCATTTATCGAGGAAGGCTATAGGCTATATATCATCACGCTAAGACCAATAGGAGCGGAGCAGTAACGAAAATTGTGACGCAGATGAAGTTGTGCGGGTCAGCTCGTGTGTAAATAATGACAACAATCATGATTTAAAAAATATTCAAAAGAAAAAAAAAAAATCAAAGACCGCATTATAATTTTACTATTAAGTACAGGCAACCAAGTTATTCCTAGTATTCTCTACACCATCACGAATTCAAACGTCACAAAAGCATAGTCTACAGGTATAGACAATACATAGAAATGTCTCGAAGCGAGAATCGAACCCGCAACCGCAAGCACTGCTGCTGCTATAATTGGGTCGTTACAAGTTACTATAACTGCGGAGGGCGTTCTGGTTAAATGGCAAGACAATGGAAATAGGTTCTGGGTATAACTGGCTTGTAGTTGACTGTATTTTGAAGAGGCGATTCGAAGATTAATAGTATTTTCTCAAACATGCTTGGAAATTTGAGCATTATTTCGACAACCTTCTTCTAGATAAATGGAAGTTGCTGTATTGGCCAAATACATGCGAGCAGCAGCCGGCAAACGTTGTATGAAAATCCATATCTGTCGTGACTCGGCTTCTCCTCGGCCCACATTTACACATTCGTCCATCAATGCCTCTTGCTGGCCGCTGCAGTAATGTACTATTACTATGTATATAAATTAATCAATATATATAAAATTCTTCCTTTACTGGTAGCTAACTGATTGAGTGACTGACAGACAACGCACAGCCGAAACTACTGGTCGTAGAAAGCTGAAATTTGCCATATAGGTTCCTTTGGGAGTGTAGGGGAGCACTAAGAGTTTCCCGAAATTCCTACGGGATCGAGACAAAACGACCAACATCCCTTTTTTTAAGGATGGGGAATCATTAAACACTTTTTACAAAAAAAAGTATAACCGACTTCCAAACAACACTACAAAGAATAAAGTAACCTTAATTTCGGAAGTCGGTGTTTTTGGTTTTGTTTCTTTGTTTTTTAACACCGACTTCCAAAATTAAGATTATTTGGACGAAGTGATACTTGGACGACGTCTTCGTCAACGCAGAAATTGAAATAAGCAAAAAGGCTCATAAAATAAAAACTGCTGAACCAAACTGAATCAACGGGGGCCAAATGGCAAGTATACTGCATCGAACTAAAAAAGAATCACAGAAATCGGATCAGAAACCTCGGAGTAATCGGTGTAAATACCACCAAAAAAAACAAACCCACCGAATTGAGCATCTCCTCCTTTTTTGGAAGTCGGTTAAAAATGAGACCCCCGCTCTGTACGCTGTGTATGTAATCTTGTGGTGCAATGAGAAAAAAAACAAAATATATTTTTACTAACAAATTGTAGGTATGCTTTTAAAATGTAACTGTTTAGTGCTCTTTTCCATAAAGAAATAAAATAAAAAGCTTGCTAAAAAACTCTTTCATATATCTTGATTTATTATTTGCAACTTACCGCACCTCCGCACTGACTCTTGGTGAAACATTTAATGAATTAACATTAAGTTTTCTTGGTCCATTTTTGCAAAGCCAATTGAAACTATATCATCTCGACACAATCTATTTTGAGTGGTTAGTACTTCAATGTCAGCAGGTCACAAAGCTGTATGCATAGAGAGCATATTTTCTGTTTTCCTTTTTCCACACAAAATATAAACCCCTTTGTATCGAAACATCAATTCTCTACTCAAAAGCTAACACCTAAAAAAGTAAAAAAAAAATCAAGTTGCCCTTTAATGAACGCACACGCATTTTTCCGGCGCTTTGACTAGCCTAGCCATCGAATATTGAATCTCCTATGCGCAAATATATACGGTACCAATGCGAACATTCTGGCAGTACATTCACGAGCGAAATACACACATTACAGATCTTTTAAAGTACGATGCCGTAGTAAGACTGGAGTTTGAAGATGGTCCGAGTCCATAAAAAAAGCTGTTAGACGCAGCATTTAATTTAATTTAATGTTCTGTATCTATCAGAAAATATTGAGTTATACCATTATTTAAATTCAAGTTCTTTAAGCTAAACAATAGTTGTGTTGCTGGGGAGTTTGTTGCGCTACTTCTCCTTCCCAGATAAAATACCAGGAAGTGGTGACGGGCTGGGCGATTTCATGTAAATTTTGACGATAAGAAAGTGCTGATTATCAGCCTAGTTTGAATAAATATCTTTTGATTTTGATTGAGCGTGTACAGGCAGCGGTCCACATTGCAAAAGATCGCATGGCTTGGAGACGCGTCATATGTGTTCGCGATCCTCAGCAGTGAGAGAACGACAACGTAGTTGGGACAAGGCTAAGCAGATTAATTGAGTCACCTAAAAATATGTGTTTATGCAAAATTTGAAACGGATTTTCTCATGAAGTATGGATAAAAATAGTATTGTATTACAAACAGTTTGCTGGGAGAAAACTCAACTTTGAGTTAAGCTGTAAGTTGTGTTGGTGTAAAATAAAAAAAATAAGAATGAGAATTAAGAAACACATTATTTTCGAAAACAAAGTGTTATGAAATAGGTTTTTTCTCTCAATGTTATAATCGTTATTTCACAAGAAAATATATTTTAAACTTTGCGTAAACATCAGCGTCATAATCATTTATGTTGGTGACTGTACTCTGTGTACTCAGATTGTGAACAAATGTAAACAAAAAAGTTAACGACTCATGTTTAAATACCAGCAATATCCCGGCAAATATCAATAACGCCCGGTTAAAATGAGTATTAACGGTACTTCTCGCTTATTGGCCCTCGAACGCTCCGACGAGCAAAAAGTATATTCTGCTGAATTTTACCAACACCATTTTTAATTGAACAATCGATAGAGGTTGAGTTATAGAGTAAAGATATTGGATAGACGGGATTGTCTTGGTTGTATTTTATAATATTGAGAAGCCTGCTTTATTTTTAAGAATAGGAAATGATCAAATGACTCCTTACGCTTTGGGCGGAGCAGAAGGGAGTGTCAGACTCTTACTAACTAAAACCCATCCGTGTTCCTACTAATGCCCTATGCGTTCCAGGGCCGCGGTGACTCTTTTGAACAAAATCCGCAACGAGAAACTTGCTTATAGATCATAAATTTAAGCATTTTACTATTGCAGTAACGAGTGAGATCTAAATCTATACTAATATATAAAGCTGAAGAGTTTGTTTATTTGCTTGAACGCGCTAATCTCAGGAACTACTGGTCCGACTTAAAAAATTCTTTAAGTGTTAGATAGTCCATTTATCGAGGAAGGCTATAGGCATATATCATCACGCTAAAACCAATAGGAGCGGAGCAGACGAAGTTGCGCGGGTCGACTAGTAGACTCATAAAACTGTAAATTTGTACATGCTATTAAAAAATTCAGATTGCAGAAAAGCAAGTCCCTTTTTGTTATTTTCCAAGCTACATTTCATAGGACATAGGACTTCAAAAATCTGTGATTAATTAGTGAAAACCAAACGACACGCATCATTTATTGCGTTTCTAGATAGCCAACAAACTTAATACTTAAAGCTTCTGTAGACAGGGACAATGCGACAACCGTTTTCTACACTTATACACTAATATTATAAAGAGGAAAGATTTGTTCGTTTGAAATTAATAGGCTCCGAAACTACTGGACCGATTTGAAAAAATCTTTCAGCAATGGATAGCTACATTATCAGGGAGTAACATAGGCTATATTTTAATCCCATACTCCCACGGGAACGGGAACTACGCGGGTGAAACCGTGTGACGTCCACTAGTAATGATAAATTTAGAACAGTTTAAGAATCATTTCTATGAAAACTCGTAGGCATGTTCATCATCATCATCTGCCTAGGATTTTCCCAACTATATTGGGGTCGGCTTCCAGTCAAACTGGATTCAGCTGAATACCAGTATTTCACGTGGAGCGGCTGCCTACCAGACCTCCACAACCCATTTACTGGATAACACGGTACTTCATGGCAAGACTGGAGTCAGATTTACTGGCTTTTGACTATCCGTAACGACTCATAGGCAGGTTTTGCACCATAAATTAGTTGTAGAAAGAAAAGTCTGAAAAACCAAATCTTTTTATTCTGTCGCATCTGTCTCATTTCATCAGTTAGTTTTTGACGGAAGGTACGAGATTCCTCGAATCGGCCGCCTATGGGGGTGAGCCTTAATTAATAGAAGCCAAATATTGACAAGTGTCGGATCGTTAAGGGGCAGTTCATTGGAGTATGTTATTCTCATTAACGGGTTCCTTGTAACGTAAATGTGTAGTTATTTGTGTGATTTTCGTCAACTATATTGCAGGTAGGTATTATGAACCACTTAGTCCTATACCTCACATACCTACACACCAACATTATGTAAAAACATCCAGAACAAGAAAATCAATCGGTAGGTTACTTTTTCTGAAGCGCAGAAGCTTTTCTAAACTTATTTTTCTGAACTAATTATAAAGATGTAAACTTGTTTGTTTGTAAAAGATAACTCATCAGGGATTTTACGTAAGAATAACTATCTACTTACCGATCGTTTTTTTTTAGGATAGGTATTCCTCTAGCTAGGTAAACGCTGAAGTAGTGGTTGGGTGTCAAATGTAAATAACCAACTATTTTCCATTTCACTTCTCAACAATACGCGCCGTCCATCATATCAGCCGAAAGACGTCCACTGCTGGACATAAGCCTCCCCCAAGCATCGTCACAACGACCGGTCCTGTGCGTCTCACATCCATCGGCTACCCGCGACCTTCACCAGGTCACCGGTCCACCTTGTGGGAGGCCGCGCCAACGTTACGCCTTCCGGTACGCGGTCGCCATTCCAGAACTTTTCGGCCCCATCGACCATCTGACACTTATCCTTAACCCATGTACCCATAGCAACCATCTTCACTAAATAACTGTCTCAATCTACCCCCATATTTAACGTTCTGGATTACCAGCCCCCAGAGATTGTGAACAAACGAAGAATTCAATCAGTTCTTGTCTCACACATACACTATTACTACAACGGCTAAATACCAGTATCTTACGTGGAGCGACTCTCCGGTCTTTGCAGGTCAGATGGGCTCGATACCCCTTAGTAAATCATAACAATGTAAACGGTAACATAAAAATACCGTACAAAGGCGGACTCAGGCGTTTTCTACTAGAGATTTTGTATATCTACATCTAGACTAATATTATAAAGAAGAAAGATTTGTTTGTTTGTTTGAATTGAATAGGCTCCGAAACTACTGGACCGATTTGAAAAATTCTTTTAGCATTGGATAGCTACATTGTCATTGAGTAACATAGGCTATATATTATTATCCCCGTACTCACACGGGAACGGAAACTACGCGGATGAAACCGCGTGACGTCCGCTAGATTTTATATACAAGTCAAAATTCGAGGTTTGGCTCTCGCCTGTTTCAAAATTTTGAGCATATTTTGAGGGTTCTTGTATTTATACGTATAATTAATCATCAAAAAGGAAAACATAGGGACACAGTATATATCTTTCTTATTCAGCTTAAAAATAAATATCTTCAAAATCGGTTTAATATTGGAGAAGGAAACAGGCGAGAGCCAAACTTCGAATTATGACTTTTTACATACAAAGTCTTTCCGCCCGCATTTCCCCTTAAGGCGCAGGCTTAAGGTGCATAGACAGAACATGTGCAACTTAATTTAAAGGCAAAAAACAAATTTTGCTTTTCCACAAAACAAACCGTTTTACAGAAAACTTCACCTTAACCCAGGTACCCATAGAAACCATCTTCACAAAATAATTGTCTCAATCTACCGCCATATTTAACGTTCTGGATTACCCGCCCCCAGAGATTGTGAACAAACGAAGAATTCAATCAATTCTCGACTCACATAGCTAATCCTTTAAAAGGTTTCAATCAGCTACGTCGTCTTTTGTTTCGGGAAATAAAAGATGATGGAGAGGTAGGCAGAGAGTGTTTGTGTTGTTCAAAATTTTATGCAGTTCTGTTTTTGTGTTGTTTTGAAAGAAAATTGCCGAAAGGTTTGTTTTGACTTAATTTAAACCCGGATTCTTTGTTTCCTGATAGCTACAAATTGGGGGTATTTAAGAGGTGTAGTGTCCACGCATCGTATCACTAATAGTAGGTATTTGGCTCGCCTACGCACCACCACGTGCTGCCTGACTGACGGTTGAACACTGACTGACCGTTGACTGACTGTACGTTGTGACGTACGCGCTCGAAAGCAATCATAAGTATATACATACACTACA
The DNA here is from genome assembly GCA_947578705.1 of Lacanobia wlatinum. Taxonomy (NCBI): domain Eukaryota; kingdom Metazoa; phylum Arthropoda; class Insecta; order Lepidoptera; family Noctuidae; genus Lacanobia; species Lacanobia wlatinum. Next base: position 23,985,132 of record OX388034.1, read on the forward strand.
TCCCTTCCTTTTTTTTTATTTGTGTATAAATACTTCCTGTAGTAAGTTTTTTTATGGATCTAGGTACTTATAAAAAATATATGTATGTATTTATTACTAAGTATTTATTTCCTTCCAAACACTGTACATGACACTAGAGGTATTTTACTCCTTTATTATTATTTTTTTTCGGTTAACGACCCGATTATACTATATTGTAATTATATACCAATTATATTTTTTTCAATGATCACATGTGAGATAATTGTATTGATTTTCTTTATTGTATTCAATGTTATATGCCTTGATATTATTATTATCTCTATCTTTCTTCCCTTTTCTCTTTTTAATTTAGTCATAATTAATCAATCTTATTTATGAAGCAGATGTATCTTTTTGATTCAATTCCTTGGTTTTTTTTTATCATTAAAAACTTTCCACTGACCTTCAATTTCTATAAATGTACGACATTTCTTTTTCATCATTTGTCTTGTTTCATCATTATATACTTCAATATCCCCAAGAAATTTGCTATTGTTAATCTCTACGGCAATTGTCTAATTTTTTTTTTTTTTTACACACAGAGCTATTCCAAATCTTCAGTTAACTGACTTTTCGTTCAGTGTTTTAGCCATTCGACAGTTCTAAACTGGCTGTAATCAATCCTTTAGGTTTGATTCGTGATTCACTAGTATTCGTGATTACCAAGTCCAAGCACCAATGAAGTCATAAAACTCACATTGATTTTAACAAAGAATGTCAAAGACTACGTATCTTATTCACAGTCAACATCTATCTCATAGCTCAGCAAAACACAATTCCTATACTCGCACTTCCCCATGGGAAGAATACCGAGTAAACTCTAATTTGTACCACCAATAGCAACGACACCCTGATACAGACTTCCTCGTCTATATCACTCTGTGATACTGCTACGATATCCTGGTAGCCCGCCGACCCACAGAACTAAGAACCTGTTCACACAAAATAATTTTATGCTTACTCGTCATCTATTTCATAACTTCACAACGTCAATTATTCATATACTTGGCCTTGGGCATCTTCCCGACAATGAGATTTTAAAACATACCAACCGGTAAGTTATGCACATCAGAGTTTAGGAAGAGAAGAGAACCTAGGCCTGTCAATGTTTGTGCCTACGTTCATGTGAAGGGGCTACGTTCATGAATTACTCTACGTCAATCTACGAGCATCATGGTCATAACTGCACCGAACAGTTTGAATCAATCAATATTATTTTAAATCTTACTTATATTAACTTACATCTACAGTAAGCAACCCGGTAGTGAAAAATCTATTCAGAAATTGTAATAGCTCAGAATTCTCTGTATCCCTGCAGCTTTAATCAATGTCATTAATATCAAGTTACGGTTTATAATCGTTTACTATCGAATTTACGAACTGAATTTAATAACTTGTTATGTAAGAAAACTGTCACCGACACGTTTATATAAAAGCTTAAATCCAATTTTCACTAAACACGTCTAAGTTGGAACATGACCTTATGGCAACCTTGCCATGCAATATCCCATCCTCGTCGCCATATGTAGTGTCCACGCATCGTATCACTAATAGTAGGTATTTGGCTCGCCTACGCACCACCACGTGCTGCCTGACTGACGGTTGAACACTGACTGACCGTTGACTGACTGTACGTTGTGACGTACGCGCTCGAAAGCAATCATAAGTATATACATACACTACAAGAGGGAACTCTATTAGGCTTTTCTCCATACAAATGTATTCCGGTGTTTTCTTCGTGGAAAATGCTTCTAGAGCAATGATTTTTTTCCCAAAAAATCTAGGTTTAATAAACACGTGCCCTTATCATTTTCTTTTTTCCAATACATAATTACTAAAAGAATTATGGCAATTCGAAAACCCAAAAAAACAGCCCGTTATACCCCCCTTTTTCAGACGACTATCATACAAATTTGATAAGTTTTTAACAAAATAGAAAATAATAGAAGCATACATATAGTGTTCCCCTAAACTTTGATATATATTTTTTTCAGTTTTATATCAGTCCAGTTTTGAAGAAGAAAACAGCGGAATACAAAACGTCTTTTGATAAAGATATTTTATAGGTAAATCAGCCTGAGCTGCAGTTGTCGCTTTCTCTTATCATTTTCTTTTTCCAACACATAATTACTAAAAGAATTATGACAATTCGAAAACCCAAAAAAACAGCCCGTTATAACCGCCATATTAAGACGACTATCAGACAAATTTGATAAGTTTTTGACAAAATAGAAAATAATAGAAGCATACATATAGTCTTCCTCTAAACTTTGATATATATATTTTTTCAGTTTTATATCAGTCCAGTTTTGAAGAAGAAAACAGCGGAATACAAAACGTCTTTTGATAAAGATATTTTATACTTTACTTAATAGGGCGCAGCGCGACGGCATCAGCAATAGTTTCTTCAAATACCTAGTTTTTAAATTCCTCGGGACTAGAGTCCCCTCTTAAGTAACGAGTAAACAGTATACTTCTAGGAAAGCGAGGTCCATCGTCCACCACATTATCGCTTTTCATCAGATGAGATTGTGGTCAAAGCGAGCCTATCAATAATTATTATAATAATTAAGAAAAGTGTCGCACTGAAGGACTGAAGAAAACCTATAGTGCTATTCTGTAACAACATTTTCGAGTCTCGACAGCGGAATCCGAGGTGAGTTTAAACGTAAGACCTTTATGTTGTGTGTAATAAAGTTTACTTTGTGAGCTTTGTCACTCAGGTGAAGCTCGATATCCAAATGGTTACTTACAGAATAGACTAGCTGGTGTATCACTTTTAATTTTGTGTAACCTGCAGCAACGCTATTATAGGTATAGGCTAAAGAGCCACCGCGGCCCTGGAACGCAAAGGGCACTAGGAGGAACACGGATGAGTTTTAGTCAGTAAGAGTTTGACAGTCGCTTCTGCTTCACCCAGAGCGGGAGAAGTCATTTGATGATTTCAGATCCTTAAAAAAAAGGTATAGGCAATTAAGTATCCGATTTTAAGGATCATACAGATAATCGCGACGTGTCAATGCGACTATGATACATATAACTTTATTGAATTTCTGAAAAACAGATGACATTTCGTTGTCGCATTGTCGCTCGCGCCTGTCCGTGGGTGGTGAAAATTTCAATGCCTTCCTTAACAAGTTAAAGATCATAAATATGGGACTGACCTTAATAAGTTTGTTCTGCAGCTTGGTGACGGCCATGCGTTCCCTCTGCGTCCTTCTCTTCTCTTCTTCCAATTGAGCCTCGAGTTGTTTGATGCGCTTCTCCAAAAGTTCCTGGAACAAGGTAAAGTGTATGTTAATAAACATAACTTAGATGAATGTATGTTTTTTCCTGAAATATGATTAATCAGATAGTTCCAACTCAAGATACCAATAAAATTCGAAATTATATGAGCTGCAATGGATATTTTTGTACTATAGTAGGTTTTGCCCGCGACTTCGTACGCGCATGTGGCGTTTGTTCCCGTTCCCGTAGGAATTTCGGGAAATCCTTTCCTAGTACACCCTTACACTCCCCAAGGAACCTTCATGTCAAATTTCAGCTTTCTACGACCAGTAGTTTGTCAGTCAGGCTGTGCGTTGTCTGTCAGTCATTCACTCAGTTACGGAAGAATCTATACTAATATTCAAAGTTTTAGAAGTATTAGAAGAGTTTGTTTGCTTGAACGCGCTAATCTCAGGAATTACTGGTCCGATTTTAATAATTCTTTCAGTGTTAGATAGCCCATTTATCGAGGAAGGCTAAAAGCTATATATCATCACGCTAAGACCAATAGGACCGGAGCAGACGAAGTTGCGCGGGTCGACTAGTGTTATATATATTCATTAATGATGATTATAGAGTCCGTTGTTCCAAAATGTCGTTAATATCTCGATTTATACCGCTATCTAGTACGTTAAAATAACTTTCACTAGAACCTCAATTCTTTTATTTTACTCTTCAACTCTTGAATTAACCAGAATTATCTCAGCCCACACCTACATCCTCAAAACAAAACTACCCTCTAAATATTTACAAAGAACAAACAAAAATAAAAAGGAAAATTCGCTTTCACTACAGCCGTTTATTCTGAAACGGTCATTAAACGTCGCCATTTTGTATTTTTTAATTATTTTTTCCCTCCTAGCTCGTAAGTTATGGGTATTTTCGTGATTTCTTGATAAATTAACGACGCGACTATAATTAGGGCGTTTGAGTGGCAATTCTTGTTTTAATGGCTTCTGTCGATTTTACACGGACGATTTATGTGTGATTGAAGTTTGGCTTTGATGTTTTGGGAGATGCTGTTTTTCAAATAGTTGCTCAAACTATTTAAAACGGTTAATTTCATCATCTTACTGCCCTTATCTCATTTGACTTAGGGTCAGCGCAACACGTTTTTTCTTCCATTCTGTCCTACCAGCCGTCACGCTATCACTAACTCCCTTTTCTTTCATATCGCTCCTCACACAATCCATCCATCTTATCTTTGGTCTTCCTCCTTAAAACGGTGTAAATTTCTATATATACTTAATATATAAAGCTGAAGAGTTTGTTTGTTTGCTTGAACCCGCTAATCTCAGGAAATACTGGTCCGATTTGAAAATTTCTTACAGTGTTAGATAGTCCAGTATATCATTACTCTAAGAATAATAGGAGCGGAGCAGACGAGGTTACGCGGGTCAACTAGTTCTTAATAAAGTGTAATTATTCTTTGTCTTTTTGAGTAAGATCTCCGCACCAGATGATCTTAACAATTATTCCATAAACAATTATTTATTACTTTTTTGAGAATGGGGTGAGGTTGTTGTAGGTATAAGAGAAGGATTAATCAGGCTGACAAAAAAACAACTAAAACAAAATGTCTTTAACGCTTTTTGCGAAGTTTAAATAGTATAACTCATCAAAATGCTTGCACCATTTAATTTTCTTTTCTGTTCGCTTCCAGTACCTAAAATGTCTTGCAGAAATTGCCTATAACATAATTTACAAGATTATATTTAGGTAAGTACCTACCTATGTTTTCTAATACTCATTAAATCTAATAAAAACAAAATACCTACCTAACAAATGTACCCATTAAACTTGTCTAAAGTCTACATCACGGGAAATGGAGCGATCGAGCACAAAGCTAACCGGATGTGACATCGTTTATCCAGTGTCATTAGCCGGAAGTGCGCCCCCAGCGCCCCCTATAGGGTGCTATCTGAAATATGCGGCGCGAGATGATTTTGTAACAAGAATGTAATTTCAAGAATTTTAAAGTTTCCGTTTTGGGATGTTATGCTGAAAATATTTTGTTGTGTTAGTAATTAAGCATGCTTTTAAAGTTTTATCGTTAAGGCTTTGGTTTCGGGTAACATTAATTTTACATTATGCGTGATGTTAACATGATAAGTGAAAAGTATTGCGGGTAATATTCTTTCTACCGCTTTTACTCTTATAACAAAACTACCTTTAAGGCTGCTCTCTCGAGAAATGCTTAAAACAGCGTGAAGATGAAGCAACTTTTCGTCGGCATTTACTGAGAAATTTCATCTGAAGAAAATAGGTAATAATCTACGGACCACGGGTCTACGGATCTACGGTACGTAATTTGTTTTAGCCAGAATTTATGTATTGGTATCACATAATAAGAAAAAATATCACCATTTTACTCCTCCATTTTTAACAGAAGTTTAAAAAGAATGTCTATTGCTTTGCAATACAAACGAAAATAATTTGGTTTTGTTACTTTTTTAAAATATGTGTTGTTTTTTTTATAATAAATTAAAAAAGCGGGTAGCGGAGTTGCGCGTAGAGGAGTAGTTGGCTCCGTTTATATACAAGGTCTTTCGCATGTATACATACCATTATGAGTATCAATGAAAACTATGCTTAGCGCCTATGTGTAGTCCACAGATTTCTGGCTTGGATAAAAAATTTGAAATTAACATGCTAAATCAAAGTAAAAGAGTCTAGATCGTGTCAGGAGGCGTTTTGTAATTTCTGCCCACCCCAATGGTAAAAAGTCTTGAGTTTCTGGATTTATATGTATGCTGTGTGATCATTGATATATAAAAACCCAAGATACACACTCAGCATCTCAAAAACGTCCGCATAAAACAAGCGCATTTAAAATTGTGCGCTAGTTTCAAACAGTCTCACATCGCTCGCCATACTGCACTGCTTTGTAAAAACAACTTTAAGAGACCCATGTAAGGTTGAATTTGCAAAAAAATTGTTTATAGTATAACTACACTCAACTCACACATGACACTTGATACATGCCAGTTTTTGACGACAATTTCGAGTGTTGCATTTGTTCGAGGCTGTTCATCTTGGGTTTTTTATGTATCAATGTGTGTGATATATCAATTAAACAGTTTGACCTCCTCCTCCTTCTCTCCTAATAATCCTTAGACTTATTTTATTTTAATTGACAATTGTGACTAATGATAATTTATTATTATTTATTTATGCATTGACTGTAGAAATTACTCCGTACTGTGACATTTATAATTTTTGTTTTTTTTTTCTCTTATTTTGCATGCAACTATATATTTTATACGCTTCTTAAGCATAACAATTCTTAGAATAACATTTCAATACACACTGAGAGTGCTGCTGTGGCTACCGTGGCGGGGTCGTGCGTCAGGGATGTTTGCGAATAATAATATTGATGGTTTTTCCGCATTATTAGAAAAAGATGTGCATCCCTGATGACTTGTGTTCGCGGCAGCACCAACAGTATTCTCAGTGTAACCGCAGATCAGTGGGATTCCCCGATGTTGCGGAGGTGGATGCAGCTCCACGCTGAATGTTAATTGTATATTTTTATCTATGTCTGCAACCTACTAACACTAGAATTTAAGTAAAATTGTTACTAACCCTATAGACTACGGTCTGAAATAAAAAACATTCTATTCTATAACATAGCGACCTATGAACTTTAATTTAAGAACTGTATTCACTACCTACTTATGTTTCATAAGTTAACAATTATGGTTATATCATTCAGTGCCGGAAAAATTATAACTACATTTTCTCCCTCACCACTTCTTCTTACCCCCAACCCCATCACCAAAGAAACTAAACAAAAGGTGTCAATAATCATGAAAAGAACACCATTATCGTTCAGTAACAGTCCTATAAATATGACGAACACAGCCCACTACCTTCCAAACGGCTCATTAGCAAAGGGCATCGCTTCCCGAACGAAATCTCGCGAACAATGCTTTCCTACCCTTAAATACCAACGTAAATATGAAAATTGCAAAGGAAAATAAACCTTATGATATGGTGTTAGAGGCAATAAGAAGGGAATAGGTTTTTTGCGAGACGTTTGAATGAATAAGAACAATGGAAAGTGCGACAGAAATTTTGATATAGAGCTTGGAAGGGTTAGATTTGAAAAGTCTTTTAAAATCAACATCTGCCTCGTTTTTTTTCCTGTTATTTGGGGGTTGATTAGACAAATCCAATCTTATCTGAAAAGGAAAAAAGGAAAGTGGGTAGGCCTCTGATGTGGAACGCAACATGTGGCATGGCAACACCCTTGCGCCATCACATGTTCCAAGTACGGCGAGCTGTGCCGGCACTGCCGCTGCGGCTGCTGAGGCCCTCAAGCGGCGCAAATGCTGGAACCTTATTGGTAACTAGTGGACGTCACGCGGTTTCACCCGCGTAGTTCCCGTTGCCATGGGAGTACGGGGATAATATATAGCCTATGTTACTCCCTGATAATGTAGCTAACCAATGCTAAAAGAATTTTTCAAATCGGTCCAGAAGTTTCGGAGCCTATTCAATTCAAAGAAACAAACAAATCTTTCTTCTTTATAATATTGGTATAGATTACAGTTTTGAGCCGTTTGGAGTCGAAACGCTTGGGTCATGGGGTCCGAGTGCGCGTCTCCTTTTCTCGCCGACACTTTGCGTGACCAGAGGGCTGTCTTGTTCTTTGCTCAAAGAATTAGCATTGCCATTCAACGTGGCAATGCTGCCAGTCTTCTGGGCACGTTTCTGGATAACAGCGACGCGGAGGAATTCTTTGACGCCTGAGTGTATCTTGTTTTTTGTATGTTCATATGACAACAGTTAATCATACCAAATGAAATTATAACCAAAGCATTTTGGTTTTTTTACAATCAGAAAAGCAATGTTGGACCTTTGAAAGACTGGTTGTGATAACACATACATGCCTAAGGGCTGCACATGTAATCCCCAAGTATAGAGATGGGTTTTATTCTTATACCAATGAAGTTATTTTATTTATTTATTCATTAGGATCGTCAACATTGCATACACCGTACAGCTAATAATCATTACAAAAAATAAAATATTCTAGTGCTGCAACACTTACAGACAACCACAACATTACTATACACTATTGCAGGAAAAGTGTAAACTAAAGATTTTAAAAGGTTAAAAGTATAAGAGTGCAACGTAAAATATGATCACATTAAATAGTATAAATAACAATGTCTGATTGAAAATAGATTGGATTAAATTAAATTAAAAATGTCAAAGATATTGGAAAAAACAGAATAATACAGTACACACACAAACAAAGTACATTAAAATTAATACACACAGTCAAAGCATCAAGTCAAATAAAAGATCATACAATCGATAACATAAAATAAATAATAATTACGAATTACAAAAAAATAGACATTAAATTAAGTTAAATTAAATAAGATTAAATTAAAATTAAAATTAAAAAATATTTATTATTACAAAATTATTAAAAAAAAGAGAAAAAAAATATTATGAAAAGGAGAAAAACTTAACTTTTAACGTATTTATCATTACTTTTTGTTATGATGAGAGCTGCGAAGCTGCGAAATGGACAAGTTATAAAGTTTTGAGCATTAATAAGTATTAATAAGTTGTATACGATGGCATGTGTAGAAATTAATCAAAATCGATAAAAAATCTGAGCATTATTAACTACTTTGGGAAATACTGTGTATAACGTCCAATATGATAACATTTGCTAAATAACTTGCAATATATTAAGAAATAAAGAGGAATCATTTATATCGTTTTGGGAACACATTCATGGTGCGTACAGCTAAGGAGTGGAATTCCCTGCCAGAGTCTGTGTTTCCTGATAGCTACAACCTGGGAGTCTTTAAGACAAGACTGAATAGGTTACTTCTAGGCAAGCGTGCTCATTCTTCGACCACATCATCGCTTACCATCAGGTGAGATAGTGGTCAAACGCGTGCCAATAAATAGTAACAAAAAAAACTGCTTTCTTGAAAATTACATTAGTTAGTATTTCCATGATTTCGACTTGTAACTCAGCTTTTTTACCAAATGAATGTTGGCTTACACAGTTCTATTAGTCTCCTAACTCTATAATTTCCAAAGCTAGATGACGCCAAACAGGACGCATGCGCTAATAAATAATAGAAACGTTCCCGAGGGGGTGAAATCTTTCGGAATGATCACTATATTAATGTCCAGTTGTACCACGTTTGGTATGCAGGAACTATTGTCACTTGTCCCCTCCACTTGAATGGTTTGTGTTGCTGATTCAATTTACAAATTGATGTTAAATCTGAGCAAGTGGACTTTATTGAAATTGGAAAGAGCTCTATTTTTTTAATATATAATAGATATTATTATTAATCAGTTTAATTCAGATTATAATTAATCCATACAATTACAAATTAAAAATCAGAGAAACAAATAAAATTAAAATACTTATTAAAATTACAGTTATCAATCATTATCGGTACCTATTGTGTTAGTAAATCTTAAGTACTATGTTAGTCAATACCCATCAAAATGAGCATCCATTTGTACTGGATAGGACAATCCGCACGAGATACAACCATCTGCAGGATACCGCTGCTACTGCCTCGCACGCGCTGCTGTAAGGAGGCCACTTTCTTACGTATTACCGCATGAAAGCCGTCCGTTCGTGCCTAACATATATTAACATATATACCTACATATATTATGTTGTGATGTACTGTCGCTAGACGGTCAAATAATGGCTTTTTTACTTAAACAATCAGTTTACTTGCTTGCTTTTTAAGAGTTTTTATTTCCCGATCCAAAATGCTTTTATCTACTGTACTTTGTGTTGTACAGATGCATGTTCTTGTTAGTATGATGACCAAATAACGGTTTTCTCACTTAAAAAATCTGACCTGAAGTTGGTTCATCAGTTTAAGCTAAAATGATGTAGATTAAGCACACGGATTTCAAACGAATAATTTTTATTAAACGGTATTCAAATTAAACTATCATTACTAAAGAGAACACTTTGAATAAACTATAATGTGCTTTTGGTTGTTCTTATCGAGTTCATTATATGGTAAACTAATAAAGAATTTGGCTAGACATTTCAAACTATCCGTTCACACAAATGCACTAATCTGCAACTACGAAACCAGACACGAACAAATGCCAAAACTACCCGCCAATCGACATCGGTCATTAGCAGACAACCAGGATAAGCTGAACGGTTTCCAGCTAATCATTCAACCAGATAACATCTTCAGGGGGCAGAGATGTGGGCAAAAATACGGGCATCGGCTGTGATTGGTCAGTGCCGGGGTGAGTTTTTAATAGAGGTAAATGTTGATGAAGTTTTGGGTGGTTGAGAAGTATGTATTATTTTCAATTTCTATTGATACTAACATAATATTTAGATTTCTAAAGACTGGATGTAGTTCAAATGTTAGAAAAGCAATTACTCGAATGATCACGGCTACAGGTAGAATAAAACCAAATGGCGGCTCGGAAAACTCCGTGAATCGCTACGCAGTATGTGACAGCGAGTGACAGGTGGGATAATGCGCAGCGAAAAACGAACTTCACAGACATCATTATGTTTTTGTTGTTCAGTCTGTTGCAGATCTTTTTCTCTCTTGCTCTTTCCAAACTTTATGTGGGGTCGGTTCTCTTAATTTTGAGGTGCCAGGACAATCTGTCCTGGATTGACGGGTCGGGCAGGCTTTCCTCTGATAAGAGTTCCGTCATTCTGGTCCACCACGTAGCAGGAGTTCGCTTGATGAGCTTCCCTTTGCGATGCGGCTTGCAATGGCAGAGAGAAGAAGTATAATATCGAAGAGTTGCCGAATGTTACGAAATTTTGTTGCAGCTCTTGATTTCTTCGCCAAAGATGGCTCTATTATCTGATTGATTGCTCTCAATTGTTTACAATAAATAAGTCACGGAACACTACTACCCCGCTACAATTAAGCATAGAACATCAATATCAGTAGAGCCACGCTCACGGGACCACCCCGGGGATGTCACCGCGTTGTATCATTTTTCACGCGCTCAATAAATTCATTGGCGCCCTTGTCGAGATGTCAACACAGAAGAATCGCTCTATCTGTGATCGTACGTACTTACCTGTTTTTGTTACGTATTTTACTGATGAAGAAAAGTGCAAGGTAATATACCAAAAGATAATAAAAGACATAACGTCTTCTGTTCAAAAGATAATACATAAAAATTTAAAAAGCCCCCGACTAAAAAATAACTTTAAATAGTGAAAAATAATACTTATTGATCTTTTTAATTTAATATAGGTACGATTTTTACCTTTGTTGGGCTACTCTCTAACGAAATCCGTAGTTTCGGGCTTAGTTGCGGGTGTATTCTACTCCGTATAATAAACCACTAAGAATAAAAGACTACACGAGTTGACAGTTACTGTAAAATCGTATTATCTTTCATTCTTAGTTCGGGTTCGGGACTCATTGTGAGTCTGTAGGTGATACGGAGTAGAATACTTCCGCAACTAAGCCCGAAACTACGGACTTCGGGCTGACAAAAGATAGAAGGAATCTAAGGAATTAGGTAGTGCTCTTAATACAGATATTAATATTGTTATTTCTGAGAAGTTTGCAGCTGCTATAATCAAGTGGTCATTAAGTTAAAAATGAATCAGAGATTTCTTTCATACTTCTAGGCAAGCGAGCTCCAATGTCCACACATCGTTTATGATTAGGAGAGATATTCGTCAGGATATCTACATATAATAACAAGGTCATCATTAAAACGCGTAGACTGATTTTAAGAAGTTTGTTTTGGAAAATATTGGGTTCTGTGAAATCTACGTTTTTAACCGATTTCTAAAATGGAGGAGGTTCTCAATTCGTACATCGATTACTCCGAGGTTTCTGAACCGATCTCTATGATTCTTCTTTAGTTTGATGCGCTATACTTGCTATTTGGTCCCGTAAAAATTTGGTTCAATTTACATGAGCAGTTTTTATGTTATGAGCATTTTTGCTTTGTTGGATGATGTGATTTCTGCGTAGACAATGACGTCGTCCAAGTATCAAAACTAAAATGTGAAAAATAAAAAAGTCGATGTCAAAAACGAAAAAAAAACAAAACCAAAAACACTGGATTCCGAAATTAAAGTTAATTTATACTTTTTAGTGTTTGCGGTTTACAAACTCAGACACTAGGGTGTATGGTGTCGTTAGACCTTACTGCCCACACGATAAGAAGAGAAGAGAGAGTTTTTATTTGGCAGCCGGTTGTATTTTTAGGGGAAAAAAAAAAATTTGCAACACTTTATCTTATTGCTCTGTCCAAATCCCATCAAATCATTCCAAATCTGTACGCACACAGTGGGATTGTGTTGTCGCTTTTATTCATACCCCACAATCGGCGAAGTGTCCTATTGTGCAGTTGTGGCCGACTGTCTTCACATTGTCTTGCACCATTTGTCTGCGCTAGGCCTTATTGTATTGCAGTGTAATTATTTATGTGGGGTTTACCTTGCTCCAGTATGTATTGTGAATTTAGAACAATGGGAAATAGATTTTCAGTGTGTCGCTTACTACACTTGTCTTCTGAAATTGCTAGTGTTTAGAATAGAAGGTACGTTTTTTGTAGGGTTTGCATGTCACCAAAGTCAAAAAGATAAAGCTTTTTAGGGTTCTGTACCTCAAAAATAAAAAGGGAACCCTCATAGTTGGAACCTCCTCGGAAGTTGAAATTAAAACCAAAAACTCAAGTCTATAGTCCCTTGCAGCTGTGAAAAAATCAAACTTCTAATTTAACGTAAAAAAATATAAAAGATGTGGGTGTTTATGCCGCAAAAAAAACGTATATATCGACAGTCTCAAGGGAATCAAAATGTATAGGGTATTTCCCCTTGACCTATAACTATGAAATTTGGCAAGTAATACCGTCTCATACTACAGGTATAGGTAAAAGTATGAAAACTATAGATTTGTAATTAAATCATAAAACACATAGTATTTAATTGTTGTGTTGTTGTTTTATTGTTGTGTTGTTTATTAAATTGTATTGTAATTTGTAGCTACGAATTTGTATGAAACCCTCGGTGGGCGAGGACTCGCACTTGGCCGGTTATTTTTTATTATTGTCCAGTGGACGTCACGCGGTTTCACCCGCGTAGTTCCCGTTCCCGTGGGAGTACGGGGATAAAATATAGCCTATGTCACTTCCTGATAATGTAGCTATCCATTGCTGAAAGAATTTTTCAAATCGGTCCAGTAGTTTCGGAGCCTATTCATTTAAAAAAAAACAAACAAATCTTTCCTCTTTATAATATTAGTGTAGATAGGCTTTTCCTACTATCTCAAGTAATGGAAAGCAATAGTGTGGTTGAAGATGGAGCACGCTTGCTTAGATTTGAGCAGTCAAAAACACAGACTCCTGCAGAGAATTCCATTCCTTAGCTATATAATAGGAACGCACAATGAAAGTCTGTATTTTCAAAAAGTTTTTCGCTTTTGTGTGGGATGTACGCACACATGATGGTACCTATATGCGCCTAAACATTTTGTTAAAATTTCTAGCCACCAAGACAGCGATATTCGGAAACGGGTTCATTAGAACGGGCGGCAAATTCATGAAGCTCCCGTGGAAACATAGGTACGCTATGTTTTGACAGCTGTCAAATCGTCTTATCCAATTACGATAGACACCTGTCAACCAATCACCGACAAGGACCTCAACACTAAGTACATAACCGCTCCTCACTTCCGTACAACACAATTAAAGCTAAACATTGACGGATCAATCGAGAGAGCCCCATGTATCGTTGACAAAGCTACCGTGACCGCACCCGGCACTCGAACCCCCGTACCTTCAGACAATAACGCGAGATTAACCCGCCCGAATTAAACTGAGACCCTATGAAACCTTAGAGAAGTGGGTGTTTGGTGTTAGTTATGAGAGGTAGCGGGAGCGATCCGTAGTCGTTATGCGAAGTTTGATCTAGTAGAAATAAACTTAAAATGATCGATGTTATACTAACTAACAAAAAAATAAATTGTGGGCACCTGTGTAAAACTAGTAAGGAAATTCACTCAAAACATTTAGTCAGCTGCGTATATGAATTTTCAACTTTCCGTTAGTAAGTACCTAAGAACTAAGACATGGGTTTAAGTTCAAAACATGTATATTAAAAAACCCTTTCTACGAATATCATTGCTGCATTCAAATAAGTTTTCCTCGGAATAAGACTATTTCTGACATTTCTGTTTCAAGCAAAAACTAACAAAAGTATCATAAATTAATTGATGGCCGTGACAGCCACACTTAGATGTGTAACTTCAGCTAAGCGTATTATAAACAAATGTTAAATTAAGATTAGTATTACTGACCTGTCACCTGTTCTTTCCTTAATCTGATTACATAGTTCGTAGTGTAAAGACGTTCCGTTTTATTTACTCTGGACCCCTTCACTCAAAGTACTACATCATCACGTCAGGAGCTGAGATACGAAAGAAAATGCGAAAAATTAACAGCTAAAATATTATAGGTATTCAAAATGATTTGTTAATATTTAAAATCCTATCCTACTCAACCATCCTTCGTTCCGCTCGCGCGCCCTCTCATCACTTACACCACACCACACAAAACACACCCTCTTTGATCGATCATTAGCGGACAATGGCTAATCTAACGTGTAGCCTGTAGATGTGGAGTGTAGCCCTGTAGCCCCTGTAGCCCCTTCAGCCCTGTAGCCCCTTAGCCCCCGTAGCCCTGTAGGGCACTTCATCACGTGTCGGAGATCGAGATGATAATTATCACGTGATGGTCCAACTTTGCTTATTATTCTCGGCTTGACTGGGTCTGGTAAATTCATCCCTACATTTGGTATGAATTTTTGAGATTGATTGGATTTTCCTAATTTAGATTGAAAAGATAAGCCATTTTTGAAGAGAGGCATAACTGAAACGGGTTGTGGTGTGATGTCACCATGGCGGATACAATTTGAAAATAATGGTTCTCAAATAAATAGTGGTGGAACAAGTTTAACAATTTAAGGCTGCTCTCTCGAGAAATGCTTAAAAACAGCGTGCAAATAAAGCAACTTTTCGTCGGCATTCACTGAGAAATTACATCTGAAAAAAATAGGTAAATTGGTTTGGTCAGAATTTATGTATCGGAATCACATAATAAGAAAAAAAATACCAAATCACCTCCAAATCGGTGAGATGAAACCATTTTACTCCTTCATTTTTAACAAAAGTCTAAAAAAAATATATATAACTTAGCAATAAAAAAAAATATAAAAAAAATTCAAAAGTATGTGTTATTTTTGTGGCGCGTAGAGGAGTAGTTAGCTCCGTTTATATGCACAAGGTCATTGGCATGTATACAAGCCTTAATTTCTACGTCAATATAAGTAGCATTTTATGTATATAACCATTAATATCTGCAAGAAAAAAGACTCTCGAAATTGCATGATACTCGTAAACTATATTAATTGGCTACTTAGGCGCAGGTACTTAGCACTATTACCTCCGGTTTCTGAAGAGAAACTATTGAACTATCGTCACAAACTACATGCAAGTCAAGTGTTGCGACTGGCTGTTTAAAATGTATATTCAACCAATCACAGTAGCTTGACAATGTGACACATTAATATTCAGATATTTTTCTTTCCTTAATCTCAGTATTTAAGTTTGTATGTGTGTGTTTGTGAGTTTAGTGTTTTTGAGGCGACTAATGGACTCACCAGAGAATGGGCAGCAGCGTTCTCTGTAAAACGCAACACCATACACTGCGATCGCCAACCCGCCTGCCAAGCGTGGCGATTATGGTAACCCCCCTCCCTTCGGGGGAGGCCTATGTCCAGCAGTGGACGTCTTCGGCTGTTATGATGAAGTTTATCTTAGCGAATTTGCTACAAAATAATCTCCATTCAAAGCCGAAACTCGTTATCAACTTGATAGAAAAGAAACCATCGATAAAAATTGCAAACCAGAAACACGATCAGTCTCACCCAGTCCCACCGATTAATAGAACGACTGTAGTTTGCAGTGGTTTCTTTTTCTATTCCTTTTTACATTTGTTTCCAACCACAGACCTCGGAATCGACACAATGAAAACATGTTTCATCGACATACAAACAATAAGATAGCGTAAGCTAATTACGCATTTTATTCGAGGCCATGTATTTAACTGTTATTTTTTTAACAGAATCAAAGAAAAGGCAAAACGTAGCAATTCTTTTTTCAGCACAGCGACAACGTTACTGACGTGAGTGAATTTGCTCCATGCATCGAGTACAAACGACCAACGTATTATGTGACAAGGATGGAACAATAACTTCAAAAGCATGTAAACTTCATTTCAAAAATGTTTACTACTTTAATCACATCTTTTAAATCCTTCCTAATATTATAACTATTAACTCTGTCTGTCTGTCGCGCTTTCACGCCAAAACTACTGCACCGATTTAAATTTAAATTTGGTACAAAGATAGTCTAGAGCCTGAGAAAGGACATAGGTATACTTTTTATCCCGGGAGTATGTTCCTTAAGGACCACGCGAGCGAAGCCACTGGCAGAAGCTAGTAACTTATAAACTCATTCATGTAGACTTTTGATATTAGTCAAATATCCTAAAGCGATTAGCAGAAATTTCGGCTGTAAAACCCATAGTTAAGATTGTTGCGTGGCGTCAATTTCTGTCTAAAAGCTGACACACACGCTTGTGTTCTAAGGAAACTTTGTCATTGCTTTGCCGTGTCCGAAGAGGCGTCTCCTAACTCTGTGTTACCATTCCTTGCAAAACGGTGCAATCGTTCGCTGCCGGTACAGTTTTTCATTCCTCTTTAGTCGGTGCTAAATTAAAATTGAGAATAATTACCGCATTTTAATTGAATAACGAATGTCGAAACATTTATTGGATTTTGTTTCAGTTTCGTTTTGAATTATGTAATAGTTTTTATTTATGTTTATGAATCTTTTGCTCTGTTATTCGAATATTTTAAATTAATGTTTATGTTTGCTATGGATAAAAATTTGAGGTGTGGCGCAATTTGTAAGACACATAAGAAAAAAAAAAAAATAATTGCGGGGCAGTCTTTGGGGACTACCGATAAAACTGAAAACTAAGTAACTTGTGAATTGTATCGTCGAGCTATTAGATTATTAGTTCTGAATTATATTTGGTTTGCCAAGAAGTGTTAATGACCAATTTAAACGTTCATCCTTAATTATAAACACTTCTGTGTTGCGTGAAGTTTAATCTATATCTATACTAATATATAAAGCTGAAGAGTTTGTTTGTTTGTTTGTTTGCTTGAACGCGCTAATCTCTGGGGGGCTACTCTCTAACGAAATCCGTAGTTTCGGGCTTAGTTTCGGGCGGGCATTTTCTACTTCGTATCACCTAACCACTGAGAACTAATGATAACACGATTTGACAGTTACTGTGAAATCGTGTTGTCATTCATTCTCAGTTCGGGTTCGGGACTAATCGTAAGTCTGTAGGTGATACGGAGTAGAATACGAACGCCCGCAACTAAGCCCGAAACTACGGATTTCGTTAGAGAGTAGCCCCCCAGGAACTACTGGTCCGATTTGAAAAATTCTTTCAGTGTTGGATAGCCCATTTATCGAGGAAGGCTATAGGCTATACGGGAATGGGAAACTCCTACGGGAACGGGAAAAAACCGGGATATGCGCGTACGAAGTCGCGGGCAAAAGCTAGTAAATAAATAAAATGAAGGTTTAAACAATGCGAATGTTCGAAACAAAAGCATGCCGTTTATGCAGTACTAGCTTTTACCCACGAATTCGAACGCGCTTGTCCGGTTTTTTCCCGTCCTCGTAGGAATTTCGGAAAATCATCTCTTAGTGCTCCCCTACATGACAAATCAGCTTTCCACGACCAGTAGCTTCGACTGTGCGTTGTCTGTCAGTCACTCACTCAGTCACGGAAGAATTTTATAATATTGATTGACAATATCACATTGTCAAGTCCACCGAGTATTGTTAAAACTTAAGAGGAAATGCTGGCGGCGAGACTTTGTATGTATATTATATAAAAAGTCATAATTCGAGGTTTGGCTCTCGACTGTTTTTGTCCTCCAATATTGGACCGATATAAGAGATATTTCACAAACTGAATAAAAAGGATATATACTGTGTCCCTATGTTTTCCTTTTTGATGATTTATTAACCGTATAAGCACTAGAACTCTCACAAAACGCTTAAAATTGCCCGATAAACCGCTGTTAACAGAGCCCTAGTGTACAAATTTGGCAACTATTAATCAAAAAAGGAAAACATATGGACACGATATACATTCTCCTTATTCAGTTTGTGAAATATCTCTTATATTGGTCTAATATTGGAGGAGACAACAGTCGAGAACCAAACCTCGAATTATGACTTTTTACATACAAAGTCAAGTCCGCCAGCATTACCTCTAAAACAAGAACCTTGTAATAATAAACTTTTCTATAGCACCAAATGACATCTGAACATCACTATGCAATTACCATCACAATAAAGGGCTCTTCACATAAATCTACGGCCACTTGGAAAAAGGTTTCGCATTTTTCTTTTTCTTTAAGTCTAAACAGCCTTTTGTCCTTTCAGCCATTCGTCTGTCAGATGCTGATTGATGACGAATTCATTTTGAAGCCCTTCGGAGGCAATTTAAGAGTGCAGTTTGTTTAATGGTATTGCGTAATTTTTAGTTATGTTTTGTTTAAGAAAATAGTTCAAGAATGAGGCAGTTATTGTGGTGCAGACTTTGTACTCATTATTTTATTATTATTTATTTAAGAACTCTTATAATCCTATACCTAAAGCAATAAAGGAATCGAAATCATTTCCAACTTTTAAAAGGCTATTAAAGCACCACCTGAGTAATGTATGAATCGTAAATACCGTTTTTTTAACTCTTCTTCTTATCGAGTGGGCAGTAAGGTCTAACGACCCCACACACCCTAGTGTCAGAGTAACTTAATACTACTAGTTTAGTTACTAGTTCTTTTAACTTAATTTTAGTTTATTACTAAGCGAAACTGCCGCCTATCTTAATTATTATGTTTTTCCTCACAGAAGCGAATAATTGTATTCTTTTTGAGCGAAATAAATTTCTTAAACCGTTAGACAGGTTTGCTCTTGGCCAATGTCGAACAGTGGACGTCATTCGGCTGATATGATGGGTTTAATCTTGACTCTAGTCTAGGTCGAAGATGACAGAGACAAAGTCGACGATGGAGTGAGCTTACCCAGAAAAGCCTGTTCACTCTAACTAGAGAGCATAAGGCTGCTCTCTCGACTATGATTTACTAACCAATCAAGGTGATGCAATTACCTCTTTAGTTTATATTTATAATATAATAACAAACTTCCAACAAATAGTTTAGTAAATCTTTACATAAACTCCATTGTAAAGACAAGTGCTAACTGATAATAAACGACGTGTTTGTACGTGAGAACTGGTCTTAAACATTATTCACAATCTAATTAATAATATTCATCTCTTGTGAGACAAGTATCAACTATCATCTCGGAACAACTATCAAGTAACATTTTGGTACGATCTTGAAAACAGTTGCTGAAGAAATCCGGAACAAAATATTTGAGGTACAGATCGATCTGAGAACAAGATAACGTTTATTTTTCCTAACTAAGTACATGCCGCCTTTACAGGACTTTACGGGAGTCTTTACACATTGCTCGCAGAACAGATGGTCGACGAGGCCGAAAAGTTCTGGAGTGGACCGATGACCTGGTGAAGGTCGCGGATAGCCGATAGATGCAAGACGCACAGTACCGGTCGTTGTGGCGACGCTTGGGGGAGGCCTATGTCCAGCAGTGGACGTCTTTCGGCTGATCTGATGATGAGTCTTTAAGATAAGAGTGAATAGGTTACTTCTGGGCATACATGCTCCATTTTAGACCGCATCATCGCTTACCATCAGGTGAGATAGTGGTCAAACGTATGCCTATTAATAGTAAAAAAAAAGCAAACAATAAGTTCTAAACAAGTCCCTTTTCAAGCAGTCAGTCGAGAAAATAATTCATTCACAGATTTGATGATTTGAGTTCGTGACTAAATAATATAATTATAGCCACACGAGTCGATCGTCAAAGTAAAGCAACGCTTGCTTGGTCTGTGGATGGTTGACCAACTTAACATACCGAGACTCCTGAGCGATGACCGTTTTGCGCGAATGTGACGCATATCTTCCCAATTTTTTTAATTTTTGGAATGAAGTTCCTTATCGCGCGTTGCGAAAGGGGGCTAGACGGAAAAAATTAAGACCAAAAGTTGTAACGACACTTTTAGCTATAGTTGTAAGCCGTGCGGCGTGCGCGTGTTTCTTTGTCTATCTCTCTCTCTCATAGAAAGCAAGCCAGTTATTTTAACAAGCCAATTATTACTAAAATTGAGCCTACTGATTAAGTTTATATTACATTATATTTGTTAATAATAAAAAAATATTATTTTAACTTAAAAAAAATAAAATTTTATACAATTCCTTCACTAATTAATCGAAAGGAACTTCGATCCATCCGGGTGTCCCTTGACACCTTTCAAGTTTTTTATTTTTTTTTGGTATGCGTCATGCTTGGCGCAAATAAACGCTTTTTCTTTTCTTTTCTTTCTTTCGGAAAGCACGTTAAGCTGTTGGTCCCGACTGTCATTTGTAGATCTTTGGCAGTCGTAACGGATTGTCGAAAGCCAGAAAATCTGACCCCAGTCTTGCCAAAGAGTACCGTGTTACCCAGTTAATGGGTTGTGGAGGTCTGGTAGGCAGCCGCTCCACGTAGAATACTGGTATTCAGCTGAATCCGGGTTGATTGGCAGCCGACCCCAATATAGTTGGGAAAAGGCTAGGCAGATGATGACAGAGTTGATGTCACCAACTGCATCAGACTGACTGTGTCCAGAAGAATTCTTATAAGTACTTAAAAAGCGTTTAAATTCAAGTCGCCATATCATGAGCCTTTTATTGTGATGGTAATTGCATAGTGATGTTCAAATGTCATTGGTGCTATAGGAAAGTTGAGTTAAGGGTCCAGAGGAATTTAAAAATAGGTATTTGTAGAAACTATTGCCGATGCCGTCGCGCTGCACCCTATCAAGTAAAGTGCGAAAGCGACAACTGCAGCTCAGGCTGATTTTACCTGCCTTGACCAAAAGACGTTTTGTATTCCGCTGTTTTCTTCCTCAAAAACTGGAGTGATTAAAAAAAATATATATCAAGAGTAAGACTATATCTATGCTTTTATTATTTTCTATTTAATTAAAACCTTATCAAATTTGTCTGACAGTCGTCTGAACATGGCGGTAAAAACGGACTGTTTTTTCGGGTTCTTGGATTGTCATAATTCGTTAAGTATGTTTTGGAAAACAGAAAATGATAGAGACGTATTAATTAGATCTAGATTTTTTGGAAAGAAAACATTGCTCTAGCAGCATTATCCACGAAGGCCCAAGAGTTACCGACCCGAGTCCCCTCTTAAACATACCAAAAAATGAAATGAGTGCTATTTTCACCTGAACGCCACATTATTGATTTCTAAACAATAATCAATCTTTTAAAACTAATATTGATTTAAAAATTGGTATGGTTACTAACTACTATCGATTTATTGCTTCCCCTCTAAGTAATAGCCTATGTCTAACAAGCTAAGTAATAACAAAATCACTCTAAAGTTATAACAAAATCCGTTGGTTGGTATTGTCGTGAAAGAATAACAACAAACTTTCGCGATTATAATAGCAAAATAGGATTATTTTTCTTCTTTTAGCTGCAATAAATACTTGAAATAAGAAAACGCTTACTTTTTTTTGGGACAAGCCTGCCACACATTCCCAACCACTGCAACTCCTGAAAGCCAGAATCAACAGTGGCGACCACCAGAAAAACGTCGAGCCAATGAAGCCGACGAGTCCCGGAGAAACGATTCAACTGTCTTGGATCCCGCAACAAAATTAATCAGAAAAGTACAGCGGAGGAGTAGGAAAAAAAATATAATTTCCACTTCCCTCCTTATCAAGCAGGAGACAGAATAGAGCTAGGCCAATAGGCACCAAGGGACATATACAACTGGGTTAAGCCCAGTTGCCAAGCACCACGGATTATATATTACCACTAAACTAATGGGTCCTAAATTGTGAGCTACTTTTGTTTCCAGTAATATGTATGGCAAAATTGCTTGATCGCACGGTTTGTTCTGGTTTCTACAAAGCATCTGGACTGTAAACTAAGGATTCTCACCATGAAGTCCTCCTCATTTTAGCCTCTACGTGTAAATAGTAACGTAAAACCCCTTCCACATTCCACAACTCGTTATTAATAAGGGGCACGCCAGACAACGCGACAATGACACCAATTTAGGTTAAACGATTGTAATGATGCTCACTTATAACGATCAACAGCGACATGTACGCGAATTAGAAAACTACTTGTTTCCTAATGTGTGTAAAATGTTATGGCTTTACGTAGGCGTAAGGCAAATTAAGGAATTTTGGGCGTCAACATGATTGAGACGAAAAACAGCCGCTACAATAGACCTAGTAAATAAACTTCCAACCAAACGGGCAATTCTCGTATTTTGAAGGAGCACCCGCATTCACATCGCCATCGTCGCAAACTGTCACAATCACCCCAGACTACCCTAGATTGAAGGCATAATAAATGTCAAAAACGTGTCAAAATTAATTCGTAACCATACAAGATGAGATATTAACAATTATAAAATACTACAAATACTCCAAGACAAACATCTGTGCTAGGAATATCAGCAATCGGGACTCTAACCAAGATCTTTCGCTTGCCAGTTTAATACTGATTCTTCTCCTATCCATTGCTATTTAACATATACTTGACACCAAAGAAATGAAAATCCTACACCTAAACAAAAGTATCAGTCACAGCCAACCAGACACACCTCTAACACCACCGAAATCCTTCTAAACAGCTCAACAAAGCTCAGCCGATGTTAGCAACATAGTACAAAAACAACGGAACACGTTGACGTGACCATTTGTCTCTGGGCTACGCTCACAGGTGTGCCGGCGTCACTTACAAATGTTAAGCCATCACGCGGTCGAGATACGAAGCGATCTTACAGGCGTTGAGTTGTGTTTAGACGGGCAATTGTTGCCGGCAACAGTGGTCTGCGGTAGAACAGCAATAAGCGAAAAATACTGATTCAAAACATTTGAAGGAAAAACGATATTAGAATAATTATGTGCTAATGTAATCTGTATTTAATTTTTAATCCTTAATATATAAAATTCTGTCGTTACTGAATTAGTGAGTGATTGACAGACAACGCACAACCCGAAACTACTGGTCGTAGAAAGCTGAAATTTGGAATGTAGTTTCCTTGTGGAGTGTAAGGAAGCTCTAAGTAAGGATTTCCCGAAATTCTCATGGGAACGGGAAAGAACGAGATATGCGCGTACTAAATCGCAGGCAAAAGCTAGTTGCTTAATAAATGTTGCTCCAAATTACTCATGTATTCTGCTTTAGTACCTAAGTTTCAATTGCCTAGTTTATTAAGTTGCTCCAAATATGTAACTCCTTAATGATGAGACCAAATTAGTTTCGTTTCTACCAAAACTTGCTGCAAATTAGTATCACAGTAAATATCTCGATGATAACATCAAAATTACCGACGATTGCGCAAAATTGTGCAATAAAGTTGTCCGTGTAGACGCATCTTTACAGGTAAAGGATGAGAAAGAATTAATATTATCTTTTTTGCTTTTAAAGTACACGGTTGGGTATTTGTCTGCTGTATCTTGTTTTGTTCAACATACATGGTTTTATTGTAACGAGAGCAGTAAATCATTCTCAAGAATATATAGCAATTGCTCTATTGAATTACTGAGAAATTGAGTCCAACTCTTCATTGTGTCTGCATGTTCAATGCTCAGTACATATTAAGAGAATGTTCAAATTATTTTTATTACGAAGAAACAATTAAGTTTAAAAAAAAGCAAAAGCTATGCAAAAGGTTCTACGAATTCGTACCTGCCTTATTTCTATTTTTTTTATTTTATCACACCCATCACAGAGTAGTAATTTTATTTTAACCCAAAGGTTGATTGGTAGAGAATGCCTTGTTGCATTGTGTTCGTATATATACCACTACTGTGTACGTTGTACATCTTATTATCTTTTTCTGAGGATACGAGTAAAAATATGAATGACAAGCTAAACGGCGCAACATTTTCTGCGTCATTTTTCATTAATGCACCGCTCCTATTGGTCTTTGCGTGATGATATATAACCTATATCCTTCCTCGATAAATGGGCTATCTAACACTGAAAAAATTTTTCAAATCGGACCCGCAGTTCCTGAGATTAGCGCGTTCAAGCAAACAAACTCTTCAGCTTTATATATTAGTATAAGTAGTAAGTATAATTATAAATATGAATCTCACCTTAAAATAGTTCCCATTATTGCTGTTATTATTGTAGGAATTGCTATAGTTATTATAGTACATCACATTCACAAAATAACACTTTATTAATATCATCAAACACAGTCACTATCAATCACTGCAGAATTTTTGTTACGTTTGTTAGCAATAGACGACGTTAAATAATTATGTACTAAATCTACAAAATCTTAAAAAAATAGTTTTAAGAATTACATTAATCAAATTCATCTAAATATTTCTTAAATTTTTACGACCTGCCCAAAACACTCATATAACTTCTCTTTTTATGAACTCAATATTCCTTAATTTAAAATGAGATAATTAGAGAATTTCTTTATTATTTAAAAAAAATGTGCCTACAAAAACACAGGCCGTTAATAAATCACTCTCGATTGTTTTTATACCACTTCTTTTTAAACACTCCGTAATGACTTTGACTTTGATTTGTCTTTGACTACTAAATTCAAAATTTGACAGGCAAGAGCAACTCCCGCGCAAACGTTTGACAATCGCACTCACAAACGTCAATTGACGGTGCGCATGAGACGAGCATGTGTATAAACTGAGCCACCTTTTAGAACGATCTCAATTAATGTGCGTAGATTAGTTTCAACGATGCAGAAAAAACAGGACGGGATTTTATTGTTATTGGTTGGCATTTTGATCGTGTATCGTGATTGGCAAAAACATAACTTGTTTCTATTAGACTGACCAATAATAATAACTAATAGATATTAATATGACCTTCACTTGGTAATCAAAATTGTTTAGTTCGTATGCAATGTAGAATATAGAAACGCCCCGCATTTTCACCCGACTGGCAAGAAGAGTTATGTTTTTCATCAAATGTCACATGATAGTATCTGAAATACCTTTCTTTTTTAATCCTCACTCGCTTATTGAAACACATCATGGTGTGTAACTATGCCTCTTTAAAGATGGGTCAGAGCAAACATCAATGAAAATACTTGTATTTCATTACATTATATTTAGATCTATATATTATTTTCAGAAGAAAAGCGACCTATGGGCTGCCACCAATAATGCCTTTGAAAAGGCAATATTTTAGCCCACTTAAATCTGAATGCTACTGTCGTGCCAGCGACACGAAAAAAAAGAATAAGAGAAAACAAGTTAATGTTATATTTTATTTTTTTATTTGCGATGGGTTATTGCTCTTGACCCTAGTCTAGGTCAAAGATGACAGAGACAAAGTCTACGACGGAGCGAGCTTACCCAGAAGGAGCCTGTTCACTCTAACTTTGAAAATAGTAAGTAAGCGTTCGGAAACACAGACGCACTCCTTTGCTGTGTGCATTATGAAAAACGTTTGGAAACGCTTAGTGCGAATTGGTGGAATAGCAACAAGGAATGGTAACTTGCAGTGCGTCTGAATGTCCGATTATTAGTAAGCAGTCTCTATCTCGTCACATTACTCTGTGAATTCTGTGATCATTGATATTAACGTAACGTCCCATTGATGTCCCACGACGGTATTGTTCGATTATTATGTTCTATTTATGATTGTTACGATGTTAATAAGTACTTTACTATACTATACTATATTTATTTGCATATCAAACGATTGTTTTCTATCTTTGGATTTATTTATTTGATGTTTCTAGAGATCTGATGACGTCAAAGAGCTCGTTGGATGTCTTAAGATGATGGTGACGCAGTAATTAGAGTTTTGTGAGGTGTCTAAATTGTTGAGGGTAATGTTTCATAATATTAGCATTCTGCTGTCATCTCAATTGTCAGAATTTCCCGCAATGCTGATGCAGTATTTTGGGTTTGTTTAAGAATGTCGGATGTTAGTACCAAATTCATAGTTAATTAGGTACTTACATTATAAACGAGAAAGTTACTCTGTCCGTCTGTCTATCTGTCCATTGGCTGACCCAGAAGATGGGCTAAGGGGCTCAAGCTCCTTCAAAACACCAAGATTTCTTTGGAAGTCTTCAACGTAACAAAGTCATTACGGAATTTACGAAAAGTGTTCCAAGGAGGAGGGGCTCGTTATGCGTTAAGCAAAATAAAATGTCATTTCGTTTTTTAGTGTTTACTTTGCTAAAACCGGGGTCAAGTCCTTTCCAATCAGCAATCCTAGATCCGCCCCTGTAGCTGTCTGTCTCTTTGTTACCTCTTAACGTCTTTAGTCGGAATAGTTTTTATATCCTGACTATATATTCCCTTAAAATATTTTTAGCTTAGATAGGTGGCAGAACCTATTTATCAATAAATAACGGAACTCCAATAAGGGCATTTGAATTCTTAGAAAAAGAAAAACTGGCCAAGTACGAGTCGGATTCACATTCAAGGGGTTCCGAACCAATTTCATACTTGTAAAAAATGTTTTTTAACACGATAGACTTTTTAATCTTCGACAGAATACTTCCTGCAATCTGTAGGTAAAGAACTATTATCTGCATTTTTTTGGTAATTTTTCGTCTAATTTCTTAAATTACTTCAAAACTATTTATTTTAAACTAGGAAAAAAAATGAATTAAAATTATTATAGTAAGCCCCTTCATTTGATTTGTCACACGATATAGTTTAAATAACTTTTTTTTTAATTTAAAAAAATACTCATTGAAATTTATTTATTTTACGTTACGCGTCCGTGTTCGGGTCACAGAAGTCCATATGTGTTCCAAATTTCAACAGAATCGGTCCAGTAAATCCGGAGAAAACTGGCTGTGACAAACGGATAGACAGACACCCGAGTGATTAATAAGGGTTTCGTTTCTTACGGATGTTCGGAACCCTAAAAACTGTTTTACCGTAAAAACCGAACTACAGTTCAGTCTCTTCCCGCTTCGTAAACAGCTAATTAACTTCCAAAACAGTAGTAATCTGACTGAACAGATACAAACGAATTATCACAAGGCACAAAACACAGGCCTATAGGCCACATAGGGCAGGGGTAGGCATCAAAGAGCATGCCCATATCCATTTGCGAAATTTGTTTTTCCATTACTCAAATTGGGTTCGCCTGGGGGTAACTTTTGAATAGTGAGTGATGACGCGACGATGTGAGCTTAAGTTAAAACTTGCAAGTTATAAGTATGGAAGTTAGTGTGTTTTAACGCGGCATGTTTAAGAGGAAATTAATTAGATGAACTTAGTGATAGTACTCTATATAGTAAAATTTGGGTACCGTTGAGACTGCGCCAGAAGGAGAGTTATGTTTTTTAAGGACATGTATAGCAAGTTATACTTATCATGATTGCCTGAAGTACAGTACCAAAACACTAAAAAAGAACCAACTTTCTAGTGTTAAGCGTCGCTGTGCTAAGCCGCGGACAGACCGAGAGACAGACATAGTGAAATTGTAAGGGTTCCTTGTTGATTACGGAACCCTAAAAATGAGAATTGCGTCTGTGGTAAGTATAATATAATTTTACCTGTATAATTATGTTGATACGGAGGTTAAAAATAGAATTCAAACGACCCAAAAAAATCTGAAGCAATTTCACAACGAAAAATTTCCTTTTGATTTTCCGCACACTGAAATGGTTTTTCACACCAATACTTCCGGCAAATCCACGGACTCTCCCGCCAAAATAACTCGCCATTTTCACAGACACCATATTTTCCGGCTAGCTTTAAAAAAAATAAAGCGACCAGCACCCATATTCGCGGCCTATCATTATTTTAACATAAATCTCGGGCAAAAACACCATTGGCCACCGTCCAACGGGCATGGCAGAATTAATTACAGCGAGTCGCCGACAGATGGCGCCACCAGGTGTACCGTGTATTTCATAGACAAAGTCTACACGAGCTATGAAATTCAGATTGTGCTGGATATAAATTTTAAACGGGGTTTACAGGAACGATGGGTGCTGGTAAAAGTGCTTTTGGTTGTTTGTTTTCGTGTTGCTTGGGTAAAGAAAAATATCAGGATGTAATTAGTAGCTACGTAAGCAGTTTTTTTTCAATAGTGATCTATTTTTTTTACTTCAAGGAAAGGTAAATCTATACTAATATTATAAAGAGGAAAGATATGTTTGTTTGTACCGAATAGGCTCCAAAACTACTGGTCACATTTTACCCATTTTTTCACCAACAGAAAGGTAAATTATCAGTAAGTAACGTATGATATAATTTTTTTTTTCAAAAAAATAGATATCTCCACGAAAATTGCAATACAAAACCCGAGCGAACGAAGTCGCGGGCGAAGTGCTAGTAAATTTACAGAGGCAATAAAGTTTGATTTTAGAAGATCTAGCGTAAGACTGATTTATCGATTTCCTGTGATTAATCTATTTCCTGCGAATTGTTGACAAAAATGGGAAACAAATGTTTTTTTCTGACTTTTCCTATTGTTGTGAGAGCTTATATGTTATTTACATTCCATCCATAAAAACATTTAATTTTACAAACATTCCTATCTAATTCAACCTTTCAGACGACTACAACTATAAGTAATAGAATCTACACATCTATTTGTAATAGACCACACAGCACAACAGATATACACAATACATTTATACCAACACCGATGACCATCAGTCAAACACAATCTCTAAACCAATTTATTCATAACTCAGATCGATATTTTAATCAAAACCACCGGCCAGAGTGCGCATCAGCCGGGCAATCTGTTAAATGACAGTTATCTACGTGATTGATTGCATTTGCATTTAAAAACGTGGACAAAATCTATCAAAGGCTCTATACAGGGTGACAGATTTTAGGGTGTATATGATTGTGCTGTTTAGTGGGACTGTCCTGATCTCCTGGTAGAAATTGCAGGTGTTTCGGGGACTATCTTTATATAAACGTTGAAGTTCAAAAAGTGCTGGTACTCAGCCTCATTGATTTTAGAAAACAAGTCCACGGGTTCCCATGGGATATATTTTTGTTTAAGTTTTCACTATTGCTATGCCAATGGTAAAAAAGTTGATGAACAAAAGATAATTTGTAAACAACTGACGCCTGAATAGACCATTAATACAACATTTCGCGATTCAGTGGTCATAGGATTGTGAAGTTCCAATTCCAGGTAAAAAAACCGTGACATCAGACTTCAGAATACTTTATTTTTTTTCCAAGCTGTTTGGCACAACCCAATTCATACTTTAGTATCCTACCTATTGTTACATGCCAATAAATTCGTCTCTGTATTTACGCATTTTATAACTCAACAAAAAAAAAACATTTACATGATTACTGCATTACCCAAAATGCTTATACTGTTCTGGTCCACAAAGTCTTATATAATAAAAAGCGATCATAAAATGAATCCAAGTATTTTTATTATGATGCAGAAAATCTCTCTGTCCTTAAAATCCAACAATACATGGTGACCTAACACACTCTCTCTCGATCGACAAACATAAAGCGAGCTCTCAAGTCTCTAACATTTTTATGTTTCAAGTGTATTTGTTGTGGATTTATGTGTTGTTTGGGTTCAGGTTATATTGGTCGTGTAGCTAATAAAAATGTATACGCATGACGTTGTAACAGGGTCGTATTTTATGCATTATCTATTGATTATGGGCAGTTAACTTTTATTTTGTTTGTTTAAGGGCATGGGACAAGCGGAGTAACGGTTTTTGTTGATGGGTTTGGGCAATATCCGCCTTGCTGGTTTGATAAATCAGTGATTTGCGTATGCTAGCTTTAAATTCTATAATATTCACAACTGTATTAGTTAATTGCCAAGTCCTTATTTTTTAACAGTGTTATTATGCAAACGCGCGCGTATGGGCATCGTAGTGTTCGCCCTGCGGCACGACGGAATGATGATTTGAAGAAGGTGGCTGGTAGCGGATGGATGCGACTGCTCAAGACCGGGATGGTTGGCGCTCTTTGGGGAGGCTAACGTTCAGCAGTGGACGGCAGTTGGCTGATATGATGATTGAGTGTTATTATTCTAAATTAATGGTGCACTGTAATTGGCTAAGCTGGCAACGAAGAGCTCTAAGCAGTTCAAGGATAGGGTATTCAAAGCAGTCAAGATAACTTGAAATCCCCCATTATTGAACTTGAAAGAATACAAGTTATTGCTGTCCAGCGAATACCGCAGAATCGAATGTGTAAAATCTATAAAATTTAAAAATAAACCTTATATTTTGAACTAAAACTCTTGTTAACTTGTTACAATTCTTTACTATGGCTAGGATAGACACCAAAAACCGTTTTACAGTTTTTAAGCCAACACAACTTCGATCTCTATCAGCAGACATGCCACTGCAGAATCTTACCAGACATCCGCGCACAAAACATAACAATCTATAAAGACTTTTTATTGCCCCAAGGAGGAGATGCCAACAATCTGAGAGATTGGAATTCATTCAGAACGATCGTTTGCCTACATGGCTACACTTATGCGGTTACTGCTGTGGTGTTATGACACTAAATTGCGTAAGAGGTTATGGGAAACTGCAGTAGCGAAATAGGGATTTTGGGAAGTAATTTCTGGAGAGTTTAAGAGAAGAGAAGTTTTAAATGTAAACTCCAACCAAATATAAGTGCATATAAAGAAAAATAAAAAAGGGTTTTGTCATTAAAATCTCTGAACAGTATAAAACCAAGCCACTATCTGTTACTCCGCTTACTTCTTCTGTACTACGCAACGAATTTTGATACGGTTACGGCGAAGCCTGGGCGAGCCCTAGCATATACTTACAAAATAAGACAGTAGGTATGGAAAAGAGAGAGCTCCAAGGTCTGCTGAACCTAGGTTGCGGATCAATTTGTTCGAAAGAGCCACCGTGGTCCTGGAACGCAAAGGGCATTAGGAGGAACACGGATGGGTTTTAGTCAGTAAGAGTCTGACACTCCCTTGTGCTCCGCCCAGAGCGAAAGGAGTCAATTGATGATTTCCCACTCTTAAAAAATAGTCTGTTGAAAGTGTACGTATATAATATGTGGGTAATGCGAATGACAGTTGGGATTATTAATTACGATTTCTCCGGCATTTACTTTGTTTCAAGCATTGATGTATAAAAAACCCAAGATACACAGTCTCGAACAAATGCAACACTCGAAACTGTCGTCAAAAACTGATATGTATCAAGTGTCATGTGTGAGTTGTGTGTAGTTATACTATAAACATTTTTTTTTTACAAACTCAACCTTACACGGATCGCTTATAGTTGTTTTTACATAGCAGTTCAGTATCGCGAGCGCTGCGAGACTGTTTGAAACTTGCGCACAATTATACATATTGCGCTTGTTTTTTGCGGACGTTTTTGAGATGCTGAGTGGGTTTATTATATATCAATGGTTTCAAATCACAATATTTGCATAAGATAACACTTTTGGAAACAAGAGACGCTCATTGAGCTCAACTTATCTAAAAACTCCAAAAAAACCTTTTTATTTTTTCAATAAAAGTTTTCCAGGAAAAACTGGCAAGTAACTCGCAAAAACCGCTGCTCTAGACAACAAATCCGTGAGTATGCTGTAGGAACAAACGAACAGGGATCTAGATAACTATCTTTATAGCTAAGCGTGGCATCAGGCCAAGGCACAGAGCACCGAAACACCATATCGGCCACTGCTAGTGATAGCATTGTCAAAGTTGCCATCTTTTTATGATGACCAAAATTTAGCTACGAGTGTTTTACATTCGTAGCTGAATTTTGCTGGTGCTGTTGTTTGTTCGTAGCTTTTTTTTTAAGGATGGGAAATCATCAAATGACTCCACCCACTCTGGGTGAAGCAGAAGGGAGTGTCAGACTCTTACTGAATAAAACTCATCCGTGTTCATCCTAATGCCCTTTGCGTTCCAGGGCTGCGGTGACTCTTTTGAACAAATTCCGCAACCCTGGCAGGCACTGCCCCTAGCGGACCGTCTTCTATGCTGACAGCTCTTTGAGGCGCGCTTGGAACACAGCGCGCCGTCGACACGGGCCTGGTTCTGATCGGATGGCGAGCCACCCAATGCTCGCCGTCCGCATAGCCCGCGCCTACGGTGGCCAGGAATCGCCCTGCGACTCTCGACGCCCGGGGCGTCTTCTGTTGCGGCGGCTGGGCCGTGAGGTTTCCCTCTCTCTCACGCTGTTTGTTCGTCATTAGGCTCTCAAGTGTACATGTGACTAGGCTACACATAACGCAAAATGAAAGAAGGGCCATGGTATGTGGAAAGACGCCGCATGAACACTGTCATAAATCGACCCGTGGAGATTGTTTGTGGCGACTTGAGTGCGGACTGCGGACAGAGGAGCTCGTGGCTAAATAATAACAGCCACACGGGTCGATCTTTAGGGTTAAGCAACGCTTGCCAAGGTTGCTCTGTGGATGGGTAACCATCTTAACATACCGAGTTTCCTCCGTGCCTCGGAAAGCACGTTAAGCCGTTGGCCCCGGCTGCCATTCGTAGATCTTTGGCAGTCGTTACGGATTGTCAGAAGCCAGTAAATCTGACTCCAGTCATGCCAAGAAGTACCGTGTTACCCAGTTAATGGGTTGTGGAGGTCTGGAAGGCAGCTGCTTCACGTAAAACACTGGTATTCAGCTGAATCCGGTTTGACTGGAGACCGAGCCCAATATAGTTGGGAAAAGGCTAGGTAGATGATGAGTGCGGACTGCGGACCCTGAATGAAGTCTTCCAGGTTGGTCGCAGTAATGCGTTTCCAGGCGGAAGAGCCTCCGAGGCTACGAGGTTTGTTTGTTTTCCGAGGTTGCGTGGTCTGTGGACCAAGGAAACACCGAACTTCTGGACATGCAGCGGTTGCATGCCAAGCCAGAAGTTGTGCTGTGCTGTATTCTGGCTCAGGGAGTAATGTGTGTTCCGATTTGCTGTTTAGAACATTAATTGTTTTCACACTTTGTTGTAGTGGCTATTTCAATTAATTGAGCTTGGTTTTATGGTGTTCGTTTTGTTTTTGTGACCTTATTTCAGATTCTTAGATATCGTAATGGAATTTAAATGACACCGTTTCTGGCAGCTTTTTTTAACGGGGGGATATCCTCATGGATGTCCTCCGCCCTGAGGCGGGCGGAGGGGTCTGTCAGACTCTTAGTGACCCCGGTGTTTTATCTCTGACCTACGCCGGGGATCGCAGGAACTTATGCGACTTCCGTAATCCCCGTCTTGTGCCGGCCCGCCTCTGAGGGCTACCTCGGATCAGCGGCGGGAGTGAGTTGTTTGACCCCCCGCGACGTCAAAGAGGGGCGCACGGGAACACCACAAGCAGTCACCTCGGGTCCGGATGAATGGGGGGCGACGGACATCCCCAAGTCCGCCGCCCCTGGACCCAGTTGGGGTGCTGTTTCGCAGAAGGAGACCGTTGCAGGCAGCTAAGCTAAGTAAGTGTGTGTAAGTAAATCTTATGAATTCAGTTAAAGTACCGCAGCGCCATCTATCTTGCTACCAGCGAACTACTGACGAAATCCTGCATCGCGAGATCAAAGTTTCCGGCCCACCGGACACAACAACCGTCCGGTCGGAGGATCCTCCCTTTTCAATGGAGGTCTGCGGGACTTTACATCTTATTCCGCATACCCTCTATACTGGCGTTAGCTTTTACTTGTGGCGGCATTGATGCCGCTGCAATCTGGTCAAATAACATTATTGCATCAAACAGAGGTAACAGATATATAACTCTATTTTTCTACCTAGTCTATATTGTGCCACAACTGGGTCAAGGCGTCCCTCTTCCTTTCCAAACAAGTATGCTCCTTAAGACAATAAAGACTAAAAACACGGCGATGAATAATAATGCATTAACTGCATAACCCATCATACAATATCGCTTCTCAACAATTATCCAGTGACATCTAATTTTAAAACCATGTCATACCTAGATCACAAAAACTTTTCCACTTAAGCTGATACCACAGGAGCAAGACCAGAGACAAGCGTAGTGCACACTAATGTAGGACTAGTTATGGCACTTTACGGTGGTCTCCTGTAAATGGGAATGGGAAATGTAATCTTAGAACAGTTCCTCTGTCTACAAATTTTTTTTTTTTTGGTATGGGAATTCTAAATTGGGAACTATCTTCTGGTCTGATAAGGTTGTGACGATCGGGCTTCAGTGATACATGTTTAACATTTTTCTTCAGTCTGTAGTTTTAATTCATGTTTTGCTTTGTATAGGAAATTATAAGCGTACAAACGGGTGCTCAAATTGATTACTTTATGAAAAAACTTGAACAGAGTCCACTCATTTAATTTAAACACAGTCAAAGCAAATACTCACTAAAAAAAATAATAAATACCTCTCCAAAACAAGAACACAAAAAGAAAACTCAACTTATTACAATTTAATCCGATTTCTTAATCAAAACTGAGTTCTCCTTAGAGTCGTACGCACAAACTTTTTTCTTTGAAGATGTATTCGATTCGCAAGCTTTGGCGTTGGCGAGGACCTCGGGTATCACAGCTTTGGCTGGAGTTCTGGTTCTGACATCCACAATTACGAAGAAAATAAACAGCACCAGTAAGACCAGGAAGATCGCCCGATGATTCTCCTCCAGCTGAGCCAAAAAATACGTCGCAGGATTCATGATTTCAATATTTGTGTTTTCCTGTTGCCTGATTACTATCATTAGAAATTTTGTTAACTGATTTTATTGTCCTAGTCAGAAATCGGTCGGATCGACGTTATTTTTCGAATGAAATGCGACTGTCACACTGCCATGTCACATTTGCACTGATGCTGTCAGAAATAATTTGAAATTGTTTTTTTTTAATTTTCAGTTTTAAGGTTGGGAACTCTTTGGCTCTTTTTAAATCAAGAACTCGGTCATGAGGTATTTAAAAAAGGTTTGTTACTTGTTTCTGACTTCGGTCGTTCAGTTGTAAGTACAAATTTAACTAAATGAATGCTGCTGCTTACAACCACAATATACTACGTCTGCCCTCTCACTATAACATGCAAATGCCGTCATGTTTCCATTGTAAAAAAGGGAAAGTGCTATTCATCCCATAGCTCCATCTCTTTCACAGCGGAATCGTGATGGCATTGTAACTTTGAATACACAAGATTAAAAGAATGTAGAAGACTCCATTAATAAATCAATCAAACCAATAGTTTAGTGACTTTGAGTGACTTTGAGCCTTCTGATATGTCATCACTGGCAACACGCACTGGTCATAGACTCTCGTCTTGAGACACTGTGGGACGAGAAGATACCACGCAGCTTCTCGAACGCCGCCCAGCCGACTTCGACCGTGGATTCGACGGTTGACCTCTTTCTCGAAGTTGGCCCTACCTAACTGGACCGTTTGTCCTAAGTAGACGTACTTGTCTACAACTTCGAGTGTCTTGATAGGAGTGGGTGCTACATGGGTATTTACCATGATCTTGGTTTTGTCCATGTTCATTTCGTACTAATCAGACAATATCCAGCCCTTTTCACACCAAACGAGAACTATCAAGGACTTCAATTGGCCATAGTACGGCTATTAATATAAATAAAGCTATCATTGACGATGCTATACACTCAAATCTGCAGACCGTCTGGAAGGCACATTATCGGAAACCGATTTGCATAGTTAAATGGCTGATCGGTTTCCACCGTCTATAAAGTTGTTAGGATGTTACATGACGGTTTTGTCTCGTGAGACATTCAGTCTTTGGTACGTAAATAAAACCGACGACTAAACATAAATGTGAAAATGGGGGTCAAGTTTAATCTATACTTTTATAAAAAGCTGAAGAGTTTGTTTGTTTGAAAGAAAAAAGAAAGAAAAATGTTTATTTGGGATTTGCTAATCTCAGGAACTACTGGTCCGATTTGAAAAATTATTTCAGTGTTAGATAGCCCATTTATCGAGGAAGGCTATAGGCTATGTATCATCACGCTAAGACCAAAAGGAGGGAATCAATAATGACAAATGTGACGCAGATGAAGTTGCGCGGCCTGCTATAGGTACTAGTTAATATGCGTGATTATCAACTTCACCGACAAAAAAATGAGATTAAAACGGCTTCCAAGGATTAATTAAGGCTC
Source organism: Lacanobia wlatinum (assembly GCA_947578705.1). Classification (NCBI taxonomy): domain Eukaryota; kingdom Metazoa; phylum Arthropoda; class Insecta; order Lepidoptera; family Noctuidae; genus Lacanobia; species Lacanobia wlatinum. The sequence continues at coordinate 24,021,711 of OX388034.1, forward strand.
ACATCCCCTTCCGGTCGTACACATTTCGAAAAATTGCAAAACAATTATGAGTATGTGCAGTCTGGCGAATACTCGCGCATTCTCGGGTAGAAATTCGCCTTATGTGCCACGTGTGTAGAAAACTTCGTGAGCATGCTCTGTGCTGTTCTCCGCCATATTACATAAGTGCCCTAACTCTTTAAAATTACCAAAATCAGCGCAAAATTCAATTTAATCCCCAATAGCATTGTGAAACTAATATCGAAGAAAATTCTCGAACGTTTGGATTAAATTCAAACACAGCGTGCTATCTGCTGCAAAACTTATTGCACTCCAGACATGCAAATGCGATAGGCGACCGTAAATTGAATTAATTGCACAGATTCTGTGAGTAAATCGACCTCTGTGTGGTACCCATGAATCTGTATTATCATTCTAGTTTATGGTGGGAAGAAATTCTGCTGGACGGCTCTAATCGGCGAACCTAATAGGGAAGGAGTACTTAGATTCGCAATTGAATAAGGCTGGCTGAGTCGTTAGGAAGTAACTATTTGAATAGAAGTTATAGAGGTAACTTAAGGCTTGTATACATGCCAATGACCTTGTGCATATAAACGGAGCTAACTACTCCTATAAGCGCCACTCTGCTACCCGTATTTTTAATTTGTCATAAAAAATGTCTGTCTGTTTACTTTACATAAATGACCGCAATTGTTTATTGTGTGGTCACAGAGGAATGTTTCGTTCATTCGATTGAGACATGAGGCTTGCCCCTTACGTACTTACAGTGAATCGAAGTGATTTGGCTGAGAGGAAATTTGAAGTTTAAGGCTTGTATACATGCCAATGAACTTGTGCATATAATTGGAGCTAAACTACTCTTCTACGCGCTACTCCGCTACCCGCATTTTTAATTTAATATAAAAAATAACACATATTTTAAAAAAGTAACAAAACTAAATTATTTTCGTTTGTATTGCAAAGCAGTGGATATATTTTTTTTTAGACATTTGTTAAAAAATGAAGGAGTAAAAAAGTAAGATTTGTTGATTTATTTTCTTATTTTGTGATACCGATACATAAATTCTGGCTAAACCAAATTACGTATCATATCATGTAGATTACTATCTATTATTTTCAAATGTAATTTCTCAGTAAATGCCGACGAAAAGTTGCGTCATCTGCACGCTGTTTTTAAGCATTTCTCGAGAGAGCTGCCATAATAAGATGAAGTACATCATGATTAGCTTTTTCCTTAGGACGGGGGTACAGGACTAATAACCACTAACAAATTATTCTTCCTCGGTATATTTTCAATCAATCATGGCAGCCTTTCGAAGTCCACTGCTAGACTGCCTTTCGCAATCTGCAACAGAATACCTGGTCTTCTGCCTTATGCGTTCAGTTTTCCCCAGACCCCTTTCTAAGGTCGTGAATCTACCTAGCTGAAGGACATCGCCCGCTACGCTTACCGATTCTTGGTCTCCAATCTAAGGCCACGTTTCCACTTGCAACCAGCTCGCATGCAAGTTGAATTACATTACAGGCAACCGATATAGTCGCTCGATCGTGCCCCGTGCCAATCTAATACCTTTAAACGAGCAATTCTTGAATATATGTACCTATATATAAGTATAACCTGAATCTCGGAAACGGCTCCAACGATTTTCATGAAATTTAGTATGTAGGGGATTTCGGGAGCGATAAATCGATCTAGCTAGGTTTCATTTTTGAAAACGTCATGAAATAAAACCGAGCAATGCTTGGTCATCCAGGTACCATAATTAATATAGCATGCAAGTTGCTTGCAAGTAGATGGCGGCCTTAAACTCGCAATGTCTGATAAAATGAAAGGAAATGGGTTCGATTGCAACGTAATGTTTTTTCGTCATCTATTTTTTTATAATATAGTTAGTGTACATAAAGAGTAGTCTATTCTAGCCAATTGCATCCAGTCTGACCCAGACTTCCTCTCTAAGATCTTGAATCCGCCTATAGCTGGGGGCATTCTACTCTACGCATGCGGCAAACGCGGTCTTCACCCCAGGGCCCCAAGTCTGCTATTACAATAGTGTCAGAATGGTCTATCATTGATTCCATAATGGTTCATTTTGACAAGATTCTATGCCCTTTCTTTCAATGGAGTGTCAGTGGTTGACCACTGGAAAGTCATATTGAAGCTTTTATATCTAATCTAATCATAATGACGCTATTGTAATAGCAGACTTGCGGCCCTGGTCTCTCTCTAAAACACCGATAAAAACCGATCAAAACAAGACTAAGAACAAACTTCTAAAGCCCTAATCAAAAAGAGTATCCCCAGAATCTTTTGAGTCAATCGCGGCAAGATCTCGCGAAGGCTTTCAAAAACAATTTAGTGTCGACTAAAGACGCATTATGGTGCATCAGTCCAATTACATGTGAGGATCCCTCGATTAGGGGATGACGGGGGGAATATGGATCGTACGAAGGTAGCTCTGGTACTTAGTTGATCAAAATATTTTTTTCAGTATTAACTTTGTTTGATGTTTAGAGGGGGTGGTTCTTTAAAGTTTTTAGGTCAATTACCTTCGGATAAGGAAATAGCTTTTCTTTTTTTTAAGTGTTTATATATGAGGGGCGAATAATGTTATGTAGTATGGAAACCTATGTTGCCTTTAAGCTGTTACCCTACATTTTAAATCAATAGGTGCTGATGTTCTATTCATCAAAATCGGTTTAATCTTTAATATACCTAGTGTATTATCTATGATAGTTTAAACGCTACGGTTGATAACACATACATAGGTAGATATCTACATAGACAGCTAAAATCATAACCCGTCCTTTTAGCTTTGCCGTAGTCGGGTAAAAAAGAGTAAGTTCTCAAATCGGTTGTATTTTTTTATGAGACCTTAGTATAAGTAAGTCGTATAAATACCTAGTTATATAATATAGATCCGTATTTGTTATCAATAATTAGGCTGTAATTTCCGTCACAGCAGGAACCACCATAGTAAGTAATTAGGTCCCTCAACACCACCTCACAACGATACAAAATGAAAATGCTTTCGAAAAAAAAAAACAAAATTGCATAAACACCAAAACATGACCAAACGTTGAACTTTCAAAAAGATTTCTGACAAGGGTCAGTCAAACCCTTTGCCGGACTTCAAATTGAATGTCCCAAACTGTTAAGTTTCACAAAGAATTCCCAGAAAGATTGCCGTAGTTGGATTGGACATAAAAGTTTTGAAAAAGAAGCATTTGGTTATGGTAAATTTGTTTACGCTACGAAGTTTTAACGAAAATGCTTGTGGTTATCCGCTAAAGTGATGTCAAAATTGGTAGTTTCTCGAAATATGAACGCATCTAAATTGCAGCTTTGTGGAAATTATTCTTTATCCAAAGTAACTATGGACAGGACGGGACTTTGAGTTGTCACTTTTAATTAGATCACTATTTTCTCTGATACGATATACCTATCCTTTCATCAACCTAAAAATAGTTACAACAAAACAATGTGCGTTTTTTTTTCAATAGAACTGAGTCAACGCCACCTACCTTATCACCGTCGAACTTCTCAGTCGGCTCATCATAGATGCGAGCATCGCGTTTCTCCCGCGAACCGCGCCGCGCCAACAGCGGAGTTTGCGGCGGCGACGCCAGCGCCACGCTGTTCCTAGCGCTCTCTGGCGGCGACTTTATGAATTCAATCTTGCCACCCTCGACGCAAATATTTGGTGTCAGCGGATACATTGGCGACATAGCAACATTAGTATTCGCCAAATGATTGTAATGATTTTCTTCTAAAGGGAGGCTTTTCGGTTTGTTTTTCTTGCGGTACGTGGAGTCGTAGGCAAGGACTTGCGTCTTGTCTTCCGGGTGCACTTGTCGCACCTTCCCGGGAGGTCGGTCAGGTGGCTCTGGGGAGACGTTGCCGTCTGTCCCAGGACTTTCATCCCTTTCATTATTTGATATTCTGAAACAATAAAAAAAATATTTTGTTAATTAGATTTCCGAAAAATGAGCCTTTTAAATTTGTAGTTAATTTGTTGAAAATCTGCATGACAACATTTTAAATATCCGGGCAAGTTGGAATTTGTCACAAATAAAACGTTTCGCTGCCAAACGTTTCCATTTTAGTTGCATTGACGTCGCCTAGATGGCGCTGTTGGCGATATAATTTCTAAGATTTCTAAAAACGAAGAAAATAGCTAAAATTCAGAATTATATTAACAAAATATTGTCAAAATAGATTTGTGGGATTGTTACACATTTTTTAGTATAAAATTTCTCAACTGTTTCTCAAAAATTAAAAAGTTATAACCAAAAGTTCTACATCGCGCTAGCAAAGTTTTCATCAAAGTTAACACCAGGCTGCTGTTTCTCGAATCACTGTCGGAAGTGTGTTCTTTAGTGTGATGTTACAACTGTATATAGATCACTAGCTCTCGTTAGAAGGTCTACAGCACGTGACGTCACGCGCTCGGTTCCAGGCAACGCTCCTTGTAATGTGCGCCGCAGACGCTCGCCCGCGCGGCTGCGACGGCTTAGTGGCGCATATTCCTTGGGCTGCCTCCTGCACCTTACGCGGTATTAGTTAACTCGTTAGCTTAGCTCCGGTTAAATTGAGCACTTCCATACCATGGCGGCGAGAACACTCGATTGCCAGTTTTTTGAAGCAGTTTGGAATCGAAGTTTTTGCCGTTTTTGCGTTGGTTTTGACCTAATTTAGACGTGTAGCAAAAAAAAAAAAACAGTCAAATCAAGATTTATAATATCTACCGTTCAAACACAAATTGCGTTTTCACTCACAAAACTGCTGACACATCGCATTATGTAGAAATTAGGCAGTTGCAATTACGTTTATTTTAGGGTTTATTGTTAATTTTTAATGAATATTTAGTAACTTTTAATTACGAACTATGGTTTATTTTGGTATACATTTTACGTAATAATATTAATGTATTATTGAGAATTGACAGTTAATTCTGAGCGTTTTTAGTAAGTAGTTTTTATGGATTTGAATGAGATTTTTTTTATGGATATTCCATTCTTATTTCAAATTTCTGAAGCCACTGCACGAAACCACTATAAATAAGGAATATAATGATATATTTTTCATTTCATTTGGTTAGGATAGAACTACTGTAAGTTCAAACCACGAGCTCCAAAAAGTGCCGTCGCGCTTTTCATGAACAACTTACCTCGGAATTTTGGCTTTTCACAAATACTTAGATAAGAAAAAAATGCGAAAAGTGAGGCCGCTATGCACTATACTACCTGTTAACTATTCTCAATCTCAACTACCCAATAAGCCAAAGTTGTCTAAATATTTTAGTTTCTGAGAATAAGAAAGCCAAAAGTTATTTAAGGCAAAAAATACAGTGAAATTGTAATGCCCTATTACAATTTGACTGTAATTTTCTTAAAACTTCATGCAGAAAGATATTACAATGGTGGACTTAAGGCATTCTATATCATTCAACCAAGGATACTGAACAGATAATATGGCCATAATGCTTGCCAACCGTTTTCATGACACGAGTGAGTATATTGTTTCCAGTAAAATTGGACATAAATCTAGGTAAGTACCTACTGGTCGCATTATAAAACAACTAGCTGACCCGCGTAACTTCATCTGCGTCACAATTTTCATTACTGCTCCGCTCCTATTGGTCTTAGCGTGATGATATATAGCCTATAGCCTTCCTCGATAAATGGGCTATCTAACACTGAAAGAATTTTTCAAATCGGACCAGTAGTTCCTGAGACGCTAATCTCAGGAACTACTGGTCCGATTTGAAAAATTCAAGCAAACAAACAAACAAACTCTTCAGCTTTATATATTAGTATAGATATAGAAATAGATGCTAATCAGAACTGTGTAGATCAAGATACTTATAAGATACCTTATTTGAATCTTATCTGCTAAGTATTTAAGCCCTTGATCACAACGGATTTATCTAAGAAAACCATAGTAACACGGGGTAACACCATAAAAAAATTCAAACAGTCTTATCGGAACACCATGATCTTTCTTATCAGCCAGGCTTACATCCACGGCGCAGTAGCTGTGTTGAACTACTGTATTATTGTTGACATAGGTACCTAAGTACTTACTAACCAGGTAAATGTACCTACCTAACCATATAGGTAGGTACATTCACCGGGCAACATTAATGTGGCCAGATGTGGCCTAAGCAATATCTATTAATCACGTTAGAATCGAAAGCAGGGATGTGGTACATTATGATATCACGCGTATTGAAAGTATTATGTATTTATTTAAAGATAATATTCAGATTTGCTTTTACATTATGAACCAATAAAGTAGGCGTCTACACGTGATTTTCATCGTGTACCTACCAAATAAACTACTTTCTTCTATGTATGTCTAACCTATTTAATATATGTAAGTTTTATTAATTAGTATTCCTTTTCAAACGCTTTTTATCAAAACATTATCAAGCAATATTTCCTCTAAAACTCTTGATAACCAAATCCCGCCAGCTCTTACCTCGTAATTAAAGTATAAAGCTTAGACAACGTTTACAGGATTAAGCCAGTCTAAGCCGCGTCCTGTCGTGTTGCTAAGTTCATTAGAGAGGCTTATCTCCCTGCTTAGTAGATATTAAACTTGATTTTGAAGAAAGGCACGGTTTTTAGGGTTCCGTAACCGAAAGATAACCAACGGAACGAACACGCACGATCCACGATCAAAATCAATAATCCTGATCCGTGCATCGCATTCGAGATTTACTGTGTATGCCTTTAGACTTAAGGCTTGTATACATGCCAATGACCTTGTGCATATTAACGGAGCTAATTAATAATCTACGCTTTTTAATTTTTTTATGAAAAAAATGACACATATTTTAAAAAAGTAACAAAACCAAATTATTTTCGTTTGTATTGCAAAGCAGTAGATTTTTTTTTAGACTTTTGTTAAAACATGAAAGATTAAAAAAATGGTTTCATCTCAACGATTTGGAGGTGATTTGGTGATTTTTTTTCTTATTATGTGATACCGATGCTTACATAAATTTTGGCTAAACCAAATTACGTATCATATTATGTAGATTACTACCTATTTTTTTGTAATTTCACAGTAAATGCCGACGAAAAGTTACTTCATCTGCACGCCTTTTTTAAGCATTTCTCGAGAGAGCAAGCAGCCTTAACGACCGAACTCGATCGGTAGGCGATCGGTAACTACTAATGTCGAGACTTCCCGCCCAGGGATGAACAGTACTACTTATCGCATGTTCTTCTCCAAGGTCCAATCTATCGCTATAAGAAAATCCATCGAAATAGGTTCAGTGATTTCGGCGTGCAAACGTCAAAAAAAAAAACTGAAAGACGAGACTTACTTTCACATTTATATTAGTCACTTCGTTAATTTAGATGCGAGTACGTTTCAAATGATTTAATTAATAACTTATTATTATTTGGACACTAATAGTCGTGATTAATGGATGTTTTAGTGGATCGTTAATAAAAATAGAAGTGACAGCTGTATCAATATGACATTTACGTTATTTATTATGGTAGGTTATTAATCATAGATTAAAATAGATTTTGGGAGATACATTAGAAAGGTATGATACTGTATAATATATCTACTAGTTGACCCGCGCAACTTCGTCAGCTCCGCTCCTGTTGGTCTTAGTGTGATGATTCCTTCCGCAATAAATGGGCTATCTAGCACTGAAAGAATTTTTCAAATCGGACCTGGTTCCTGAGATTAGCGCGTTCAAGGAAACAAACAAACAAACTCATTAGTATATAAGATAAGATAGAAGATTTGAAGCCCTTTTTTAGGGTTCCGTCCCCAAATGGGTAATCAACGGAACCCTATTACTAAGCCTCCGCTATCCGTCCGTCCGTCCATCTGTCTGTCAGAGGGCTGTATCTCAAGAACCGTAATAGGTAGACAATTCATTATAGATTGTATATTTCTATTGCCGCTATAACAACAAATGATAAACTTATGGTTTATGTCACGGAACATTTCGTGTGCGAGTCCGACTCGCCCTTGGCCGGTTTTTTTTAGTTTTCTCCGCATATCGGAAAGCACGTTAAGCTGTTGTCCCAGCTGTTATTTGTAGATTTCGACAACGGTGTAACGATAGTCAGAAGCCAGAAAATCTGACGACAGTCTTGCTAGGAGGAAGGCTGTTACCCAGTTTCTGGGTTGCGGAGTTCAGATAGATAGAAACCCAATACAGGTAGGAGATAGCAAAGCAGAGTGATTGATTTTTGAAGTGAAAACTTCTTTAGCGGCGTTGAGCACTTTTTCTGTAATGGGTATAAAATCTTAAACTCGCGTCAGGACACGTGACCTGATCGAAAAAGCGTAAGACGGACTCGCGTCAGGGTCACGTGATGCTGACCGAAAAAGCGTAAGACGGACTCGCGTCAGGGTCACGTGATGCTGATCGAAAAAGCGTAAGATCGAGGGGAAGGGAGAGGAACTAGTATCTCCCACTCTTTCTACCGTGCCTGAGTGTGCTGCTCCGCTTAGGCGGCACAGGGCGCTTGCGCGAATGTCCGTCTGTGTTTATGTACAGCGTGCCACGCGTATCCAAGGATACGAAATTACGGAATTACGAAATTATGGATGAAAGTTGATTTTTCTAAGAGATAAAAATTAATGTAATATATAAATAAATAACGATATAATATTATGAATAATAACATGTAAATTGTCATATTTGTGTACGATAGCGCAATAAATAAACATTGTATTCTACCTCATAAATGATAGTATTTTTGTACTTATAATTAAACACAACGTTAATACTAAAGTTTTCACTTCTGCCGGCACTCCCGGAGTGCTACCGGTGTTTTTTATCTTATTATAGTGGTTGCAGTTTTGGTATCAAAATGTATAAAATTCTTCCTTTACTGACTGATTGAGTGACTGAAAGACAACGCACAGCCGAAACTACTGGTCGTAAAGAGAGCTGCTTGGCACTGCGCCCGCGACTTCGTTCGAGCGGTTTTATTATTACAATTTTCGTAGGGATCTCTATTTTTTTTCAAAAAAAAAAAATATCCTGTTTTACCTTCTGCTAATTTAACTTTCTTTTGGTGCAAAAAAGGGTTAAAATCGGTCCAGTAGTTTTTGATTTTTTTTCTAGGTATAGCTTTTTTAATATGCTTTTATATTTAATTCACAATATGTACACCAAAACAATTTATATTAGATACAAACAACTAGACTAATAATCACGGCATTATGTACAAACGCGTATTAAAACAAAATAAATTATTGGGCATCAAAAAAATAATCCATATCAAATCAAATCAAATCAAATCGTATATTTCAAAAAACCATTTACAGGCACTTTTGAATTGTCAAGGTCGGTCAGTCCAAAAATATGAAGCTATTTGCACGTTCCAAAGCATAGATCTCTATGGAGAAGAACGTGCAAGAAACTCCACGGACACTCTTTTAAAAAATAATAAATTGTTACAAATTTTGTTTACATCAAGTTGAAATTATACAAACATGTGAGAACGATGTAAAAGTCGAGCAGGATAATTTAGCGTCCGGGAAAAAAAGGAAAAATTCAAAGAAAATAATATTTAAAATAAACCATGGCAACTGAGAAATGACCAGTCCCAACTGACAGCGCCCATATCGCTGTCAATGGCAAAAGTGCCCAGAACACTGGCAGCATTGCCGCGTTGAGTGGAAATGCTATGGCATTAAGTCCGCCTCTGAACATTTTTGTGTGCGTAGTGTTAAATAAATTCAAAAATGCTAATCTTTCCTCTTTATAATATTAGTAGGTATAGATAAGTCTTAAATTACTTTAACTGCCTCCGTGGTCGAGTGGTTTAGGCGTTTGCCTTGCGACCCGGTGACCGTGGGTTCGATTCCCACGGGAAGCATAGTTTGTGAAGTTGTTTCCAGTTTGGCTAGGACATTGCAGGCTTGAATCACCTGATTGTCTGATAAAAGGATGATTCCGTGCTTCGGAAGGCACGTATAAGCCGGTGGTCCCGGCCGTCAAATGGGGGTCGTGAAATAAACCATGTCAGAGGCCCTTGAGGCGGTTTAGAAACTCTGACACTAGGGTGTGTGGGTTCGTTAGACCTTACTGCCGACACGATACGAAGAAGAAGCTTAACGAACGAAACGACAATTTCGTAAATAAACCCACTTAAGGCACAACCTAAACCCATAATCATTCCTAAAAGTATCCTTAATCTCAATGTAAGAACTTCGCGACATTCTTATTTAAATTGAACTCATTTAGAATGTGAAATTAAGCCAAACAGCTCATCAGCCAGTCGTTTGTTTTGAGACAACTTCATTTAGTTCATTCACTCATTCTAAATACACTCTTGAGAATGGGAAGGAAGTCGTCTCAAAATTTTAAGAGGGTCTTAAATTTCCGTCTTGCCAAAGTAATTTCAACCTTATGACAAAGTCGTAAAGTGTATTGTTCTTTGGTAAGTGATTGTCGTTTAATTAAATGTGGTCAGTGACGGCTAATATTTTCGTCATTGCTTTGTTTATTTTATTTTAATGTTATGTTTGGCTACGTAACATGTAGACATAAACTCTTTTTAACCGACTTCCAAAAAAGGAGGAGGTTCTCAATTCAGTGGGTATTTTTTTATGTATGTACACCGATTACTCCGAGGTTTCTGATCCGATTTCTGTGATTCTTTTTAGTTCCATGCAGTATACTTGCCATTTGGTCCCATAAAAATTTGATTCAGTTTGATGCAGTAGTTTTTATTTTATGAGCATTTTTGCTCATTTCAATTTCTGCGTTGACGAAGACGTCGTCCAAGTATCACCACTTAAAAATGAAAAATAAAAAAACTTTTAACAAAAAAATTGATCCGACTTCCAAACAAAAAAAATTAAAAAATAATTAATTATTAATTATTTCTGAGAAATAAGCAGTACCTTTGTGCTCTTTTCTATGTTAAAAATTTTCTTTATAAGTATATTGTGTGTACATAAATAAATAAATAAATAAATAAATAAAACACTAAGTACAAAGAATTAAATAACCCTAATTTCGGAAGTCGGTGTTATGAAACAAAGTAACAAAACCAAAAACTCCGACTTCCGAAATTAGGGTTATTTTATTCTTTGTAGCTACTGTTTTGTTTGGAAGTCGGTTAAATTTGTTTGTAAAATGTTTTTATTTAAATAAGCTATCCATAGTTCGTAAGGTTAATATTATCTGTGGTAACAGGTAAGGTAGTACTGAGCAACATTGTTCAATAAGATTTTATACAGATAGGTACAATTTCAGCAAAATCTAGAATGGCTGATCCATTAGACTGAAAATGTAAATTTTATTGAGCAGTTTCAGCCTAAAGCAGGCCCAGTATTCTGTGTTATCTCCCGCTATCCCATTTTAAGGAAAATCCTGAAATCTGTTTAGCTACGGATACCGTATTTTTTTCGCAAAACAGATACTTACCCTTTTGGAATTTTGGTTTCAGAGGATGCCTGAATCTTAATCTCTTTTTAAGGCAAATTTAAATACGCTTAGGTATGGCAACCAGCCGGGTAATGCCCGGTTACTTTATGAACTTTCCCGTACTAATCATGTATTGTACATGTAGTGTTAAAAAAAAAAAACAATCTCGTAAAAGTCGTTAAGCACGAGTAAGAGTACATTATATACTTTTTGTGCATCATAATTTATTCTTGTAACTATAATATACCTGTGAACGGACTGTGTTCATAGGGTCTTCATAATAGGCTAGTTGCCACCATCAATAAATCGCAAATCTATTTAGTCCGTCAGTTTGAGTATGGAAAAATAATGGACACGTATTTTTTGTTTTTTTAAATCAATGAATATTATCAATTATAAAATGCATCAAAAATCGGGAGAAGGGGCTGGTGAAGTCACGTCGCTAGTAAAATTGTACTATAGTAGTGACGTCACGCGAGTTTTCAATGTGCTGTATCTTCGTCATTTTTTGTTTACGTGAAAAAGGAAAAAATACGTGTCCAATATTTTTCGGAGATCTATCTGACGGACTAATTCGTTTCTTTTTTTCAGTAAAATACCCTATTTATCATGTTTTTGACATTCATTATCGTTGAGATGAAATAGTGTTTTTTCACTAGATACCTACAGTTCCCGTCACGCCACTTTACCTCCCCGAAGTACGTCGCAATCGAGTGCGCAGAATGTCAATTTGACAAAAAACATAATACAGCGCATGTATGTATGTATGTATGTATTTGTGGTGTTATTTTTTGATGTTGTTATTGTTACTGGTAGTCTTTGTTACTTATTTGTTATATAAAATACGTATAAACAAAAAAATATTCTAGGAACGTAACACTTGTTTACGCGATTGCACCTGCGCGGTCGTCACTAAAACCTAACTTCAGAGGGGTAAACAACGGTGATGCGAACTGTACTTATCTATTGACACACACACACACGCGTTTGACCACTATCTCACCTGATAGTAAGCGAAGATGTGGCCGATTTTATTTTGGACGTTTAGTAGATCGAGTATTTGACCCATTTACGAGAAAAAGTTTTGTTTTTCACAAAGTTGACACCCATAGAAATATAAAAAACAGTTCACACCACTAGCGGTCTTTATACAAATGACAGACGAAGCGGTGAGCAGTGACATCAAAGGGGCCAACTCGACTCCGTGCGTATCGTATGTGTCGTGTGACGAAATACTTCCTTCTTATTTACTGCGTTTTGCCGATAGATGGCGCTGCCAAGGTTACCTTCAAGGCAAACTGACAAGTGAGACGACAAAATATGATATGATTTTGCGATAGGTTTAGTAGGAATAAAATATTTTTTCAGATAAAGGAGTTGAGTTCCATGTGTATTGCTGTCGCACACTGAACTACCTAGATGTAAATAAAAAGTTATCTATGCTACAGCTTGTAAGTGGAAAGGCCCTTTATCGTTGGTTATATCAATTAGGTATCATTGCTTTTGTTGAAAATTCCCTGAAGAAATTCGATCATGAAACACTGATCGAAACTGCAACAGCAACTTTTCGAACCTGGGCATGAACGAAACTGAAGCTATGATTAAATTACAATTCCCATCACTAATCAAGTTAGCCGGGCCTATTTAATTCGTTATTAAGGCTTGTATCAATGCCAATGACCTTGTGCATATAAACGGAGCTAACTACTTCTCTACGCGCCATTCCGCTACTCGCATTTTAAATTTATTATAAAAAAATAACACATATTTTAAAAAAGTAACAAAACCAAATTATTTTCGTTTGTATTGCAAAGCAGTAGATTTTTTTTTTGACTTATGTTAAAAAATGAAGGAGTAAAATGGTTTCATCTCAACGATTTGGAGGTGATTTGGTGTTTTTTTTTTCATATTATGTGATACCGATACATAAATCCTGGCTAAACCAAATTACGTACCATATCATGTCGATTACTACTATTTTTTTTCAGATGTAATTTCTCAGTAAATGCCTACGAAAAGTTGCTTCATCTGCACGCTGTTTTTAAGCATTTCTCGAGAGAGCAGCCTTAAAAAAATATAAAAAAATAGTTTTTTTTTTACGAACATTTCCAACAGGTCTGACATTTTTCCACACACAAGCGTTTTATCATCGTCCCGACTGATTCACTAAATTGATTGATTCAACACATTCAAATCAATCAACTCAGCCAATAGCAATCGTCACCCAATTCAAACACCTGGTTTCCTGCACATCATCCAATCATCCCCAGCTGCCTTTGAAAATTGCCGCCGTACGGTATGCCCCGGATATTACATTTATGACTGTCGAGACGACTTCCGAGTCGGACGTCATTCCTATGGAGAGGAACCATGGTGATTAAGGGAGTAATGTTATCATTGGAACAATTTTACGGTTTGCGTGTGGGCTTTCAAAGACAGGCATTGCAAGACAATGATACGACTATTATTTTTAGATTTTTTTCTACGATTGTACTTGTACATAGTATTCGCAGAAAACCGGGGGCATTTTTTTATGGATGGGAAATCATCAAATGACTCCTCCCGCTCTGGGTGAAGCAGAAGGGAGTGTCAGACTCTTACTGACTAAAACCCATCCGTGTTCCTCCTAGTGCCCTTTGCGTTTCAGGGCCACGGTACCTCTTTCGAATAAAGTCCGCAGCCACAGCAGGCACTGGCCCTAGCTGGCCCCGTCTTTTAAGCTGACAGCTCTTTGAGGCGCGCGTGGAACACAGCGCTTCATCGACCCGGGCCTGGTTCTGATCAGACGGCGAGCCACCCAATGCTCGCCGTCCGCAGGCCCGCGCCTACGGTGGCCGAGAATCGCCCTGCGACTCCCGACGCCCGAGGCGTCTTCTTCTGTTGCGGCGGCTGGGGCGTGAGGTTTCCCTCTCTCTCACGCGTTCGGCTTCTTCCTTCGCTAGCATTACTGCTTCGCAGAAGGAGGTTACCGCTTCCCATGTCTCTTCGCTCCGGACCATGGCTTTAACCAGAGCCGAACGCGAGAGGTCGCCGCCGCCGATCGCCTCGACGAGGACACGGCGGTGCTCCGCCGAAGCAGGCCAGACCTCCATCGTATGCTCCACTGTGTCCTCCGGGCGATCCTCGCAGTGTTAACACCCGGGCGTATCCTCCCGCCGAATTCGAAACAGGTACCTTCCGAAACATCCGTTTCTGGTGAGTACCTGCGTCAGGCGGAAAGTGAGGACGCCATGGCGCCGCTCTAGTCACTCCTCAAAGAGGGGACTTACCGCCGCAATTGCGGCGTGCCCAGCGCTGGGTAGTGTAAAGTTTCGACCTGTAAACTTGAATTAGGTAGCATTAAAACTATCTTATTATATAAAATTCTTCCGTTACTGAGTGAGTGACTGACAGACAACGCGCAGCCGAAACTATGTCGTAGAAAGCTGAAATTTAGCATAACCTACTTGCTAAATTTGCGCCTTGAGGCGTGTAAGGGAGCACTAAGAGAGGATTTCCCGAAATGCCTACGGAAACGGGAAAAAAACGGGATATGCTGCAAAAGCTTGTATATCTACTTATAAAATGCCAATCTACAATACAGTGTTTGTATGCTGGATTCAGGCGTGATCGAGGTCAAGAGCAAGCATATTCCTCTTTATAAAAAGTAGGATGGAATTGTTCATCAGAAAAAATAATAACTTAGACATAGTAATTAGCGATGCAAAAGGAGTATGGCAGCAACGACACTGGAGTTTATCTACACTAATATTATAAAGAGGAAAAATTTGTTTGTTTGTTTGAATTGAATAGGCTCCGAAACTACTGGACCGATTTGAAAAATTCTTTTAGCATTGGATAGCTACATTATCAGGGAGTAACATGGGCTATATATTATCCCCGTACTCCCACGGGAACGGGAACTACGCGGGTGAAACCGCGTGACGTCCACTAGTGTGAGAATATAATTATAACAGTGTTTTTACAAAACAGGTTGCAATAGACAAAATCTTACAAAACTGAAGCAACTCTCAAAGCTCAGCATGATTAGTCAGCGGCTCAAAGTGACAGATGAAGAAGTCAACCACTTCAAAGGAACGCCAAAATGTTTTGTACAGGAAGTGACGTCACACTTCCGTCGGCTTCTGCGGTGTGCTAAATTATCGAAAAGCTTTGAGAAACGTCCCAAAAAGAAGACCGGTTGAAGTGCGCCCGAAATGAGCGAGAGTTATTTTCTATGTAGTTATAACTGTGTCTAGGTGTGAGAATGTCGTCAGATTCTTGTCATTATGAAAAAAAAGTAGAGCGTCGTAAATATATAAAGCTGTAGAGTTTGTTTCTTTGCTTGAACGCGCTAATCTCAGGACAGGCGTGTCTTTTTTACCGCAAAAAGGAGTCGTTTTGACTAAACTCCTACTTTTCGGGGTGCATCTGTTCCTGTGACTGATCGGCTCGAGCTCCTAGGCATGGAGTTGACATCCAGTCTCAACTTCGGCGCCACCATCGAGTACAAAGCCCAAACCGCTGCCAAAAAGCTGGGCATCCTAAATAAGGTGAAGCGATACTTCAGGCCTGGACAGCTTTTAACCCTATATAAAGCGCAAGTCCGATCCTGCATGGAATATTGTAGCCACCTTTGGGATGGCTCAGCTAAGTATCAGCTTGCCGCGCTTGACTCGGTGGAACGCAGAGCTAAGAGGCTCATCGGTGACGTAAAACTGGTGGATGCCAAGCTACATAGCTTGGCTCATCGCCGTAAGGTTGCCTGCTTGTCGGTCTTCTACAGATTGTACTTCGGTGAGTGTGCCCAAGAACTCCACGACCTCATCCCACCGGCCCCCTTCTACCATCGGACATCCAGACGCACTGCATCTTGCCATCTCTACCTTGTTACTATTCCACCAGTTCGCACTAAGCGTTTCCAAACGTCTTTTATAATGCGCACAGTAAAGGAGTGGAACTCTCTGCCTGCGTCTGTGTTTCCAAACGCTTACAACCCTAATCTCTTCAAAGCTAGAGTGAACAGGCTCCTTCTGGGTAAGCTCGCTTCATAGCAGACTTTGTCTCTGTCATCTCTCACCTAGACTAGAGTCAAGAGCAAACCCATCACAAATAAAAATAAAAAAACTTATGGTCCGATTTTAAAAAAAGTTTTCAGGTTTAGATAGCCCATTCATCAAGGAAGGCTATAGGCTATATATCATTACGCAAAGACCAATAGGAGCAGAGCAGACGAAGTCGCGCGGGTCAACTAGTAACAGAATAAACGCAATACCTCTTAACTGGTCATTGGGAATATGCACGAAAAAAATATCTACTATCTATACAGTTTATCCAAAAATATACACAAATATAATACTAAAAGTGAAAATAGAATCAAAATTGCTCGAAAAACAAACGAGATATAATTATTTTAAACAAATATATCTGTCCTCTCGCGAAAACGCTGTTTTCTATGGCAGCTATATAGGCGCCAAGAACTTTGACGTCACAATTCATGTCGGACTTCTCTTTCTAATAGTAAACTTTGAAGCTTTATAACTTCACCGCTGATGAAGGTATTTAAAAAATAATTTCATGATTGTTAATTAGAGCCAATAAGTATTTCATTTTGCAAATAAAAAAATCGCATGCATATTCCCTATTGTATTCATCATTATATTATGAACAACTTTTACTATGTTGTTGAGTTATGCGCACGTAAATGTATGGGATAGTCAATTTTTTTTTGCGATTTCCGTGTTGGTCCCATAGTGAAAGTTGTTCATAATGAAGTTACAATGACCCATTAAGAGGTATTGCGTTTATTCTGTAACAGGTTGTAAAGATGACACGGTTGGCGCAGTGGTTGAGCGATTGACTGCTGTATTGCGTGTCGCGGGTTTGATTCTCGCTCGGAACAATCTTAAGGGGTTGGTCCCATAGTAAAAGTTTTTCATAATGGTGAGTACAATGACCGCTTAAGAGGTATTGCGTTTATTCTGTTACACGTTTTATTTGTATGGCGTACAGATAGTTGTTCCAAGTCTGGCTGTTCGTGTACATGTGTGTTTGTATGTTTGTAAACACATCCACGATACAGGAGAAATACAGGTAGTTGTTCCGAGTCGGGCTGTTCGTGTATGTGTTTGTATATTTGTAAACACATCCACGATACAGGAGAAATTCCTAGCGCGGGCTAAAGTTTAAAAAAAATCCTTTGGATGCTGTCTGACGAAAACTAGGTTCGGTTGTTAAGAAACCTATGCAACCCCGGCTTCTAAATTATTAATTTAATATTGAGACCCTGTCAAACTGTAATAAGCTTAACGCGTTCTGATCTTCAAATTCTCAAATTCAGATCACTGTTTTGAGAATCATAATTCGATTCCACCATCAAAAACACAGGTAGTTCGTTTAAAGCTTTACTTAACACTACAGTGACATTTTTTATCCATAGCCACTAGTATTTTTCGCCATATTCATAAACGCCAATTTTATACCACAACTTCCAATCCACTAAATCATTTTATATTTACACCAGGCAACTGTCCATCGCCGCAAACTGCCTCGCTTATCTGTAACGATAATGACAATCATTATGACGTCATTATCCTCACGGCGGCGTGACAACTTGGTGTCGGCAGACTTACGGCCGATGATTGCTGGGTGTATTTCTAGAAGTTTTAGGAAGGTATAGCTGTGCCTAGATGTGATAATGTTTTTGGGTTATTTATAATTATCATGAAAATAAGACATATTATAGTCATCTACTCTTTTGGAAGCAGGCTGACAAAAAATATTCTCGGACTTACTTATCTACGCCCGGTTTCCGAGTAAAGAATTTCTAGTAAAAAGTTTTAAGTATTTTGTACTTTAGCCTAGGACTTGTTAAACTTTAGTATTAAAAAGGATTGGATACGTTCTTATTTTTATTAAATTCTCAATAATTCAGAAAAAAACAATGTTAAACGCGAGCCTATTAATAAAAAAATAAAGCATATTAGGTAGTTCGTTTGAAGCAGTAACACTACAGTTACATTTTATCTTTAGCTACTAGTATTTTTCGCCATATTCATAAAAACACCAATTTCCCAATGCACTAAATCATCGTTTATTTTTACAAACTGCCTCGCTTATCCGTGACAATAATGAAAATCATTATGACGTCATTATCCTCACGGCGTGACAACTCGGTGTCGGCAGACTTACGGCCGATGATTGCTGGGTGTATTTTTAGAAGTTTACCAACTGGGTCGCTGGCCATCGCTCAACGGGTGTTAATAAGTAACGTGGCTGTTATTTTTAAGCTGATGTGTGTGGAACGGTGGTTAAGTGAGGTTTTGAATGGTCTAGTCGGTCAGAAGAATATGCTGTAGCTTCTCTACTGGACGATCCTGTTTTAACCCTTTTTGTTTCTTTCAAGTTAAAAAGAGCAAGCATTTTTAAAATAGTCTAGCATCTGCTAGGTACTACCGGAAAATCGCAAATGTAGTATCACAATGTAAATAAGTATTTTTAAGATAGTTATTTTTAAGGCTGTTCTCTCGAGAAATGCTTAATAACAGCGTGCAGATGAAGCAATTTTTCGTCGGCATTCACTGAGAAATTACATCTGAAAAAAAATAGGTAGTAATCTACATAATATGATACGTAATTTGGTTTAGCCAGAATTTATGTATCGGTATCACGTAATGAAACCATTTTACTCATTCATTTTTAACAAAAGTTAAAAAAAAAATCTACTGCTTTGCAATACAAAAGAAAATAATTTGGTTTTGTTACTTTTTTAAAATACGTGTTATTTTTTTTTTAATAAATTAAAAATGCGGGTAGCGGAGTGGCGCGTAGAGGAGTAGTTAGCTCCGTTTATATGCACAAGGTCATTGGCATGTATACAAGCCTTAAGTTGATGTGCGTAGAACGGTGGATAAGTGAGGTTTTTAACCGACTTCCAAAAAAGGAGGAGGTTCTCAATTCGACGGTTTTTTTTATGTATGTACACCAATTACTCGGAGGTTTCTGATCCGATTTCTGTAATTATTTATTAATTTGATGCAATATACTTGCCATTTGGTCCCATAAAAATTTGATTCGGTTTGGTTCAGTAGTTTTTATTATACGGGCATTTTTGCTTATTTCAATTTCTGTGTTGACGAAGACGTCGTCCAAGTTAAAGACCACTTAAAAGTGAAAAATAAATAAAAAAATTACACAAAACTATAGCCGGCTTCCAAACAGAACACTACAAAGACATTACATTAATTTCAGAACTCGGTGTTAAAAAAGAAAAGAAACAAAACCAAAAACACCGACTTCCGAAATTAAGGTTATTTTATTCTTTGTAGTGTTTTGTTTGGAAGTCGGTTATATCTTTTTGTATTAAGTTTTGAATGATCTAGTCGGTCAGTAAGGATATTATGCTATAGCATCTGTACTCGTCAGTATCTATGGGATATTGTGTGGAAGCGAAATTGTTCATTAAGAGCTAAAAACAGAAAGATGTGTTCTAAGATATAGGTAAGTATCAATAAATCATATCTACGTGTCAGGCACTATGTTCTGCTCAACCTATCAAGCCAAAAAAAATATTGGAATATTAAAAATCCTGACGTACAAAAATCTTCCGTTACTGGTGACTGAGTGATAGAGTGACTGTGTGACTGACAGACAATGCACAACCGAATTTACTGGTTGTACAAAGCTGAAATTTGGCATGTAAGTTCCTTGGGGAGTGCAGGGGAGCATTAGGAAAGGATTTCCCGAAATTCCTACAGGAACGGGAAAAACAGGATATGCGCGTACGAATTTACGGACAAAAGCTAGTAAGTACATAAATAGGTATATATTTGTTTAGAACTGCCTGCTGAAATGACTATTAATAGCAGGAAGAAGAAATTGGCACCCTCCCAAATTAATCCTTACTTAACTCTGTCTGTCTGTCTGTGTGTCGCGCGTTTACGCCAAAACTACTGAACCGATTTTAATGAAATTTGATACATACATAGTCTAGACCAGGGATGGCGAACCTTTATTGGTAACCGTGCCATTTCTCAAAAAAAATCTTGTCTTGGTAATTTAATGGACAAAAAATGGCCAAGTGCGAGTCGGACTCGCGTGCAAAGGGTTCCGAACTAATTTCATTTTTTTCAGTTGCCATTTTAACACTATAGACTTCTTATAGTAATAGTAAAAATCTGTTATCTCCGTTATGTTAGTCCATATGTGTACCAAATTTCAACAGAATCGGTCCAGTGGATCCGGACAAAACTGACTGTGACAGACGGACAGACAGACAGACACCCAAGTGATCCTATAAGGGTTCCGTTCTTTGTTCGGAACCCTAAAAATAACAAACTAATTGCTCTTCATTGGGAACCCGAAATTCATACTGAAGTCGTAGTTCAAAAAAAGGAAAAGTTAGTGTGATTTTTTCTGTTACCAATTACCTAGCTGCTAAGTATCTCACATTTTCGTGCCCAAATTATTTTGCGGCGTGCCACCACCGGCACGCGTGCCAAAGGTTCGCTATCCCTGGTCTAGACTGAAAAAGGGCATGGGTTACTCATCATCATCATCACCCATACACTCCCATCCAACATCCTGGCAACACATCAACGGAAACTGTTCCATAATGACATCCATTTTAAACCCGTCTGTACTGATATGTCCCATTTTATAGCACTAGTGCTCTTATTAAAAATGTAAAACCTTACCACGGAAATAACTACAGGTATTTCAATTTTACTGCATTCGTAACGCTGTTAATACTTTATTTAATTTCCTTTCACTGCTAGTAATTAAAATTGTAATTATTTTGTAGGTACGTGCTTAAATAAAACAGGGTATTATAGTCAATAATAAGCTGGACCACCCAGATGGTCTTTACAGCAGGACTATTTAAAGATTAATACCAATTTTATTAAAATCTTATAGTAAAAGTTTTCCATAATGGACGTCAGAGTATTTAAAGATTTTACACCAATCTACACACTTGTAAGTTTGTTTGTAGGAAGCAATCTCTGAAACATCTGAACCGATTTTGAAAATTCTTTCACCAGTTGAAAGCTACATTATTCTTAAGACATAGGTAGTGTGTTGCGTGTTTCAGTGTGTGAAATAGGGACGGGTCAGCTAGATTTATTATAAACTCCTATAATACTCTCCTTAGAAGATTTTTGACCGTAGCCTAGGGAACTAGAGCCTACGTATAATTGTAAATGTCAAAAAACTGGCCAAGTGCGAGTCGGACTCGCGTGCAAAGGGTTCCGAACGAATTTTTTTTTTTTAACGTGCAATTTTAACACTATAAATTTCTTATAGGGGTGTATCTAAAGGTAAAGATCTATTATCTCCATTTTTTTTCAAAATTTTAGGATCAGTAGTTTCGGAGATAAGGTCATTTATGTCATTTTTCGTGTAATTTCTAGAATAACTTCAAAACCATTTATTTAAAAATTATGAATCATTTGATATGTCACACGATATTAAAAAAAAATATTGTTTTATATTTTCTAGTTTGACCCCCAAAAGTGACCCTAGACTACAAGTTTAATGATTAACGTAACGTGTCCTTGTTTTGGTCACAGAAGTCGATATGTGTACCAAATTTCAACAGAATCGGTCCAGTGGATCCGGAGAAAACTGGCTGTGACAAACGGACAGACAGACAGACACCCGAGTGATTCTATACGGGTTCCGTTTTTTGTTCGGAACCCTAAAAACTACACAACTGTCATATTTTTGCCTTAGGAGCTGTTTACGAGTATTAAACCAGAAAGTGTACCTAGATACACTAGTGTACCTAAATAAACTTATAAAATTGTCGGACTGTCACCTGTCTGTTGTTGGTTTGATTAAATACGCCTCTGAGTTTAGACACAATGTTCCAAAAAGATGTTTGTGGTAAGATTTTTTTTATGAGAAATGATCAAAGGTGCTAATGAATTTATATACGCCTCTGAGGTAAGACACATAATTATGTTCCAAAAAGATGTTTGTGGTAAGATTTTTTATGAGAAATAATCTAAGGTGCTAATGAATTTAAAACCGCAAGAAACAAAACTAAACCTGATAATTTTGCTTAACACCCTTTTAGAAATAGGACACCTCAGCTGCCTAACCCGATGGGGTATAAGCGTGAATTTATGCACGCATGTAGACAATCTCATATTACATCACACCTGTCATACCCTGAAGGATTAGGGGGAGGTATACTTATCCTACCTATCTATATACCTATAGTCTAGACCAGCCGTACTCAACCTTTTTTCTCTCTGGGCCGCATTGCGCTTCTACTATTGTCATGAGGGGCCGCAATAACCTAAAAGTAAAATTCCTAACCTTTTTTTTTTAAACGGGGGAAATTCTCATGGATGTCCTCCACCCTGGGGCGGGCAGAGGGTTCTGTCAGACTCTTACTGACTAAAACCACCCCGGTGTTCCATCTCCTACGCCGAGGATCGTGGGATCTTATGCGACTTCCGTAATCCCCGGCTGGTGCCGGACCGCCTCTGCGGGCCACCTCGGGTCAGCGGGGGGAGTGAGGTGTTTAACTCCCCCCGCGACGTCAAAGAGGGGCGCACGGGAACACCATGCGCCGCCACCTCGGGTCCGGATGAATTTCCTAACCTAATCTAAAAGTAAAATAAAATGCTACACATTTTAATAGTATCTACATGAATGGGACTTTTGAATTTGTGACAAAAAGACCGTTTTCATATGAGATTGGCCAACTTTTTACGTTGATAGTTAGTGAGGATTAGTCTTAGCACATCGTACACATACATACACATTAATACACTGACTAAAAAAAAGTAAATATAGCATCAATAATGTGGTAGGCTACAGGGCCACGCGGGGAAGCTTGACGGGCCACATGCGGCCCGCGGGCCGCAGGTTGAGTATAGCTGGTCTAGACAGTAACGTGACCACAGAATATACATGGTGTTAGACGCAATATTAAAACCTCAAATAGCTACATTTAATATTGTTATCATTACTTCACTAAGTGAAAAATTAAACAAGTCGGCATTTTTCTAAATGATGATAAAGCCATGAAAAATTCCAACTCGTCGAAAATTATGTATCTTCTGAATCCATATTATTCATTTTTGTGCCGATGAGTCCCATGTTATTGCACATAGTCGAGACTGGCGTTTGCGACCACTACGCCTACCTAAAATACAAGAGCATTTCACAAAAAATCCACCAAAATGCAGCTTCAAACAACTCAAGAAGCGTGATGATATTTCCCAACGCAATCACTTGGGTCACGGCGAGGCATGGGGGTCCACAATGGTAAGGTCACACCGTAAGTAACTGTTCGTGGTTTTGTGTAATAACCACTTGGAAACCACCTTTGTGTTTTGATTAGAGCGGAGAGATTGGAAAAGTGCATTCCGTGGTATTAAGTGCGAATTGAATGGGCTGTTGGGAATTGGTTTGTGTTTATATTGGTACTAGGGTGTCAGCTGCATTCAGGAAGCATCGCTGGGGAAAGATATATCGCTGTTTTTTGGGGTTTTGAAAAAAAAAAATGGAACTCGGGTGTCTGTCTGTCTGTCCGTCTGTCACTGCCAGTTTTCTCCGGATCCACTGGACCGATTCTGTTGAAACTTGGTACACATATGGACTTCTGTGACCCAAACACGGAAATTATTAAATTTTTAGCATGGGGGCACTTTTGGGGGTCAAACTAGAAAATTAAAAATAAAGTTTTTTGAACAATATCGTGTGACATATCAAATGAAAGGGCTTACTGTGAGAGATTTAATTATATTTTTTTCATAATTTAAAAACGAATGATTTAGAAGTTATTCAAGAAATTAGACGAAAAATTACCCACCCTTATCTCCGAAACTACTGAGCCTAAAATTTTGAAAAAAAATGGAGATAATTGATCTTTACCTAAAGATTACAGAAAAACTTATAAGAAGTCTGTAGTGTTAAAATAACATGTTAAAAATATTAAATTCGTTCGGAACGCTTTGCACGCGAGTCCGACTCGCACTTGGCCAGTTTTTTGATAATTGAGAGGCTCTCGCTTTACCACTATCTCAACTGGAACTATAGAGGCGACAGATCACGCTTGCCTAGAACTAACCTACCGGTCCATTCTGTAAACATCTCGAACTGAAGGCTTGGGCGAAGTGATCACGAAGTGTGCTGTCATTCCGTCTTGATTGCAAGAATTGACAGCTCACTTCGCTGTTGACCCTTGACTTAAAGACCGCCTGGTTTTAGTTACTCCGAAAACAAGCAATTCCTCTCCTTAGCTGTAAGTACAATGTAAGTATTACGAAAACGTTTTGTTGAATGAGTCCCCTCGATAGCAAAAACAAACTACGTACAATACCTACGCCAACATTATACGAATTTGCTTCAAAGGAACAATACCTCAGCACTGCTACAGTTATTTTTGGTTAGACTCTATCATAATGTGTACCCATCATTTCAAAAATTACGACCTCATTTGTTCAAACATCCAACCTTATACCAACTATTTTTTCAAATGGCCGTAACGAGCACACAATCTGCTCACAAATAGTACGCAATAGTAAGTGCCTAAGTCAAAAGCCGGACACTGAAATAACCCCCAATTTTTCAACTTTCACTACCAACATAAGTTATAATAAATTGGTTCTCCAGCGAAGGTTTCTGCGTCGCAGTAGAAAAAACATAAATCAGTGCGAAAAACTCATTTGAGAAGACCTTGGACCACTTTAGCTTGAAGAGTCCCTTTTCAGCAAGCGGTTAAGGCCATCTGTGCTTGCAGCCGCTTTTGTTATTTAGGTGCTTTTTCTTCGTTTTGAATGAGGGTAGGTGGAAAGAAATGTTTTCTGTGCCAGACTCTTTTATTGATCTAGGAATGTATAGTGCCTTGAAAGATATGATCTAAGTATTTGTGTGGGTAGGTTCTTGCAAGATTTTTGGGTCAAAATGAAACCACCAAACCAAATCAATTAGAAAATTAGTGGTTGTATAAAAACCGGAAATACTGGAGTAAAAAGAAATATTAACGTTTCTATTTTTAACCGACTTCAAAAAAAGGAGGATCTTCTCAATTCGGTTATATATTTTTTAGTGTTTGCTACCTCATAACTCCGTCATTTATGAACCGATTTGAATTCTTGAATGATATTCTTGTTTTATCTGAAAGTGTATACTTCCCAATTGGTTGGTGGGTAACAAGTTATAAGTTTTGTGCCATGTGTTAATTACTTAGCATACTTTTATATAGATTCAAGTTCTTAAAACGTAACAGACAGATGTGTTGCTGGGGAGTTTGTTGGCCACTTCTTCTCCACAGCTAAAACACTAGGAAGTGGTGACGGGCGGGCGTTTTGGGGGACTGTCTTTTGTAAAACTTGACGTTCAAAAAGTGCTGGCTCTCAGCCTAATTTGGATAAACGACTTTTGATTTTGATTTTGGTCCCACAGAAATTTTATCAAAATCAGTTAGGAATTTCGACTTTTAAATCAAAATAGATGGAATTCGTTTACTTGGATGACGGTTTTTTGTCATCCAAGTAAACGAAATTGCGTATTTTGCTTTCCTGCGATTTACCAGTGGTGTGAGGTACCACAAAAAGTGAAAAATAAAAATCTTTATGTGTTTTTTATTTCAGTATTTTCTTTTTTGTCCGTTTTCAAGCCATTCAGCTTCCGTGAATATTGTTCGCTTTCAGATTGGAATCGATTACTTTAGTATCCGTTATTTTAAAATCAGTTGATCCTGATGGGATCTTTAAGTTCAAATTCCCTATTTTATTTTTTTGCAGAAAAATATATTCTCACTTATAGAACTCTCACTACTCTTGAATTTGCAATGGGATAATAGTGACTATTTTTACAAAAAAAAAAAAACGTATTCACAACAATCTGATCAGAATCTGTCACTCCAAACCACAAACCAACTACAACTTTTTATAACAAATCTAATACAAAATAAAATTAGTTGCGTGGTCTGTTTACTTTACATAAATGACCACAATTGTTTATTGTGTGATCACAGAGGAATGTTTCGTTCGTTCGATTGAGACATGAGGCTTGCCCCTTACGTACTTACAGTGAATCGAAGTGATTTGGCTGTGAGGAAATTTGTAGTTTAAGGCTTGTATACATGCCAATGACCTTGTGCATACAAACGGAGCTAACTACTCCTCTACGCGCCACTCCGCTACCCGCATTTTTAATTTATTATATAAAAATAACATACATTTAAAAAAAGTAACAAAACCAAATTATTTTCGTTTGTATTGCAAAGCAGTAGATACTAATTTTTTTTTTGACTTTTGTTAAAAAAATTAAGTAGTAAAATGGTTTCATCTCAACGATTTGCAGGTGATTTGGTGTTTTTTTTTCTTATTATGTGATACCGATACATAAATTCTTGCTAAACCAAATTACGTATCATATCATGTAGATTACTACCAATTTTTTTCAGATGTAATTTCTCAGTAAATGCCGACAAAAAGTTGCTTCATCTGCACGCTGTCTTAAAGCATTTCTCGAGAGAGCGGCCTTAAGTTAGTTTTTGTGTTGATTTTGAAATATCTTTGTTGTTTAATCACCTTGTTTCTTCTCTAGATGTTGTTGAAATTGCGCAATCGACAAGCTTTTAGACACTTCCATGACACTACCTTTTTTTTTAACGGGGGGAAATCCTCATGGATGTCCTCCACCCTGGGGCGGGCGGAGGGGTCTGTCAGACTCTTACTGACTAAAACCACCCCGGTGTTCCATCTCCCACCTACGCCGGGGATCGCTGGAACTTACGCGACTCCCGTAATAAAAGACCGACTTTTTTTTGGATGAGAAATCATCAAATGTCTGTAATGAAATTCCTGCCGCTCTGGGTGGAACGGAAGGGAGTGTCGAACTTACTAACTAAAACCCATCTGTGTTCCTCGTAATGCCCTTTGCGTTCCAGGGCCGCGGTGACTCTTTCGAACAATTCCGCTGCAAAGACTCCAAGGTTGGCAAATATTTAACTCATTAAAATGTAGATAGTAAAAAAGCACACAGTATCAAAAAAATCCTCCGCAAAAAACAGCAACTAAAAAGTTCCAAATAAGTTACTTTTCAAGCAATTTGATGTAGTTGGCAGCATCCAATCTGTGATTTTCCACTCATTGTAGCTTGCTTGAAAAGTGGTACAACGTTCAAAGCTTCAGAAAAGAAAAACAAGAACACCAGGAAGAACACAACCCAACCAACCAACTACAAACACCAATAGCCAATACTCATTTGTTACCAACACAATTCTACAACTGCCTCAATCACTACTCAGACCATCAACTAAGGCCTAACTGTATGTACCCAATAAATCAGTAATACTACCGATAAAACCCTGTACCTATAAATAAGCTACACACTTAATTGCTGTAAGTACAAAGGCACTTCCTGAATACCCTGTGGCCCTAGTACCTCGGCCATAGAATAGAGAATTTGTACTGAAGCGAAACCTGTGGAATCTCCTTTGTGCAAGCAAGGCCATTAAAATAATACGAGATCTCTCTTGATCTATGTAAGCCTGGTATTCAACTATGACCTGTGTCCCAAATGACAAATTCCTTTCAAGTCAAAAGTCATCAAAATCCATTGCTATCTATCTTTGAATAATTTGTCTGCTTCACTGCAAAATCATTGTGTTCTTCTTCTTGTCGTGTGGGCAAAAAAGTCTAACGACCCCACACACCCTAGTGTCAGAGTTTCTAAAGACGATCAGGTGTTTCTGCAATGTCCTAGCAAAACTGGAAACAACTTTACAAAGTTTGCTTCCCGTGGGAATCGAAACCCCGAAAAATCATTTTCAAAATGAAAAGACATTCTGAGTGTGGATCTTTGTAGAGTATTTTTTTACAGCTTGGTTACCAATAATACTGTCATAAGCGAAAAACATAGGTTCCATGGAAGGTTGTTCAAAGCTACAAACTTGGCGGCATTAGAAGTATCTTACGAGTTTTACTTATGATTTTCGGTCTAAGGCAAATTGAATTTCCAGCACCAATAAATATTGTCAATAATTTGGTCAAAGAAAAATCAATAATTAAATATACTTAAGATACTCCTTATGGTATCTAAAAAAGAGCTGATGACTTTATGAGAGTGATATTTCACATTTTATGGGAAACTTAAAATTTCTCTCTGTCACTCTAAATTCTTTTTTCGAAAATGTTCTCAGCTAACTTTGTAGACCTAGGCATTTTGCGTATGCGTATCGATGGGGCCGACAACTGTCAAAGTGGCGCTAGTAGCGCACAGACCAATAACAAAGCAGTTTTTTATGAAAAGATGGGTAAATACTTAGGTAAATGATTACTTTCAGTATGATTAGATCGTCAAAAACTATTTCCAATTATTTGTACGATCCTAAACTTACCTGCATCACATAACCTATAATGTAAGATAATGCGAATTCGATTTTATAAACCTTAAAAGAAATCAGACTGCCTATAATACACAAACAAACGAACAAATGAATCTTAAAGACTGGAATCACAGACTAATAGTGTATATCTAACTTTGACAAGGGTTCGTGTAGTGGTGGCGCCATCTGAGATCAGCTTTCACTTGCCAACCATTTTTAACCGACTTCAAAAAAGGAGGAGGCTTCTAAATTCGGTGGGTATTTTTTTTTATTGATTCAAATAGGTTCATTCATCTTTGCGAGTTTGTATGAAAGGAGTACCGTGAGGATTAAACACTCCTTAATAAAATGACATATATGTTACTTATATCTGGAGCCAGGAGTTTCGCTTCAATTCTATCCTTATTCTTTGCCCTAGGCTGCTACTTCGAGACTACCTGTACTAATCATCGGTACACACGAACGGCGCCGCGGGCCGCATCTAGTGTTGCTATAAATTCATTTAAGAGCACACGCGATATTACCTACTCCTGTTATTATACATATGTATATAATTACGACTGAGTTAAGAGTTAGTGGTTAACTTTACTGTTGCAGAATCTTGAGGTTATCTAAGCAAATACGAGTATTATGGTGTTTTTTAGATGATTGGAAAGTGGGAATAAATGTTTAGGTCCCATGAAGGATAACTTGCGCTTTTGTTGAATTTTGGGACAATTTACAGTATGATCATTGATATATAAAAACCCAAGATACACACTCAGCATGTCAAAAAAGACCGCATAAAACAAGCGCACAATTTAAAATTGTGCGCTAGTTTCAAACAGTCTCGCATCGCTCGCCATACTGCACTGCTTTGTAAAAACAACTTTAAGCGATCCGTGTAAGGCTGAATTTGCAAAAAAAATGTTTATAGTAGGTATAACTACACACAACTCACACGTGACACTTGATACATGTCAGTTTTTGACGACAGTTTCGAGTGTTGCATTTGTTCGAGACTGTGCATCTTGGGTTTTTTATATTAATGAGTATGATATTACTTTTTGGAGAATCATTAATGAATGTTTTTAAACTGTGTCATGTGACGTCGAGTCATTCTCAGTTTTTTTTTTATATATTTTCGGGGCTCCGTACCTAACGGTTAAGCAACGGAACCCTCTTACTAAGCCTCCGCTGTTCGCCCGTCCTTCCGTCTGTCCGTCCATCTGTCCGTGGGTCCGTCCATCTGTCCGTGGGTCCGTCCGTACGTCCGTTCTTCCGTCTGTCCGTCCATCTGTCCGTCCGTCTGCCCGTCCGTCCGTCCGTCTGTCCGTCCGTAGGTCTGTCCGTCCGTCCGTCCGTCTGTCTGTCAGCGGGCTGTATCTCAAGAACCGTATGAACAGTTGATATTTTCAGATTATTTATTTCTATTGCCGCTGTAACGGAACTGTACGGAACCCTTTGTGTGCGGGTCTGTCTCTCATTTGGCCGATTTTTTAAATAATTTGAAGTTTTCAGTATTAAGCGTTTTGTGCTTGCAGGATTCACTTGAAAATACAAACTCCCCAGGAACACATCGGTTTGTAAAGTTTGAAGAACTACCAGGAAGAAGCTTCACCAAAAATACAACAGAAACCACCACAGCCAACACAAAACAATTCTCCAGTTAATCCAATCAACGTGTGAGTTTCCAGAACAAACACATTTAAATTCCCCGCTGTCTTATTATAAATCAGGAACCTGCTGATTCACCAGATCTAGGTTATTCTATTTTAAGCACTAACTCAGCCTGGAGTGATTGGTTGCCAGCGAAGTTATTAGTAAGAATAGTTTGAATATAAATGGCTTTTTAAAGGTATTCTAGATTGATTTGACAGGTACAATGTATGAAAAACCAGCCAAGGCGAAAAGTGCGAGTCGGACTCTCATACGACGGGTTCCGTACCATACACCAAAAAAAACACGTTTCCTGTATGGGGTCCCCATTTTTTATTATTATTTGTTGTCATAGCAGATATAAAAATACATACTCTGTAAAATTTTAAACTCAAAATATTTATTTCAAATAAACCATTTACAGGCACTTTTGAAATGTCAATGTCGGTGGGTCCAAAAAGATGAAGCACGTTCCAAAGCGTAGATCTCTATGGGGAAGAACGGGCAAGAAACTCCACGGGCACTCTTTTAAAAATAATGAATTGTTACAAAGTTTTGTTTACATCATGTTGAAATTATACATATTACTATATGTGAGAACGATGTAAAAGACGAGTAGGATAAAAGCGTCCGGAAAAAAAGGAACTATTCAAAGAATTTTTTAAAATAAACCATGGCAGCTGAGAAATGACCAGTCTCAACTGACAGCGCCCGTTCACGAACATGACGCATGAGCTAGCACCATTCGGCTCAACCATTTAGAAGGGAGCCAACTGATCCAACGCTACCATCAGCTAGACTTTTGAGTGAGCATGACACTCCCAACCGCCAGGGTACTTCAAGTCAAGAACAAGCCTAAAACTGATAGTCATAGCTTAAGTTTAAGATAAACAGTAACTGTCTACCTATTACGGTTCTTGAGATACAGCCTGCTGACAGACGGACGGACAGCGGAGGCTTAGTAATAGGGCTCTATTGGTTACGATTTGGATCCGGAACCCTAAAAACGAAATAATTATCAAACTTGTCTAGTTTCAGTCTGCAGTAAGCGATTTGGTTTTAGGTATTGACGATTTATGAATACACCGGGTTGAGCTTGCTTGGTTTATTATTTAGTGGGTAAACGGAAGACTCCACAACATTTACCCATAAAACTATGGGTTGATACCTCATCCCATGTTCTCTGGGCAACGGGCTCACCCTTCAAGTACATGCATTGTGGAGTACTGGCTCCGCTTCGGCGGACCGGGACGGTCACTCATCAAACGTGGCGGTCGGAAGACTGCCGACGTGAGTTCTGAGGGGGAGGGAGGCGTCCCTGCCAGAGGTCTACGGTAGCTCCCTCCGCTTGGCATTGGACTCTCAGGGGCGTGGTAGCACGGAAGCCATAGGACTTGGTGGAGAGACTTGTATCCATTCATGTGGGTGTATATCTTTTCAGAAGGGGGGGCTGGTGACCCATCTGAGTGCCGGCCCTATCCCCGCTTCTTGGCCCACACAAACCGCTTTAGGGCGGAGGGCCGCGGGGTGGATGACATCTCTCCAACATCGAGGTGCAATCCAGAGTATAGCACTGATCGTCTGAGCTCCCTACGTTTGAGGAGCGGGATTGTCCGGGTGTACTAGTCTTGCGTGAAAAGGTTGATCGGAGATCGCTTCCGACGCTGCGGGTGGTAGGGCCGAAAAGTTCTGGAGTGGCGACCACGTACCGGAAGACGCAACGTTGGAAGTCCTCCCACAAGATGGACCGATGACATGGTGAAGGTCGCGGGTAGCCGATGGATGCGAGACGCGCAGGACCGGTCGTTGTGGCGACGCTTGGGGGAGGCCTATGTCCAGCAGTGGACGTCTTTCGGTTGATATGATGATGATGATGATGAGCTTGGTTGATAGTAGCCAGGAACAACGATGTATTCTCCTATTATACGTCTGTTGACATTGACGCACTTAGGGCACCCACAGACAGGCGCGGCGAAAAAATGCGACGACGTTGCGAAAACGTCTTTACGTTGATTTTTTTTACTGCAGAACAGCTTTAGAATAATTTGATTTAACACCAAGTTGGTGCCTCTGGTCTTAAAAATGAACAGCAACATGTTTTTCTACAATATTTTACTACAAAACAAGAACTATTTTTACCTTAATTTATTGGTCTATCCATATAATTTTATTCATACTAAATAACTAATAACCGATTAAGATAGACACGCTATTATTTTGATTGACAGTTTAGCGCATAGCTCCGGGCGCCATTTTTTATTACCGTCTCGATTTAAAACGACTTAATTCTAATCGATTTATTTTGTAAAATAGACCAATTAGGTATAAGATTAATGGTTTGATTTTAATGTCGTAAATCATAGCATAATATTAAGTAGAATATAAACGTAATCTTTTATATTCATTTTAAGTCATGGATTTAAAAATGTTTTGAAGGGAAATTGGCTTTTAAGATATCATTCTTTATTAATAAATACCTAGGTACTTACTATTCGAACCATTTTTTATTTGGTACCTATCTCTATTTATTTTATCAAGATACAACAGCAAAAACATGTTTTACCAGGAATTGATAAACGGATTAGAACAATTGCTTTGAAAAATCATAGTCGCATTCGTGCATCGCATCTGTCTGCTAAACCTTTAATTATAATAATAACAATTATCATTATTCATTTTAGATATCATGATCCATAAGTTCAATTTTCAAATCAATATAAAAGATAAAAAAAACCTTTATTCACTTGCTGCGATTTACGATTTACAGTAATAAGAAAGGGGAGTAATTTGGTCTTAAAAAAAAAGAAATAATTCTATATTTAAGGTCTATATTTTTTAAAGTAATTTAAAAACTAATAAGTTTATTACTAAGTTTTAACGTCATGCTTGAC
This sequence comes from Lacanobia wlatinum, assembly GCA_947578705.1. Lineage (NCBI taxonomy): Eukaryota > Metazoa > Arthropoda > Insecta > Lepidoptera > Noctuidae > Lacanobia > Lacanobia wlatinum. The sequence goes on from OX388034.1 coordinate 24,054,992, forward strand.
GCAAATAAACGCTTTTTCTTTCTTTCTTTTCTTTCTAATATATTTATTTAACTAGAAGGAATGTATTGATGATTCAATACGTCTGTTTACTTGTCATGATTTACTTTCACGGTAGTAATCAGATGCACAAATCGTGTTCATTTTTCTCACGGCTGTCATCACAAGACGTTCATATGATTAGGTGTATCGGACATGTTCATTAAAATGCTAAAAACCGGGACAAATGCTGAGTGTTGCTTGTCAAAACATGTCAAAAAGCTTTTACGGCGAATATAAAGCTTTTGAAGATATAATTATGAATCGTAGAAATTAATAACGATCTCAGCCGACAGGTGCGATGCGACATCGATATGTCATTGTTTTTCAGGGTTCCAAACAAAAAACGGAACCCTTATAGGATCACTCGGGTGTCTGTCTGTCCGTCTGTCACAGTCAGTTTTCTCCGGATCCACTGGACCGATTCTGTTGAAATTTGGTACACATATGGACTTCTTTGACCCAAACACGGACGCGTTACGTTAATCATTAAATTTTTAGTACGGAAAATTAAAATAAAAAAGATTTTTTAACAATATCGTGTGACATATCAAATGAAAGGGCTAACTATGCGGGTTTTAATTAAAAAAAAATATAATTTTAAAATAAAAGGTTTGAAGTTATTCAAGAAATTAGACGAAAAATTACCATTCCGCCCCCCCACCTTATCTCCGAAACTAGATACTGAGCCTAAAATTATGAAAATAATAGAGTTAATAGATCTTTACCTTATATTACAGAAAAACCTATAAGACGTCTATAGTGTTAAAATAACATGCTACAAAAAAAATGAAATTCGTTCAGAACCCTTTGCACGCGAGTCCGACTCGCACTTGGCGAGTTTTTTAACTTATCTGTTAAACAATTACGCAACAAGACACGCGTCTGTGGGAGCCTTAACGAGTGACTTAAATAAAAAAAAAACCATTTATGGAAATTCTGATAATCATTACGTCACTTGACCAAACGCCCTTAGTTTTTATACACCATGGAAGCAATATTAATAGCCCGCATAGGATATGGTTAACCACTGAAAATAATTTCAATGGAGCGTGTCTAATGGCGGTCGATTCATTTCCGTAGTAACATCATCAGCGTTTGTTAGAAATAACCAGTCACAGTTCATAGCAGAAAAAAAACTAATCTTTGTGAGGGCTAGATGAAACAGGCAGAATCTAGATTTAATTGGTCTCAATTTGGAACTAAATGCTCCACGTAAAATACTGGTATTCAGCTGAATCTGGTTTGACTGGAAGCTGACCCCAATATAGTTGGGAAAAGGCTAGGCGGATGATGAACTAAATTATACACTACTATTCATAAGTCCAGCCCATCTGGCCAAATACTTATGAGGCTAGCTTTGTAAGGCCGTTCATTGCAAACAAAGATTGACACATAGATGAGTCTATTTAAAAACATTGTTATTTTTATGTTTAAGGAATTGCTAATTTCAAGAAGTTGGTAGAATCATCACAGCGTTAGTTCGTTGGTTTCGTTCTTTCTTAATAACGTTGTGAATTTTATTTATGTGTATGTAATGTATCTATGTATTTATGGTTGTATTTATTATTCCGTCTCTGTTTTTTCTTTCCTAGAATTTGCACCTGCCATATTTTCTCTGCACCACCCTAAGGTCGACTGGTAGAAAATGTCTAAGGCATTAAGTCCGCCTTTGTACAGTGTATTTTTACTTGTGCATAAAGTTTTAATAAATAATTAACAATTAAGATGACTTTGAAGTCGTTTCAGCAGATCAATTTTTTACAACTTATCTTTTTCCGAGTGGCCAAATACTTTTGAACAGTTGGTTACTTAATTCAGGGAGAGTTCCATTCATTGAGATCAGCAATTCGCACTAAGCGTTTCCAAACGTCTTTTATAATGCGCACAGCAAAGGAGTGGAACTCTCTGCCTGCGTCTGTGTTTCCGAACGCTTACAACCCTCATCTCTTTATAGTCAGAGTGAACAGGCTCCTTCTGGGTAAGCTCGCTCCATCGTAGACTTTGTCTCTGTCATCTCTGACCTAGACTAGAGTCAGTTTAAGAGTAAAACCATCTAAAAAAAAAACTGGCCAAGTGCGAGTCGGACTCGCGTGCAAAGGGTTCCGAACGAATTTCAATTTTTTAACATGTTATTTTAATACTATAGACTTCTTATAGGTTTTTCTGTAATCTATAGGTAAAGATCTATTATCTTCATTTTTATCAAAATTTTAGGCTCAGTAGTTTCGGAGATAAGGTGGGAATGGTCATTTTTCGTCTAATTTCTTGAATAACTTCAAAACCATTTATTTTAAAATTATAAAAAATATATAATTAAAACCCTCATAACAAGCTCTTTCATTTGATATGTCACACGACATAGTTTAAAAAACTTTTTTTGGAATTTTCTAATTTGACCCCCAAAAATGACCCCCATACTTAAAATTTAATAATTGTTTGGGTCACAGAAGTCCATATGTGTACCAAATTTCAACAGAATCGGTCCAGTAGATCAGAGAAAACTGGTTGTGGCAGACGGACAGACAGACACCCGTGTGGGGGTAGTCCTATAAGAGTTCCGTTTTTGTTCGAAACCTTAAAAATAAAATAAAAAATAACCCTCGAAGCAACGGTGGCAAAGTTGTGACTTTTTGGAAAGGTACCTGGTTGTCAATCTTGGGTACAAGCCCAGGTACAAACCCAAGGAGCCATACACTTTACTTACAGAAAAGGGCTAAATTCCCAGCACTGGGAACATTGCAGGCTGAGTGAATATAATCCGGCTTATACCTTGGACCTGAACTTCTCCGAAAATTCTTCAGTTCACACATACCTGAAAGAAGCAAAACAGTACTATTAGTATTTTACAATGATTAAGTTTAGTGTTTATTAAAAATGACTGCTTCTGGGGGGGCATTTAATGAGTGTGCAAGTCATCCCTTGCCAATTAATCCGTGTATTTTCTAAAGCTTTAGTTAGCCCCAACATCTTTAAAGACCAGCCGTAGACTGTCTTTGGGTGCAACTAGAATAGCGCCTTCAGGGTTAATTGTCGGTAGATTCTTCATTTAATAAAAAGCGCCTAAGCCTCGTATGCCTTGCAAAGGCCTTAAAATAAATCTAAAAGATGCATAAATAATAAGGTATCTAAAATTACTTCTACGTGTGGTATATTTAGCCAATATCACAGGACCATAAGTTAGGCAAAATATGCAGCAATTTCTGCGAAACCTTTTTGCAGGTTCGCGTGTTCCAGGCCTTTATTCGATTAAGCGGAAGAAATCATTAAAGCAAAATTTAATCTGGTTGAAAAAGTATTCGCTTGACCTTTTCAATAAATTGGTGTAAGAAACGATTACAAAGGTTTTGTCCGGTTATTATCAGACACTTAAATCAGGAATCAAGGTTAATGAAGATCGTTTATAGCTTTTTAGTATTTTAGAAACGTGTTCGCTTACAATGGGCCTCATCAGAAGGCTCAAAGTCACTCAAAGGGCAATGGAGAGGGCAATGCTTGGAGTTTCTTTGCGTGTTCGAATCTGGAATGATGATATCCGCAAGAGAACCAAGGTCACCGACATAGCCTGAAGTATCGCCAAACTAAAGTGGCAGTGGGCAGGGCACATTGCTCGCAGAGCAGATGGTCGATGGGGCCGAAAAGTTCTTGAGTGGCGACCACGTACCGGAAGATGCAACGTTGGAAGTCCTCCCACAAGGTGGATCGATGACATGGTGAAGGTCGCGGGTAGCCGATGAATACGGGACGCGCAGGACCGGTCGTTGTGGCGACGCTTGGGGGAGGCCTATGTCCAGCAGTGGACGTCTTTCGGCTGATATGATGATGATGATGATGATTTGTAGGTTAAGAACGTGTTAAACTCCACTTTAATCCCTGTCAGGTTTCCAGGCTCAACTGGAAATTCTTAATTCAGAAATGGGGGTAAATGGATGACAGCTTGCGGAATTTTTCCAATGTTCCGGAACTTGCTCGAAAGAATCACCAAGCGGAAGAAATCATTTGATGATTACCCATCCTACATAAAAGGTGAATGTTATTAGAGAAAAATTTTCGACATCTGCATACTACCATGTATAACCTACGGATGCGAAACATAGGCACTGACAAAACAACACAGAAATAAATTGCAATAGGTACTGTCAGAGAGCCACGGAAAAGCAGATCATGTAAGAAATGAACAATTGAGAGCAAAAACTAAGCTACCAGACTTCTTGACCAGAATTGATCAACAAAAATGGAGATGGACTGGACACTCATGATGAGTGCAAAACAGACAAATGAAGTGAAGTAATAACTGACTGGTATCCAAGGGACAGTAAACGTAGTAAGGGGAAACAGAAAAGAAGGTGGGAAGATAAGCTCAAACAAACGGCGGGCCCCAATTGGAGGAGAGTGGCTCGTGACAGAAACCAGTGAAAGGAGCTAGAGGAGGCCTTTGCTTTTGGCAAAGGCCTCCTCTAGCTCGCACACTGAATTGAGGGATACATCATAACAACATTTATCTACACTAATATTATAAAGAAGAAAGATTTGTTTGTTTGAATTGAATAGGCTCCGAAACTACTGGACCGATTTGAAAAATTATTTTAGCATTGGATAGCTACATTATCAGGGAGTAACATAGGCTATATATAATCCCTGTACTCCCACGGGAACGGGAACTACGCGGGTGAAACCGCGTGACGTCCACTAGTTATAGAGAAACAGAAACAATTCAGAATAAAGGGCAATTCATTTTTATTATTATCGGTTGTCATAGTTGAAATACGCAATAAATAGCCCCATCTTCTACACTAATATTATAAAGAGGAAAGATTTGTATGTTTGTAACGAATATACTCTAAACTACTACTTCGAAAAAAAATATCCTTAGAATGCTACAGTAGTACCCAACTAATAAGGCGAGTCCTGAATCTTCTTCGCGCAGAAAAGAAAGTATGGCTTCGAAGATTAACGGAAGAAAGCAAACCTACAATCAACCTTATATCACTACTGTAAGGTTCATAATACACTGCAGCTGTTAGTTCCATCTCACTCGTCAAATCACGTGCATGCCACGCGGCGCGCGCTAACATGGCGGCAGCTGCCGACCAATAGCGGTACAGGAAAAAGAAGCCAATTGCGTGAAGCGTGCCGGTTGGTCAATAGCATTTCCCGCGCTTTGAAAATTCATTTTCTGCGCAGGTACATCGGTAAGCCATATCAGTTGGGTAAAGCCTATGCTAATTATTACAACAAAAATCTAGGAATCCTTAAGATAATTGCAGCTCAGGCGAAGTGCTAGTCTATTGTGGGATTCACCTACTTATAACAATTGTCAAAGTGTAACGTGATAAATTCTAGAAACTTCGGACTAAAGACAATCGTTATCGCTAGCAGAATGCCTTTTTTTCTGCCAATCCAGTCCCTGACCAGAGAAAAAATTCTTGAAAATCGAAGGCAAAAATCAGCCCAATCAGCAGGATATTTATAGCTTCTTAATCAGATGACGGCGTGAAATATGAATAATTTAGTAATTACGCTTTCACTTATTAACGAACAGTTTGGCATATCTCCCCAATTATGATAAGGCAATATTAATCGAAGCTCAAAGGAACTTTCTCCATTTTAATTTAAAAACGAATGAATTCTCTTTATTTTAAAGTTCAATCGTAAAAGGCTCCGTTAATTATCATTCTAAAATGAATTTAATTCGGTTTTCGTTATGAATTTTTTTTTATGTTGATATTTTATCTTAATGTATGGGAAGAGTGAATTTAATTAAGTACTTACTGAAGCTTTATCTGGGTGTCCAAGCGTACCGTTTGAGATAAGAAGTATAAAGAATTAAGGTAAAATATCAACCTTATGTAGGTACCTAAAGAACCACGTAAATTACATGGGGAATATGATCAACATCATATCAACCGAAAGACGTCCACTGCTGGACATAGGCCTCCCCCAAGCGTCGCCACAACGACCGGTCCTGCGCGTCCCGCATCCATTGGCTACCCGCGACCTTCACCAGGTCATCAGTCCAACTTGTGGGAGGCCTTCCAACATTGCGTCTTCCGGTACGCGGTCGCCACTCCAGAACTTTTCGGCCCCATCGACCATCTGTTCTGCGAGCAATGTGCCCTGCCCACTGCCACTTTAGTTTGGCGATTCTTCGGGCTAGGTCGGTAACCTATGATCATGATGACATATTATTGTCTTTTCAGTCGAAAAACGTAAATGCCGAGTATAAGTCTCCTCAACCATCGCCACATGAACCTGTAGTATACATTCTGCACTTAGCGGTCTCCTGTGGCCCTTATAGATGGTATGCGGTACAGAGAGTAAAGTCCCGCAAACCTCCATTGAAAAGAGAGGATCCTCCGACCGGACGGTTGTTGTGTCCGGTGTGGCCAACTGCCCGATAGTTCATTTTCGGGCTGATGTATATGTTCAAATCGCACGGTAAACTCTGATTGTGCGATGCAGGATTTTAGTTCGCTGCTAGTTGGATAGATGTCGCGTTTCATTTTTGCGATGTAGTTTGCTCCGTTGGTTTTATTTGTGGCGGCATTGATGCCGCTACACCCTCACGACTACCAGGTCATGGGTTCACCATGTTCTCACAAGACCAACCTGACCCGATGACCTCCTGATGACCTGGTAGTGGCCTGATATTCGTATTATCACTAAGACTGGCTACAAGAACACAGGCCTTCTCTTTTTCGAGATAACGGACTTTATGATTTTGGATTTAAAGTAAGTGAGTTCCACTTTTCTACCAATTCTAAGGCCCCTGCAGACAGGTACGATGTGATAATGCGACAAGTCGTGTTCATAATAATTAATCTACACTACAGATTTCTGAGAAAACACGGTCTGCGGTCTTAAATAAACCCTAAGCACATTTCCAGGTAAACAAATTGCATAGAATCTAATCACTGGCGTTCTAAGCAACTAATACATTAATTACAAACAGAAATAAAAAACTAAAAAGCGCCAACAAATACCCGTTTAATCAACTAAAAATAAATCACTTAAACAAACTAGTATCAGCTTTCTTTCTGCCTACACGATGTAAAGCGCTCTGTTTAGCCTATCTGCGAACTAATTGCGCCCGCGCCGGTACAGTTCAATGCACTTACATGCAATTGAGGTGTACACCGTCCAACGAAAAAGGGGCGCATCTGCATTTTTAAGGAAAATTGGACACTTAGGGGGGGCCTACATATGTCCAGCAGTGACATGATGATAATAATGGGGTATTGAAATGTTCAGAAGCAGGAAAAGATGGCGAATCTAGTTTTTTTTTTCTAAAAGCTTCTGTTTAATTTAAGCTTATGTACCTACTAATGTGGAGCTTACTTTTTTTTTTAAATGGTAAATAATTCCAATATTTTAAAGGAACGTTCTCATTTGAATTGCTGTTGATCTATCAAAACTTTTGGAGGCCTATTTGAAATTGAATAAATAGGTATGCATAGAGTGAAACTTTCACTCTATGCATATTGTGAAAGCATAATATCCATGTGACAAAAGCACCCATCCCTACTTTTTGACAAGTTTAGTTATTAATTGTATTCGGGATAATGCGACTTCAGTTTGAACGTTTTCTATGTACAGAAGAATCCGCTTACAATGAAGGGAAGCGACAAAGACGTCATACAAAGCATAGTCTTAGAAAATAAATAACTTCCTATTTTTTTAAGTATTTGGTGTAATAGAGATAAATACTAAAAATGGTGTGTATGTTTAAATAAATCCAACCAAAAACGAGAGATTAATCAAAATAAGGAGCCCAAACGAATCATGTCACTCCATGTAACCGAACATATTAAAAAAAAAATACGTCACAATAAGCGACATGTCAATAAACGAAGTCGCTATACTCGAACCTTTTATTAAGAGTTTTATTTGGAAACCAAACTTCGCACTGTATTAACTTCATATTAAGAGGTTGGTCAGTATAGGCGGAGTCATAGTAAACGGATTCTACTATACTTACGAGGATTGGTCATCAGTGCAATTCTACTAATTTTTAAGCGACGACTAGAGTCACTATATTTTATTTTCTTTTGACGTTCAAAAGTGCCTTTATTGGTCCAGTTGAAATAAATCATTTGACTTTGACTTTGAAGCAATGTCGCAATAGCATCTCAGTTGCAATCGGTCAAAAATGTATGGAAATTGAGGCTTCTTTGACAGATTAAAGAATAGTGGAATTGGAACTCTGATGTTTTTAGTTTTATTATTTCTCAGCTTTGGATGGATTTTATTTCTCAGTGAGATGCGCCCTTTTTGCTTAGGGCGGCAGTACTGTATTTTTATACTGCCATTAAGTGCGATTATGTTCAGTGGGCTCTGTTCTATTGATATTAATAAGTATGATTTATATTAATAAATATGATTTAATAGTTAATAAGGAACGGTCTGTTTTTGATGGGAAGTATGAATTAATAGATTGGGATCAAAATGTAATTCAGGTTAAGTGAAGGTTAAAAGGTAAAAAGGACGATTGATTTCTAGTTTTGGTGCATTCAGTTGGTTGTTAATCTTATGAGAAATGTTATGACTACGAGATGAGAAGACAGCATCAATGATTTAAAAGTTTGATATCTATAACCATTTTGTTTAAAATTAATTAGGTACATGGAGTAGGTATATAAGCAAGCTGTAAAATATAATTCTATGAAAAGACGGTCAGGCTCGCAGTGGACTCCTTATCAATCCTAATGTATAAAATTCTTCCGTTACTGACTGATTGAGTGACTGACAACGCACAGCCGAAACTACTGGTTGTAGAAATCTGAAATTTGGCATGAAGCTTCCTTGCACTTTGTAGGGGAGCACTAAGAGAGAATTTTCCGAAATTCCTTCGGGAACGGGAAAAACGGGATACGCGCGAACGAAGTCGCGGGCGAAAGCTAGGTAGTATTCCATTCTAGTATAATGCTCTATTCTTATCCATTTTTACAAACATCAAAGTCAGTTTTAACAAAATAAAAATCTGACCTACAAAAATAATAAATTCAACCAATTTGTCGACAACAAGATCACAATCTTCGCCGATCCATAAATGGCAACACTACAAAAAACAAAATTTTTTCTCACGCCCCGACTCCAACACGGAAAGCCGAACGATTCGATTAAGACACGGTGACAACCCTGACCTACAGGGTTCACAGCTCCGTAAATGGCTGCGCAGGCGCAAGTGGCCGATCGAAGATAAAGGCTCGCGTAGACAGACGCGTCGCTACAATGCGACAATTGTGAGATTGACGCATTTTTATAGAAGTTGTTCTAGGGAAGTAATTAAATCGTTGTTGCATTGACGTCGCAGTCGCGTCGTGCCTGTCTGCGAGAGGGCAAAAAAGCTCATAGCCGCAAGGTTGCCTGCTTGTCGGTCTTCTACAGATTGTACTTCGGTGAGTGTGCCCAAGTACTCCCCGACTTCATCCCACCGGCCCCCTTCTACCATCGGAAATCTAAACGTACTGCAAGTTACTATCCCTACCTTGTTACTATTCCACCAATACGCACGAAGCGTTTCCAAACGTCTTTTATAATGCGCACAGCAAAGGAGTGGAACTCTCTGCCTGCGTCTGTGTTTCCAAACGCTTACAACCCTAATCTCTTCAAAGTTAGAGTGAACAGGCTCCTTCTGGGTAATTATTTACAAATGTACAGTTTTCAGACTTTTCCCTATACTTGCAAAATAATGGTATTACTTGCCAAATTTCCTAGTTCTCTCTCAACGGGAAATACCCTATAAATTTTGTTTTCCCTTGAGAGTGTCGAAATATACGTTTTTTGCGGCATCAACGGCAGTATGATTAGCAGACATAATTAATTAATAATTCATATTATGTCTGCTAATCATACTGCCGTTGATGCCGCAAAAAATTTATAAGTGCAACAATTACTTACAGGTTGACACCACATGGACTATTTTAATTAAATTATACATTTCCATTATTGCAATTTATAGTTACTTATGAAACATAAAAAAATATTGTACAAAAGAGCATAAATCTAGTGATTTAATAAACAAATCAAGATTAGCATTCAATTAAATTAAAAAATACTATATTGATTGGTAATAAGTTAACAGAACATATAAATAAAATAAACTAAACTAAGATTAAATATTTGGTTTACATTTACATTAGATAACAATTAAAACATTAAAAGATTAAATAACGTTAAATAAGTATAAAAAATAACAATAATAAAAATGAAATCGATTAAAAATACAACCGAATTGAAAACCCTTCTCCTTTTACTGAAATCTACACTTCTACACTAATATTATAAAGATTTGTTTGTTTGTTTGTTTGAAATGAATAGGCTCCGAAACTACTGGACCGATTCGAAAAATTCTTTCAGCAATGGATAGAGTACATTATCAGGAAGTAACATAGGCTATATTTTATCCCCGTACTCCCACGGGAACGGGAACTACGCGGGTGAAACCGCGTGACGTCCACTAGTCGGTTATAAAGCGGGTTTAATGCATTTGGCATTCTCTACCATTCAACCAAGGGTGGTGAAGAGCTTGTTAACATGGATATGATCGCAAAATGTCTTCTTTTACTTCTTAATTACGTGTGTTATATACTTTTTAGGAGATACTTTCTGAAAGCATACTGGCCATAATTCAAAAACTGAGCCGTTAAGTCAACAAAAGTTGCCAAGTGGAATGCGCCCTTAAATGGCTGCTCAGGCGCAACTCGCTGATCATAGATAACAGACACGTCAGACTATGTAGCTGGATGGATGACAGGCGATAGGGCAATCTCGATTGTGCTTAACAAGCAACAGTGATAAACTGACCATTATTTTGTTTTTAGGGTTCCGTACCTCAAAAGGAAAAAACGGAACCCTTATAAGATCGCTTTGTTGTCCGTCCGTCCGTCTGTCCGCCCGTCTGTCTGTCTGTCAAGATCCTTTATCTCGGGAACGCGAGGTGGTATCGAGTTGAAATTTAAACCATATAGCTGGCCTACTATGACGTTTTAAAACGATCGTGTATAAGGTGTGGTAAGGAGACAGAGTTATACAAGACGCATAACACTATCCCGTTTCCTCAGCTTAATCATGATTGCATTGGCACGTCATAGCAGGGCCCCAGGTCTACGGTCCCCTGAAGCTGTAAAAAATCTAATTTCTAAGTTATCGTAAAAAAAGATACGGTCGTTTATGTCGCAAAAAACGTATATTTCGACACTCTCAAGGGAATCAAAATCTATAGGGTATTTCCCGTTAACCTAGAACTATGAAATTTGGCAATTAATACCGTCTTATACTACAAGTATAAGAAAAAGTCTGAAAACTATACATTTGTAATTACCTAAGTCTTTACTTAAAGTAACATGTAGGTTGGTACCTACTTTGTACGGAACCCTCGGTGGGCGAGTCCAACTCGCACTTGGCCAGTTTTTTTTACTTATCGAACAGAAGATGATTGGGTCTGAAGCGGGTTGAGATCTTTTTGATTGGTGAAGTTAATATTTCTTGGGAATTTAAATTTATTATTTTTACCCAACTGCCCCAAAAGGAAGGTAACGTATTTGTTGTTGTCTCAGACGATATTGGTGGTAGTTATATTGACATAGGGATGTTATTATTCTTTAAATTTTTAATCCTAATTTGTTGACACCATTGAATTTTGTTTTTTAATTATTATGTTTTACTGTATTTTTTTTTGAATGAATTTATTAATTATTTCTATCAGAATTTAATTTATTTTTTAATTTATTATTATTGTTTTTTTTAAATAACTGACAATTTATTTTTTAATGAGTTGAACTTTTAATTAATTAATTAAATTGAATTTTGTATATTTTATCATAATTATTTTTATTTGTGAATATGGATCTATGGTCTGCAATAAAGATTTATTATGATTATTATTATAAAATGTGACGGGTTTTTTAACTTTAATTTTACAAACTGCTATGCACATTTTTTTACAGCTTCAAGGGACCGTAGACCTGTGTATATGGTTTTAACCAGCCACGATCCGTAAGTCCCTTTCGGGACAACTGTGTATTGTCTTACTATTGTCTTTTTTAACTCGATAACTCCACGCGTTCCCGAGATAAAGGGTCTTGACAGAACGGATGGACGGACAGCAAAGTGACCTTATAAGGGTTCGGTTTTTTTTCTTTTGAGGTACGGAACCTTAAAAAACAAAATAACGATCAGTCTCTCATGATCGTCTATCTAGCCTTTTCCTAACTCATTTTGGGTCAGGTTTATTTTCACCCTTTTAAAATTATTGCAATTCTTCTCACTATTTCTCATGGCTTTCATCTAAGCGCCAGAGGCGACAGTCCTTCATTAAAGAACCCTTTTATTAAGTACTAGCGTTTGTCCGCGACTTCGTACGCCCACATCTTGATTTTCCCGTTCCCGTAGGAATTTCGGGAAATCCTTTCTTAGTGCTCCCCTACACTCTCCAAGGAACCTACAAGCCAAATTTCAGCTTTCTACGACCAGTAGTTTCGGCTGTGCGTTGTCTGTTAGTCACTCAATCAGTCAGTAACGGAAGAATTTTATTTAAACCCAGGTTCTAGTGTAATCTGTGGGGTACAAAAAATAAGACAAATAAAAGCATATTACCAGCTTATACTAATGTTTTAAGTGCTCGAACAAATCGTAATGAATGAAAAAAGAAAAATATATCTGGTAGACATTTCCATTGCGATGTGGCTTAGCAAGTAAATTAAGTTGATAAACTTACGAGTAGAACAAGTTAATTAAGTCATATTACATAGAATTATCGTCTAATTGGTTATGTACCGACCCGTAATAATATCTTCGACGAGATATAGAAATTGTAATAAGCCTGCTTGAAATGCAAATGGAGCTAGAATACGTAAGTTATTTTTGCATTTTTATTCGCATTTAGTATTTTTAGAAAACTTACCGTGTACTGATGTACTATTGTGTTAGCTTATCAATGTTAATTATGTGTATTTCTTATTTATAAAAATAAAACAATAATAATAATTAATATTTAGCGCGCGGGGCGCGCAGGCGCGTAAGTATTTCCTTCCGCTCGCTTCGCTCATCCACTCAGTTCGTTTTTGATTGCCGGAGGCTGAATACGTGCTATCGTGGAGTGGACAGACGAAGATTGTTTACGATTGAGCGAAACGTATAAAAGTTTCCCCGTTTTGTGAGATTTAAAAGATTCGTAATGAAACATGGAATTTATAACTGAGATTTATCTACACTAATATTATAAAGCGGAAAGATTTGTTTGTTTGTTTGAAATGATTTGGCTCCGAAACTACTAGACCGATTTGCAAAATCTTTCAGCTATGGATAGCTACATTATCAGGGAGTAACATAGGCTATATTTAATCCCCGTACTCCCACGGGAACGGGAACTACGCGGGTAAAACCGCGTGACGTCCACTAGTAGTATATAAGCGAACAGAATTGCGAGCCGCGCGAGCGCAGAACGCGCTCAAACTCAAACTCAACTCAAAGCATATATTTCAAATAATCCTTTTACAGGCACTTTTGAATTGTCAAGGTCGGTCAGTTGCTATTCGCATGTTCTAAAGCGTAGATCTCTATGGAGAAGAACGTGCAAGAAACTCCACGGACACAGACGGAAAGTCCAATCAAACAATTGTGGTAAACTTGCGAGCGGGGCGCGTACGGCGCATTTGTGGTGCATTCGCCAGATGTGGACACACTCTTATAAAATCGGGCCGCTAAAAGTGAGCCTCCCTAAAGAAGGCACTTACAAAACCTTAAATAATCCACATTAAACGCATTCATATCAGATCACAGTTACAACACGAACTCTCAAATAACGAGGACACTACCAAAAACTGCTGAGAGCAATAAAGTACGCTAGTGTACAAAAGTTACGTGAGATGTCAAGCACCGTAGTTACTTTCCACACGAGTTGCATCTAAATTACAACATACATACTAACACATACTCAACTTAACAGTTATATACAGTAGCAGCAAATAACAGCGGAGATGGTGGTCTCCCAAATGCCAGTTCACACATGGTCTCCGTTTTACTGGTCCGTTTTATCGGATACTTTTTTGTTTCATCGATGGCGTATGGAGTTGTGAAATGAAATGAGAAAAAAAAACAAACGAGTAGAGAGAGCTCACAAGACACAAACTGCCTTTTATGAAAAAAAAAACGGACCAGTAGAACGGAGACCATGTGTGAACGGGCAATAACGAGTCAATTTTGAAGAAATGTTGCAAGTATAGGAAAAAATATAATTTCTTTTGCATGATTTTTCGTGTGGTAAACCAATAAGCAAGAGGGCCACCTCAACCAGACACCTGCAACTCTCGCATTTCTGAATTTAGTAGAGTTAGACAAGATAAGAAAATTGACCCGTGGATGGGGGTACCAGCTTGATGCCTTCGAGTCAATTGAGAAACAAGCCAAGTGAATCATCGGCAACGATAGGCTCGTCGAATCGAAGCTCCAAAATCTTGAGCACCGACGCCGAGTTGCTGGCCTGTCGGTTTTCTATCGGTTGCATTTTGGGGAGTGTGCGACGGAATTGCATAATTTAATTCCGCCAAGCCCGTTCCATCATCGGGCCACAATACGAACGGCGATGCGCCACCGGTACATGGTGGACATCCCACCCACACCATACCCACACGCACAAAACGTTTTGGGAACACATTCATTGATAGATACATCTTTGACAATTGTTACAGGTAAATGAGAAGCCAGAAAATCTGTCACCATTCTTGACAGTCGTTACAGGTAAATATTAAACCAGAAAATCTATTACCACTATTGACAGTCGTTACAGGTAAATGAGAAGCCAGAAAATCTGTCATCATTCTTGACAGTCGTTACAGGTAAATGAGAAGCCAGAAAATCTGTCACCATTCTTGACAGTCGTTACAGGTAAATGAGAAGCCAGAAATCTGTCATCATTCTTGACAGTCGTTACAGGTAAATGAGAAGCCAGAAAATCTGTCACCATTCTTGACAGTCGTTACAGGTAAATGAGAAGCCAGAAAATCTGTTACCATTCTTGACCGTCGTTACAGGTAAATGAGAAGCCAGAAAATCTGTCAGCATTCTTGACAGTCGTTACAGGTAAATGAGAAGCCAGAAAATCTGTTACCATTCTTGACAGTCGTTACAGGTAAATGAGAAGCCAGAAAATCTGTTACCATTCTTGACAGTCGTTACCGGTAAATGAGAAGCTAGAAATTCTGTCACCATTCTTGACAGTCGTTACAGTCGTTACAGGTAAATGAGAAGCCAGAAAATGTGTCACCATTCTTGACAGTCGGTACAGGTAAATGAGAAGACAGAAAATCTGTCACCATTCTTGACAGTCGTTACAGGTAAAAGAGAAGCCAGAAAATCTGTCACCATTCTTGACAGTCATTACAGGTAAATGAGAAGCCAGAAAATCTGTCAGCATTCTTGACAGTCGTTACAGGTAAATGAGAAGCCAGAAAATCTGTCACCATTCTTGACAGTCGTTACAGGTAAATGAGAAGCCAGAAAATCTGTCATCATTCTTGACAGTCGTTACAGGTAAATGAGAAGCCAAAAAATCTGTCACCATTCTTGACAGTCGTTACAGGTAAATGAGAAGCCAGAAAATCTGTTACCATTCTTGACAGTCGTTACAGGTAAATGAGAAGCCAGAAAATCTGTTACCATTCTTGACAGTCGTTACAGGTAAATGAGAAGCCAGAAAATCTGTCAGCATTCTTGACAGTCGTTACAGGTAAATGAGAAGCCAGAAAATCTGTTACCATTCTTGACAGTCGTTACAGGTAAATATGAAACCAGAAAATCTATTACCACAATTGACAGTCGTTACAGGTAAATGAGAAGCCAGAAAATCTGTCACCATTCTTGACAGTCGTTACAGGTAAATATTAAACCAGAAAATCTATTACCACTATTGACAGTCGTTACAGGTAAATGAGAAGCCAGAAAATCTGTCATCATTCTTGACAGTCGTTACAGGTAAATGAGAAGCCAGAAAATCTGTCACCATTCTTGACAGTCGTTACAGGTAAATGAGAAGCCAGAAATCTGTCATCATTCTTGACAGTCGTTACAGGTAAATGAGAAGCCAGAAAATCTGTCACCATTCTTGACAGTCGTTACAGGTAAATGAGAAGCCAGAAAATCTGTCACCATTCTTGACAGTCGTTACAGGTAAATATGAAACCAGAAAATCTATTACCACTATTGACAGTCGTTACAGGTAAATGAGAAGCCAGAAAATCTGTCATCATTCTTGACAGTCGTTACAGGTAAATGAGAAGCCAGAAAATCTGTCACCATTCTTGACAGTCGTTACAGGTAAATGAGAAGCCAGAAAATCTGTCATCATTCTTGACAGTCGTTACAGGTAAATGAGAAGCCAGAAAATCTGTCACCATTCTTGACAGTCGTTACAGGTAAATGAGAAGCCAGAAAATCTGTTACCATTCTTGACAGTCGTTACAGGTAAATGAGAAGCCAGAAAATCTGTTACCATTCTTGACAGTCGTTACAGGTAAATGAGAAGCCAGAAAATCTGTCAGCATTCTTGACAGTCGTTACAGGTAAATGAGAAGCCAGAAAATCTGTTACCATTCTTGACAGTCGTTACAGGTAAATATGAAACCAGAAAATCTATTACCACTATTGACAGTCGTTACAGGTAAATGAGAAGCCAGAAAATCTGTCACCATTCTTGACAGTCGTTACAGGTAAATATTAAACCAGAAAATCTATTACCACTATTGACAGTCGTTACAGGTAAATGAGAAGCCAGAAAATCTGTCATCATTCTTGACAGTCGTTACAGGTAAATGAGAAGCCAGAAAATCTGTCACCATTCTTGACAGTCGTTACAGGTAAATGAGAAGCCAGAAATCTGTCATCATTCTTGACAGTCGTTACAGGTAAATGAGAAGCCAGAAAATCTGTCACCATTCTTGACAGTCGTTACAGGTAAATGAGAAGCCAGAAAATCTGTTACCATTCTTGACAGTCGTTACAGGTAAATGAGAAGCCAGAAAATCTGTCAGCATTCTTGACAGTCGTTACAGGTAAATGAGAAGCCAGAAAATCTGTCACCATTCTTGACAGTCGTTACAGGTAAATGAGAAGCCAGAAAATCTGTTACTATTCTTGACAGTCGTTACAGGTAAATGAGAAGCCAGAAAATCTGTCACTATTCTTGACAGTCGTTACAGGTAAATGAGAAGCCAGAAAATCTGTTACCATTCTTGACAGTCGTTACAGGTAAATGAGAAGCCAGAAAATCTGTTACCATTCTTGACAGTCGTTACAGGTAAATGAGAAGCTAGAAATTCTGTCACCATTCTTGACAGTCATTACAGGTAAATGAGAAGCCAGAAAATCTGTCACCATTCTTGACAGTCGTTACAGGTAAATGAGAAGCCAGAAAATCTGTCACCATTCTTGCCGTGGGGTATCGTGTAACCCAGTTACTGAGTTGTGGAGGTAAGTAGGCAATTGCAGTATGGAAAATACTGGCTGCATCCGGTTTTACTGGAAGCTGCGTTGTTAGGAAAGGCTAGGCAGATAGATATTGTTGACGATGCTACGTCGACTACTGCTCAGGTACAGGAGCGATTAAATAAAAATACTTGGACCATAACAATTTGGTGTATTAGGCACGCG
Source organism: Lacanobia wlatinum (assembly GCA_947578705.1). Lineage (NCBI taxonomy): Eukaryota > Metazoa > Arthropoda > Insecta > Lepidoptera > Noctuidae > Lacanobia > Lacanobia wlatinum. The sequence goes on from OX388034.1 coordinate 24,072,674, forward strand.
AATATAAGTTTTAAAGGAAAAACGCGCGCTCTCAGCTACCGCGCGCCTCCAACCGGTCGTGTGGACATGCCGTGCATAGACAGATATCGCTACTACTATAACCCAATTCTCACTATTTTAGGTGTAGCTAGGTACAACAAAGTGTATTCTTCTATCTATCTTTAATACACATGACATGACGTAGCTCCAGAATATTCCGTGCTACAGTTACTGATGTGCGTCTTAACGATAACACACATACATACACACATCTAACATTACCATAACTATTGTGGTTACGTAAACTGTAAACGTTAACATTCGCGTTGCATCGCATTTGCGAGACTGCAAGTCATGTTTGTTTACTAATTTAGTTCAGTCGCTTACGCTCTGTTTTGGTGTTGTTAAATATATGTGTGCGTATGTAGCTATTTATCTGTGACTGTGACAAATTTCTTTTTTTGTGAAAGTTGTTCATAATGATAAATACAACGACCCCTTAAGAAGTATTGCGTTTAATTCGAACTGCGAAGAAGATGAAACAGCCAAACAATACAAGATACGCGAATGGTTTGCTCGTGGTATTTATAACGCCCGTATTAGTACAATGTTGTGCATTATTTGTAGACGATGACTAAACAAGGGGTTCGTACAATGTTTTATAAATACGCTTCTAGTTAGCTTTGATTGACGCGTTATTCAGCGTCATTGAACATTATGGTTTAAAATTCAACAGTCTATTAAGTATTAATATCAGGCTGAGGTTCCCATCACTTCCCGTGGGTGTCGTACGAGGCGACTAAGAGACTCGCCAGAGAATGAGTAGCAGCGTTCTCTGTAAAACTCAACACCATACACTGCGATCGCCAACCCGCCTGCCAAGCGTGACGATTATGATAAACCCCTCATCTTGGGGGAGGCCTATCTCCAGTAGTGGACGTCTTTCGGCTGAAGTGATGATGATGATAAGAGCCAGCTCTTTTTAACGTCAATTTTACATAAAGACAGTCCTCCAAAACGCTCATCAGTCACCACTTCATAGTGTTTTGGTTGGGAATAAGAAGTGGCGCAACAAACTCCCAAGCAAGATCATAGAGCCAATTTTAGTACAGTCCAAAGTTAGTGGACATTGGCAGAATAGTCGACATCTGCTTTGCTTGCCATATATAAAAAAAATATTAGAATAGACTAATGTAAACCTAGTCAAAGTGAAAATTAAGTGTAGTTTAGTAGTTTTCAAGATATGACAATATGTTCAATCACCTTGTAAATCTATCTGTGTCCCATTTCCAGGTATTGGTAGACAGAAGTGCAGTAAGATTTTATTGTGCCGTCATAACTTGGGCTCTTTGTCTGATTCCCAAAATTATTACGATTTATTTATTATTATTTTTTTGTTTTTCACTTTCTCGGGTCCCTGGAGACCCGGTCCTTTGATAGGCGTACGAGGAGCCGAAGCCAACTCGCAGAGGCCCCGTTAGACATTTCAAATGGAATGGGGCACCAACCGACGATTATCCCTGTATGCACTGTGAAAGTATACCCAAAGACAATCCCTGGTTGGAGCAGAACTATTGCAGAATATGGAAACAAAAGATTAAACGCTATGGGTTTGGGTGGTTTAGTGGACTGATAATCGTTTACTATGGAAGAACTATTGGCCCCTGCCTGACCACTGACAATTATAACGGCTTTAATATGGCAGGGGGTGACTTGCACACTCAATAAATGGGCCCCCCGAAAACGGTCGCTAGCATAAAGTGACGTAGCGCCAAGGAGGCAACATATCCTGAGGTGCTAGATGAGTGGAGAGGTGTACCACGGTTATCAGGACAATCCCGGAAGTACGGTCAAGATCCCTACCAGCATCTTACTGGATTATACATCCTTCTCCCGAGCACGTTTGCTCTTGCGACTCTCCACTCAGACCGGCCGATTAAGGCAAGAAAGAGGTGGGAGCTCTGTTCCTCGTCAGTGTTCACTCCGACCAGCCAATAAAGGAAAGCCGGAGATGAAGAACAAAACTTCTCCAGGGAGTTCAGGTCCGTGGGTTCGCTACTGCCCAACAGTTCGCCACAAAACTGCCTTGCGGATTGTATCTCTTTTTGTCTGGCCCCTCACCCTAAATATGAGTACCTAAGAGTCATAGGGGCGCGCAAGCCCCACCACGCCATCAACGTAGAGATACGGTATTATTATGAGCCTGTGCTGTCCCACTGGAGGGCAAAGGCCTCCATTCTCTCCTATTCCAATTTCCAAAGTTACTAACTTTGGAATTTCAATGCTTTTAAAAATCTACACAAAATTCCTAATACTGAGAAGTATTTCCGCTTCGAAATATGTCTTCGCTGAAGACGATTGATGAGCAAGAAACAAACATATTTAGGATATAGACGATGCTAATGTGATAGAATTTGATTGATTGATTTGGTTTTTTTTTAATTGATGATTTTTTTTGTGATTTTTTTTTATTTGATTTGAATTGTTGGAGTTGCTTTTTTTTATTTATTTTTTTTATATCCAAGTCACCTACCTACGTTACAAACCTTCATATGACCGATTCTTGCACTATATACGTAGGTATACTCGACATTGTCAAAACACGCGGTTATCAAGAACAGTGTCAATTATGTAAATGGAAAGCATGTTTACTTTGCTATTCGCAGCAGAACAAACTGTATCCGTCTCAAATACGTGCCGTACTATCTGTTTCCGTCAATTTACACTTATTTACAACTTGCTGGTGTAAATAAATAGATAGATGAATATAACAACCTTAGTTGTTATTGTATTCTAAGAGAGGTGACCCCGAATTAGCGCTGTAACTTCTGAAAAATACGGTGAAGAACGTTAAAGATCATGACCCCAAATAGTTAGTGAAACCAAGCGTCTTAATAATGGCACAAAGTATGCAAGTTACTATGTTATTTATGGGCGTCATCAGAAGGCTCAAAGTCACTTAAAGGGCAATGGAGAGGGCAATGCTTGGAGTTTCTTTGTGTGATCGAATCAGGAATGATGATATCCGCGAGAGAACCAAGGTTACCGACATAGCCCGAAGGATCGCCAACGTAAAGTGGCAGTGGGCAGGGCACATTACTCGCAGAACAGATGGTCGATGGGGCCGAAAACTTCTGGAATGGCGACCGCGTACCTGAAGATGCAACGTTGGAAGGCCTCCCACAAGATGGACCGATGACCTGGTGAAGGTCGCGGGTAGCCGATGGATGCGAGACGCGCAGGACCGGTCGTTGTGGTGACGTCTTTCGTCTGATATGATGATGATGATGATGCAAGTTACTAGCAAACAAAGGGCGCAATGCGAACGTTGTTTCAAAATTAGTCAGTCGCAAACTGTCAAAAAAGCATTAATTTTCATACAATTTTGACAGATTGCGACTAAAATACGAATGCGAAAGTTGCTTGGAAATTAGTAGAATGTGCACTCTGTTTAGTTTGTGACAGACATGTGTAACGCCGCGACAAACGAATAGCCTAATAGCCAGACTATCCATTGTTATAAATGAATAATAAGGTTTTTAGGGTTCCGAACAAGAAACGGAACCCTTATAGGATCACTCAGGACTCGGGTGTCTGTCTGTCTGTCACAGCCAGTTTTCTCCGGATCCACTGGACCGATTCTGTTGAAATTTGGTACACATATGGACTTCTGTGACCCAAACACGGACGTGTTACGTAATTTATTAAATTTGTAGTATGGGGGTCACTTTTGGGGGACAAACTAGAAAATTAAAAAAAAAAAATTGTATAATATCCTGTGACATATCAAATGAAGGGCTTACTGTGAGGGTTTTAATTTTATTTTTTTCATAATTTTAAAATAAATGGTTTTGAAGTTATTCAAGAAATTAGACGAAAAATGACCATTCCCTCCCTTATCTCTGAAACTACTGAGCCTTTTTTTTTAAGGATGGGAAATCATCAAATGACTCCTCCCGCTCTGGGTGAAGCAGAAGGGAGTGTCAGACTCTTACTGACTAAAACCCATCCGTGTTCCTCCCAATTACCATTCCCCCCCCTTATCTCCGAAACTACTGAGCCTAAAATTAAAAAAAAATGGATGTAATAGATCTTTACCTACAGATTACAGGAAAATATAAGAAGTCTATAGTGTTAAAATAACACGTTAAAAAAATGAAATTCGTTCGGAACCCTTTGCACGCGAGCCCGACTCGCACTTGGCCAGTTTTTTTAATATAAAAGCCGCTTGATAACAGAAAACTCCCTATTTTCTTCAATCCGTGACTTGACCGCAAGCGCTAAATTCCATTAATTTGTTATGTAGCCAAAAGTATCATAATAACGATACCACAACGCACTGTACGCACCCAAAACATAATACCGTACTTATAAAGATAATAATTTAAAAATATCCTTCCTTTAATAAAAAGTAACGGTTCTGCACGTAATTATTTTAATCGAGTCATTTGCTTTTGACACAGTTTTGTGCCTTTACATTTTGTTTTTATGGTTTTAACGCATTTTTATTTTTTTAGGGTTCCGTACCTCAAAAGGAAAAACGTACCCTTATAGGATCACTTTGTTGTCCGTCCGTCCGTCTGTTCTGTCAAAACCCTTTAACTCGGGAACGCGTAGAGTAATCGAGTTGAAATTAAACTATATACTCAAGTTTAGTCCCTTGGAGCTGTGAAAAAATCAAAATTGTAAGTTAACGTAAAAAAAAGATACGGCCGTTTATTCCGCAAAATACGTATATTTCGACACTCTCAAGGGAATCAAAATATATAGGGTATTTCCCATTGACCTAGAACTATGCTATTTGGCAAGTAATACCGTCTTGATATTACACTAGTGGACGTCACGCGGTTTCACCCGCGTAGTTCCCGTTCCCGTGGGAGTACGGGGATAATATATAGCCTATGTTACTCCCTGATAATGGAGCTATTCAATGCTAAAAGAATTTTTCAAATCGGTCCAGTAGTTTCGGAGCCTATTCAATTCAAACAAACAAATCTTTCCTCTTTATAATATTAGTATAGAAGTACAGGGAAAAATCTGAAAACTGTACATTTTAAATTAAATCATTAAAAAAATATATTGCCTTTATTTCAAGTAATATGTACCGACAAAGTACGGAACCCTCGGTTAGCGAGTCCGACTCGCACTTGGCCGGTTTTTGGTTTTTAGAGTTCCGAAAAAAAAGGAACCCTTATAGGATCACTCGGGTGTCTGTCTGTCTGTCCGTCTGTCATAGCTAGTTTTCTCCGGATCCACTGGACCGATTCTGTTGAAATTTGGTACACATATGGACTTCTATGACCCAAACACGGACGCATTACATAAATGATTAAATTTTTAAAGTTTTTTTAACTATATCGTGTGACATATCAAATCAATCAATCAATTAATCAATCGATCAATTTTAAAATAAATGGTTTTGAAGTTATTCAAGAAATTAGACGAAAAATGACCATTCCCACCCCCCCCTTATCTCCGATAATAGATCTTTACCTATAGATTACAGGAAAACCTATGAGAAGGCTATAATTTTAAAGTAACATGTTATAAGAAATTGAATTCGTACGGAACCCTTTGGACGCGAGTCCGACTCGCACTTGGCCAGTTTTTTATGGGAAGAGTGACCCAGATATTACGTTGAAGTATCAATCTTTTGTATTAAGGGTGTTGATTTTAAAACAAGTTACGGATTATGTCTTCATCGTTGATTCTGACACAATGCGTGCAAGTTCAATAAACTCACGGTATAATTTATTTAATCATCATCATCATCATATCAGCCGAAAGACGTCCACTGCTGGACATAGGCCTCCCCCAGATTTGGGGGGTTTGTCATAATGGCCACGCTTGGCAGGCGGGTTGGCGATCGTAGTGTATGGTGTCGCATTTTACAGAGAACGCTGCTGCCTATTCTCTGGTGAGTCCCTTAGTCGCCTCTTACGACACCCACGGGAAGTGATGGGATGGTATTATTATTTTACGGCACAATACGGCACCGGCCGATACCATACGGCATTATTATTTAATAATTGTTTTTAATTTTAACTATTGTTTTTTAAAAGTTACAAAACATGACTATTTTCACTGCTTCTGGATTTTTCGATAAAAATTTTTGTAACTCACAAAAAGGCAAATGGTGTTTTTTGAAAGACTAGAATAAAATTAGGTATGAATAACGATGTGACGTTTCATAGGTATAATACAAACCTTTCTGTAGGACAATTTTAGAACAATATCTGTCTATTGAGTTATAGTTTTTATTGAGAAACGTCGTTGGAGCATTGTTATCTGGCACATGCCAGTGGGGTCCTTTCATCATGATTTTGTTGAGTGCAAAACAGTTAAGGTAAGTTTTTCATAGTTGTTCTAAGTGTAGTGCCTTTTTAACCGACTTCAAAAAAAGGAGGAGGTTATCAATTCGACTGTATTTTTTTTTTTTTTATGTTTGTTACCTCATATTAACCGACTGGATGAACCGATTTTCATGATTCTTTTTTCATTTGAAAGCTGGTGCTTCCCGTGTGGTCCCATTGCCACCACGTCAGGATCTGATGATGGAAACCCTGAGAAATCGAGGGCAACTCTCGAAAATTGTAGGCACGCATCTGGTAGAAACTTGATATTCGTGTGTATATCGGGTGATACTACAAAACAATGAAGGTTTGGATCACACCTGATGATGGAGACGACAGAGAGTCAAGGGAACTCCACCTCGGTATGTAGGAACTACCAAGTGTTTGGGCTTATTTCATTCGTATTGACGAGACCTTTACACCGAAAGCACTTAGTAAGTTTTATTTTCATAACATAACATCACGCCGGTACACTCTGAATGGGTACGCAGGTACCACTAAAAAGTCAAAAATAAAAAACTTTTTACAAAAAAATATAACCGACTTCCAAATAAAACACTAAAAAGTATAAAATAAGTAACCTTAATTTCGGAAGTCGGTGTTAAAAAACAAAGAAACAAAACCAAAAACACCGACTTCCGAAATTAAGGTTACTTATTTTATACTTTTTAGTGTTTTATTTGGAAGTCGGTTATACTTTTTGTAAAAAGTTTTTTATTAATACAACTTCTGTGAAACCTTGATGTTTTGATGTATATAATCTCTTCGCATTTGCAGGAGTTTAAAATAATGATTTTATGGAATTCTTGTAGGCTCTCATAAAAGATCTCTTTAAATTCCAAAAATATTTCAACAATTGAGAAAAAAACACGTGTAAAAAAAAAAAACAGATTAAACTTCTGCTTAAAAGAAACACTAATTCAATAAACGTTATGCAAAAATACGGTGATTTCAAAATGAGGTGAGCTTATCAGCAACTTGGTTAACCCACGCAAGTTATGAAACTTAAGTCAAGTAGAAATGGGTCAGTGTTGCAAGTAGGCGGGCTAGGTGGCTCGGGCAAGTGGCTAGTGGCGAAGTTATAGCATGAGGGACTACGGTTATGAAGCGATACATAAATTACCTCTGAAAGGCTTTTAAAACTTTTATTTTACTGCGGCCTGAGTGTTTAAGTAGGTACGTAACAACAAAACAGACAAACAGCAAAACACCAAAACAGAAACAGTAAAATCATGCCCATAGTTACCTATTTCTTCCAGGGTTGCGGAATTATTAGAGCTACTGCGGCCCTGGAGCGAATCGAAGGGCACTTGTAGTGAAGTTCAGTAAGAGTCTGAAACTCCCTCCCCCCGCCTAAAGCGGGAGGAATTATTTGATGATTTCCCATCCAGAAAAAAAAAATATTCCTTAGGCCTGCTCTCTCGAGAAATGCTTAAAAACAGCGTGCAGATGAAGCAACTTTTCGCCGGCATTTACTGAGAAATTACATCTGAAAAAAATAGGTAGTAATCTACATGATATGATACGTAATTTGGTTCACAGAATTTATGTATCGGTATTATATAATACTAGTGGACGTCACGCGGTTTCACCCGCGTAGTTCCCATTCCCGTGGGAATACGGGGATAATATATAGCCTATGTTACTCCCTGATAATGTAGCTATCCAATGCTGAAAGAATTTTTCAAATCGGTCCAGTAGTTTCGGAGCCTATTCAATTCAAACAAACAAACAAACATACAAACAAACAAACAAATCTTTCTTCTTTATAATATTAGTATAGAAGAAAAAAAATCACCTCCAAATCGTTGAGATCAAACCATTTGAACCCTTCATTATTAAACAAAAGTCAAAAAAAAATCTACTCTTTTCCAATACAAGCGAAAATAATTTGGTTTTGTTACTTTTTTAAATACGTGTTATTTTTTTTATAATAAATTAACAATGCGTGTAGCGGAGTAGCGTAGAGTAGTTAGCTCCGTTTATATGCACAAGGTCATTGGCATGTATACAAGCCTTAAGATAAGGTGTCAAGTTTAGTAGGTACAGCTGGTAGACACAGTACATTTCGACATCGCGAAAGTTTCTCAATAAAAACTATAACAAATCCTCTTAAGAAATCCACTTTAAAGTGGTCGATCTCTATAATAAGTTTACGACCATACAACAAACAAGTTTCTCCATATTCCACCTTTATCTATGTCCAAGTCTTTTATGTGGTTACTCTATGCCACTTAAATGGCATAGACAAAGTGCACATGATCCCGGGAACCCATAAAGCGTGGTAAACAAAAGATGGGTTCCCATAAAAAGATGGCGACATAGGTATGTAACTGAACACTTTGGGACTAAGGTTGCCAGGTCTTCAAACCGAATACCCGGACAGATCAGTCAGTTTAGCCGGAAAATTGGGTAAAACGGCCGGACACGCTTAATTTTTAGTCTTAGTACAACACGACATTTTTTAAAGTAAAACATGTTTTTTTTAAACATTCCCTTAAATTCTAATTGAACAACAATTAAGTAAATTGAGTGAATTAGTCTTCTTTATTGACATGATAACATCTTATAAATCGATGAACGCCGGCTACACGCACGTAAAAGTGTCACGTCCGCCTGAGCCGAGCGTGCAAGCGAGAGCGCGGAACAAGCGATAGAGAAGCACGATCGGCCTGTTTGTTAAGAATTCAATTGTTTTCTTATGACGTTGTCACGTAAAATTATCCACCGACTTTACAGACAACCAAGTATGTTTTAGTAATAATTAAATATTTATTACTCTATTAATTTCTATAATTGCAATAGTAGTTGTACGTAGCGAGCGATACAAGGCAAGGTAGGCGAGGAACCGAACTCAACACATGACAAAATGTAAAAAAATGCTGAAATTCAAAAAGCCTATCAAAATCCGGACAGGCCTAACACCGTCTAATTTGGCCGTACACGCAACCAAAAAGCCTGACTGTGTCCGGCTTTATCCGGACGCCTGGCAACGCTATTTGGGACTATGGAAGTGTCTCCCGGAAGAGAAACCACAACACCTGGTCAAACACGTTTGGACGGAACGGTTTCATCTCATTCATTAAGAATTGGAGCTATGTGGTAATGTTGCTTTAGGTGTTTCTGGTTCACACAATTAGTATTTCGATACAATTAAAACAGGCGGAGCAAAATTATCAGGCTATATAGTGCACATATTATTCGCTTTTAAGGGTTCCGTAGCCAAATGGCAAAATACGGAATGGATTCATGGATTCGTCATGTCTGTCCGTCCGTATGTCACAGCCACTTTTTTCCGAAACTATAAGAACTATACTGTAGAAACTTGATAAGTATTCTGTGAACCGCATTAAGATTTTCACACAAGAATAGAAAAAAAATGTAATTTTTTTCCCATACGTGAGGATCTATGGATAGGTCTTCAAAAATGATGTTGAGTTTTCGAATATCATTTTTTTCTAAACTGAATAGTTTGCGCGAGAGACACTTCCAAAGTGGTAAAATGTGTCCCCCTGTAACTTCTAAAATAAGAGAAAGATAAAACTGAAAAAAATATATGATGTACATTATCATGCAAACTTCCACCGAAAATTGATTTGAACGAGATCTAGTAAGTAGTTTTTTTTAATACGTCATAAATCGTAAACCGCAATTTACCTTTCATTCAATCAACTCAAATATAAAAAAAAATCATAAACATAAACCGTGAACCATTATTTTCAAATAATAAATCTGTAATAGGTGCCTAAGTAAATAATAATTATAAAGTAACAACAAACTACAAGAACTTTTATATTATGTTACTTGCTGCTACGGAACCCTTAATGGGCGAGTCCGACTCGCACTTGACCACTTTTTTTTTGTAAGTGTCATATATGTTGCCGAATTCAAATGTTAGTATTAGTGACGTTTTCAGATCACTGTCACTACTGACATAATAATAAAAAGTCCCCCCCTTCCCATCTATCTGTCAGTCTGTACGCAATAAACTTTTCGGCGTTAGTTTTCTACACTTCTGCACTAATATTATAAAGAGGAAAGATTTGTTTGTTTGTCTGAATTGAATAGGCTCCGAAACTACTGGACCGATTTGATAAAATCTTTTAGCATTGGATAGCTATATTATCAGGGAGTAACATAGGCTATATATTATCCCCGTACTCCCACGGGAACGGGAACTACGCGGGTGAAACCGCGTGACGTCCACTAGTATTAAATAAAAATAAGCAAAGTTTAAATATTTTTACTGTACATGTTATTAAAAAAAAGTAGCATTATATGCTTCCTTCTAATATAAAAACGAGACGGGACAATATCTCGTATTCACTGCGCGTCGAAGTTAGTACAAGTTGAATGAAGTCGATTCTGGCGCCAAATTTAAAGGTATCTCTTGAGATGTGATTTTTTGTAACGCTGCTGAGTATGATACGGTATTAAGGCTTGTATACATGCGAATGACCTTGTGCAATTAAACGGAGCTAACTATTCGTCTACGCGCCACTCCGCTACTCGCATTTTTAATCTATACTCTATACTAATATATAAAGCTGAAGAGTTTGTTTGTTTGCTTGAAAGCGCTAATCTCAGGAACTACTGGCCCGATTTGAAAAATTCTTTCAGGGTTAGATAGCCCATTTATCAAGGAAGGCTATAGGCTATATATCATCACGCAAAGACCAATAGGAGCGGAGCACTAATGAAAATTGTGACGCAGACGACGATGCGCGGGTCAGCTAGTAATATATAAAGCTGAAGAGTTTGTTTGTTTGTTTGTTTGCTTGAACGCCCTAATCTCAGGAACTGCTGGTCCGAACTGAAAAATTCTTTCAGGGTTAGATAGCCCATTTATCGAGGAAGGCTATAGGCTATATATCATCACGCTAAGACCAATAGGAGCGGAGCAGTAATGAAAATTGTGACGCAGACGAAGTTGCGTGGGTTAGCTAGTTTATTATAAAAAAATAACACTTATTTTAAAGAAGTAACAAAACCAAATTATTTTCGTTTGTATTGCAAAGCAGTACATATTTTTTTATAGACTTTTTTAAAAAAATGAAGGAGTAAAATGGTTTTATCTCAACGATTTGGAGGAGATTTGGTGAATTGTTTTCGTATTATTTGATATCGATAAATAAATTCTGGCTAAACCAAATTACGTATCATATCATGTAGATTGCTACCTATTCTTTTCAGATGTAATTTCTCCGTAAATGCCGACAAAAAGTTGCTTCATCTGCACGCTCATATATCAGCTTGCCGCGCTTGACTCGGTGGAACGCAGAGCTATGAGGCTCATCGGTGACGTAAAACTGGTGGATGCCAAGCTACATAGCTTGGCTCATCGCCGTAAGGTTGCCTGCTTGTCGGTCTTCTACAGATTGTACTTCGGTGAGTGTGCCCAAGAACTCCACGACCTCATCCCACCGGCCCCCTTCTACTATCCCTACCTTGTTGCTATTCCACCAATTAACACGAAGCGTTTCCAAACGTCTTTTATAATGCGCACAGCAAAGGAGTGGAACTCTCTGCCTGCGTCCGTGTTTCCAAACGCTTACAACCCTAATCTCTTCAAAGTTAGAGTGAACAGGCTCCTTCTGGGTAAGCTCACTCCATCGTAGACTATGTCTCTGTCATCTCTGACCTAGACTAGAGTCAAGAGCAAACCCATCACAAAATAAATAAAAAAAAAACGCTGTTTTAAGCATTTCTCGAGAGAGCAGCTTTAAAAAGTGGAATCATCAGAAAATTGATATAGGAACGGATGCCAGTTCACAGTCGATATGCTTTATTACCCGTGTGAAGCCGGAGCAGATTGCTAGTTTTCGATACAACCTTAAATATAACATACCAAGTCGTAAAGAGACAAAACGTATGTTCAATCTTAACCCTCAAGGGAGCGATATAGGGCCATTAAGTCCAGCCTCGATTTATCACATCACACCGGTCAGATAAAATGCAAAGTGCACGCAAAATGGACGCGCACACTTAGTCGCTGGTGTCGGGATATTTTTATGCCTTTAGTAGGATGGATCAAGGCTTTAATGGCTAAAATGAGACTTTTTGGTTCCTTACAGCTAAAAGTTTACACTTATTACATGATTGGAGTACAAATGGGTTTCAATTATGTGTTTTTAGGGTTCCGAAAAAAAAGGAACCCTTATAGGATCAGTCGGGTGTCTGTCTGTCTGTTTGTCCGTCTGTCACAGCCAGTTTTCTCCAGATCCACTGGACCGATTCTGTTGAAATTTGGTACACATATGGACTTTTATGACCCGAACACGGATGCGTTACGTAAATTATTAAATTTTTAGTATGGGTGTCACTTTTGGGGGTCAAACTAGAAAATTAAAAAAAAAAGTTTTTAGAACAATATTGTATGACATATCAACTGTAAGGGTTTTAATTATATTTTTTTCATAATTTTAAAATAAACTGTTTTGAAGTTATTCAAGAAATTAGACGAAAAGTGACCATTCCCCCCCCCCTTATCTCCGAAACTACTGATCCTAAAATTTTGAAGAAAATAGAGATAATAGATCTTTACCTAAAGATTACGGGAAAACCTATTAGAAGTCTGTAGTGTTAAAATAACTTGTTAAAAAAATTGAATTCGTTCGGAACCCTTTGCACGCGAGTCCAACTCGCACTTGGCCAGTTTTTTTTATTTCACACCTGAAAACAAAGTACCAAATACGAAATTTTAATTGCAGCGCGAATAACGTTGATTGATTGTACTAAAACAACAAGTAATCCACAGTGGATAACTTGTTGTTGAGTCGATTGAAGAATCTAATTACTAACTCGTTTCTGCAGCATTCTTCGTGCTCTCATAATTAGTAAATAAAATATTCTCAAGTCTATTTTGGACATTGGCAGAATAATGGACATCGGCTTTGTTTGCCATATATATAAAAAAATATGGAATAGGACGTTAATTAATGCATTTTGAAGGGACAGGCTAAGCGCAAAGGGCCACAAGTAAAAGCTAAGCAGTCTATTAAACTGAAAGCCATTCTCTTACTTATGAATAACTAGTGGACGTCACGCGGTTTCACCCGCGTAGTTCCCGTTCCCGTGGGAGTACGGGGATAATATATAGCCTATGTTACTCCCTGATAATGTAGCTATCCAATGCTAAAAGAATTTTTCAAATCGGTCCAGTAGTTTCGGAGCCTATTCAATTCAAACAAACAAACAAACAAATCTTTCCTCTTTATAATATTAGTGTAGATGTCTGGTCTCTGCCTTTGATTGTAAAAGATCATCACGACAATAAATAAAATACCGGTACGAATAATTCCACTTTAAAAAGACGCATAAAATTATGATAAACAGATCGGAATCTCCAATCAGCGCTACCGTATTATACCTACTCTGCACAGACGTCAGCGCCTGACGCGTCAATTTCGTCATGTAAGAAGAACGCAGTTACAGAACAAATATATCAAAATGTTGTCTCAAAATAAACCAGCAGTGCGACAACGTACTCGAAAAATGTTCTCTTATTACAAAAATGTTTCAGATACGACACGATAGGGTTTTGTGCCTAATTGCTCTTGCGCATGGCCATCCTACTTTCTACTATCCTTACTAATATTATAAATGCGAAAGTTTGTGAGGATGGATGTATGTTTGTTACTCTCTCACGTCAGAACACCTGAAAGGATCTTCATGAAATTTGGCCCAGAAGTAGATTATAGTCTGGAATAACACATAGGCACTGGCAAAAGCTAGTACTTATTGTAAATATGAAAGTAAATCTGTCTGTTTGTTCCCTCTTCAAACCTTAACGGCTGAACGGATTTTCATGAAACTTGGCGCACAGGTAGACCATATCCTGGATTAGGATACAGGCGACCTTTCATCCCGGCATATGTTTCTTTAGTATATAAATCGACTTTTATGTGGCCGAAGACGGTGACAGAAGCTAGTCCTAGTAGATACAACCCGAGCCTGAACAGGCTCTTTCTGGGTAAGCTCGCTCCATCGTAGACTTTGTCTCTGTCATCTCTGACTTAGACTAGAGTCAAGGGCAAACCCATCTCAAATAATAATAAAAAAGTCGTTTATTTATTCTCATATCTGTTTCAAAAGAAATATTTATAGCAAACGCGTGCTATTACTGCTTGTGAAGTCGTTGAATACTGATAAGTAGGCCTCAATCCTGAAGCTGTAATTTTCAGAGCAGGTATTTATTTATCTTATTTGGTAAGTAATTTTGAACATTTTGACACGTGATGACCCGCACAACTTCGTCTGCTCTGCTCCTTTTGGTTTTAGCGTGATGATATATACCCTATAGCCTTCCTCGACAAATGGACCATCTAACCCTGAATGAATTTTTCAAATCGGACCAGTGTTTTCTAAGATTAACGCGTTCAAGAAAACAAACAAACTAACTTACTCTTCAGCCTTATATATTAGTACTAGGTGACCTGTGCAACTTCGACTGCGTCACAATTTTCATTACTGCTCCGCTCCTATTGGTCTTAGCGTGATGATATATAGCCTATAGCCTTCCTCGATAAATGGGCTATCTAAAACTGAAAGATTTTTCAAATCGGACCAGTATTTCCTGAGATTAGCGCGTTCAAGCAAACAAACTCTTCAGCTTTATATATTAGTATAGAGTATAGATAATTTGCAATAACTAGTAAGTAAAACAGTCCATAAAAACGTTAGGAAAAACCTCAAGATAATTAGCACGAGGTTAGCTTCCTTTTTATCAAGAAATTAGCTACATTATGTAAATCAACAGCTTTTTATATAAATCTACGACAAAACAGACCGTCACGTCTGCACGAATAACATAATTACTTCGCGACATGCGCGTGCGCCGTCCCCTTCCCGATGCTATCGCGTACCTCCCGGACGCGAGCTTTTTAATGCTTTTTTCTACATTATCGCCTTTATACTTACACTAGCTGACCCGCGCAACTTCGTCTGCGTCACAATTTTCATTACTGCTCCGCTCCTATTGGTCTTAGCGTGATGATTTATAGCCTATAGCCTTCCTCGATAAATGGGCTATCTAACACTGAAAGAATTTTTCAAATCGGACCAGTAGTTCCTGAGATTAGCGCGTTCAAGCAAACAAACTCTTCAGCTTTATACATATATTAGTATATATAGATAATATTATTCATACATTACTCGTCGGCTATAAACCCTGAGTGGTATTCGTATCGGGTTATAAATGAGTGATAATGTCAACTTTATTACTGTTTTACTACGAAGAAATTTTAACTCGACTCGAACTCATAGGAATGAGTCTAAAGAGCCTTATAATAATGCCCACACGGGTCGATAACCAAGGTTAAGCAACGCTTATCGAGGTCGGTCTTTGGATGGGTGACTTAAAGCAAAGTTTGCATTCGCATTTCAATCGCAATCTGTCAGAAATTTATGGAAATGAAGGCTTTTTTGACAGTTTGCGGTTAACATACGAATGCGAACGTTAGTTAAAAAAACTTAAAAAAAAAGTAAAACCGAAAAAACTGAAAAACAAAAAAAAAATAAACCCTTTTAAGTATAAAACAACTTTAATTTCGGAAGCCGGTGTTTTTGATTGTTATTTATGTATTTTACACACCGACTTCCGAAATTACGGTTAAAGTTGTTTTTTGATAAAAGTTTTTATTTTGCACTTTTTTTTGGCTATTTTCTACTAATTTTATTATTATACATATTGTGCTTGTTTTTGCGGACATTTTTGAAATGCTGAGTATGTATCTTTTTTTATATCAATGCTACATGCTTAAGTTTTGATTACTTTTAAAATAGCTACCTACCTTACTTTAGCTATTGACTGTATGTTGTATAATATAAATACTTAAAAAACAGGCTTTATATACCCACATAGGTAGGCCTACAAAAAATGCTAAACAACTTAGCATTAAAATCTGTGAGTTAACGATAAATTACCCCTATATTCCTACCCTTAGGGTTGGGATTTTTTTTCCAAATTTTTATTGGGCCAATTTCGGGGCATACCCTTTCCAAAAAAAAAAATTATCAAAATCAGACTACTCTGTAAAAATGTACGCGTAGTCAAACACATAAAAAAAAGAAAATATACGCATCGACTTGAAAATCTCCTCTGTTTTTTCGTCGTTTAAAAATTTGTAGAATTGGCACTCAGGAATTTCATTCGAATGTGATTAAAACTATATCTTTGATATGTCTATGGTATCGGGCTTTAACTGAGTGATAATGTCAATTTTTTTTTATTGTTTTACCACGAAGTCGTTTTAGCTAAACGATGTTACAAGTCCGAGTAATTGATTTCAAACGAGAAACATTTTCTAGTCCATAAAAGAAATGATTAGTCGATTGCGATCGCAATAAAATTAATTCTTCTTAAAGCTTTTACAAGTTTAAAAGTCGAAATACTAAAGACAGATAAAACCGGCCAAGTGCGAGTCGGACTCTGAAAAAAATACGTTTGTTGTATCGGAGCTCCGTTTTATTTAATTTTTATTATTTGTTGTTATAGCGGCAATAGAAATACACAATCTGTGAAAATTTCAACTGTCTACCTATTACGGTTCTTGAGATACAGCCCACTGACAGACAGACGGATGGACGCACGACAGCGGTGGCTTAGTAATGGGTGCCGTTATTTACCTTACGGGTACGGAACCCTAAAAGTCTGAAGTCGACTTATTTTTCGATTCTTTCAAATCTTTTTACAGATCAGGATTCGATTACTTATCGATTCTCCAAATCTACACGTGCCAAAGGGTGAATAAATTATTTACTTTTATTTTTGCATCTTGCAACATTATGAGGTATTGTAAATATAAGGAAATAAAAACCTTTTTTATCGAAAAAAGTCCAATCGATTCCCGCTTCTAAGAATGAGTTGAATGATATTTATAACAGTATTTTTTTATTTATTTTGTTAATGGTAACACTTAAATTCGGTAGTGAATGGAAAGTCGCACATTAGTAATTTTATTTCATTACCTACGGGATTTAAGTGTGTCAACATGTTTAATATTTTATTATTTAAGATAAAATAAATACTTGGATTACGTTGGCGACGGTATTGATAATTTTTATCCGAATCCAAATAACCAATTTACGTAAAATAAAAGAAATTAATTGTAGGCCTACATAATGACCATAATATTGAAATAAGTCGTGGTTCATCAATTTGTTTAATACTCAACAAATTGCTTTAAATTTATTAGTTGCTCAGCTATAGGTATAATTTATTTATCTAATATTAAGTAAAATTTTAATATGACGAATCTTCTTTAATACCACTGAATTATTTCTTATATTCTTGACCAATCTAACACCAAAATAAACTAAGAAAACACCAATAAAAATGCAATAAATTACCAGAAATACTTCCAAGCAAAACCAGAGGAAAAGTTACGAGCATCAAATAAATTCGCGATTATGATCTCGACCGTTCGACATTTAGTTTCGGATACATTTTATTAGGTCGTGAATCGTGTGAGATGAGTCTTTGATTTCATTTCGAATCACGAAATAAAAGAACTCACGATTGCTCTTTGAATTTTTGAATATTCATTTGGTTTATCGCTTAAAATGCGACATGATAAAATGTATAGCTACTTTCTATATTGTAATGTTGCTAGCCGTTATAAATATTTATTTTTAGGGTTCCGAACAAAAAACGGAACCCTTATAGGATCACTCGGGTGTCTGTCTGTCCGTCTGTCACAGCCAGTTTTCTCCAGATCTACTAGACCGATTATGTTAAAATTTGGTACACATATGGACTTCTGTGACCTAAACACGGACGCGTTACGTAAATGCTTAAATTTTTAGTACGGGGGTCACTTTTGGGGGTCAAACTAGAAAATAAAAAAAAAGCTTTTTGAACAATATTGTGTGACATTATCAAATGTCAAAAAGGGCTTACTGTAAGGGTTTTAAATATATTTTTATCATAATTTTCAAATAAATGGTTTTGAAGTTATTCAAGAAAATTTACCCCCCCCCCCCCCCCCCTTATCTCCGAAAATACAAATTTAAAAAAAAAATGGAGATAATAGATCTTTACTTATAGATAACAGGAAAACCTATAAGAAGTCTATAGTGTTAATATAACACGTTAAAAAAATGAAATTCGTTCGGAACCATTTGCACGCGAGTCCGACTCGCACTTGGCCAGTTTTTCTTTAAGATCTACCTAAATTACAATATATTATATATATACAATATATTATACAATTATTATATATACATTACAATATATTTTATATATATATATTATCTTCTGAGTGCAAGAGCAAGATGTTCTTCAAGGAAGTGAATCTAACCGATTGATTTAAGAGCTCATAAGTTTTGATTTGTAGAGAATGCCAAAGCCTTTAAGGCGAAAATACGGCTCAATAGCTGATTTTAAAATGAGCATCACTTCTAAACTGTTAGTAATAATTTAAAAAAAAATTATATATGTTACATAAGACTCATCATCTGCCTAGCCTTTTCCCAACTACATTGGGGTCGGCTTCCAGTCAAGCCAGATTTAGCTGAATACCAGTATTTTACGTGAAGCGGCTGCCTACCAGACCTCCACAACCCATTAACTGGGAAACACGGTACTTCATGGCAAGACTGGAGTCAGATTAACTGGCTTCTGACTATCCGGAACGACTGCCAAAGATCTACAAATGACAGCCGGGACCAACGGCTTAACGTGCTTTCCGAGGCACGGAGGAAACTCGGTATGTTAATATGTTACATAAGACTATGTTTTAAATAATTTGAAATATGAAAAATTTTGAGTTTTATTCGTTCAAAATAGTGTAATTAATTTGTAAAGTTATGTCTAACACGGATATAAAAACGACTAACGGACCGAAACCGCCGTGTATTTTAATGGATTTTGCACTACCTCAAAGAAAATGTAACTATCTACATTTTTAAATACGGCTTTTTTAAGTCATAGAATAATAAGGTCCATACATTCTGCCTTTTCTTTCTTTTTATTTATTTTCATTTAATTATTTGTATTTTCTAGTGTTATGTTACTGTGCTTGTGTGTGGTGTTTCTGTCTTTGTTCCATATAAATGTTTTATCTATCTATCTATCTATCTAAAAAACTACTGAATTTTGAGTCGCGCGGGTGTGAAACGAGTGCGCATGTTGTTCCTTCAAGGTCAATGGCGTATGTCGTCCTCTTAAGGAATCTCTACCAATCAACGTTTGGATTACTCTGTTACTCAATTAATTTATTATTTAATTAATTTAGTTTAGTTAATTGATAAGGATGTTCTTTTAACATCAGAATTATTGTACATTTTATCTACACTAATATTATAAAGAGGAAAGATTTGTTTGTTTGTTTGAAATGAATAGGCTCCGAAACTACTAGACCGATTTGGAAAATTCTTTCAGCAATGGATAGCTACATTATCAGGGAGTAACATAGGCTATATTTTATCCCCGTACTCCCACGGGAACGGGAACTACGCGGGTGAAACCGCGTGACGTCCACTAGTTTGAAATATTTAACAATTTCAAACAAAATGACTTACGAGACACTTGCACAAATTGCAACATTTCACCTCACCCGCATTTCTTAAACTTACTTAACGACCAGCTTACAAGGTAACTACTCAACTTGTATTTCCTTAAACTTAAGCTGCTTACGAAGTGTTTAACAGTTCAGCTATCTAACTAAATTCCTTAACTGTCAAGTACTAATGCTATACCTAACGATTTTTTTTTTAAACGTTGCTCCGCTCTAGGAATTTCTCATGTATCGTGGGTGCGTTCACAAACATACAAACTCACATACACAAACAGCCAGACCCGGAACAACTATCTGTAGGCCATACAAATATTTGTTCCGTGCGGGGATCGAACCCGCGACACGCAGCGCAGCAGCCGATTGCTCAACCACTGCGCCAACCGTGTCGTCAATTTCCGGCTGTTAATAGTTAAATTAAAAGGTTTTATTAAGGAGCATCTAGTTGTCATAGATTACCTTACATGATTTTCTACGTTCTTCTCAATCTTGAAAAAACTGGCCAAGTGCGAGTGGAACTCACGTGCAAAGGGTTCCGAACTAATTTCATTTTTGGAATATATTATTTTAATACTATAGAGTTCTTATAGGTGTTTTTGTAATCTGTAGGTAAAGAACTATTATCTGCATTTTTTCATAATAATGAGCTCAGTAGTTTCGGAGATAAGGCGGAATGGTCACATTTGGTCTAATTTCTTAAAAAAAATAGTTAAACCCTCACAGTAAGCCCTTTCATTTGATATATCGCACGATACAGTTAGAACAATTTTTTTTTTTCTGCTTTGACCCCCAAAAGTGACCTCCATACTCAATATTTATTTATTTACGTAACGCGTTCGTCTTTGACTCACAAAAGTCCACATGTGTCCCAAATTTCAACGAAAAGAATCGGTCCAGTAGATCCGGAGACAACTGGCTGTGACAGACGGACAGACAGACAGACACCCGAGTGATCCTATAAGGGTTCCGTTTTTTTTTCGGAACCGTAAAAAGCCATAACTAGGTACAGTAAGCCACACATGAAAATCAAAACCAGTAAAAGCTGGTCTCCTTATATATCAGAACTCCATACTACGCAGATCAAGACCTAACTGTACCAATGACAAGCAGCGATTGCAGAAAAATTAAATATTCTAAAAATATTTTCACTAAGTATCTAAGTAACTACGATACTTTCAAAACAAAAAACCTCTTTGCATAAAATAAAAGCCAAACTACTAAGAAAGTATATCCTTTCAAATTAAATAAGAATTTTTCAAATCAGTTCTTATATGACGGTGATACGAGATAACAAAAAAAAACATCCGAATTGAGAACCTCTTCTTTTCTTTGAAGTCGGTTAAAAAATGCAAATAGCAATGACCCTTGAGATTTTAAGAACCCAAAAAAGAATCGTAAGGTAACCTGTCTATGCCAGCCATGCTTAACCTCTTTTATTTCTGGGCCACATAGCGCTTATTATGAAGGTGGACAGCAATAAACTTCAGTAAAATAAAATTTCACATTTAATGGCACTATCATCATTAATGGCATTTTTGAATTTGTGACAAATAGAATGCAACTATGTTTCTACTTTTCGTTTTATTTTTTTATTTATTTAACACTTTCAGCACACAAATTTACAGAGGCGGACTTAATGCCATAGGCATTCTCCACCAGTCAACCTTTGGGTGATGCAGAGAATAGTGGTAGGTGCAATATAGAGAACTAAAAGCGATGTATATTTAATTATTCAAATACAATAATGTACAATATACATATATAAACTATACATACAATATAAATATATATAAAATAAATATTCAAATTAACAAGATAAATATGTAAACGAAATACGTAACGTACGTACGTACGTGTACGTATGTTACTAGCGGGTGAAAAGTCTTAGCACTTCGTCAAGAAATTAATGTGTGCCCATACAGTGCGAGTCTTTATAATGTGCAAATATGAAAATGAGGGAAACTATGCTTAATTTTGCCGATCGAAAACGTATTCAATAAAATCTATATATTTTAAAATATTTTTATAGTTTTTTTTTTTAATTTGTTCATAACTGTGACCCCAGTGTAAACAAAACTGTGTAACTTTTGAAGTTCATAATCTATCGCGATGAAACAAACTCCATAATGATTGGAAGTAATTAGGCGTCCTCACAAATAGTGCAATAAAAACTGCCCTTAATGGAAAATAAACATGATTTTTTAGCACAAATCTGTTTTTTTTTTCATAAATTTTTACAATAATCGTTAAATTTCTCAAATAGACCCCATTACCTACCTTTTTTATGATTTTAAGTTATTCTTCATTATATTAGCTACTACCCAATAGTAAAAAATGCATGTTTACGTATTGTGTGTGTGTGTGTTATTGTGTAATTGTATGTTGTTTAATACGTTTTCCGTCGGTAAAATTAAGTATAGTTTCCCTCATTTACACATGTGCACATTATAAAGACTTGCACTGTATAGCCTAGCATATAAGGGGAAACTCCTGCGGGCAAGTTGAGTGTACCTGGTCTATACTTATACAGCCAAGGCAACTAGCACACGGGTATATAAACAGTTACCATCGCCCGACCTCAGTACATTATATTCCGCGTCTAATCACAAGCGTTAAGCGTACATACTCGCACGGGACTGGTAGAGGTCCACGTGCTCGAGTGTCAGTTCAGAAAGGGTCAAGTGCATGCGGTTCATCTACACAGATGAAGTGACACCGGTACTGGATGTAACTACGGCTGGGGCCTATTGTTTAGATAGTCTTTTGTTTTCTACCCGTATTTTGAAAGGCGAATTGAGATTGCTAGGGTCTGTGGTGTTACCCTAATTCATAGAATAAGTAACAAACCTCAAGCATACATACTCGCACGGCACTAGCAGAGGTCCACGTGATCAAGTGTCAAGTCGAATGAGTCAAGTACTTACGTGCGTTCATCTACACGGATGAAGTGGCACTGGACGCGACGGCAGCTAGGGCCTATTGCTTAGATTGTCTTTTGTTTGTGGCCAGTATTATTGTGTACAGGTGAAATGAGATTGCTAAAGTCTGTGGTGTACCCTAATTTATAGAATAAGTAACAAGCGTCAAGCACACACACTCGCACGGCACTGGTAGAGGTCCACGTGCTCAAGTGTCAAGTCAGAAGGGGTCAAGTGTGTGCGTTTATCTACACGGATCAATTAGCACTGGATGCGGCTGGGGTATTGTTTAGATTAGCTATTGTCAATAGCTAGTATCGTATTTTATGTAAAGAGCGGATGAAGTGAAAGAGACGGTGGATTTACTGTTTGAAAAATGATAATTGCCTCCAATTAAGATAACTTCTAACAGAAGATTTGTAGGGAAGAAGACGACATCTAGCGCCGATCTTAAATAAATTGCTATTCTCAGTAGGGAAATAGTGGACAAGCTATATCCATTTTGCTAAGTATGTTTTTCTTTCTCTTAAGACATTTTATTACGATTTTGATTTTTGATAAGCCAGCTCTTGACCTCAATCTCGCCTGATACTAAGCGGTGCATGGAGTCTTCATCGAGCGAACCTAGAATATGCCAATTCACTCTTGCTTTGAAGGAGTTTAGTGATGTAAGTTTTTTTTTGTCTGACAATATTTTTAACAATTTTGGACTGAACTTAAGGAGTTGGGAACTGTTCTTTTCTAATTAATACGCTTGGCAGGGGCTTAAGAAAAGTTTTTAATTGTAAGTGCTGGTCCGTTTGGCATATGGCCAGGTTTGGCTTTGCTGGAATTGGCACTAAACTCATTAGCAACAAGAACAGTGCCTTTATTATGACTTAGTTAGTTTTTTTAAAATAAAAAGTCGCTCTCTGTTTTTCAGCGTACTTCTTTTAAACCACGCAACGGTTTTTGATACGGTTTTTATTAATAGATAGAGCATTAAACGAGGAATTATAGAAATGCTATTTAATTTTCACGAGCGCAAATCGAAAATAAAAAAAAACCAGGGAGGGCCGCTAGTATTATACAATACTAGTGGACGTCACGCGGTTTCACCCGCGTAGCTCCCGTTCCCGTGGGAGCACGGGGATAAAATATAGCCTATGTTACTCCCTGATAATGCAGCTATCCATTGCTGAAAGAATTTTTCAAATCGGTCCAGTAGTTTCGGAGCCTATTCATTTCAAACAAACAAACAAACAAATCTTTCCTCTTTATAATATTATATTACTACAATACTAATACAATACTAGCTTGTGCCCGCGACTTCATACGCGCACATCCCGTTTTTTTCCCGTTCCCGAAATAATTTCAGGATATACACTACACTCCCTAAGGAACCTACATCCCAAATTTCAGCTTACTACGACCAGTTGTTTCGGCTGTGCGTTGTCTGTCAGTCACTCAATCAGTCAGTAACGGACGAATTTTATATATATTGATTATACCTTGTCTTTGTAAAACTAGAGCAGTAAGTTAATAAAAGAGAAACTGTGCTGCAAAGTTCTGCATTTGTAACTAAAACTTAGTAGGGTTTACTTGTACAACTTCGTTTAGTTTCAAACATTCTTCAAAGCAAGAGATGCTTCTATAATTTCAAAAACTTATCCGAACTAAGCTGCTACGTGCTGCTACGGAACAAGAAACTCTGAAACTTAACTTATTAGGAAGCAAGCTTACTGCAGAACCTTTCAAAGGAATCCAGCTATGGATTGTCACATCCAGCAACATTCTAGTTTACTACCTCTTTGTTCTATTGTTGTCACTTGTCAGTCTATTCGTAGGTAGGTACGTGTAGCAAACTCACATACCTAACTCAAATAATTCTAATATTACCTACAAATATTATCAAAACTGTACAAATGTACAGTTTGAATAATAATAGTATGTGTTGCAATGGATAAATGAGCTACTTGTGTATGTATTTGCGATCCTCATTTTGAGTTACGTTATACAACCTGTAAGAGAATAAACGCAATACCCCTTAAGGGGTCATTGTACTCATCATTATGAAAAACTTTTACTTTGGTTCCAATCCCGAAATCGCGAAAAAAAATCAGCTGTTCAGTACATTTTGTCGAGTTACGCGCACAGAAATGTATGGGGGAGTCGATATTTTTTCAGTATAGGTAGTGAAAGTTGTTCATAATGATGAGTTCAATGACCCCTTAAAAGGTATTGCGTTTATTCTCTTACAGGTTGTATATCGTATTTTTTTACAAGAGTAATTTCTTTTTTTGGGGTTCCGTACCCAAAAAGTAACCAACGGAACCTTATTACTAAGCCTCCGCTGTCCGTCCGTCCGTCCGTCTGTCTGCCAGCGGGCTTTATCTCAAGAACCGTAATAGGTAAACAGTTGAAATTTTCACAGATTGTCTATTTCTATTGCCGCTATAACAACAAATAATAAAAAATAAGGTTTATGGTACGGAACCCTTCGTGTGCGAGTCTGACTCGCAGTTGTCCGGTTCTTTTTTTATTTTTTTTATTTAAGAAGTTAAATGACAATTTTTTGTTATATTATACGCAACTGACAAAGAAACAAAAGCTAAAATGACGTAATAAGGTACTGCTCTAAACATAGATTCATAGTGCGTACAGCTAAGAAGTGGAATTCCCTGCCGGATTCTGTGTTTCCTGATAGCTACAACCTGGGAGTCTTTAAGTCAAGAGTGAATAGGTTACTTCTAGGCAAGCGTGCTCCATCTTCGACAACATCATCGCTTACCATCAGGTGAGATAGTGATCAAAGGCGTGCCTATCAATAATAAAAAAAAAGGTTTTTTATCTAGCCTTATTTTCAAACGACGCCTGTAGTTTAAAATCATACCATCAAATGCAGAGTTACATTCCTCAATCTTTGACAAACTCTAAGTCAGAACAATGCCAAATAACAGAATAATATTTATGCTAATGAAGTTTAGTCCGAGGGAAATAATAGAACCTTTAAATAATAGTGGCCATAGACAATAATACACAGTTCACAATCATGGCTTCCAATATTCTATGACGTAATGACGTGCGTTTTATTTTGTGCGTTTTGTTGGCATGCACGGTGGCCTGGGTTATGGCCAGAGACCACCTTAGAACTTCCTATAGGATTAAGGAATAATAGATGGGTTGTAAACTTTGTTAGGTGAATAACTAATTGAGAATTAGTGTCAATTTAAAAATCAGCCTAGTATGAAGTGCGGACTCGCGTGCAGTGTTCCAATTCCAAACGAATACTTAATATTTTTTGTAAGTTTTCTTATATTTTTTTCTGAAATCTGTAGATGCGGATATAAGAAAGGGAAATGGTCAATTTTAAATTTATTTTCTCGAATGACTTCAAAATTATGAATTAAAAAAAAAACGTGTGCGTCTCGGGATGACCGACAGAAGTGATAACTTAAAGTAATCCAAGTTGAACTATATAATATTGAAATTGTTTGACTTGAGAAAAGCTTGGATGCCGATTAAAAAACATCAGTCGATATCAAATGTGTCGCCGTAACGAAACGGCTTACCCTCCCAAAAGAAGTGGTTTTTGAAGTGAAAACTTCTTTAGCGGCGTTGAGCACTTTTCTGTAATGGGTATAAAATCTTAAACTCGCGTCAGGGTCACGTGACCCGATCGCAAAAAGCGTAAGACGGACTCGCGTCAGGGTCACGTGATGCGAAAAAGCGTAAGATCGAGGGGAAGGGAGAGGAACTAGTATCTCCCACTCTTTCTACCGTGCCTGAGTGTGCTGCTCCGCTTAGGCGGCACAGGGCGCTTGCGCGAATGTCCGTCTATGTTTATGTACAGCGTGCCACGCGTATCCAAGGATACGAAATTACGGAATTACGAAATTATGGATGAAAGTTGATTTTTCTAAGAGATAAAAATTAATGTAATATATAAATAAATAACGATATAATATTATGAATAATAACATGTAAATTGTCATATTTGTGTACGATAGCGCAATAAATAAACATTGTATTCTACCTCATAAATGATAGTATTTTTGTACTTATAATTAAACACAACGTTATTTTTTGTTGTTTTTATGGTTCGTTTTGTTTATGTCAGGAACTGTGTCAAGATTGACATCTGTCACTGACAGTCGCTGTCGCGGCCACACGTCAGTGTCTTTTTGTTTATTTTGTTGTCGGTGGTTTGTCTATGATGTGACCGCGACAGTAAGGATGTATTATTTACATGTTTTCACTTCTGCCGGCACTCCCGGAGTGCTACCGGTGTTTTTTTTTTTAAGATGATTTTTTTAAGTGATACTTAAAAAAATATCAGTCCATCCTAACAAACTTCCAATTTTATAATATTGTAGTAGAAATAGTAGGATAAGTATTAACATTAAAGTAAACATAGTTATTACATCTAATAGTGGCCCTAAACACCATACAATTTCAAAACCCCATAGTGTATCTATCGTCGAACATATTTACATAATAAACACGGTAATATTACTTACGAAACATTATGATTTATGCCCCAAAGATAAGCATTTTACTGTGAAATAATGTTAAATTCTGTAATGCACTTAATAGCATACATTTAGTATTAGAACAGTATCTTATTTATTGTTATTGCATTTAGCTGGTGGTCGGAGTCACAGCGGTGACATAATGTAAGATTTGCAGTGGCGGATAAGAGGGATTTAGCAATTTTGGTAAGTATTTGCATGTCTTTATGTGTACCTTATACATTGATATATAAAAAACCCAAGATGCACAGTCTCGAACAAATGCAACACTCGAAACTGTCGTCAAAAACTGACATGTATCAAGTGTCATGTGTGAGTTGTGTGTAGTTATACTATAAACAAATTCTTTTTTTTGCAAATTCAACCTTACACGGATAAATATGTCGAAGTGAAAACTTGGGCGTAGTGAACGACAAGTGAGCTGTCAAACCATACAAACAAGATGGCATGACAGCTCACTTGTCGTTCACTTCACCTAAGTGGTCACGGTGAGATGTCGACAGAATCGACCGGCAGTATGGCGAGTGATGCGCAATTGTTTTTGCAAATTCAACCTTACACGGATCGCTTAAAGTTGTTTTCACAAAGCAGAGCAGTATGGCGAGCGATGCGAGACTGTTTGAAACTTGCGCACAATTATACATTATGCGCTTGGTTTTTGCGGACGTTTTTGAGATGCTGAGTGTGTATCTTGGGTTTTTTAAATATCAATGACCTTATAAGAAGCTATATTTGTCAAGAGATCTTATTGTATTGAAAAAGTAACTAAATTAGGGTGAGAGCTAGCACTTTTTAAACGTTAGTTTTACATTAAGACCTGTACATCGAGTGGTCACCAGTTTAAGTCAGTTTACAATTTCTCGGCACGATACGGACATATTATAAACTATCGAATTTTGATTCGTATCCAGCTTGGAGCAAATTAAGACTTATTCTTTCTGTACTCGCTTTATAATTTATCGACATATTATAATCTTAAGGAATTTGCAATTTTATCCGATGACAATTATGCCGGTTGTTGTGGGGGGGGGGACATTTGGGGGAGGCCTATGTTCAGCAGTAGACGTCTTTCGGCTGATATGATGATGATGATGATTTTAAGAACAGAAGATTGTTTGTTAATCATGATATTTATTCAACAGTTCTAGGAAGCAAACTATATTTTGAAATGAAAATAAACCTCGAATTCGAACTACTGAATGGACTGATAAAATGGCGCCCCGCCAAAGTTAATCCAACACGGCCACACCGGCAAATATGTGCGCGCTAATCTCGAAAACCACTCAACAGGTATTGATAATGTTTTCATTTAAAATATCCGGGAAATGTTATTACTGGTTGTTATCTTAAACTAAATGCTAATAGGAGTGAACTGCTATTAATAGGAGGAAAATTGTTAAACGTTAGGTAACAGGTGATAGGTTGAAAACTTAGATATTTATATATTTTCAGGGTTCCGTACCAAAAAGGTAACCAACGGAACCCTATTACTAAGCCTCCGCTGTCCGTCAGTCCGTCCGTCCGTCTGTCTGTCAGCGAGCTGTATCTCAAGAACCGTAATAGGTAGACAGTTGAAATTTTCACAGATTGTGTATTTGTATTGCCGCTATAACAACAAATAATTAAAATTAAGGTTTATTGTACGGAACCCTTTGTGTACGAGTCCGACTCGCACTTGGCCGGTTTTTTTTGTAAGTATGTACATAGATGACCCTCGAATGCCCCTCAAGTTGAAAGGGAAAATCTACAAGTCGGTGATAAGACCTGTCGTAATGTATGAATCTGAATGTTGGGCTGCCAAAAAGACGGATGAAAATAGATTGCATGTAGCGGAGATGAGAATGTTGAGATGGATGTGTGGAGTAACGAGAATGGATAAAGTGAGAAATGAGTACATTAGAGGTATTTTAAAAGTGGCGCCAGAGACGGAAAAGTTAAAAGGGAATCGCTTGTCTTGGTATGGTCATGTGAAGAGGAGGGATGAAACGCATGTAACTAGAAGAGTTATGAACATGAATGTGGATGGGTGGAGAGGGAGAGGAAGGCCAAAAAAAAAGATGGATGGATTGTGTGAGGAGCGATATGAAAGAAAAGGGACTTAGTGATAGAGTGACGACTGATAGAACAGAATGGAAGAAAAAAACGTATTGCTCCGACCCCAAGTAACATGGGATGAGGGCAGGAAGATGATAATGATGTACATAGATGTACCACGAGGGCTGGTTCGCGGGAGAAGAGTGTCTGGAAGGAAAAGGGGGAGGCCTTTTCCAGCAATTGGAGACCATAGACCGATAAAAAAAAATTGACAAAAAAGTACACAAATTACAGGTGACACTTATTTAGGGCGCAATATGACTAGATACAAACCATGTTTTCCATGCTAGGAAAACCTGTGTTATGGGAGTCATCCATCCATCCATTACATGAAGAATGAGGTTGAACTGGTAGGTAATGTGCACTTTATCATATAATAAAAAGAAAAATAAACTAGGTTAGTTCAATTTGGAGATTGGGAAGGGGAGAATAAGAAAATAAAAAGGAAAAATTTAATTGAAATGAAGGAATAAGGGATTTTTTTGTGTGTCGGGTGTGATGTGTATAATGGTATGTGTGTGTGTGTGTGATTTCCTAAGGTTTAAGTAGTTCTTCTGTTTGGTCATAGTTCATTCTTTTACCTTGTATTTGCATTGATTCGAACTCAACTTATCTATATCCAGTTTGTTGTGGAGTTTGTTGTACATTAATGCACTTAGAGATAAAATGTACAGAGAGAATAATTAAAACAGAAGTATTTATTTATTTAAACTTTATGTACAGTAGTGGTACATGGGCGGACTTAACGCAACAAGGCATTCTCTACCAGTCAACCTTTGGGTTAAAAAGACTACTCTGTGGTAGGCGTACAAGTAATAAATGAAATTCAAAGTAGAATTTTGCTTCGGGAAGAATATAAAAATAATATTTATAAAATATATACGATAAAATACCAATACGTTACTATTCCACCAATTCGCACTAAGCGTTTCCAAACGTCTTTTATAATGCGCACAGCAAAGGAGTAGAACTCTCTGCCTGCGTCTGTGTTTCCAAACGCTTACAACCCTCATCTCTTAAAAGTTAGAGTGAACAGGCTCCTTCTGGATAAGCTCGCTCCATCGTAGACTTTGTCTCTGTCATCTCTGACCTAGACTAGAGTCAAGAGCAAACCCATCACAAATAAATAAATAAATAATAAATAATAAATTAATAAATATTTTTTTTTATGGGACAAGCTCGCCACACATTCCCAACCACTGCAACTCCTGACAGCCAGAATCAACAGTAGCGACAACCAGAAAAACGCCGAGCCAATGAAGCCCGACGAGTCCCGGAGAAACGATTCAACTGTCTTGGATCCCGCAACGAAATTAATCAGAAAAGTACAGCGGAGGAGAAGAAAAAAAAGAAAGAAAACTAATAAATATGATGCTTAATAATAATCTTTCTGATTAAGAGAATTATAAGAGAGGTACTTATATTTAATACTTTACGCACACAAATGTACAGAGGCGGACTTAATGCCTTAGGCATTTTCTATCAGTCAACCTTTGGGTGATGCAGAGAATAATAGTGCTAGGTGCAAATTGGAAAAAAAAAACAGAAACGCGGTTAATATTTAAATTAATACAAAGATAAATATGTATATATATACAATAAAATACTATAACATATACTCAAATTAATAAACTAATAAAATTAAAAAAGCAACTATACTTGAACAGTTGATGCAAATAAATAATGAGTAAAAACTAGCGCTGAGACGATACTACTGCCAACTTCTTACGAATGTGCTCTCGAACCTTGACTTAATCCTTTAAATTAACCCTAATATTTTAATTTATTTTAACTTTTATTATTTGTTGTCATAGCTGATTGCCGCGATCGGATCGCTAGCGGATTGTTTCTATTGAGAAATATACACTATGTGAAAATTTCAACTGTCTACCTATTACGGTTTTTTTTTTATTTGTGATTGGTTTGCTCTTGATTATAGTCTAGGTCAGAGATGACAGATACAAAGTCTACGATGGAGCGAACTTACCCAGAAGGAGCCTACGTGCACTCTGACTTTGAAGAGATTAGGGTTGTAAGCGTTTGGAAACACAGGCGCAGGCAGAGAGTTCCACTCCTTTGCTTTGCGCATTATAAAAGACGTTTGGAAACGCTTAGTGCGAATTGGTGGAATAGCAACAAGGTAGGCATGGTAAGATGCAGTGCGTCTGGATGGCTGATGGTAGAAGGGGGCCGGTGGGATGAGGTCGTGGAGTTCTTGGGCACACTCACCGAGGTACAATCTGTAGAAAACCGACAAGCAGGCAACCTTACGGCGATGAGCCAAGCTATGTAGCTTGGCATCCACCAGTTTTACGTCACCGATGAGCCTCTTAGCTCTGCGTTCCACCGAGTCAAGCGCGGTTCTAGAGACACAGCCCGCTGACAGACTGACGGACGGACAGACGCCGGAGGCTTAGTAATAGGGTTCCGTTGGTTACCCTTTGGATACGGAACCCTAAAAAAAGGTTTTCGTTATTGTCACCAGACGGCGCTTATTCAGTTTCATTACAAATTGACATTTACGCTAACGCGATCGAGAAGGCCACAGTACTAGCAAAGATTACCTCTTACAGACAAAGTATTATGTACCCTCGTTACAATATTAATTTAGGTACTTCTATCTAGACGAAGAGTTAAAATTGTCGGTCTCCCTTTAAATGTTTTTGCAGTTGGTTCCCACGTTGGGACAAATATTTGTAATGCCTCCCTGCACATATTTGAGCTTGTCCAAATGTTTGACCAACAGTTGTGTTAAAGTAATGACACCTACAACAGAAGGAATGCTTGTGTGGTCGTGTGAACATGTTTTTATTTTAAGTACACTTGAGTAGTTTACCCAACAAAGGTAAGTAACAAAAAGGTAAGTTAGAAATGTTATCTTACTTTATATACCAGTATTGCAGTCTCTAAAATCTATCAAACATTTTATTTTTATTTAAAACTTTCACTTATATCTCTTCAAAGAAATGCCAAGCCATCACAAACTCCACGACTTAAATAACTTCCTCGAATTACAAAAAGTTCTTCGAATAACTTTAATTCCAAAAAACAGCGTTTCAAACCATGCCCTATCGTTTACATCATCAACAAAAGGTCCAACCAAACCGCTACAGACACATTTGTAACAATTAAATGTTGTTCCGCTACGCACCTGTCGCCCAAATCAATCAACTGGCAGAAGCAACTGGGAACAACCGTAATAAAAGCATGCAACGTACAAAGAACCAATAAAAAACAACAAAATTTTAAAATAGGAACGCTTTAAAGAAAAAACTCCTTACGGGCGCGCACGCGCCGAACGCCAGCTTGCTGATTGGTCGGTTTTTTGTTCCATATTCAAAATTAATCGAACATCAGTCGCTTGGAATTCAGTCGAACTGTAATTATCCTCGGAAAAGGACGTGCCTCACACCTGCTACATTGTTTGAAGAAGTCGTTTCTTTAATATCAATACGAAGCTATAATTTTGATGGCAGTAATAAGCAGCTTTTAGAGTTGAAACGAAATTGTAACTTCGAAATGTTAAACGTGTTTGGAAACGTAACAGATTAAATCTTAATGTCCTTTGGGAAACGGTTTTTGAAAATTACCTTTTTCATACTTAATGATCGTACCAGGAATGAATGCATAATATTTTCAAATACATAAATAATTAGCTTCAACATAAAAGTTCCGTTAACGACCGAACCTACAGGTTGATACATAATGAATTGCGAATAACGGTGGCGAAACTTTTTGGTATCGGCACAATCAATTTATTACGTACTAAAACAAAAAACTTTACGAGCACTTCCCGTTTAAGTTCATTGAATCGATCGGCTGAAAAACTATAATTTATCATGCGACGATTATGTGAGAACAATCGGGCAGGTCTTGGTAAGATTTATGCGTTTGCGCAATGTCGCCAAACTTGTACGGCGTAGGGCTACCAATCATTCTGCCTAACTTTTTCCCTGCTATGTTAGGGTTGGCTTCCGTATTTTATATGGAACTACTGCCTATTTGACCTCCTTCTTCTTCTCGTGAGGGCAGTAAGGGCTAATGACCCCACATAACCTAGTTTCAGAGTTTCTAAACCGCCTCAAGGGCCTCTGACATGGTTTATTTGACGACCTGGACCACCGGCTTATGTGTGTGCCTCCCGAAGCACGGAATCATCTTTTTATCAGACAATCAAGTGATTCAAGCTTGCAATGTCATAGCCAAACTGGAAACAACTTTACAAAGTATGCTGGGGCAATCGAACCCACGACCACCGGGTCACAAGGCAAACACTTAAACCACTCGACCATGGAGGCAGTTACAGCAACCCAATAACTGAGTAACATCCTCTGGAAAGGCTGATGCCAGATTTTATGGCTTCCATCTACCGGAACGATTGACAAAGAATTACAAATGCGTTTACACTGGTTCGGAGGAGTCTTAGTATTTAATCGATGGAAATATCCACGGAACGACCTCGTCAAGCGTTGGTTAAGAGGCTGCCCAAACCCAGAGCACCGAAAAATTCCATTTTTTTCGTCGCAGAGATCTCCGTAATGGTAATACATTTTCAAGCGGAAAAAAATGCAGTGTATAGCCAAGTCTTTAAAGTAAAGCATTTTAAGAATTAAAGATCAACCTGTGCAGCTCCTATTACTTAGCAACGAACTCTTGTAGAAGTTAGTGTAATTTTTTCTGTTAATAATGAGCTAGATGCCATGCCGGAGGCTGTGTTTCCTAATAGCTACAAACTTTTTGTTTTAACATTGATAGGCACGCGTTTGACTACTATCTCAACTGATGGTAAGCGATGATGTGGTCGAAGATGGAGCACGTTTGCCTAGAAGTAACCACATCATAACTTACCATCAGGTGAGCTTGCGGTCCTCCTAAAAATGGGAGGTGGGGTAAAAAGGGTGACAATTGTTTGTTCTTTACTACGCAGACGATGTGCTATCAATCAATCATTAATTACATAAAATTCACAGCCGAAACTACTGGTCGTAGTAGACTGAATTTGGCATGTACGTTCCTTGGGGAGTGTAGGGGAGAATTAAGGGAGGATTTCCTGAAATTCCTACGGGAACGGGAAAAACGGGGTGTGCGCGTACGAAGTCGCGGGCAACAGCTAATGAAAAGCTAAATCACGTTAAAATAGCGTGCCTGAAATATTTAATCACGTGACACCACGCGTGTCATTAGATCGCCATCCCTGGTGCGCGGCTACCAGCAGAGATAATGTCCATAATAGCCAATTATATCGTAAAATCCGCGATTTTGAACGATAAAGCACGTAATTGCCGATCATTTTGTGATTGCGATCAGCACCGGTAGCGCTGTGGCGTAAGATAGATAGGTTATTATTGTGTACCTGTTAGTGATGTAACGAATGTCATATTTTGGCCAACATTCGCGAATGCGAATGCGAATGATCAGTTTTTATTTACATTTGGCACCATTTGTCTATGGCTTAGTGACTTTAGCAGCAGTGCCGTTCGCACGAAGTGCGTTCCGTCTGTTTTTTGTTCCGAGAATAGCCGAGTTAATACGAACGCATCCGATTGAAGTATCATTCCGCTCGCGCCGGTGTTTTCGTAAACAAAACAAGTGAATTTTGTGGTTACAGTGTGAATATTTTCTTATATTAACCAACTATTATTACCTACTTAAAAAAAAATATACATTGCGTGTATAATTTTTTTAAGTAGGTAATGTCGCGAATGCGAATATGCAAAAATATGCGAATATTCGCGAATGCGAATATTCGTTACATCACTAGTACCTGTTAAGCAATGGGTGGATCTAGGTTGAAAGAGATAGGAAATTCGGAAGCCCTATAAGAGGGACAGATGGGGTGGTGAAGGTTGCAGGGAGCAGTTGGGTGCAAATAACTTAGAAGCGGTCAATTGTGAAGGTTTTTTGTGGATGACGTTTAAAGTGCTTGAATTTTTAATGATAATAACAAAATTGAGTGTGCCTATAATATTTGAGAGGGTTCTGAATTTCTCATGGATCACATCCTCGAACTGAGTTTTAATGCAAATAGGACCATTTTAGAAGAAAACCCTTTGAAATAAAAATACATATTTTTAAACTGATTCGTAAAATTATACATATCTTGCTACTTATTGTAGACCGATGTATACAACGGATTTGAGAACCTCTTTTTTGTCAGTTAAAAAGAGAACGTCTCATGATACAAGACAATGCTGTTAGAGGATTAATACAGAAAAATAAAATCACAAGAATATTTCTCGAAGGGATAAAGCCGAGCCTACATTTCTCCAATTCAAAATACAGACATTCTGTTTTGAATTCTTTGCTGCACACCAAAATCAAAAAAGTCTAACTATTCACCATAAAAAAATACTTTTCAAAATGGCCGAATCGTCCAGCAGCCCTATAACACATGATTCTTACACAAGAAATCGTAGTGACTCGCCAGTCTCGAGTTTCGGATGGACAAACAGACAGACGCGACGCACCTGTACCTCACTTCCTGCCGCATAACTTTTTTGCCCGACTTCGCCCATCGTTTCCTGGCACAAGCTTGCTCAGTTTACCATCCAATGTTTTTGCTGTGAGGTGATTTAAGTGAGTTTATTTGGGAATAGGACGTTCTGCGAATAGGTCGTTCTGCTAATAGGACGGTCTGCGAATAGGACGGTCTGCTAATAGGATGGTCTGCGAATAGGACGGTCTGCGAATAGGACGGTCTGCGAATAGGACGGTCTGCGAATAGGACGGTCTGCGAATAGGACGTTCTGCGAATAGGTCGTTCTGCTAATAGGACGTCCTGCTAATAGGACGTTCTGCTAATAGGTCGTTCTGCTATTAGGATGTCCTGCTAATAGGACGTTCTACGAATAGGTCGGTCTGCTAATAGGTCGTTCTGCTAATAGGACGTTCTTCGAATAGACGTTTCGCTGCGGAGGCATTCCTTTGTGACTGGGTTGGTTGCAATAATGAAGTGTTTTAATAATATATGTACATACAAATCTGGCCAATGACGGATGACGGTTATTGACGGATATCAGAAGAAGATTGCCGGGGAAACGCAACGCTATACATTTATTTGCAACTAGCTGACCCGTGCCCACTTGTCGGGCGGTGTTTTTCGGTTTAATATATAGCCTATGACACTCACAAATAACGTGGCTTTCTATTGGTAAGATGATTTTCAAAATCGATTCAGTAGATCCAGAGATAACCTCCTACAATCTCACATTATCACAAACTCACAAACTTTACCTTTTTATAACATAAGTATAGATACAGGCAATCAGTACCACATAAAAATAAAAACATAAATCAAAAATTCACAGCTCTTTCTTCACTAATTTTGAAACATGAATCGGTATAAAAACATAATGATACTTTAAAACTCACTAAAGAGTACGTAATGAGGCTATTATGTGGCACCGGCCCTTTCTGATTCGCATATTAGAAGCCAATCACGACTTGCGCACACGCAGACTTGGTAAAAATATCTCATCGATCAATGTCGCGTACTGTTAGCGGAATTCAATTCGAATGCACTGAGAATTTTGTGCTGTTACAAACGAAATTCGGTAAAACAAATATGAAAATGTGTTTTTTTTTTGGGAATCGTGTTCGCGGGCGTGCATTTTAAGCAGAGTTCAAAATCCTGTTAAACGAACACGATTTTACTTGACTATATGCCTTCATCAAAGTCATTTGGTTTTGTAGTAGGAACTTTCCACTGACTTAAACTTATAGGTTACTAGCTTCTACCAGCGGCTTCGCCCGCGTAATCCCTAGGGAACATACTCCTGCTAGTCTATTCTGTAAACAACTACTTCGATATCGAGACTCACCTGAGTGACAAAACTCAGAAAATGAGCTTTATTGCACACAACATAAAGGTCTTAATTTGAAACTCACCTCGGATTCCACTGTCGAGATACGAAAATGTTGTTACAGTATAGCACTACAGATTTACAACCTGTAACAGAATAAACGCAATACCTCTTAAGGGGTCATTGAACTCATCATTATGATCAACATTCACTATGGGACCAACACTGAAATCGTGAAAAAATTTCGACTCCCCCATACATTTCTGTGCGTATAACTCGACAAAATGTACTGAACAGCAGATTTTTTTTTTTCGCGATTTCGGGATTGGTCCCATAGTAAAAGTTGTTCATAATGATGAGTACAATGACCCCTTAAGCGGTATTGCGTTTTATCTATTTTACGTTATATATTATAGCCTATGTGTTATTCGAGACTACAATCTACCTCTGTGCCAAATTTTATAAAGATCCTTTCAGGCGTTCTGACGTGAAATAGTAACAAACAAACATCCATTCATCCATACTCACAAACTTTCGCATTTATAAGATTAGTAGGAGGATAGTAGGATTGAATAATTAATTAACAAGAAATCTAGTAAGTATTAGTCTGATAATGAAGATATATAAATGACATAGGACCTACCAAAATAACAGCGCTTTTTTTTAAGGATGGGAAATCATCAATAGACTCCTCCCGCTCTGGGTGAAGCAGAAGGGAGTGTCAGACTCTTACTGACTAAACCCATCCGTGTTCCTCCTAGTGCCCTGTGCGATCCAGGGCCGCGGTCACTCTTTCGAACAAATTCCGCAGACATCACCAGCGCTACGTTATTAGTGAAAAAGAGCTTCTCAATCTGTGACGTGAGACGCAATAAATGAAAGGACTTTACGTGAGTTTAGGATATTTCTATTTTTCTCTTTTTTAGGGTTCCGAACGAAAAACGGAACCCTTATAGGATCACTCGGGTGTCTGTCTGTCCGTCTGTCACAGCCAGTTTTCTCCGGATCCACTGGACCGACTCTATTGAAATTTGGTACACATATGGACTTCTGTGACCCAAGCACGGACGTGTTACGTAAATTATTTTAGTATATATAAATTATTTTACCCCCAAAAGTGACCCACTTTTGGGGGTCAAACTAGAAAAATAAAAAATAAAGTTTTATGAACAATACCGTGTGACATATCTAATGAAAGGTCTTACTGTGAGGGTTTTAATTATATTTTTTTATAATTTAAAAATAAATGGTTTTGAAGTTGTTCAAGAAATTAGACGAAAAATGACCATTCCCTCGCCTATCTCCGAAACTACTGAGCCTAAAATTTTGAAAAAAATGGATATAATAGATCTTTACCTATAGATTACAGGAAAACTATAGACTATAAGAAGTCTATAGTGTTAAAATAATATGTAAAAAAAAATACATTCGGTACCCTTTGCACGCGAGGACGACTCGCACTTGGCCAGTTTTTCTTTTACACCATTTTTTTTTTTTTTTTATTGGGACAAGCGCGCCACACATTCCCAACCACTGCAACTCCTGAAAGCCAGAATCAACAGTGGCGACCACCAGAAAAACGCCGAGCCAATGAAGCCCGACGAGTCCCGGAGAAACGATTTAACTGTCTTGGATCCTGCAACGAATTTAGCAGGAGACAGAATAGAGCTAGGGCAATAGGCACCAAGGGACATATACAACTGGGTTAAGCCCAGTTGTCAAGCACCACGGATTATATATTAATTAAAAACTAATGGGTCCTAAATTGTGAGCTATTTTTGATTCCAGTAATAGGTATGGCAAAATCGCCTGAAAGCACGGAAATTTGTTCTGGTTTCTACAAGGTCCGTGTAGTAAACTACTCCAGATGTAACCTGAATACTATCTAACATAATATTGCGTTCTTTTACACCAGCGTTAAATCTTCAGCACGCAGCAAGCGCGCCATTGACATTTAAAAACTAACCGTTTTTTTAAATTCTCAGGATTACAACCCCGGCAGATACAGACGCCAAATCTTATATTAGTTAGAACAATCGAACCTTCAGCCCATAACACAAAATCCAATCGCGTAACCCTAAATAAATACCATGAAACCGCCAATCAAAACATAAGCCAATCCCGTACACTATCGTGTTGTACCGTAAACTAAAGTGAACACAAACAAACCTCCAAGTTACCGTTAACTTAAGTCAGAAAGGTAACTTAGCACTGGCAAGCGAAATGTACGCTCTTTGTCACACCGACGTTTTAACTTGTATGTTGAATACTTAATTAATAATGTGGCGGTTCCCATGGAAGGGGTGTGGTTTTAGTCATAGGCGGTAGCGATAGCGGGCTTCGACGGTAACTGTTTTGTTTTCACTGGAGATATTCCTTACTAATATTATAAATGCGAAAGTAACTCTGTCTGTATGTCGCACATTCACGCCAAAACTACTGAACCGATTTAAATGACATTTGGTACACAGATA
This sequence comes from Lacanobia wlatinum, assembly GCA_947578705.1. Lineage (NCBI taxonomy): Eukaryota > Metazoa > Arthropoda > Insecta > Lepidoptera > Noctuidae > Lacanobia > Lacanobia wlatinum. The sequence continues at coordinate 24,112,319 of OX388034.1, forward strand.
GTCTAGAGCCTGAGAAAGGACATAGGCTACTTTTTATCCCAGGAGTATGTTCCCTAGGGACCACGCAGGCGAAGCCGCTGGCAGAAGCTAGTCGGATTATAAGACGTACAGCGATGCGCTACCGGTACGTGGTGGTCATCCCACCCATATGCACAAAACGTTTTGGGAATACTATCACTGTGAGGAATTTCCTGCCGGACTGTATTTCCTGATAGCTACGACCTTGGGGTCTTTAAGAGGAAATGCTGGCGGAGAGACTTTGTATGTAAAAAGTCATAATTCGAGGTTTGGCTCTCGACTGTTTCCTCCTGCAATATTGGACCGATTTAAAAGATATTTCGTAAACTGAATAAAAAGTATATGTACTGTATCCCTATGTTTTTTTTTTCATTAATAGTTGTCACATTTATACACTAGGGCTCTGATGACAGCGGTCTATATAGACAAGTTTGAGCATTTTTTTGGGGTTCTAGTGCTTATGGATAATATATCATCAAAATGGAAAACATAGGGACACAGTATATATCCTTCTTATTCAGTTTTTGAAATATCTTTTAAATCGGTCCAATATTGGAGCAGGAAACAGGCGAGAGCCAGACCTCGAATTGTAACTTTTTCCCCGCGTTTCCTCTTTTGTCAAGAGTGAATTGGTTACTTCTAGGCAAGCGACCTACATCGTCGAGTCCATCAGGTGAGATTGTGGTCAAAGACGAGCCTATAAATAAAATCCGGTGTAAAAGGAAGATGGCGCTATACAAGACGCACTAAGTATCCGTTTCTCAAACGGAATCATGAAAGTATTGGCACGTCATAGCCCTGTTCTTATTTTATTAACAGAAACATCGAATGAATAAACACGGAATCATGTGAATAGTAAGAAATGTCAGCATATAAATTAACGAGTTAATTATTTTAATTAAAATTAAGTGATTCTTCGTGTCGTGCAACTACGAACTGCAAACATAACTATGTTTGTTAGTCACGTTTATTACCTTATTTAGAACTGTTTCCAATAATCTCTTGTTTGTTTGTACCATATGTCTTGAATTGACAAGTGATCACTCAGAACTGATGTAGGAAGGTGACTGACATTCTTGGTGATCGCTTCCTGATGACTCATTTTAACCTTATAGTACTGGTAAGTGTTGGTAATTATGTACGTGTATAAAATTTTTAAATTACCATAACTTTTTTTCTCGAACACCAATTTTAATGAAACAAAGCCTAAATGTTGCTCAGAACTTACCCAAACGTAATTGCATAAAATGATCTGTTCAGTACTTTCGGAGATTACCGTTAACAGACAAGAAAAATAGAAAAATCTTTTTTTGGGTTCTACTACTCCTTTGCATCGCCCTCATTCCATTTTTTGGTAAATTTGTTTAATGTACAGACACAACGGTTCCTACTGTTTTAATATTATTTACTAGCACTTCGTCCGCAACTTCGTTCGCGCGGCTATAGCAGGTACTCCACGAACTTCATCTCCTATATAAGTCCTCCCTCTATAAAGGCTAACGTGTAAATTACTTATTAATAGACTAAACGTAGGGCAGTTCGTTCAAACCGCGACATTTTTCTTACTTCGCGAGTATTTTTATACCCGTCGTAACTTTTAAAAGAAAAGTCCGATTTGCATAATTTAAAGTGTAATTTACGTATACATAACCAACCTAAATTACCAAATCATTTAAATGGATAAGTATTAATATCATGATACTAAAAACACCACTATTCCATTCTACCCGGGTTTTGATCGAATAATTTGAACAAAAAGCGGTTATTGTGACTTGACCATAATTGTCTACACTAATATTATAAAGAGGAAAGATTTGTTTGTTTGAAATGAATAGGCTCCGAAACTACTGGACCGATTTGAAAAATTCTTTCAGCAATGGATAGCTACATTATCAGGGAGTAACATATTAGGGAGGCTATATTTTATCCCCGTGCTTCCACGGGAACGGGAACTACGTGGGTGAAACCGCGTGACGTCCACTAGTTAGATATATACCCTCCAAGACTTTTTTGTGGATATTGATATCTTCTATAAAACTGTAGTACATCACTTTGCTCTATTGTCAACAGTTTCCGCAGCGTACGCTATATAAGGATTGTTTTTGGTATTTTTTTCACACCTTTGATTACATTATCGAAGTTTTCATACGGATCCCTAACTTTTTGTAAAAATACTCTATAGCCTATGTTCATCAGGGATAATGCAGAATTCTAATGGTGAAAGAATTGTTCAAATCGGTCCAGTAGTTTCGGAGGCTATTCAATTCAAAGAAACAAATCTTTCCTCTGTATAATATTAGTGTAGATTTACTAGGTATTATTTTCACAGAGGAAATGCGGTTGGCTCAGATCAGTTTGTTTCTTACCCTTTTCTTATGTTATTTCGATATTCTCAGAGACCGATACAGGACTGTTTATAAAGATGATCAAGTGAGATAAGCTTTCTCCTCAGAAACAAATAATATAATAGCCAGATTTACTATTCCTTTTGCTCTACGCCCTTTCCCAATTCAAAGGCTTAGCAGATTTCAATTAATATGCGACTGGTTTAACTGTTCGTGATGGACTCATTCATATTCATATCTTTAGTATCTACATAACGCGGAGCAATTAAAAATAAATTAGAAGACTCCTCAGTCACAGTCGAACAAGACCTTGGTCAAGGAAAAGCCGATAACACTGACCAATGACCATAAATTATCCAAGCCTCTTTTCTCATCTCATCGAGGTTGTAAGGAACCCGTGGCTTCATCATCTTCATCATCATATCAGCCGAAAGACGTCCACTGTTGGACATAGGCCTCCCGCAAGTGGCGCCACAACAACCGGTCCTGTGCGTCTCGCATCCATCGGCTACCCGCGACCCTCACCAGGTCATCGGTCCACCTTGTGGAACGCTCACTCTTCAAGATTGTAAAGAATTCGTGGCTTGATCATCATCATCATCATATTAGCCGAAAGACGTCCACTGCTGGACATAGGCCTCCCCAAAGTGTCGCCACAACGACCAGTCCAGTGCGTCTCGCATCCATCGGCTACCCGCGTTCCTCACCAGGTCATCGGTCCACCTTGTGGAAGGCCTTCCAACTCCAAAACTTTTCGGCCCCATCGACCATCTGTTCTGCCAGCAGGTCGATAGGGCAGTGGCGGTGGGCAGGGCACATTACTCTGCCCACTGCCACTTCAGTTTGGCGTCTTCATTCATGGCTTGGTAATAGGTAACAGAAACACTTGCGGACGTTGATTTCAATAATTCTGATTATTTATTACATACCAAGAATCTTTTGCGTCTCAGAAAGTAGTGGTAGAAGCCAAAAAGCAGACATTATCTTGCCAATGGCAGAATCCCTTATCAAGACTGGTGTCTGATTTTTGTCTGACTACTAAATCAGTGGAGATCAGACAGGCAGACAGCACCAACCAACACAGTTACGAAAAGGCTAGATAAATTTATGATATTTATTTTGTAAGTAGATTTTTTCTATGGATGCGAAATCATCAATTAATGACTCCTCCCGGTCTGGGCGAAGCAGAAGGGAGTGTCAGACTCTTACTAACTAAAACCCATCCGTGTGCCTCCTAATGCCCTTTGCATTCCAGGGTCGCGGTGATTCTTTCGAACAAATACTGCAACCCTGGCAGGCACTAGATTTAGTAAGAATGTTGTAAATAAATAACACTTTTGACACGTCAATCTTTTTAGCCGTTTTAAACTAGATGAGGCCGGTAGCTCGTAAAGTGAACAACAGAGACAATTAAACTGTTCACGATGAACTTATTAATATTCATACCTTTACATAACATAGAGCAATTATAACTAAATCAAGAGGTACCTCATTGATAGTCAACAAGACTTTGGTCATAGAAGACCGGATGACACTGACTGTAAATGAGTCAAGCCTCGCTTCCCATCTCGTTTTATGAGTGTACTAGTGGACGTCACGCGGTTTCATCCGCGTAGTTCCCGTTCCCGTGGGAGTACGGGGATAATATATAGCCTATGTTACTCCCTGATAATGTAGCTATCCAATGCTAAAAGAATTTTTCAAATCGGTCCAGTAGTTTCGGAGCCTATTCAATTCAAACAAACAAACACATCTTTCTTCTTTATAATATTTGTATAAATGAGTGCACTTATCATGTCCTGTGCAGTGTACACCTTTTGTTTAGTGTGGACATTCATACTGAATTATTATGACTGCACCAGAATGAACACACACTCAACAGGTACCTAATGTTTATTTTATGATGGCTGTGTCTATTATGTTTTTGATCAGGTTATGTTTTCTTTTGAGGTGTTGGTGCATATCAAAGTGAGATTTGTTGGTTTTCATTAGCTAAACTACTATTCCGAGTAGTTAGGTATGTCAATTATTATTATATACAACTTCGTTTTTCTCGATTTAATGCCTGAGAGGTTAAAACTACGTCGCCATCTTTTTTTATTTTTGTGTTTGCTTTATCAGATCGGTCTGATGCAGTAACATCCAATTTTTTTATTGCTTTATAGGGAACAGACAATGGATCAAACTTTGCAATTTGTGAAATAAGTTAAGAGGAAATGCTGGCGGCGAGACTTTGTATGTAAAAAGTCATAATTCGAGGTTTGGCTCTTGACTGTTTTCTCCTCCAATATTGGACCGATATAAGAGATATTTCACAAACTGAATAAGAAGGATGTATACTGTGTCTCTCTGTTTTCCTTTTTTGATTAATATTTGCCAAATTTGTACACTAGGGCGCTGTTAACATAAATGCTTATACGGTTAATAAATCATCAAAAAGGAAAGTGCTAAGTCGACATAATAGGTAACCTATCAAGTGACTAATTAAACAATTAATTAATACCGGTTTGAGATTCTAGGGAGTCTAGATTTGATTACGCTTTTTTAATCAAATCAAATCTACAGAATATTTAACTAATAAGTACTTCACAGGTGAACAACATTCTAGAAAGTCTAATATTATAAAAATTCTTCCGTTACGGACTTAGCGACGAGTGACTGACAGACAACGAACAGCCGCAACTTCTGGTCGTAGAAAGCTGAAATTTGGCATATAGGTTCCTTGGGGAGTGTAGGGGAGCACTAAGAGAGCACGAATAGAGGATTTCTCGAAATTCTTTCGGAAACGGCAAAAACGGGTTATGCGCGTACGAAGTCGCGGGCTAGTCATACTTAAGGCTTGTATACATGCCAATGACCTTGTGCATATAAACGGAGCTAATTACTCCTCTACGCGCCACTCCGCTACCCGCATTTTTAATTTATTATAATAAAATAAACACATGTTTTAAAAAAGTAACAATACTAAATTATGTTCGTTTGTATTGCAAAGCAGAAGATATTTTTTTTTACTTTTGTTAAAAAATGAGGGAATAAAATGGTTTCATCTCAACGATGAAACGACGAGGTGATTTGGTGATTTTTTTTTCTTGCTATGTGACACCGATGCATAAATTCTGGCTAAACCACCAACTACCTATTTTTACTACCTATTTTTTTCAGATGTAATTACTCAGTAAATGCCGACGAAAAGTTGCTTCATCTGCACGCTGTTTTTAAGCATTTCTCGAGAGAGCAGGCCTAAGGCACTTCTTCCGTTACTGACTGCTTGAGTGACTGACTGACTGACTGACAGACAATGCACAGTGGAAACTGAGTCATAAAAAGCTGAAATTTGGCATGTAGGTTCCTTGGGGAGTGTAGGCGAGCACTAGGTGGAGAGAATTTCCTGAAATTCCTACGAAAAAGGGATAAGTGCGAACGAACTCGAAGGCAAAACTATGATATCTATATCCTTAATCAAGGCTCAGCATGTCCTAGTTTACCTGGCTACCGCGTAGGAATACTTATCGATCGCTGCTAGTTATAGCTTAGTACTCAGAAATGGCCCGTACCTGGAACAAAGGAATGAATACATTAATATTTGGTGATATTCAAAGCTATGTTATGGTAGAACGTTCCCAGAAGTGTCATTGTTATTGCTGCCTACGAATAACGATATAGGAGCGTACCTAACTATCTACATTCGGAGAGACATAATCATTACAAGCTTCCTCGTAACTATGTACTTGCTCTGAATTGTGTTTGTTTTATTTATTGGAACGAAGTTCCTTATCGCGCGTTGTGAAAGGGGGCTAGACGGAAAAAATTATCACGAAAAGTTGTAACGACACTTTTTGCTATAGTTGTAAGCCGTGCGACGTGCGCGTGTTTCTCTGTCTGTCTCTCTCTCTCTCTCTCTCTCTCTCTCTCTCATAGAAAGCAAGCCAGTTATTTTCGTTTCGTCTTTCTATTTCTGTTTACATTATATTTGTAAGGTAGGCAGGGTAGGTGGGTTGGCAGATTAGGCAGGGTCAGCAGGGTAGGCAGGGTAGGCAGGGTAGATAGGGTAGGCAGGGTAGGTGGGTAGGCAGGGTAGGCAGGGTAGGCAGAATAGGCAGGGTAGGTGGGTAGGCAGGGTAGGCAGGATAGGCAGGGTAGGTAGGGTAGGTGAGGTAGGTACGGTGGGTAGGGTAGGTAGGGTCTAAAATTGAGCCTACTGATTAAGTTTATATTACATTATATTTGTTAATAATAAAAAAAATATTATTATAACTTAAAAAAAAAATATTACAGTTCCTTCTCCGAACTTCGTACCATCCGGGTGTCCCTTGACACCTCTCAAGTTTTTTTATTTATTAAAACGTTAAGTAACAAAGGGGAAGTTCATGCCAAGCAGATTTTTCAGGATGCTCGCAATTTCATTCAATGCCTGCAGACGATCTGTAGTGCTATTCTGTAAGAACATTTTCGTGCCTCGACAGCGGAATCCGAGGTGAGTTTCACATTGGTATAAACATAAGACCTTTATGTTGTGTGCAATAAAGCTCACTTTGTGAGTTTTGTCACTCAGGTAAAGCTCGATATCGAAATACCTAGTTATTTACAGAATATACTAGATGATCTTTCGCTTGATTAACAAAAGTTTTAGATTTAAGAAATTACCACGATAAATGATTTTTAATTAATATTAGGGTTCTGTTCCCAAAGGGTGACCAACGGAACCCTATTCTTAAGCCTCCGCTGTCCGTCCGTCCGTCTGTCTGTCAGCGTCAGTAATAGGTAGAGAGATGAAATTTTCATAGATTTGTGTATTTCTATTGCCGCTATAATAAAAATTAAGGTTTATGACACGGAACCCTTCGTGTGCGAGTCCGACTCGCACTTGGCCCGTTTTTAAGATTGATATACATATTTATTTTATAAAACATGAGTACAGCACACAGGTCTAATAAATAACTAGCTGACCCACGCAACTTCGTCTGCGTCACATTTTTCATTACTGCTCCGCTCCTATTGGTCTTAGCGTGATGATATATAGCCTATAGCCTTCCTCGATAAATCTATCTAACACTGAAAGAATTTTTCAAATCGGACCAAGCAAAACAAACAAACTCTTCAGCTTTATATATTAGTATAGATGATAAGGTTGCTACATGTTTTGCCAATTAAGGCGTACAAAAGCAGTTAAACAAAACAAAAAGAGAGGTATTCAATGTCAAAATTGAAATTAAATTGAAATTATAATATGAAAAATAAAGTTACCTTTTAAATTGCCATCTCAAAATTTAAATCGAACTGAAATTAGATGTCAAAATTTAAATTCAATTCAATATAGCAAGTCAAGATTTCAATTAAATTTAACATGCACCTTCAGAATTCTATACAAGCAAAATATCGTTTCAAAAATCATCTACGCTGTAATAGCACTTCTACAGTAATAAATCCTGAAGGGACTTTTTAAATTTGATTTGAGATAAGATTGCTGAAGGTGGTGGAGGTTTTTCTTTTATTCCTTAATCCATCCATTCCATACTAATAAAAAGCGATAGTAGATAACTCTGTCTGTCTGATTGTCTCTTTGGTACCTCTTCACGTCTTAAACTTCGAATTAGCACGTAAAATATTTTTTATCGCGAGAGTACGTTCCCTGAGAATAATTTTTGATCTCTAACGCGGGCATAGCTAACTGTAGAAGCTCAATAAGTAAAAGTTTATCTCATCGTGACATCACTCTGCTAATAACTTGTTTGTAAAAGCCTGATCCAACTCTATGGTTAGTACCTTTATTCCTACTGTCAAATATCATGACAACCCATGTCATTGAAATTCAAACAAAACAAAATCCAATGAAAAACCCTCCCAAAAGATTTGACCACAGATTAAATTGAATCCACAGAAACCGTCAGACAAAAATAAATAACAGAATCCCAGTATTGCACGTCCAAAATTCAGTCATTTTGTTTTCAACATTGGACACACGCGGAGAACAAAAAGCTCTTTTAAAAAGCTTTTGTTTCGTGTTCACCATAAATGTGTAGTTTATTCATTTATCGGGTTTGTATGACCGTTATAAATCATTTAGTTGACAGGCACGGACGCAGGGCGGGGCCCCAGGCGCGACGGGCGCATGCATGCGACCTCCGGGGTGCATGCGTGCGGAAGGTGCAATCTGATAACTTTATAGGGCTATGGTTATGGATGGCTCAATTTATTGAATAGTTTTTATCTTAGGAGATGTTCGATTCTGTAGTAATAAAAAGTATATATAGTATATCCGCATATTAAGTATTTTTTATGTTATTATTAATGTTAGATAGCCCATTTATCGAGGAAGGCTCTAGGTTATATACATATCATCACGATAACACCAATAAGAGCGGAGCAGTAATGAAAATTGTGATGCAGGCGAAGTAGCGCGGGTCAGCTAGTTATATATATTCATTTGTCCTAGATTTATCTATTGCCCGCAGCTTCGTTCACATTACATCAGCATTTAACCGTCTTCGGGGTAAAATAATCATGAAAATTGGTTCAGCGATTTAGGTGTGAAAACGAAACAAACAGACAAACTTACTTTCGTTTTTAGGGTTCCGAAAAAAAAAGGAACCCTTATAGGATCACTCGGGTGTCTGTCTGTCTGTCTGTCTGTCTGTCTGTCTGTCTGTCCGTCTGTCACAGCCAGTTTTCTCCGGATCCACTGGACCGATTCTGTTGAAATTTTGTACACATATGGACTTCTATGACCCAAACACGGATGCGTTACGAAAATTATTAAATTTTTAGTATGGGGGTCACTTTTAGGGGTCAAACAAGAAAATAAAAAAAAAAGTTTTTTAAAAAAATTCGTGTGACATATCAAATGAAAGGGCTTACTGTGAGGATTTTAATTATATTTTTTTCATAATTTTAAAATAAATGATTTAGAAGTTATTCAAGAAATTAGACGAAAAATGACCATTCCCCCCCCCTTATCTCCGAAACTACTGAGCCTAAAATTTTGAAAAAAATTGAGATAATAGATCTTTACCTAAAGATTACAGGAAAACCTATTAGAAGTCTGTAGTGTTAATATAACATGTTAAAAAAATTAAATTCGTTCGGAACCCTTTGCACGCGAGTCCGACTCGCACTTGGCCAATTTTTATAATATTAGTCAGTAGTTTCTTATGGGTGACTCAATTTATTGAATAGTTTTTGGTATCTGAGGAGATTATTTTTTTCGATTTGATACCGGTTAAACCTTATGTTACAAAGAGTTGCAATAAGTACCTACATAGGAATTTGAAAACGACAAAAAAGTTGTTGTAGTGATTCTTTGTCACTGATTTATCACATAATTACAATCACATGTCCACCCCACCCATTTATGTTGGCATTGCGATTTGTTTAAAATCCCATTTAAATCTGTTAAAGGCTTTTCCAATCACGTTAATGACCGATAATTATCACATATTGTATCACTAAAACATCTCCCTAATCCGTCCCTGCCCGGGGTCATCACCCGATAACCGCGTGACGTGCACTCCACGACACTGCATGCATTATCAACGAGTGATAAAACTGAATTGATTATAATTTTCATCGCGTCGTGTTTATATTTGTATGTTTAAATTTCTTGAATGAATCGTTTCTTTATGTACTGCGTCTATTAGTGTAATATCGTTCTCATGGTTATGTTGAATTTGGTGTAGGGAAAAATTGTGAGAAAAGGATTGGTTTGGTCAGTAGCCTCTTGTGTTCTTGTAAAATCTAACGGTTTTATTCGTCTACTAGCTGACCCTATGACCCTGAAAATTCTTTTGCCAATTGGAAGCCACGTTATTTGTGAGTGTCATAGACTATATATTAACCGCCCAACGCCAGTAGCCTCTTGTGTTCTTGTAAAATCTAACGGTTTTATTCGTCTACTAGCTGACCCGTGCCCACTTGGCACGGGTCAGCTCACAAATAACGTGGCTTCCAATTGGCAAAAGAATTTTCCAAATCGGTTCAGTAGATCCAGAGATTACCCCTAACAACCTCACAAACTTTACCTCTTTATAATATTAGCATAGAAATATAGATAATTTTTATTCAAAATAATAATGGGGAAAACGCAATCTATTAATACGTGGACGAAATAATAAATTATGTATCTGAGTGACTGACAGACAACGCACAGCCGAAACAACTGGTCGTAGGAAGCTGAAATTTGGCATGTAGCTTCCTTGGGGAGTGTAGGGGAGCACTAAGAGAGGATTTCCCGAAATTCCTATCGGAACGGGAAAAACGAAATATGCGCGTACGAAGTCCCGGGCAATAGCTATTATCTTATCGTACTTCAATAATACTTTTTTCTACTAATGGAAGAGAACTACATTACACTGCTACGACAGTCGGGTAAAAATGTATTGCGCCACGTAACATAGGACAAGGGCAGGAAATGAGGGCTATCGCGTTTGAATTCACCGCTAGAGGCGCTAGTGCGGCGTGAGATTTTAAATATCAAATTACACTGTTGGTTGGCTATTGACGCGAGTTTATTTACTTATTTGTTTTGATTTTTACTTTGAATATTTTTTTTAAAAACAGCCTGACTTTTTCACATGCGCGTAATATCAACTTCAATGCTATGATTAAGAACCTTACGCGACAGTGGCGCCAACTGGTGAGTACAAAAACAGAAGCCCTCATTGATGATACTCTTATTCGATATTTAAAAAAGGGAAACTCGATTTGCAATAGTCAAATGAGCAAAACATTAAAAACAAAAAATAAAACAGATATCTTTTAATGCACCTTCGCTTCCCAATGATCATTATCAAGGATATAAAAAGAAAAAGACAATACCAATATTAATAAATTCTCAAGGGAACAAAAAATATATAAAAGTACATTGGGAAGCTCATTAGCTATCGGAATAATCAAGATTTTTATCTTTCGGTGATCGTTACGGCTCCTGCTACACCGAATACCAATCGAATAGCTATCGAGTTAACGGTATCTGTGTATCTATTCAATTCTGATACACTTGATTTCTTTTAGGGCCAGCGCAAACTATTATCGATATTCTCCTCATTGAAATACGATTTAAAATCAATAATCACAACAATAAGGGCCGACGCACATATTTATGGCGAAGCGCAGCGCAGAGCATTCTTCAACGTCAATCTATTATCGCCATTGTCCTTATTGAAATAATATCTAAAATCAATTAACACAACATTTATTTCCTGAAGAGCATCGAAGCGACTACATGCGAAAGGTAGCCCGGAGGAAAGCGACAGCGCGAGCATTCGCGCTACTCCGCGCGCATCCGCTTCCGGTCGTACACGTTTGAACTCAAGGAAAAATTGCAAAACAAATGACGACAGTGTGCCGAGTACGCGCAGTCTAGCGCATACTCGCGCATCCGCGCGCAATCTCGGGAATATATTAGCCTAACGTGTCACACGTTTAAAAAACTTCGCGGGCATGCTCTGCGCTGCGCTCCGCCATATGTTCGCCGGCCTTTATTCCTGAAGAACATCGAAGCGACTACATGCGAAAAGCGCGACTACGCGAGAATGCGCGCTACTCCGCAAGCTTCCGCTTCCCGTCGTACGTCGTACACGTTTGATATCTGGTAAAATTGCAGAACAGTGTGTCGAGTAAGCGCAGTATCGCAGTAGCAGAGTAGCGCAGTATAGCGCATACTCGCGCATCCGCGCGCATTCTCGGGTAGAAATTCGCCTAATGTGTCACGCGTTAGTTCGCCGGCCCTTAGAAGCATCTGTATCGGTATGATGGAGCGTAAAGAGTTGTTTGAGGTACGTAAATAGAGTAGATTATATTCATCATTTATTAAGCCCATATTGTAACACAACTATTTAACGAAAAAAATACCAGTGCAGTATTGGTAAATAGGTCCTGTCCCTTTTACTTACGCATATTAAAAAAATCCTTGAAAACGAATAAAGGCATTATTTTAACATACTCACGTACCTACTTATTTCCCGTTCCGTAATACATATTAAAATCTACATTAATATCTCACCAACATATCCTCGGGATTCCGCAGTTCCATATTACTTTCTCAACAACAATATTTACGATATCGGGGGTCACACACAGTAAATTCAGCCATAAATCGTAAAATCTTCATATACGCGTCGAATATACTATCACAAATAACTCAACCAATTTACATAAGTACAAGGACCAAATGACAAGCGCCACCACAAAATATAACTAGTATTAAAATACCTTCTCTTTTTAGGGTTCCTTACGCAAACGCCAACGGGACCCTATCGCGCCTTCAAATTTATCGCAAAGTGCCGCGCGGCAGCAGCGCTGCAGCCGCGCTGCTACGCGGCACTTTGTGCTTTTACTTTGGGAATTTCAAGGCGCCCTAAGCCTGTCCGTCCATCCACGCTGTCTGACGGTGGGCTGCATCGCATGAACCGTAATAGGTAGACAGTTGAAATTTTCACAGACATCTCTGTTGTCACTATAACAACAAATATTTAAAAAAAAACTTGTACGATTATACGGAACCCTTAATGCGCGAGTTTGACTCACACTTAGCCGGTTTTATTTGAAGATACTTGATACCATGTACCCCGCTGTGAAGAGGTCCTTTTGACCTCGGGGTCGTATTGAACCCGAGTCTCCAAGTCCCATCGTTTCTGTTCCGTCAACTTTTGTTTATTTTACACTTGTCTTGAAAATTATACTTTTTTGAAAAAAGAAATTGTGTCTTGTATCCCTTAACGGGTTTCGCCATTTTTGGCGTGTGCCCTTTACGTGTAGGGATTAAGAGGATGAGTCTTGGTACGCAAATATGAGAAAAAAGTTTAAAGGATTTATGTTGAGATTAATAGTTAAGTTTATTGTCAGTGAAAAAGTTGTTCTGGGTCTTTAGCCCAAGAGTAGGTTTCTATCTACTTCATTAAGGCGCCGATCCCACTGCGCGCGGTCTAGCGGTCAGAATTCCGAGTTCTGCGTTCTGCGTTCACTGTAATCTATGCGGTGGCTTAGAATCCTACACACACAAAAGCAGTTAGACCGCAACGGTCAAAGTGAACGCGCATTCTGTCGGAGTTTTATTTTTTTGCAAAAGCTGGAAGGTCACGATGTCCCACGAGACCGAAAAGTTTATTTAATTAGTGAGAGAAAAACGTTATTTGAAGTGACATTAAGTTTTCAGTAAAAAGAGTATGTGACGTGTTATCACTGCTTAAGATTACTGAAATCAAGCTTTTTATTCCGCTCGCAGTGTGCGCAAGTGTGAACGCGGAACGCAGAACTCGGAACTCTGACCGCTAGACCGCGCGCAGTGGAGTCGGCGCCTAAACTTAATATTTTACTGAACCAATTCTGAGTTTGCTTAACTAGAAGGCCAAGAAATGCGATTCGCAACATTATTACAACGACAATCAATGTCAAAGACTAGTCAAAATCGAGGAAATTAGAGATGTTTTTGACAGTAATTGACTGTGATGAGAATGCTCCTAAAATGCTTGAAAATCAATTCAATTCAATTTACCTCGGACAGAGGATAAGCATTGCCACACAACGTGGCAATGCCGCCAGTCTTTTGGGCTCACTTCCAGTCGACAGCGATGCGGACGAATTTTTTGACGCCATATTATAGTTAGGAGTTTTATTTTGTATTTTAAGTGTAAATAGTTTGTTTTCTAAATATAAGAGACCTTAATTATTCAATTTATTTATCAAGTACCTATGACTCATTTGTTAGTAACAAACTTATCCTATGTTAGTCATTAAGATGAGTAAAATAACTCACAAACAAATTACACAGCACACACAATAACAACAAGCATATACAACACAACACAACACAACATTTGTATTGTACTATAGAATCCTTTTGATTATTTGTTAATTTTAAATTATTTTAGATCTTCTCGCCTGAAACACAGGATTTCCTAGTTCAGGCTCGTAATCCTTAGAATTAAGATATATATTTAAGACTTTATGTAATTTGTCCAGTAAAATTGGTAATAAATAAATGAAAAATGAAATGAAAAATGAAATAAAAAACATACACAGCGGCAGCACTGCCCGACACTTCACCGCGGCTGCACCATTCCATGGGAAATGGCGCAACAGCGATTCAGGTACGGGCAGTCCAGCCTGCTGGAAATCAGAGACAGGATGCTGTTGGCGCTGCCCCACACTCCATGCATCACAGACGCACAGCGCTTACGCATTATTGCAAAGAAACAATCCACATGTGCGTCCGCGAACATCCCCGATGCGCTGCAGTAGCGGGGTAGCCCCAACAGCAACCTGAACACGTTGTTGTATTGCACGCGGAGGGCATTTAATTGCCGCTCAGATAAGTTCTTGATGATATAATTAACTTCAACAAAATTTTGTAGTTCAAAGACTTACACCAATACATAACGACTGCGCTCAAAAATCAAATTCTCTATTCTCTTCTAGACACGAACTCCAACATCACGAAAATCAATTTATCAGTATCTGATATTTGCACAACACAAATAGATATATTTCCTATTATTCCAGGCGTACGATCGGACCCTATTCCAACTTGATTACTGGCATTTATCTAGACTCAGTAACCGACGCAATAAATATCAGAAAATGTCTACACCGCACGCCTCTATAATCTATGGAATTTTGAAGATAGGGCTGCTGTCTTGGTACAAAGTGGAGTCGATATTATCGTTGTATTTACTAAATTATTTAATGCATGTAAATACTTAAGTTCAAATGTATAAAATTGTTATTTTAATTTGTCACATCTTTTAGAAGGTAAGAAACGCTGCATGCATTAAAATCCAAATCAATATATACAAAATTCTTCCGTTACTGAATGATTAAGTGGTTGAATGACTGACAGACAACGCACAGCCGAAACCACTCAAAGCTTTATTCTATGCTCAATCAATGAATAAAGAATCAGCTGCTCAAATTCGTAGGTTAATAGATACAGTTTTGAGAAATATTCGGGCGTTAAAAACGTTAGAAGAACCTACACAGATACCTGGGATATCTTAATTATCCACATAGTAACTCCAAAGTTAGATTCTTCAACCGGCCGCGAGTGGGAAAGACAAAAAAGTACCCTCCCGAAAGTAGGAAAATTAAAACTGTCCGATTTAATTAAATTCCTCACAAATCGTGCTGTTTATTTAGAATCGATTAAGCCACTGGTCGTAGAGAGCTGAAATTTGACATGAAGGTTCCTTGAGGAGTGTAGTCCCCTACACTCCGCACTAAGAAGAGATTTCCCGAAATTCCTACGGGAACGGGAAAAAGCGGTACATGCGCGTACGAAGTCGCGGCTTTGGCCCGCGACTTCGGACAGCGCTGACCGTCACAAAAATGAATCTGCTAAGCTTTTTCTCAACTACCTATTTTGGGTGGCTTCCAGTCTAGCCGCACTAGTATTTTAAATGGAGCGCCTGACCTCCACAGCCCAGTAGGTAACTGGGTGACACGGTACCACTAGCCCAGACTGTCGTCAGATTTTCTGGCTTCTAGCCAACCGTAATGACTGTCCAACATCTACAAATGACAGCCAGGCACGACATTGGCGAGCACGTTAAGCCAACATACGACTTAACGTAGTCACCCATCCCCGAATGACCTCGGCAAGCTTTGCTTACCCTCGATGATCGACTACGACAATCACAACAATACTGTTGACAACGATTTGACAGCTATATTGCTGTAGCGATGGGTAGCTATTCCAATAACTAGCCAAAAAGCGGCTATTAACAAAATAGTCACGGCTATGATATCCGTCAACAAGATAACTAGCTATTGGCTACTGGCTGGCTAGAATACGGAACAGCCGATAGTCGCCACAGAGTATAATATAACTACTACGTTTTTCAGTCGTGCCGATATTCGGTAGCCGGCTAGCCGGAGTAGCCGATAGCTCACTAGCTGTGTGCGCGCTCGCTCACATGTACTATTTTAAAGTTTTTTAGTTCATACCTATAAATAGAGATGACGCTATTGTACTTAATTTTAAATTCATAATTAATGTAGAATAGTTGCTATTGTTATTTAATTTTAATTATTGCATTGGTTTTATATGAGTTTGATAGGCTGAAATAAATGAATTTTAATTTAATTGGAGATTTTTGTTTTCTAATAGTAATAATTCGTACGACCTACGAATGGAAGTCATTTCTTTGCAAAAGTTATAAAATAAAATAAAAACTAAATGAAAAACGAAATCATGACATAACCTTACTTATTATTAACATCTAGAATAGGCTAGTTTCCACCATCAATAAATTGCAAATCTATTTAGTCCGTCAGTTAGAGTATTGAAAAATAATGGACACGTATTTTTTTTTTGGAAATCAATGAATATTGACAAAGATAAAATGCATCAAAAATCGGGAAAGGGGGCTGGTGACGTCACGTCGCTAGTAAAATTGTACTATCGTAGTGACGTTACGCGAGTTTTCAACGTTCTGTATCTTCGTAATTTTTTGTTTACGTGAAAAAAGAAAAAATACGTGTCCAATATTTTTTGAAAATCTATCTGACGGACTAATTCATTTTTTTCAGTAAAATACCCTATTGTTGCCGCGGCGAGGATCGAACTCGAATCGCAGGACAGTTGATCGTTATTCATTCAAGTCCTAGCCACCTAGCTACACCGCTGAACCGCTAGTGAGCGCTAGTCTTTATTGTTCAATAGCCAAATTGCCAAAATAGCTGGCTATTCCACCACAAATAGCCGGTTAGCTAAGCTATTGAAATTTCGGTTAGTTACCCATCTCTATATTGCTACACTAACTGCAACCTAACTCCTGTATAAGTGGAGTTACAATGAGCTAGATTTATCGTGTTGGCAACCCTAGTAAGGGATAAATTCGTAGCATCATACCAAAATGATTGAAGCGGTTCTATTAAAGTAATTCAATACAATATTCTACAAAGATGCTAAATTGGTTTGAAATCCTTCACGACTTCAATATTATACCTAGAATGATAGTTTTACGAGGTGAGACTTACAAAACTTCCAAGTTCAATAGTACTAACGAGATAATTGCAAACACTGCCGTTACATCGTAATACATCTGTTTTAGATTGTGTACTCTACTAGTCGACCCGCGCAACTTCGTCTGCTTCTCTCCTAGTGGTTTTAGCGTGATGATATATAAGCCTATAGCCTTCCTCGATAAATGGGCTATCCAACACTGAAAGAATTTTACAAATCGGAGCAGCAGTTCCTGAGATTAGCGCGTTCAAGCAAACAAACAAACAACTCTTCAGCTTTATATATTAGTATAGAATAGATTAGTATATATAGAGTATATGAGCAGTTTAAATGCAATAAATCCCGCCTCAAATTTAATAGTTTGCAATACCGGGTGTAAAGGACATCGTAACGCAAACTTCGCGAAAAGGCTACACCTAATGCCACTAACCAAATTATGGAAGTCATTAATCTCGCTAATGATCGGTTACAAAAATTGTCATTTTCGAGCACGCAATGTATTGTGAACAACGCGATCTAAACGCGCGAGAGCGTTGTACGAAATACGTACCTACACTACTTGCACACACACATACACAAGGCTGCGACGCCGCGCGCGCTGCGGTCTTTAAATGTACGGGTCGTTGTCAAATTTTGCGCAGTAAACCTTGTCCCGGAGTAGTGTTATTTTTAAATTCGGATAAAATACACATTTTAGTCTAAAAAAAATACATTAAACACACAATACACCACATTACTAAACACTGATTAGTAAAATTAAGACTAAGTTTTGTTATTTTTAGTTTTTTTTTAAAGTAACATTGTGGTTGTTTCTGGTAACAGAGCGGTATTTCTTGCAAAATCTATATGTCCCTAGTAGGACTCTGTTACAATAAGAACAAAAAATTGTTATTTTCTACTATACCAACACGCTTTAAATAAATTATAACTACAACCAGATTACAGTTAGTATTTTAGAATATGTCTTAAAACGGGTAAGTATTACAATTCTAATTAATAATTATTTTCTGAAATTTTGTCCCGCGTATGGTGTGATACAACTGGAATGTTATGTTACCAAGTATTTCACAACGTAATATAGAAATGGCGCTGCTTAGATTTTGTACTAGATTGAGCGGGACGTTGGCATTCATTGTGGATGATCGGGGGCACGGGTGGCGGGGTGCGGAAGGTGCTAGTCGACCATGAGGCGTGGATCAGGCTGCGTGTTTTTATTGTGCATCCACTTTGTTACCTACTATTTACGTAAGTAGATAAACGTATTTTCAAGTAATTTTATGTTCAGTATGTCTAAGAGTGGTTAATAATCCAAATATGAAAGAAAGATTGTTACTTGATCATTACTTTATGATTTATGTCTTGTAGTAAGCAAAATTTACTACTCTGTTACTACGCAACTCTGTTACTACCTCGGAGTAACAGAGTTGTTAACAAAGTAACAGAGTGGAATTATGAACATAATTCTTTAATTTTGTACTTAATTTTCATGTTTTAAACGTATTTTTTATTCATAAATGGATTTTCTTATGTAGGTAATATCTTAAGTCCTATAAATGAAACGTTTCTATGAACTCAAAAACTTTGTTTCAGGTTTAGTATTGTGTTTCTTCGAGATCTCGAGATGCCTCTCACGCCTGCTGAGAAACAGCGACGGTACCGTCAACGGCGTAAAAATAATCCTGAAAAAGAAGCAGAATCTAGAAGAAAAGATAGGGAGAAGATAATGCAAACAAACGCTAAGTGCGAGATTTATCAGCTCTTGAACATAGAGCGTTAAAAAAGAAATGGCGAACTGCAAATGGCTAACGTAAAAATAGGGCCAGAGCACTCCGTATTGTTATGTACACTCCTGAAAAAAAAGAAAAATCTTCCAACCCTTATTTGACAGAACCCAGCACATCAAAACAAAGTGACGATGCTTTGATCGAGAAGGAAAATATTCACGTTCATTCGTTATCTTTGCATCTGCCAGGTCCCTTAGATGATTGCGGAACTTCCTTCCTACTGCCAATAAAACTGCTCTTGCACAGTCCCTTCTGCTTCCCGTCCTTGACTATGCTGATGTCAGTTATCTCGATCTCACTCAGGCACAACTAGATAAACTTAAGCGTCTTCAAAACCTTTGCATAGATTTATATTTGGCTTGCGCAAATATGATCACATTTCTGAATTTCGGACAAAACTCAAGTGGCTTCCCATACGTCTTCGCCGGGATTCTCATATTTTATTTCTGCTCTTCAGTATTCTGTTCAATCCTACAACCCCCTCTTACCTTAAAGACCGATTCAAGTTCCTTCATGACACACATAATAGATATCTGAGGTCATCGGAAAACTTGAGACTAGAAATGCCGATGCATTCCACTACCTTCTATGATAATTCTTTCACGATTCAAGTGGTGAGGTTATGGAATGCCTTGCCTGTGTCGATAAGACGTGCTCAATCTTTGTCCATTTTTAAAACTTTGGTCAAGAACCACTATCTCTCTCTTTAAAGCGTTTGTTACTAGAGTTCTCTGCTATTATTTCATAATTATCATTGTATAAAATTTATCTATTTAGTATGTATTGATGTTTGTATAAATAGTACACCTAAGACTACCTACAGTACTGTATCTCCTTTTTCTCTTTAGAATCCATCCAAAGGTTGTCTTGAAAATATCGCTTTTAGCGATAAGGTCGCCCATTGTGTCACCCTATGTAATGTTTCTCATCTATATTTTCTGTAACTTATATGGTGTACATAATAAAGAGTATTCTATTCTATTCTAAAACAAGGTGTTTGTGTCTTGGTTAAAATGTCCAGCCCAAAACAAGACTACATATATTTGGGTAAGGCCTTATCTGAAGAAGATGATGGTGAGGTTAAAATTATATTTTGTAAGTCAATGGATCATACTGCAACCAAATTTAAATTAGATGAGTCTGATATATCTTATGTGCCTTTTGATAATTTAATTGCTATTGTTCCAGAACTAAAAAAAGTATGTAAAGGTACAAGAATATCCTACTGCCAATTTGATACTGCTTTAGACATTTTTGAGAAATAAGAGACTTTCATTTTTCTGTTACTTTTTTAAGATTTTTTATTTTTGTGTTCATAAAGTTGGTATTGGTAAATACTTACCAGCAATAATGTTGATTGTTATTATTATTGGAGTTTATGTTAATAATTATGATCTCAACCCCAACAGAGTCTGATTTAGTCAGGTAAGATAAGAAAACTAACAACTATGTTACTGCGCTACAACTCTGTTACTTTTCTGTCCCAAAGACTAAAAGACTTAATTAAGATTTTTACATTAAGTTGGTTGATATAGTATGGCAATTTAAAAATATTTTGACTTAATAGATATTTTTACAATGATATGTTGCAGTTAGCGGTTAATATGTAAATATTTGAAGTAACACGGTAAAATTTAAAGTTTGTAAACGTTCAAAAAGTAACAGAGTTGTTTAGAAAATAAGTTAATGATTATTAAACTTTAAAAAAACGTTGAGATTCCAAATGTGATTATAAGATAAAAGACTGTAGTTAACATTAATGCCAAAATATTTGCGACTGAATTGTTTAATTTCGTAATAAAAGTCAATACGTAGTGATAACAGAGTTGTATTTTTTTTACACCCTAAGCCACAAAATTTGGAATAAATCATTAATTATAAGTTAAACATCGCGGCCGTCAGTAACAGACCATATTCAGTTGTTTTTACAGGCATGTACACAAAGAAAACTCAAGTTTAAGTATTTTTATTTTTTTATAAGTTTATAATTTTTAGTCACGATTACCTGCGCTAAATTTGACAATGACCCGTACTCGTAGATGCTTACCTACGAATATCGCCTACCTATCGCCGACAACAAATCACACAAAATCATTTTATCACTCAGAAATACCTACGGTACCTACTGATGGTATGAAAATGTTTATGCAGAATTTAAGAGAAGAAAAGGATCCATAAGCTTAGTCTCTTAAAATCACGATTCCGATTAGGATTGATAAGATAACAAAAAAGAAACTTGTAAGTACCTACCATTGAGATCCCGTAACGTGTAGGTATAAACTAATGAACTATCTAACTCACTTTGAATGTAAGTACCTACGAATATCGCCTTTCGCCAACAACAATAATGCCTATCACATAAAATTTATCATTTGTATCACTCAGAAAAACTTACCCACTGATGGTAAGAACTTGTTTTTGAAGAAGTTAAGAGGAGCCATAAGCTTAGTTTCTTAAAATAACGATTCGAATAAGGATTGATTTAAAAAAATAAGCTGGAAGTACATTGAGATCCGGTAATGTAGATAACTAATGAACTACCTAACTCACTTTGAATGTACCTAAGTTCCTACGAATATCGGCCCTTCGCAAACAACAACTGACATGTTTATGCAGAAGTTAAGGAGCCATAAGCTTAAGCATGTTCCACACGGATGTACCTAATCCAATGTCCAATCCAAGGTGACCTTGGTGGGAGCTTGGTTTCCATCCGCGAATTTTGTATGAATTTGGATTGTATCTGCCGTCTTCACGGACGGCAACAAGCAAGGTCACCTTGGATGGGTCGCAGGATCCTTGTAGAACATTGTGTGGAACATTACTTTAGTCTCTTTAGTAACTTTAGTCTCTTCAAATCACGAACACGATTCCGATAAGGATTGATAACAAAGCCGGCCATGTTAGAGTCGGATTCTAAAACAAAGGGATCTGTACCATAACCCAAAAAAACACGTTTCTTGTATGCGAGCCTTAAATTACCTAGTCCTACGGATGGATGGACAGAGGAGGCTCAGTAAAGGGGATTCGTTGGTTAATTGTAAGTACATTGCGATCCGATAATGTAAGTATCTACCTACTACTAAATTACCTTAAGCTCGCTCACCCCAATCTGGTTACAGATTGGGTTCGAAGTGGCCGCTGCCAAATTTGGGTCCTGAGCACACTCTTCACGCAGCGTCGTAAACACTCGGACACAAACACCTTGTCCTTGACGTAACCCCAAAGAAAAAAATCTAATGATGTCAAGTCTGGTGAGCGAACTGGCCATGGCTCCAGACCGAATCTACCGATTCCACAAGTCCAGATGACATTTTTAAATCAAACACACAAAACACACACAAACACAGAGAAAATTAATAATAAGTTTTGGTATCAAACCAAAACTTATCTTTCCTAACGTTCCGAAAACAAAATCTCGCAAAAAAAACACTCGCTCGCGGTCAACATCAACAAGATACTAACAAAAATCTATCACGAAATGTTCTTTTCGAACTCTCCTTTGATTTCGCCGACATACGTGCATCAGTACAGTGGCGGATCTATCATTGGTTTTTATTTATTTATTGAATGATTTTTTTATTGAAAAACTCAACTATTTAGTTACTTGGTCGCCTTCAAAAATGATAAGATCTAAGAGAACCCAAGCTGCAAGAAACCGAACGAAGCGAACAAGTTTCGCCACTGAATGGAAGTATGATTTTATTTAATTAAAACAAACAAATTAGCGTCATCACTTGTCATTATTAAGTCTCAACACCATGTACATAATTTAGTGCTGCCGTATTTTACATTCTGTCTTTTAATGTATCAAAGCGTAAATTGGGTATAGCAAGAGCCAATTGAGATAAGCGTAACATTACTTATTTTAACTTTAGCCTTATTATGGTTTGTGTAACGCGTGCCTATTAATAGTAAAAAAAAAAGATTTATTTTCTCGGTCGGCTATCTAAGGCCGCCCCTTGCGCTCTCTTCTATCAAAGCAACAGAATACCTAGATCGGCTCTTGTGTCGGCATCGGCGGCATGTGCAAAAGACGTGAGCTGTTATACGAAAATACGACATAGCGACACAAAACGAAGTAACCGATTTGCGTCTTTAAGCAATTAATTTAATGTTGGAAATCGCTTACTTCGTTTTGTTGTGATACGTATTATTTTCTAATGACGGCAGTCTTTAGACGGTATGTTTGAGCGGCGCTTTTGATGAGCTATACACACATGCACACTCGTTAGTGTGCAGGCAGGTACTAGGCATGCGTTGACCTTTCGTTTGAACTTTGCACAGCTGAGCGTATACTTATTTGTAGTTTTATTTACATTGCTTTTTTTGGTGAAAATAGAGAATTAATGATTTTTTTATTAAAAATCTTATTGGGTTAGGTCAGAATAACGATTATGAGCAGTCTAAAGTAAAAAAAAACTCCTGAAAAAAATGAAAAAATGAGGAAAAAGCCGACGAAAAATTCCAACTTGGGGGTGTCCAGAATCATGTCCTGGACCCATGGAAATCGTTTGTGCGTCGATGTCTTTTACACCCGGTATGTACGTGTATTATATGTACGCGATTTATTATATACTATGGCGTTTGCAATAACTGACAAACAGTGACAGTGATGGGTAGAAATATAATGTGGGAAAACATGTTGCAAATTGAACACCAACTCAGTAATTTCATCTTCTTCTTTTCGAATCGATGGACAACTCCCTAGATCATTCGGGCCCAGTAGGTGGCTACGTTAACTGCGGCATCGGTGGCATTCATCAAATTCACCAAAGTACAGATGCATGGGCACTTGGGGCACTCTATAATGTGGCTCATATTCTGAGCAGGGGCACCGCACTCACATTGAGTTTCCATTCAGTAATTTCATAAATCCACTGTCTCATAACCAATATTGCCATATAGTATATTATGTATAGTATATTATGTTACCTTAAGTAACTACTAAATGCTTAACTGCTATTACTAAACACACATTACCAAATTGAATGTTGCCAGCCTCTCAAAACCTAGAACAGGGACAGGTTCGTGACATTAATTTGCACTATAAGTCTACAATTTTATACGTCTACTTCTCCAGCAACAGAGTTAATTTAGGTCACAAATAGGCACGCAAGGTGCGCCGGCGCACGGCTGCCAGTCTTCATGCTACGATTCGATACAGATTGCACTGAATCACAACTGGCGAGGAGCTGCGAATGGTTGCTAAGGTGTGTCCTAGGATGTGCCTTGTGGGACACCGTTTGACTATAGGTTTTAAATTGCGTTTTAAGTGCATGATAGGTTCATTAGATCGTGGATTCGTATTAAGACTTTAAGTCAAAAACTGAAATTCATACATCACCATTATTAGGTCATGTTTTTTATCAAGATGTTGGCATGTAATGGGATAATTTATAAAATCAATCTTAATTATTTGAGCTACTAACAAAAACTTCTAATTGGCAGGTGCCAATTAGACACACAGACTTAACAGTCTTATAATCTAAATTTAGGTTTTCGTTTCTCCTTTTCTAGTTCTAATGACTTATTTTTGCCAATTTTTTCGAATAATAGTCATCCACCAATTACAAGAATTACGTTACCTATATTAGAAACCTTATCAATGTTTCAAACGAATTTTCGAGCAAATATGAGATTTGAAAGAATTTATTAGTATCATTATGTTTCTCAATTCTTTCTCCTCTCCTGAAATTTCTCTTTACCACTTCCCCGCTCAATATTGCAGCTAGACGCAAATTAATGCGATTAGTCGCAGTCGCAACATGCGCCGGAGTGGAACAGGATTAGTCGAACGTATCCTGTCACCTATGATCACCGTGACCCGTGTTGGGAGTTAGCTTTCATAATAAACCCGATATGATAAACGGGGATTGAGGTTGGCGGAGGAGGAGGGCAAGTTATATTAAAGTCAGGGTGAAATTTTATAGTGTTATTTGTATAGTAAGATTAGGTAAGTATTTCGAAGGTTTTCAGTAGGAATTGCCCCCAATTACAAAGTCAAGACGTAACATAATGCATATCTAAACTTTAAAAAAATAGGTTTATAGGAGGCTCCTCCCAATTCGGTAATAGACGGCCCCCTCAATCCCAAAATAATTCCCTGAGGTGCTCCGCAGTTAATAAACATATCTAGCCCATAGATAGTCTGGTACTATTCATTTGAATTTATAATGCATGACAACCTGTGGATTCTGCTAAGGCTTATTCACATTGGATCGATGAAAAGAAACGCAATAACAACACGTAAAAATGTACATACCATGGAAAAGAAACAGAGAACTAATCACACAATGTAACATAATAAACTAATCCAAAAAAAATCCCATTTCCCAAGAACACCCAAGAAATTGGCAATAAAAAAGGAAAATCCAATACAACTCGTGACGGCCTAATACCAGCGGAGCGATTCAAGTTAGCACAACTAACGCTAATTAGAGACCATTGTGAAGAAACTTTCTCTTTTACTACTAAATTCTAATTTATTCTGCTCCCTTCGTGATCGTGGGGTATGCTCGTTGAATGACAAACGACTTAGTAATGAACATCTGCATTAGAAGCTGCTTTGTTTTTGTTAGAACCCGTTAGGTGTCCGTAATGTTCGCACTTGGTATCATTATTATAATCATACAACACCATGTCGGTTTCCTCCAAAAGGTTAGGCATAGGTGTACCCTTTAGTACATTCACTCACATATCACCCGTTATATTTGCGGTTCCATGTTATACAGTTAGCCTATTGTAACAAATCCAGTCTTCGAGCTGCTATGAAATTTTTCAGTTTGAAAAACCCATTCAAATATTATGACTAGGTAACAACTAAGTTACATCTCTAGCAATTGACAAACTAAGTCGCCGTAAGCTAGTCGATACTAAGAAAGGAAAGGCGATAATAGAGTAGTTCGATGAACATCTGATTTAGAAGACGACAAATATTATTAGAGTAGTATTAAAATGGGTTGAAGAGACGACTGGAAGAAAATACAAAATATCAACAGTGAGGATCGTAACATCCAAGCTACTAAACAAAGTATCAAATATTTTGCAAATTGAAACAAAAATCTCAAAGCCCTCTTTGTATACAGAGTACAGACGGCCATGACATTAACAAGCAAAGAAGAAAAAGAATTAAAAGTTCAGGTTACACTTGCAGTAGTAAACTATGAAGCTAACGACATCTCAGGCAAAGAAATAAGTTACACAGACCTGTTTTGTGAACAATACGTATTTATAAGAAGACGATCAAGACGAGTCGAATAGCCATACAGGCTGCGTAATTCAGATATTTATTGTAATGGGTGCTCTTAGTACCGTGAATCACTGAGGGATGTCCCTCCGTCGACACGTACAATGGAAACCACAAAAACTCGTCAACCGCAGCTACCCGCATGACTTCTGTGGTTTAGATGGACAATGAATACTTACATATCTAGATGTTCAAGTATATAGTTACAACAATACGTACTTAGCATTGTGTAGGAATCTGGAACGTAATATTGCAAAGTTTTTTAATAGCAAAGAACACATACAGGTACTTAGATGACAAGCATATAAGATTTAGATACCTTGAGCGAAGAGACCCTATTTTAGAGTCAACAGATATCAAACAGTCAAGCAATCAAAGACAGATCATACGTTAACACCAGCCGATTGAATCTTCCGAAGAATGGCTATGTAAGCGGCTTTCCCAATTAGTAAGCACGAATAATTTCAAAATCCAAGTAGAACATTTTAAATCAGCTGCATTGTCATCCATTGTTAACTCAAGACACAAAACCATTACGACAGACAGACCGAAGTTCAACCAGCATTCAAATACAAAATGATCATGAAAACACAGAGAGAGACAGATCAAGATCCACCAATCAAGAACAGTTGTGTACAATCAGAATCAAGTGCGATACAATTAGGACAGCGATCTATTCTGACAATAAATCGTTCGGCGCGGGCGCACGATTCGTGATCGTGCCGGACAACGATCTAGCTTGAGAAAGAAGTGACTTGTACTTTGTTTGTAACGGAGGAGGTGGGATTTGCATGGAATTTGTTATTGTTGTCAGTAGTGTTTTTGAAATAATTCTAATAAGGACGTGTTACTGGATTTACCTTAAATTCTCAGTAGTTGAAACAAAAATCCTATCGCATTAACAATAGATTACAGGTGCTAAACAATCAATGCTAAATGAAAATTTTGATATACTTTGATTACAGTAATATAATTTTGGTACGCAATGTTATTTAGTGCAAGAGCACTTTTCAACATTATAGCCATCATTCATCATTCTTGCCCTGATCCCAATTTATTAAAGGCCTTTCTCCATATTCCTTCATTAGCCATTATCTTCGTTATCACCCCTTTTTCAGAAATATCATCTAGATCTATCATTTCGATGCATTTCTATTTTAGGTCTTCAATAAAAACCTCTACAGTTTCCGTACCTCAAAAAACAAGTCTTCCATTCCTAATCCTGCCCATTTCAAATCCATATCCTGAACGTTTTTCCTTCATCAAACCGGAATCCTTCGAACCATGATCGATCTCGCTTTCCCAGAGGCGCACAGGCGCATTCCCACGGTCGTTTATCATTCGCTAACGATCTATGGATCTGATTTAGCACTATGGTGCACTTGTTTGTTCGTCTTCTAGTGATAAACTAATGAACACAGCATGATATGAATTTCTTCGGCACGATCTCGTGAGATTTTGTAACTGTTAATTATTGTAATGTGTGAACGTGAGGTGCTGTGTTCCGGAGCTGTTAAGCATGTATTGATATGATCTGGGCTTGTGGTTCTCTTACAAGTGTCTATTGTTTGATTATCTGGGGTTAATTAATTATGGAAAGTGTTACTTAGTCCGTATAACCCCAGAATTCTCAGACGACACTTTAAGATGTTTTTGACAGTCAAACATCAGATGTTTTATCCACTCTTGACGTTTAATAAGACTTATAGGTTGAAAATGTTTTTTTACTCTTTTTTTGCTGTACACCTACCACAGTGTAGTCTTTTTAACCCAAAAGGTTGACTGGTAGAGAATGCATTGTTGCATTAAGTCCGCCCATGTACCACTATTGTACTTAAAGCTTAAATAAATAAATGAAATGGGGAATGGACTTCATGGATAGTATAGTTTTCTTTGAATTCAAATCAATTTACTGGGTTTACTGTAACCAGCTTAGTTAACCTGTCTGCATCCACAATTATGAGTTTTGTCCCACCAAACTGACACACATTGTGAATAGAAGGATACCAATGACAATCAAATTGTCAATCAGCTTTTTTCCACAGCTTAGTTACAGCAAAGGCAATCCGCAACAGCCAACAATGCTAATTACTACCACAATAATAAAACCTGTTCTATATAAAACATAAAGTATAAACTATAAAGCGCAGATCGCATCAGCGAGTTTTTACCAGCATTGTGTTATCTAATGCCTGACCTACACCGTTCGTGTGGACTGCCCTATATGGGAGACGGCAGTGGTCACAAGGTAGTGTGTGACTGTGTTTCTTATTAGGGCCTAACTATTCAAAAGTAAATGTGTTGTCATATATGGCATGTTAATAACTTACTATGATGTTTACTTACAATGTGATAATAGTAACATATTTTTTATCATGAATGTTGTTGTCATTCTCGGACGTCATTCAAAACACATTATCGTATTGTCTATGGCAACAATACGATACTGTGTTTTGTCTATGGTGAGACACAGAGCCGTCACTGTGGTAGTAGCATTTACTATTTAATTGGAGTTCATTTAAATAATGAATGCTACTCCACCTCTCATCATTATCTATTATATATAATACACAGTGATAAATAAACACAAAGTTGAGCTTTTTCAGTAAACCTTTGAGTGACAGAGAGATATAACACATCAACAATAGAAGAAACGATTTCATTTTGACGAATCCAAAGAAATATAATTATTTCGGTCTTAAAAAATACAAAAAAAAGTATATTCGCATATAAAGTCTTTTTATGTTAATATTGGTGTACAATAGAGTATATCTTAGACTAGTAGTAGTTTGTTTGCTTGAACGCGTAAATCTCAGGAACTACTGGTCCGATTTGAAAAATTCCTTCAGTGTTAGATAGCCCATTTATCGAGGAAGGCTATAGGCTATACATCATCACGCTAATACCAATAGGAGTGGAGCAGTTATGAAAATTGTGACGCAGACGAGGTAGCGCGGGTCAGCTAGTATTTTTATAAATTATTTTCAGAATTTAGTATTTCTCGTTCAAAACCCTTTTATTATTCATTCTATATTTTACGCCACACCACAATGTAAATGAAAAACAGCAGCATACATTACACTAATCACAAATGCAATCACAGCATTATCATCCAAAACAAATGACAATACATAATCGTTTAATCGTCAATGTCAACTTAAGTTAACTACCTGATAAGTAACGAACAATGCCATTAGCATCGGAAAAAAACAACATTTTGTTTACTGAATACAATCGCAAACAACTGACGATCACCTGTGTCT
Organism: Lacanobia wlatinum; assembly: GCA_947578705.1. Classification (NCBI taxonomy): domain Eukaryota; kingdom Metazoa; phylum Arthropoda; class Insecta; order Lepidoptera; family Noctuidae; genus Lacanobia; species Lacanobia wlatinum. Next base: position 24,141,931 of record OX388034.1, read on the forward strand.
GCGTGGCCTGTCATTATAGGTCAGTGACCTCTAGTGTTGCCAGACTCGCAAATTAGCAGCCTGCCACCAGCTGGCTTAATTATCATGGTTAGACAAAGATAGGCCTTGAATTCTAACTGTAACAAACTAACAAGTTGGTGTAGCGGTTTTCTATGTACTACTAAAGTGTCTTTGTATGCTTACATTTATTTTATTAGTCGGTATATTCCGTAAACTTCCCTGCTTGAAAATTTAGGTGGATTGATCTTCAAATGAACTGTCATTCTTCCTTGATTGACCGTTCACTTCACCATAAAATCTTTTGCAGAATTGCAACACAGGAGTACAGCCTGGCAAAGAGTGTTAACTACATTTTTTCATATTTCTCTTTTTTTTATTCTAAGCGTACATCACGATGACTCTATGGCCATAGTTATATGCGACTTAACTAAATACCTACTATAGTAGCTACACTACGTACCTACGTATAGTAATCGATATGTTACCTGCTAACAATTAGTGCTGGGGCCTTAATGCTAGTCTACTAGCAAAATCAACATCGAAATCAAAATTCATCTTCTAGTTATTTACTTTACAGTTACTATTCCCGAAATACCTACCTTCAGACACTGTCGCGATTTATGACAAAGTAATCTACACTAATATTATAAAGAGGAAAGATTTGTTTGTTTGTTTGTTTGAAATGAATAGGCTCCGAAACTACTGGACCGATTTGAAAAATTCGTTCAGCAATGCATAGCTACCTTATCAGGGAGTAACATAAGTTATATATTATCCCCGTACTCCCACAGGAACGGGAACTACGCGGGTGTAACCGCGTGACGTCCACTAGTGAAAGTATAAAATCAATTATTTAATTAATTCATACATGTTTTTTCGCACTCCAAAATAAAGTGGTCATTCTCTTTTATTTAATCACGAAGTCGAACAAAGAGCCATCAAGGAAACGATCTCTTAATTAAGATACAACAGATCCGGAAGGTGCAGTGCGAACTCAAATTATTTCGACCTCCAAGTATTCAGGCAGTGTCCAGTGGACCAGTGTGTCCACTATTCAATATGGATGCAAATTTTATAAGATGTAAGCGCCAGTAATAAGAGTAATAACAAATTAGCCTCGAGATGGCTGAGTCATGTGGTAAAGAGGCCATGATTTGGAAAAAGGGAAGACTTTCTCGCAAAGAACATGTCGTATTTCTTATTTGTTTATGCACACACAAAACACGGAAGAGAAAAAACACATAAAAAAAACTGGCCAAGTGCGAGTCGGAATCTCGTGCAAAGGGTTCCGAATGAATTTATTTTTTTAACAAGTTATTTTTAACACTACAGACTTCTAATAGGTTTTCCTGTAAACTTTGGGTAAAGATCTATTATCTCCATTTTTTTTTCAAAATTTTCTCGCTCAGTAGTTTCGGAGATAAGGGGGGGGGAATGGTCATATTTCGTCTAATTTCTTGAATAACTCCAAAACCATTTATTTTTAAATTATGAAAAAAATATACATAAAACTCTATCCACCCCCCCCCCACCCTTTCATTTGATATTGTTAAACGTTTAAAAAAAAACGTTTTTATTTTCTAGTTTGACCCCCAAAAGTGACCCCTATACTAAAAATTCCGTTTTTTTTTTTTCGGAACCCTAAAAAGAAGAATTACAGATAAGAAGATCACTAGCTTATTTCAAGAGGAATTTCTGCTAGCAGACGTGCGACAAGAGAGTTGGTTGCGGGACAACTACAGGTTTCAACACTATAATACTCGTACATGGTTTCCCTATTTACGGTTACGATTTTATGTAAGAGTCTACTTACATAAAACCGAGCATTTCAGATCCACTGTTCGTAAGTGTTTTTTTCTAAAAGCTTAATAATATTCTGAACTCCTTTTCTTCCAAAAACACCAATAATCACTCAGAAATCAATCAATTGCATCTATCAATGACTTTTTCAATTAAACAATGATGAAAAAAAGAGACAACAATATTATGACTCTACAAACCTATTTGTGACACGTAATCTCAAGAAAATCCTCCTTACATTCTGAAGTGTTGTCACAACACGAACTCACGCGCAGGATATTAAAGTGTCCACCTTATATTCCGGTTACACTAGGGCTGTACCAAGATTTATTTGCATTTCAAAAGTAAAAGGTGTACTATGTCAGGAGAATCAAGAAATACAGTACTTAGTTTAAGTTAGTAAGTAATCAGAAGAATAAATTAAAACCTTCACATTAATTTATTCTACTGACGTTTTGTATTATTTATTTATAGGAGGCATTAGTCAGTCTGCCTGTGTTTTAAATATATGTTGATAAGTAGTGAGAGTAAGTGACTTGATAACTTATTTATACCTATATTTATTACTTAAATACATATTATTTTTCCCGCTCTGGGCGGAGCGGGAGGGGGAGAGTCGAGACTCTTTTGATTAAAACCCATTCATGATCCTTCAATGCTCTTTACATTCCAGGGGCGCGGTAACTCTGCCGAACAATGCTGCAACCCTGCAGTTAAATTCATCTTAGAAATTAGACAAAGTGGAATAAACATCAAAATGTATGGCATTTACATGAGCTACCGAATACGTAGTGGTCAATCCCTTGCAACTTTAAATATATCTAGCACTTCGCCCGCGACTTCGTCCACGCTGCAATTTTCTTAAGGATCCCTAACTATTTTGGTGAAAACAGCATGCAAAATCGGTGCTGTAGTTTTTGAGTTTATCGCGAACAGACAGACAGATAAAAGCGGCGGAGAACTTTGTTTTATAATATGTAGTGATAGTGATATTCATTTATATAAATACTAGCTTCTGCCAGCGGCTTCGCACGACCACGCGGGCGAAACCGCTGGCAGAAGCTAGTAGGGAACGTACTCCCGAGATAAAAAGTAGCCTATGTCCTTTCCCAGGCTCTAGACTATCTGTGTACCAAATTTCATTTAAATCGGTTCAGTAGTTTTGGCGTGAAAGCGCGACAGACAGACAGAGTTACTTTCGTACTTTTAATATAAAATTAGTAAGGATTTTTAAATATTATCGACAATCTATATGCTCATAGAATGCCATCTTATTTATAGAATCTTGATTTAAAAACAAAGGTTTTCAAGTTCTTTCGTCTTATTTTATCCGTTGATATTTCAAGGCAGTCCAATTTTACCTCAAAAAGAATATGCACAAAAACTAGTTAATTTTAAAATCGCGTGTTTTCCTTGCAACCCTATTTATTTCATCTTAAATTGGAATCTCTGAACTGAATGAGTAATTTTCTTGATTATTTTAACCCTGAAAAACGTAATATTTTTAAGCTAGATTGTTCGAAAAATGTACTAAGTCATTGTTTAAATTAGGTTTTTTCAGACTTGTGTATGTACTTACAGATAATATGTTAATTCGACCTTCACATACGGAACGAAACGATACATAAAAACAATACCTTTGTTAACATACAATACATAAGTACTTACATATTTTGTCATAATCAAGTCTTTATTCAATTACTAGTTTTACTAGTCTAGGAAAAAACCGGGATATGTGTACGCGCATATCCCGGTTTTTTCCCTCTTCCGTAGGAATTTCGTGAAATCCTCAATATAATCCTCCATGATAACTAGTAAGTAGTTTATGTGTAGGTACAGACTCTTTAAAAATATAACCCTTTTTTGTCGCAGTCGGCTAAGTTTTCTCCTCACTGACATCCCTACTTTCAGTACCACAACTCAGGATTAATAATCACATTATATTTTTTATATTTAAGAACTTTTTTCTTTACTACGTCGGTGGCGCCAGGCTGACATGCCTTTGCTTCGTTGTTTTTTTTTTTCAAAAGTTTTTACGTACGTGTTTAATTTAAGAAGAGATGCGCGTACGCATGTTTATTGGTAAAATTTTGATGGATCGCTCGTTTGTAGTTTGTTTTTTGAGGATGTTAATTTGTTTTACGGCTTCTGTGTTTTTTTTTCGTCAAGGTTTAAATGTTGGGATGTCAGATTAATCCTAAACCGTTGAAAGTATATACAGGACCGGCTGTTATGGCGATACTTGGGGGGGGGGGCTATGTACAGCTGCGGAAGTCTTTCGGCTGATATGATGATGATGATGCTATCTATATATTCATATGTGCATTCTAAAAACTGGGAACTCTGAGCTGTTTAGTCTTGGATAGGTACCAAATTCTTGAACGAGGTAGTAACGTACAGCAGCTTTCATATTGTACGCACATGTATCTATCCCATCACAGACACAAAACTAAATACCCACAGTATTCTTGATCGAAGCATGCAACACTTAAAAATAATCCGAACTAAAAATACCACATCTTTGTTTTCTATTAATAAACTTTTCCTCAAACGAACTCACGACTTCAAATAACTATTTTCCTTCATCGAAAAAACTACAGCAAACACTGCGTACAAACATTTTGATACGCAAAGCACGTATTGACGGCAATAATCAAACACATCGTAAAAATGTTTGATGTCTTCGAATAGAAAGCATCGCATGCCGCGCCATTTTCTTTGAACATTCAGACGATAATCAATTTACAGTCTTCATTATTTGAAATTACTACCACTTCACCAGACCTCTCTGAAAGAAGGCTGTTCTAGCAATAATAGATCTGCGTTTTCTGGACGCTAGTTCCAATGTAACTTGACCTATCAAGAGTAGTTTTACTAATTAAGTTATGGGTCTGGATGCCCTGGGTGTTTTAACTAGGCCATGTTTAAATAAGCTTGTAGTTTTACGCCGTGTGCGTGCATATATGCTCAGTTTTTGTAGGGTGAACTTGATAGAGAGTGGACAAACAGATAACGTTTGATATGTGAATATTGCTGGGTTAAACGTACTTACAATGTTTGTGGATTGACGGCATTACTGTACAATTAAAGTTGTACAGTTAGGTAAACACGAAAACAAGCAAAGACAAAATACTTAATGTGACTGTCAATACGGAAGAAGATGTAGGTACTGTCAAAGCTATAGTAGGAAGATAAGACAGCCATAATCTTTTAGAAGCAGTCATCTTCTATAGGCCTGCAAGAAGATCTTTAAGTGTAGAAGGCATGAACAAGACTGGCACAAAACAAGCAAGTAGGTCGTGAAATTAAGAAGACAGGCCTTTCCTGCAAAGAGTTGGAGACGAAATGATGTGAACGATGATGACGAAGAACAAGATTTGATTCTACATAGACCACCGGCCTGCCGATCGTACCTGACGGAGTCTTTGATTCCTGATAGCTACAATCTAGGGGACCTTCAAATCCAGAGTGAACAGGTTACTCCTAGGCAAGCGTGATCCATCTTCGATCAGATCATCGCTTTCTATCAGGTGAAATCTGCCAAATACCAGCTTGATGCCCTTGAGTCAATTGAGAAACGAGCCAAGAGGATCATCGGTAATGACAGGCTCGTCGAGTCGAAGCTCCAAAGTCTTGAGCATCGACGCCGAGTTACTAGCCTGTCGGTTTTCTATCGGTTGCATTTTGGGGAGTGTGCGACGGAATTGCGTGATTTAATTCCGCCAAGCCCGTTCCATCATCGGACCACAAGACGAACGGCGATGCGCCATCGGTACATGGTGGGCATCCCACCCACACGCACAAAACGTTTTGGGAACACATTCATAGTGCGTACAGCTAAGAAGTTGAATTCCCTGCCAGAGTATGTGTTTCCAGATAGCTACAACCTGGGAGTCTTTAAGACAGGATTGAATAGGTTGCTTCTAGGCAAACGTGCTCCATCTTCGACCGCATCATCACTTACCATCAGGTCAGATAGTGGTCAAACGTATGCCTATTTATAGTAAAAAAAAGGTGAGAGCAACGCAAGTAGAATAACGCATGCCTATCAGTAAAAAAAATTGTTAAATGATTTATATCATTATATTCACATCAAACCATATTCATCTTACCACAACTCAGACATACAGGTACAAACAACACATGCACAAATTAAACCTAACACATCCCATACAAAAGTGCATTGTTCCGCGTCATACGTCCAATGATTTTATTACACACGGACGGACTCGCGTGTTTATGTATGTACAGTCGCATTATCTCACGCTTCATGTTGCTGTCATACAATACGAAGGAGATGGTGCAAGGTGAGGGAGATGGCGGTATGTGCTCGTTCTCACAGATGTCGTGAGAAAACTTTGTTGGTGCTTTTGCAAGTGTAATCAAGTTGGTTCCCACCTGAGCTTTTATATAAAATGACAATTATTAGAAAAACGATTGTCGAAAACCCAAAAGTTTACCTATGAAATGTGTTACCGAACATACACATTTCGACAATCGTTATCTATTTGTCGCTAACAAAATATAACTTTTCTAGAAAATCTGTGTTTCCAGATAGCTACAACCTGGGTGTTTTTAAGTCAAGAGTGAATAGGTTACTTCTAGGCAAGCGTTCTCCATCTTCGACCACATCCATCATGTGAGATAGTGGTCAAACGCGCGCCTATCTAAAGTTTTTACTTTCCAATCAATTTTTTAATGGATTCAGTAAAAATTAAAACATGCGTATTATTATTTCCAGACACTACTAATCTAAAACTAAATCTTTCACACACATATACAATTTTTTTTTATTTGTGATGGGTTTGCTCTTGACTCTAGTCTAGGTCAGAGATGATAAAGACAAAGTCGACGATGGAGCGAGCTTACCCAGAAGGAGCCTGTGCACTCTAAATTTGAAGAAATTAGGGTTGTTGTTGTAAAATATATATAAGACAGATAATATAATATATCCGTTTAGATTTGAACCCTTCTGTACACTTTATAAACAGACAGAATAATGTGGTAGTAGAATAGTGTGGGATTTACGTTGTCTGAAAGTATTTAACACTCCATCAAACGGCACATACGACATAAACTCAATCAAAGAACATTAGCAATAAAATATCTGATAACTTTCTAAAATTCGCATAGCATTCCATTAATTTGTTTAGATACAACCAAAGTCCAAAGTCTTGTCTGTCTTAAGACAAGTCCGCTTCATCTCCTAACTTAGGAGTATTTACAATCTGACCGTGATTTCCGAGAAGGCTTTCATATAAAACATCGTGTAGTGTCAAATCCAGCATTTCTGAGCGTACATCTCACTTGCCACCGTTTGACGGACCATTTTCGTGTAACTGTTATTTTTTGATATCTTTATTTAGCTCGATAAAAGTAACAAACATACTGATGTAATGATATTTGGCAGGCGTAAACGCCCGCGATCGCATGAGTACTCAATCGTTTATAACGGTTTCTTTCGTAGGTTTAATAAAACATGACATTTGCTTCATTCTTAGGGCGCGTTCACACGACACGCGCACGCTCAGCGCACGCCACCCGCGTCCAACTCGCATTGAAATTTGTTAAATAAGAATTTGAGTCTTATAACCCATCAATAGATCTCAAATTGCATTTAACGAGGTCTACACGCGCACGCCCTGCGCTCGCCTCGCGCCAGCCCTGCGCTCGCCCTACCCGCGCTCTGCACCCTCCCCGCATTAATCTTTTTACTGTCTTTTTCTTTCTTCCGTTGTTTATACATATAGAATGTAATTAGAACTTTGTTTAACGTAGTCAAATCCATTTTGGTTTAAACGTTTACACATTGTGACACCTGGAAGCCACTATGCCCAGTGAATGAAGTAGCCCAGTCACTAGAAGTATAAGTGGGCGCGAGGCGTGTGCGAGGCGGATGCAGCGCGTGTGCGGGTTTAAGGCGGGCACAACGCGGGCGCGGGTGCTGTGCGTGATCGGCGCGTGACATCTGAATACGCCCTTAAATGTCTTCTTTAGAAATGTGTAAGGTTATTTAATTATAAAGTTGTATCAAGTTGTATCCCAAGTTACTTGTGGTTTGGCGCAACGCCGTTTTCTTCTTTCTTTATCCTGGGCTAACCCGTCGTTCTATTCCTGTACTTTCTTTTTCTTTGGCTTTTTGTCCCATTCTGCTAATCAACATTAATATTCATCACTCTTTTATTACATGTGTAATTAGATAATAGATATTAAAACTTTATTTTAACCTCTTGCTAAATAAGAAGGCAACACGACTAAGCTACGCTAGCGTAGTGGTTTCCCAGAAGACTTTCTCGTAAACATTGCGTTTCTTTTGTCCGCTTACATTCGCAAGACGCAACCATCTCACACACTTGTTCCAGTATGTAGGCAAAGGAAATAAGAAAAACTTGTCTAGTTCTACTATAATATTGAGTCTATCTTGAGCTTCATGGAACTACAGTAAAGTTAAGTTCAAAAGATACCAATACCTATTATGAAGATTTATTAATAATATGTAATGCAATGCGAGACCATAAATTAGATGGTAAAGGTTCAGCAAGGTTAAATCAGGAACTAGGACCCTTAAAGGTAAATCAAGGTAAATCAAGGTAAAGTTAGAATTATGTAAGGAATACACAGGGTCTTACCTGCGACTAACCAGAATGTAAATTAATGTTCCTAAAGGAAGTGCTCGATGAATGGCGATAAAGCTCGATATGAGATTGGAATCTAAAACTGTCATCAGTAAATTATCAGAGTGCCGCTTCAGGCAATAAAAACCGGAATTTATATGTTGTTTCTATATAAAAGAAAGCTGAATTGTGATTAGATGACGTAATAAAAGCTTTTGAAAAGGTCGCATTGTCGCGAAAATACTGAAATAATAATAAATCTATATCAAAAACTGATTTTCTTAATCACTTTGCTGTGGTTTATAAAAACAGTATTTTTTTATTACAAAACAAACATTCTATAAATATCTACACAAGCCGGCAACTCACGCAAACATATCACGTTCTCCAAGGCACCATCCTAGGGCCCTATCTGCTCGATCTACGAAGAACTTACTCGGAACCACGTATTTTCATAACGGGATTGAAGATGTTAAGACCGGTCCTTCATTGAATAGATAAGGGGAGATAGTCTAATTGAAGCTAAAATCCGTCCATGTTAATTAAGTATTAAGAAACGTGTTTTAAATCCAAGTCTGACTCATAGGACACTATTTGTTTGAATTTCTTTGCTTGTAATAAAACTGTAGTTAACTCTGAAGCTGGTTTTTGCCTTATAAGTTGATGCTTAAACGGTATCGACATTAATATAAATGCATGCAGTTCACGCTATGGCGTTAGATATTTACGGTTGAATATTTGCTACGGTCCTTTGCAGGCGTCTTTCACCTCATCCATATTCATTGCTTCTCAAACATGCATTTCCAAGTGTAATAACTTGTTTGGTCATATCAATGCTGAACCTATCGTCTGTAGCGACTTTAATCAGGTGTTCTTAGGGGATATTGTACTAATCACCTTATTTTGTAGACGGATTGACGATTTGAATACGTAGAAAAATATTATTTTATTCACATTTTCACATTCTATTAATTTGTGCTTATAGGCATATCACAATCTAAGCAATTGTTTTTGTATTCAAATTGAATAAAGTGAAACAGACTATAAAATAAACCACTTTCAACGGCTGACTATCTTGTCCCATCCGTTTCCCTCGATAGATTCAAACTGCTAGCAATTACACACAGCTGCTCGTGTTATTATCCTGTGTACCCTCATTCTAATTAAACAGCAGAACATTTTTCTAATTTTACACTCCCAACAAGTTAATGCACTCGTATCTCTATGTTTAATGACGCACAAATTACCCTTTTTAACGCATGCAACATGCACCATGCACCACGTCTATAAAAAGAAACTCAATCATTTCTTTTAGATTCAAGTATGCAACAGTCTTCGAACGAAATCTGTACTAAGATACTATAAACTTTTTATCGCCTCCCCTCCCTCGCTCTTTTTGGTACTGATTTTTTGGGCCATTACTTTTCTGGAATCGATTTTGTGATTAACGTTACTTTGGATTTATTGGCTAAGGCCACAGGCTATAATTTCACGAATTATCAGCTCTGTTGATTTCGGAATCAAAGAAAATGCGTCAGCTAGTAATAAATCAATGTCAGATAGAATCCTGAGCAAAGACATTCTACTAAGCTGGAAAGACATCTTTTATGAAAGAAAAAACTAAGTCAGCTGCTTTTAAAGACCCCACAAATGTAGTAAATTGTTCGTAATTTTCTGCTTCAGGAGCTAACTTATAACTAAACTTTACAGAACTTTCACTTTCAAGTTACTAAAGATTCAAAAAACATTATCAAACTTATTCCAAGTCCCTATCTAAACTTTGCCACTCCATTTAACACAGAAACTACCAAACTACTTGAACCAGGAGTCACTCGAGCGAAATCAAAAATTTCTCGTAGCTTTTCAAAACTAGGACGTTCGTAGCTGGCTGCATAATTTACAGCTGACTTGCACTTGTTTGCAATTCACGAGGGCCCTCCATAGCTCTGGCTGAGAATATCCCCTTTGATCTCACCAGTTTTTGCCTCGAATCTTGATCAAAGAACTTGGCTTAGTGGCTGCACCGAAGGATTTTGAGGATGCTTTTCAATGCTCGAAAATACAGGTGTTGATTTTTGGATTGGATTCGCGCAAGTTCTTGTTTATACCGTTAGGTTTATAATTCCTTTTAAAGGTTTATGAATACTTAAAGGTAGTCGTAATGACGGTAATGAGTAATAGTAATAAACAGTTATGTCGAAAGGGTTATTCTGAGTATTACTTCGGAGCAGTAGGTATAGATAGTGAAATTATTCGCTTCACAACCCAAGCCAATATAACTACTGCTAAAACCGATTAGTTGTTATCTTTAGGCAAACAGATTAGTATTAATATGTGCCAGTGTGCCGTGATTCGTTGAATTCTGAATCATCTAATGGCTAACACAAAATACCACATAACTGAACCTGAAACGATATCACGACACGTCACGTCACGTTTTTACCATGTATGTATGGTTATACCTTGAATAAAGCAAACCGGCCACAAATTGAATGTCAACCCTACTCATAAAAGAATTCTAATCTAAAGCGAGATAAAACAATTACATTTTCGCAGAAATTAAAGCACACGAGAGGAGAATAAAAACGGAAATCATGTCTGCACTGAATCCAATCAGTACAATTCCCAACCTAATTGTAACAGCAATAATAGAAATCCAACTCAGGAATCAAAGTTAAACCTTGTTACAAACAATAAGGTCCAATGTTGAACGAGGAGTCGTAAATTTTATTGTTAATTGGACTCCGTGTATAGAAGTTACGACTGCTGATGATGAACAACCCAAAATCGACCTTATCGATGAAACTGAAGCTGTAGAATTAAATGAATTGGCTAAGAATGTCCATAGAGATCAGTAAAGCATAAACATATTACGGATCAGAGGTCTAGGAACTACAGTCTGTTAGCATAAATGTTAATTTAGCGTGGGTTTTAATTTCAAATTTATAACTGGCGTCAAGTAAATTGGATGTGATAGGGCTACTGGGTTCACTACGTGCTTCGTCGGCAGCTTTTATAAATACTAGAACTGCAGTCAAAGGTGTCTCTTTTTAATTTGTTAACTACGTATGGGATTTAAACTTTTTCTATAGGATTTTTAATATCTTATTGCTTCTTTGGATAATTTGCTAGCGGAATTACTTTGCCATTAAAAGCTTTCTTGGAGTCAGTGTCGGTGTAATTTTATTGCTTTATATCTTTCAAGATGATTCTTGTAATAATACTTTAGAAATCTCAGCCACAATGGCGTCTGATTTAGGTTATTTTGTAGAGAAATCTTGTTACAATGTCTGACCACAGACTACAAGAGTATTTTTAAAGTAATCTTTGTAGATATGAAGGCATATTGCTTCAATTTATATTTTATACAGCTGTAGAGTTTGTTTGTTTGTTTGTTTGCTTGAACGCGCTAATCTCAGGAACTACTGGTCCGATTTGAAAACTTCTTTCAGTGTTAGATAGCCCATTTATCGAGGAAGGCTATAGGCTATATATCATCACGCTAAGACCAATAGGAGCGGAGCAGACGAAGTTGTGCGGGTCAACTAGTCAATAATATAATAGCTCTCTGTTTTGTTGTATGAGAGAGTCTACGTATTACATCTGTCAGAAAAGCCTATACTGTAAAAGTATAACCATGAAAACTTAGATGAAGTGAATATGAAGTATATTCGTCGTCGTGAAGTATATCAAGGTAGAATGACAGTTTTCTTCAACCTCACTCGACCGTTCACGGTGAGATTTTTACAGGGTTTACTGATCTGGCAGTTGTATTACGTAAACAAACACATCAGCATTTTACACCATTTTTTTATCGATAATAAATCATTAAATTAAATGACTCCTCCCGCTCTGGGCAGAGTAGAAGGGAGTGTCAGACTCTTACTGACTAAAACCCATCCGTGTTCCTCCTAATGCCCTTTTCATTGCAGGGCCGCGGTGACTCTTTCGTTCAAATTCCCCAACCCTGGCAATCATTTTACACCAACATCCTCATCTCTTATTAACAAAAACAGTATTTTGTTACACATATGCAACAAAATATCCAGAAGCTGGTCCAGGAAGCTAGAGCGCCGTACCGTGACTGTAACACAACACACGGAGTTATATTACACCGTTAGAAATGTTGGATCGTGTGTACACGGCTTTCGAGAACGGTACACTTTTGTTTGGATTGTACTGAAGTGTAAAACGGGAGCACACTGCATGAAATTCTGTTGGAAATTAGTGGTTTGTTGCTATGAGAGTTGTAGTTCATACGCGTATGTATCACTTCTGCACATTAAGTTTAAAAAACAAATAAAAGGCCTTAGAAATGTTGTCGTCTCTATACCATTTTCTGCGTAATTTATTAATTGGCACACATACTATAGAAAAAAAACAATTATATGAACATTGCTATAGACTTTCGCTGATAATATATTTTGCATACAAATAGTCAGAATTATCATTAATAAGTGGCATCGGACCATTACTATGCAACGTCATGTCATTGTCAGTTATGCGGCTGGGTGGTCCCTTGGTTTATAACGCGAATTGACACAGAAAATGTATATTACACGTATATCATTATGGACCACACTGTCATGTGTCAATGTACCACTAAAGATACATCATCATATTTATCAGCCGAAAGACTTCCACTGCTGGAAATAGGCCTCCCCCAAGCGTCGCCACAACGACCGGTCCTGTGCGTCTCGCATCCATCGGCTACCCGCGACCTTCACCAGGGTATCGGTCTACCTTGTGGGAGGCCTTCCAACGTTGCGTCTTCCGGTACGCGGTCGCCACTCCAGAACTTTTCGGCCCCATCGACCATCTGTTCTGCGAGCAATGTGCCCTGCCCACTGCCACTTTAGTTTGGCGATCCTTCGGGTTATGTCGGTAACCTTCGTTGTCTTGCGAATATCATCATTCCTCATCTCAAGATTCACAGGGTGTATGATTGGAAATGTATGTAGTTGTATGATTGGTGGCACTTACTAGAAACAAAAATAAGTTGAAGTTATGTGAGCACTAAACCTGGTAACTTGCACTGCTGTTTCAATTAAACATTATGCAAGCAAGTTACATCAGCTAAGTAATACTGGCTTCTATAGTAATTTCTGACACATTTACAAAAGCATCGGTTTTGTAATTAGGAATCTATCTACACAGCTAAAATAACTCATACAACAGTTAATAAAACAAATTCCATACTTGTAAAATCCGACGGACTGAAAAGTAGAAAGAATCTTTTATAATTAAAACATGTCAACAAAACAGAACTTACACCTTTTACTCAAAAATATTCCCCAGCCAATGTTGTAATAACAGTTCACAATTTGATGACCCAACTCACGAACGAACGGCGATGCGCCACCGGTATATGGTGGACATCCCACCCACGCGCACAAAACGTTTTGGAAACACATTCATAGTGCATACAGCAAAGGAGTGGAATTCCCTGCCCGAGTCTGTGTTTCCTGATAGCTACAACCTGGGAGTCTTTAAGTCAAGAGTGAATAGGTTACTTCTAGGCAAGCGTGCTCCATCTTCGACCACATTATCGCTTACCATCAGGTGAGATAGTGGTCAAACGCGTGCCTATCAATAGTAAAAAATAAACTCACACGATATCGTACCTACCACAGGATGCGAACCGATAAGGGTGGTCCTCCTCTCCAAAGAAAGGACCACACATTAACAATCGGTTTCTTTTAAAACAAAACATACAGGTGTTGTTCTGCTGAATGTTCGTTTTGCTCACAGAGCAAGAAATCGAGTAGCGACGCCATTACTTATCAAATTCGTGGCCGCGAAATGTGAATTTAGCAAAAGTTTTGGCTGAGTAGCCAAAACACTTAACTCTTTTTGACTGCTGTCAAAAATGTATATGAATAAATAGTTATTTGATAGATGTTATTAAGATAGTGGCTTCACCCCCAAATAGGGTGTCTCTGTTTATTTATTCACAAAATCCACAGCTCTTTAACAATTTTACTTAAAATAAATAAACCATCTCACAGCCAATAGTTGCTGTTGTTGTAGTTGTTGTTGTTATTTGTGATTTCTAGGGTTCGGTACCTCAAAAGGAAAAAATGGAACCTTTATAGGATCACTTTGTTGACCGTCCGTCTGTCTGTCAAGACCTTTTACCTCGAGAACGCGTGGACTATCGAGTTGAAATTAAAACCACATACTCAAGTCTACAGCCCCTTGAAGCTGTGAGAAAATCAGACTTCTAAGTTAACGTAAAAAATAGATACGGTCGTTTATGACACTCTCAAGGGAATCAAAATGTATAGGGTATTTCCCGTTGACCTAGAACTATGAAATTTGGCAAAAAATACCGTCTTATACCACTTGTTTAGGGAAAAGTCTGAAAACTATACATTTGTAATTAAATCATAAAAAAATATGTGGTATTTATTTAAAGTAATTTGTAGCTACAAATTTGTACGGAACCCTCGGTGAGCGAGTCCGACTCGCACTTGGCCGGTCTTTTTTTAAGTTTTAAACTTTTTACAGGGCTTAGATGAGACGGTAAAACACAAAATTATTGTGATTAAATGTCGAAACGTGAAAACTCATTCCGCGCGTCATCTAAACTAGGTGTTATTGGTGCAATGAGTTTTCAACACCAATCGCATCACTTCACTTGCTTTTAATTTGCCACGGGTTCTTTTTTTTTTAAAAACTGGGGTTTAGCAGAACAGCCTATTAGTGCTCAATCTTGGACCTCAATATCACTGGGTTGGAATGGCAAGTATTGGCACAGCCGTTTTTACCAGTTCCTCTGACGCGTTCCATTGCTCTGTGGTTTCGCTGAACGAACTGTTGCATTACCTGGAACAAACAACATAATTGGAATTAACATAAGTGTTGTATTAACATTACTTGGTTAACAGAAAACATGGGAATGCTTCCGTTCTTCAAATGAGACGGTCTGTTGAACTAATTGGTATTTTTATCTTTGATACACGAATTTGTACTACGATGAGACCAAAATAGGAACACATGACTTGGTGGCTTGCGTGTGCATGTCATCTTTGCCTAAACCATAATTTGCCATCAGTAGCCTTCGTGCGAGTTCTTAACGTACTCGATTGCGTTAACATATACGTCATTTATCAATTTATTATTATTTGTCCTCAAACTGAATGAACGCCATCTGGTGCGATCACAGAAAACGCGTTTTTCCATACAATTTGACATTAGCGAACATACACGTTAATGCAATAGAGTACCTACATTAAAAAACTCGAACAAGGAACCAGGTGAAATGTTGATCAAACGAAACTATAAATAATCAAATAAGTAGATAAAAAAATACATTACGAAAATTTTCAGGACAATCATTCCTAACATTTATTTAAAGCGGAGATACCTGAGAGTAGCTGATTTTAAAATGAGAATCACGTCTCAACGGCTAGTCGTAATTTTTTAGAAAAAATATATGTTATATAAGAATGTTTCTTTATATATGAAATAAGTAATATGATTTATGAAAATTTTGAGTTTTATTCGTTCAACATAGTGTAATTAATTTGTAAAGTTATGTCTAACACGGACATAAAAACGACAATCAGAACAAAACCGCCGGGCGTATTTTAATGGAACTTATACTATATCAAAGACAACTTAAGTATCCATATTTTAATATACGGTTTTTTTTTAAGTATTGGTATAATAAGGTAAATACAAAAACTACTACTAGTCTACTTTTAGTTTTAATTTATTTTACATCTGTCTGTTTATGTGCGAGTCCCAAATAAACATTTTTTCTTTCTTTCTTTCAACTACTGAATTTTGTTACACGGTTGCGCGTTTTGTTCCCTCAAGGTCGGGGGCGTATGTCGTCGCCTTAATAATCGATCCGTTTACATTTTCGTCTGTAAACACACAAGCCCAACAGTTCACAAATTTCAATTTCGTGTCCTAATTGCCTAAGTCACAGTACACATAGCAACATGAATATTGAATAAACAAACTGCTCAGAACATTTACTACAATATTAAATGTCGTAATAACCTAGGAAATGATATTTTGCAAGCAATTTATAGTTTACATTATGATAGAGCAGTTGAAATGTATTTATTATAGCGATAGCATCGAGAAAATCGAATAATGTTGTTATTTATGGTGATACTCGTAGACATGGAGAACTGGACTAAGTATTATCGTTTGAAAATTGAGTAAGTTATTTAGAAAGAGACGAAGCGATTCCGGCTAATACCAACCTGTTCCCTTTCTGTAAGTCGCAGGCAGGACAAATCAGAATCCCAGGAAAAGACAATTACTAATCGCATGATGTGTTTGTCTCTCTCGGACGGTTCTTGACCGTTTTCACTTTACAGCTGGACAGGAAAGACTTAGTCCAGCAACCTTATTAATTTATTTCATTTTATTTATTCAGACTACAAATGCGGTCCACATAATACTAAAATTCATGCATAGCATATTCTTTCTGATTTAAGTACTTAATTATAACTTTTAGTCGCTTTTTTTAACGATTAGAACATCTCTATAATAGTATATTTTAAACCACGCTTTAGTTCAAGTACTTTTTCGTTTTATTAATATAATACAATAATGTTATTTCAACAATAGTGATTGCGTGTTAAAATTATGAAGCAATAGATTGTGAGAGAATATGCAATTTTATGAGTTAGATAATTGTACTACTGGACTGAGCATGGCTGGGGGCTTTAGAGACAAATCTGAGGCCACCACAGGCTAGCCCGGTTGAGCAGTATCCACCACAGAAAAAAAAGGACTGAGCATGATGGTCGCAAAATAGATTAACATATGTGTAGAAAGAGATAAAGCGAATTAGCGGCCAATACGTAGTGATGAAGGTAACAATGAGAGCCTGCTAAGTGAACCAATCAGAATTCTAGAAAAAGAAGTAAGACAAAGCTAACTAAAGCTGCACGATCGCTCTGTCTCTCTCTTTCAGCCAGACAGGGAACGCGTAGTCCAGCTCTCTAAGTCTTTGTTTACGATGGATAATAGCGAGGTTATCGATTACGTCAAACGACAGTCGATTACTGAAGCGATTTAGTAGCAGCAGATAGCGATTGTTATCACCCGTAACATTATCAAGACGGTGTTGACATCTGTCTATCAAAACAAAGAAAAAGGCAGGAAAGTTTATTAATTGGTTCTCAATATGTGCAAAAGAAAACAAGGAAAACTTTTTCCTTTCAGGAAAATGATTAAATAATAGATGTTATTGTTGCAAAACCAGCTAGTTACTTTACAAAGCACGTGCTTCTTGGAACTGCACAAATTACAATCAAACAAGTAAACGTCCAGTTTAGGTAGTAAAAAACCAAGGGTTAAGAGGAAATGCTGGCGGCGAGACTATGTATGTAAAAAGCCATAATTCGAAGTTTGGCTCTCGACTGTTTTCTCCTCCAATATTGGACCGATATAAGAGATATTTCACAAACTGAATAAGAAGGATGTATACTGTCTCTATGTTTTTCTTTTTTGATTAATAGTTGCCAAATTTGTACACTAGGGCTATGTTCACAGCGATTTATATATCGGACAATTTTGAGCATTTTGTGAGAGTTCTAGTGCTTATACGGTTAATAAATCATAAAAAACGAAAACAGAGACACAGGACATATCCTTCTTATTCAGTTTGTAAAATATCTCTTAAATCGGTCCAATATTGGAGGAGCAAACAGTCGAGTGCCA
The DNA here is from genome assembly GCA_947578705.1 of Lacanobia wlatinum. Classification (NCBI taxonomy): domain Eukaryota; kingdom Metazoa; phylum Arthropoda; class Insecta; order Lepidoptera; family Noctuidae; genus Lacanobia; species Lacanobia wlatinum. The sequence continues at coordinate 24,160,035 of OX388034.1, forward strand.
AACCTCGAATTATGTTTTTTACATACAAAGTCTCGCCGCCAGCATTTCCTCTTAAGAGTTAGGACTATAGGCACAAACGTCCCGAAAGGTAATAACAACAAACTGCTATCACCAATTCCTGCCAAGTGTATTGATAATGGCAATTGCCCTTTTGATCGTTCACTGTAACGGTTATCATCGCGAGGCACATGTTGGGCGATGGGCATTTTACAGGTTCATAAAATGAAGGTTATTTCTGTGTCAATTACTACGGTAGATGTTAATAAATATGTGCTTGTCATTCCATCGGTACTGAAAAAAGTAAGTGGCCAATCCTACAACATACATACATATTCTCGCCCGTCTTTCCAATGGGATTAGCTAGAAATTACAAAACGCCAACTGTTTCAATTTTTAGGAAGTTGCTCGCGTTGTGTAGTTCTGCTGGTGCGTTCTTAGCAAAAACAATTGCTGTCCTAGTATGTCCTTTTGTTTCGTAAGCATTCATTATCTATACATAATGCATCATGCTTCCCACTAATATAAACAACTAGCTTCTGCCAGCGGCTTCGCCCGCGTGGTCCCTAGGGAACATACTCTCGGGATAAAAAGTAGCCTTTGTCCTTTCAGGTTCCAGACTATCTCTGTACCAAATTTCATTTAAATCGGTTCAATAGTTTTGGCGTGAAAGCGCGACAAACAGACAGACAGAGTTACTTTCGCATTTATAATATTAGTAAGGATGGATTGGCTAAAACTGGGCTTACAGATAGGCCAAGTCCTAAATTAGGATAAATAATACTTTTTCTATATTGTTCACACTTTTTCCGATGTTCCTTTTGAATAAGCTGTCAAAAGCTGGCGGTGGAACATAAGTTCAGAACTATAGAGAACACCATGAATATTACAGAAAATTGCATGGAATCTGTACATTACACATTCTTGTAAAAAAACAGGCTAACTCTTCTATTTCCAGAACCAGAGTCAATGGCCGCTGAAAGATGATCCAAGAAGAAATATTGTGCAAAATATAATAAAACTAACGCGCTTTCATTATAGAAGATGCGACAATCATATTAGGTGAGGAGCGGAGTCATCACCATTACACATTCGACGCACTTGAGAACGTCTAGTGCTGGGGACAGGACTGCGGACTTGTAAGCTGATTTACAAGCTAGAGATATTTGAAAAGATATTAAGTACAGTGTATGATAACCAGCATATGGAGCGAAATTTTCGACGAGTCTTATATCAAAACGAGCGATTGGATGTAGAAAATTAATTTAAAATAATCATCAGTAGCTAACGCGAAAAGTGACGAAATATTCTTATTTATCTCGGTCCAGTTGGTCTATTCTGTAAATAACCATTTCGATATCTAGCTTCACCTGAGTGACAAAGCTCACAAAGTGAACTTTATTACACACAACATAAAGGTCTTATGTTTATACAAATTTGATACTCACCTCGGATGAATATCACTACAGATTAGGCCAAAGTAGTAGGTATAAATGAAAGGAACAATTAAACAGAGGCTAATTCGGTTTAGTTCTTATTTTAATCTGTAATATTAAATAAGCAATAAATCCTAACTATATACATATGAATATACAAAAACAAATACACTCAGGCGTCGAAGAATTCCTCCGTATCGCTGTCATCCGGAAACGTGCCCAGAAGACTGGCAGCAATGCCACGTTGAATGGCAATACGAATTCTTTGAGCAAAGAACGAGCCAGCCCTCTGGTCACGCAAAGTGTCGATCAGTCGGCGAGAAATATCCTTAAAAAGGAGACGCGCACTCGGACCCCATGACCCTAGTGTTTCGACCCCAAACGGCTCAAAACTGTAATTACCAATAAGGTTACAGTATTTGCGCCGCTTGATGGCCTCAGCAGTCGCAGCAGCAGCGCCGGCACAGCTCGCCGTACTTGGAACATGTGATGGCGCAAGGGTGTCGACACATGTAGCGTCCACATTAGTTCTAGTGAGGTAGATTTATCTTATTTAAATCAAATCTCACTCCATTTGTATAGCTCATCATCAGTGGTGAATACCAACACAACTAGAACCATACAAGTATTAGGTACATAATCCGAACGGCTAATTCACTAAACAAATTGTGCTAAGCCTAGCCCATTCAGCTTAATTTCGTTAGAATTCACAGAAACCCTGTCAACCGCACCCAAGTCCTAATTGAATAAAGCAACACGTCATTTCGAAATTGTTGCGGCAAAACGTAGATCCTAACTATTAATGCAAAGCCAAGATAGAAATCACAAAATCCTTCAAATATTAACATAAATTAATCAGTTTTCTTTATCGCTACCAATGAAATCTGCTATGAAACACTTTGTCATAATCCAGCAGCTATCTTAACTAACATTCATCTTAATATTTTAAATATGAAAGAGAGTATCATTGTTTGTATGTTACGCTTTTACACCTAAATAGCTAAACTGATGTTGATAAATTTTGCTACAGAGGCCAATAGGACTTTGTTGACGATTATAGGCTACTATTTTTTGAAAAATCTACACCGTGTTCCGGATGATATACATAAACTTCGACCGCATATATACATTAATGAATTGTTATTTCTTGTTTATTTTTATACAAACTAAATACCTTGACGTAAATCACCCGATATGTATGCCTCTTTATCCGAATTGCCAACGAAAAACAAATGAAATTCAAATAGCACTTGATAGATTATTCATTTTAATTGCACGAAGTGGACATTAAGACCCTTTCATACTGCATAGCTCAATTTAATGAAATTACAAATATCTTTGTAACGAAGCCTTTATAAGTACTACTTCCTCTATTGGATTTGATTTGTTTAAGCTATAGAAGCGTTTGCTACAGTTTATGGATAACTTGAAGAACAATGTTTCTGAAAACAATCCGTTATCCAGAATGTGCAGTCAATATGATGACTTGTATTTTAACAGTTTTAACGAATTTAGAAATTATTTGTATAAATTGTAATTCAATTTAGTAACATCTCCATATTATGTAACGTCAACTATCACTATTGTCACTAATGAAGCATATTATATTGTACAGTAATAATTGGACTTCAGATTTATGTATTGTTTATTGTCACAGCTGTGCTGAATTGTCTTAGTCTGTAGTCTGTCATTGTACTTATTAAAATAAAATAAAATAAACACAGTATATTGTATAGACCCGAGTGAAACCGCGGGCAAAGCTAGCATTTAAATACATTAATCGTTTTCTTTATCTGAAACAACCATATCTGCCATGACACACTTCATCATATTCCAGATGTCTATTATTTAAATAATTGCTCTTCTAATCCGGCTGAGTTGCTAGGCTAGCCGTTGAGTAACCAGCTTTATTCTCAACATGTCACAGCCTGATTGATTTCGATATAAATGTCGGAGTAAAACGGTCAGTATGACAAGCTGTCACAACAAGTTTTATGCAGTCTTTAATTGGTAATCTGTGGCGTGTTATTATGGGGATCTAGACTTTCGAGGTTATGCAAAAAGTCGTGAGTTTAAGTGTATTAAGGTTAATTTGGTTATTTTTATGCAGATTTAGAGAAATTACTAAAAAATAATCTTTTGTGAGTTAAGTATTTTGAATTGTAAATTGTTTGAGAATGGCATACATAGTTTCGAAGATAATAATACTAACACTACATTCGATATGTGTATGTATCTAAGTTTTATTGAAAAGTACGAGTAAATTATTTTCATTCAAATCAATCATTCATAAATCCTTACTAATGTGAAAGTAACTCTGTCTGTCTGCTTGTCGCGCTTTCACACCAAAACTACAGAACCGATTTAAATGAAATTTGGTACACAGATACTCTAGAGCCTGAGGAACGACATAGGCTACTTTTTATCCCGGGAGTATGCTTCCTAGGGACAAAGCGGGTGTAGCCGCTGGCAGAAGCTAGTTATTCATATATTTAAGATATGAAAATGCGACGTTGACATATTTCACGTAAGTAATAATCGTGACTTTTTTGAATTATATTGTATGAAAAAATTATAAAATTGATAATTCATGTGTCAGATGATACTTTGACATGGTCTCATTGATACCTCGAGTTATGGGCTATCAAAAGGAACACATTGTATAAGGGCAACCAACCAAATAACATACAAAATTGCCCAAACTTGTACTACCCTGGCAGTAAAAGCATCCCATAATTTACATCATAACGTTACGCTAAACACCCCATACAAATCTTACAAAATATCATTATTCACAAAAATGTGCACAAAATTGCATTTAAGGGTTGTTCTCAATATCGATTCACTCAAGTGGGGTAGTCTATTATGTTTAGAGGATTATAGAGGGGCGTCCTATTGTTGGGACCAGCCCCTAGGCACGTGCATTCGAGAGGGCTTTAGAATATTGGTAATTTTAGGTCCTTTTGCCATCCTGTATGGGGTATTTCGGATCTAGTGTGTTAGCAAAATTGTGTGGCAGCTTGGTAGGAGGGGACAAATGTTATCGCTTGGAGACTCAGGCGCACAGACGCGACGTTTGTAGGGTTATATCCTTTGTTGTTTATGGATCTTATGTGAAAACAAATTACAGTGCTGATAGTGTTGTTTTAAAATAATTTAGAAAAATTTCAGCAACACGTCTGGGTGTATGACGTGCCAATGTCATAATGTTTTGCGTCTAGTACAGCTTTGTATCTCTCTCACACCGGAATCATAATGGTTTTAAGACGTCATAATTATGGTCAACGAAGTGTGGTCTAAGCTTCTGATAAATATAAAGATCCTAAACGAGCCAACTATTTGAATTCATGAAGGATGGAATGGTAAAAAAAAAAAAATTTGGAAGTCGGTTGTATTTTTTTGTAAAGAAGATTTTTTATCTTTCTTATTAGTGGTACCCCACACCTAACAACACCACTGGAAAGTCGGAAAGCAAAATACGCAATTTCGTTTACTTGGATGACAAACAAATTCCAGCTATTTTTATTTAAAAGCCAACTTACTGAACCGACTTTGAAATTTTAATGGGACTAATCGAGGAGTTAATTCTTTCACATAAAACAAGAATTTTTCAAATCGGTATATAATCCGTAATACTTTAGACCACCTCAACCAACAATGGCGGGTTAACTTGGCAGCTCGGGTCGACTTGCAAGCTGACCTAGAGCTGGCAAGTTGACCTAGAGCTTGCCCTCTCCACCACCCCAGGGCGGAAGACATCCATGAAGATTTCCCCCCGTTAAAAAATAAAAAATAGCTTGCCGAAGTTCCCTGCACTGCTCAGTCGCATGCACGCCTAGGATATCCTGGCCAGCCAGTTACAAAATAAGCTCATCCTATAGTTTTATTTTATACTTTTTATTATATTATACGTGATTATTTTTTTCGTATCCCATTCAGCAAACCCTTTCATTTAATACCCATATCATGGGGGTGCATTTCAAATAGCCAATCCGCCAACTTGGATGTCCGCCATGTTGGATTTAAGTCACGTGACTATTTTTTTCGTTTTTCTGACAGCAAACCCTTTCATTTGATAGCCATATCATGGGGGTGGATTTCAAACAGCCAGTCCGCCATCTTGGGGAGGCCGCCATATTGGATTTGTAATGACATTTCTTAGCTAGTCATGTATTGTCATCAGAACTCAGAGCGTGTGCAAAATTTCATCCTAATCGAAGACCGGGAAGTAGGAATAGAATAGAATAGAATAGAATAGAATGCATTTATTTGTCAGATTTATTATATTGATTTTTTTTTTTTTTTGATTGATTGATTTTTTTTGTTTGTTTTTTTTTATTGATTTATTGATTGATTTTTTTATTTATTTTATTTTTTATTTTTTTGTAAGATTCTAAGATTTTCTTACATACGTAGTTACAAGTGAAACTAATAAAAGCGTGTTAAAAAGAAGAAATGACGTATTAAACGAGCTAATCACCACCATGTTGAAGAGTTGAAAGGTGTTAATGAACTAGGAAGAGGAACTAGCCTCGCCATGTCACACATAGTTAAACCAACACATTAGGAATGGCAGCTCGTACCATAAACGTGAAGACCGTGACGGAACATAAGCATTAGCGGAGTTTTCTAATTATATTAACATAAATAATGAAAGGTGGTAATTTTTTGTGTTTACTTTCTTTGTCAAAAATATTTTTTTTTTTTTCTTGGCTGTTTCTACTAACAAGAATTTCTATACTCAGTATTATAAAGCTGAAGACGCCTGTTTGATCGCGCTAATCTCAGGAACTCCTGGTTCGAATTGAAAAATTATTTTTCAGTACTCATACTCGAAGTATTACTTTTCAGCCCTTGGGAGAATCGTTTTCAACTGACAGCCGTCAAATTATAAAAAAAAAACTTGTTGAACATTTCTATTGAACCATGCCCCAACATTCTATACAGCCAGTCAATTACAGCGCGATGTAAAATTGAAATAAAAAAAAAGATAAGTATTAACTAAAGATAATTTACTTTTAACTATTTTAAAATAACAAAAATGTTTACCATTTTTGCAATGATGAAAATGTAAAATAATATCTGAATAGCTGGCCGGCCACAGAAAAAAAAAACAAAAGAGTCGGGAAAGCGGCAGTCCGATCTTCATTTGTTTTTCGAATTGTAAAGTTTTGTTCATACTTTTTACATATAGCAGAGATTAGTATTAACACGATGAGTTCATCAGATTCAGATATGGATTTTTTCTTTAGCTAATTTGTGTCATTGTGCATATTCCTTCAAGGAAGTTGAAACGCAGAAGTTGATATACCATATTCCTTCAACGAAGTTGAGACGCAGAAGTTGAAATACCATATTCCTTCAAGGAAGTTGAAACGTAGAAATTGAAATACTCCTTCAAGGAAGTTGAGACGTAGAAGTTGAAATACCATATTCCTTCAAGAAGTTGAGACGTAGAAGTTGAAATACCATATTCCTTCAAGGAAGTTGAAACATAGAAGTTGAAATACCATATTCCCTCAAGGTGGTCTAATTGAAACCGACTACATAAATGACAATCACAAAGAAGTTTCAAGAAATAAGTCTACTATAAAAAATCCACCTTTATCCGATGAAGTGCGGCTACATAACGATGTCGTTTGAAAAGTCATTAAAACGCTTATCAATGATGATTCTGTGTCACACACGGGTCATTGGCTGCTTGCATGCGGGCAGATAATAAACGGGTGAGCACGTAAGCACTTGAGTTGTTGTATAGGTTCCGTATATAATTTTTTTTATAAACCGTTTACTGCTATGCAAACAATTAATTTTTTTTTCTTACTTATTTACTAATAGATATTATAGGTAAATCTGAAGAGTCTGATTAGTTGAACGCACTAATCTCAGGAACTTTCTTGTTCGAATTGAAAAATTCTTCCAGTGTTGGATAGCATATTTACAGGCTATATGACAATAGGAGCGGAGAAGTAATGAAAAATGTGACGCAGACAAAGTTGCGCGTGTCAGCTAGTAGGATTTAAATAAAATTATAAGAGCTTCTGCAAGGAAGCTAGCTTCCAAGCAAGTACAAATACAGCCATTTGCAAGAATTTTGGCATACACACGCTATTTCTTTTAATTCACTCAAAAATCACCAGGCTCCATTGTCGCGGAGCGCGACGGCCGGCGGAGCGGAGAAAATTTAACCAATGGAATTGTATAAATCTCAGTGACTCACGTGTTGCGGAGATTTTAAGCAATTTCATTAGTTAAAATTTCTTAATTTTTCTGCTCCACTGACATTGGACGGAGGCCTCAGGAGGACTCAGGAGGCCCTAGAAGAGAGGAATAAGGGAATAGGGAATATGCACGAAAAAAATATTTACTATCTATACAGTTTATCTAAAAATATACACAAATATAATACTAACAGTGAAAATAGAATCAAAATAGCTCGAAACACAAACGAGATATAATTATTTTAAACAAATATATCGGTCCCTCTCGCGAAAACGCTGTTTTCTATGGCAGCTGTATAGGCGCCAAGAACTTTGACGTCACAATTCATATCGGACTTCTCTTTCTAATTGTAAACTTTGAAGCTTTATAACTTCATCGCTGATGAAGGTATTTAAAAAATAATTTCATCATTGTTTATTAGAGCTAATAAGTATTTCATTTTGCAAATAAAAAAATCGCTTGCATATTCCCTATTGCATAAAATCTCTCGCACCACATAAGTCACTGACATTATGACTGACATGATTGGTTAATATTCCTCCATTTCTCCGCTCCGCCGCCTCTCTCCGCTGTAATGGACAGGCACCCTAGAGTAATAAAAAAAAAATATTCTGACTAGTCTAGGCAAATAAATAACAACATGACAACTGAACAGCTGCACAAACACTCCTAACATTCTATCAATATTAAAGCTCATTCTCGCCACGGAACCCTAAAAAAAAACTAATAAAATAATCAATAACGCCATTGAAAATAGAAATAAAGAAGTTGCGTCATTTAGATATGGAGGTGTCAATTAAAACGATAACTTAATGTGGGTAGGTATTAATGTACTTGTTGGTTTTTGGATCATTAACTTTGTTTAAGCGGGTACAGATTACCGGAAGAAAGATGTTCTACCTACGCTTTGATAGGTAGTTAAGTAGTTTTCGGTTCTAGGTTTATGTTAATAGTTTACAAATGTTATATTACTGGCAAGCCGTCCCGGCTTCGCTCGTGTGACAGAGCAATTATGCTTTGCTTTTGCTATTGTATATTAACTAACACTCTGCAACTCTTTTCCTGCTGCACATCAATGACCTACTTCAGCCTGGTCTTGTTGGGTACGCAGATGACAGTACGGTTTCAGAGAGATACTTGTCCAGCTCAACAACCAGCGAGGACGAAGTTCGTTCCTTGAGAGAGGCCATGGTAGAGCAAACAAATTTGACCTTAAGCCTTGTCTCCCACTTCTCCCAGTGGGGTGATGACAATCTGGTCACTTTTAACGCCACCAAAACACAGGCGTGTCTTTTTTACCGCAAAAAGGAGTCGTTACGACCAAACTCCTACTTTTCGGGGTACATTTATTCCCGTCACTTTTCGAGCTTCTAGGCATGGAGGTGACATGCAGTCTCAACTTCGGCGCCACCATTGAGTCCAAAGCCCAAACTGCGGCCAAAAAGCTGGGCATCCTAAATAGAGTGTGTATCTGGGGGGGCTACTCTCTAACGAAATCCGTAGTTTCGGGCTTAGTTGAGGGCGGGCGTATTCTACTCCGTATCACCTACAGCCTTACGATTAATCCCGAACCCGAACTGAGAATGAATGACAACACGATTTCATAGTAACTGTCAAATCGTGTTATCATTAGTTCTCAGTGCTTAGGTGATACGGAGTAGAATATGCCCACCCGCAACTAAGCCCGAAACTACGGATTTCGTTAGAGAGTAGCCCCACTGATTCTAATGAAAACTAAAACTGCATCATTGGATTTTTGAAAAATCGGTATTCCTAGCCAGTTTCCATCCGCACATATTGATAGAAAATTACGGAAGAAAATGGCCGAAAGTTCCGCTGAAACATAGCTTGGGAAAAAACCCTTATAAATTGCATGGACATATAAAAGAATATACTTACTATCTATAACAATATACTTTTAATGCTGGGCACATTACTACCCTTTTAATGTTTATGTTTCTAACATAAACATAAGATAAACATGAAATAAACAGTAAAAGTTTCCCGCAGACGATGCTTTACTAAAGTGCTGTGATGATATCAAAAGTACTTATGTACGAACATAGGTACAGTCACGACCCTAAATACCTATTCTGTCAGTTAAATTAACAAAAAATATTCGATACTTTTTTTTTCTTTTGTCACGTAAACAAAAAATGTACTTAGACGATACAGTACGTTGAATTTTCTCTTACAAACTGTACTACTTTTTAACCGACTTCAAAAAAAGAAGGAGGTTATCAATTCGACTGTATTTTTTTTTAATGTTTTTTACCTCATATTAACCGACTGGGTGAACCGATTTTCATGATTCTTTTTTTATTTGAAAGCTGGTGCTTCCCGTGTGGTCCCATTGCCTCCACGTCAGGATCTGATGATGGAAACCCTGAGAAATCGAGGGCAACTCTCGAAAATTGTAGGCACGCATTTGGTAAAAACTTGATATTCGTGTGTATATCGGGTGATACTACATAAGAATAAAAGTTTGGATCAGACCTGATGATGGAGACGACAGAGAGTCAAGGGAACTCCACATCGGTATGTAGGAACTACCAAGTGTTTGGGCTTATTTCATTCGTATTGACGAGACCTTTACACCGAAAGCACTTAGTTTTATTTTCATAACATAACATCACGCCGGTACGCTGTGAATGGGTACGCAGGTACCACTGAAAAGTGAAAAATAAAAAACTTTTTACAAAAAATGTAACCGACTTCCAAAACAAAACACTACAAAGTATAAAATAACTTTAATTTCGGAAGTCGGTGTCAAAAAACGAAATAACCAAAAACACCGACTTCCTAAATTAAAGTTATTTTATACTTTGTAGTGTTTTGTTTTGGAAGTCGGTTACATTTTTTGTAAAAAGTTTTTTACCTAGAAGTGACTTAACAAGCCCTTACTGATGATGTATTTTAACTTTGTTTTTTTTTACGACATTAAAGCTAATAAAACTGACGGACTCAATATAATACGTCTTTTTTTTTTTGTCGAGGAAACATCCCTATAGCGTAAACATTCAACAGCGTTGTTTGGTTTGCCTAACTAACACAGTATTTTTGATACTGAACTAGAATGAAATAGATCTTTTCTAACCCTAATCTCTTCAAAGTTAGAGTGCACAGGCTCCTTCTGGGTAAGCTCGCTCCATCGTAGACTTTGTCTCTGTCATCTCTGACCTAGACTAGAGTCAAGAGCAAACCCATCACAAATAAAATATATATATATATATATATTCCACGAGAAAATTCTTCAAATTCGTAAGCATAAACACTTCTGCAGATGACTGTACATCCTTTTTGCTGACAACGCAGGTGCCACTTCCCCAGTCATATAAGAGAAATAATTACGAGCTTACAAGCGGAAATCGACCCTATTTCACAAGCCATGAGGTTGGTTTTAGAGCGGAGCTTGGGTCTATTTTCTAGACCGCCTAGTACTTACATAGTGGATGTTCGTACATAGGTTTAGGTCTAAAGTGCTTGTGTTGAGTACATAGAGTGAGGTGAAGATTGTGAAGATGACAAGAACATCATAATAATAAATGTAGCTTGTTTTTGTACGTTGTTTGGTTCAGTTTGACGTTGAAAGAGTAAGCTGAATGTAAGTTTTAAGTATTTTTATGCAATCTATCTTTACTAATCCTTACTTATACTTATTTACTTATACTTATTACCTATAATATTATAAATGCGAAAGTAACTCTGTCTGTCGGTCTGTCGCGCTTCAACGCCAAAACTACTGAACCGATTTAAATGAAATTTGGTGCAGAGATAGTGTAGAGCCTGAGAAAGGACATAGGCTACTTTTTATCCCGGGAGTATGTTCCCTAGGGACCACGCGGGCGAAGCCGCTGGCAGAAGCTAGTTTATTATAAAGGCGAAAGAAGCTCTATCTGTCTGCTTTATCTTCATGTTTGTTTTTTATAAGGATGAAATCATCAAATGACTCCTCCCGCTCTGGGTGAAGCAGAAGGGAGTGTCAGACTCTTACTGACTAAAACCAATCAGTGTTCCTCGTAGTGCCCTTTGCGTTCCAGGGCCGCGGTGACTCTTTCGAACAAATTTCGAAACACTGGCAGTGATTTTTTTATTTTTATTTAAAAGAAACAACAAGCAGCTGCAATACAAAACATAGAAAACAAAGTTATACAAAACATATCATAATATTGTAGCCCACAACGCTGTTCACAGATAATCGGTAAGATACATAGGAAAAAATCGCTAGCATGACAGATACGTAAAACTTAATCAAATTAACTTAACTATTGTGCTAACAGTTCGTATCACCGTTGTTTACCCCTCCGAAGTTAGGTTCTAGTGACGACCGCGCAGGTGCAATCGTATAAACAAATGTTACGTTCCAAGAATATTTTTTTTGTTTATACGTATTATATTATAAATAAGTAACAAAGACTACCAGTAACAATAACAATATCAAAAAGTAACACCACAAATACACACAAAAACATATCAAATAGTAAGAAATAACCAAAATTATTAATTAAAAACAATAACAACGTGTAACACTTTTCGTATCAACAGTCGTATTGCATTGAGCAAGCGGGTCACACGTATGCATCGAACGTATACGAGCGAGTGAGATGCCATTATACCCGCCATCTTGCGCGAACACGCGCATGCGCGACCTAACCGCGCATGCGCTGTATTATGTTTTTTGTCAAATTGTCATTCTACGCAGTCGATTGCGACGTACTTCGGGGAGGTAAACTTGCGTGACGGGAACTGTAAATGTTAGTGCTTAAGTATTTCTTCATGTCTTAACAACGGTACGGATTTGGATGGAATTTTACACACGAGTAAGTAGATCATGTCTTGGAATTGAACAAAGGATTTTTTTCCGGAAGTATGTTCCCTTGGGATGATTTCCGACATTCGAAGTCACTGGCAGACGCTAGTAGTAACAAAAAACCGGTCAAGTGCGAGTCGGACTCGCATGCAAAGGGTTCCGAACGATTTTAATTTTTTTAACATGTTATTTTAACACTACAGACTTCTAATAGGTTTTCCTGTAATCTTTGGGTAAAGATCTATTACCTCCTTTTTTTAAAAAATTTTAGGCTCAATAGTTTCGGAGATAAGTGTGGGGGGAATGGTAATTTTTCGTCTAATTTCTTGAATAACTTCAAAACAATTTATTTTAAAATTATGAAAAAAAAATCTAGTTTGACCCCTAAACGTGACCCCCATACTAAAAATTTAATGATTTACGTAATGCATCCGTGTTTGGGTCATAGAAATCCATATGTGTACCAAATTTCAACAGAATCGGTCCAGTGGATCCGGAGAAAACTGGCTGTGACAGACGGACAGACAGACAGACACCCGAGTGATCCTTAAGGGTTCCGTTTTTTTTCGGAACCCTAAAAAGAACGAATTATAGAAGATACTGCATCGGTCCACTATTGATTGGCTGAAAACCACTTGAAGAAATTCTAATTCGTTCGACCTTCAAGAATACTTTATTTCAGTTCAGTAGAACTAATCGATAATGGAACGATACCGTTTTGGTGTTTTCAAATGGTGTCTATTACCATTGACTACTATGTTATTCCTGTTTCTAAAGTAGTAAGTATAGGAAAACTATAAGAACCGGTTTCTTTTTTTTATTATTGATAGGCACGCGTTTGACCACTATCTCATCTGATGGTAAGCGATGATGCGGTCGAAGATGTAGCACGCTTGCCTAGAAGTAACCTATTCAATCTTGACATTAAGACTCCCAGGTTATACCTAACAGGAAACACAGACTCTGGCAGGGAATTCCACTCCTTAGCTGTACGCACTATGAATGTGTTCCCAAAACGTTTGGTGCGCGTGGGATGTCCACCATGTACCGGTGGCGCATCGCCGTACGTCTTGTGGTCCGATGATGGAACTAAATTCAGAATTGGGCAGGACGTGTCAAACCCTACTCTATATAATGCCAAAGTTTTTCACGTTAATTAATTTTGACTTAATTTAAAATTCTTATTTCAGGAATCGGAAGCTTATATCGCTTTTCTAATTAAAAGATAGAGTGGTTCTCGAGGAAGGTTTTAGTATACAATTTGTCAAGGTTTTGAGTGGCTGATATATGAAGATTATTACTGAAGAGGTCGGAAAAAATTATCTAAAAAATTCTTTACACCGCGTGCGCTGCGAAAACTATCGATGATAGAGTAAAACGATGTACTACAGTTTTAGATAACACATCAATACCTACGAAAATGTCGGCGATATCATATGTATATCTTCTATGGTTGACTCACAATAACCATTTTAATGATATTCAAATTTGATATAAAATACTACTTTCATTTGCACAAGTGTTTTCACAAATATAGTACAAATCCTTATCTTAATAAATATGTTAGTCACCTTGAGTGTTTAATTTAGAACAAAATTTCCGTTCACACCATTTAATTTGGATGAATATATCTTAGGATATCTCGAAATAAAAGTAAGTCGCGCAACCAAATAATTATAACAGAGGTAGAGATGTCCCAAACAGGTAGACACCTGAGAGCAGACGTCGTTGACCGTCGTCTATTGCCCTTTTTATTTCAGCCTGAACCAAAATATTATTGACTAGCTGACCCGCGCAACTTCGTCTGCGTCACTATTTTCGTTACTGCTCCGCTCCTATTGTTCTTAGCGTGATGTAATAAAGACTATAGCCTTCCTCAATAAATGAGCTATCCAACACTGAAATAACTTTTCAAATCGGACCAGTAGTTCCTGAGATTAGCGCGTTCAAGCAAACAAACAAACTCTTCAGCTTTATATATTAGTATAGATTCTGGTAATTACATGTTCACGTTGTTAGTTTGGGAATAAACATTTGTATCCGTGCGAAGCCGGGACGGGTCGCTAGTATAATATAATCTGAAACTCGGAAACGGCCCCAACGATTTTCATGAAATTTAGTATGCAGAGGGTTTTTGGGAGCGATAAATCGGTCTAGCTAGGCTTCATTTGTAGAAAACAAACATCTCTGACCTAGACTAGAGTTAAGAGCAAACCCATCACAAATAAAAAAAAAACATCGTAAAAAAAACGAGCTAGGCTCGGTCGTCCAGGTACCATCTACTTAAAAGACTAATTTCATTAGGTTTGGTATAAAATAACTGTCTGAAGTCGTTTTGGTGGGAACTCATTAGCGCACGCTCGTTACTGCTCGCCACGTTTTTCTTCAAGATAATATGTCAGCGGTGAAAAAAAGAATGAAAGAGTTTCGAGGAAGGCGTCTTGTTCAAATAAGAAAGGTTTGTGTGTGCTTTTTAGTTTTGGCATGGATTTTACAGGCTGAAGTTCAAAATTATTTGTTACTTTCATCATCATCATCGTATCAGCCGAAAGACGTCCATAATCGCCACGCTTGGCAGGCGGGTTGGCGCAGTGTATGGTGTTGCGTTTTACAGAGAACGCTGCAGCCCATTCTCTGGCGAGTCCCTTAGTCGCCTCTTACGACACCCACGGGAAGTGATGGGATGGTATTATTCTTTTACGGCACCCTACGGCAAACCGACACCATACGGCTTTGTTACTTTAGCATGAAATATAAACCGTTTCCATTGAGACAGGACAATTTAGTGATATCTAGCAGGTATTAAATGCATAGTTGTTGCAAATGAGTGGAGACGAAAGTACTCCGAAAATCTTCCTTACTTAATAATATTTAATAATACTGTAGGTACAAGGTTTCGTAAATCTAGTTAAAAGTTTAATTCTACTTAACTCCTACATAAATATTCCACACCGGTTCCGCCGCGTGTGATAAAATTACTAGAGAACATACTCCCGCGACGAAAAGTATCATAATGTCCTATTCAGGGGACATGATCTACCCTAATTCCAAGTTTCATCCAAATCCGTTCGGCCGTTAAGACTAAAGAGGTAACAAACAGACAGACAGCCAGCCAGACATATAAACTACTAGTGGACGTCACGCGGTTTCACCCGCGTAGCTATCCAATGCTGAAATAATTAATTTTAGGCAAAAATATTAATTTTTCCACTGCACTGCCAATGTTTATTTCTAATTAGTTGACCCGCGCAACTTCGTCTGCTCCGCTCCTATAGGTCTTAGCGAGATGATATATAGCCTATAGCCTTCCTCGATAAATGGGCTAACACTGAAAGAAGTTTTCAAATCGGACCAGTAGTTCCTGAGATTAGTGCGTTCAACCAAACAATAAACAATCAATCAAACAAACTCTTCAGTTTTATAATATCTGTTAAGATATACTTAGTGATTCTTAGGACGTAGTGGATTGGACGCCATTTGAATAGAAATGCGTCCTTAGTTGATCATGGTTTATATAGGCTGTTTAGTAACTTTGTTAAGGATAAATTGGTTCTGGAGGCGAATGACATAATGTACCTATTTATTTATTTGTGTAGTTGGTTTATGTCTTGATTTTCAAGTGGATTAATTTAATATCATACCAAATTGAAATGACGAATACGGAATTTTAGCGTGTGTTCAAGGAAGCGAACTTAGATGTAAATGATATTTATTTTGCAACTTGGTTATAAATTGTCTACACTATATATGTATATATATATATATAATATTATAAAGAGGAAAGATTTGTTTGTTTGGAATGAATAGGCTCCGAAACTACTGGACCGATTTGAAAAATTCTTTCTTTCTTTTCTAATGGATAGCTACATTATCAGGGAGTAACATGGGCTATATTTTATCCCCGTACTCCCACGGGAACGGGAACTACGCGGGTGAAACCGCGTGACGTTCACTAGTTATTTATAACCAAGTCAAAAACAGTCAGTTGATCACATAACCGCCGGTCGATTCTGTACATGTAGAAGTGAAGACTTGGGTGAAATGATCACGATTCACGAAGTGAGCTGTCATTCTACCTTGATTGAAAGTTCACTTCGAGATCCGTTCACCCAAGTCTTCACTTCGACATGTTTACAGAATCGACCAGCTGTATCGTACAGCTGCTAGTCTATTCTGTAAATAACTATTTCGATATCGAGCTTCACCTGAGTGACAAAACTCACAAAGTGAGCTTTATTGCACACAACATAAACATAAAGGTCTTACGTTTATACGAATTTGATACTCACTTCGGATTCCGCTGACGAGACACGAAAATGTTCTTACAGAATAGCACTACTGGTATCTTCCATGTTAGTGATGAGACTCGATTTTCTGTCCTTTATTACGAAGTTCACTATCAAAGAGTAATTAAGTAAAGAAAGAAATAAAGAAAGAAATCTATACTTAATATATAAAGCTGAAGAGTTTGTTTGTTTGCTTGAACGCGCTAATCTCAGGAACTACTGGTCCGATCTGAAAAATCATTTCAGTGTTAGATAGCCCAATTATCGAGGAAGGCTATAGGCTATATATCATCACGCTAAGACCAATAGGAGAAGATTAGACGAAGTTGCGCTCGTCAACTAGTAAATAAATATTTACTTTGTTTTGTTCAATGTTTATCTGTTTAAGAAGCTTTCTCATCGTGAGAACCCTTAAACCTTTGATTGATTTGGTTTGACATTTTGTACGTTTAACCGACTCTATGGCACCCCATGTGTGCCAGCTGTTTCCTAACACAGTAGTTACAAAGAACCATTTCATTGTTCTCACTAGTCAGGAAGCGGTAACTACCCAGCAGTTTGTTTTACGAGGTCGTCCGGGTGGCACACCTAGTATGCACCGAGTAGCTAGTCCCTTTACAACGTAGGGATTTTATTTTTAACAGTTGATCTAATATAATTATGAATGTTACACAAACATAATACATATTGCATTTTATAGATACCTAATATTTTACTTTTCTAAAAATATTATTATTTTTCTTTTTTATAATAGAACATGAATTATCGTGTATATCCGATACTTTTGTTTCACAGGGCGAATTTGGACATTGTCTTTTACATAATGCTATTGAAATTGACTCTGTGATCGAGTGGTTTAGGCGTTTGCCTTGTGACCCGGTTTTCGTGGGTTCGATTCCCACGGGAAAAGCTTTCTAAAGTTGTTTTCCAGTTTAGCTAGGACATTGCAGGCTTGAATCACCTGATTGTCTGGTAAAAAGATGATTCCGTGCTTCGGAAGGCACGTATAAGCCGGTGGTCCCGGCCGCCAAATGGCGGTCGTCAAATAAACCATGTCAGAGGCCCTTGAAGCGGTTTAGAAACTGACACTAGGGTGTGTGGGGTCGTTAGACCTTACTGGCCTCACGATAGGAAGAAGATCGAAATTGTTGCAAAGTAATTATTGACTCAATTTAATTACTTATAGAAGTCAGAACACACAACTCACACTTGATACATGTCAGTTTTTGACGACAGTTTCGAGTGTTGCATTTTTGTTCGAGACTGTGCATCTTGGGTTTTTTATATGTCAATGGATTGTAATAAGAATTTTTCGTAATTATCCACAGCTTAGCCAGCTCAGCTCTCAGCTAAAAATGCACGGTTTCTGTGAGATAAGTACACCACGTGAGCCAGACAGCAGGAAAAGACTATATCATCATCTGCCTATCATTTTCCCAACTATATTGGGGTCGGTTTCCAGTCAAACCAGATTCAGCTGAATACCAGTATTTGACGTGGAGCGACTGCCTACCAGCCCTCCACAACCCATTAACTAGGTAACACGGTACTTCATGGCAAGACTGGAGTCAGATTCACTGGCTTCTGACAATCCGTAACGACTGTCAAAGGTCTACAAATGACAGCTGGGACCAACGGCTTAACATGCTTTCCGAGGCACGGAGGAAACTCGGTATGTTAAGATGGTCACCCATCCACAGACCTTGAAGATCGACCCGTGCGGCAGTGATTATTTTGCCACGAGCTCCTCAGCTGGAAAAAAAATATGTTTTCTGATAATTTTTGATAACTTTCGTCTCTCACAAGGTGGACCGGTGGCGACATTTGGCCGGAGACACAGGCCTATGTCCAGCAGTGATGTATTTCGGCTGTAATGATGATGATGATGATGAATATGTACTTGATACTAGTTACTAACGTAAATAAAAGTAAAGGTAGGTACTGACAGGTGTATGGACCGTATTGTACCATACACAGCCATCATGTTACGATACGCCGTGTCCTAAAATCCGAGTGATATGCGTGTGTTCTTGTTTTTCCACGTATTGTAACCAGTAGCGTAGCGAGGGGGGCGGGGGGGGGGAGGCGCGCACCCGCTTAGGGGTGACATGAAAACAAAATCAAAATAATCAAATTTTCGAGATTTCGATTGTAAGTAAGTAAGAACATTCCTGAAAATAAAAACCTGTAGCGCAAATCGCACACCTTCCCCCCCTCCCTTCCGAAAAATGGCTTGGATTGCCGTCACCAGAACGAAAGGCCAAAGGTGCAACTCATAATTATTTTTGGTTCATTTGTGGGATGACACCACATTATCCGCCCTGGGTGTCACCCATGCTAGCTACGCTACTGATTGCAACTTGTTACATTACGCCCTAACACCGGTCAGGGCCCCAAGTCTGCTATTACAATAGTGTCAGAATGGTCTATCATTGATTTCATAATGGTTTATTTTGACAAGATTCTATGCCATTTCTTTCAATGGAGTGTCAGTGGTTGACCACTGGATATAAAAGCGTCATTATGACTTTGCAGTGGACAACCACTGACACTCCATTGAAAGAAACGGCATAGAATCTTCAGTGTCAAGCTTTAAATGTCTTCAGAAATACGTGACACGTTGTAAATCCTAGTTCCCAGATCTTGTGCTTTGGTTTAATACTCAAAGGATTCTCATCACGACTAAACTTCATGTTCCTCTTGACAAAGTTACGCGGCATTTGCCTAAACTAGTTACTGTCATGGGATTCCACTGTATCTTTGATGGTTCTACCCGAGATTCTACGTCGCTGAATGTATATTCTTCAAATTAAAAACTTAAGTCATAGAGTTAGTTGGAATCTTGCAAGAAAAATAAATTAAATTGCTGTTTTCCTGACATAAATAAACAAAAACAAAAGAAAAAAGAATCGTTGGAAAGGCTCGAGATATTATAACAGTGATTTTTAATTTGTTTTTTTTTTTCAGTGACGTTTTCATTTTAAGTGCATCACAAACAATCTTGATACTTGCCATTTATTAGTCAAATAAGTCTTTAAAATCGCGAATGGTGTTTTTTTTGTGAACTGTGCTCTTTATGTTTCGAATATATAATTATGTCAAAAAAACATTGCTTTCACACAAATTTACTTTTATTTAAGACATTTCAATACGGTTATATAACTAAATTCTAAATTCCACTTGCTTAAAATAAGCTATCTCCCAAACATGACTATCTCCGACAGTCCGATTCTGATGGTTTATTTCTAAATGTAGGCGTTAAGATTAATCACCAATAAATATGTCGAGAGCAACACAGGGAAGTGTATTTCATCGATATTTTATCGCTATCGTCACGATAGAGCTGGGCCGCAATTAGATATTTTTATCGATACGCGGAATCTTAATGGGCACCTCTAGTTACCGAGTTATCGAGAATGTTTTGAGAAGAAGGTGTCTATCTATGTTTATTAGTTGGTGTTATCAATAAAGAATGTCAAGTATGTGTTCTTATTAATTGTGATAAGAGACTTCCTAGTAATCTGAATGCAAATGGTTTAGAGTTCACAGAAAATATTGTTTGCAGTCTTTGTTTCATAGGACCCCGCAATTAAAGAAGTTTGGTTGTTAACGCAGAACCTAAGTATAGATATAGTATTATACTGTAGAAGTTTACAGGTTTTAGTTTAACTTCCTTGACTTGGAAAGATCTTTTATGCGTATTCCGTGTAAAATGTTTTGATCGTATTCTTTATGTATTTTTTTTTTCTCTAAAATGTCACTGGTCACGTGTTGGTCACTGATAGTTTCCCTTAATACATAAATTATGAAAAAAAAAAATTTCCAATCGGTTAAAAACCGACTAACCGCCTAAAAACTGCAACAGTTATTGGTTCATGGTGTTTTGTTCAGCTTTTTAATATTATAAAGAATTTGAAATCATATTTTTAAAACAAAATCTTGATCTCTTTTTCCAGCAACAGTTCAATTGAAAACTTGCGGTAAAAAGGATTTTATAAATTAACTAGCTTCAGTCCAAGAATTCGTAAGCGCATATCCCGTTTTTCCCGTTGCCCTAGTAATGAAGGAACCTACATGCCAAATTTCAGCTATCTACGACCAGTAGTTTCGGCTGTGTTGTCTGTCAGTCACTCATCAGTAACGGAAAAATCAATACTAATATATAAAGCTGAAGAGTGTTTGTTTGCTTGCTTGAACGCGCTAATCTCAAGAACTACTGGTCCGGTTTGAAAAATTCTTTCAGTGTTAGATAGCCCATTTATCGAGGAAGGCTATATATCATCACGCTAAGACCAAAAGGAGCGGAGCAGACGAAGTATCGCGGGTCAACTAGTTTTATATATTAGGATTAATTTATGATAATGAATAGATAAGAATTTCGTTTCTCCATGATATCTCCCATTCGCCCATTGTATGTGTTTAGTTTTAAGTTTCCTTTTTGTTCATATTTTTGGTGTACAATAAAGTGTATGATAAATAATAAATAAATAAATAATCTCCTGCTTTAAATTGAAAGCGATAAGATCAGTAGGTATCTACCGACTTGAAAGTGACAGTGATATCATAATTAACTTTCCATGTTTGAACGACCGTCTCGCTCAGTACTTACTCACCAGTTTTATAACTGACTAGTTCTTTCTCGCGGTCTAAAACTAGCGGTTTCTCATGGTTTCACTCCCGTGGCTTAATATAATTATGCTGAAACCGTGTTATGTTTCCGAGAAAAATGTAGCTTATGACGAGTTTGATTTAAAGGTTTTTTTTTTACAGATTTTTATGATTAAAATTTGCATTAGATAATTAGTAATAATAATGCTATATTATGCTAAAAATAATACAGATCTCAAACTAATCATAAAACCCCTAGACCACACACTACGATTCCCTGTGTCGTGGGGTCTAGTCTCTTTCAATACAGGAGACACAATGGACATAAACATAACAAATTAAATAGTATAAACAGAAACCAAAGTTTTAGACTTATAAAGTAAGTTAATATAAACAGAGTAAAAAAAAATACTTGCAGTGATTACCGTTTAGAGACATATACTGATACTGAAGCAAGTAAATATACAATTACTTTTACCTGTTTATAATATTAGTTAAGATACGTACCTAAATAACACAATACCGTTAATGTAAAGCAACACGACCTCATTAGGTATATCCTAAGATTTACTTCTCAATTTTCTTCGGATACGTAGATTACTGCTGCTAGTAAATGTTGTTTATATCTGAGATTAAATGGTCCGTGCGGTACCCTAACAGTAAATTATGAGTACCCCACAATGCGAAATTCGTTTAGGCCTTACTGGCTTATTGCTCCTTACCGTAGCTTTACAGAATGTGACACAATGTAAATATCAAGTCTATTATAAATTGTATTATAAAAATGTTTTTCTTTAGAATTTTTGCATATTGATACAATGGCGGATTTAATGCCCTAGGCTGGCCTTTTCTTCCAGTCTACCAAGGCTGGTGAAGAAATAACATGGCAGATATATTGTTTAGTACTTCCAGTAGGAAGAGCAAAAAATATTAATATAAAAAACATAATTTAATCGTTTCTTGAAATCAAAGAAGGGCCTAGCAAAGAATATAAAATGTAGGCTTTTTATCGTATCCCAATTAGCGATCGCGGAATGCTCTGTGATGTATGAAATGTACAATCTCAAACTTCACTTCAACTTCGTGAAATACTTCCTCGGGTCGAAGAAAACACGATGCTGGAAGAGTTCCACATATTAACTGTCGGTAACATATTAATAAACATGAAAAAGAAAACCAAAACAAAAACACCGAAGTAAAAACAATCCATTGTTTCTTTCCCGACCTACCATTAACCCAGAAAAACTCAAATCGTAAAACTCTGTTGACATTTCTCCACACTATACTGACACATATTCTCACTACAATACAAATAATACAAGCTTTATTTACCTCCAAGCTCGTTAACCCACGTAAAATGGCGCCCACGCGAAATTACATCAGATGTCGATAAAAATCTAAAACATTAGAAATCACAGGCCACGCCTCTAGGCGATCTGCCGATGCCGTGACTCCGTGAGCTCTTGTGCGGTTATAGTAAGGATGGCAGGTAAAAGTAATTTAACGTTAATTATGGTCATTCAATTTTCAGATTTATTTATTCACCTATTAAGACATCCAAAATGATGAACTATTTGTATTTGCCAATGGTTTGGCTCGCGTTTATATAGATTACTAGCTTTTGCCCGCGACTTCATGCACGCATATACCGTTTTTTCCCGTTCCCGTTGGAATTTCGGGAGATCCTCTCTTAGTGCTCCCTTACATTCCCTAAGGAACCTACATGCTAAGTTTCAGCTTTCTGCGACCAGTAGTTTTGACTATGCGTTGTCTGTCAGTCACTCAATCAGTCAGTAATGGAAGAAATTTATATATATTGATTGATGATTAATGATCACAAAGAAGAAGCCTATTACCGGCTCCAGAGTCCAATTTGTACCAACGCACAAAACGTTTTGGGAACACATTCATAGTGCGTACAGCTAAGGAGTGGAATTCCCTGCCGGAGTCTGTGTTTCCAGATAGCTACAACCTGGGAGTCTTTAATTCAAGAGTGAATTAGTTACTTCTTAGATAAGCGTGCTCCATCTTCGATTATATCATTGCTTACCATCAGGTGAGATACTACGGCAAACTCGTGCCAATCAATCGTAAAAAAAGACATTAATTAAAATCGAAATGCAAAAACAAACTCACTTTTGCATCAGGTACAGAAACTTAACAATCACAAAAAAAAACTAACAATGTCTGTCTTACTGTGATTAAAATTAGTAATACTTTATTTAACTGCTACAATTTATTGACCCAAAACATGGTTACAATGTGAATAAAGTTAGGGATCTCACGAACATTTCTTTTATTTGGTAGCCCTATACAATTTACAACCTCCACTAATGGCTCTTCTGATCAATCCTCAAAACAATATTATTTTAAACCACCTCACTATAATACAATTGATTGAAAATCTCAAATATTTTGTTTGCCCTCAGACACAATAGAGTAATATTCCATAGGTTTGGTAACCCTGCATGATATTTAGTATCACAACAGCGGTCGTCGACGGGGCCGCCCACGCTCGTTCTCAATGGGCCCGCGCCGCCTGTCGCAATCCCTGATGCGTGTGCGCATGTGCGGGGAATTTTAGTCTTGATAATTTTAGCAATGGTTTGATATTTTCAAAGTTTCCACAAAATAGATCTTACTTGAAAAGTGACCAATTAAATTAGAAATTAACTGTATTAAAAAAAAAGTGTTTACTGCTGATTACTATTCAATTGCCTCTGAAAGCTATCTCGTTAACTACCAGTATTGACAGAAGGCCGGAGTTGGTACGCAACGGAACACTACTTCGTATCATATTTTTTTACATAAAATCCGTAACCTGTAAAGGCCTTCTAATGAACTCACCCATCTTTTTAACTTAGCAAATATACGATTTGTCTAGTTTAATGGCAATGCCGATATCAAACTCAAATGACAAGCTATGTTCAAAATGTAGTGTATTTTTTTTTTTTCTAAACGTCCACATATTTCGAAAAAAAATAATTAAAAATTGCAATGTTGCTGTTGTTTTCAGAGTGTTTAATAAAATACGCTTGTTGCAAACTATAATAAAATAAAAGGCATTTTGTTTATATCTAAAACGATACCCCATACCAGCTCTCTCGGTTTCCTAACAATGGCTTTCTCAAAGTACCAAAACGCCTCGTCGCGCTACACGCTCCGCGCCATCCAGTCTAGGGAAGTGATTGTTGTTCTAATGGCCAACATAATATTATAAACGGCGATAGTAGATGTAACCCGCCGTTGTGGTTGGATTTATTAACGCTTTGTGCTAATATCTCCTTTGATTTTGATTTATTTTTATGGTTATTTTAGTTCTTCCGCTTTGTACTGTAAAATTCAGAGTTTATGTCCACTTAACCGTGGCCTATATTAGCAATGTTTGTGAAAGCTGAACTTCTTTGTTTAAATAAAAACAAAAGAAGTGTGACTCTTCGATATTCAAATCTGAGGGCCAATTTTACTCATTTTAAAGCACTTTTCGTATTTGCATCTTAGTCGTAATCCATCAGGTATGAAAATGAGACAAAATTTCAGGCGAAAGTAAAGTTTGACTAATAGTTAATTGAATATATTTCAAACTCTACTTCCGCTGACATGATTTCTAGTTCTTAATTCAGAAATCAGAGGTTTTTTTTACTATTAATAGGCATATGTTTGACCACTATCTCACCTGATGGTAAGCGATGATGTAGTCGAAGATGGAGCACGCTTGCCTAGAAGTAACCTATTCACTCATGTCTTAAAGACTCCCACGTTGTAGCTATCAGGAAACACAGACTCCGGCAGGGAATTCCACTCCTTAGCTGTACGCACTACGAATGTGTTCCCAAAACGTTTTGTGCGTGTGGGTGGGTTGTCCACCATGTGCTGTACGTGTGCAATAAGTTTTATCAATCTATACTCGCTAGCGTCTGTAGTTAAAAAATGTATGAAAATTAAAAAAAAAAACAAGTTTCTAATGTATTTTTTTAGTTGTTAACTAAACTTTTACTTGCAACTTGCTTACTTGTCAGTTAAAAACTTAAACAAATAAATACGAAACTTGTTTTTAAAAGTTTTCATATTTTTTTTTTAACTACAGTCGCTAGCGAGTATAGATTGATAAAACTCATGGTAGACGTACCGGTGGCGCATCGCCGTTCGTCTTGTGGTCCGATGATAGAACGGGCTTGGCGGAATTCAATCATGTAATTCCGTCGCACACTCACCAAAATGCAACCGATAGAAAACCGACAGGCTAGCAACTCGTCGTCGATGCTCAAGACTTTGGAGCTTCGACTCGACGAGCCTATCATTGCCGATGATCCTCTTAGCTCGTTTCTCAATTGACTCAAGGGCATCAAGCTGGTATTTGGCAGATCCGTCCCAAAGATGAGAGCAGTACTCCATACACGATCGAATTTGCGCTTGTAGAGGTAATTTGTACGATAAGATCTTTAATTTGCTTTTGCCGAAGAGCTTTGCTTAGAGAAGGTCTTCATTACTCTCGGTCGGGGTAACTAACTATTTTTTTTTTTTGGGGAATCATTAAATGACTCCTCCCGCTCTGGGCGGAGAGCAGACTCTTACTGACTAAAACCCATCCGTGTTCCTCCTAATGCCCTTTGCGTTCCAGGGCTGCGGCGACTCTTTCGAACAAATTCCGTAACCATGGCATGCACTAAGGGCCGAGTGAAAGTTTGTTTTAATTCTCAATATGTGAAATTGTTTGAATAAAAGGGTTTTCCGTTATTGTCTTGAATGAATTATTTCATAACGATTGTAAACATGTTTTGTAAATACTGATTTAAAAGAGTTTCTTACTCGTCGGGTAGGGTCGCTAGCGGGGCAGACTAAGCTTCATCTATTTGACTGAGAGACCTTGACTATTCAAAGTGCCTGTAGCTGGTCTATCTACATCTACACTATCTACACTAATATTATAAATCTACACTTCTACACTAATATTATAAATCTACACTTCTACACTAATATTATAAAGAGGAAAGATTTGTTTCTTTGTTTGTTTGAATTGAATAGGCCCCGAAACTTCCGGACCGATTTGAATTCTTTCACCATTAGAATCCTACATTATCATTTAAAGTCTTTTAAAAATACACTTTAAATTATTAAAATCTGACCGTTCAGATTTTAATAATTTCGTGACCGTGACCGTTCGTTTACAAGTTACGAAGGGTATAAAATGCTCTAAGTAAAAAAAATGTTGTGGTTAGAGCGAACTGCTACGTTGAGTCTATTAATAAGTAATTTACATATTACCCTATAAAGAGGGAGGTATAGGAGATGAAGTTCGTGAACCCGCGCGAACGAAGTCACGGGCGAAGTGCTAGTTTGAAATAAAGGATTTTATATTTGTATTTTGTTTTTGTTACTAGACGGCGCTTACTCAGTTTTAGCACAAATTGACCTTAACATTATCAAGGTCATAGGTGACCTAAGTAAATCATTTCCCACAACATACGCACATAATTGACCTGTAACCACACAACGTGATTCGTATTTACTTCAGTGACGCATTGACTCATCGGTACCTATTTATTTTATAAACCACATTATAGGTTTGTTTAATAAACACTTGGAATAATAAATATTATGCTATCGGCCGGATTTCCTACAGTATGAGTGTTTGCGATAATCCCCTATTTGAAATGAATGGATTACAAGTATTTTGACGGTTTTAGTAAACTCATAATTTTAAGTAGGTCATCATTCACAAATTGTGGCCAATATTTCACACATTCTACACTTATCCCGTCAAAAGTTGTCAATACCACAACCTTAAAAAATCATTTGTAATTAAAAATAAAGAAAAATTGCTCAGAAACATTCCAAATGGTATAACGACATTTACAACAAGGTTTTATCTATCATTTAACTATCCTATTTTTTTTATTTATCCTAAAGTCAAAGAGACAGCTTTAAAAAGGTGAAGTTTAAAAGTCACATAACAATTGCATAGATAATTAAAGACAGGAGTTAAAAAGCCCAATTCTACCACAATTCAAAATAAACTTTTCGTCGTACTTACTAGCGCCATGGAAATAACGAAAACAAGTGAAAACAAATGTATTGGCACAATAACACGATGTATTCCATGCACATAAACACGATCCATAGACAAGTGACGAACGTAAGCATAGACTTAGCTAACTTATAGACGATCGAGCTGCCAAATGCCACACATGTTATGTTGTTTGACACTCGATTAAGTTTTACTTATATCTGTTGTGAGCAGAATTAGTTTGTTATTGTTAACCATTGTATACATAGGTAAACCACACAAATGTAGTACTAGCTGACTCGTGCAACTACGTTTGCGTCACATTTTTCATTACTGCCCCGCTCCTATTGGTCTTAGCGTGATGATATATAGCCTATAAATAGCCTTCCTCAATAAATGGGCTATCTAACACTGAAAGAATTTTTCAAATCGGACCAGCAGTTCCTGAGATTAGCGCGTTCAAGCAAACAAACAAACAAGCTCTTCAGCTTTATATATTAGTAGAGATAGATGTACGGTAATATACCTAACTATTCAAAACGGCTGTAATGATTTCCTTTTGTGTATAAAATATGAAGCGTGGTGCACGCAAAACAAAAAAATCTGGAAGTTTTTGTCACGATCAATAATAGGCTCGCGTTTGACCACACAGATTTGCGTACCTAAAATTAAATTGCAGTTTAAATAAAAACCATTTAAAATCTGTTAAAACACTTGACATACCTACACTTGCAATAAAAATGTAGCTTTTTGAGCCAAAGGCGATGTAACAAAGCAGAAATACTTTTTTACATAAAGTCCACCTATTTACGACTAAGTACTGCACCCTTTTTTTTTTAAGGATGGGAAATCATCAAATGACTCCTCCCGCTCTGGGTGGAGTAGAAGGGAGTGTCAGACTCTTACTGACTAAAACCCATCCGTGTTCCTCCTAATGCCCTTTGCGTTCCAGGGCCGCGGCGACTCTCTCGAACAAATCCCGCAACCCCGGAAGTACTGCACCCTACAACTTTAATAAATGAAAATTAAATAAAATCCTTCACAAAACACTGAACCTCATCGTAATCTCATAACGCTCCCAGACACATAAGAAAAAACCTATTCTTGTACTAAACTCGTAAGCACCAATAAACAAAATCCATCGAATAAACGCCAGCTGTAAATAAAACATCAAAAGCATAGACTTTGTAACATGTAACGAAGTAATAAAACTGCTGTATCTACTATTTTCCGCACTGCCAAGAACGCTCACAAAGATACAGCTGAAACGGTTTTTCAGACGAAAACCGATCTGAATTCTAACCACGAAAATCAATCGGGATCCGTTGTTTTATAGCCGGCTGAAAAAATGGGCTTCGCGAGAGCAAAAAATATAATAAAAAGGGTTCTAGTATGAAGGGAATTGGTTTGGCATTGTCTGGATGAATATATCATTTGGAAAGAAATGTTTTAAAGTAAAAAATCACGTAAATGAGATGACATTTTTATCTGGGAACTGAATACTTCAAAGATAGAAAATATTCATTCGGAAATTCTGTGCATTCTTTCTCTACCTGGACGGTTTATCACGTGTGAAGGTCGTGGTCAGGGGGGGTACTCTTTAAGCCGTAGTTTCGGGCTTAGTTGCGGGCGTATTCTACTCTGTATCACCTAACCACTGAGAATTAATGACAACGCGATTTGACAGTAACTGTTACTGTCAAATCGTGTTGCCATTCATTCTTAGTTCGGGTTCGAGACTTATCGTAAGTCCGTAGGTAATACGGAGTAGAATAGCCCGAAACTATGGACTTTGGGCTTAGAGAGTGGCTGCTTCTAAGCCCACCAGATTCACATCCCATCCTGGGGTGCTCCCCAGGGTGGAATGTGAATCTGCAACGGACAAATTTTATCCATCGGCTTCTATTCAGTGGCCATATCAGCGATTGTATACAATTTATTAAATCGTTTCTAGTTTTTGATGCAGGGATCTTTCTTCGGACAAAAAACCGTAATTTACTACACGGATGAACGATGGGGTCGACAGGGGACGACGCCCAAGTAACGATGGTGCACTGAAAGATGCAGATTTGGAAGGCCTTCCACAAGGTGGACCCGAAGATCTGTTGAGGGCTAGATACGCGATTCTTCTGGATGCTATAAGCACAGAACCAGTCCATGCAGTGACGCTTGACGGAGGCGTACCTTCGTGTCTAGCAGAGGACGTCTTGAGCTGAAAAATGATGAAAACTTTGACGACGTGTGAACGATGAACGACAATAACCTTGAAAATCTAGCAGCTATAGCATAATAATAACATAAAACATTATGCACATCCAATAACAGATAAATTGTTCAATACATTAAATTAACACCACAATGATAATTTTAAATGAAGCCAATTGAATACATAAATTATAAAACATAACGAGTCTTCTTGATAAGGCAATAACGATTTATTATTAAATACAGAACTGTTAATGAGACAAACCTATCGATACTAATCTATACTAATATATAAAGCTGAAGAGTTTGTTTGTTTGTTTGCTTGAACGCGCTAATCTCAGGAACTACTGGTCCGATTTGAAAAAATCTTTCAGTTTTAGATAGCCCATTTATCGAGGAAGGCTAAAGGCTATATATCATCACGCTACGACCAATAGGAGCGGAGCAGTAATGAAAATTGTGACGCAGACGAAGTTGTGCGGGTCAGCTAGTATACATATATAGCTGAAGAGTTTGTTTGTTTGTTTGCTTGAACGCGCTAATCTCAGGAACTACTGGCCCGATTTGAAAAAGGCTATATATCATCACGCTAAGACCAACTGGAGCGAAGCAGACGAAGTAGCGCGGGTCAATTAGTCTACTAATTAGTAGGGAAAATGTAGTTGTGAATTGATGGAAGGATGTATGTTTGTTAGTTAAACACGCCAGAACTGCAGAACAGATGTGGATGAAATTGGGCACAGAGATAGATTATGGTACCGGGAGTATGTTCCCTTGGCATTCCTGACATCCACGCGGGCGAAGCCGCTGGCGGAAGCTAGTCAATCCTAATATATAAAATTCTTCCGTTACTGACTGATTAGGTGACTGAATGACGGACAGACAACGCACAGCCGAAACTACTGGTCGTAGAAAGCTGAAATTTTTGGCATGTCGGTTCCTTGGGGCGTGTAACACTGAGAGAGGATTTCCCGAAATTTTTACGGGGACGGGATAAAAAGTGATGTGGGCGTACGAAGTTGCGGGCAAAAGCTAGTAAATTATAAAATAAACAAGGCAATAACGATACATTATAGGTAAATAGTACTGTCAATCAAACATAAGTACCTAGTAATAACACAGGAAAAATATTGTTGATTATAAACTATACCGCTCAAACAGTTTAGCGGAATAGGTGTAGGGAAGTACGTAAATGAGAATACAAAAACTGGCCAAGAGCGAGTCGGACTCGCGTACAAAGGGTTCCGAACCAATTTCATTTTTTTAGCATGTTATTTTAACACTACAGACTTCGAATAGGTTTTTCTGTAATCAATAAAACTCTTACTAGCTGATTGACTCACAGACAACGCACAGCCAAAACTACTGGACGAAATTTGGCATGTAGCTTCCTTGGGGAGTGTAGGGGAGCACTAAGAAGGATTTCCCGAAATTCCTACCGGAACGGGAAAAAACGGAATATGCGCATAGGTACGAAGGTGCGGGCAATAGAAAAGATGAATGAACTTTTTGAAAGATAATATGGCAAAAAAGCGAAGTAAGTATCCATATTCATAACCGGGAAATCCCAACAGAAAAGAGTCATCATCATAATCACCATATCAGCCGAATGACGTCCACTGCTGGACATAGGCCTCCCCCAAGTGTCGCCACCACGACCGGTCCTGCGCGTCTCGCATCCATCGGCTAACCGCGACCCTCACCAGGTCATCGGTCCACCTTGTAGGAGGACTTCCAACGTTGCGTCTTCCGGTACTCGGTCGCCACTCCAGAACTTTTCGGCCCCATCGACCATCCGCTGTCGATACCATTGGTTCTCTTGCGGATATCATCATTTCTGAAAGAACAGAGTACCTACCTACCTAAACATAAAACAAAGATATAGAAAGTAAACATTAAAATACATCTGCCATTAAAAATAGCCATAAAACCATAACTACAAATTATGCCCAAAACCCACGTGGCTGTAACTATCGCCCACTATTAGCTTGCCCCACTGACTCGCTTGTACCACAGATGTTGGCAAATATTTGAGAAAACAACTAAACGAGGTGATGGTAGTGTCTCTTCATACATATGACTGACATTTATGTTATCTAATTTGCATAAGGACTTTGTTTTTATGTTTGCTAAAGATTTCCCCACGTTTGTGTGTTTTATAATTAAGTGAAAAAACTACAACTGATGTTTATATTAATTTATGTCTTACTAGGTTTTTGTTCACAACCGTAACCCAAATTATTTGTGTGATTTGTAAGAAAATTATGTCGCAGGGGATTCTGCGCCTGCCAGGGTGCGGAATTTGTTCGAAAGAGTCACCGCGGCCCTGGAACGAAAAAGGGCATTAGGAGGAACACGGATGGGTTTTAGTCAGTAAGAGTCTGACACTCTCTTCTGCTCCGCCCAGAGCGGTAGGAGTCATTTAATGATTTCCTATCCTCAAAAAAAAAAAAAACACGGGGATTAGAAGAAGACGCCGTGGGCGTCAGGAGTAGTGATGAGTCGTTGAAGGTTTTTCCGTCGACGAAACGTTAACGTTGAATTGCGTTTGTCAACTAGTTGATCAACTAGTTAATTTCGTCAACGAGTTAACGTGTTACGAACGTCAACTTGCATGAACGATAAACGCCTAAACGCTTTTATTAACGTATGCTGTTGTAATGTTAATTTACGAACAATTTGATGCAGTTTGCGGGAGTTTTATTGTTAAAGAAATACAGTTTACGTACGTTGAAAATAACAAAACGTTGGGTTCATTTTCTCGTTTCGTCAAACGAGTTGAATTCATAAACGTCGTTGTCTCGTAACTCGTTGACGAATTCAACGAGTTGATTTTTACACGGTCAACGTTAATCCCGTTGAAGAGACATCAACGTTGATTCAACTAGTTCGTTGATTCAACGCCTATCACTAGTCAGGAGTCGCAGGGCGAAGCTCGGAGGAGTCTCACTCGGTATGTAATATATCGTCTCCCATCCACGCTCAGAAAGCAAAAACTATGTAGTGCAATTTCGCAGACCCTTTTATTCAAGTAGACTACAATAGGATCATTTTTTTACTATATATAGATAGGCATACGTTTGACCATTATCTCACCTGATGGTAAGCGATGATGCGGTCGAAGATGGAGCACGTTTGCCTAGAAGCAACCTATTCAGTCTTAAAGACTCCCAGGTTGCAGCTATCTGGAAATACAGACTCTGGCAGGGAATTCCACTCCTTAGCTGTACGCACTATGAATGTGTTCCCAAATCGTTTAGTGCGTGTGGGTGGGATGTCCACTATGTACCGGTGGCGCATCGCCGTTCGTCTTGTGGTCCGATGATGGAACGGGCTTGGCGGAATTAAATCATGCAATTCCGTCGCACACTCCCCAAAATGCAACCGATAGAAAACCGACAGGCCAGCAACTCGGCGTCGATGCTCAAGACTTGATAATTAAGGCGGGGATACCTGAGAGTAGCTGATTTTAAAATGATCATCACGTCTAAACGGCTATTCGTAATTCTTCGGAAAAAATATATGTTTTATTAGACTATTTTCTTTACAATTTGATATATGAAAATTTTGAGTTTTATTCGTTCGACATAGTGTAATTAATTTGTAAAGTTATGTCTAACACGGACATAGAAATGACAATCGGACCAAAACCACCGAGCGTATTTTAATGAAATTTACACTATCTCAAAGACAATTTAACGACCAAATTTTGATATGCGGCTTTTTTTTTAAGTCATAGAATAATAAGGAAAGTACAAAAAACTACTGAATTTTGGATCGCGCGGGTGTGAAACGAGTGCGCTTTTTGTTCCTCCAAAGTCGCTGGCGTATGTCGTAGCCTTACCACGCGATACAATTTTAGTATCTACCAAGGAAGATAACTGCCTAACTGGTTTACAAGAACAATCCTAACCAATATTATAAATACGATAGTGAATTTGTTACGCTTTCATGGCTAAATCGCTTAACCGATATTGATACAGAGACAATAATACTAGAATCCGACCGAAACCGCGGATAAAACCTAGTAAAATAATAAACTGTTACTCATAGTAGATGAAGGGTTTAAGTACAACCGGAGACCGTGACGATTACGGTAGTAATCATACAATCTAATGTGTTAGGTCCCCCTGAGCTGTGTGCGAGGGAGCTAATACAGTGCAATATCGCTAGTTCATGATGCACATGCCAGGGTCAACTTATGGTTGTATGTTACCTTATTTTAACCTAAATGTAAACTACTATGTGCACTTATATATGTCATCAACCACGAGGATACTATATCTCACGGATACCCTGTTATCCTAATGTGGGGTCTAGGGTTACTCAATTGCACACAAAGTTTTACAATTCAATCTTGGTGCCTTTAAACTTATATTGTGCTTACTATGTCTGTAAGCTTGTTCTTAATAAATTCTTTATATCTCTTTATAACTCTTTTAACTACATAGGTATATGGTGTCGACCGGTGCCGTATGGTGCCGTAAAAGAATAATACCATCCCATCACTTCCCGTGGGTGTCGTAAGAGGCGACTAAGGGACTCACCAGTGTATGGGCAGCAGCGTTCTCTGTAAAACGCAACACCATACACTGCGATCGCCAACCCGCCTGCCAAGCGTGCCGATTATGGCAAACCCTCACTTTGGGGGAGGTCTATGTCCAGAAGTGGACGTCTTTCAGCTGATATGATGGTGATGATGATCTACTTAGGAGCATAAACTCTTGGCTATTTCTCTTGGCGTAAACTACAGGACGCCACTAGCTAGGAAACACGTCCTCAAGTCGTACTTTCGTCGTCCAGCGATCGCTTCATTCTATATTTGGTCTTCAAAATTCCAAGGTACAGCAAAAAATACGAAAATTTTACGTATTTATCTGATTAAAATATTGGTGTTTACTTAATACCAGTAATATAATAACAGCCGCACGGGTCGATCTTTAAGGTTAAGTAACGCTTGCCAAGGTTGGTCTGTGGATGGGTGGCCATCTTAACATACCGAGTTTCCTCCGTGCCTCGGAAAGCACGTTAAGCCATTGGTCCCGGCCGTCATTTATACATCTTTGGCAGTCGTTACGGATTGTCAGAAGCCTGTAAATCTGACTCCAGTTTTGCCAAGAAGTAGCGTGTTACCCAGCTAATGGGTTGTGGAGGTCTGGTAGGCAGCCGCTCCACGAAAAACACTAGTATTCAGCTGAATCCGGTTTGACTGGAAGCCGACCCCAATATAGTTGGGAAAAGACTAGGCAGATGACTTAATACGAATTTCTATCCTTTTGATGAATATGTCCTTCCTCGTTGAGGCGATCGGCGTGGCGACCTCTCGCGACCGGCTCTGGTCCAATCTATGGTCCCGAGCGAGGAGGCATGGGAAGCGGTCACCTCCTTCTGCGAAGCAGTAATGCTAGCGAAAGAGGAGGCCGAACGTGTGAGAGAGAGGGTAATCTCATGCCCCAGCCGCAACAGAAGAAGACGTCCCGGGCGTCGGGAGTCGCAGGGCGATTACCGGCCACCGTAGGCGCGGGCCTGCGGACGGCGAGCATTGGGTGGCTCGCCATTCGATCAGAACCAGGCCCGGGTCGACGGCGCGTGTTCCACGCGCGCCTCAAAGAGATGTCAGCATAGAAGAAGGGGTCCGCTAGGGCCAGTGCCTGCCAGGGTTGCGGAATTTGTTCGAAAGGGTCACTGCGGCCCTGGAACGGAAAGGGCACTAAGAGGAACACGGATGAGTTTTAGTCAGTAAGAGTCTGACACTCCCTTCTGCTTCGCCCGGAGCGGGAGGAGTCATTTGATGATTTCCCATCGATAAAAAAAAAACCCTTTTTGCTTTGTTTACGTCTGTTCATAGTATTGATACATTAATTTCTTGAAGAACATCACCAATAAGGACTGTGTGTCCCTCTATAGCCCTCCAGGCGCTTTCACTCACATTTGCCATGTCACATCTTTTTTCAGTCGCCTTTCAGTATTTCATTATATTGCTACTCAAAATTAAGCATTGAACAAGTTTGTGGTTGTCACCACCTGAAAGTACCGCTGAACTTATATTGCCAGATATTTCATAGAAGTTCTGTTCCCTTCCAGCTAGTCTATTCAGTAAATAACCATTTCGATATCGAGCTTCACCTGAGTGACAAAGCTCACAAAGTGAGCTTTATTACACACTAGTGGACGTCACGCGGTTTCACCCGCGTAGTTCCCGTTCCCGAGGGAGTACGGGGATAATATATAGCCCATGTTACTCCCTGATAATGTAGCTATCCAATGCTAAAAGAATTTTTCAAATCGGTCCAGTAGTTTCGGAGCCTATTCAATTCAAACAAACAAACAAATCTTTTTTCTTTTTAATATCAGTGTAGACAACATAAAAGTCTTATGTTTATACGAATTTGATACTGACCTCGGATTCCGCTGTCGAGACACGAAAATGTTCTTACAGAATACACTACTGTTTTATAATTTATCTGCAAATGCCATTTCTATAGTTCATTACATCTTGTATTATTGTCACAAAATTCTAAGAAGTCCGATTTGACAGCTGAGTAGAGAGGGATAGAAGATTGCTTTACCACTAAGTGCAAAAGAGATTTATTTTTATGTCTCTTTCACACTTACTAGTGAAGTTTAGACCTTCATCTTCTCATTTTAAGAATGTTGTTTACATGGCTAAAACTATATATTTTTGGCTATCATAACCTCAAAACAACTACGCAATTCGAATAACCTCGACAAAATGTTAAATACGACCTATCCCACTTTTATCGTAACATTGTCGTAAATAATAATGTCGTACGATTTTATAGGAACGCCTACTTTATCGTTCGTTTACACAAACA
This sequence comes from Lacanobia wlatinum, assembly GCA_947578705.1. Taxonomy (NCBI): domain Eukaryota; kingdom Metazoa; phylum Arthropoda; class Insecta; order Lepidoptera; family Noctuidae; genus Lacanobia; species Lacanobia wlatinum. The sequence continues at coordinate 24,196,442 of OX388034.1, forward strand.
CAGAATGGACTGAGAAAAACTTCACAAAATTTACCAATCTGTAGAAAAAGATCAAGCGATTGCCGCCAATACCTGTCTCTTTTCCGTAGGTCGTAGTGACGGAGATGCCCGACAGCCTGTGACGTGCGAGACCAATCAGAATAGGTTATTTGACTACTATCAAAAATCAACATAAATGGATCTCTACTTATTTGAAAGATGTTACTAAAATATTACAACTTGTAAAAAGTAATTGAAAACGGTGAAAAAGTAGAGAAGGTACATACTTTTGAAGTTATTCCTCTACTTTTTTAAGGCAAAATGTACTGGATGGCAAAAATTCACTTAGGCGGTACATGCGGGAGACGTCACACATGTAGACGTTACTGTCTGTTTTTATCATAGACTAGTGGACGTCACGCGGTTTCACCCGCGTAGTTCCCGTTCCCGTGGGAGTACGGGGATAATATATAGCCTATGTTACTCCCTGATAATGTAGCTATCCAATGCTAAAAGAATTTTTCAAATCGGTCCAGTAGTTTCGGAGCCTATTCAATTCAAACAAACAAACAAATCTTTCCTCTTTATAATATTATAGAATAGATTTTAAAATACTTACAACTTACAGCAATTTTAGAGATTTCTAAACAATTTTTCTACTTTCGTTTTGCCTTTTCTCTATGTTTTCAGAAATGTGTAACAAATCCAGCCCTACCACACTCTACTCTAAAAACCTACAACCCTATTCTAGAAAAAGACAACAACTGGATGTACGATTGCTTTGTCTCTGTCGCACTTTACTGACCACATTCACTTGACATTCGGACATAGGAACGCTCAGTCCAGTTCTCTATACAGTTAGTATCCAGTGAATGATAAACAAAGAACCAACGCGACCTTGCCGATTAGCGAATTCATTACCACAGACTTGACTTACTGAACTCTGACATTATCGCAAGTATAAAAAAACAATCGAATTAAAACAATATTGTAGCGTTGTTTTTGTGAGTTTTAACCCGTCAGGTACCGGCCGTCCCACATGTGGGACGCGTCTATTGTCTTTTATAAAACCTGTAACAGAATAAACGCAATACCTCTTAAAGGGTCATTGAACTCATCATTATGAACAACTTTCACTATGGGACCAACACTGAAATCGTGAAATAAAATCGACTCCCCCATACATTTATGTGCGCATAACTCGACAAAATGTACTGAACAACTGATTTTTTTTTTCGCGATTTCGGGATTGGTCCCATAGTAAAAGTTGTTTATAACGATGAGTACAATCACCCCTTATGAGGTATTGCGTAAGTTTATTCTGTTACACGTTTTATAGGTCATTTTCATATAACATAATCTTCTTTTAGCGCACTGAGAAATCGCTAAAACAATATCTTTGCAAGATCATTTGTGTAATTTAAAAGAGTGTCCGTGGAGTTTCTTGCACGTTCTTACGCTTTGGAACGTGCAAAAGAATTCAAAGAGGGAGAGAGACACCTTATAATTACTCATCTACACTAATATTATAGAGAGGAAAGATTTGTTTGTTTGTTTATTCGTTTGTTTGAAATGAATAGGCTCCGAAACTACTGGACCGATTGGAAAAATTCTTTCACCATTAGAATCCTACGTTATCCCTGATGAATAAAGGCCATAGAGTATTTTCAAAAAAGTTAGGGATCCGTATGAAAACTTCGATGATGTAACCCAAGGTGTGAAAAAAATACCAAAAAAAAATCCTTATATCGCGTACGCGTGCGGAAACTATTGACAATAGAGCAAAGTGATATACTACAGTTTAAAGAGGACATTAATATCCACAAAAAACTTTGACTTTGACTTTGGTTATGTATACGTAAATTACACTTTAAATTATGCAAATCGGACCTTTTGTTTAAAAGTTACGACGGGTAAATGCTCAGTAAGAAAAATGTCGCGGTTTGAGCGAACTGCCCCACGTTTTTTACACGTTAGCCTTAATAGAAGGAGGACTTATAGGAGATGAGTTTCGTGGAGTACCTGCTATAGCCGCGTGAGCGAAGTGCTATTAAATATATATTGAAAACTTATAATTGTTCTCACTGTATCTATAAACACTTGTTCGAAAAAGTTCTTAGTTAAAGTAACATTTAGGAGAGAGACCAACGTGAAATTCCATCTTAATGAAAACAACTTTTCTTTTCCGTAAAAACCCATTTCTTCTAGAAACTGTAAATTCCTAAACAAGCCCTTTTTACTTAGACACAACATTTAATCATGTTTTTCTTCGTCAAAAGCGCAAAAGCAATCAACCACGCAATTTCCCTTACAGCAGCGAAGGAAGACATCGTGAGTGAAATTTACACGTTCCAACTTGTAATGAAGACTAAACTGTGTAATGACACCAGAGGTGATGGGCAGGGACCGGCCGGGTACTCGTTGAAAGGGTTTTTGAACGGGTTTTTTTAAGCGCTTCAAAAATAAACCCTATGATACGTGTTACACTCTCGAACGGGTGTTATGTAACCCCTTCCGAACGGCTTACCCTTTCAATACCCTGTAACTCTGTAACAGGGTAAGCCATTCGAATTAGTTTGAAAATTGCATAACCACGACCGCATGTGACATCTTGTCGCCCGGCGCGTGCCATTGTTGCGTGTACCAAGCGACTTGTAAACATGGAATAATAATCATTGTCCGTATGATCTTACAGTTCAATTTTTCTTGTCGCACAGGCTAAACATTGTAGGTAATGTTTCATTTTCGTGTCTATTCTTGTTTATTCTCATCATTCGTCATTTAATTCGGAACACGGACGGAACTACGGGAGTAACTTAAATAAATTTAGCAGTGTTTTTGTTTACTTAATGTTTATTTATTTATTTTATTATTTATGTACACACAGAAAAAAAAGGAAAAATTAACATTATAAATATGAGTACAAAGAAACTGCTTATTGCTGCTTAATGTTGTCATTTTTATTTTATTTTATTTTATTTGTTTGGGAAAATAAACAGTTATACATTAAAAATCTTATGCTAAGTTATAAATATATCAGAATAACAAATGTATAACCTACGACATTATCCACAGCATATTTAAGTCATAACATAATAGTGCGCTATTCTAAGTTGTAAAAACAGGAAAGTACCTAGTTAGTAGTGAGCTTTTAACAACAGGCATGCAAACAACAGATAAATAAAGAATGAGAGAGAATAAGTAAACAATAAATTAACTGTTGTAATCTAAAATAATTTTGTAGATAAGACTTCTAAACTTTGGAGCAGAGACAGAACTCATCATCATTTCAGCAAATATCCGTCCACTGCTGAAAGTAAGCCTCCCCCAAAGAGCGCCAACTATCCCGGCCTTGAGCAGTCCGCATCCATCCGCTGCCAGCCACCTTCTCTAAGTCATCGATCCATCGTGCCGCAGGGCGTCCCACGCTACGTTTGCCCATATGCGGTCTGCACTCTAACACATGTCTGTTCCATCGACCGTCTGTCCATCTGCAGACATGGCCGGCCCACTTCCACTACAGCATGCTGATCCTACGCGTAATGTCAGTAACTTTAGTTCTCTGACGAAAGACATCGTTGCGAATTCTATCCACCAGAGAAACCCCGAGCATTGCTCTCTCCATTACACGCTGACCAACCTTGAATTAGTGGACCCGGCCTATGGCGAGTGTTGTCCACGTTTCGGCTCCGTAAGCTATTACGGGTAGGACGCACTGGATATAGACCCTGGTATTAAGGGATTGTGGGATCGACGATTCAAAGATATCACGCAGCTTCCCGAATGCCGCCCAGCCCAAGCGAATTCTTCTGGTCGCCTCCTTCTCAAAGTTGTGCCGCCCAAGTTGTATAATTTGGCCTAGATATTTATGTATTCTTCTGCAAAGATTCCGCCTTGATTTCAATGTCATCCGCAAATCGGAGGTGTGAGATATACTGACCGTTGATATTTATGCTCCATCCTTTCAATCAAGCGACTTGAAAACGTCCTCCAACGCGTTCGTCAACAGTTTCGGAGAGATGACGTCTCTCTGTCTTACACCTCGACGCAGTTGGATTGATTTTGTGCCCTGTTCTTGTATTTATACGGTAATTGTTGCGGCCTTGTACAGACATCTCATCACCTCTACGTAGTGGTAGTCGATAAGACATCTCTGCATGGACTCCAGGACAGTCCAGGTCTCGACAGTGTCGAAGGCTTCGTCGTAGTCCACATGCGCTAGGCACAGAGGCGGATTATATTCCTCGGTCTTTTGAATTATTTGCCTGAAGGTGTGTATGTGGTCTACGTTGCTGTAGCCTTTTCGAAACCCGGCCTGCTCCGACGGTTGGAAGTCATCGAACTTTTGGGCGAGACGAGTCGAGATAACTCTCGAAAACAGCTTGTAGACGTGGCTCAGGAGTAAAATGGGGCGGTAGTTCTTGTGGAGCGTGTTATCGCTCTTCTTGAAGAATAATACCACCACGCTGCTGTGCTATTCCTCCGGTGTTATGCCAGTGTGGATGACGGAATTGAAGAGCTTTACAAGCTCTGTCAAGACAGGTGTTCCTCCTGCCTTGAGCAGCTTTGTGGTTATCCCGTCATCCCCCGGAGCTTTGTTGTTATGAAGTTGTCCGAGAGCTATCCTAATCTCACCCATGTGAATGTCGGGTAGCTCGTCTTTGAGATGATGTGTAAGCCTAGCCCGTGGATAATCCGCGCCGTGGGCCTGAGGTGGGCATGTTTTTTGAGCATACAAGTCTCCATAGAACTTTTCGACTTCAGCGAGTATCTCTGGCTTCGAGGTGACTGTGGTGCCTTGTGACGTTTTGAATTTCGGCAGGTGACAACGAGAGGTATGGGGCTTGACAAATACCTTCGAGCCCTTATTCCGCGCTATGGCTTGCTCGATGTCTCGGGTATTTGGACTCCCGAGTGTCGCGTCTGATTAGCTTCTTGATCTCCCTGTTAAGTAACTGACGCTCAGACGGTGTGGCATTCGGGAGTTCTCGTCGTTTCCTCATCAATTCCAGAGTCTCGCTAGTGAGTACTGATTTACGTCCATAACTCATTGGTCGAAAGTGTTTATTACCTACCTTGCGGATGATACGTAAGCAGGCTTTCGGTGGCATCGTTAATGTCCTCAGTGGTTTCCAACATGGCAAATCGGGTCTGGAGGTCCTACTGGAAGCTTTCGCAACCAGCTTCGACCTGGGGCAGCGTTGGTCTGACGGTCGACCTCGTTAGGCACACTCTTTTGATTTTAACATTAATATTCAGATTGCCTTTAACCAGTCGGTGATCACTTCCGGTATTGACCCTGTTGATCACAGAGAAATCTCTTAATATATGGCGCTTATCAGACATAACGAAGTCGATCTCATTCTTTGTCACGTTATCGGGGTTTCGCCAGGTCCACTTCCTTTGAGGATTCTTCTGGAAAAAAGAGTTCATCAGAAAAAGCCCCTGAGCCTCGAGGAAGTTTACCAGCATTCGCCCTCTGTGATTTCTGCGCCCATAGCCAAATGGACCTACTCTCGACTCATCACTCTCTTGTACTCCCACTTTAGCGTTGAAGTCACCCAAGACAACAGTGTAGAATGTTTTGGTACGAGACATAGCTTTCACTATGTCTTCGTACGTGGCCTCGACTTCTTCGTCAGGGTGTGCGGATGTTTGACTTTTCTGATATCTTAAGTAAAAGGTATCAAGCCCTTGCCGACACACTGCCGCATTCCACAATGTTACCCCTGAGTGACTTGTGGACCATAAACCCAACGCCACCTTGGGATAGTTGGTGTCCTTCTCGGAAATAGAGCAAATGACCACTATAGAGGTTTATCATCTTCTCCCCGTCTTCGGATCTCCGATAGTCCCACGGTGTGCTAGTTAAAACGACTTAACTCTACTTCCAATTCAGCGAAGCGCTCGTTCAGCCGCAGAGAGCGTCCGTTGTACGTCGCCAGGTCAATTTTTCGGGATTGGTACCCTGCCATAGCCAGGGGATTCTTAGCACCGCACCGTTACCGTGGCCGGTACCATGGCCAGGAATAGTGCAGCTACCGGGAACTGGGGGCCGTGAATCTGGGATTCTGGGTTGCTTCTCATAGTGAGAATTTGCCATAGTCACCACGCTTGGCAGGCGGGTTGGTGACCGCAGTTCCTGGAATGCTTTCTCTTATAGTGTTGCTGCCCACTGTAAGGTTCGGCATTTGGGAGCATTCCAGCATGGTTCATGGATATACCGCCATGTTTCGGTTACCGGAGCAAAAAAACGGATGCGTTGTTGTCATTCCGGCTAATATCCCTTAGTCGCCTCATACGACACCCACGTGAGGAGATGGGTTGATCTATTCTTTTCACTTGCCGGATACGACACGGCAAAGTGTATGTTGTAGTACTTCTCTATTAAGCAAGGAATTTAGGGAGGTATTCTATCTGTGACAATGTCACAGCCGAGGCGAGGTGCTGTTCACCGATATTATGTATACAATGCATCAATTGACACAAGCAAATGTAATGCCATAACATAACTTGTAAAAAACCAAGTCTTCCAACTCAGTTCTTCTACCGTAAAAAGTTGTGAGATCCATGTAATATCAAGTCGGTTAATTTATTCAGTCTCTACTTAAGGATCTTTACTTGAGATACATTGTGTTTTCATGCGATGGCCAAGTCAATCTATGTAGTGTGTGTGACTAAATGGCACCGTGTTTATGCACGTTAAATCATGTGCCGCTACACTTAAACTTAATGGCAGCGAGGGTGCTATGCCAAGCTCCCATAGAAAAACCAGCCAAGTGCGAGCCAAACTCGCGTGCAATCGTGTGACATATCAAATGCCCTTTCATTTACTTACTGTGAGAATTTTAATTATATTTTTTTCATAATTTTAAAATAAATGATTTTGAAGTTATTCAAGAAATTAGACGAAAAATGACCATTCCCCCACTTATCTCCGAAACTACTGAGCCTAAAATATTGAAAAAATGGAGATAATGTATAGATTACAGGAAAATCTATAAAAAGTCTATAGTGTTAAAATAACATGTTATAAAAATGAAATTCGTACGGAACCCTTTGCACGCGAGTCTGACTCGCACTTGGCGAGTTTTTATTAAAATAAAAACATTGCGCGCGCGTCGCGTCGCTCGGCACTTTTTTTCACAACCGCCAGAGTTTGCATCGAACCAAATATACTATACCTACGAGTACACAGTTTAAAGTTTAAACCTATTAATATATATCATTGCCGCCTGTGCTAGTAATCGTACTCGGGAATTCGTCTTGATTCTCTGTAAAAAGCTGTAAAAAGCGGCTGACTATATTCTTAGAATCGTACATTATCATCATCAGTATCGCTAGCGTCACCTGAAACACAATCAATCCTATTGGTAATAATAATAAAAATATAATGTTACTAAATAAATAATAAGTAGGTACTTACAAGGCCAAGTAATTCAGTTGTAACTTGTAACTTAACATAATTACAATAATTTTAAATAACAAATATAATTACACATCACAATATTAACATTAAGGTGCTTAACTCAGTACTTTAAATAATAATCACTAACCTGTGTTACTCATCCTAATTATTAGCTCGCTTATCTGTCGACTTTCATCACTTGTTTTCAAATTCGTAATAAGTCAATAAAAATAGTTAGGCAATGAGGCGCCGCTCGGGTGCAACCGTGCAAGTATCCCGCACCTACATGCAGCTCAAGTGTATTAGGTAAGTCAGGGTAACCCGAATAAAAGCTGTTCGTGAAGGTAACCTCTTCAAAGGCTTAAGCCATTGAAGGGGTTAACCCCTTCACGTGCTTACCATAATAAAGGTGGTAACCGTTTCGCTGGGTTTCGGAGATGTAACTCGATCAAAAGGTAACACTGCGATATGAGTTACCTCATGTACGGCTTACCCTATCAAAAGGCTTAACTCTTAAGCGGGGTTGTCCGGTCCCTGGTGATGGGTGAAACCACCTTTTATGTTGATTACGAATCGAGACACGGAAACGTGCTGGAAAACATGATTGGCAGCACGAACCTTGAGCTGAGGGATGCACTCAATAGGGAAATACACCTTTGAGACTTAATTTGGATATTTGCGCTAAGTTGTTTTGTTTAGAATTGAGAAGATATTTTTTTTTATTAATAACGTTGCCCTACACTAGGAACTTCTCCTGTATCGTGGTTGCGTTTACAAACATATAAATACATATACACAAACAGCCAGACCCGGAACAACTATCTGTAGGCCATACAAATATTTGTTCCGTGCGGGAATCGAACCCGCGACACGCAGCGCCGCAGTCAATCGCTCAACCACTGCGCAATCCTAATCCTAACTAATATTATAAATGCGAAAGTAACTCTGTCTGTCTGTCTGTCGCGCTTTCACGCCAAAACTACTGAACCGATTTAAATGAAATTTGGTACACAAATAGTCTCGAGCCTGAGAAAGGACATAGGCTACTTTTTATCCCGGGGGCATTTTCCCTAGGGACCACGCGGGCGAAGCCGCTGGCAGAAGCTAGTATTCACATAAAGATAGATACGGTGCATGGAGTTATGGTTTCTGAATAACCTAACTTTTACAAGCGTGCTCCGTTCACATCAAGTGAGACTGAATAATACAATTAAAATCTAAAATGGTTTTCATAGTTTCATTCAACGCCCCAAAAATCTAGCGACAAACGTTCAAATACTATAATTTATTCTTAATTATAACATTTACTTACTCTGAGCCAACAGGTTATATGTAGATCGATTTTCAGCAGGAAGTTGAATAGATTTATCGCTTACCTGAAAACAAAAGAATGTTTTTTTTTAATTATAATATATCTATACTATGCCGTGTGGTGTCGGCCGGTGCTGTATGGTGCCGTAAAAGAATAATACCATCCCATCACTTCCCGTGGGTGTCGTAAGAGGCGACTAAGGGACTCACCAGAGAATGGGCAGCAGCGAACTCTGTAAAACACAACACCATACACTGCGATCGCCAACCCGCCTGCCAAGCGTGGCGATTATGGCAAACCCCTTCCTTTGGAGGAGGGCTATATCCAGCAGTGGACGTCTTTCGGCTGTTATGATGATGATGATATCTGTACTTTTACTAAAAAGAGGAAAGATTTCTATTTTTGAATGTAACGAATAAACTTAAAAACAAATGGACCGATTTGAAAAATTCTTTCAGCAATGGTAAATGTAACATAGGCTATATTTTATCCCCGTACTACCAAGGGAACCACGCGGGTGAAATCGCATGAAGTCCGCTAGTGTAAAATAAAATATTCCAGGACAAACTGGGATCGGAAAGGAATGTGACCAAATCGGGTTTACAAGTTTAGTTTTCATATAGGAAAACATCGGGCAGATTTCCAAATTACAGGCCGCTTCTGAAAACCAATAACGCTTTGTCCAAAGTTCCAAGAGAATATTTTCAATATACGTAGATTCTGGTTACAAGCGCATCTTTGGCACGAAGCATAATCCCGCTTTACCCATCTGCCATTAGTAGGGTTACCGACTTATTTTTGAAGAAATCGAGTTCTTCTATCTGATTTTGAAGAGGGTTGGAGGGAGAGGGTTGGAATGCGCCCGCAACTAAGCTCAAAACTACGGACTGCGGAATTAGAAAGTAGCCCCATTTTTTTTTTTTTAACGGGGGAAATCCTCATGGATGTCCTCCGCCGTGGGGCGGGCGGAGGGGTCTGTCAGACTCTTACTGACTAAAACCACCCCGGTGTTCCATCTCTCACCTACGCCGGAGATTGCGGGGGCTTACGACTTCCGTAATCCCCGGCTAGTGCCGGCCCGCCTCTGCGGGCCACCTCGGGTCAGCGGGGAGAGTGAGGTGTTTGACTCCCCCCGCGACGTCAGAGAGGGGCGCACGGGAACACCACGCGCCGCCACCTCGGGTCCAGATGAATGGGGGGCGACGGACATAGAAAGTAGCCCCCTGATTTATTATTTTTACTAAGAGTCAGCTGCTTACACGGGCTAAGAAACAAATATCATCATCAAACATTGTGTCTCCAGGTCAGCAACTAACTCGGGAGTTAAAAGATATCGCTAGTTTGTAGCGAACTCTCTATAAAGTACGCATAAGCAAAATAGAGTACAATACTCAATATTAGAGTACGGTTGGCAACCCTAGCCATTAGCGTTACTCGTGCCGGAACTACACTGCCAAAAGTTGTTTCTATCACTTAGCCATTTCACACCAGCACCAGTTGTTTTCTTAATCTAGTTTAGTGGTAAATAAAGATGATAATACATTATGTAAATTAATCATTAATTTCCTCGTAAATAAGGTTGACAATGGTAAACAAATGTGACGTCACACGTGCGTATAATGGCTCCGTTTAGGGTGAGGTCACGGAGTAGATAGGAAAATGGAGTGTTCGTTTTAAGTGAGATTAATAGCCCAAATGGCTTTTGCGTACGATGTGCGAATGACCGTTAAATAATTTTTTTGTAGAGCATGCCTCAAAACACCTATAACCGTTGAACTAAAGCTTGATCTCTCTCCGTTCGTGACGGATTATATCATGGCACGTTAACACGCTTGCCGAGGCTTGCCAAACGTCCACTAGCTCCTTTACAAACGCTTGGATGCCATTTACACGCTTGCGAGTGCGTTAGTGTTCCTTTGATCTGTGTTCAAAAACCGACTCTAGTCCGGATCTGCGACAAGCTCACGCAAGCCAAGCCAAACACTCCGTTCACACGCTTGTGTCTGTGGACGTTTGGCAAGCCACGGCAAGCGTGTAAACGTGCCATTATACTATGAAAATAAAGGAGCAGGGACTGCACTTGCATGCATCTATAATATCTCTTGTATAGGTACCGGCTAATCTTCGCTAAGATTGGCCAGTGTGGCCGAAATTCGTCGGGAGGGATTATTATACTAATCCCTTAAGAACTTTGATGTGATCGTAGAGGAGAATTTTGCAAACAGGCACAGTAAGAGACGATGCTAAAAGTTTTATTTATTTATTTAACACTTCAGCACACAAATGTAAATAGGCGGACCTAATGCCATAGGCATTCTTTACCAGTCAACCTTTGGGTGATGCACAGAATAGTGGTAGGTGCAATATAAAGAATTAAAAGCGTTTGTGCTGCAGCGACTAGAAAACAGCAAATATATTACCCAAATCAAGTCTTAGAGCTCATAAAAATGCATAGGACCAAGCACTTCATTAGCTATTCTTTCTGTGATACAGATACATGCGCCTAGGCATTCGAAAAAACATGCTGTAAATCAGTCTTATACACGCTATGACGCGACAAGAGGAATGTACACAAAGCAAATCAGCTGGTTTGCAGGGCACACCAACATAGGTATTTGTGTGCGTAAAATCAACGAATGTATTACTTCGCATATTTATTATTGTTTGCTTCACACTATATGAAGCAAAGATTATGAAGCATAAATTTCACTATATAATTATCTGGTCCCGTGACATAGGTCAATAAGCATTCGCCTGGTAAATCAAATGTTTTAGGATCGAGTCTCGCCGCTAAAGTGTCACGTTGCCGAGATATTTGAAGGTTAAGTCGCCATTTGAGAACACTGAAAATCAGTAAAAAAACTGGCCAAGTGCGAGTCGGACTCGCGTGCAAAGGGTTCCGAACGAATTTTTTTTTTAACATGTTATTTTAACACTACAGACTTCTAATAGGTTTTCCTATAATCTTTAGGTAAAGAGCTACTATCTCCATTTTTTTTTCAAAATTTTAGGCTCAGTAGTTTCGGAAATAAGGGGGGGAATGGTCATTTTTCGTCTAATTTCTTAAATAACTTCTAAATAATTTATTTTAAAATTATGAAAAAAATATAATTAAAACCCTCACAGTAAGCCCTTTCATTTGATATGTCACACAATATTGTTCAAAGAACTTTTTTTTTAAATTTTCTAGTTTGACCCCCAAAAGTGAACCCCATTTTACAAATTTAATAATTTACGTAACGCGTCCGTGTTTGGGTCATAGAAATCCATATGTGTACCAAATTTCAACAGAATCGGTCCAGTGAATCTGGAGAAAACTGGCTGTGACAGACGGACAGACAGACACCCGAGTGATCCTATAAGGGTTCCTTTTTTTTCGGAACCCTAAAAAGCCCTTTGATTCAGATCTGTTCAGCCATTCCGACGTGATTAAGTAACAAACATCCATCCATCCAAACTTTGGCATTTATAATAGTAGTGAGACTAGCTGCCGCCCGCGGCTCCGCCCACGTGAAATTTGTCCCATGGAAACATATTTTCGGGGTGGAAAGAAGCCTATGTCCTATTCTAGGACATCGGCTTGGACATGTGTCAAGTTTATCCAAATCTGTTCATCCACGAAGACGTGATAAGGTAACAAATAGACAAAATTACTTTTAAATAATAATAATAATATTTGCTAGAATTCGTCATGTCATTGATTCGTTTGCGAGGTGGAAGTATATAAATAGGTTTATATTTATGTATGCCTGTTATCATTCTGCTGTTATGTGGGTGCGGGCTTGAAGTATTGTCTATGGGTTATTTCCTCAAGTGCAACACTACAAAGGAATTACTCGCGAATTGATGATAGTTCTAAGTACCTAAACTACATACATAGTAATAAAATTGCACCACGAGTCGAAATGATGTTCGACTAGGTTTTTCAAGCATCTTCCCCCGCGTTAGTAAATATTTTCGCAAAAAAAAGTATTTTCAGCGGCGTAAACTCGTAACTTTCCCATTCATAATTTCAATAATAGGAATTTAGGATATCTAAACCCTAAGTAAGCGCTCCAAAAGGAACGTTTCTCAAACCATATTTTGTCGGTCAATTTTGTCTGCAGAATTATATCAATGACTAGTAGACGTCACGCGGTTTCACCCGCGTAGTTCCCGTTCCCGTGGGAGTACGGGGATAAAATATAGCTTATGTTACTCCCTGATAATGTAGCTATCCATTGCTGAAAGAATTTTTTAAATCGGTCTAGTACTTTCGGAGCCTAATTCATTTCAAACAAACAAACAAATCTTTATAATATTATTATTATATTACATATATATTATTATTATTATATACAAAGCCGAAAGGGACTCTCTTCAAAACCCTTTTTTTAAGGATGGGAAATCATCAAATTAATTATTATTAATACTTTTATTTCAGACTTACATAGGTCCATATTTTACACAAAAAAAAGCAATTCAAAATACAGACTCAATAAAATCAAAATTAAGTTATTAAAATCAAAATAAAAATACAGTGATCTCAAAAAAAATCAACTCCTCCCGCTACAGAAGGGGGTGTGACTCTTGCTGACTAAAACCTCCTAGTGCCCTTTGCATTCCAGGGCCGCGGTGACTATTTCGAACAAATTCCGCAACCCCGGCAGCGTTTCAAAATCCTAACGGTACAAAAAGGAATTTAAAAGCAGGTGTCTTTAAAACCTTTATTTTTCTTTGTCTTTGAGGTAGGTAACTAAGCACCTGAATCCCACCTGGGACTCCATTTAATAATGTGACAACTGTCGTGCGCTATACAAATGGGAGCGCCTCTACGTTACCATAGATTAAGAAATCTTTGTAGGTAGTAGCGAAACTGCTGCTCTGTTGAAATAGTAACCTTTAACTCAACACCAACTTGCAGCCAGCCAGAAAAGTCTAAGAACTAGTTTTTATTTATACCAATAGTCATAAATTGTGCTTAAATTTCGTTTAAATGTGATTATTATTACTGAATAAAAATAACTAATAGCTAGTAACTAACCACTGGGTTAGTTACTAGCTATTAGTTATTTATTTAATCATTGGTCAGGCTAACAATTGACTGAAAAAGCATTTCCTTCTAAAATCCTGAACCAATAGCCTATTCCGGCCTATAGCTCGTTCCACCAGAGTCTAGCCCGATGCTATTGAACGATTTTTGACCCAACTTTTGCAGTTAGATTGCTGTATTGTTCAATGACCAAGAATACCACTTTTAGTGCCAAGCACTCAACATATGGGTCGAACAATAATTCGTTCGTGTGTCCACAACCCGCATCCGAGTCGTCATTTTAAGTAGCTATAGATGACTTGTGTTCATGCGCGGGTTGTGGGCACACGAACGAATTATTGTTCGACCCATATATTGAGTGCTTGGCACTAAAAGTGTCACTTTGGTATCGTTCTTTGCACTAAAAGTGATCCCTGGGCAGGGTTCCCGGACAACCCACTAGCCTAAATTACGTGAGCAGAAGGAGTGTGGCATCTGTAAGTTCTTACTCTATGGTACTACCTCGGAAATAGGTCAGTGACACACTTCCGACAACACAATTGTAAACCAACTGCTTCCCTTGATGATATGTGGATGTGAAGCAACTAGTTAATGCAATTAATGTATTAACAATGGATGGTACGGACAGGATTGAGAACGTGTAACTTAGTAAACAATGGATTATTTAAGACAAGGGTCTGTTTCAGTGATCTGATGCGAAGTTTACTACAGAGATAAAAATATGGAATATATTTTCTAAAATGATAAGTACTGGTGAAACAGATCTTTATAAAAAAAACCAGCCATGTGCGAGTCTGATTCTTACACGAAAGGTTCAGGTTCTCTACCATAAACCAATAGACACACGTTTCTTTGATGTTAGCCCTTATTATTTTTTTTATTTGTTGTTAAAGAAGCAATAAATAAAAAACAAATGTGTGAAAATTTCAACTGTCTACTTTTTACGGTTCTTGAGGTACAGCCTGCTGACAGACAGACGGACAGCGAAGGCTTGATAATAGGGGTACGTTTTTTTTTTTTTTTTTTTTTTTTTATATGGCAGGAGGGGAAATCCTCATGGACGCCCCAACTGCCTCACACGAGATGAGACGGTTGGGGCAGTGCCGGACTCTTACCGGCTAAAACCTACTCCTGCCTTTCTGAGTGTCACCCTGACGTTGTCAGAGACCTTGTATACGTTTTAAAGTTGTATTTTCGTTTTTAAAATTTTTGAACTGTAATTTAAACCAAATATATATTTTTTGTACTTTATCTATTTTTTAAACTAATTTGAGAACTTTATTTCTATGCTTTTCGCGTTATATACTTTCGTACTTTTAAGGACTTTTATATAAGGAAAGCATAGATTAACCTTCTTTATTACGCTTTATTACTGTGCTTGAAATTTTGATGCAAAATTCTAAAAGACTATCTCTGGATTTCCTATTTTTGAATAAAATACTACAACTATTCAAATCTAATATGGTCTCCAGCTTTTGCTCCAGTTCGTGTCTCTCCCTTCCAAACACAGGACACCGGAACATAATGTGCGGGACCGATTCGAGCTCACCCGGCTCGCAGATGCACGATGGGTTCTCCTTACACTTGAAGCGGTGCAAGTATTCGGAGAACCCACCGTGCCCCGTCATGATTTGCGTAACTACGCCGGTTGGCTTCACCTGCTTTATGATCCTGAAAGCATCGATCACGTCCGGGAGGAAGATTTTTGTGACTGAGGCGGTTGTGCCCTCTTTATACCTCCGGTTCCATTCGTCAAGCGACCCCAAGCGGATCTGCCGCTTGACGAATGATACCGGGCAATAGGGGTACGTTAGATACCCTTCGGTTACAGAACCCTTTTTTAAGGATAGGAAATCATCAAATGACTCCTCCCGCTCTGGACGAAGCAGAAGGGAGTGTCAGACTCTTAGTGACTAAAACCCATCCGTGTTCCTCCTAGTGCCCTTTGCGTTCCAGGGCCGCGATGACTCTTATGAACAAATTCCGCAACCCTGGCAGGTACTAGCCCTAGCGAAGATATTGTTAATCGAACTCAGTTGTATAGCCGAGCCAAAGTTCTTAGGGGTAGGGTTGTACATTAGATTTTTTTGTACATTAGGATTTTTCCACTAAATGATAGGATTACAAACATGCAAGTGCTAGCGAAATGTCTTGACTTTTCGACAATCGATATTGGTGCTGCAATGACTGATTTTATAGAGCTCCAGGTGAAAAGTATTCAACTGAATGCTAACCCAGAAAAGTGAAAGAAACTTTGAAAGAAAAAGAAAGAAACTAATTTATTTGGCACACACGAATACACACAATGTAGGTAGGTGGGCGTGATATGAAGATTCGAATGACGTTATTGCGACGCACGCTATTTCGAAAAAGATTAAGAGTGGTGCGCCAGTTCGAAAACACATTAAGTCGAAAATCGCTATATCGAAAGACGTTGTCGCGAACACGCTGATTCGAAAACTGTTTGAATAGTACGCTAGTACGAAAGTCTTGGCATTGAAATCCGCTGTTGCGAATAGCATATTCCAATCTGAATTTGTCTGGGGATCGAATTCGCGACCCTTATCTTTGTATTGAATTTGGGAAAAAAGAGCAATGAGAAGTATTATTTTGAGTTAACTTATTAATTTCCAGTAAGTAAGTATAGTTATTAACAAAGAAGTCAACAAATCAAAATTATATTATTTTCGAATCAGCGTGTTCGCGACAATGTCATTCGATGTAGCGGTTTTCGAATGTGTTTTCGAACTGGCGCACCACTCTTAATTTTTTTCGAAGTAGCGTGCGTCGCAATAACGTCATTCGAATCTTCATATCACTCCCTAGGTAGGTACAATAATAAAAACTTAATTTTAAAAAACAATACAATAACATTGCCCTGCGGCTGCGCCAAATAGGTCCAGTTCAGCAAAATGCCAGACAACTAGCTACTAGCTTTGCTATGTTTTACTTTAAAATCTAGAACATACAAGTTTGTGTATGTACGAATGTAATTGCGTAACTGTGATGTTCTGTGAAGTCTGTTTAGCGTCTGTAAATCAGCTTGTGAAATGCTCACGGTATTTTAAGATGGGTGGCGTGCGTTTCCATTGAAACATACAAAAAAAGTGTAACCGACTTCCAAACAAAACACTACAAAGAATAAAATAACCTTAATTTCGGAAGTCTTTGTTTCTTTGTTTTTTAACACTGACTTCCGAAATTAAGGTTATTTTATACTTTTTAGTGTTTTGTTTGGAAGTCGGTTATATTTTTTTGTAAATAGTTTTTTATTCTTCACTTTTAAGTGGTGATACTTGGACAACGTCTTCCTTCGTTTACGCAGAAATTGAAATAAGCAAAAATGCTCATAAAATAAAAACTTCTAAACGACACTAGAGATAAGTTTAAACACGGTTAAAATTGAATAAACATGATATACGTATTTGGTAACAAATTATTGTGATAGTTGTTTTTTTTTATTTCGTTGTTTTTCGTGGGCGCTGCCTGGCGACCAGCCTGATATAAAAATCGAGACGAGGGCTGGCACACTTTTTCGCACTAGTGCTAAATAGACTTCTTAACGAGCCTAAAATTGATGGATCTAACAGCGAGTTTTGGAGTAAAAAAATTTCTTGCACCGTAAAATAATATAAGTCTAAATACGATAAGGTCTATATTTACCTATGTGGTAGTTTATTAGCTTCAACTTTAGCTGGAGTTTCAATTAACTAGAAATTGTAGTCAAAAGACACACAAAAAATAATTTGCCTGCATCCACATGGGACTTATGACTACCACACTTCGAGGAATTAAAAAGTTCAGAACAAAAACGGTTTGTTTTAAATAATTTAGACTTTTACTTTGTCTCTTTTAAGAATGGTTTAGGTACTTTCGTTAAAGTTATTATATCTAGCATTTGAGTCTAGTAATACTGGAACTGGATCAATATTTGACCTAAAATTGATTTCATGATACATATCATATTTTTGTCTCGGCTCAAACTTATCACGCAATACTCCATTGACTTCTAGACATTGGAACTAAAACAGTTACTACCAATATCGAATCGAATTAACAGTTGAACACTATCTTATTTTCTATTTTCTGACTATTTGCGATAAGTCTAGTTTATCTAGAAAGCCTCTCAAATAGATCAAACAACAAAAGTCATCCAATGTCACACATATCATAACATATAATCTATCTTATCTCGTTACCTACTAACTTATCTAAAATCTAGCATCATACAAGATAAGGTGACATCTAAAAGGATTCTAATACCTCATCGTTGAGTGTTAGGAAAATATTAGTTTCTTTTTGTCTACACGAATAAACTCAAAAACTATTGGACTGATTTTAAAAATTCTTTCACCATTACAATGCTATATTATCCCTGAGTAACAAAGGCTATATTTGTTATTAGAGAAAAATAGGGATTCTTAAGGAAATTGAAGTGCGGACCAAGTGCTAGTCTACATCTACACTAATATTATAAAGAAGAAAGATTTGTTTGTTTGAATTGAATAGGCTCCGAAACTACTGGACCGATTTGAAAACTTCTTTCAGCAATGGATAGCTACATTATCAGGGAGTAACATAGGCTATATTTTATCCCCGTACTCCCACGGGAACGGGAACTACGTGGGTGAAACCGCGTGACGTTCACTAGTCTACACTAATATTATAAAGAGGAAAGATTTGTTTGTTTGTTTGTTTGAAATGAATAGGCTCCGAAACTACTGGACCGATTTGAAAAATTCTTTCAGCAATGGATAGCTACATTATCAGGGAGTAACATAGGCTATATTTTATCGCCGTACTCTCACGGGAACGGGAACTACGCGGGTGAAACCGCGTGACGTCCACTAGTCTTTTATAAAATAACATTATTTGCTTCGTCATCACATCAGTGTTTCTCAGCCGCATTTTCATCCATCATCCGTCATCCGTCAACCGTCCGTTTCCCGTGAGATAGGGGTCACAAACCACGGGTCGCTTCCACGTGCCGCTACGTTTTACAACTTTTTAATTTACGTCACAAGTGCTTACTCGCTTTAATTTATGATCCAAAGAACCACTCAAAATCTTTACGGTTGGTACCACTGACACGTAGTTTTAGAGAATTAACTGTAATCGAGGTTTTAAGTAGGCGTTTTGGGTGTTGAGAAGTTTGTTGAAGTGTTTTTTTGAAGTGAAAACTTCTTTAGCGGCGTTGAGCACTTTTTCTGTAATGGGTATAAAATCTTAAACTCGCGTCAGGACACGTGACCTGATCGAAAAAGCGTAAGACGGACTCGCGTCAGGGTCACGTGATGCTGATCGAAAAAGCGTAAGACGGACTCGCGTCAGGGTCACGTGATGCTGATCGAAAAAGCGTAAGATCGAGGGGAAGGGAGAGGAACTAGTATCTCCCACTCTTTCTACCGTGCCTGAGTGTGCTGCTCCGCTTAGGCGGCACAGGGCGCTTGCGCGAATGTCCGTCTGTGTTTATGTACAGCGTGCCACGCGTATCCAAGGATACGAAATTACGGAATTACGAAATTATGGATGAAAGTTGATTTTTCTAAGAGATAAAAATTAATGTAATATATAAATAAATAACGATATAATATTATGAATAATAACATGTAAATTGTCATATTTGTGTACGATAGCGCAATAAATAAACATTGTATTCTACCTCATAAATGATAGTATTTTTGTACTTATAATTAAACACAACGTTAATACTAAAGTTTTCACTTCTGCCGGCACTCCCGGAGTGCTACCGGTGTTTTTTTTTATGGTGATCCCTCTATAAATCTTTGGTCTTTGGTCTTTGATCAGGTGGTAATGGGTTTGCCGTTAAGATTATTTTCACGACATATGTTATTGTTGGTGGATATTTTAAGCCGTTGTGTTTACCTGCTTTATAATATACAACAACAACTACGAACAAAACAACACAATACAAAACAAGTATTCAACAATTTCCAAAACTATCTATATACTAATACATAAAACTGAAGAGTTTGTTTGTTTGTTTGGTTGAACGCGCTAATCTCAGGAAGTACTGGTCCGATTTGAATATCTATCGTCATGCTAAGACCAATAGGAGTGGAGCAGACGAAGTTGCGCGGGTCAACTAGTAGAAATATACACTCAGTGAAAATTTCAACTATAAGCTACCTATTTCGGTTCATGAGAAACAACCCGCTTGCAGACAGACAGACGTTCAGTTGGTTACCGTTCGGGTGCAGAACCTTAAGATTTAGTACTGATATTGAACAGCTTTTACAGATAGTCATAAAAATATGATGTGATGAAAGCAAGCACAATCTCCACAAGCGCTGGCCCGCTAATCTTTATTGAACATTATTAATTTACAAGCCTATCATAATATTGTTATTTCAGTAAATCGTGAAGTTAAACAAAGTTGCACAACTGCTTCTATATACTGGGTTATTTATAGGCATAAGTAGGTAGTAAATGTGTACTTACGTAAATACAGTAAGTACATTTTGGTATTGCATAGGCTTATAATAATTATTACCTATTACGTGATAGAATAGAATAAAATACTCTTTATTATGTACACCATAAAAGTTACAGAAAAAAATAGATGAAGAAAACATTACATAGGGTGACACAATGGGCGGCCTTATCGCTAAAAGCGATCTTTTAAAGACAACCTTTGGATGGATTTTAAAGAGAGGAGTGACAGTACTGCAGGTAGTCTTAGGTGTACTATTTATATACACAATAATTATATAGTAGATAAATACATATAAACAATAATAGCAGAGAACCCAAGTAAAGACGATTAAGGAGAGAGATTCTGATTTTTTACCATAGTTTTAAAAGTAGACAAAGATTGAGCACGCCTTACCGACACCGGCAAGGCATTCCATAACCGCACCGCCTGAATTGTAAAAGATTTTTCATAGAAGCTGGTGGACTGCATCGGCATCTCTAGTCTCAAGTTTTCCGATGACCTCAGATATCTATTATGTGTGTCATGAAGAAACTTGAAACGTTCTTTAAGATAAGTGAGGGTTGTAGGATTGAACAGAATACTGTAGAGCAGAAATAAAATATGAGAATCCCGGTGAAGACGTATGGGAAGCCACTTGAGCTTTGAAAGAAATTCTGAAATATGATCATATTTGCGCAAGCCAAATATAAATCTTATTTTGAAGACGCTCAAGTTTATCGAGTTGTGCTTGAAGATCGAAATAACTGATATCGGCATAGTCAAGAATAGGAAGCAGAAGGGACTGTGCAAGCGCAAATGTATATTTTTATTGCTGAAATTATAGTAGAATAGTCCAATAGCTTTTCATAGAGATATTTAGTTGTCAACCAAAGCTAATTGGCAACAAAATGCCTATAAAAATATTACATAATATTTTGTAGTCACAGCTGACATTAAAATATTATGTAGCCTATCATCGAAATTAGAAAGTTATCTAATAATAACATGCGAAATTACGTTAGGCAGCAATTTGCGAAATTAATGGGCGACCTTCACTGGCAAATTGGTAGGCTGGGCATAATATTTGACAATTATTATTATCTAATAATCTTATGGGCAAAATGTTCCACTTTCTGACCTAATTCCTGTGTGACACGATAGAGATGAAAACGATTTTAATTAAGAGGGCTATCACATTTTTTCTTGGATTTGAGCGTTTGACTCGAGTTTTGATGTGTGATTATGGCTTATATATAGACACAAATTAAAAAAAAAATATGTGGCCAAAAAAGTTCGATTATTTTCCTTGGGAGTACTTTAAACAAATATTTCAATTTGTTTACGTAAATTAGTAAAAACCTTGTCTCTGCAAAGGGTGTTTCATAAAATTTAACTTTAGGCATCTTTTGATGCCACATCGAAGATATAATAATTAAATCATTAATAGTAATGTTTATGGTACAACTGTATCTTCTACTTTGGAGAGCTTTAGTCAATTTATTATGCTTCATACAGTAATACCTACACGAAAAATAATTTCGTAAAACAGAGAGTTACTAATAATTTTTCGTCCGAAATTATATTTTTTTTCTATGAATATGTAATCCAAATTCAAACAAAAAGTAACTAATAACTTAGATTACAATGTTAAATTGCTCGAAAAAAAAAATTGTCTAGTTTAATTAATGTAAAATCATATTTTTAAGCAATTGTTGTATACAGCGCTACAATCACTATAAATCTCGGGAAAAGCGGTCTGTAGCTTTAGTCCGGGCCAAGCGCTCGATTTTGTAATAGCGCCCTTAAGTTGTCTTGGTAAAGCAGTCATAGGTTAATACCTATGAAGGCCAATGCCTTCCAGAGTAGATACCTACCTTTTATCACTGTAATAAGTACGAGTATTAGGTATCTAAGTACTGGTATTTCTCTAAAAAAAATAGTAACCAGGATGTTTCTTGTCTGTTATTTTCCAAAAGAAACGAGTGATTCGAACCGTACACTTGCTCCAGAAATTTTAAGTAAAAAATATAAAATTTTGAATTGGTAGCTCATCATCTTATTTTTTGTTACCAAGATAATGTACGTACAAAATTCTTTTTTAGCTCAAGAGTTTAGTAAAATGGCAATACTGCCGGTCTAAAAAGACCTCTTTAGTAAATTAGGATCATAAAATTAAACATACATAAACCAATCTGCCTTATTCAATTTTCGTCTTTACTGCTAAAGCATTAGGTTCAAGCTTGATTGAGAAAATTTTACAGTTTCGGGTAGCGTGATGTGCTGACTGATTCTGCGAAGGTGGCCTTTTTAGACCCACAGACAAAAAGATTCATTGTAATCTATCACCAAGAACAATACAACCAGTCCGTTAAAAAAAACAACAAAAGAGAATGCACACTTTCAAAGTTGATTCCACTTCAATCACTTTTACCCCAACAATGGACTGAACAATCGATGAACTAGAGCGGACGCCTGAACAAATTGATTGTTACAAAGTATAACTAGGTAACTGTACGGCCGACCTGTTCCGATTCGCAACTACTACCAGGGTTGCCAGCTCCTGAAGTCGGAAAGACGAACAAACAAAACGTACAAAGAAAACTAATTTATTTGGCACCGGTCCTGTGCAAGACACACAGGACCGGTCGTTGTGGCGACGCTTGGGGGTGGCCTATGTCCAGCAGTGGACGTCTTTCGGCTGATATGATGATGTTGAGTGTAGTTACAAAATAAAACTTAATTATAAAACAATAACTTCGTGCCCGCGGCTGCGCAAAATAGGTCCAGTTAAGCAAAACGCCAGACAACTAGTAGTCCCGCCAGTAAACCTTACGTTGAAGAGTACAAAATCAGCCCATTCAGCCAAACTTTTGATCAAGAAGGCCGGACATTTAAAGCTTTTATGAATTGTGTGTCCATTTTTAAAATATAAAATGGTTAGCATTATTCTGTAGTAGTTGAACATTTTTGGTACTTTATCATGCATTAGTCATAACACAAAAAGAGGTAAAATACACTGTCTTATTTGGCCGGACATGCTTTCAAAATTCCTTACTATGTCCGTTTTTATCCGTCGCTTGGCATCCCTAACTACTACTAATGTACAGTTTTGGCAGCGTCTCTAGTTCAAGTACAATCAGTGGCAATGCCAAGGTTGGCATGCGAATGGTACGTGTAAGAGAATTGCGAATCAATGGCAGATACCGTGTTATGTTTTATTGCAACGGGACTTATTTGTTTAGCGTTTGCGTCAGTGTTTCTGTTTGTTGTAACAGTAAGTAAATAAATAATTGGTTTCTGTAATACATCCATACTATTATAATAAACTAGTTGACTACCCAACTTTGTATGCATCACATTTTTCATTAATGCTTCGCTCCTATTGGTCGTAGCGTGATGATATACACCTATAAAAGAGCCTTCCTCGATAAAAGAGCTATCCAACACTAAAATAATTTTTCAATTCGATTCAGTAGTTCCTGAGATAAGCGCGGGCAAACCAACAAACAACTTCAGCTTTATAAAATCAGTATAGATCTGATAGACTCTGTCAGTTTGTGACTTCTTCACGTCTAAACAGCTGAACGTATTTGAATGAAACTTGGCTCATGAGTAACCCATGTCCTGGGATATGTAGGATAAAGAATACTTTTTATCCCGGGAATATGTTCCCTTGGCATAATTTTCATCGTTCACTTGGGCGACGTCGCTGGTAAAAGCTAGTGGTATTATATCCTATTCTATTGTCTTCTTAACTTGTTCAATGTTCAATTTTGTCTGTTTAAACTATTGATAGGACACGTTTGACCACTATCTCACCTGATGGTTAGCGATGATGTGGTCGAAGATGGAGCACGCTTGCCTAGAACTAACCTATTCACTCTTGACTTAAAGACTCCCAGGTTGTGGTTATCAGGAACCACAGACTCTGGCAAGGAATTCCACTCCTTAGCTGTACGCGCAATAAATATGTTCCCAAAACGATTAAATGGATTCTTCCCATGAATAAGATACGTCAGTACGTTAGAATTTATTAGCAGACTATGTCATTTAGTGGGCACAATTCCAGGCACGAACTGAATCTATTTATTTTTAAATATTTATGAATAAGGTGATTGTTTTGTACGGTCGACCTTGAAAACTTAGCCAAAAAATCAGTACGAAAAAATTTAAACTGTCTTGTTGACTGATAAAATGCTAAATTAATGATATTTATTTTGCAAATTGGTTACAAATGAGTCTTTTACAAGTATCTCATTGTTTAATCCTCAGTTTCATTAATTTATCCCCAAAGAATCCCTCATTTTTCCTAGACAAATTATATACTAAAACCTTCCTCGAGAACCACTCTATCCATTGGTTTAAACAGCATGAAAATTGCTGCAGTAGTTTTTGAGTTTATCGCGAACAGACAGACAGACGCGACGGAGGACTTTGTTTTATATTAGGTAGTGATAGTGAAGTGATAGTGATAGTGATGATACACCCACCAATCGCAATCGGTAGGTACCTACATGTTATGAGGGCCATGTAGATTAGTTTCTGAAAAAATGCAAACTGTACGTCTACCATGAGTTTTATCAAACTATACTCGCTAGCGACTGTAGTGAAAAACATGTAGGTATGAAAACTTAAAAAAAACAAGTTTCTAATTCATTTTCTTAGTTGTTAACTAAAGTTTTACTTGCAACTTGCTTGCTTGTTAGTTAACAACTTAAACAAATACATTAGAAACTTGTTTTTTTTTAAGTTTTCATACATGTTTTTAACTACAGTCGCTAGCGAGTATAGTTTGATAAAACTCATGGTAGACGTATTGTCTTGTTAACTAATGAAATGTTGACCACGATAACCACTCTTACTGTCTAACCATAACTAAACATGACACTGACTTCACAAATATCGATCATACGCTCACACATTCGACAGAGAATCGATAAAAATTAATCTAAACTTACGTAATACCAAAAGTGAATGTACGATTAGTTCGTATAGCGATAGTTAATGAGTTCTGTATGCAAATAGGTGAATATCTAGGCTAGATTGTGTTCACATTGCCCTGTTCGTTAGGTAACTAGTTTCAATCGATAACTAACCACTCGAGTTGTCCTGCTAACGTGTTAGCTGATTGATAAAGAAATGTGGTTTAATCGTTGCAAGTTTTTTGTGAAAACTAATCTGAAGCCTTTTTTGGTAATTAGTAAATTATAAAGTACATTATTTTCCGTATGTTGTCCGCCGGTGCCGTATGGTGCCGTAAAAGAATAATGCCATCCCGTCACTTCCCGATGGGCAGCAGCGTTCTCTGTAAAACGCAACACGATACGCTGCGATCGCCAACCCGCCTGTCAAGCCCTTTTGGTCGAGCCTATGTCCAGCAGTGGATCTCTTTCGGCTGTTATGATGATGATGATAAAGTACATATTTTGCTGGACGTAAAAATCCGCTGTCTGGAAAATATACACAGACAAGCCATCCATGTGGGACATATATAGTGCAGGCGTAAGTGCGCATACACAGGTGCATTCCCTCTTTCATCACTCTCACATTCCGATGGGACGGGAACCCGACACGACCGGAGATATCAGGGGGGCTACTCTCTAACGAAATCCGTAGTTTCGGGCTTAGTTGCGGGCGGGCATTTTCTACTCCGTATCACCTAACCACTGAGAACTAATGATAACACGATTTGACAGTTACTGTGAAATCGTGTTGTCATTCATTCTCAGTTCGGGTTCGAGACTAATCGTAAGTCTGTAGGTGATACGGAGTAGAATACGCACGCCCGCAACTAAGCCCGAAACTACGGATTTCGTTAGAGAGTAGCTCCCCTGGCGCCGACCCGTTGGTCCTGCGCCAGATATCTCTGGTCGCTTAAAGTGCTTTTAGAAAAGTGTTATTGGGTTTTTCCATTAGGAATTTCATTGTGACAGGCTGGATTTTGGAACTTGGTGCTGTAGTAAGTTTCTGTGTACATGGGGGTGGTACACAGATAATATTGTGATTAAGACCATGCCGTTTATTCCCGTTCCCGTAAATTTTCGGGAACTCCTCTCTTAGTACTCCCCTACACTCCGCAAATTTCAGCTTTCTACGATCAGTAGTTTCGGCTTTGCGTTGTCTGTCAGTCACTCAGTCAGTCAGTAACGGAAGAATTTTATGTAAGTACTAGCTCGCTCGGCAAACGTTGTTTTGCAATACAAAATAAAATACCCTACCACCTATTCTCATACCTACCGAAAATACACACAAAATTCCATGAAAATCGGTCCAGTCGTTTCAGAGGAGTTGAGTAACAAACACCGTGATATGAGATTTTTAAATATTAGACTAGCTTCTGCCAGCGGCTAATTCGCTCGCGTAATCCCTAGGGAACATATTCCCGGAATAAAAAGTAGCCTATGTCCTTTCTCTGGCTCTAGACTATCTCTGTACCAAATTTCATTTAAATCGTTTTTGCGTGAAAGCGCGACACACAGACAGACAGACAGAGTTACTTCCGCATTTATAATATTAGTAAGGATTAGAATTGATAATAAATTACAGAAAGCTGCGATACTACAAAATAACTGCAGAACGATACAAGAACATAAATAGACTATAAAGATGAGGTAGATAATGCCAGGGACGATGACAAATCGGGCACAGCTATAACCATAAAGCCTATATTTTGTAAGACTAAAGGTCGTACCATAGACACTGCTATTCGTCTACCGCATTACATCATACCGTATCAGCTTTCTATAATTTATTAAACTCCGTTTTTGATCAAGATGTATTCAATTTTATTCAGACAACAATAGAAAATTGGTTGTGGTCTATAGACTTTTGTATAGTTTTATTAACAATAGTAACATCGTTATTGTTTATGAAAACTATGGTTTTCACTTTTTATGGTATTGGGGTTGGGAATGCAATATTTGTAGGTTCTTTTTTATGGCTCTTTACGATCATACAATAGTCCCGGGTAGGCTTAAGAGCCGGAAGAGTTTTCTTCGTCGCACAGAGGCCATCCAAGACCGTCCACCTTGCGAGAACTAGGCTGTGGGAAGAACATCATCCCCCACCACCTGACTACTTGCAGCCCCAGGAAAATCTGCCTCCAGGACGTGATCTGCAGTGGCCTATTTGGAAGGCACTGAACCGTTTGCGTACTCAGGTAGGCCGCTGCAGACACAATCTGGGGAAATGGGGATTCATAGACCCGTCGGATACTCAATGTGAGTGCGGTGCTCCTGTTAGAACATGAGCCACACGTTGGAGTGCCCCAAGTGCCCATACACCTGTACTTTGGGGGATTTAATGAATGCCACCGACGCTGCAATTAACGTAGCCACCTACTGGGCCCAAAAAATCTAAGAAGTTAACCATCGACTCGAAAAGAAGAAGAAAGTATTTAATCCATAGACTTACTTTTATTTCTAAATAGCTGACCCGCGCAACTTCGTCTGCCTAGCAGTTTTTCATTAATGTTGTTGTTTTGTTTTTTGTTATATTATTATAGCTAATAGCCTTCCTTGCTAAATGAGCTATCCAACACTTCTTATCGTGTGGGCGTGGTTTGTAGTAGCACGGAAAGAATTTTTAGTGCTCTAGCGCAATCGTGTTTGTGCGTGTAGTCGCTTCGATGCCGCGATGCTCTTCAGGAATTAATTGGTGTGTTAATTGATTTAAGATATTATTTCAATGATTACAATTTCTATAACAGAGTGACAGTGAAAAATGCTCTGCGCTGCCCACCGCCAAATGTGCGCCACCGACCCTTATTCTAACTTCATGTCGCTGCTACTTACTCTTTTGGAACGAAGTTCCTTATCGCGCGTTGTTAAAGGGGGCTAGACGGAAAAAATTCTCACGAAAAGTTGTAACGACACTTTTTGCTATAGTTGTAAGCCGTGCGACGTGCGCGTGTTTCTCTCTCTCTCTCTCTCTCTCTCATAGAAAGCAAGCCAGTGCAGGGTAGGTGGGTAGGCAGGGTAGGTGGGTAGGCAGGGTAGGCAGAATAGGCAGGGTAGGCAGGGTAGGCAGAATAGGCAGGGTAGGCAGGGTAGGCAGGGTAGGCAGGGTAGGCAGGGTAGGCAGGGTAGGCAGAGTAGGCAGGGTAGGCAGGGTGGGCAGGGTAGGCAGGGTAGGCAGGGTAGGTAGGGTAGGTGCGGTGGGTAGGGTAGGTAGGGTGGGTAGGGTAGGCAGAGTGGGTAGGGTGGGTAGGGTCTAAAATTGTGCCTACTGATTAAGTTTATATTACATTATATTTGTCAATAATAAAAAAATATTAATATAACTTTAAAAAAAAATATTACAATTCCTTCACTAATTACTTTTCCGAACTTCGTTCCATCCGGGTGTCCCTTGACACCTCTCAAGTTTTTTTTTATTTCATTTTCCCCTGACACGCTATCACTCACTCCCGTTTGTTTCAAGTCATTCCGCACAGTGACACAGCGACAGTGGTCCAAAATGCCATGTACTGAATCGTCAGGTTCACAGATCTGTCAAATCGCTTTTGTTTTTACGTAAAATTAACCAAGCTCTTAGCTCGGAGCTAGGAACCCCTTCACAGGACATGCATCGCCTCTTTTATTGCTCGTCATGAACAGCTACCTACAACATACAAGATTTGAACGAGGCCAATGATAAAGCTGTACAAGTTGCCCAATACTGGTCGGACTAAATTTAGTATGAGTCTATCGACATGAAAAGAAGAAGAAGCCAGGCCCTAAAGCCACTTACTCAGTGGCGTAGCTAGCATGGGTGACACCCGGGGCGAATAATGTGTTGTCACCCCACAAATTAACCTAAATTATGAGTTGCGCCTTTTGTTCTGGTAACTGCAGTCGCAAGCCATTTTTCGGAAGGGAGGTGTTCCATTTTTGCTGCAGGTTTTTATATTCACCCGGTGCGGTGTCACCCGGTGCGGGCCGTCCCCCCGCCCCCTTCGCTACGCTACTGCTCTTACTGGTCGACAAGAAACGAAGAAGTAGCGTCAGATTTTGACATCATCATCACTTCCAATATGCATCATGCATGCGATAATATAGTGTGCTAGCTGACATGTGCCATTTAATTTAATGTTCGATATCTATCATAAAATGTTGAATAATAATGTTATATAAATTCAAGTTCTTTACACTTAACAGACAGTTGTGTTACTGGGGAGTTTGTTGGCCACTTCTTCTTCCCAGCTAAAACACTAGGAAGTGGTGACGAGCTGGGCGATTTGGGGTCTTCATGTAAATTTTGACGTTCAAAAAGTGCTGATTTTCCTAGCCTAGTTTGAATAAATGCCTTTTGATTTTGATTTTGATTCATTCACGATGTTAAATCCTCATTTGAGTATTAGCTCAATAAGCCGCAAAATACTTCGCACATTACAAATCCATAGGCCTAAAAATATTTCACCAAATATCTCTTTAACCAAGTGATCACGTCACAACTGAGAGCTTCGTCAATAACAAGCTTGATTTATAGATATTCTCCAGCAGATACAAAGTTGCAACATAAATGAATTCGCCAACTAAAAACATGCCAATCGGATTTAGAGCAATTAAATACCAGGTTATCTTGACCTCCCTCACCCTTCTCTCTTGGAAACACATGGTTGATTCGGGGGAATCGTGAAGAGTAGTAAAGGTCATCATAAATTGGATCTGAAGTGCATTGAAGTTTTAAGTTGGCAGGTTTCCAAGAGGTGGCTTACGCCATTTCATTGCGATGTTTATTATAATGTTGTTTTAGGTGAATAAATGTTATGTGAGTGTAATTGTTACTGAATTAGCGTACGGTTGCGAAAGAATTGTGAATGAAATGTAAATACAAGTGGCTTTGTTTCCTGTGTGGCGTTTGGGCAAAACGTTGGGACTCCTGAAAGCTTTTTGACAATGACGAGTAAATCAGGACATGGATACAGCCTTAGAACTGCAGTGCTACACTATAAAACTGCAGTGCTCACTACAAAACTGCAGTGCTCACTTATACAACTGCAGTGCTCACTATAAAACTGCAGTGCTCACTATAAAACTGAAGTGCATAAAAACTCATTGTCTAAAGAGATTTTTTTAACTGTGTTCTCAGTTGGACATCTGAAGTAGTGAGAACGCTAAAAAGTGATTGGAATTTGAGTGTTCATAAAGAACTCTTGATGTGGATACAGTACCAATTGTAAGAGACTTAAATACCCATTTCTGGATTCCATAACAGTTTCAAACGCCGCCGTTATCATTTGACCCATCATCCAAAACTCAGAATTACTGTTTAATGCCAAAAGTAGGTCTCCATTCACAACCGATACCGCTACAAGATCTGTAATTGTGATACTACAAAAATCCAACCTGACAGTATAATTACCATCTATAGGTGCGTATCGCGAATTGTACAAATAACTGTTCCCCGTAACGCTGGCGTATTTGACCAAATATTCGCGTCACTTGTGCAATACAAATTATACCCTATGGCTATAAACAAAAAAGTTCATTTTGTGTTGCACAATTGACGCGAATATTTGCCCAAATTCGTCAAGTGAGGTTCCAGCGTAACAGTTATTTTCAACGAGTTATTAGTCGGCGATTTTTCGCACGACTCGCAAATAAAAAAAACCATTTTGAATAGGTACTCGATTGTAAAGGGTTCCTATTGAAATCGAGAGCTCTTTATACTGGTGTCGAATGACTCATACTTCAGTTAAATCGATTTCTTTAAGTACAGGTTGACGTTAGAGTTCCGTAGTGAAATTATGATTTATGTATCTCGATTGGTTTTCTGGTTTTGTGTTAGATAATGTTACTTTGGTGATGTCTCCGCAGAGGAAAATGTAGTATACACAGACAGTCTGTAATCTGCCTGAAGTAACTTGTGGGAATAGATAGTGATGATTATAACGCCATGAGGTAGTAGCACGAAGGCTGCGCTGACGGTCTTTGTCGAGGGTCACCAGTTTGGAGGTAAGCGGTACAGAGAGTAGTCCCGCAAACCTCCGTTGAAAAGGGAGGATCCTCTGACCGGACGGTTGTTCGACGAAAAGTTCTGGAGTAGCGACCGCGTACCGGAAGACGTAACGTTGGAAGGCCTCCCACAAGGTGGACCGATGACCTGGTGAAGGTCGCGGGTAGCCGATGGATGCGAGACGCACAGGACCGGTCGTTGTGGCGACGCTTGGGGGAGGCCTATGTCCAGCAGTGGACGTCTTTCGGCTGATATGATGATGATGATGAGTTCGCTGCTAGTTGGATAGATGGTGTCGCGGTTCTTTTTGTTGCGATGTAGATTTGCTCCGTTGGTTTTTCTTGCGGCGGCATTGATGCCGGTAAAGATGGAATATTATTTCTTCTAAACCAATATGGTAAAGAAGAAAATGTTGCTTCTGTAAAGATTTCAATTATTTTTTGGAAAATGGATAAACTATTTTGGCAGAAGAACCAAAAGAAGTTCAGAAACGTCGACTTAGGTATACCTACTGGGCCAATTCTATATCACCTATGGTTGTCATTTACCTCCTTATGCAATCCTTAAGGCGACGACATGTAGTCAGTAAAGTTACAAACTTCGATATTTAACGAATACGTGTGCCTTGGTTATTAAGAAATCCTTGTTCAGCATTAATTAACTATGTTTGTTTACTGTCTCAGGTCCCAGACTTAGTAGGATCGACCTCTTTAGCAGGCGTGCAATGCCGACCCATTTCGCTCAACTAGGCGATGAGCGGCTTACACTGTAAGTTTTCTTTGCATGGCATTAATAGAGTTGAGTGCCTTTTAATACTAAGCTGTTAGGTGTCTAGAAATAGGTGTAAAGAAAATAATGTTTTTTTAAGTACCTAACCGCCGTATATCAGCCATATGGTGTCGGCCGGTGCCGTAAAAGAATAATACCATCCCATCACATCCCGTGGGTGTCGCAAGAGGCGACGAAGGGACTCACCAGAGAATGGGCAGCAGTGTTCTCTGTAAAACTCAACACCATACACTGCGATCGCCAACCCGCCTGCCAAGCGTGACGATTATGGCAATCCCCCCTTTGGGGGAGGCCTATGTCCAGCAGTGGACGTCTTTCGGCTGATATGATGATGAAGTACCTAACCGAGTACTTAGGACAGGAATAGAGTATCGATAGTGTGCATACCCTGCTTCGATATGAAACTTGAGAACTAGGTAGATAAACTATACCTCAAAAAGATCCTATTAACAGAAGAAAAACATGATATTTAAGATTTAAGTTTATGATTTAACTTAGTAATAACATAGATAAAATTTAGGTTAGTATCGTCAAAGAATAATACTTAGATAAAACATACAAAAGCATACCTAAGGTATGTCTAATTTTCATTAAAGTTAAAGTTACAGATATACGTCATTGTGTACAAAACAAGGTATTTCTAATACCAGTGCAGTTTGAAACAACAATACAAGTAAAATTTCAATCTGCCAGCACTTACATCGAATAAACTCATACGGAACCATATTCAAAGTAAACTATTAATAAATCCAAAACAAAGTGGTCAATTATTTTTTTACACGCAATACCATATCAATAAGATATTCATAGGTCGACCCAGATTCGAGTAGGGACACCACATATTCAAGAATTAGAAAGACTGTCCCAATGTTAATAATCGAAAAAATCCTATTCATAATTAAAGGAGGACTACCAAAAATATATAGACCCAACTTATGTGAGTTATAACTTTAAACGAGATATCGTTGGAAAGGTTCTTTTATTATTAAAAAAAAAGTTTACATCTTTAATTCTTTGTTCAATTAAATAGGTTTATTTATGATTATTTTTTTACAACTTAATAATTTCATTTGATTTCAATTTCATGTTATTACGTTACGAACTAAATAACTATTAATAAAGAAAAGTTACTAATCAAATTTTAAGTTAAATTATTTAAAAAAATAATGTGGCAGATCTCGAATCGCTGTGAGAAAAAGTAAGGGTCTTATACAATTAATCTTCATTTTACTGTTTTCAGTGGTCATTAGATATTATTATTAGTAACTAATGAATTAAAACATTAACATGTAATTTCTTACTTCTTTTTCAAGTCATCATACCTAAATGCTAATAATCGTATGTGCCACTGATCGGCTGTCATTGGCCCATATCATTACCCCAATCACTGGCTATGTCGGTGAGTTAACTGTTACGTATTCCGCACTAATTACTGCCTTAAGGTCATTGCTCCTACTACCCGGGTTGCGGAATTGTCACCGCAGCCCTGGAACGCAAAGGGGATTTGGAGGAACACGGATGAGTTTTAGTCAGTAAGAGACACTCCCTCCTGCTGCACCGAGAGCGGGAGAAGTCATTTGATGATTTCTCATCAAAGAAAAAGGTCATTGCTCTGTTATGAGACTAACGATTAACTTGTTTTCTTGTTAAACAATGGGATTATAACATCAAAAGTCTGACGTCAATTGTGAATAAGCAAATATCATTGTTATTTATGTTCGACTTGACTGCAAAAAATAATAAACGGCATTATTTTGTTTCATTTTTAATTATTTAATCCAGCGAAGTAGCAGCAGAGCAATACATTTCTTAAGTAGGTAGGTACTTTTATTTGATTAGAATAAAATAGAATACTCTTTATTATGTACACCATATAAGTTACAGAAAAGATTTATGAAGAAAATATAAAATAGGGTGACACAATGCGGCCTTATTGCTAAAAACGATCTTTTCAAGACAACCTTTGGATGGATTTTTAAGAGAAAAAGAAAGACAGTACTGTAGATAGTTTTAGGTACCTATACTATTTAAACATATATACAAATAAATACATAATAGATAAATATATACAATAACTAGTTGACCCGCGCAACTTCGTCTCCTCCGCTCCTATTGATCCTAACGTGATGATATATAGTCTATAGTCTTCCTCGTTAAATGGGCTATCTAACACTGAAAGAATTTTTCAGTAGTTCCTGAGGTTAGCGCGTTCAAGCAAGCAAACAAACTCTTCAGCTTTATATATTTGCAAAAGATAATCTTGAAACAAAAGCAGGGAACTCTAGTTAAACGATTAAAGAGTGAGGTAGTGGTTTTTGAGCAAAGTTTTAAAAGAGGACAAAGATTGAGCACGCCTTACCGACACGGGTAAGGCATTCCATAACCGTACCGCCTGAACAGTAAAAGATTTGTCGTAAAAACTGTTCCTCAAGATAAAAAATACCAAATGCATATTCTTAAATTCACTGCCAATTACCGCACAGACCAAAAACAATCAGAAGCTTCTTGCTTTACACTTAAAAGTACTTTTGAAGGTATTACGACGCATTTTTGAAAGCTAAACTTACCCAAATGTCCTTACTTTGGTATTGTTCGTCGGTTCGTTGAGCTCCTCAAAGTTCTGAGTTGAGCTGCACGATAACTGACAAATGCTTGCACTGTCTGGAAAAGCCCACTCAAACCTGCATGGTGCTTTCCTCAAAAGGCCACCTCAGACGTTAACCTACATGTTTTTCATATGTTATTGGCAATTGTATGGACTTCAAAAGAGACTATGACCTCTGAGTTTGTTTCGGTGTTTCTTCTCAGGGTAGTCAGCTAAGAAACATCCGGCCTCATCTAGATAAATATGTCAAAAAAAATTGACGTGTAAAAGAGTTACTTGTAACCTATTTGCAAAATAAATATCATTTATCATTATCAAAAACACCTCTTATTTCCATAGATTTTGACAAGTTTTTGACATTGATTCTCAAAGTTATCCTGAAATACCAACCAACATGGCGACCCTAATTTCGGGCATTCGACACCAGATAAATGTACACAATTAAAGATGATAGCCCACAATATGTTTTTTGTATACTTTACTAATGTTTCAAACAAAAAACTGCACAATAATGGTCGCTCGTAAAAGATTTATTTGTATCACTTGAAAAAGTTGGCTTTTGTGGTCTCGGCGATTATTCTGAACGGTTTGTATGTGGGTCACGCTTTTATTTCGTGAGGTTTGTTCGTCACATCACTATTCTGTCAGAGCAACAGCAAAATTCACTGTTTGTTTTAGAACTAGCTTCTACCAGCGACTTCGCCCGCGTTTATGTAGGTAATTAGCCCCAAAGGGGACCAAACTCCTGGGGCGAAAAGTATGTTACGTCCTATTCTAGAACATAATCCTTATGCCAAGTTTAATCCAAATCTGACGTGTAGAGGTTACAAACAGACCGACTTATTTTCGCATTTATATTATACTAGCTTTTTTCCGCGACTTCGTTCGCGCATAAATCATTTCTTCCGATCCCGTAGGACCTACGGGACGAAATTAACCTTCCTCTTAAATCACACTGTCGGTTGATGAAAATCGCATTAAAATCCGTTGGGAAATTTGAGTAGGTAAGCGTACAGACGGAAAAAGCGACTTTGTTTTATACTAAGATAAGAAGTATGAGTATAGCCAGTAAATTAGGATTAGGTAATTTATTGCAGGTGCCAATCATTGTAATTTTAAATCCTGCCACAGATTCTACATTGAGTACCATCAAGGTTGTTCTTTGATCTCTGAAATTGAACACCGAGTTATTTATACTTGATGCAGTGCTATTTTATGCGAGTGAATTACTCGCCTAGAACCTAAATACAATCTGTAACTAGATATTACAATGTTAAACATGTCTACTATGGCCAAATATGGCATCAACCAAAGCGTATCTTGTAACGCCTCAGGGATCATGTACGAACCTAATAATTCCATGCATGTATGGCATTATTAAAAACTTTCTACCATTTCCGACACGCCTGTAACAGCTTTTTGCACGACATTTTTATCGACAACAATAGAAATAAACAATAATAACAACTCTTAATAATAGAGCTCGGACAATAGACGATTTAGCGGTCGGCGCAATCGCGATGTATCGATACTTAATAAATTTTATCGATATCCAATCGACATAACGTGCCGCGTCCCGGGCGCGTGTTCGGCTTACCGTACTTTAAACGGGAGAGCTAAGGAGTACGTCAACAATTAGAATAGCACGCATTCTTTAAGGCTTGTATTCATGTCAATGACCTTGTGCATATAAACGGAGCTAACTACCCCTCTACGCGCCGTTCCGCTACCCGCATTTTTAATTTATTATAATAAAAACTAATACATGTTTTTAAAAAGTAACTAAATCAAATCATGTAAGTTTGTATTGCAAAGCAGTTAATATTTTTTTTTTCTCTTTGTTAAATAAATAAGGAGTATAATGGATTCATCTCAACGTTTTGGAGGTGGTTTGGTGTTTTTTTTTTTTCTTATTATGTGATACCGATAGACAAATTCTGGCTAAACCAAATTACGAATCATATCATGTAGATTACTAACTATTTTTTCAGGTGTAATTTCTCTGTTAGTGCCGACAAAAAGCTGCTTAATCTGCACGCTATTCAAAGCTTTTTTCCATTCGTCTACTAGATTGGTCTTTTATAATATGTAATAGTTCTCCTGACCCATATCGGCCCTGGCAATATCAACGGAGACTAGCCAAATTATAGTGCACAAGGGTGAGCCACACAGATCTACTCCCTCTTCCATCACTCTAAGAGTCCGATGAGACGCAATCCGATAATCCGAGACCCAAAATCTGACGCAGCACCAACGGCATAGCGTGCTCGAGACACGAGGTGTCACACTGCCAATTTCCTAACTAACACATATGTTTATGATGAGATTCGACTTTTCTGATAAGAATTTTGTACATTTATGGGGACGTACAGAGTTCGGGAAACCAAATACGCGTCTCGACCGCATCGGACCAAAATTAATGACCCTTCAATTCGACTGGATTAAATACTAAAAGGAACAAAAACTTAAAATGCTTTTACATTGCATCGTGATATGTTTAAAAGTGCAGAAACGTATTTTACAAGCCGGTGTTTTGTTAATGTTAAAAATTCGTGGATTAAAGTCTTTAAATTAAATCGATTGGATGTAAAGCGAGGCGACTTTTCAATGTTAA
Source organism: Lacanobia wlatinum (assembly GCA_947578705.1). NCBI lineage: Eukaryota > Metazoa > Arthropoda > Insecta > Lepidoptera > Noctuidae > Lacanobia > Lacanobia wlatinum. The sequence continues at coordinate 24,233,555 of OX388034.1, forward strand.
AACAAAAAGGTATTTTAAAATAATGCAGTTAAAGTAAAAATGGTACTTATGGAAACACAGAGCACCGGTTCTTCCCCAGCTAAGTCGTAATAATTATTGTGCCAAGGATACATTAAATCAATAACGGATTCTTGACCTAGGTACCATCCTTCCTGACGATACAATTTTTTTATTTATTTCGTTCTTGTGATTTTATTAACTGTGTTTTTATGTTTTGCGTTGTCTTGTTGGACCAAATACATAAATGTTCAACCTATCTAATTAGCGCTCGTCACTGATTAACACGTCTTTGGCTCTAATCTATAACTATATCTCTCGCTTATTATTTGATCTATCACTAACGAAAGGATGAGTGAGTGAATGAGATCATTTAGTTTTATTCAGTCACTATCCGATTTATTTTAACTACATACTTACCAAAGTTCCAGAAAAATAATGTCCCATCGTTAACCATAATTTTTAAGTATAATATTACAACCACATGAGTCAGTACACTTGGTGGTCTCACATTAGTACCCAGCTGATATTATGATGGGCCACACAACGCGGCAACACGATCATAGGGGCCCATGGCCCATGGGGCACGCCCCATCTCTTTATCCGATAGGCTAGTAAAATCTTAGTACTATCAACACTAGTGGTACTAAAAATGGCTTAGTAGGTGATTCGGCCACTGAGTTTTGTCCGATCTGGTCGAAACAGAAATTGAATTATTATTTATTTTTTTAAGTGGTGTTTCGGACGATACCTTTTTTGAAGCAAGTTATGTACAGTCCGAATGAAAAATCTTAGGTAGGGTTATATTTTATTTAAGTAAAAGTCAGGGAATTATTGGAAAAATATAAGTTTTACAACAAAAGTTCTTTAACCTTTTAATCAATCACGTGTAAGAAAGAGACAGCAATACATTTTAATAATAGTTTTTGTTTTGTTGTGTTTGTGTGTCAATTTGAGTGCAACATGCCTATAGTCGAAAAGTTGGTATTATCCAATTATGTTTCTGACGTTACTTTGCCTTTCAAAAAAGATGCTGCCGAAACACCACTCTGAACTCTGACAATAGGGTGTGTGGGGTCGTTAGACCTTACTGCCCGCACGATAAGAAGAAGACCACTCAAAAATATTAATAACTAGCTTCTGCCAGCGGCTTCGCCCGCGTGGTCCCTAGGGAACATACTCCCGGGATAAAAAGTAGTCTATGTCCTTTCTCAGGCTCTAGACTATCTGTGTACCAAATTTCATTGAAATCGGTTCAGTAGTTTTGGCGTGAAAGCGCGACAAACAGACAGACAGAGTTACTTTCGCATTTATAATACTAGTGGACGTCACGCAGTTTCACCCGCGTAGTTCCCTTTCGAGGGGAGTACGGGGATAATATAGCCTATGTTACTCCCTGATAATGTAGCTATCCAATGCTGAAATAATTTTTCAAATCGGTCCAGTAGTTTCGGAGCCTATTCAATTCAAACAAACAAATCTTTCTTCTTTATAATATTCAGTATAGATTAGTAAGGATAATGAAATTCCTATTTCGACCGGATCGGACGAAACTCAGCAGCCGAATCGCCCACTAAGCCCTAAAAATTTGATGGTATTTTTGAATTGGTACTTGTGCTAGTTATAAAATGTAAAGAATTTGCAAGACAAGAGTAAAACAGTCTTTTTATTATGTCGTTAATTTTCTCTGGAGAGATTCTCACGCTCTCTACTAGCTATAAAATAGCAATAAATACATTTTCAAGGCAATGACTGATAAAGAATTTGAAAAGTAGATAACGCACGATAAAGTTCATTCGTTCATCAGCTGATGAATAAAAATAACTTTTTGTATCATTAGCAACGTTATCAAGATTTTATCCATATTTTGGAGTCGCGAACGGAAGAAAAAGTTTTTTATTTAATCGCTATTAACGTACTATACATATTATTGTATTGAGTCCCACACGAAGGGTTTCGTACAAAATTAAATTTTTAATCTAAGTATTTATATTTGTTTTTTTATAGTCTTAATATAATATAGAAAGAGCACGTGGCTAAAGAATAACAGCCCCACGGGTCGATCATCAAGATTAAGCAATGCTTGCTAAGGTTAGTTTGTAGATGGGTGACCATCTTAACATATTGTGTTACCTCCGTGCCTCGGTTGGTCCCGGTTGTCATTTGTAGATCTTTGGCAGTTGTTTGCGGATTGTCAGACGCCAGTAAATCGGTCTCCAGTCTTGCCAAGAACTACCGTGTAACCAAGTTAATGGGTTGTGGAGGTCTGGTAGGCAGCCGCTCTACGTAAAATACTGGTATTCAGCTGAATTCGGTTTGACTTGAAGCCGCGACAATATAGATGGGAAAAGGCTAGGCAGATGATGTTATATCTACACTAATATTATAAAGAAGAAAGATTTAAAAAAAGAAAAAGAAAGAAATTACTTTTAATTTCGCCACAAATGACGCACAAAATTAAATAAAAGCAGTTACAAACTAAAACTAAAACCAAACCAAACTAATTGAATAGGCTCCGAAACTACTGGACCGATTTGAAAAATTCTTTTAGCATTGGATAGCTACATTATCAGGGAGTAACATAGGCTATATATATATTATCCCCGTACTCCCTCGGGAACGGGAACTACGCGGGTGAAACCGCGTGACGTCCACTAGTGGTAACATAAATCTTTGAAAATTTCATTTGCTACTCTATATTTTACGGTTCATGAGAGACAGCCCGCTGACCGACAGAGGACACACGGACGAACAGCAGAGGCCTAGTAGTGGGGGTTCCGTCCGTAAAATGACCATTACCAACTTTTCTAAAAATAACATAAACAGCCCAACATTGTTCTACCATGTCATATCGATTCGACAGTGCCTCAATCGAGAATGTCGTAAAAATAATACCGCCTTCGGCCGTCTCCGTCATCATATCAGCCGAAAGACAACTTAGGCCATAGGCTGGACATAGGGCTCCCCCAAGTGTCGCCACAACGAACGGTCCTGTGCGTCTCGCATCCATCAGCTACTCGCGACCCTCACCAGCTAGTCTATTCTGTAAACAAATATTTCGATATCGAGCTTCACCTGAGTGATAAAACTCACAAAGTGAGCTGTATTTCAAACAACATAAAGGTCTTAATTTAAAACTCACTTCGGATTCTGCTGTCGAGATACAAAAATGTTGTTACAGAATAGGACTACAGTAGTGCTATTCTGTAACAACATTTTCGAGTCTCGACAGCGCAATCCGAGGTGAGTATAAACGTAAGAGCTTTATGTTGTGTGTAATAAAGTTCACGTTGTGAGCTTTGTCACTCAGGTGAAGCTCGATATCCAAATGGTTACTTACAGAATAGACTAGCTGGTCATCGGTCCACCTTGTGGGAGGCCTTCCAACGTCTCCGTAATAAACTGTAATTACTTTCTAAATTGTCATCGGATACGGTATTGGTATTGTAATGAATCTATTAATGAATAATATTATTAATGAGATACTTTATTAGCAATCAAATCATTAGTGGTTGCTATGCATGAGAATTTGACAGTTGATAGTTCGGTGTCGTTTGATCTTTTTTATTAACCGACTTCTTAAAAGGAAGGGGTTCTGTATTAATCAGTATTTTTTTAAAAATTATTTGTAATAGGTATTGCTCTTGACTCTAGTCTAGATCAGAGATGACAGAGACAAAGTCTACGATGGAGCGAGCTTACCCAGAAGGAGCCTGTTCACTCATACTTTGAAGAGATTCGGGTTGTAAGCGTTTCGAAACACGGACGCAGGCAGAGAGTTCCACTCCTTTGCTGTGCGCATTATAAAAAACGTTTGGAAACGCTTAGTGCGAGTTGGCGGAATAGCAACAAGGTAGGGATGGTAAGATGCAGTGCGTCTGGATGTACAGCCTCAACTTCGTTGTACGGGAACCGATTCTTATTCTTTAATAATGCATATTCTCGTAAAAACTTGTAGATACAAAGGCAATAGGACAGCGTACGTATGAAGGTGTACATTATATTTATAAACAATTATAAAAAAAAACACATTTTTTTTTTTGTAGAATGCGATAAGCAAAATCAAGTCTGACAGTTTCATAAATTAATCTTCCTTCTAAAATACGAACCAGTCTTGAAAACGTACGTACAATATATATTACACGTAACAAGCAAGCCTTACCAATACAAAACACACACAAACAATTAGCTAAATCTATTGTCTGACACAATATGAGCGGTCGTAATTTTCTGCTTCCTAATGTACTTACTTTATCATCTACATAATAAAATACAGAAAGCAATCTTAACAAGTAATTGCTCACAGTACGACACAAATTAGAAGTTACACGAGCAGAATTGAGCTTTGAACGCAGTAAGACAGGAAATTGACAGGTTCAAGTACGTTCAATGACTTTTGAGAGTTGCAAAAGTATGTGATTGCTATAAGGCACATCCTAATTTTGTTTGCTTTATTAAGTACGGCTAGGAGCGAAAAAGGCAATTTTTAAACGCGCTTAGTTCAGACGTAACGCGCTTCCGCACAAAAATATTTGGAGAAAACAAAGGTAGACACATAGATCTGTCTTAAAATAAAGTAAAAACTGGCCAAGTGCGAGTCGGACTCGCGTGCAAAGGGTTCCGAACGAATTTTTTTTTTTAGCAAGTTATTTTAATACTATAGACTTCTAATAGGTTTTCCTGTAATCTTTACGTAAAGATCTATTATCTCCATTTTATTTTTCAAAATTTTAGGCTCAGTAGTTTCGGAGATAAGGACCCCTCCTTATCTCCGAAACTACTGAGCCTAAAATTTGGAAGAGAAAGAAGAGTAAGAAATTAGACGAAAAATGGTCATTTTTCGTCTAATTTCTTGAATAACTCCAAAACCATTTATGTTAAAATTATGAAAAAAATATTTAAAACTCTCACAGTAAGCCCTTTCATTTGATATATCACACGATATTGTTCAAAAAACTATTTTTTTTAATTTTCTAGTTTGGCCCCCAAAAGTGAACCCCATACTAAAAATTTAACAATTTACGTAACGCGTCCGTGTTTGGGTCATAAAAGTCCATATGTGTACCAAATTTCAACAGAATCGGTCCAGTAGATCCGGAGAAGACTGGCTGTGACAGACGGACAGACAGACAGACAGACACCCGAGTGATCCTATAAGGGTTCCGTTTTTTTTCGGAACCCTAATAAGCATTTCCAAACGTCTTTTATAAATACGCACAGCAAAGAAGTGGAACTAGAACCTCTGTCTGTGTGTGCGAACTAATTTAACCCAAATCTCTGCAAAGTTACAGTGAACAAGCATCTTCTGGGTAAGCCCACTCCATCGTCGACTTTGTACCTATCTGTAAAAATCATCCCAAGTAAAAAAAAAAACAGTTTTGAGGAATTCCTTATGAATAATAATCTAATTACCTACTAGGTCGATAGTTTATTCGAGCTTTTACAAAATACCTTTTTCTAGGTGGCAAAATACTTTTGAGCAGTAGTGACCAACTTTATAATTCGCATGTCGCCTTTTCCAAATGTAATTGTAATTCAAAATAACAATAGAAAAACGGGCACGTAAAATGTTTACTTTAAGATGCTCAAACTTTCACTCCTTCGCTGAACATTTACGAAACATGCAACTTGTGTCGTACTGAACATACTGATTTGTGCAGAGCATTGTTCGAATGTTCATAGCTTTTAATACAGAGTTGAGCACGTAAAAATGTTTACTTTAAAATGCTCAAACTTTTACTCCTTCGCTGTACATTTACGAAACCTGCAACTTGTGTCGAACTGAACATACTGATTTGTGCAAAGCATTGTTCGAGTGTTCATAGCTATTATTAAAGAGTTGAGCACGTAAAATGGTTTTTTTTTATTTGTGATGGGTTTGCTCTTGACTGTAGTCTAGGTCAGAGATGACAGAGACAAAGTCTACGATGGAGCGAGCTTACCCAGAAGGAGCCTGTTCACTCTAACTTTGAAGAGATTAGGGTTGTAAGCGTTTGGAAACAGACGCAGGCAGAGAGTTCCACTCCTTTGCTGTGCGCATTATAAAAGACGTTTGGAAACGCTTAGTGCGAATTGGTGGAATAGTAACGTACGTAAAATGTTTACTTTAAGATGCTCAAACTTTCACTCCTCCGCTGTACATTATTGGAACCTTCAACTTGTGTCGCACTGCACATTCTAATTTGTGCAAAGCATTGTTCAAATGTTCATAGCTTTTAATATATAGTTGAGATGGACTTAATATTGCAACGTTGCATTCGTTTCATTGTTTCCGAAAGTCGTTATTTTGCGACGTTATTCCAGTTAATTGTATTTGTCTTATTGTTTCCGTTTGACTAATAACTTTTGAATATTATTTGTATTGTGCTTTATGCAACATTTGCTTGCTAGAATAGCGTGACTTAAGACTTTATGACACACAAAAGATTTTATGTATGGCTGGCTACATAATTTATTGAGGACCCAACTTCACAATTTATATACCTACTAGCACTTAGCGCGCGACTTAGTCTTCGCTGCAATTTTCTTAAAGATCCTTTCTTTTTCTTGTAATAAATATAGCCTATGTAACTCAGGGATAATGTAGCATTGTAATGACGAAAGAATTTTTGAAATCGGTCCATGAGTTTTTGATTTTATTCGTTACAAACATACAAATCTTTTCTCTTTATAATATTAGTGTAGATTTGTTTGCTAGAATAGCGTGACTTAAGACTTTATGACCCATTAACGATTTCATGTATGATGGCTATATAAAGATATTGTGGACCATCTCCACAATTTATTTACCCATGTAGATAAAATGTTCAATCATTATCATCTTCGTTATACTTTCAACGGACCTTTTTCGCATAGACAATCCACAAGATGACAGCTAAACTTTTCTGTGACTTCAAAATTATTACTATTTTACATCTGCGGATCTAAAAAGGCCACTTTAGCAGAATCATATTAGAATCAATCAATCAATCAATCAATCAATCAATCAATCAAATCGTATATTTCAAATAAACCATTTACAGGCACTTTTGAACTGTCAAGGTCGGTCAGTCCAACAAGATGAAGCTATTTGCACGTTCCAAAGCGTAGATCTCTATGGAGAAGAACGTGCAAGAAACTCCACGGACACTCTTTTAAAAAATAATCACAATATTAACCACACAACAATCTGTCAAATTTCATTTTCATCTTTATCGCTAACGCATTATGTTCAAGGTTGATTGGGAAAATGTGACAGTGACGGGTAGCGTGGTGTGCTTTCTGATTCTGCTAGTGGCCTTTTTAAACCCGCTGAACTAATAATATAAAGAAGATAGATTAGATTATTTGTATGATACGATTTGTGTGCATTCTAATAGAGAATTTTATCCCTGAACATAGGCTATATTTATTACAATAAAAAAAATAGAGATCCTTAAGAAAATTGCAGCGCGGACGAAGTCGCGGGCGAAATGCTAGTCCTTATTATTCTTAGTACTTTTGAAAGAAAATTTATCGACTAAGTCACTTTGACAAAGAAAACGTTTTCGAGTCGAAGACATTGATATCAGGTGAGATAGTGGTCAAACGCGTGCCTATCAATAATAATAAAAAATATATATAAAAACCCGTCGAGGATAATATATATTTCAATAAGTGAAGAGCTATATCTGTCAATTTGACTTTGAGAGGTTATTGAGTCGAATGAGGAAGAATGATTTAGAATATTTTAGAATATGGGTTTGATATCGGTGATCTAAAATCTTCGATGTCTGTTTAAGGATTCAAGGTTCAAATGCAGTTTATTAAAACTGTTTCCTTCCAAAAATCCTTTATTATACTTTTTTTTTTCACTGTTCATGTTATGTTCAAATAGATACATCATCCAAATTGCTACCAGGTTCTAAACGAAATGTAATGGTAATGTTAATATAACTTAATTTAACCTAACTTACGATCCTACAATACGTTGTGTACAATTTTCACATTTATCTATTAACATTGAATGTAAAAGCTGTGCACACCTATAAGTGACAAGGTCACAATAGTACTAATTTAAGATATTTTTTATGTAAGAATGTTTCTGTGACTTTTTTGTTGGAGTGCCATAATAAATTAATAAATAAATAATAAAAATGTAGAGCAAGATACAGGATTTCTACTTTCCAGTCAGTAAAACTTCCTGCAATTCCCGTTTGTATGCTTATGTATATTTTTTATTCACAATTCACTGAGGGCAGTATTTCTCGTAAGTACATTTTTCTTTGTCTTGTCGGGATGGAGCCTCGGGCCAGTCCACTCTCGGATATTACGTAGCCACATTTTTCTCCTTTTACATTTATCAAATTGCGATGCTCTGCAGAATTCTCGTTACTTCGTACTAGCTTGATTTCCGCGTAGCATCTGTATGGCATAATAAACTGTAAAATATGGAAAGAAGTCTTGGAGGAGGAAATTGGACAAAGCCAGTGGATTGAGAGTTTTTTATCTCTTAAAGGAAACAGTGTAAACACATCTGCGTCAAAAACGACCTACTAAAAGTTTAGTGACTAGGACTTGGTGGACTTGGTCACATTGCTCGCAGAAAAGATGGCTTATGCAGTCGAAAGATTTTGAAGTAGCGACCGCGTGCCAGAGGACGCAACATTGGAAGGCCTCCCAAATGGTGGACCGATGACCAAGTGGAGGCTGCGAGAATTCGCCGCATGTGAGACACATAGGGCCGGTCGATTTGGCGACACTTGGGAGAGAACTGTGTCTAGCAGTGGACGTCTTTCGGTTGAGAGGATGATGACGATGATGGTAGACTTACTTTGGTGGAAGCAATGTACAGAATTATGGTAAAGATAATGTGAAGTGTGCTGTAGCGATAGACTAGCTAAATGACAGGTTAAGCTGTCATGACTATGATGATGACAAGATAAACCGTACTTAAAATATTACCACCAATAATCTTCCTTCTGGCACAATCGGGTAAAAATAAACATTAAGCAATCAAAAATACCTCCTAAGCCAGCCCACACAAAATCGCCAGCTCTCATCGCTTCAAGAAAAAATAGCAGTCTTATTATTAAGACATTACGGATACGGAAATGAGTCGTCACAGAGACAATCTCAGTATATATTAGTCGAACAATAGGTCGGAACACCGGTGAGCTGACAGAGTCAAACATTTGGGCATGTGTCAAGAATTAATTACGGAGAATCGGAACGCTTGGGTTATGGCCAAATGTGGTAGACACTGTGTAAGGTTTTTAAATAAATTGAATATTGTTACAAGGTGTTCGACGTGGAGAGAGGTTTGTTTTCTTTTTAATGAAATTCATTTTTGAAGTTGTTTTGCAGGGGTGGTTGGATTGCTGGGGCTGCGGAATTTGTTCGAAAGAGTCACCGCAGCCCTGGGACGCAAAGGGCACTAGGAGGAACACGGATGGGTTCTAGTCAGTAAGATTCTGACACTTCCTCCTTCTTCACCCAGAGCGGGAGGAGTCATTTGATGATTTCCTATCCTTAAAAAAAGGGGTGGTTGGATTTTGTCAGGGTAGCATAACCTACCAGGGTGGCGGAATTTGTTCGAAAGAATCACTGAGGCTCTGGAATGCAAAAGGCAATTGGAGAAACACGGATGGGTTTTAGTTTGTAAGAGTCTGTCACTCCTGGAAGGATTCATTTGATGATTTCCCATCTTCAAGAGGAAATGCTGGCGGCGAGACTTTGTATGTAAAAAGTCATAATTCGAGGCTTGGCTCTCGACTGTTTTCTCCTCCAATATTGGACCGATTTAAGAGATATTTCACAATATATATACTGTGTCCCTATGTGATGATTTTTTAACCGAGTAAGCACTAGAACTCACGAAATGCTTCAAATTGTCCGATAAATCGCTGTCAACAGAGTCCTAGTGTACAAATTTGGCAACTATTAATCAAAAAAGGAAAACATAGGGACACAGTATGCATCCTTCTTATTCAGTTTATGAAAATGAAATATCTCTTATGTCGGAGGAGAAAACAGTCGAGAGCCAAACCTCGAATTATGACTTTTTACATACAAAGTCTTGCCGCCAGCATTTCCTCTTTAAAAAAAGTTGCCATGGGGGATTGTTCGAAAGCGCTACTGCACTACCTACTGCAAGCCTGGAACGCAAAGGGAATTTGTAAGAACACGGATAGACTTCAGTCAGTAAGAGTCTGAAACTCCCTCCCTCTCCACCCGGAGCGAGAGGAGTCATTGATGATTTTACCTTCCATACTAAAAGCTGAATGGATTAGCATTGAAACCATTGTCAATACAAAGTTCCTTTGGAGATAGATTCTGAACTTAACAGTTTCTAGTTTTGTAATCTCTCTAATCTTGTAATCATTTCTGTGTTTCGAACTTGAGATGCGGTTTTCTTAGATGGTATCTTGATTGTTATACTGGTTTCCTGTCGTAAAAAACAACATCTTTCTGAACGTTGAATAGTTATTATATTTTCCTTAGAAAGTTTAATAAAATGACTTGTTTTGACAATACAATTAAATTTTCAAATATTCTCTTCTATTTCCTGTTGGTAGCAAACTACATCTGCGTCAGTTGTTCACCTATCTCCAAGATCCACGTAAAGTCACTGTTACCAATCAACAATCAAGAAATTCCTTCATCAATGATAATTTTATCATCAACCATTTATATGCTAACACGAATTTTATGAAGATCTGTTACCCCGTATAAGGGAAAGAACGGAATGATAATAAAATCATGTAGATTTAGTACACCAATTTATTTGGAAGTTTAATTAGTATCTCCTTTTACGTAGGGTTGTTGCTTAGATATTTTGTAGATTCTAGCGCTTTTTGAGCTTGACAAGCAATAAATATTTTGACATATAACATTATGGTGCGTTGTATTTCGTGTTGGATAGTGATTTATTGTCACTTATAATACCACAAGAGCTTCAAAATTATCGGGTATTTCCCGATAGGTTCGTTGCAAACAAATGAAGGAGTCAAGTTTTTCAGGTTAAAAAACCACGAGCGCGAAGCGCGAGTGATTTTTCCTGAAAAACTTGACGATTTTATTTGTTTGCAGGGAACCTTGAGGGAAATGCCAGATAATTTTGAAGCTCGTGTAGTATTCGGGGGAATATTTTTCCGTCCCAAATGTCGGCCAATAGAATTGCAAAAAAAAAATTGCAATAAACTCCAAATCGACTCATTTTCATGCAAAATCTCCAATTTTCACAATTGAATTCAACCTGTCAGTTTGACGTGTGGTTAATTTGACTGGATCATGTTTTGTTTTTTATATATAGCAACTACCAGAGAAAATTTTCAAAAAATTATCAGTACAATACCATGTAGGTTGTACCACGTGACGTCGAATGGTGCAATTCTATTGGTCGATATTTGGGTCGGAAAAATAATCTCTGTAATTTTGTTTGAGTGTTTAAGATAGATACAGTTATGGTTGGACTAATATTTAGGTTTTTGATGATTTACGCAAACTGTCTGAGGAATTAGATACTGAGGAAAACAGACCAGGACATTCATTATAGGTAATTCCCACCATACCGCCCATTGTAGGTGCAGTTGTTTTTATAAATGTTTTTCCTGTGCTTGTTTTGAGGTGTACAATAAAGTATATAATTTATAAGTAAATACTTACCTACAATAACAGAAATAAAGAAAGATGACAAGGCCTCACTTATTGAAAAAAAAAATCGAACCATGTTTTTAGTATCAGGTTCTTTATTCAAAAGAAAAGTCAGAATTTGAATTTAGAATTTTATTGGTAGCAAGTTAGCGAGTTTTTACAAAAAAGGTTGAATTTGAAAACGATTACAAGCTTTGCACATCTCGTCAAAGAACTCACAAATACACATGACTGTAAATTCTACTACCATAGAACCAAATGGAACAAAAAAACATACTCTGCCAAAATTCGCAATAACCAACAGAAATCCCTTCACTCACGATAACTCTAATCCTACAAACAAACACAAAAGAGCTATTCCAACTGGCATTTCAAACGACACAGTGTGACACAATTCCATTCAGGACCTAACTCATTTAGTTCCCCAGTCACGCGACAGAACTAACACGCTCGAACACACAACATGCAAATACTTTATTAAATTAATTCACACGCTCGACAACGGTACTGTTGGGTGATAAATAATAAAAACAATGTTTTTAAGGGTTTACATTATGTTGCTATGTGAGTACGGATTAGGTAATTGCTTGACGTATGGTACAAAGTTTCGGTGATAAAGCATTTTAAAAAGCCCCAATTTCCATACATTTTTGACAGATTGGGACTGAAATGAGAATGGAAATTGCTTGAATATGTAGAATTGGCACTCTGATTTCTGAATTCAGAATTTGTAGTTGAGTACCTATTTGTCAAACAGAGTTTGCCTTTAGCCTGAAAACCTGTCGAATTTTGACATGATTAAAATAACTCCAAATGCACACTCAGAAACCCACCCTTAGGCTAAGTACCTAAGAAAAAAGAGTTTTTGAGTGCAAATATATTCTAATCATAAAACTAGCTAAATATCGAAATTATGGAATACGGGCTTAAATTTAAAAATAAAGTTTCATAAACCCGAAATCTAGAACGATGTCCAAAGAATGAATCTCAAATGTCAAACAGGATACTCAAATCTAGTTTTAAACTCAGAACTCATTTCATTTTAAAAACAGAACGACCTAACCTATTTCTTTACACTCGCTCAAGTGGCAAAGGAAACGCTTCTTTCAGCCAGCCGGCATAGAACTGGTTCTAATAAGCGAAAAAAACGTAATAGCAAGTAAAATTAACACAATAATGCTGCTGTCGACTCGTGCTGTAAAAAGTGCGAATAGCTTCAGAATCAGGGTTGCCAACACTTTTTTCTGCTCATCAGTTTTTAGTTCAGGCCCCCAAATTAATAGTTTTTTTTTTATTACTATATCATCAACTATATTTGTACTAATGATTGTACATTGTACATTTGTAACTAGAAAAGTTATGAACATAAATATAGATAGATGGATGGAGAGGGAGAGGAAGGCCAAAGAAAAGATGGATTGCGTGAGAAGCGATATGAAAGAAAAGGGAGTTAGTGATAGCGTGACGGCTGATAGGACAGAATGGAAGAAAAAAACGTGTTGCGCCGACCTCAAGTAAGTAACATGAGATAAGGGCAGGAAGATGATGATTGTACATCTGTACGTACATGCCAAATATGCCTAAAAAAAGGTTACCTATATGTAGATATAGCTACTACGAGACAATCGTAAACAGATTACACCAACCTATAAACTGTATTTAATTTACTAGTTTATTTCGTAAATCTGATTAAAAAAAAAAATTGATTTATCAGACTATTTCGTTCATAATTCCTTATGTTTTTGTATCACTATAAAATAATCAATTATGTTATTATTATTGTCATTATAATGATATTAGTCTATAAGTCTTCCGAAAATAAATCCTTACTTCCTTACTAATATTATAAATGCGAAAGTAACTCTGTCTGTCTGTCTGTCGCGCTTTCACGCCAAAACTACTAAATCGATTTAAATGAAATTTGGTACACATATAGTTTAGAGCCTGAGAAAGGACATAGGGTACTGTTTATCCCGGGAGTATGTTCCTTAGGGACCACGCGGGCGAAGCCGCTGGCAGTAGCTAGTAAATAATAAATAAATAAATATAGATTTATCGATTTTTATTAATATTCAAGCTTGTAGTACTTATTTAGTTTTTCTATAGGATAAGGTTGGCAACCCAGTTCGGAACACTTCGCAATCGCTCGGGAAACGCGAGTGCGTGCGAGCTATTATATTTTTAAATATTTTCTACATAACATTATGAGTTTCTTTTGAAGTCATGAATGAATTTATGGGTAGTAATGAGTGTGTTTTGTTCAACTATTTGTTAGTAGTAGTTCATTTTTCCGTAACTTTTATTTTGGTTTTGTTTCCTTTCAACTGTATAGATCTGTAAGATACCTAGTTAATGGATACTGCAGCACAAAGCTACTAATCGGAAACATTTTGAGTGTACCTTCACAGAGCTAAGGAATGGAATACTCTGCCGATATCTGTGTTCCCGATAGCTACAGCCTGGGGTATTTCAGTCAAGAGTGTATAGGCTACTTCTATGCAAGCGTGCTCCGTCGTCGACTACATTATCGCTTACCTACTTACTATCAATAGCGGTAGTAGTCAAACGCAACCCTATCAATACTAAAAGTTATCAAACATATTTATTACTACATAGAGAACTATAAGACATGTGATAAAACTATTTAAATAAAGAAAAGTTCAAAAGACTAACATATTTTCTTTTTAATAGAGGTGCACGATTACGGAGTAGCCATGACTTCAGGTGCGCTTGCAATTCCTTTGTCCCCTTTTACCACACGGAAAATGATGAACGCTCTCTATTTGTGGAATACCAAGTGACTTGACAGATGCTAGACATACTAGGCATTAAAATAAACCGTCGTTAACACATTGCTTACAAATAACAAAACAAAAGTCTTGCTGAGTTAACTCACATGACTCTTGTTCTAAATTCGAAATGACTGAGATTCGAAATAGTCTTCAAATTCTTTTTTTTTCTAAAGTTTGACAGATGTCAAGTTGACTTTTGTTTTTGTAATGTTGCCGATGTTGACCTGAGACTACTGTAACTGTGACGTTTTTTTTTTTAATGTTTGACTTATTGTTTTGTATTTAAATAATAGGTAAAATTATAACTTACAAACTGTATAAACATTTAATGTTGTATCCATTAAGTATTAATAAGTACATATATTCAATTCAAAATAATTGCTTCTCATAAAATATCTTTAACACCATACTATTGTTATAATAATATGAATGATTTAATATTTATTCCTTTAAACAATCAGACGTCAATAAGTACCTACATACTTATCAACTTCATGTTAATGAAAACATAAATAAGGCATAAAATACTCTTGGTAATTTTATCCGTTAGGTTTATTATGTATTGCTGTATAAATTAGTAAATTATTTCCTACTACTTCTCAAAAAAGCTGTAGATAGGATATAGGTAAATAAGTTTCGTAAACTCGATTACACGATTTAAAATTCAAATCAAAATCAGAATGTAAACAAACTAAAATGACGCCAATTAAAACAGTATTCCACCCACCTTTTCGGTTTCCACCGTCTAATGAATACTCCAAACATATTGGTGTCAGATTCAAACTTCATTCACATCACTAGTACACTTCACCCTTCACACTCCGGTTCACAACACTACGCGAATCTTACACACACATTTTGTACCAACAATTTTTAGTTTATTTTCACTCAAACGAAAGTAGAAACTACATAATCAACGTTAAAAATAAGCGTTCTTAATTTAAATTTAATGTTTACTAACAAACTAACACTAAACACGGATACACTAAAAACGATACACTTATATTGAAATTCAAACTAGAATATCGATTAGAGATGGGAATATTCGATTTTTGAATGTTACTAAATATCTGTTGTTCGATAACGCGGGGTTCGCATGTGTGACCCGCGCGAGCGATGCACGGCGACTGGCTGGCTCACGGCTCCCGTTGCATTGCAATATGCAGCTGGTGTATATCCCGGCTTTGTATTAATAAATTTTAGATGTCAACCGCTTTGCGTGGTAGCTGGTTAAACTTGCTAGTTGTTAGGCTGAATGGGATAGTGTCATTGCCTTTAGTTTGCTAGATGTAGGAAGGAAATTATGGCAAACATAATAGGTATATATTTTGTATTACGCATTTGTTGTAAGAACTGGTAACTATGTAAATTAAAGCGGGTAATTTATTCGAAACGAGGCAACTAGCTATAAATGTAACAAATGGGACTTTATGCTTTGATATTTTTCGCAATATCAGTGAATTATACCTTCTAGATAAACTTCTAACAATTTGTTAAATAATTTTCTGGTATAAAACCCCTAAAATAAATTTCCCACACCGAAAAAAAAACATGATGAATTCAAATGATTCCTGGCAACATCAAAAACGTCACGTACAGCCAATCCTTTTTTCTCTAAACTAAATAAATCAGAGATAGCGAAAGGTCTCCACGGACAAGGAAATATAAGATAACGCCGTGTCCCACTTTCGAAGTATTCGTGAACTGGATCTATCAGCCTGGTCCCAGGGGCACTCGTCAAATGATGAGTAGGGTTGCCGACTGGCCCAATTTTTTACGCCGTTTCCCATTTTGGAGACGATGAAATTCGTTTAGACGTGTGATTTTGTTTGATCTGTGTAATTTTGTCGGATATTTGTAGGCCAACCCTATAACATTGTGAGTGGACAGATTGATTTCAATGTCTTCTATAGTCTACTTACATGGGAACCTTATCATTTGTATCGGCTACTAGCAAAACCATTTGAAGATTCCGACAAAAAAAAGGTGTTTTTAAAAAAGCCACTAACTAACCAATTTAAATAATTAGTTCCCATTCAATCACCAAAAACCTCACCAACCAACGGGTCCAAAACAAAAACCAAATCGACAAAAAAAAAAAAAAAATTTTTAATTTTCCGTTCCACTGAATATTCCCGGTATTGCTATAATCCAATGGCAACACTACAGGTGACCTACTTCCCGTTCAAGGGATCGGCTTGAACGTACCTAATAAGCCCCTCTCTAGTGGTTTATACGTTTTTCTCATGGATTCATTCGGCTGACACCATTATCTTTTTGTTCAGAGATAAAATCACGCTTATTGTGATCTCTTACAGCATTAATAGTATCAATTACAGTCACTATGATGTTTATAAAAAGTCCCTTAGGCAACTTCTACTGCGTTTGTTTAAATGCTTGCTCAAGTCATTTATAGTCAATCAATTATAGGTTTGTTTTATTGAAAAAAAAGCTGCAATGTAACGGAGTGCTGTAGAAACTTTTTTAACTCGATGAAATTCATGGTTTCTGTGGAAAAGGTAGCAGTATTAACGAAGCTGGTCATCTTTTTTTTTTTTTTTTGAGGATGGGAAATCATCAAATGACTCCTCCCGCTCTGGGTGAAGCAGAAGGGAGTGTCAGACTCTTACTGACTAAAACCCATCCGTGTTCCTCCTAATGCCCTTTGCGTTCCAGAGCCGCGGTGACTCTTTCAAACAGATTCCGCAACCCCGGCAGGCACTGGCCCTAGCGGGCCCCGTCTTCTATGCTGACAGCTCTTTGAGGCGCGCGTGGAACACAGCGCGCCGTCGACTCGGGCCTGGTTCTGATCGGACGGCGAGCCACCCAATGCTCGTCGTCCGCAGGCCCGAAGCTGGTCATCTATATCTACACTAATATTATAAAGAGGAAAGATTTGTTTGTTTGTTTGAAATGAATAGGCTCCGAAACTACTGGATCGATTTGAAAAATTCATTCAGCAATGGATATGTATGTTGTTTAGCTTTAGCTATCATTATATATATTTAGGATTAGCTATCCATTGCTGAATGAATTTTTCAAATCGATATCAGGTAGTAATATAGGCTATATTTTATCCCCGTACTCCCACGGGAACGGGAACTACGCAGGTGAAACCGCGTGACGTCCACTAGTGTAGAATAATTCAGCTGCAATTTCATCAACCAATTAACTTCTATGCTTTACATATCTCAAGACATTCCGGAACCTGAATATATTCTTTTTCTTGAAAATCCTTCGAATTGATACTAAATCCGTAGCTCACAAGATAATTATAGGAACAAAAACTTTACTTTTTTTGTTCCTTAAACTGTATATTCGAGAGCCTAAAAATAAATATTAAGAAACAAAAACTAGAAAATTTTTAATAGCTTCTTGTCGATTGGCATCGCAATACGATACCGAT
Source organism: Lacanobia wlatinum (assembly GCA_947578705.1). NCBI lineage: Eukaryota > Metazoa > Arthropoda > Insecta > Lepidoptera > Noctuidae > Lacanobia > Lacanobia wlatinum. Next base: position 24,251,363 of record OX388034.1, read on the forward strand.
TGCAAGATTAGTTGATTGAAAAGATTTATAAACTTTGATGAGTCAATGACGGTGTTTAAGTTAAGTATAGAATTATTACGTAAACATTAGCTAATCGTTAATATAATATTATATTATGTTAGCAGCTTATCGATATGTTAGTCGACGCTCTTACTTGTAACGGTACATCTCTACATTTTGCAACGAAGCAATATTTCACCTTTAGTGAAATTGCCAATACACAAACAAAGTGTTTATTGGCAAATCAAACTTTGTAAGTTAATTTGGATTTTGTTAGTAAATTGCAAAGAAACAATTTCGATATCTCAGTTTTTAGGAACTTAAAAAAAACCGTGGGAAAACAAATTAAACAATCAACGTAAAAAAGTTGGAAGTAAAGAAAGATTGAACTAACAAAAAACAGTATTGCGTGTCTGACACGACCTTGTGTATGCCATGTTGTGTCCCTGAACTGAACTTAATTTACATTGTATTCAAGTTTATCTTTCTATATCAAATAATGACAGGCGGTTTTTGGCTGTAGTGGCAATTACATCACAAGATTGGACCGTGGGGAAACTGTACAGCTGAGTCGAGTTTATGTAGAGAACTTGCACGGAGAAGAATTTACATACTACCAAAGACTACAATAGTCATCTAAAACTATTCCAAATTTCAAGTTGATAGCATTAGTAGTTCTTGAGATATCCAGCTGTGACAGACGGACAGAGTTACTCACACCATAAGGGTTCCTTTTTACCATTTTGGTACGGAACCCTAAAATTCAGCTGTTCAGTATATTTTGTCAAGTTATGCAAACATAGCGCAGTAGATTATTTTTTTGCGATTTTCGATCCCATTGTTAAAGTTGTTAATAATATTGAGAATGTACAACGCACATATTTAGATTGTGCTTTGAATCTGTTACTTCTTGTATATTTTAATACCCCAATAAATACAGACAACACAATGTAAGGTATATATATAATGACCTTGTGCATATAAACGGAGCTAGCTACTCCTCTACGCGCCACTCCGCTACCCGCATTTTTAATTTATTATAAAAAAATATATTTTAAGAAAGTAACAAAACCGAATTATTTTCGTTTGTATTGCAAAGCAGTAGATATTTTATTTTTAGACTTTTGTTTAAAAATGAAGGAGAAAAATGGTTTCATCTTAACGATTTGGAGGTGATTTGGTGTTTTTTTTTTTCTTATTATGCGATATCGATACACAAATTCTGGTTTAACCAAATTACGTATCATATCATGTAGATTACTACCTATTTTTTCAGAAGTAATTTCTCAGCAAATACCGACGAAAAGTTGCTTCATCTGCACGCTGTTTTTAAGCATTTCTCGGGAGAGCAGCCTAAAATTAACAAGGTATACCTACCTAGGTATTTGCCAATATATCCTCTGTTCCCTATCCTTCCTCGAGTGTGGAAATAATACTACCCAATACTTTCGTCCGAAGCACAAGAACAAAACACCATAAACACAGGCTATGGTACGTCTATGATACCTTTATGTCTACCCATGCATTTGTTTACTCCGCTTCAAATATTTGAGCATTTGGACCAAAAGCTTTGTGATGTCTCACGTCTGTTTTAAATGTTTTGATGTTCAGTTCAATGGGTTTTTGGAGGGCTATTTTTACATTATGATTCTTCGTTTTTTTCTGTGGTTTGTTAATAATACTGACTTATTTTACATGGTCTCAAGTGGTAAACATAAAGGCAAAAAGCATCTGAAAGATTTTTAGGGTTCCGAACAAAAAAACTGAACCCTTATAGGATCACTCGGGTGTCTGTCCGTCTGTCACAGCCAGTTTTCTTCGGATCCACTGGACCGATTCTGTTGAAATTTGGTACACGTATGGACTTCTGCGACCCAAACACGAACTTGTTACATAAATTATTGTTGTTTTAGTATGAGGGTTTTCACTTTTGGGGGTCAAACTAGAAATTAAAAAAAAAGTTTTTTGAACAATATCGTGTAACATCATAAGAAAGGGCTGACTGTGAGGGTTTTAACTATATTTTTTCATAATTTTAAAATAAATGGTTTTGAAGGTATTCAAGAAATTAGATGAAAAATGACCATTCCCCCCCTTATCTCCGCAACTACTGAGCCTAAAATTTTGAAAAAAAAGGAGATAATAGATCTTTACCTATAGGAAGTATATAGTGTTAAAATAACATGTTAAAAAAAAATTCGTTCGGAACACTTTGCACGCGAGTCCGACTCGCTCTTGACCGGTTTTTTTTATAATTGATAGGCTAGTGTTTGACCACTATCTCACCTGATGGTGAGCGATGACGTGGTCGATGATAGAGCAGGCTTGCCTAGACCTATCCTTTTCTTCCTTAAGTTAAAGACCACATAGTAGCTATCACGAAGCACTAATAGGAAACTGCCTGCGTCTGTGTTACCAAACGCTTACAACCCTAATCTCTTAGAAGTTAGAGTGCACAGGCTCCTTCTGGTTAAGCTCTCTCCATCGTAGACTTTGTCTCTGTCATCTCTGACCTACACTAGAGTCAAGAGCAAACCCATCACAAATAATAAAAAAAAAAACAGAATCCGGCAGGGAACTACACTGCTTGGATGTACGAATATCATGAAATGAAATTATATTTATTTATTTGTCGATACTCTTGCGCCATCCCATCTTCCTAGCTCGTCGTGCTGTGCTGGTACTGCCGCTGCGGCTGCTGAGAACCTCAAGCGGCGGAAATATAATAACCTTGTTGGCAATTATATTTTTGAGCCGTTTGGGGTTGAAACTCTTGGACCGTGGGGTCCGAGTGCTCATGCCTTATTTAAAGATCTTTCTAAACGCTTAGTTGACACTTCGCGTGACCCAAGGGCTGGCTTTTACCTCGGACAGAGGATAAGCATTGCCATACAACGTGGCAATGCCGCCAGTCTTTTGGGCTCACTTCCGGTGGACAGCGATGCGGACGAATTTTATGACGCCTTATCTTAGTTAGGATATTTTATTTTAAGTGTATATATTTAGTACTTTAATGCTGTACCTAGTTCATATCTAAAATACCACTTTCCTTGTTTGCTAGAATACTAGTAATAATAATAATAATAATAATAATCTGTGGCCCGGCTGTCAACGTGAATGACATTAAAATTTTTTCATTCCGTATTTTTTATATAATTTAGTTAAAAACCAATCAATAAAATGTTAATTATTCTGGATACAACAAGGAAAAAACAATAGACATGAAATAAAACGAATCACGACCCCAATAAAACATGCAAATATAATTCAAGAATGAAAATGAAATGCTGACAAGAAGCCGGGTACAATTTCTAGCCGCACAACAAACATCTTCGGGTTCGTCGCTCAGCTCCGCCTCGCAGCCGCCAGGACCTGCGCCAGCCGCGAGTCCAGGGATTCCGGTAACTGCAGTTGCGTCGAGCTCGAGCGACGAATACTTCTCGCCGCCGACGACACCACCACCTGCGCGTCGGCGCGGACGAGGCCGACCACCGGCCTGCTTAGGACCTCGAGGCCCGCCGGCCTCTGATAGGGTCCCCGCTACCGGTGGAAGTGTGCAGCGCATGCGATGGACGCAATCTATAAACGAAAACGTCATGCGCTCATACTTCGGGGCTACAGAGGGGGGAACTAACCTGACTGCGTACCGTGGTCGGATGCTCACTCTGTTTCAGGTACTTGAACCAGCTGTCAACGTTTCAGCCCAACGACTATCGGATCAGGTGCGGGTCATCCAGCGTAACCGTATGTTGGATGACGTCGTACTTGATAGACTGCGTCTGGAGTCACGGAACAGCCGCGTCTCACGTACTTCGCCACCGGCCGCGGTGCAGATACAACCCAGTGTTTCACCGCGACCCAACTACGTCGATGAAGATGATGATGACGGGGCTACATCCGTGAGTACCCAATGCAATGAGCGATTGAGGAGCGCTTTGGAGGATGCTTTCCGAGAGTATCGCTCCACACCGCCAGAGTTTAGACCTCGGCTACCTCGTTTGCCCATGCACATTAAAAATAGGGCGCTTGTGTGTGCTCTAGATTCGCAGCTAGCAAGTTATTTTGATAGCAGCGAAGACCTCGCCGATACCCACTCGATCTTGTACTGTGCGGCTGCAGCGGCATGTCGTGTAGCTCATGTCAAATTTCCAAACAGTGACAGAGTTACACGACCAGCTGTACCAGCTTGGCAGTGCAGGATTGAGCGTCGTATCGGTGAGGCTAGAGCACTCATCGGCAAACTTATCTGCTTCAGGGAGGGCAACACTCGCCCTAGAGTGATGCGCTTTGTGAGACGGGCGTTTTCGGGGACTGATGTCAATCCCCGAGATTATATATCCCGTGTCACAGAGCGCATCGACTTCCTGAAGCAGAAGGTGTATGCATGGGCAAACCGTATTCGTAGGTACAAGCGGCGAGTGGAGCGATACACTCAGAATCGCACATTCCAAACTAATGAGAGGTGGGTTTATAGGGCTTGGGAGCGACCGGACCAAGGTGTGACTGATACGCGCCTACCGGATAATGACGCCATATGTTCATTCTGGCGCAGCATCTGGTCGGTGCCTGTCAGTCACACCGAGGGTGATTGGACTCTGGAGGTCGAGCGCGCGTGCGATCCGATACCAGAAATGGGGGCAATTATCATCAGCCCCCAAGATGTAGCTCGTGCTGTCCGTCCGTTGCCTAACTTTAAATCTCCAGGGCCGGACGGGCTGCACAATTTCTGGATCAAATGGTTCACGAGATCGCACGCTCGCTTGGCATCTCAATTCCAGTCTGCCTTAGAGTCTGGGTCGCTGCCCCAGTTCCTAACCACAGGAATAACCCACCTGCTCCATAAATCAGGTAGTACCGCGGAGCCTAAAAATTATAGACCGATCACGTGTTTACCGACGGTCTATAAAGTTCTTACATCCATTCTGAGAGGAAAGATTAACCATCACGTTGATAGTAATTCAATAATGTCTGCTTCTCAGAATGGATGTAGGAACGGGTCCCGCGGTACTAAGGAGCTGCTCCTCATCGACACAGCCATCAGCCAACAGGTTCGACGTTCCCGAAGAGATCTGTCGATATGCTGGATAGATTATAAGAAGGCCTATGACTCGGTGCCCCATACATGGCTCATGAGGGTGCTGGAGCTGTACAAAGTTGATGCAGTTCTACGCACCTTCCTGATGTCGTGTATGGGGCAGTGGAGGACGGTCCTTCACTATCCAGGGTGTCGACAGACCCAGGCGAACAGCGAACCGATAAGGATTGAGCGTGGAATATTTCAGGGTGACAGTCTGAGTCCACTGTGGTTTTGTCTGGCCCTCAACCCTCTCAGTACATTGCTGGAGGGTTCGGGCCAAGGCTACCGGTTGAGAAGAGGTGGTCAGGTCATATCGCACCTCCTTTACATGGATGACTTGAAACTCTTTGCTCCTAACAATTTGCAACTGATGAAGCTACTGAAGGTAACTGAAACCTTCAGTAGCGCCATCAGGATGGAATTTGGTTTGGACAAATGTGCGGTTATGCATGTAAAGCGGGGGGAGATTATGGAATCCGTGGGAACCCAACTCTCGGATTCCATATACCTTAGGTCCCTCTCCTCAACCGAAACTTACAAGTATTTGGGTATGTCGGAAGCGTTAGGCATCAATGCTGTTGATGTGAAACTATCGTTGAAGGAGCGCTTCTTTGGCCGCCTGAACAAAGTACTTAACAGTCTTTTATCAGGCGGTAACAAGGTGCGCGCCTTCAACGGTTGGGTCATGCCGGTTTTGATGTACTCTTTCGGCATACTCAAATGGACTCAGACAGAACTTGACGCCCTGGATAGAAGGGTACGCTCACTGCTCACCGCAAATCGGATGCATCACCCACGGTCATCGGTGATGAGGCTGTATATCCCGCGGAAGTGCGGGGGTCGTGGCTTCTTAAATGCTAAGACCCTGCACAACCGCGAGGTATGCAGCCTTAGGGAGTACTTCCTAGAGGCCGACGTGGGTATGCATCGAGATATAGTAGCGGTGGACAAAGGCCTTACCGCGCTCTCCTTGGCTAACGAGAACTGGCGCAAACCTGTGGTATTAGATACTAATGACCGCAGGGAGGTATGGCAGAGCAAGGAGCTTCACGGACGCTTTTATCGGGTCCTACATGGGCCCGATGTAGACTTTTTAGCGTCCGTAGCCTGGCTGCGTTTTGGTGACCTATTCGGGGAAACCGAAGGTTTTGTCTATGCGATTATGGACGAAGTTATGATGACGAACAACTACCGGAAATACATTGTAAAGGACGGTACGGTTGACATATGTCGGGCATGTCACCGGCCCGGAGAATCAATCCGCCACATTATTTCCGGTTGTTCTAGTCTAGCTAACGGAGACTATTTGCACAGGCACAACCTTGTAGCCAGGATTATCCACCAGCAACTTGCTCTTAAATACAATCTTGTGGAATTTGAAGTACCGTACTATAGGTATGTGCCCGACCCAGTTCTCGAAAATGGCAATTGCACATTGTATTGGGATCGGTCTATCATCACTGACAGGACTATTGTTGCCAATAAGCCTGATATAGTGGTGATAGACCGATTAGAGCGTCGCGCAATGATTGTTGATATAGCAGTCCCTCATGACGAGAACCTCGTGAAGTCTGAGAAAGATAAACAAACGAAGTATCTTGACTTGGCTCGCGAGGTTGTCGACATGTGGGATGTGAACACAGCAGTCATTGTGCCGATAGTCGTGACGGCCAATGGCATAATTGCCAAGAGCCTCGACCAACATCTCAAGAGGCTCTCGTTGGGCAGCTGGATCAAGGGCTTGATCCAGAAAGCAGTACTCCTGGACACGGCGCGTATAGTGAGGAGGTTCCTCTCTCGGGAGCCCTGACTACCGGTAGCTTGGACCCTGTTCCCGATACCGGTGGGCTACTATTTTTTATATTTTTAAATGTTTATTTTATTTTTATAGAAATATTTAAAAATATAACAAATATGTATATAAAATGAATAAAGGGAATAATAATAATAATAATAGTTTATTTGATAACCTTATACGTACAACAAATTTGAGATTGGAGCCTCCTTTTAAGCAAAAGATGCCTGTATTAGGAGACTCCGCTCCTTCAAAAACAAGAGGTGTAAACTATACAATACGAGTACATAATTAAAAACAAGGTGAATTGAGTGAATGAGGGTGGGTGTGTGTGTGAGGGTGTGTGTGTGTGTGTGTGTGTGTGTGGGTGTGTGTGTGAGGGTGTGTGTGTGGGTGTGTGTAGTGAGTGTGTGTGTGTATGTATGTGAGGGTGTATAGTGTTAGTATGTCTGTTGGAGAAGTGATTCAGCCTCACCATAGGTTAGCTTTCCTATCCATTCCGTTAGTGTATTTTTGCATTCATAACAATTCTTAGGGTAGATGTAAATGTGTTTATTAATAGCATTATAAAGCTGAGCAGATCGTTTACAAAGTTGAATACTAGCAAATCGTGTTACTACTACTAGTAGCGTGGTAAGATAATTTTTGTCTCACTATATTGGGATCGGCTTCCAGTCATACCGGATTTAGCTGAATACCAGTATTTTACGTGGAGCGGCTGCCTACCAGACCTCCACAACCCATTAACTGGGTAACACGGTACTCCTTGGCAAGACTAGTGTCAGATTTTCTGGCTTCTGACAATGCGTATCGACTACCAAAGATCTACAAATGACAGCCGGGACCAACGGCTTAACGGCTTATGGAATTATTTCTGAAATAAAATGATTATTATTATTCGTATGTCTTTGACTTTCTCGGGTCCCTGGAGACCCTGTCCTTTGGTAGGCGTACGAGGGGCCAAAGCCAACTCGCAGAGGCCCCGCTAGACGTTTCAATTGGAATGGGGCACCAACCGACGATTATCCCTGTATGCACTGTGAAAGTATACACAAGGACAATCCCCGGTTGGAGCAGAACTATTGCAAAATAAATGGAAACAAAAGAAGAAACGCTATGGGTTTGGGTGGTTTAGTGGCTTATTATTATTATTATTTCGTTTTTTTTTACATATAAATTATATTTTTAAATATTTCAATTAAAACATAAAAAAAAAACATTTTAAAATATAATAATATATATTTATATATATTATTATTATTAACGTGCTTTCCGAGGCATGGAGAAGTCTCGGTATGTTAAAGGACATGACTTTGAATTCAAGATTTAAACAAGGTACCTAACAGCAACAGTAAGTAAGTAGCTAGTTACACCGGAGATTACAAAACAGGGACGCTCTAAAATCTATATCCCATATAATCTGAATCTCATACAAGCTTCGCTAATACGCTATAAGCAAGTATTCCCTTGAGCGGTACACGTATTTGCGTCTCAGTGTTCTCTAAGGCGATGTCAGAGCTTAATGGGACTGAATATTCAGGCACCACTTAACTATTCATCTTAGAGCTGTCTCCCTCAAAGTGGATAAGGAAAACCAATCAAACCACTATCAGACCGCTATCGAGAAATTATCAACCAATCGATCAAGATGGCCGACTTACCCCAGATTCCCCAGAAAAGGGAATATGCATGTGATTTGTTTATTTGAAAAATGAAATACTTATATAAAGAAATACTAATTATTTTTTAAATACCTTCATCAGCGATGAAGTTATAAAGCTTCAAAGATTACAATTAGAAAGAGAAGTCCGATATGAACTTAGACGTCAAAGTCACCGCTATACAGCTGCCATAGCAAACAGCATTTTCGCGAGAGGGAGAGATATATTTGTTTAAAATAATTATATCTCGTTTGTTTTTCGATTATAAACCACCTTACTGTGTGGAGAAGTAGGTCATAATTCACCATATGGGCCCAGTGTTGGTAGATTCAAAAATAAAAGAAGAATAAAAAAACTTAAGAACTTTTTAACATAATACCAAAAATATTCACAAAGAAAAAACAATTCTTGTCGGCGACTTTCTGAGAGTCAAATTGAAAAATTGTTTACAAAACTTCAGCTTCAAAGTGGCCCCTACATTCCAGGAAACGGTTATGTGCTGGCAACACTGCTAACACCTGACATTTTCGTAATAGCAACCCCAAAGCGCCGGCGGCGGTGCGTGCGCATATCCAAGTTCAAAGTTGTATGAAAGTAGGCAATTTTACGGACTCTCCGTTATGTTTTCAGATTGTAGGGTATGCGTAATTTTGTTTTGATTTTCAAACGGGCAATAATATGATAGTCTTGCCCTGTAAGGCCCGACTTTGTTTATTGTGAAAGCAAGAAAAGGTCGCAAAAGTCTGTTCAATAAGTAACGTTGTAACTGAGTATTGAGGAGAATTTAACGGCATGGGACCGACCACATCTGCCGAATGGCCAGTGAGCTGATAAAATAGACATTTGTGACGAGATCTATCGTAACGCTATCTGCGTTACGATAGATCTCGTCCAAACATCTTTTTTGTCGGAACGAACTGGATAAAACCAACGGCCAGTGGTCCACATAAGCAGGTTAACAATCCATTCTAGTATTATACTTTAAGGCTTGTATACATGCCATGATCTTGTGCATATAAACGGTGCTAACTGCAAACTACTCCTCTACGCGCCACTCCGCTATTAATTTATTATAAAAAAATAACACATTTTTTAAAAAAGTAACAAAACCAAATTATTTTCGATTGTATTGCAAAGCAGTAGATATTTTTTTTTTTAGACTTTTGTAGAAAATGAGGCAGTAAAATGGTTTTATCTCAACGATTTGGAGGTGATTTGGTGTTTTTTTTTTCTTGTTATCTGATACCGATACATGAATTCTAGCTAAACCAAATTACGTATCATATCATGTAGATTACTACCTATTTTTTCAGTTGTTATTTCTCAATAAATACCGACGAAAAGTTGCGTCATCTGCACGCTGTTTTTAAGCATTTCTCGAGAGAACAGCCTTAAATGCAAAAGTAACTCTGATCGTCTGTCAGTCAGTTTGTTACCGCTTAACGTCTTTACTGCTGAACGGATTGAAAAGAGGTCTAAGATATGGCAGACCATGTCTTAGAGGACTTACAATACTTTTTATCCCGAGAATACGTAACCTTAGGATGGTTTTCGGCAGGCAAAGACAGGGCAGAAGCTTATTACCTGTGCAAATGACTGATTAAAAAATACGATGACCTAAGCTCAGCTTGTACTTTGAAGTTTAAAGTACGTGTCATTGTACGAATACAATCGCTCCATTATGCCGTTGTATTTATTGGAAGTTTCCACACTGCAAACATTTTTTTGCTTAGGGAGGTTGTAATCGCTTGCGTAAGACCTCATTGTCATGTTATGAAAAAAAATTAGTTATCGTAATTGAATTACTTTTTGTTGAAAATATTTCTAAGACCTCAGATAAATCAGAGCCTCACATCATCATCATCATAACAGCCGAAGACGTCCCACTGCTGGACATAGGCCTCCCCTAAAGGGGGCAATTTGCCATAATCGCCACGCTTGGCAGGCGGGTTGGCGATCGCAGTGTATGGTGTTGCGTTTTACAGAGAACGCTGCTGCCCATTCTCTGGTGAGTCCCTTAGTCGCCTCTTACGACACCACGGGAAGTGAAGGGATGGTATTATTCTTTCACGGCACCATACGGCACCGGCCGACACCATGAGCCTCACATCAATCCTATAGAATAAGGCGGTTTTTTCACCAGAAATGTACGAGGATACGTAGCGAGGGAAGTGTTTCAACAATAAGAATCGCTTGCGCTGATCGAGGCTAGATAAATGAAGCGAACTGATATGATAAGTCCTTTTTTTATTTATTCCGTTCTAATACCAACAACTAATACCACTGGTATTTGTTTTAACTCATGTTTATTAGGGTTCCGAACAAAAAACGGAACCCTTATAGGATTACTCGGGTGTCTGTCTGTCTGTCAGTCTGTCACAGCCAGTTTACTCCGGATCTACTGGACCGATTCGGTTGAAATTTGGTACACATATGGATTTCTGTGACCCAAACACGGATGCGTTAATTTTCAAATCATTAATTTTTAGCATGGGGGTCACTTTCGGGGGTCAAATTAGAAAATGAAAAAAAAAAGTTTTTTTTTTAATATCGTGTGACATATCAAATGAAAGGGCTTACTGTAAGGGTTTTAATTATATTTTTTTCATAATTTTAAAATAAATGGTTTTGATGTTATTCAAGAAATTAGACGAAAAATTACCATATCTCCCCCTCCCCCTTATCTCCGAAACTTCTGAGCATAAAATTTTGAATAAAATGGAGATAATAGATCTTTACCTAAAGATTACAGGAACCCTATGAAAAGTCTATAATATTAAAATAACATGTTAAAAGAAATTAAATTCGTTCGGAAACCTCTACGCGAGTCCGACTCGCGCTTGGCCAGTTTTTATTTTTTATTCCGTTCTAATACCAACAACTAATACCACTGTTATTTGTTTTAACTCATGTTAATTTTTAATTCCGAACGGATACCATTTTTTTAACTAATACCAAAACAAGTTCAAAGATATAAGGTACGGCCAGTAAAAATGCTTTGTACGTATGTAATTATAAGACCGAATAGAAAAAAAAAATTGTTATATCAAAAAAAAAAAAAAATAACAAACATCTACTTCAATAAAACATGACTATTAATAAACAAGTTTATTATAATTTTAGTTCCTCCTTTTTCCAATAAGTATTTTTTTTTGCAAAAACATTAATACAAGAACAAATCTAAAAATTACAAAATATCTCACAAAATCAACTCTTCTTTATATTAATACTAGTTGACGCGCGCAACTTCGTCTGCTGCGCTCCTGTTGGTCTTAGCGTGACGATATATACCTTCATCAATAAATGGGCTATCTAACACTGAAATAATTTTTCAAATCGGACCAGTAGTTCCTTTGATTAGCGCGTTCAAGCAAACAAACAAACTCTTCAGCTTTATATATTAGTATAGATTAGTATATAGATTTACCTAAGTAATTATTAGATTGGTACGTAATTATTAACGTCTACATATCTAACAATAACTACGTCAGATAAATTTTTCACAAAAAATAAAATACTTAATTAAAATATTGGAATGAAGTGAATTTGGATAGCATTATATTACGATCATATAAAAATATTGGAAAACTAATTTGATTAGGTTTGACTGAGCTGGTTTGATTCAAGTTATTGGTACAATCCGTTCGGAATCTATACTTACTAATATATAAAGCTGAAGAGTTTGTTTGTTTGTTGGTTTGTTTGCTTGAACGCGCTAATCTCAGGAACTACTGGTCCGATTTGAAAAATTATTTCAGTGTTAGATAGCCCATTTATCGAAGAAGGCTATAGGCCATATATCATCACGCTAAGACCAGTAGGAGCGGAGCAGTAATTAAATTTGTGACGCAGACGAAGTTGCGCGCGTCAGCTAGTAGAAAATAAATATGAGTTGTAACAAATACCAGTGGTATTAGTTGTTGGTATTAGAACGGAAACCCTTTTTTCTTATGATGGCAGTTTAGGCTCCTTTAACACAAGCAATGCCGCGGCCGCAGGCAAAGCCTAGCTCTTCATAACACAAGCTTTAAAGTACTATCCTACCATTAAACTCCACGCTATGTCCTTTTTTATCTCCCATAAAATATTTCGCAAAGCAATCTAATGGTGAATAGGGGTCCTATAAAAACGGGCCGTGAGAAGAATGCCTCGTCGTTGTCGCTACGTCAGCCTGCCAGGTTTTGACGGGCACAGAGCTAGACCATAGACACACACAGTGTTAGACTTGACATCATCGTCACAACTTACTTTGTAAACTGAATGGCAATCGTACAAAAAGCGTTTAAATTTAAATGATTCCAGCGACAATCATTGTCAAAATATTGGGTAATTGAAGGCTATTTTAATAGTCTTGTACCGCGATGCGAATGCAAACGCTGCAGTAAAATGCCAGAATGACCCCCAAGAATCATAGTGTGCTAGCTAACAAGTAAATTTCGTGTCATGTATAATTACTTAGCATACTTTTATATAGATTCAAGTTCTTAAAACGTAACAGACAGATGTGTTGCTGGGGAGTTTGTTGGCCACTTCTTCTCCACAGCTCTCATGTACCAATTTTATCGAAAACCGTCCATTTTAGACTTAATATTTTAAAAATCCCATTCATGTATCTAGTTTTAAAATTATATTTCACTGTACGTTATTGCGGTCCATCATGACAAAATTAGAAGCCTTGTCTGACCTAAGAGGAATAAAGGTTGAGTATACCCAGCCAACACATAAGCCAGATAGTAGCGAAAATATACCACAATAAGCAGTGTCAAGCTTTATTACTTTTGCATTACAGCTGATGTTATGGCTTTATTTTGAATAAGAGAGTTCTTAAATTAAAATAATGTTGTAAGCTTACTAAATTCTGTATAAAGTTCGCGGTATTTTTTTAAGCTGAATAGTAATCAAGAGTAGAATCTGCTAAACAAGCGATATTCAAATAAAAGTAATTGAAACAGCTATTATCTGCACAGTAGCTGAAGTTTTTGCATTGTCCTGTATAAGATATTTAAGCAAAGCAGTTAAACAGCAAAACGCTGAATATTAGACGAAATATTTTCTTTAACCTGCATAGTGTACGAAATGGTACTAATTTATTCAGATGCTGAATATTTTAGATTTTTTCTTCTTTACACAGCTGACTTCTGCATGATTGAAAATTAACTCCTTGTTTTACCTAACTTATAGCGCTATAAGCGTACAATTGTCTTTACGTTCAGCTTAAAACAATATCAGTTACAAATGTGGGTATCTTAAGCAGCAAATAACTGATTAGTTGAAGATATCGTGTGTTTATATCCAGATATTTCACCATTTTGTGACAAAACTGATAAATGCTGCATCAACAATATGCCTCCTCAGAAAAATAATAACAAAAGCGTAAATGATTCATGGAAAAAAAGAAAGAGAACGGGAGGAATAAGAAGAAAGTGTTCACGAGAGTATGTAAAGATAAAAAATAGTATCTGTGCAGTAATAGAAAAGGGTTTGACAACTGATACAAATAGGCCCGGGTCAAGTGCGACCAATACAGTTGAAGAGGGTTCTGTACACGATGATTGTGCATCACCATCAGGATTAGTGATTCAAACAAATAGACCGGGTCCAACATTAGGTGCAGATAACGAGAGTTATGACAACTTTGCATCTCAATCACAGACTGTACAATTTGATAGTGATTCAAGTTCTACTGATTTGGAAGAAAACTCGGAATTTAATAAAAATTCTGATTTTCGCAATAACCTCAGAGAATGGGCAGTGAGTAAAAATATTTCTCAAGAGGCTGTAAAAGACCTACTAAACGTCATTAATCAACGCTTTCCTGGAACTGTACCAGTTGATCCTAGGACTTTATTGCAAACTCCTAGAAATATCGTAATTAAAGAAATTGAAGGCGGAGAATACTGGTATAACGGCCTCACGAAACCACTTACCAATATTTTAAATGTTTGGCTGGACTTGCCAGATATGATAAACCTCAATTTCAATTTTGATGGGTTGTCAATTTTTAAAAGTTCCCGAAAAGAATTTTGGCCTATTCTTTGTAATATACATGAAAGAACTGATCTACGACCACTCATTGTTGGAATTTACTATGGTTCTGGCAAACCAAAAAATCTGAATCAGTATTTAGAAGACTTTGTCTCAGAGATGAAAACGCTACTTGAAAATGGCATCCACATGGTTAAAGAAGGTGAAGAAAAGATAGTAACTGTAAAAATAAGATACTTTATATGTGATTCGCCAGCGAGGGCTTTCATAAAAGGTAATTTTGTAAGTCTAAAATATAGATCGTTTAAACGTTACTACTAGACCATATATACAAACGCACGCACGAACACACACACGCACTACATACTTATTAGTTCCACAAAGATGATAATTCGTTTGTAAACTAAGTGTACAGTAATTCAATATAATCCTGAAGGCCAAATGTGTCACGTTTTTTTAATATGTCAGTTGATAAAATTATTCGAGCATGTGTAACGTGAGCATTTATTTTCAGGTGTATGCAATTTCAACGGGAAGCATGGTTGTTTAAAATGTGTAACTGTAGGCGACTACTCCCACAAGTCTCATACAGTGATATTTCCAGATTCAAGATGTCCCAAGAGAACGGATAGTGAATTTAGACAAAGAAACTATGGACAACATTACAAAACAGACACACCCCTTCTAGGATTACCTATCGATATCATTGAAGATTTCCCAATTTCTGATACACTGCATCTTATTGATCTGGGAGTTATGAAACGTTTACTAGTGGGATGGCGCGATGGTAATTTTGAAAAGCTTTTGACCAAATGGAGGGCTTCAGATACGCAAAAAGTTATAGATTTTTTACGGGCTTGTAAACTTCCTTCTGAAATCCATAGATCCGCACGAGGGTTAGATGAGCTGCTTCATTGGAAAGCAGTGGAATTCAGATCTTTTTTTTATTACCTAAGTATCATAATTCTACCTGAAGTGATGTCAAAAGAACCGTATGAACATTTTTTATTACTTTTTTGTGCAATTACGATTTGCTCATCTCAAAAATACAGCTCACTACTAGATCTTTCTGAGCAACTATTATTACACTTTGTAGAAAACTTCAAAACATTTTACGGTAACTACGTTACTAGTAATATTCATAATTTAGTACATGTTACTAATGAAGTCCGTAAATTTGGCCCTCTTAACACATTTAATTCGTATCCGTTTGAGAATATGCTCCACATTATAAAAAATATGTTAAGGAAAGGGAATAAACCACTAATTCAAGTTGCAAATAGGCTGGCAGAAAGTAATAAAAATAATTGTTCAAAAAATATCGTGGTAAAAAAAACTAAAACTAATTATCCAATAATAACAAAAAGTAGACATCACAATATTGTAAACTTCGATACATTCAAAATTTCACATAAAACTCAAGATAAATATTTTATGAGCACAGAAAGAGATATTATTGAAGTGATAGAGATAAAAGAAAAAAGTATAAAAGGTTACAAAATTGAAAATTTGTCTGATGTTTTCCAAACTCCTATAAAATCATCTTATCTTAATATATTTAAAGCCAGTTTACCCGACTGTCACCGTACAGTTGTAAATATACATTATGAAAAAATTTGTTGCAAATTAGTGGTTAATTTATATAAAGACTATTTATATTTTATTCCTCTCTTACACACACTGAATCAATAGTTAGATTCATACAAGTAATATAAATACATTTTATTTTATTATTTACTTTTTGGCTGACCATATTGTAGGTAGTTAAGTCACTTTATAAGGTTAATTGTATAAATAAAACTCTAGTTATGTATGAGTTTGTTTTATTAAAATATATGAATTAAATCAATATCTCCAATCATTACACTTGCACTTGCACTTGCATTCAACATGATTCAATCTAAGAAAAAATATTTTTATCTCTCATTTATTTGTACTTAATTAAATAAACATTAAAACGACTTAAACCTATTAGTCAAATCAATACCTAATAATTTAGTCACATCTTTAAGTAGCGTGTGGATTATTATCCTGTATATTATTACCCGTGAATAGAAATAAAGAAAAAATATAAAGATAAGAAAAGAAAAAAAATATAGATTACCGTAAACTAAAATAGTTAAAAGTGGTTCAGTTAACGGAATTAAGTATATCATACCTAATTCCGTTAACTGAACCACTTTTACCAAGGAACATGGGTGTTCATTTGGAAAGCCGTTTCACTGACCAAGCATACTATTTTAGTTTACGGTAATCTATAATTTTCATCCTGTATAAAAGTAGCTTTTTAATAGTTATTTTTGAGCTTTCCAACCTAACTTCGGCTCATCCACTCGATCAACTTTCCAAAAAAACTTAAGACATGTCATAAATGTTGGTAAAGATGTAAAACTTAAATCTCCAAAATTTCATATACGATTTAAGTTCTAACAGTTTAGAACTCAAATCATAGATAAAATTTTGGAGATAGCGGTCCAAAAGTAATCTTCTATTCAATATTAATCAAAACATCAATAAAAAAATGCACTAGTGAAACAAACGATCCTTTTGTATCTCTCCTCCACACCTAATAATTAACAAAAAAAAAACCTATAATCTTACAAAATATTGTGCATAACTAAATAAAAAACCCAGTCTAACAAAGTGATTCTTCGTCCTCCTCATTCTCAACATTATTCGGGTGATCCCCACAATTGTCGTGTTGATTATTTGTTTTCAATTCGCCTACCTTTACATTGCTTGGGTTGGCGTTGTTGTTATTTTGTATTTCGTCTTCGTCGGCTTCGTTATTATTACTTTTTGGCTCGACTTCCTTGATTTCGTTATCATTTTGTATCTCGTCTTCGCAAGCTTTGTTATAACTTTGTGTCTCGTCTACGTTAGTTTTGTTATTATTTTGTGTCTCAGTTTTGTCGGTTTCAAGATTCACATTCTTTGCTTTTATAGTCTTCTTGCTTTTCTTGCTTGATTTTCTAATGTTTTTTGTTCCTTTTCTTTTTAACGCGTTTCTCAATACTGACTTCAGAAAATCTTCATTATTTTCAACTGTATAACTAGGATCCCATGAATTAACCATCTCAAAAAAAAATTTGATAACATTTTTGTAGGCCTTGAATCCTATTTTAACGTCAGATCCACGACTTCCTCCTGTCCATGAGCACTTACATAAAAAATCTTTTGAAAATAAAGCATCTAATAATCTGTATGCACAATTAAAACCACTCCCTTTAGAAGCGGAGCATAAAATAGAATATTTTTGTAATAAGCTTTCAAACGTGTCAAAGTTTGATAGTTGATTATTAAATCGTTCCAGTTCGTTCACATTTTTAATGGGTTCTATTATAAATTTTTCTTTTTGTGATCCTGTAGCTTCCCCAAGTGTGGTAACAAATGTTTTCCTATTTTCCTTTATTTCCTCCAATTGGACTGAAATTTCTGCAAGTTTTTTCATAATTTTATCTTGATTTTGTAAAACTACAAGAAGCAACTCATTTGATATAGTTGTTTGATCATTGACATATGATACTTGCGCCGTAGAAAGTTGTTGTGTATTTGCGCTACCCGGTGAATTTTGAATCACTGTATAAATTTCACCGTCCATACCTTGAGCTTCAATGACTACATGTTCTGCTGCTGAACTTGTACTTGCTGTGGAATCAATCTGTAAAATAAATACATTAAGTTATAAATAATTATAGAATGGCAAGTAACCGGTACTCACTTAAAATTACTTGCTCCCACGGGAAAAGCGAAAACTACGCGGCTGGAGTGGACCCGCGGGCGGTCGTTAGTAAAATTGTACTATATAAACATATACATTTTCAATAAATATATGCTACTTACCAATTTTTTTGCCATCGAATTAAAATCTTTATTTTGTGAAATACGAGAAGATGTATTAACGCGTAGATCTTGTTGTTGTTCGTAATCCGTATCATCCGTATCAGTTCTATTCAACATTTGAGATAATTCTTCCTCAGCTTCTTCAAAAGTTTTGAAATGATTGCGTTTTAATGTACAGTTGTAGGTGTTCCAGTCCGGCTGTGGTAGGATTGCAGGGTTCTTGCAAAGTAACTCGCCATTTTTTTTTGGCCAGTATAACTTTCCCTTGTTCTCCCAAGAAGCGGGCACTGTTGATAATTCAACCCGGCCTTTTTTACGAGTCGAAACGATTTTGAACATGTTTCTGAAAAAATATATAATTTTACTATAACACTTCAAAAATTACACTATTACAAACAACAACACTATTATAAATACCAACTTTATATGATAAATCTCGATGTTTACGTTTGTATCTTACTTGACTAAACGAGCGCGACAAGGAAGCTACGATAACGGGGACCTCTCTATTTCGAATGAGCAACAACGCAGCGAGCGTGGCCGAGCGCAAACCGATCGTAAGCCGAGTTTAGCCGAGCGCCCATTTGAAGCGTTGTGGTGGGAAAGGAAGCGCGACACTTTTGGTTGCGACTACCTACAATGTGCTGTGTTTATATGTATATTGTAGTTGGTAATATAAACAATTATCAAATTGTCAAACAACTAAATATTACGCAATGCGTTATTCATAGTAGTACTGTAGATAACTTTAAATACTTAATAGTGGGTCCTACCTACATTAGTATAGGTCCCATCAACCTCAAATATTCATGGATTTATTTTCTATAAAAAAGAACCCTAAAAAGCTGAATAAGAGTATACTACATTATGTAATTTAAGACCTTTCTCTGAGAAATGTACAATTATTGTACTATTAACCAAATAATTTCTGGATATGTAGTCGTATGTGAACTATTAAGCAGAAATAAGCAAAATCAACACTGAAATAGACACTTGTATTCAAATTGGCCATCCGCCATTAACTAACGTTCGACATAACCTCTTTTTATAAAAATCCTCAACATTTATCTTATGAAACACTTTGTTTAGTGAGTAGGAAACATTAGCAGTTATACAAAATTTGATTCTCATTATTTGCTGGGACTGAAATTTGATAAAAAGTAAAGATAATTTAATTTAAATGTTATTTCACATTTGTTTACCTTTTAAATTGTAGCTTTATCTTAAGGCGCTCAAAAAATGTACAATAATCATATTGATAATTCACAGTAAAGTGCCATGCGTTTATATAATTCACCTTAAACTTACTTAAAATGTATGAAACAATTTACTTACCAAATTTTTGAAGACGTATGATCAGCGACCATTACAATTTTTTGAACTAAGTAACAAAATAATTTCGTCACAATGAAAAATACATTTATACTTTTTTTACTTGCATAATTTCTTTGTAAAACTACTCCTGAGATCGAAATTTTGAATATCATTTGAATATCTGAACTCACAAATTAACAACTGCATAAAATATGTATAATTTCTGGACTAAAGAAAAATCAGAATTTATGCAGAAGATATTCAGTGTCTTGTACATTTATTCAGCTGCTATGTGGCTATTAATCAAATGTTATCCAAATTGAAGCAAGATATTTTGTGCCCAAATTGCTTGAATATCATCTGTATAAGCGCTTACACAGAAGTTATACAAATACTTTATCCAGCTTAAAGTCAAAAGAATTGCTTTTACGCAAAATTTATTCAGCTAATCTGTGTTGGCTGGGTAGCTGCTCTAGATGAAACATCCAAAACGTCCGAAATTCGTGCCCGTACTGTCTATAAGCAGTGCGGGCACGAATTTCGGACGTCGCGTCGGAATGACCGTCGGACGTGGCGTTTCCAAGCTCTATGTCGTCGGAGCTAGGCAAAAAACAAACGAACGTCTACCTTTGAGAAAGGCTGCGTAAGCGTTCGAGATAGACGAATGTGAAGTGTTAGCATTCTGAGGAAGTGGGTGACTTATCTAGGGTCTAGACATTTTTTTAGCTGTCTAGGTGGTCGGGTCCTAGTCTAAATAATTGATGTGGTTGTAAGTTTTTTTTATGCTCAGGCTCTTTAGAACGTTTTAGGGGTTCATAGCAGTAGTACTTGCTCTTAATCCCTCTACGTTTAGGACGTTTTGTCATCCCATCGATCTATAAGAGTAAGGGGTCTGATATGCATGTTTTTATGTATGGGAAATCATCAAATGACACCTCCCGCTCTGGGCGGAGCTGAAGGGAGTGTCAGACTCTTACTGACTAAAACCCATCCGTGTTCCTCCTAATGCCCTTTGTGTTCCAGAGCCGCGGTGACCCTTTCGAACAAATTCCGCGACCCTGGCAGAATTCGTATTCCCTATGTTTGTGTGAATAAAACATACAGACAAATTTATAACCTCCTACTTTTTTGAAGTTGGTTAAAAAGCGTACGTTCTTTCTTTCTGAGAGAAAAGTAATTTATGAAGCTTCCAAATCCTGATCTTAGTATTACCAACAAGTATCTCCAAAAATACCCAAAAAAATCTTCCCTAAAAAATCCTCCAGACCGAAAAAAGCAAACGGCATGCAAAACTGAATTGGCAGGCTGTATATTACATTACCGCTGCCACGCAACAAATAACCAATCAGAGCGTCGGATTCCGAGCACGTTCGAGCACAATAACACAATTTTCGTGCCGCCGGGTGAAGCTAGCAAGTTTAGCTGGAAAATGGAAGGTGTTTTCCTAAAAAGCTGTGTATTGTAAAATGCTTGTGAGAAAAGTTTCAGAAATTGCGAGAAAAATTATGAGTTTTGAAGTTTTTAGGATGTTTGTTCACTTACTCGAGCTCATTAAGTACCTACATTTGTGATTTTTACGAACTTTGTGAACATGGATTAGAATTAATCCGTACAAAAACTCACAGTGTGCATAAGTGAGAACACAAACGGATTCACGATCTTCTGCTTGATATTTTCTTATACATTTAAATTGCTAAACTATTTCCAAGTCCAAATATCATCATCATCATAATATCAGCCGAAAGGCGTCCACTGCTGGACATAGGCCTCCCCCAAGCATCGCCACAACGACCGGTCCTGCGCGTCTCGCATCCATCGGCTACCCGCGACCTTCACCAGGTCATCGGTCCACCTAGTGGGAGGCCTTCCAACGTTACGTCTTCCGGTACGGTTCCAGTTACGACGATACAAAATTCATAAATCTCCAAATATTTTAGTGTCCAAAATGCTACTAACTAAGGGTATCTTACAATGAATGAACTTTAAAGATAAAGCAAAGATACTCGTATAATTTCAACAGCCTCCCAAGCTGGCTAATACCAACAGGATTTCAATTACAAACTCCTTTTACGACACCTGAGGATGTAGTGACAGACCTCGACATCGTAAAAGATGACTAACAGCCGAATAACTCTCAAACGCAACTTATTTCATTTAAATTTACAGCCTGAAAATGTCTCTGTTACTTTAATGTTAATTTTTATGACGGAAAATCTTTAAAGAACGTAATTTTAATATTCGGAAATTCATAAATCATGGAGATACACATTTTTTTATTTTGTTTTACTTTATTGGTAAGAATTATATTATTAATAATTAATTACGATCTAGCCTAGACTAATAAGCAATTTAACTCTAACTTAATATGTTACGTGATAGATTATGTTAAAACTAAGAATAATGTCCATTTGCACTTTTATACAAGTCCGTAGTACTTTATTAGTCTGATATAATTTATAAAAACACTATGTTACATATGTATAGCACTACATTGTTACTATTATTCACTCACTTTGTACACTACACTAATTCAAAAGGTTTAGTTCTTTTTAGCCTACGCACTAAGTCTGTGTTGTCTAGCAGTTGAATTGCCTCAACATTCATGTGTCGATGAAGTCTGTGTTCGTGGGCTTCAGCAAATTTTTGGATAATGGTGGTGACGAATTCCATTTTAAGGTCACGGTGGAGGTCGTCATTTCTTATGTACCAGGGTGTATTGAAAGCATCCCTGAGTACTTTATTTTGGAATTTTTGGATTATTTTGACGTTGCTTTGTTTAGTACAGCCCCAAAGTTGGATATCATACGTCCAAATTGGCATCAGAATATGCTTGTATAGGGTTATTTTATTATGTATTGATAGACAGGATTTCCTTCCGCGTAACCAATACATACTTTTATAACGTATATCGAGTTCCAGTCTTTTTGTTTTTGACATGAGCTTTCCAACGCAACTTGGCGTCGAGAGTTATGCCAAGGTATTTGGCTGTATTAGCATGAGGCACTTGCATGCCATTTATGTAAATTGGGTGATAGTCCAAGTGTTTGTTTGTGAAGTCAATGTGAATTGATTTTGACTCATTCAGTTTGATCTTCCATTTTTGTGTCCAGTCATAAACTTTGTTCACAGCTAGTTGAACTTTTTCTACTGCTTCTCTATGGCTTGATCCGGTAGCCATAATTGCAGTATCATCTGCAAAGGTGACAATGGTGTGGTTTTCCATTTCTGGGACGTCACATGTGTATAACAAGTACAAAATTGGGCCTAGCACACTTCCTTGGGGTACACCAGCTTTTATGGCTTTTAACTCTGAATATGCGTCCTCCTGCCGTATTCTGAACATTCTGTTAGTAATATACGACTCTAGGATATCTGCAAATTCTGGTAGCGTGCGTCTGAGCTTGAATATTAGACCCTTATGCCAAACTTTGTGAGATTCACATGATCATCTTCTTTTCTATTCGATGGTTAACTTTTAAGATTTTTAGTAGCTACGTTAAATGCAGCGTCGGTGGCATTCATTTAATCCCCCAAAGTACAGGTGTATGGGCACTTGGGGCACTCCAACGTGTGGCTCATGTTCTGAACAGGAGCACCGCACTCACATTGAGTATCCGACGGGTCTATGAATCCCCATTTCGCCAGGTTGTGTTTGCAGCGACCGGTGGCAACCCAGATCATCCAACTATTGAATATTTTGGGAAAATAACAAGATTCGTTTTATTATTGATTGCTTTTGACCACAATCTCACGTCATGGAAAGCGGTGATGTTTTCGACGATGGAAACTACTTGCCTAGAAGTAACCTATTCACTCTTGACTTAAAGTCCCTAAAGTTGTCTCCTCTGGCTGTCCGACTTCTAAAAAAGAAGGTGGTTCTCAATTCGACCGCGTATATATATATATATTATTCATTTATTCAAAAAAAGGTTCACCAACAGCTTCTGTATATAAAGTGTTTCTTAGAATAAGTATTACAAGCCTCATTCTTACACAGTCGCCAATTACAGGTCAGCCAACATTCACAAATTTAGCAATAGCATTAGCAGCATTTATTTTTATGTGTGTTTGCGGATAACTTCGTCGTTTATGAACCGATTTCGATGAATCTTTTTTATATGAAAGGGTATGCTGCCGAGGTGGTCCCATTGCCACCACGTTAGGATCTGATGATGGAAACCCTGAGAAATCGAGGGCAACTCTCGAAAATTGTAGGCACGCATCTGGTAAAAACTTGATATTCGTGTGTATATCGGGTGATACTACAAAACAATGAAGGTTTGGATCAGACCTGATGATGGAGGCGACAGAGAGTCAAGGGAATTCCACATCGGTATGTAGGAACTACCAAGTGTTTGGGCTTATTTCATTCGTATTGACGAGACCTTTACACCGAAAGCACTTAGTAAGTTTTATTTTCATAACATAACATCACGCCGGTACGCTGTGAATGGGTACGCAGGTACTTACCACTAAAAAGTGTAAAATAAAAAACTATTTTACAAAAAATGTAACTGACTTCCAAAACAAAACACGACAAAGTATAAAATAATTTTAATTTCGGAAGTCGGTGTCAAAAACGAAATAACCAAAAACACCGACTTCCGAAATTAAAGTTATTTTATACTTTGTAGTGTTTTGTTTTGGAAGTCGGTTATATTTTTGTTATTTGTTTAAGTTGTTAACTAACAAGTAAGCAAGTTGCAAATAAAACTTTAGTTAACAAGCCATCATCATCACCATATCAGCCGTAAGACGTCCACTGCCGGACATAGGCCTCCCCCAAGTGTCGCCACAACGACCATTAGTTAACAACTAAAAAAATAAATTAGAAACTTGGTTTTTTACAAGATTTCATACATTTTTTTAACTACAGTCGCTAGCGAGTATAGATTTATAAAACTCATGGTAGACGTACAGTAGTTTCGGCTGTGCGTTGTCTGTCAGTCACTCAATCAGTCAGTAACGGAACAATTTTATATATATTGAAATAATGATATCTATCAACACTCTGCAGCAGCTGCAGCTGTCTCTTCATCATTCTTAGGCTTTCATCTGGAATCCTAAGAATGATAAAAAGACAGCTGCTGCTTCTAGTTTTCTAAAGTTAGCAAAAAGGCTATATAATAATAATAATAATGTTATATTGTCAGGCGCCTAAGGCCCATACGAAAGAATACACAATATAATATTACAGAAAAATACACTAATACATATCTATACTATAATATATAAAGCTGAAGAGTTTGTTTGCTTGTACGCGCTAATCTCAGGAACTGCTGGTCCGATTAGATAAATTCTTTCAGTGTTAGATAGCCCCTATACCGAGGATGGCTATAGGCTATATATCATTACGCTAAGACCAATAGGAGCGGAGCAGACGAAGTTGCGCCGGGTCAAGCAGTTAAAATCATAAAAACCCACGGGAAAAGCAGCGCCCCAATTCTAACCACATGCAATTATTGGCAATACAAGAGATTCTCACAATAATTAATAATAACATTAGGTCATAAAGCACAGATATCTGCAATATTCTCATACAATGTGTCAACTGTGGGAATTAGGTCAGCACGGGCTTGCAATCTCTTATGATATTGTCCATTATGATTATGTTTCAAGCCGATAGTACTAGGCTGGCATAAATCCAAGATGGTGGTTTTATTAGCTTCGCTTCCTCATTGGAAAGTTAAGCGTTGCAAAGTGTGGAGTATTGAGGTTTGATGTACGATTCTGCGGATCTAAAAAGACCACTTTAATAGAATCATATTAGAATCACAATATTAACCACACAACAATCTGTAGAATTTCATTTTCATCTTTAACATTAACGCATTAGGTTCAACATTGATTGGGAAAATTTGACAGTGATGGGTAGCGTGATGTGCTTTCTGATTCTGCTAAAGTGGTCTTTTAAGACCCCCTGGTAAAATCTTTACGGTTTTTTCCAATAAAATATTATTTTTTTTAGATTTTAGTACACCTGATGGTAAGCAAGGATATGGTCGACGATGAAACACGTTGTTTTTTTCTTTTTTTAAGTTTGTGAAATCATCAAATGGCTCCTCCAGCTCTGGGGAAAGCAGGAGTGTCAGACTCTTATTGACTGAAACCCATCCGTGTTCCTCCAAATGCCCTATGCGTTCCAGGGCTACAGCGACTCTTTCCAATAAATTCTGCAACCCTGGCAGGCACTGGAAGCACGCTTGCCTAGAAGTACTAATTCAATCTTGACTTAAAGACTGTAGAGACTGTTACCATTATAAGGAACCTCGTTTTGTTTATTTTTGACGTGATAACGTCTTATAAATCGATGAACGCCGGCAGCACGCATGAAAAAGTGTCACGGTCGGTAAGCGAAAGCGCGGAACAAGCGATATATAGCGGTACGATCGGCCTTAGCGTTCGGCTTGTTTGTTAAGAATTCAATTGTTTTCTTATGACGTTATTACGTACAATTATCGTCCGTAAATAGATTTTACAGAAAACCATTTTTTTTTTCAGTTTAGTTCAGTACGAATATAATATTTTACAGTAATTGCAATTCAGGAACCAATTAGCCTCACAGTCAGTTTTACTAAAAGTACTCAGTAACTGGGTATCGTATTACTCAGAAACTGGGTTGTCTAGGTCAGAAAGGCAGTGACTACATTTAAAATACTGGTATTCAGCTGCATCCAGTTGGCCTGGAAGACGAACTGAAAAGCCGGAAACTGAAATTTGGCATGTGGTGTAAGGGAGCACTAAGAGAAGATTTCGCGTACGAAGTCGCGGGTAGAAGCTAGTACAGTCTGTGACCAACATTATCCAACCCACTTGACTATTATGCGCTAACTAGTTGACCCGCGCAACTTCGTCTGCTCCGCTCCTATTGGTCTTAGCGAGATGACATTATAACCTATAGCCTTCCTCGATAAATGGGCTATCTAAAACTGAAAGAATTTTTCAAATCGGACCTTTAGTTCCTGAGATTAGCGCGTTCAACCAAACAAACTCTTCAGCTTTATAGTATAAAAATAAAGTATAGATTAGTATTAGTATTAGCAGCATTAGTATTAGTATTAGTATTAGTATTAGTATTAGTATTAGTATTAGTATTAGTATTAGTATTAGTATTAGTACTAGTACTAGTACTAGTACTAGTACTAGTATTAGTATTAGTATTAGTATTAGTATTAGTATTAGTATTAGTATTAGTATTAGTATTAGTATTAGTATTAGTATTAGTATTAGTATTAGTATTAGTTACCTCGCACTCAAATTTGTTATTTATGTTAGTGTAATTAGAACTAATAGGGCACGACGGGGTTGGCGTATCCATGTGGATAAAAACCCCGTGTTAAAGAAAAAGGATAAAAATAAAAAAACATTTTGACAGTTAGCGATTTAGTGGACCTGATTGGCTACCACACTTAGGTACCAGGCAGGTGACACTATATTTAAGTACCTACCCATTGCTATACAGGAGGCTATTTTAAAGCTCTTCAAGATGCATATCAAGATCTTCACACAAAGTCGTACTGAATCCAGTAAAACGTTACTTTGTAAGACAGACATTTATTCTTCACATTTTTACAGTCCTTGCAATGTATTACTCTTTCTCAACTCCTTTGCCACGTCCTAAT
Source organism: Lacanobia wlatinum (assembly GCA_947578705.1). Lineage (NCBI taxonomy): Eukaryota > Metazoa > Arthropoda > Insecta > Lepidoptera > Noctuidae > Lacanobia > Lacanobia wlatinum. The sequence continues at coordinate 24,278,660 of OX388034.1, forward strand.
TTGCACCTTACGCTTTGAAACTAGAGTCTAAAGTTCCTGTAGAATGATGTTTGCCATAAAAGCTGTAACGATTGGCAGCGTAGCCTCTATGGTGTTGCCATTTACCACCACTTAATATAACTTTGCTATTTTGTGATGTACGAATATTGAAATATACATTGATGGTAGGTAGTTTCTTGGTAATAACTTTGAGAACTTTTTAGGGTTCCGAACATCCGTAAAAATCGGAACCCTTATAGGTTCGCTCGGGTGTCTGTCTGTCTATCTGTCTGTGTGTTTGTCTGTCCGTTTGTCACAGTCAGTTTTCTCCGGATCTAATAGACCGATTACATAGAAATATAAAAAACAGACAGATTCTATTGAAATTTGGTATACGTATGGACTTCTGTGACCCAAACACGGACGCGTTACGTAAATGAATAAATTTTTAGTATGGGGGTCAAACTGCATCGTGTGACATATCAAATGAAAAGTAAGCCCTGTGAGGGTTTTAACTATATTTTTCTCATAATTTTAAAGTAAATATTTTTGAAGTTATTCAAGAAATTAGACCAAAAATTTTAGGCTCAGAAGTTTCGGAGATAAGGGGGGCCTTATCTCCGAAACTACTGAGACTAAAATTTTGAAAAAGAAATGCAGATTATAGTTCTTTAACTAAAGATTACAGGAAAAGCTATAAGAAGTCTGTAATGTTGAAATAAGATGTTAAAAAAATTAATTGGTTCGGAACCCTTTGCACGCGAGTCCGACTCGCACTTGGCCAGTTTTTTTATGATATCTACAGCTAGGTAGTTGAGAAGAATTTTAACAAGAAGGCAAAGCGTTTATATTCATGTCTTAATTTTAACTCAGCGACATTTAATGTCGGTAACTTGTAAAACTTTTTTACAAAAAATATAACCGACTTCCAAACAAAACACTACAAAGTATAAAAATAACCTTAATTTCGGAAGTCGGTGTTTTTAGTTTTGTCTCTTTGTTTTATAACATCGACTTACGAAATTAAGGTATTTTTTTGTTTTTTTTTTTTATTTTTAACCGACTTCTTACACTTTTAAGTGGTGATACTTGGACGACGTCTTCGTCTACGTAGAAATTAAAAATAAGCAAACATGCTCATAAAACAAAAACTACTGAGCCAAACTGAATTAAGTTTTAACGAGACCAAGTCTGCCGCATCGAACTAAAAAGAATCACACAAATCTGATCAGAAACCTCGGAATAATCGGTGTACATACATACAAAAATAAATACCCGCCGAATTCAGAACCTCCTCCTTTTTTGGAAGTCGATTAATTTTTTTGGAAAATTATAGGTTTATTTGACAGTTTGCAACTATGATGCGAATACGAATGCTAATTAAAAATACATATCATACGGAGACTGCGTGGCAGTCCAATGAAGGGGTAATTCTCTCGGATTGCTCCTCTGATGATAAAAATGTCGGTTGCAAACTTCCTACTATTATTTCGATAGCTAAATTTTATTTTTATTAATTGACTAGCTTTCGCCCGTGACGTACGCACATTTCCCGATGTTTCCCATTTCCGTAGGGAAGCTAAACGCCAAATTTCAGCTTTCTATGACCAGAAGTTTCGGCTGTGCGTTGTCTGTCAGTCACTCAGTCACTCAATCAGTCAGTAACGGAAGAATGTTATATTTTAGGATTAATGTGTGTTTTGCAGGACCGCTCTGGCGGTGGAAGCCTCCTTCATTTCCTTCTATTTCGCTTTTTCCCTTGCCAATCTATTTCAAGTAATTCCCGCCGTGGCAACTATGTCATTACTCCATCTTTTGAATGGCCATCCTTTTCGTCTTTTCTTGAATTTGGTGTACCAATTCGTTTCAATTTTGGACCATTTGTTCCCAGGGAACATTTTCCCTACTGCACATATCCCGTTTGTTCCCGTTCCCGTGGGAATTTCTGGAAATCCCGTGGGAAATGCTTTCTTAGTGCTTCTCTACACTCTCCAAGGAACCTACATGCCAAATTTCAGATTTCTACGACCAGCAGTTTCGGCTGCGCGTTGTCTGTCTGTCACTCAGTAACGGAAGAATTTTATATATTAGGATAACGATGTTTCCTAGTTGAACGCGGAAAGAGTATACTTTAGATAGCTCTAAGACGCAGTAGAGATTCGACAGTCGTAGTGATGTGCGTTTACATAACGTCATCGATTTAAAACTCTTCTAGCTTTTCACACACTTCGATACATTTTCGCACCTATCCGCCAATTCATAGTATTACATAAAACGTTACATTATATACTCTTACAAAAGAGTTATGGTCAGTTTATGGTTTATTAGCTACGTCCCATTTCTTTGTTGATCGAAACGGGATTGCAAATAGTAGAAGTTGCAACTTGTGGGGGAAATAGAGCGTTGTTATTGTTTGCAAGTTATTAAGGGACGTATCACACTAGCGAAAGTGCTTCTAGACCTGAGTGGACTTTACTCAGCATATAGGTACATAATTATAAGGTGTCGATCTTCTTCTTATCGTGTGGGCAGTAAGGTCTAACGACCACACACACCCTAGTGTCAGAGTTTCTAAACCGCCTCAAGGGCCTCTGACATGATTTATTTGACGACCGCCATTTGGCGGCCGGGACCACCGGCTTATACGTGCCTTCCGAAGCACGGAATCATCTTTTTATCAGACAATCAGGTGATTCAAGCCTGCAATGTCCTAGCCAAACTGGAAACTACTTTGGTGTCGATGATTGGGCGGGTCACGTCAGTCGCATGTACAGTAACCTCTGGGCAATAATTTCCCCAAAATTGGTGCCTGAGAATGGACGGCACCTCATGTAGACCTAGGAAGAGGTGGCAAGACGACCTAGGTGCTTACAGAAATTATTGGGTTGAGGTGGCTTGGCAAAATAATCATTATCATCATCATCATATCAGCCGAAAGACGTCCACTACTGGACATAGGCCTCCCCCAAATTGGGGGGGGTTCCATAATCGCCACGCTTGGCAGGCGGGTTGGCGATCGCAGTGTATGGTGTTGCGTTTTACAGAGAACGCTGCTGCCCATTCTCTGGTGAGTCCTTTAGTCGCCTCTTACGACAGCCACGGGAAGTGATGGGATGGTATTATTCTTTTACTGCACCATACGGCACCGGCCGACACCACACAGGAAAATAATACCTGGGCTGATTTGGGGGAATTGCCCAGCAGTGGGGAGGTATTTCTTCCATACGTCACCGTTAATGCATTTCCAAGAAACAGCTGCACGACTAGTGCGAAAGAGCCCTTACAGCTATGTTAGTTACTCAAGCTATTACGATTGTGTTCGCTCCTAATCTATGTAGGTTTATCGTCGAAAACTCGCAATGTGCTAATGTCTCAATACCTGATGCACTAGCAGAGCTTATACTTATTGGCACAATAGGCTAGTTTCCACTATCAATAAATTGCAAATCTATTCAGTCTGTCAGTGAGTATTGAAAAATAATGGACACGTATTATTTGTTTTTCTAAATCAATGAATATAGACAAAGATAAAACGCATTGAAACTCGGGAGTGGGGGCTCGTGACGTCACCACGACGTGACGTATTAGTATTACGTAGAATTTTAAAAGCGTCGTTTCTTCGTCTATTTTGGCAACGTAACAAAAGAAAAAACCGACCAAGTGCGAGTCAGCCTCGCACACAATGGGTTGCGTACCATAAACCGTAGTTTTTGTTATTTGTGAAAATTTCAATTGTCTACCTATTACGGTTCTTGAGATACAGCCCGCTGACAGACAGACGGACGGACAGACAGCGGAGGCTTAGTAATAGGGTTCCGTTGGTTACCCTTTGGGTACGGAACCCTAAAAACTGGCCAAGTGCAAGTCGGATTCGCACACGATGGGTTCCGTACCGTAAACCTTAATTTTTAGTATTTGTTTTTATAGCGGCAATAGAAATACACAATCTGTGAAAATTTCAACTGTCTACCTATTACGGTTCTTGAAATATAGCCCGCTGACAGACAGACGGACGGACGGACAGCGGAGGCTTAGTTATAGGGTTCCGTCAAATATTTTTTGATAATCTAACTAACGGACTAATTAGATTTTTTCAGTGGTTTCAATTATTCACACCTGCCAAACTGCTTCAGAAAATAATTGCAGGCAAATAATGTAATTATTACGTTGTTGGGGAAGCCTTGGAGTTTTTTAAAAATATTCAGGGTTTGTTGGCGAATAAATAATATGCTCTCTGTACCTATAATAAAATCTTAGCAAAGTTGAGACGGTTTAACCTTTTTTTTTTAAAGCAAGTTTTATCATTTTTTGGAACTGCTCTCATCTCTGGAACAGATCTGCCAGATACCTATTTATAAATATAGGCTTCGGTATCGTATCGCCTGAAGTGCCTATCCATGCAACTTGATGCAACCATAGTTAAAACTTCTGGTACGGCTCATGAGCACAATTCACTGGCGTATTTAGGGCTTTTTAACCGACGAAAAAACGGTGGAGGTTCTCAAGTCGACGCGTAACTTTTTACAGAGTAGTCCGATTTTGATCATTCTTTTTTATTGGATAGGGTATACCTCAAAAATGGTCCCATATAAATTTGGAAAAAAAATCCAACCCTAAGGGGGGGGGGGGAATACGGGTGATTTATTATTCACTCACAAATTTTAGTGCAGAGTTGTGTAGCATTTTTTGTAGGCCTACCCATGTGGGTATATAAACCCTGTTTTTTTTTAAATATTTATATTATAGGTACAATACTACTTAAAGTAGGATTATACTATATATATATATAAAATAATAAACCTTACCTAAAAATAACTTTAGGTAATTTCAGAAGTCGGTGTTTTTGATTATTTCTTCGTATTTTAACACCGACTTCCGAAGTTTTTCTCCTAACCTCCTCACCTGAGATGCGATGCCCAATAAGAGCTGGGCGTCGCATCTCAGACTGGGGGCCAGGGCCCCAAGTCTGCTATTACAATAGTGTCAGAATGGTCTATCATTGATTTCATAATGGTTGATTTTGACAAGATTCTATGCCATTTCTTTCAATGGAGTGTCAGTGGTTGACCACTGGATATAAAAGCCTCTTTATGACTTTCCAGTGGTCAACCACTGACACTGTGTGTTAGCGTAAACGTCAATCTGTATTGAAACTGAATAAGCGCCGTCTGGTGACAATAACGGAAAACCTTTTTTTTTCTATACATTTTGACATAGGCGAACGTTTACGTAAACGTGATGGAGTGCGTTTAAAAACGTAAACTAAGCCCTTTGGATAAAAGCCCTAGATACGCCAATGATCTGTGCTCATGACTCGTGCCGACGGGACCCCAAGTCTGCTATTACAATAGTGTCAGAATGTTCTCATAATGATTTCATAATGGTCGATTTTGACAAGTTTGGTAATCTACTAATATAAAAGCGTCATTATTACTTTCCAATGGTCAACCACTGACACTCCATTGAAAGAAATGGCATAGAATGGTAATCTCGTACATAATGACAAATTAATAAATAATATTTAAAAAGAAATCTGGCATAACTTGTCAAAATCGACCATTATGAAATCATTATGAGACCATTCTGACACTATTGCAATAGCAGACTTGGGGCCCTGCTATAGTATTGTTTAGCATCTTACACATGAATCAATAAATGATCATAATGACGATACTTCTTGTCGATGGAGTCATGTATCCCTTTTGTCAGTACCTGTAACAATAAGATAAAAACATTTAAATAACAACAATGCAACAATGATGAAGATTAATAACAATTACAAAGAACTTCCTCTTGAAATGAATCACTGTTCGATGGGAAAATCAGTTGCATCACACACTCATGGAAAAATGAGTTTGAATTGAAAGTACGTCATCTATACTAATATATAAAGCTGAAGAGTTTGTTTATTTGTTTGCTTGAACGCGCTAATCTCAGGAACTATTGGTCCGATTTGAAAAATTCTTTCAGTGTTAGATAGCCCATTTATCAAGGAAGGCTATATATTCACTTATATTATTCGAAAACTAACAGCCCTATTTACCTATACAACTGTTTAACGATTTGCTAGTTAGTTTAAATGCAGTGAACATAAGGTGAGCTGTCGCAATAGCAGTAGCGTTGTTATTAGAAACCTATTCTTTTAACAAAGCAAAATACTACAAGACGTACGGTGATGCGCCACCGGTACATGTAGTGGACATCCCACCCTAACGCACAAACTTTAATTGTGCGTATAGCTACGGAGTGAAAATCCCTGCCTGTCTGTTTTTAGGGTTCCGAACAAAAAACGGAACCCTTATAGAATAGAATAGAAAACATTTATTCAGCATAGACACAAACTCACAGCAACATAGACAAAATAAACAGAAACAATAGTAGGTACGAGTACACAATAATTGCGCTGAGCGTGCCCATACCGAAAGGGTAGCCATCTCAGCATTTGCTGAGCGTTAGACACCCAGCGCTGGTTTTCAGTTGGCACCCCGCAGTGACACACGCAGTTATAGGATCACTCGGGTATCTGTCTGTCTATCTATCTGTCTGTCTGTCCGTCTGTCACAACCAGTTTTCTCCGGATCCACTGGACCGATTCTGTTGAAATTTGGTACACATATGGATTTCTGTGACCCAAACACGGACGCGTTACGTAAATGATTAAATTTTTAGTATGGGTGTCACTTTTGGGGGTCTAACTAGAAAATTTAAAAATAAAATGTTTTTGAATAATATTGTGTGACATATCAAATGAAAGGGCTTACTGTGAGGGTTTTAATTATATTTTTTTCATAATTTTAAAATATTTGGTTTTGTAGTTATTCAAGAAATTAGACGAAGAATTACCATTCCCCCTTATCTCTGAAACCACTAAGCCTAAAATAAAATAAAAAAAATGGAGATAATAGATCTTTACTTATAAATTACAAGAAAACCTATAAGACGTTTATAGTTTTAAAATAACATATTAAAAAAAATAACACTTAGTTTCATTTTCATAACATAACATCACGCAGGTACGCTGTGAATGGGTACGCAGGTACCACTAAAAAGTGGAAAATAAACAACAACATTTTTTGTAGAAAAGTTTTTTTTGACACCAAAAAGGCCTCCAAACATAAACCGTTATAAAGTTCAGGAATCGAAACACCCAAGCGCTCTTCCACCTATTTTTATTAAGGAAGTAAAAATACAAAATGGAAGCTGAAATAACGGTAATATTTTCTGGGGAAAACTGGGTCGCGGAGTGGATACCCTCAGAACGAGAGGGATTAAATAAGGTTTAGGGCTGCCACGGATCGTATCAACAGGCTTTGAAGATTTTCAGGGTTAAAAATACATTAGGGTAAGCGTTTCCTCGCACAGAATTGATAGCCTGATGGTTTCCACGATGAGTGACATAATTTTTAGCGCATTTGGGTGCCTGTCCATTACAGCGGAGCGGAGAAACTGAGAAATTTTAACCAATGGAATTGCATAAAACCAGTCCTCTGTGACAACGTTTAAATTACATAGTCTGATCGCATGTTTATCAAAATACATTTAAATATTTAAAGCTGCTTGCAATCCGTCTATTTCACTCGGCTGTTCCCGGGATAGTGGTTACGTAGGTGACGTGCACTGCGCGGATTGTATGACATTAAGTCTGGGTTGGGAATCGCACGAAACGGGTTTTTTTTTTGCGTAGATTTATTTCTGTTTGCTTATTGTTTCAGTGTTTTCTTTCCTTTGTTTTTTTTTAACATATTATTTATCACTGCACACAAAATTATATTTATGTTTAACTACACTTTAGCATATTATATATTATATATTATTTACCTTTATATTTAATACCCTACAAAACTGGTTTACATCCGTACACTTCAACATAAGGTGCAGTTGAAAACCAGCGTCAGGCAACACCTAGTTGTCTGGCATTTTGCTGAACTGGACCTATTTGGCGCAGCCGCCGGGCACACAATGTTATTGTTTGTTTTTTTTTTTAAATTAATTTTCATTTCCTCATATTGTTGTTTACATTGTGTGATTTCGTGTGTGCCAAATAAAGTAGTTTTCTTTCTTTCTCTTCTTTCTTTAAAATCTCCGTACCACGTGAGTCACTGACATTTTGACTGACATGATAGGTTAAAATTTCTCGGTTCCTCCGCTCCGTTGCCTCGCTCCGCTGTAATGGACACACCCTAATTCTGTGAAAAGAATGTAGTATTTATAACACCCATTAGGGTGACTGTCCATTTGCGCCGAGCGAGGCAGCGGAGCAAAGAAACGGATAAATATTAACCAATCATGTCAGTGACTTACGTGGTCGCGTTTTATGCAATTCCATTGGTTAAAATACCAAACCAAACCATACCAAATGTTAACCAATCATGTCAGTCAAAATGTCAGTGACCCACGTTGAGCAGAGTTTTTATGCAATTCCATTGGTTAAAATTTCTCTGTTTCTCCGTTCCGCTACCTCGCTCCGCTGTAATGGTCAGGCACCTTACTACCCACAAATTTATTCTGGCCTGTCAACTGGCAAACGACTCGCGACTCAGTTGGATACAGAATGAATGCCCAATGTATTGTGTCACACGGCATACTTGTGATCGGTCTTTGAAACCGCATCATCAATCAGCCAGCATAGCATTGCCACTACGGAACCCTGTGGGTCTTATATCCTAGTTGTTGCGACTAACCCACAACACTATTCTCAACCACTGTAACTTCTGAGATCCAGAATCAGTATTGCAGACCACCAGAAAACGCCGAGTCAATTAAACTCGACGAGTCCCGGAGAAACGATACAACTGTCACCGAACCTGTAACGAAATTTAGCAGAAAAGAACAAGGATGCGTTAGAAAAACATAATTTCCATGTACATGGCCACGATTTTAATGAGAACATATGTTTACCTTGTGGGTCTGTAGTGTATACGTACATACATAAACAATGAATAAATAAATAATTAATGTATTAGGTACTTGTATTTATAACTAATTATCGATATAGTCTATTACTATTGGCTGTATGAATGTATTTCTGTCGTCACCGGTTATGCACGCGCGGGGGGCCCAGAGACGTGGGAGCCAGTCGTATGACAGCTGTCAGGGAGTGAAGACGCGTGCATGGACTAGTGAGCCGATATCTGTGTTATCACAGGGTCTGTAGACCCTGTAAACTGTAGTGTACCACACCATGAGGACCACACCTCATGGTGTGGTTACACTACAGTTTACCTAGATAAGACAATGAAATAGGCATAGACATGGTCATATTTCAAGATGGAGGTTGAAATTGCAACGGTGTTTTGATGATTGTTATGATTCTTCAGTCGGGTATCCCATAGAATTGGTTCCGATTGGAATACTACCAAAACTTGAGCATCCTTTAATTTGACCACTCCATGTTGGTCGGCACATCCGTTTTCGTTGAGCTCATGTCGCACACTGAACAAACTGTAGTGTGGCCACTTTACGCTAAAATTACCCCGGTAATTGTCTTTGATATGTGCAAGAAGGCCGCCACCGGAGCCTACCCTCATATGCCATATTGATTGACATTGCAAAATTATGGCCATAATATTATTACCATACCAGCTGACCCGCGCAACTTCGTCTGCGTCACAATTTCCATTACTGCTCAGAATTTTTCAAATCGGACCAGTAGTTCCTGAGACTAGCGCGTTCAAGGAAACAAACAAACTCTTCAGCTTTATATATTAGTAAATAATATTAGTAATAGTAATATAGATTACGGTAGTGTGGCCATAGCATCAGACATTAAGGCCATAATCCCTGACGTTTTCTTTAGGGGGTCAACCCTATAGTTGAGAATATTCCAGTGGCGTATCGTCTGTAAGTTTAATGCAGCCCACCTCAAGTTGCGGGCTCGGTCGCAAAACACGCTTCCTACCTAATTTGACGCTATTTGGTCAGGGAAATAAAATAAATAGAGGGATCTTTTCTGTACCTTCGCATAAAATTTCGCGTGTTTTAGCTGAAGGGATGCGCAGTAGAGGTGTGGATAAAAAGCCTTTGTTATTTAAGTAACAAGTCCAATGACAGAAGGTAAAACTTTATAAAATCACTAGCTGACCCGCGCAACTTCGTCTGCGTCACATTTTTCATTACTGCTCCGCTCCTATTGGTCTTAGCGTGATGATATGTAGCCTATAGCCTTTCTCAATAAATGGGCTATCTAACACTGAAATAATTTTTCAAATCGGACCAGTAGTTCTCGAGATTAGCGCGTTCTAGCAAACAAACTCTTCAGCTTTATTATATTAAGTATAGAAAAGTATAGATTTAAGTAAATGGCCGTTGAAAGGTATACCTTATGCTAGACCTCAGACTTTGGAATTATTTTTCATTTTATTTTACCGATATGCTCGGAACAACAAGGATTAAAGATCCAATTCCTGAATCCAGGATCACTACCTAAAGACCGATTCTTCACTCTCGCTACATTTCTAATTTTCTTTCGAAAATCTAATTATTACGGTGACAGCTTTTGTATAGAAAATGTGTCAAACTGCCATAAATATTCCATAGATAAAAGATATCTACTACTCCTGAAAGAACTGGCCAAGTGCGAGTCGGACTCGCGTGCAAGGGTCCCGAACGAATTTCATTTTTTTTAACGTGTTATTTTAACACTTCTACTTCTAATATGTAGTAGTTTTCTTGTAATCTATAGGTCTTTTATCTCCATTTTTCAAAATGTTAGGCTCAGTCGTTTCGGAGATAAGGGAGGGGGAATGGTCATTTTTCGTCTCATTTCTTGAATAACTTCAAAACCATTTATTGTAAAATTATGAAAAAAAATATATAAGTAAAGCCCTCACAGTAAGCCCTTTCATTTGATATGTCACACGATATTGTTCAAAAAACTTTTTACTTAAATTTTCTAGTTTGACCCCCAAAAGTGATACCATTTAATCATTTACGTAACGCGTCCGTGCTTGAATCATAGAAGTCCATATGTGTACCAAATTTCTACAGAATCAGTCCCGAGGATCCCGAGAAAACTGGCTGTGATAGACGGACAGACAGTCGGACACCCGAGTGATCCTATAAGGGTTCCGTTTTTTGTGCGGAACCCTAAAAAATATCCTAAAATTGGATACAATCCCGTTTGACCCTAACTCAATTTGGGTTATCTTAACCTTGTTGCAGTGAGCCAAAGCTACTCACGCTCTAACGCATTTCTTGGCTGACTTCTTCATAAAACGGAAAGTAAATATAAAAAGAAAGTTCCTATGAAACATAACCCTCCTTCCGGGGCAGTCGGTTAAAATGGGATGCTTTCAGGAAGGTCAAAAGTTAAGTGGAGTGTTTTATTAACCCTTTCTAGGGGGTATAGAGAAAAACTATGGGAATGGGAAACGATATACAAAATATGAAGCTGTTGCGGAAGGTTTTTACAAAGAAGTTTAGTAATTTTAAGGACAAACTAAGGTTTGGGTTTGAAGATTTAACATGTGGCGTTTCCAAAATGTCACTAACTCTTTGCATGCAATATTTTGATCTGGATGGTTTGTTTTCTGTCATGCTATAGTGAATGCTTTAGCTATGAAAACAACTTCTTATCCTTGGTAAAATATATTATTATACTCCATAGTAATCCATTTTCGGCTTTCCAGCATTTTAACTACTGTCAAAGTGACGCCTATGATGCAGCTCGTGGAAATGACAATGTTTTGGACCACTCAACTCTAAATAACTGTCGTGCCAGCGACACGAAGAAGATCCTATGAAATAACTAGATAACTTAGAACCAGAACGAATATTACAAGACAACAGCTGTACAACATGAACCATCAACAGCTTACCTAACGCATCGTAACAAAAATAATCCTCTGAGTAGCTGATTTTAAAATGAGAATCACGTCTAAACGGTTTGTCGTAATTTAATTTAATACCATTTTCTTAATAATTTGATATATTGAGATTGAGTTTTATTCGTTCAACATAGTGTAATTCATTTATAAAGTTATGTCTAACACGGACATAAAAACGACAATCGTACCAAACCGCCGTGTATTTTAATGAAATTTGCACTATCTCAAAGACAATTTAACTATCTACATTTTTATAAACGGCAATTTTTTTTAGTCTCAGGTTAATAAGGTAAGTACAAAAAACTACTGAATTTTGGGTCGCGCGGGTGTTCAACGAGTGCGCTTTTTGTTCCCTCAAGGCTGGGCTGGCGTATGTCGTCGCCTTAAAGCTCTAATTTTAAACACTAACAAAACGTAAGAAATATCATAACATTTTTTTTAATTGACGTAAAACAGACACCTATAATCTAAAACAATTTAACTGATGACGCCGTGACAAGCAACCTCTAGCAACCCAGTGGTCGCAGGTTCGACGCTCGGTCGGTCACGAGAGCTCGTTACAGGCAATTGCGAAAGATCACGACTGGGATTCGTGAAAAAAAATATTGACTTTAGAAAAGGTGATTGTACTTTACTTTGGTAGATATGAGTTTAGACTAGTACCTAATCGAGATTTTTTTAGCGTTTTCCTCCAGACATTCTCTTAGAGGTTGTAGGTATTAGGGATTCCAGGATTCTTCTGATACTTAGGCACTAACTTGTAGAAACAATAAAGAAATATACCATTTTATAATCAAAAATAAACCAATATATAATTACTAGCTTACTCGGCAAACATCGTTTTGCCATATAACTAAAAAAATAGCCTACCACCTATTCTTATACCTATCGAATATACACCCAAAATTTCATGAAAATCGGTCAAGCCGTTTCGGAGAAATTCGGTAACAATACCGTGACATGAGATTTCTGTATATTAGATTAATTCATTTGTTATTAACGTACAGAAGTCCAATGAGATAAGAAGGTCATTATTAACCGCAAAGCAGATAAGATATACTTTTTACATAACACCAGTCATTCCTACGTACAACTTAAAGATTGCTTTCCTCTATTTTAGATGAGTTTATATGAGCATCGATGGTTCAGTGGTAGAATGCTCGCCTGCCACGCGGGCGGCCCGGGTTCGATTCCCGGTCGATGCATATCTTTTTGGCAATAGTTTTTTTTTTAAGAATAACATTTTAACATTTGTTGAATGAATTCATGTTTTTATGAAGTAATCAAACTTAATATTCATTTTTACTAATGAGATTATAAAATTTGTGACACAAACAAACATCAAAGAATTCCATAAAATCTTACAAGTACGCTTACACGACCTTTTCGAAATCGTAAAATTATGGCATCACTGGCAATTGTGAACCTTATTCCACTTCAATAGAGTTCAAAATCATTGTTGTAAGATTAATTGGGCCCGTTAAATATGGCGCTATTCAATTCTCAGTTAACAGACATTTTATTTTTAACGATTGTAGTGTTGTACTACTGTATTATTTAAATAAAACGGCTGTTACTTTGAAACCATCAAATCTTTGACACCTTTTCTTCATGGGAACTTTTTATTGCGCATTCTAATAACGTCTAAATATGGAATATACGGATTATGAGTTTTTAGGGTTCCGTAGCTAAATGGCAAAAACGGAACCCTTATGGATTCGTCATGTCTGTGTGTCTGTCTGTCCGTCCGTATGTCACAACCACTTTTTTCCGAAACTATAAGAACTATACTGTTGAAACTTGGTAAGTAGATGTATTCTGTGAACCGCATTACCTAACATTTTCACACAAAATAAGAAAAAAAAAAAATTTGGGGGTTCCCCATAGAACTCAAACTCATATTTTTTTTTTCATCAAACCCATACGTGTGGGGTATCTATGGATAGGTCTTCAAAAATGATATTGAGGTTTCTAATATTATTTTATTTGCATTACGAATAAAAAATACACAATCTATGAAAATGTCAACTGTCTACCTATTACGGTTCTTGAGATACAGCCCGCTGACAGACAGACGGACGGACGGATAGCGTAGGCTTAGTAACAGGGTTCCGTTAGTTACCAATGGGGTACGGAACCCTAAAAAGCACTTCGGTCTATGAGATACAGTATTAAGCATACACAGGCAATTTAATTTTCCTGACTATCACGGAAACACAACGCCATATAAAAACACTACGTTAACAAAATATACTTACATTATTAACGCAGCAGTTACTACATAAATTGCTAAATACAAACTTATAATAAGTGAAGCGGTAAGCGATCATTTGATACGCTGGTGGTAGGCTTGAGTAGGCATATTATGTTTTGTTAGGGTGCGCACTCACTGAATTAAAATTATAAGGTGATTAATAAGCTTGATAGCCAAACATGTAAAAAAACTATAGAAGAATATTAATTTGAAAACACTAGACTACAATAACACTGAAAATCTACTGAAAAACTTGGTATAAAGAGGCACATAAATAATAAGGCACACATACAGATACATACAGAAAACATATACGGATACCCATACCTAAACACAAAAAACACAGACAAATCCAATCATGTAACTTAATTATATAACTGTACTATGATTTATTATTGTACCAATACAGTATGTAACCCATCTGCTTAACCATGTGACTTTTAACTGGAACCTTGTGGGAATCAGTTGTTTCTAGGGTTGAGGAAGACTATCCGCTCGTGATACAGTTTTATACTAGTACGAGTGGATAGGGCGAATCAGTCTTAAGACAACCAAACCACTTTTTCTACTGTTGACCTGCCTATAATTTTATTGTCAAAATAACTTTAAATGATTATTATTATTTTGTTTGACTATCATGTGTTTATTATTAAGTTACTATGTATGGTTGTCTCATAATTGTGCAATAAAGTTTATTATTATTATTAAAAATATATATTTTTTAAATAAAGCCCTTTCTTTTGGCTTTCCAGTAGCGTAGTAGTCCGGATGCTTTTATCCTACTCGTCTTTTACATCGTTCTCACATGTATGTATAATTTCAAGTTGATGTAAAAAAACTTTGTAACAATTTATTCTTTTTTAAAGAGTGTCCGTGGAGTTTCTTGCGCGTTCTTCTCCATAGAGATCTACGCTTTGGAACGTGCAAATAGCTTCATCTTTTTGGACCGACCGACCTTGACAATTCAAAAGTGCCTGTAAATGGTTTATTTGAAATAAATATTTTGAGTTTGAGTAAAATCAGCGGGTCTAAAAATGCCACTTTAGAAACAAAAAGTACATCAAGCTACCCGAAACTGTCAAATTCTCCCAATCAATCTTGAACCTAATGCTTTAGCTATAAAGATGAAAATGAGATTTGACAAATTATTGTGTGATTAATATTATGATCCTAATATGATTCTACTAAAGTGGCCTTTTTAAAACTCTCTGGTCTTTCCTTTCTCATACGAACGGTGCGTTTTCCAAGAAAATGTGGTAGTTATCAAATTAAAATAACGAAGTCACCCATAACTCTTAGCAATTGCGTTCCTACCATAGATATATTTAATAAGTTATCATAAATAAGTTACTGTTTTTTATATTTCTATAGGTACTTCCTACCCAAAGGTAGGAAGAAAAGGTAGGTTTTAAAGATTACGAAATATTACGAAAATTATTTCGCTGATACAAATATCAGCGAAATAATTTTCGTAATATTTCGTAATCTTTAAAAACACGTCATATTTTAAAGGTTTATAATATAAATTATAATACTTACTTATTTTATTAGTTTGTTGATGGTCTCTAGTTTTGTGAGTTTCACTATAGAAAAAGTTGTCAATAAACTAGATAAACCGCTATGATGGAAATAGTCATTTTAGAGATATCTTATTTTTGTGTATCATCACCCAGTATTAAAATAAAACTCGACATTATACTAGATTCTGATGCATAACACCCATCTTATAAGATCGATCTGAAATATAATCAGCTATATTGCCAAGCAATTTTCAACTGTTGTGCAGGATAGCCGCATACATAGCTTTAGTTTTAGAGTTAATAGCTAGGCACATGTTTTAAGTAATACCGTTAGTTAGCAGCATATTTTTAGAAAGTAAACAGATGCAAGGGATAGTTCGAAGCTTTAAAAATGTTTGGGTCACATTGTCATTTGTTAAGTTATTACCGACCCCTATAGTTAAAGATCCCTTGTTTTGTGAAAGTTTTATGTCTGCCCATTAAATGGTGCATTTCTCTAATATTTATTAACGTCCGGCAATAGTTAAAATCCCTTGTTTGCATTGTTTTGTGAAAGTTTCTCTGTACCTATTAACAAATGATGTATTTGTCTGTTTGTAACCCGCGCCGAAAATAGTTTCTAATTTTATTAATAAACAACCGTAGCGAGTACCGTTCTACCCCCACTAGCCGGGGTGAAACTGACGCCAAAGACCCTTATAAAAGAGACTCGCAGGCCAAAACAAATGAGTTCCTCGTCACAGGCAGTTCCTTCAGTGCCTTTATAGAGTCCTTTCTATCCGCTACGAGACAGAGGGCTTGGCTCAGCAGGGACCGTACTCGCTACCATCTACAGTTGAAAAAGTATTTTCATTTAAGTACATCCAACGTGGTAGCGCCTTCTTCACAGTGACAGTGTCTTGTCGCCTTTCAACCCTCCAATCCAGCAACATTGTACGACCCATCGTGCAAATTGGTCCTTCGAGCCGGATCTGAGGAGTAGAAGCAAGATGCCGGTCACGCGTTCCACCGGAAGAAGAGGAGGCCAAGCATCGACAACAACAGCCGAAATTGATTCAGCGACGTACGCTACAGCGACAACAATGACGTCTACGGAAGAAACTGCGACCACTTCAGAAGCGCCGACCGTTGCAGACCCCGCTCTGACTAGTCGACAGGAAGACGTCATAGCAACTGACACATCGGCTAACGGACGTCGAAGCAGACTCGCATCTAGCAGGTCCAGCAAGAAGAATTCGAAAAAATATCATCTTGCAAAGCTTAAGGCTGAATTAGTCACCGAACGTCTCGCTGATATAGAAGCACGATACAAGGCTAAAGCTGAGTTAGCCGCCGCCCGTCTCATTATATTAGAAGCGGAATTCAGCGATGAAGAAGAACTCGCTTCAGACATCACTGAAGCTACGAATGTAGATAGAGTACAGAACTGGCTGCAATCCAGTCAACTGCTTACCTCAGACAATCAGCCACACAGTATGCAAGAGGTCCGACCTGATCCGGGGTCCCGTTGTGAGCCTATAGTTCCAGTGGCCACAGCCGTGTCATGGGACATATCGGCGACTACACCGGCGGGAGTAAACTCAGTGCATCTGCCGCCTCCGCGCCTCTTGCCCGAATGTGGGATCACACACGTTACTCCCAACCTAGAGGGAGAAACATCAAGACTCAAGCAGCCAGCAATTGTTCCTGTGCCCTCACTACCTAGAACGGCGCAGCAACCATCGAATATAGAGCCAGCAATCACGACCGCAACGGTTAACAGTAATACCGCACCTGAGGCACCTCAACCGGTATCAGTAGTCAACGCTACACCTCAGCCGCCGAGCGGTGCGATCGTTAGTCAACAGCCGAGGACGGATATGCAGGAACTTGCATCTGCCATCACCCAGGCAGTCCAAGCCGCACAATTTCACCAACCAATGAAGTACGCCGAACTGCCCTCTTTTGATGGAGCTAATCAAAATTGGCTTACATTCCGTGCTGCCTACTGCGAGACGGCACATCGGCTGACAGCCACAGAGAATATGTCTCGATTAAGAAGATGCCTTCGAGGGGTAGCCAAGGAAGCAGTACAGGGCCTACTTATCACAAACGCAGACCCAAATAACGTAATGAAAACACTTGAAATGCGCTTCGGACGGCCCGAGTTAATAGCTACGGCAGAAATTGAACGCCTGAAAAACCTACCACGGATAACCGAGTCACCACGCGACCTTCTCATTTTCGCTACTAAAGTTGAGAATATTGTCGCATCGCTGCGCGCCCTTAACTGCACTCACTACCTAGACGGCGCATTGAGAGCCACCAATGCAATATTGGAAAAATTAACTCCAGTTCTGAGAGGGAAATGGTACGACTACTTAGATGGCCAGCCCACAGGAGAACCTGAAATATTGATCTTCGCCCGCTTCATAATGCGGGAGGCAGGAAAATGTGCCCGATATGCAGATCCAGAAACTCCGACTACAGCCACACACAGAGAGACATATACGCAGCGTCGTCAACATCGAGTACATGCAGCTCGAGAAGGTAGCTCATTAAAGTGCGCCTTGTGTGAGCACCAAGACCACGACACCAGGCACTGCGACCGTTTTAAAAATGCCACTGTTGACACGCGATGGGATATCGCAAAAAATCATCGTTTGTGCTACCGTTGCCTCCGCTACCGAAAGCAAAAACATACCTGCCACATAAAACAATGTGGAATCGACGACTGCGTACGGCGACACCACAGGATGCTTCACTATGCTAGTGAAGTACCTCAGAAAGAACTGGAAAAAATGATAGAACCTGAAGAAAAAGAGAAAGTTAACTCAGCTTGGGCACCGAAGGTATCATTCTTGAAGATAGCACCGATACGTATATCGGGACCGGCGGGTTCAGTAGATACTTTTGCATTGCTGGACGACGGCTCTACAGTTACCTTAATTGACCAGAGCCTTGCTGATCAGATTGGAGCTGACGGCCCAGACGAACCGCTGCGCATATCCGCCTTTGATGGCGAACCCACAGTTGACATGAAATCGCGCCGAGTTAACCTCGTCGTCAGGGGAAGGGACACAAGTGCGCAACAAATGTACGCACGTACGGTCAAAAACATGGAGTTAGCGGCACAAAGAGTACCCAGAGAAATAGTTCGAGAGTGTGATCATCTGAGAGGTGTCCTGAATGAAATAGTGCACGAAGATGCACGACCAAAACTCTTAATTGGTCAGGATAACTGGCATCTCCTAATTACAAAGGAGATGAAAACTGGAAGAAGAAACCAACCCGTGGCTTCACTTACGCCACTTGGCTGGGTCTTACACGGCAGCAAAACCAGCTCGCTGGGACATAGGGTCAACTTTATCAGACACAGCTCGTGCGACTCATCGCAAAGATCACGATCACCTGTGCTGCCCGCTCCGAAACTCGTCACAGCGCCAGCATTGTGTGAATCATCGCACAGATCGCGACCTCCAGCACCGCCCGCTACGAACCTTGTCACAGCGCTAGCATTACACGACTCATCGCACGGATCGCGATCGCCTGCTACGAACATAGTGCCTGCGGAGCCTACTTCGAACGTCGTGCCTGCGCTGCCTGTCGAGATCGTCGCGGCTGCACGGTCTGCACCCAACATAGTGCCTGCGCAGCCTGCTCCTAGCGTCGTGCCCGTGCAGCCTGCTCCAAACGTCGTGCCAGTGCAGCTTGCACCGACCGTCGCGCCAGTGCAGTTCGCACCGAACATCGCGCCAGCGCTGCCAGTTCCAAACGTCGTGCCAGTGCAGCTTGCACCGAGCGTCGCGCCAGTGCAGTTTGCAACAAACGTCGCGCCTGCGCAGCCACCTAAGGACGTCGTGCCTGCACTTCCACCTGACAACGTCGCGCCTGCGCAGTCACCTGAGGACGTCGTGTCTGCGCAGATCCCTGAGATCGTCCTACCTATACTTTACGCTCGTGTCACCGGTCGACAGCGACGATCCTGCACCGCTTTTAATATTTGCGCCGCCAGCGTTACTCTGCTGGACGACGCACGGCGGGAGAAATGTGCAGGATAGCCGCATACATAGCTTTAGTTTTAGAGTTAATAGCTAGGCACATGTTTTAAGTAATACCGTTAGTTAGCAGCATATTTTTAGAAAGTAAACAGATGCAAGGGATAGTTCGAAGCTTTAAAAATGTTTGGGTCACATTGTCATTTGTTAAGTTATTACCGACCCCTATAGTTAAAGATCCCTTGTTTTGTGAAAGTTTTATGTCTGCCCATTAAATGGTGCATTTCTCTAATATTTATTAACGTCCGGCAATAGTTAAAATCCCTTGTTTGCATTGTTTTGTGAAAGTTTCTCTGTACCTATTAACAAATAATGTATTTGTCTGTTTGTAACCCGCGCCGAAAATAGTTTCTAATTTTATTAATAAACAACCGTAGCGAGTACCGTTCTACCCCCACTAGCCGGGGTGAAACTGACGCCAAAGACCCTTATAAAAGAGACTCGCAGGCCAAAACAAATGAGTTCCTCGTCACAGGCAGTTCCTTCAGTGCCTTTATAGAGTCCTTTCTATCCGCTACGAGACAGAGGGCTTGGCTCAGCAGGGACCGTACTCGCTACCATCTACAGTTGAAAAAGTATTTTCATTTAAGTACATCCAACGTGGTAGCGCCTTCTTCACAGTGACAGTGTCTTGTCGCCTTTCAACCCTCCAATCCAGCAACATTGTACGACCCATCGTGCAAAACTGTAAAGCGACATCGCTAAAGTCTAAATTCCGACTACAACATCAAGATTGATATTTCCAAATTTCAAGCAAAATGTAACGAGATTCCGATGCCAGTCAGATCACATGCCCTGAGATCACGAAATGCAATTTAGTGATATTTTATAAGTTCACGCAATAAAGGTGTTAGAAGGTTAATTTGAAAACATGGCTGGGTAGGTACGTAAATTGAGTAGGTATACATGTAGGTATTAAACAGAATTTTGACAGCTCATGTCAAATTAATAAATAATAATAAATAAATTGTTTATTGGACTAAAAAAATTTGTACAATCAAACACTTACGAAAAACTATTATGCAACAAGAACAAAAACATATTAGAGAGTTACAATAGTGTCAGTATTTGAATTGAATTCTGGTACCCAAGGAAAGATAAAACTTATGTTATGGGTACCAGGATTCTCACGCTAGCTTATTACAATAATAGTTGTTGTTGTATTGTTAGGCTTTTATTAGAGTCTGGCCGTCAGTGGGCTTCGCTGACTAGACGACTTTTCGGAGCTCAAATGGCTGATTAGTACTGCTGACTGCTGTCTAAATGCCCGAAATCTACGAATTTTCATACCATTTTTAGGGTTCCGACATCCGTAACAAACGGGACCCTTATAGGATCACTTAGGCGCCAGTCTATCCGTCTGTCTGTCCGTCTGTCACAGCCAGTTTTCTCCAGATCTTTGATTTAATTATTACCATTCCTCCCCCCTTATCTCCGAAACTAATTTTCCGAAACAGAGCCTGAAATGTTTTAAAAAAATAATGCAAGATTCAGTTCTATATCTAAAGATTACACGAAAATTTATAAGAAGCACATAGTGTTAAAAAAAATGAAATTGGTTTGGAACCCTTTGTACGCGAGACCGACTTGCATTTGGCCAGTTTTTATTTTTTTAATACCACTGTTCTACTAGAACAGTGCAGTAGATACGTCTTTTATAATGCGCACAGCAAAAGAGTGGAACTCTCTGCCTGCGTCTGTGTTTCCGAACGCTTACAACTCCCATTCCTTTAAAGTCAGAGTGAACAGGCTCCTTCTGAGTAAGCTCGCTCCATCGTAGACTTTGTCTCTGTCATCTCTGACCTAGACTAGAGTCTGAGAGTCTAGAGAAGCTTACCCCAATACAGAGGAAGTAGGCAGAAGGCTAGGCAGATTAAAAATAGATCTCTTTTTAGGGTTCCGTAAGAACCCAAAGAGTAACCAACGGAACCCTATTACTAAGCCTCCGCTGTCCGTCCGTCCGTCTGTCTGTCAGCGGGCTGTATCTCAAGAACCATAATAGGTAGATAGTTGAAATTTTCACAGATTTGTGTATTTCTATTGCCGCTATAACAACAAATAATATAAATTAAGGTTTATGGTATGGAACCCTTCGTGTGTGAGGCCGACTCGCACTTGGCCGGTTTTTGATCTGAATAAGTCTTCATTTATTTTTAAGCTTAAAAATTAATTCATAGTGCGTACAGCTAAGGAGTGGAATTCCCTGCCAGAGTCTGTGTTTCCTGATAGCTACAACCTGGGAGTATTTAAGTCAAGAGTGAATAGGTTACTTCTAGGCAAGCGTGCTCCATCTTCGACCACATCATCGCTTACCATCAGGTGAGATAGTGGTCAAACGCGAGCCTATCAATAGTAAAAAAAAAAAATCATAAAATAAAGTTTTTACAATGAGTGCGCACCCTAACGAAACGCCAGTAGGCACTGCTGACAATCTGTGATTGAATTGCAACAACGCATGTTTGTGTCAAATAGACAGAACGTGATGAAATATTGTACACCTTCGTACATAGGTGTTGATTGCCTACATGAATATTTGCTATTTATACAACCTAGTTTTCCTAGCCTACTGGCTAATATGGGCCTAAATGCTAGGAAGTCTTTAAATATTAACTTTTGACACTATGTCAATAAAATTAAACAAAAGGAAGCTTGTAAATTCGAATTCTGGCGATGAAGTCTATCTCGACTTATTAAATTACTAGCTTCTGCCAGCGGCTGCGCCCGTGTGGCCCCTAGGGAACATACTCCCGGAATAAAAAGTAGCCTATGTCCTTTCTCAGGCTTTAGACTATCTCTGT
Organism: Lacanobia wlatinum; assembly: GCA_947578705.1. Taxonomy (NCBI): domain Eukaryota; kingdom Metazoa; phylum Arthropoda; class Insecta; order Lepidoptera; family Noctuidae; genus Lacanobia; species Lacanobia wlatinum. The sequence goes on from OX388034.1 coordinate 24,301,073, forward strand.
ACCAAATTTCATTTAAATCGGTTCCGTAGTTTTGGCGTGAAAGTACGACAGACAGACAGAGTTATTTTCGCAGAGTTATTAAGTACTAGTGGACGTCACGCGGTTTCACCCGCGTAGTTCCCGTTCCCGTGGGAGTACGGGTATAATATAGGTATAGCCTATGTTACTCGCTGATAATGTAGCTGTCCATTGCTGAAAGAATTTTTCAAATCGGTCCAGTAGTTTCGGAGCCTATTCAATTCAAACAAACAAACAAATCTTTCTTAATCTTTCTTCTTTATAATATTAGTGTAGAAGTGTAGATAAGTAAGGATAGTTAAATGTATACGTCGATTCAAACTTAGTGACGTCGTGTCGGCGAATTTCCCTTTTCACTGCGCAGTACCCTACCCCACACAAATAACAGATGGCAGTAACTCGCAGAATGTTTCCGAGTCGTCATTACTTACATATTTTACTTCTATCTTTTTTTTTTGCTATTGATAGGCATACGTTTGACCACTGTCTCACCTGATGGTAACTGATGATGCGGTCGAAGATGGAGCATGCTTGTCTAGAAGTAACCTATTCAAGGTTGTAGCTATCAGGAAACGCAGACTCTGGCAGGGAATTCCACTCCTTAGCTGTACGCACTATGAATGTTTAGGTACTCGAATTCGAGGATACTACACTCAGTATTGGGTGGATTGGAGACGAGATAAAGGAGAAAGAATTAGCATTTCTTTTTTATTACCCAACTAGTGGACGTCTCACGGTTTCACCCGCGTAGTTCCCGTTCCCGTGGGAGTACGGGGATAATATTTAGCCTATGTTACTCCCTGACAATGTAGCTATCCAATGGTAAAAGAATTTTTCAAATCGGTCCAGTAGTTTCGGAGCCTATTCAATTCAAACAAACAAATCTTTCTTCTTTATAATATTAGTGTAGATCTTGAACCAAATCCCCTATCACCAGTAGAAACGTAGGTACCTATTTAATAGGAGAGAGCAATCCACTCAGGTCAATATTCTGCGATGTACACCGTGGAGGCACGTGGGCGAACCAATTCACTGAATTGAAGACAATAGGGTCACCGCGTGATGAGCCGATGATTTGCATGTAATGGACCCACTTGAGAACAACATGGCGTTTAACTGGTGACGTCGGACCGCGTCATGGTGTTTGGGAGATGGAATGAAGGACATATGCAAGGACATTGCTAGTTAGTGTGATACTGAGTCATATGTCATAGGTATCATCATATTCGTAAAAAAAATACTGGCCAAGTGCGAGTCGGACTCGCGTGCGAACGAATTTTTTTTTAACATGTTATTTTAACACTATAGACTTCTTATAGGTTTTCCTGTAATTTATAAGTAAAGATCAATTACCTCCATTTTTTTTTCAAAATTTTAGGCTCATTAGTTTCGGAGATAACCCGGAATGGTAGTTTTCGTCTAATTTCTTGAATAACTTCAAAACCATTCATTTTAAAATTATGAAAAAAATATATTTAAAACCCTTATAGTTAGCCCTTTCCTTTGATTTGTTTTTTTAAAAACGGACATGGATAATTTCACTGCGCATCAAAAATAAATAACGTTGACCACAACGTATTCGTCCACATCTCTGTCAATGGAAAAGCAGGACTAAGAATAATCGCTATCTGAGGATTCTGAGGAGGCTATTTCGATATAGGTACTGTGACACCCCATTAGTATCATGAGGTATCACAGTAAGTACCTATCCTCACGATATATATAACCTGTAACAGAATAAACGCAATACATCTTAAGGGGTCATTGTACTTATCATTATGAACAACTTTCACTATGGGACCAAAACCGAAATCGCGAAAAAAAAATCAGTTGTCCAGTACATTTTCTCGAGTTATGCGCACATAAATGTATGGGGCAGTCGATTTTTTTTTCGCGATTTCAGTGTTGGTCCCATAGTGAAAGTTGTTCATAATGATAAGTTCAATGACCCCTTAAGAGGTATTGCGATTACTCTGTTACAGGTTGTATAAGTACCTACTTATGTAAAAATGAAACAACGTTTGTGTTCAAACGAACAAGTAGGTACATATCTAATAACATCTATATCCCATATCCCAGGTACATATTTATATTAATTAATTAATATCAATTTGTTTGAAAAATTTAATTGTATTTTTAGTTCATCCTTTTCAATTTTACTCGTGTGCCATTAGTCCCGTAAACATTCTGTTGTGTTTAAAATGTGGATAACGTCGTGGCGTTATTATTCTAAGGTCGTGGATTATATATGTTACTTTTTAGGGTTCCGAAAAAAAAAGGAACCCTTATAGGATCACTCGGGTGTCTGTCTGTCTGTCTGTCTGTCTGTCCGTCTGTCACAGTCAGTTTTCTCCGGATCCACTGGACCGATCCTTTTGAAATTTGGTACACATATGGACTTCTATGACCCAAACACGAACGCGTTACGTAAATTATTAAATTTTTAGTATGGGGGTCACTTTTGGGGGTGAAACTAGAAAATTAAAAAAAAAAAGTTTTTTGAACAATATCGTGTGACTTATCAAATGAAAGGGCTTACTGTGAGGGTTTTAATTATATTTTTTTCATAATTTTAAAATAAATGGTTTTGAAGTTATTCAAGAAATTAGACGAAAAATGACCATTCCCCCCCCCTTATCTCCGAAAATACTGAGTCTAAAATTTTGAAAAAAATGGAGATAATAGATCTTTACCTAAAGATTACAGGAAAACCTATTAGAAGTCTGTAGTGTTAAAATAACATGTTAAAAAAAAAATCGTTCGGAACCCTTTGCACGCGAGTCCGACTCGCACTTGGCCAGTTTTTTCTTTTTGTAAACACTTCTACTGTACCATATTTGTGTAACGGTTTGTTTTACCGAAATAAATAAATATCCGTGACTCACTTATCACAAATCTACTTCTATCTTTCTCATTTTCATATCCTATTTTATGTTTATTTTCCCGTCGCTTTCGAAACTTCAACGACTACCAGCAAGTGCTGGCAAATAGGTTCACATAGTTCACAGTACCCACCCAATTACAAAATTAGCTGCTTACACACGTGTGACAGATGATGACATTCAAATACTCCACATAAGTATTCCAAGAACATATAAATAAATTATGTTCCATACATAAAATAAAATGATATCCATGAAAACTAAAATAGTACTCGAGTAATAGGGCATTAGGTTGCTAGCACATCCTACGCACGAGTTCAGGTGAATAATACTCTTAGATCATGGTTGTGGTCACCATCGTTTTGGGGCAGAGTGGGACAGTCCACGACAACTGAGGGCCCAGCACGAATGTTTTTGACGTATAGTAACGTACCGTAAAATTTTACTATAATTTATAATACTCGTTTCGCACAAAATATTTATTGGAATTGGAGACTATATTCATATTTTTCTATAATACAAATTGTGTAAGTCGGTCGCATAACATTAAACCAAAATACTATGGGGTTGTAGTTAATGGGGTATTTTACTGAAAAAATCTTATTAGTCCGTCAGATAGATTTCCAAAAAGTATTGGACACATATTTTTTCTTTTTTCACGTAAATAAAAAATGACGAAGATACAGTGCGTTGAAAATTCGAGTGACGTCACTACGATAGTACAATTTTAGTAGCAACGTGACGTCACCAGCCCCTATCACGTTTTAGTGATTTGAAATAGGAAAAAAATACGTGTCCAATAGTTTTTGAAAATCTAACGGACGGACTAAATAGAATTTTATTTTGTCTACCTAGTAGAATACCCTATTGTATTCAAAATTCTGGTATATGTTACTATAAGTCAAAACATACGTGCTAAGCCCTCTGTAGTGATTTTCTGTAAGAAACACTCACAGTGAAGACTAAGTTGAAGTGGGTTCGAAGTGAGCTGTCAATCACTAGCTTTAGGAGGAATGGGTCAGTTCCCTTCACGCTGACTTAATTCTAACTTTTACGGTGAGATTGGTTTACAGAATAAACAGACTGTTTTTTTTTTGAGAAAACTCATCATCAGCCCATCTTTTTCCCAATTATAGATTGAATCGAATCGATGGAATCGGCTTCTAAACTAACCGGATGCTTTTTTAAGACGACTTCAAAAAAAGGAGGAGGTTCTCAATTCGACCGCGTATATATATATACATATATATTTTATGTGTGTTCGCGCATAACTTCATCGTTTATGAACCGATTTCAATGAATCTTTTTGAAGTGAAAACTTCTTTAGCGGCGTTGAGCACTTTTTCTGTAATGGGTATAAAATCTTAAACTCGCGTCAGGACACGTGACCTGATCGAAAAAGCGTAAGACGGACTCGCGTCAGGGTCACGTGATGCTGATCGAAAAAGCGTAAGACGGACTCGCGTCAGGGTCACGTGATGCTGATCGAAAAAGCGTAAGATCGAGGGGAAGGGAGAGGAACTAGTATCTCCCACTCTTTCTGGCGTGCCTGAGTGTGCTGCTCCGCTTAGGCGGCACAGGGCGCTTGCGCGAATGTCCGTCTGTGTTTATGTACAGCGTGCCACGCGTATCCAAGGATACGAAATTACGGAATTACGAAATTATGGATGAAAGTTGATTTTTCTAAGAGATAAAAATTAATGTAATATATAAATAAATAACGATATAATATTATGAATAATAACATGTAAATTGTCATATTTGAGTACGATAGCGCAATAAATAAACATTGTATTCTACGTCATAAATGATAGTATTTTTGTACTTATAATTAAACACAACGTTAATACTAAAGTTTTCACTTCTGCCGGCACTCCCGGAGTGCTACCGGTGTTTTTTTTTTATATGAAAGGGTATGCTGCCGAGGTAGTCCCGTCAGGATCTGATGATAGAAACCCTGAGAAATCGAGGGCAACTCTCGAAAATTATAGGCACGCATCTGGTAAAAACTTGATATTCATGTGTATATCGGGTGATACTACAAAACAATGAAGGTTTGGATTAGACCTGATGATGGAGACGACCTCTGTCGTCTCCGCCAAGGGAACTCCACATCGGTATGTAGGAACTACCAAGTGTTTGGGTTTATTTCATTCGTATTGGCGAGACCTTTACACCGAAACTACTAAGTAAGTTTTATTAAATAGGCCCCAGTTCATAACATAACATCACGCCGGTACGCTGTGAATGGGTACGCAGGTACCACTAAAACGTGAAAAATAAAAAACTTTTTTAAAAAATATAACCGACTTCAAAAAAAAAACACTACAAAGTATAAAATTACTGTAATTTCGGAAGTCGGTGTCAAAAAACGAAATAACCAAAAACACCGATTTCGAAATTAAAGTTATTTTATACTTTGTAGTGTTTTGTTTTAGGAAGTAGAGTCGTTTTCAATTTATCAGGTTATAATAAAATACAGATGCAAAGCAAAAGGAGAAAGTAAGTTCTGTTTAAACTCTTAAAGGATCGTAGCATGTGTCATTCTATACCATGGGTCATTATATAGCCTTTCCTACTCCCATGGGAAAGTGAGAGAGAGTTTATACCGGGTGTAAAAGACATCGACGCACAAACGATTTCCATAGGTCCAGGACATGATTCTGGACACCCCCAAGTTGGAATTTTTCGTCGGCTTTTTCCTCATTTTTTCATTTTTTTCAGGAGTTTTTTTTACTTTAGACTGCTCATAATCGTTATTCTGACCTAACCCAATAAGATTTTTAATAAAAAAAAATCATTAATTCTCTATTTTCACCAAAAAAAAGCAATGTAAATAAAACTACAAATAGGTATACGCTCAGCTGTGCAAAGTTCAAACGAAAGGTCAACGCATGCCTAGTACCTGCCTGCACACTAACGAGTGTGCATGTGTGTATAGCTCATCAAAAGCGCCGCTCAAACATACCGTCTAAAGACTGCCGTCATTAGAAAATAATACGTATCACAACAAAACGAAGTAAGCGATTTCCAACATTAAAGTAATTTCTTAAAGACGCAAATCGGTTACTTCGTTTTGTGTCGCTATGTCGTATTTTCGTATAACAGCTCACGTCTTTTGCACATGCCGCCGATGCCGACACAAGAGCCGATCTAGGTATTCTGTTGCTTTGATAGAAGAGAGCGCAAGGGGCGGCCTTAGATAGCCGACCGAGAAAATAAATCTTTTTTTTTACTATTAATAGGCACGCGTTACACAAACCATAATAAGGCTAAAGTTGAAATAAGTAATGTTACGCTTATCTCAATTGGCTCTTGCTATACCCAATTTACGCTTTGATACAAGACAGAATGTAAAATACGGCAGCACTAAATTATGTACATGGTGTTGAGACTTAATAATGACAAGTGATGACGCTAATTTGTTTGTTTTAATTAAATAAAATCATACTTCCATTCAGTGGCGAAACTTGTTCGCTTCGTTCGGTTTCTTGCAGCTTGGGTTCTCTTAGATCTTATCATTTTTGAAGGCGACCAAGTAACTAAATAGTTGAGTTTTTCAATAAAAAAAATCATTCAATAAATAAATAAAAACCAATGATAGATCCGCCACTGTACTGATGCACGTATGTCGGCGAAATCAAAGGAGAGTTCGAAAAGAACATTTCGTGATAGATTTTTGTTAGTATCTTGTTGATGTTGACCGCGAGCGAGTGTTTTTTTTGCGAGATTTTGTTTTCGGAACGTTAGGAAAGATAAGTTTTGGTTTGATACCAAAACTTATTATTAATTTTCTCTGTGTTTGTGTGTGTTTGATTTAAAAATGTCATCTGGACTTGTGGAATCGGTAGATTCGGTCTGGAGCCATGGCCAGTTCGCTCACCAGACTTGACATCATTAGATTTTTTTCTTTGGGGTTACGTCAAGGACAAGGTGTTTGTGTCCGAGTGTTTACGACGCTGCGTGAAGAGTGTGCTCAGGACCCAAATTTGGCAGCGGCCACTTCGAACCCAATCTGTAACCAGATTGGGGTGAGCGAGCTTAAGGTAATTTAGTAGTAGGCAGATACTTACATTATCGGATCGCAATGTACTTACAATTAACCAACGAATCCCCTTTACTGAGCCTCCTCTGTCCATCCATCCGTAGGACTAGGTAATTTAAGGCTCGCATACAAGAAACGTGTTTTTTTGGGTTATGGTACAGATCCCTTTGTTTTAGAATCCGACTCTAACATGGCCGGCTTTGTTATCAATTCTTATCGGAATCGTTTTCGTGATTTGAAGAGACTAAAGTTACTAAAGAGACTAAAGTAATGTTCCACACAATGTTCTACAAGGATCCTGCGACCCATCCAAGGTGACCTTGCTTGTTGCCGTCCGTGAAGACGGCAGACACAATCCAAATTCATACAAAATTCGCGGATGGAAACCAAGCTCCCACCAAGGTCACCTTGGATTGGACATTGGATTAGGTACATCCGTGTGGAACATGCTTAAGCTTATGGCTCCTTAACTTCTGCATAAACATGTCAGTTGTTGTTTGCGAAGGGCCGATATTCGTAGGAACTTAGGTACATTCAAAGTGAGTTAGGTAGTTCATTAGTTATCTACATTACCGGATCTCAATGTACTTCCAGCTTATTTTTTTAAATCAATCCTTATTCGAATCGTTATTTTAAGAAACTAAGCTTATGGCTCCTCTTAACTTCTTCAAAAACAAGTTCTTACCATCAGTGGGTAAGTTTTTCTAAGTGATACAAATGATAAATTTTATGTGATAGGCATTATTGTTGTTGGCGAAAGGCGATATTCGTAGGTACTTACATTCAAAGTGAGTTAGATAGTTCATTAGTTTATACCTACACGTTACGGGATCTCAATGGTAGGTACTTACAAGTTTCTTTTTTGTTATCTTATCAATCCTAATCGGAATCGTGATTTTAAGAGACTAAGCTTATGGATCCTTTTCTTCTCTTAAATTCTGCATAAACATTTTCATACCATCAGTAGGTACCGTAGGTATTTCTGAGTGATAAAATGATTTTGTGTGATTTGTTGTCGGCGATATTCGTAGGTAAGCATCTACGAGTACATTTAAAGACCGCAGCGCGCGCGGCGTCGCAGCCTTGTGTATGTGTGTGTGCAAGTAGTGTAGGTACGTATTTCGTACAACGCTCTCGCGCGTTTAGATCGCGTTGTTCACAATACATTGCGTGCTCGAAAATGACAATTTTGTAACCGATCATTAGCGAGATTAATGACTTCCATAATTTGGTTAGTGGCATTAGGTGTAGCCTTTTCGCGAAGTTTGCGTTACGATGTCCTTTACACCCTGTATAGGTACGTGAGGAATTGTGAATTAATTTCGTTTGTTTTTTTATCTTCGCCTTATCTTGTTACTCAGAATCGGTTGCATTCTTAATCAACGCCATGTTGTTCGTGGACTCATGTCCTCAAAATTGAGACTGGGGCTCATAAATATCCCACTTTATGAAGCCCAAATTGTTGTCACCCTACCTCTGCATGCTGCACACGGTCAAACAGTCTAAATCCGTTAATAGTGACAACTCATTTGGGTCACTAGGAAACGTTACGGGACAGTTAAAATTAACTGGAACACATTTAACTAACTATAAATCATCGTAATATAAACAAACATGTCAAATTAAACTGATGAGTTCAAATCTGACACCATAAGAAAAAAGGACGTATCTGCACAAAACGTAGTAGGTAATCCATTTGCGATCTTGAGACTTTTAATTAGTGTCGAATATCGCTTACCTCGTTTTATGTAGATACGTCTTTTTTAATTATGAAGGTAGAAATATGATGCAATTTCGAACTCATTGAAAATTTAAAACATGGCTGTGGTTCTGCTTACCTTTCTAAACATTTTGCGCTTGAAAGGATCATATGTTGGAACATAATCATGTATTACGTTTTATGAATTTATATTCCTGCAATCTTAGTAATAATTTACTTACGACATGATAAAGATAAAGAAATCTTATCGATTTACTGAACTACTTTAATTAAATAATACAAAAATAATACAGTGCATCTGGTTGGATGTTTACTGTAATTTCAACACTAAGTGTAACATCCGATATGGTCTAGTGGCTGGGATACCTGGCTCTCACCCAGGAGGCTCGGGTTCGATTCCCGGTATCGGAAAATCGTTTTTGGTGATTTCATTTTTATTATTATATATATTTGTCAAGTTATTTTGCTAACTTTTTTTAAAATATCAAATATTTAAATATGCTGACGTAGATCTCACACCGCGTTTTTGTTTCTAAATAAACGTAATAAAATATTTGTTTAATATATTCAACAAACACGATTTTACGTATTCACCGTTCATTATGAAATCATATTGTTCTTAATTTTGCATAAATTATTCAGAATCTAAACTTAGCCCATGCGAATAACCTTTGAAATATTAATTCAAGATTTAAATCACAATAGTTTCTGCCATATTATTAAAATTCCTGTCATTCTTGTTTTATTAATTGCATTTAAATGTGTTTAATATTTAAATATTATGATGATAATTATAGTTTTTGTGGAAAAAAATATTCTTCACAGCTTAATAATCTTAATTAACAAAGTACCTAAGTATTATTTTTTATGCTAGGCTGATTTGTGTCTGTCTGTCTGTCCGTCTTTCACAGGCAATTTTCTCCGCATAATTATGAACTTGGGTAACAAAACCGAATGCGTAACACATGGCCTTTGAATATGGGGTCACTTTTGGGAGACAAATGAAAATAAAAAAATATATTTTTCATACTTTACCGCGTAACAAAGCAAATTAACTTGTTTTAAGGGTTTCAAATATTTTTCTTCAATTGAAAAATAATAATTTTGAAAAATAGACTGAAACTGACTGAACCCCACCCCTTACCTATCGCCAATAGATTACTATGCTTATTTTTGATGACATAGGGGACAAGGGGGGATTTAAATGGTGATTACGTCAGCAATATTTACTTTATTTTTTGTTAGCAAATCTTTGTAGATTTTAATTTGACATACCTAAATATGGCTAGTTAGTTGATTTTAAGGCTATGCAAGAAATGTCAGAAGTGGGGGAAATAGATCCCGAGCGAGAAAAAAGTATACCAATCCTTACGTAAGCATAGGAGGGAGGGATAAGAGCTTTGAATACTATCGCTGATAAGGAGGGGGGGGGGGTTAAAAACGACTAAAATACGACTCGCACTTGGCGGTTTTTAGGGTTCCGTACCAAAAGGGTAACCAACGGAACCCTATTACTAAGCCTCCGCTGTCCGTCCGTCCGTCCGTCTGTCTGTCAAAGGGATGTATCTCAAGAATCGTAATAGGTACACAGTTGAAATTTTGAGTGTGTTTTTCTATTGCCGCTTTAACAACAAAAAATAATTAAATTAAAAATTCAAGGAGGCTCCCACACTTACAAGAAACGTTTTATTTTTTTTGGCTTATGGTACGGAAACCTTCGTGTAAGAGTTCGACTCGCACTTGGCCAGTTTTTAATGTAAGTAAGTATGTTTTAATACGCCAAGCCAATTGCAAAAACTGGCCAAGTGCGAGTCGGACTCGCGTGCAAAGGGTTCCGAACGAATTTAATTGTTTTAACATGTTATTTTAACACTACAGACTTCTAATAGGTTTTCCTGTAATCTTTAGGTAAAGATCTATTATCTCCATTTTTTTTCAAAATTTTAGGCTCAGTAGTTTCGGAAATAAGGGGGGGGGGGAATTTTTCGTCTAATTTCTTGAATAACTTCAAAACCATTTACTTTAAAATTATGAAAAAAATATAATTAAACCTCTTATACTAAGCCCTTCCATTTGATATGTCACACGATATTGTTCAAAAAACTTTTTTTTTAATTTTCTAGAGTGACTCTCAAAAGTGACCCCCATACTAAACAGTTAATGATTTACGTAACGCGTCCGTGTTTGGGTCACAGAAGTCCATATGTTTACCAAATTTCAACAGAATCGGTTCAGTGGATTCGGAGAAAACTGGCTGTGATAGACGGACAGACAGACAGACACCCGAGAGATCCTATAAGGGTTCCTTTTTTTTCGGAACCCTAAAAACAAGATCATAGTCGTGTATTGGTTATTAGAGGCTATAAATACCTAGTTTGAATAGTGTTTAAACGAAGGTCTGCCTTCAAAGTCGTTTCAAATTAGCTTAATTTGCTCACTTGTCGACTAAGTAGGCAAATTAGCAGATGCAGTTTAATTACCTTCAATGATAAACAAACAACTATTATTCACTTGGTTTGAGTCTCTACAATTTCAATCGGAAACACTTCTGAGGATTTTATTAAGAACCTCCAGGTGTACCTCGACAGAGACTCGAATCAAACCATCATCATATCAGCCGAAAGACGTCCACTGCTGGACATAGGCCTCCCCCAAGCGTCGCCACAACAACCGGTCCTCTGCGTCTCGTATCCATCGGCTACCCGCGACCCTCACCAGGTCATCGGTCCACCTTGTGGGAGGCCTTCCAGTACACGGTCGCCACTTCAGAACTTTTCGGCCCCAAATCAAACCAAAAATATTTATTAAAAATTAACCATTTTTACGGGCATTTTTGAATTGCCGTAGTCATAATGATAAAAGTGAAAATCTAAAAGTAATCTTATGTCTTAGTTACAGTACATGGTCTATTCGAGTGCCAAGTTTCATCGAAATACGTTCAGTACTTTATGTAAATAGTAATAAGCATATAGTAATAGTAAAAAAAAATGCGTGAAGATGTAACAATCAGACACACCGATTGAGAGATGTTTCTTTCGTATCTATACTATAACTAGCTGACCCGCGCAACTTCGTCTGCGACACAATTTTTATTACTGCTCCGCTCCTATTGGTTTTAGCGTGATGATATATAGGCCATAGCCTTCCTCGATAAATGGGCTATCTAACACGGAAAGAATTTTTCAAATCGGACCAGTAGTTCCTGAGATTAGCGCATTCCAGCAAGCAAACACAAACAAACAAACTTTTCAGCTTTATATATTAGTATATATATTATAAAGCTGAAGAGTTTGTTTATTTGTTTTTTGGTAAAACGCGCTAATCTCAGGAACTACTGGTTCGAATTGAAAAATTGTTTTGTGTTGGATAGCTCATTTATCGAGTAAGGCTATAGGCTGTGTACAACATCACGCTACAACGAATAGAAGCTGAGCGTTCATGAAAAATGTGAAGCAGACAAAGTTACGCGCGTCAGCTAGTCTCTAAATATAACTTGAAGTGATCAAGTTTCCGTATAACTCCGTGAAGAGGAATCTCCTTACAATGCGCCCTGTACGTCTACCATGAGTTTTATCAATCTATACTCGCTAGCGACTGTAGTTAAAAACATGTAAGAAAACTTAAAAAAAAAACAAGTTTCTAATTTATTTGTTTAAGTCGTTAACTAACAAGCAAGCAAGTTGCAAGCAAAACTTTAGTTAATAACTAAAAAAAATATTTAGAAACTTGTTTTTTTAAAGTTTTCATACATTTTTTTAACTACAGTCGCTAGCGAGTATAGATTGATAAAACTCATGGTAGACGTACTGTTCAGGAGTAGATATCACAATCTGTATCTGGGGGGCTACTCTCTAAGCCCGAAGTCCGTAGTTTCGGGCTTAGTTACGGGCCTATGGTGTTTCTTTTTTTTCCTAACTACCTACTTAGGTTGTTATATTTTTGTCAGAATGTGTAGTCGATGATTTTGGTGCACGGTAAAACTCTAATGACTTTATGTTGGCATCAACTTAATGTATAAAATGTATGTGTACTACTGAATGAACAAATAAAAACAAAATTATTAAAAAAAAAATAATGACAACACGATTTGACGGTTACTGTCAAATTGTTGTCATTCATTGTTAGTTCGGGTTCGGGACTAATCGTAAGTCCGTAGATGATACGGAGTAGAACACGCCCGCAACTAAGCCCAAAACTACGGACTTCGAGTAGCCTCCCTGGATACAGTCTCTAAAAACAAAACTCTAGACAGATAAGCCACACTTGGCAAAAAACACCGAATCGGTGATCGCACAAAACCTTGAAAATCCGATAGTAAAATTACAGTTACCACAAAAAGTATCGTTTAGAAACTTAAAACAATCAGCAGTTGTTCCAAGTAGATCTCGGTTACACTTGAGTTGGTTACACGGTCGGTTGCTCATCAGTAACCAGTGACCAGGAAGTAACCATGGTTAGCGGGGTAACATACCCCACTGCTGACTATAAATATACAAATTAAATGCTGTTAACTTGTTGAAGAAAGATTTATTACAATTTCGTTTCCGTTGCTGTAGAGATATTTTGATATGGGAAAGTTCGAGTTTGGTTAACCTTAAATTGGGGTATTTAAATTGCTATGGTTGGTGAATCTGGCTAGCTTGACTCGTGTTCAAACCCTGCATTAGCTTCTGGTGACATTTTGAATGTGTCCATGTTCGCCTGTAGTATTTTTTTATAAAATTATCTGTTGCATTGAATCAGTATTTTTTAGAACTCAGTGAAAAATGAATACCTTAATATATTGGTTTCAATGATAACATCAACGAATAAACTATGAGAAATGTTATGCATACCTACATTGGGACTACGGCACTTCCAGTTGTTTTAGATAAAAATTACTGGCAAACTGATTGAGAACTGAAAACAGTAAAAATCGTGGCCCACGCCTAGTTGGAGTGCGCCAAGTGGCTTTAGACTTAGACCTACACCATTGAGGACCAAATGAATGGCCAACTACTGGGCACAAACCGTTTAAGGGACTCTAAAAGAAGAAGTAGAAATCCTTTTACAGTTTTATTCATAGAAGTTCACATAGAATCTAAAGTTGCGGAAAACAAATAATTCAGATGAAACCGAACCATCACGGCACGAACGACTAATTACTGCAACAGCCATACTTATTGTTTTTTAAAGAAAATTTCTCGCTCCGTTTCACTGTGACAAAAACTATGCGAGCGTTAATTCCATTGTTTGAAAAGAGAACGCCGCGTCAGCTGCCTGCGCATGACGTATTGTGCAAACCCGCATATATTTAGCATAATTTTGACACGTTATGCAAAGAGTTTTTAAGGATTTAGACCTTGTTTGTCTAAAGAGTAAGACAGCTCAATATTTTAAACTTAGAATCCGTCATTGGAAGAACAGACAAACTGCTTTGTGCCTGCGATGTTTTATGTGCATCATGTATGTTGAAAGAAAATTGCTTGTCTTGGTATGGTCATGGTGCAGAGGAATGTAAATGTGGATGGATGGAGACGGGGGCAAAAGAAAGAAGATGAATGGAATGTGAGAGAAGTAATATGAAAGAAAAGGGAGCCAGTGATAGCATGACGATTGATGGGACAAAAATGGGACAGATTGATGGGAAAGTCGTTATGTGCTGAACCCAAGTGACATCGGATAAGGACAGGAAGATCATGATGATGTTGACGATAGATTTTCTAACTTGGTTTCGGAGCGAACGACGAATTTCATTTCCTTATTGATCTTATAACATTGGAGTCTTCAAGTCATACAGAAATTGATGACATTCAAGCATCGAACAGCATTATCAACGACATCATCACTAACCCTCAAATGAGATGGGACAACCGGTAGCACAGTAGGTATACGTATCTCTTTACCGGTAGTCTTTAGTGAACAATCTTTGAATTATCTTTTTCTATCCAATCAATTATGTCTGACAATAGGTATTGCAATAATTTAAATTGCATACCTAATATCTATTATTGTCACTGCGCATATAATGTTATATATTATCGTGACAACAGGATTAGTACAACCTGTTTACGATTAATCATTTTACTTGGTTGAATCATAGATATTTTGAGACACACAATTTTATTTGCCTATTCAGCATACCTAGCATTACCAAGAGCATTGGTGGACCCTAACATGGGACCTGCATATATTAAAAATCTCTTGAATTTGAAGGTGAAAATATCCATGACATTCATTTGTACTCGTACCACTGGTAACTCCAGTTTCTGTGTCTCTATTTTTATTAATATGCTTGGCATTTATCGAATATGGCGCAAGAAGAATGATTATTTTAATCTTTTTGTAATGTTGATAATGTTCTTGTCTTTACTATCTTCAAGATTTATAATCAGGGGGGCTACTCTGTAACGAAATCCGTAGTTTCGGGCTTAGTTTCGGGCGGGCATTTTCTACTTCGTATCACCTAACCACTGAGAACTAATGATAACACGATTTGACAGTTACTGTGAAATCGTGTTGTCATTCATTCTCAGTTCGGGTTCGGGACTAATCGTAAGTCAGTAGGTGATACGGAGTAGAATACGCCCGCCCACAACTAAGCCCGAAACTACGGATTTCGTTAGAGAGTAGCCCCCCTGGTTCAGTTTAGGTAAATCCAACTAGTATTTTGTGTGCTAAAATATTCACAACTTAAACTAGTTCAGCTCTTCATCAAAAAGACTTAGCACCGTTATTCGTATAAATGCCTACCTATCATAATATTTACTATTTATTTATTTCCCCCTTACATCTATCATGACAGGTTTTCGAGACGTAACTCGTACTGTGAGTTTAGATACATTTGCGTGCAAAAAAATAAACCCAACCTGTGAGGCTGGTTTGTGACGTAAAGATAAGAGTAATGTACTAGGTTCAGTAGGTACTAATAGAAAGAAAAGTAAGATACTTTTAAGAGTCATTAAATAGGTCTTTATTGATTTTACGAACTTTAAAACAAAGTCAGTTTGAGGTGATTTTATTTGTTGCGTTTTTTAAGCGTGTTGTGTACTAAAAAAATCTGATATCGTCAAAAAGCTTCATTCAATGTGTATTGACACGCCTTGCGTTTATTGCAGCTTCCATTCTGTAGCAGTTTTTATCGACTTTATTCATGTTTCTACGATTTCTTGTTGCGTACATTCCCACTCACCCTGGAAATAGTTTCTGGAGTGTTTTTGTAACCTCTAGCCCTAACGCGTGTGTTAAACCCATCCCATAAATGTTCAGTAGGATTAAGAGCTAAGCTAAGCTCTTTACTACGGTGTGGGCCGATTCTTTTGCACGCAAGTAATATTCTCACGTGAGCGGACAGACTGAAGAGGGGACTCGGCTCGGTTACCCTTGGGCCTTTCTCCATACAAACGTATTCCGCTGTTTTCTTCGTGGATAATGCTGCTAGAGGAATGTTTTTTTTTTCAAAAAATCTAGATCAAATTAATACGTGCCTCTATCATTTTCTTTTTTCCAAAACATAATTATTTAAAGAATTATGACAATCCAAAAATCCGAAAAAACAGCCCGTTTTTACCGCCATGTTCAGACGACTGTCAGACAAATTTGATAAGTTTTTCACAAAATAGAAAATAATAGAAGAATAGTCTTGATATATGATTTTTATAGATCAGTCCAGCTTTGAAGAAGAACACAGCAGAATACAAAACGTCTTTTGGTCAAGGTTTTTATAGGTAAAATCAGCCTGAGCTGCAGTTGTCGCTTTCACACTTTACTTGATAGGGCGCAGCGTGACGGCATCGGCAATAGTTTCTTCAAATACCTAGTTTTCAAATTCCTGGGGACTGGAGTCCCTTCTTAAGAGGAAATGCTGGTGGAGAGACTTTGTATGTAAAAAGTCATAATACGAGGTTTTGCTCTTGACTGTTTTCTCCTCCAATATTGGATCGATTTAAGAGATATTTCACAAACTGAATAAGAAGGATATATACTACGTCCCTGTTATTCTTTTCGATGATTTTTTAACCGTATAAGCACTAGAACTCCCACAAAATGCTCAAAATTGTCCGATAAATCACTGTCAATAGAGCCCTAATGTACAAATTTGGCAACTATTCATCAAAAAAGGAAAAAATAGGGACACAGTATATATTCTTCTTATTCAGTTTGTGAAATATCTCTTAAATCGGTTCAATATTGGAGGAGAAAACAGTCGAGAACCAAACCTCGAATTATGACTTTTTACAAACAAAGTCTCGCCGCCAGCATTTCCTCGTCTGTAGACGTACATAAGTAGCAATATTTTCTTTCTGGTAGTAACAGACGGGGTTCCCATCTGTTCTGTGGGGTTCCCAATTATAATTTTATACGTTTACAACTTAATCGCGTAGGCACCGTTTACCAACTCATCTAATACGATGAACTCAAAGATAAATCGGTGAAGAAAGAAATGTTTCTGAGCAGTTCGTCTCACTCTGTTGGCTGTTACGATTACAACTTGCGTGTTATGATAAGAGCTACTGATATCATCAGTTTTCTATGTTATACAATAGAAATATTACATGAAACTGGGTGCAATAAGGAATCAATTGCCAGAACGCAATGCCAGTCAAGCCATAGGTACGTCTAAGGATTGAGGGACTGATATGTTTTAAACTAGGAGGTGCGAAATAAGACACGGGTGTTACAAATGATCGTTAGTTTAATACTGAACCTTTGACAGACAGGGCACTCACACATTCACAATATGGACTACCTACATTGTGTGAGCAGCAGGCACATACACATCAGGGACCCTGTAAAAGCATTGTACATTCATTGATATGGTTGAATTTTGGGGAATTTTTTTAATAATATTTTTACTGAATCTGAATATCATATATCGCGTGTAGGTACTTGTATCGATTTACCGATTCCTACCGCGTGAGTTCTGATTTCCTAAAGCTTTTTTGTTTTACGAATTTTAGAATCGGATTTTTATGTATTTTTTTAATAACCTTTCTCTAGATACTATACCTTGACAATAAAAGATTTTTAGTTCAGGGGGGAGGGTTCATTTGTCCTTAGATTTCCATGCAATCGTTATCAAGTTATTATGCCTTTTTTAAAATAATTGATAGGCCAGCGCCTGACCACATTCTCACCTAATGAGAAGCAACGATATGATCGAAGATGCAGTTCCCTTACAAGTAACTTATTCACAGCTTGGTTTGTAGATATTAGAAAACATTCTCTGACAGGGAATTCTTCTCCAGGGCCGGCACACATATGGTGGAGTGCAGAGCAGAGAATGCCCGCGAAATTTTCTAAACGCGTGACGCATTAGGCGAATTTCTACCCGAGAATGCGCGCGGATGCGCGAGTATGCGCTAGACTGCGCTTACTCGACGTCGACACACTGTCGTCATTTGTTTTTCAATTTTTCCACAGTCCAAATGTGTACGAATGGAAGCGGATGGCGCGGAGTAGCGTGCATGCTCGCGAAGTCGCGTTCCGGCGCGCTACCTACCTTTCGCATGTAGTCGCTTAGATGCTCTTCAAGAATAAATTGATTTTAGATACTATTTCAATGAGCACTATGTCGATAATAGTTTGACAGTGAAAAATGCTCTGCGATGCGCCCTTCCTCAGCGGTGAACAAAATGATAATATTTCCAAAAATAAATCTGTGTAAAATACATATGTGTGTATCCACCATTACAAGCCCACAGCCACAGCGGCCATAATTTTAACACCTAATTAATGCAAATGTTATTCCAAATCCACGTCAGTTGCCTCAAACACGTGTCACAAAATCTCATTATAATGAAAATACGTTAATTACAATATGAAAAACACCTTTTTACAGTACATTGCTCTCTTTATGTAACCATGTTTCTTTAAACGCGCGAGTACAATACGTCAGAGCTTACTTGGAAGATTTGTTGCCAAGGGAATTTGAACCTTAACATGAAGACTTAAAGTTGAAACAAAAATTCTTGTTCCGTAAACTAATACTGTATTTTCGTACTTCAGTGAGTTCAAACATTTGCTCTAACTACTTACAATTCCAAGGTTTTGTCTCGTTAGAGCTCTTGTTATGAGTACAGTCGACAAAAAAGTTTGGTTCACATCTTTCTAGTGTCTGTATTTATAAGACTTGGCAACTCCGCAATATTGTTTATCTATCTATACTTCTACATGTAACTGCAAACGCCCCTTTTGGATAGGCGTAAGATGTTGGATATTGCTTAATGCTCTTTGATATCTTGCGAGGTCGCTTGGACAGCAGTGCTATCTGCTATCATGTATTGACTTCTGTACCCCAAAAACTCGGACCAGACATACAAAATTATTCGGTATCCCTGGCTACCGCACAAAATACGGTAGAAATGCTGTTATGGCCCGCCTGCCTCGCATCTACTCTGAAAGTTTTGAAAGTGTCGATATATTTCATTTGTCAAAGCAATCATACCGGAGACAAATCAAGCAATTTTTGTTAAGTATTGTGCCATAACTCAACTCATTCACACGGAAAATCACGCTGTTATACCTCTCAAAATTCAATTTGTATTTGTTTTTGCTTAAGTCTATTTAATGTGAGCAATGTGTCCGCAACCGCATTGTTGCTGATACTTGCACTTGTATAATTTTTGTTTTATTCTTTTTTTTTTTGTTTCGCCACTTTTTAGCTAACTTAGTTTTGCCGGTGCCGTGTAGCTCTGTAATTGGCTTAAGAGATGGTTGTCATCATCTCGCTGTCACTGAGCAGTGTGTGCGGACTTAATGGAGGATGCTGGTATCAGTGGTAACTTTGACGAAACTGCACTGGGCTGCTCATTGATAGTGAGATGAATATTTATAATTTCATGTAAAATATATTATAAGCTGTTGAGTTACCAAATAAATAAGTAGTAGTAAGTAATCTATATCTATAGTTCTATACTATAATAAAGAAGTGGAACTCTCTGCCTGCGTCTGTGTTTCCAAACGCTTACAACACTAATCTTTTCAAAGTTAGAGTGCACAGGCTCCTTCTGGGTAAGCTCGCTCCATCGTAGACTTTGTCTCTGTCATCTCTGACCTAGACTAGAGTCAAGAGCAAACCCACCACAAATAAAACAATATATATTGTTAAGAGGAAAGATTTGTATGTAACGAATAAACTTAAAAACTCCTGGATCGATCCGAAAAATTCTTTCAGCAATAGATAGCTACATTATCAGCAAATAACAAAGGCTTTATTTTATTCCCGTATTTCCCACGGGAACGGAAACTACGCGGGTAAAACCGCGTGACGTCCGCTAGCAAATTCTTCCGTTACTGAGTGACTGACAGACAAAGCACAGTCGAAACTACTGGTTGTAGAAAGTTGAAATTTAGCTTCTCTACACTCCGTAGGGGAGCACTAAGAGAGGATTTCCCAAAATTCCTACGGGAACGGGAAAAACGTGATATGCGCGTACGAAGTTGCGAGCAAAAGCTAGTTTGTAATTATTTTAAATGCCGAAAGTAACTATATTTGTCGGCTGATCTGTTAGTTACACTTTCACGCCTAAGCCGATGAACCAATTTTCAAGAATTTTGCAATATTGTTTATCTGGATCTTGGAGAAGGAAAGGACAGAGGATATTTCCGTATTTCTCGCGGCCGAAGCCACCGGCACAAGCAGCATTTGTACCTACCACCTGACATCTTCGTATTCACTATTAAAGCTCTTTCCATACCACCTAATAGCTGACCAGCGCAACTTCGTCTGCGTCACAATTTGCATTACTACTCCGCTCCTATTGGTCTTAGCGTGATGATATATAGCCTATAGCCTTCCTTGATAAATAGGCTATCTAACACTGAAATATTTTTTCAAATCGGACCAGCAGTTCCTGAGATTAGCGCGTTCAAGCAAACAAATAAACACACTCTTCAGCTTTATATATTAGTATAGATAGTTTCTTCGGTCCCTACTCTCTGTACGTCTACCATGAGTTTTATCAATCTATACTCGCTAGCGACTGTAGTAAAAAAATTAAAACTTTTAAAAACAAGTTTCTAATTTATTTGTTCTATTGTTAACTAAAGTTTTACTTGCAACTTGCTTGTTTCTTAGTTAACAACTAAACAAATAAATTAGTAACTTGCTTTTTTTTTAGTTTTCCGACATTTTTTTAACTACAGTCGCTAGCGAGTATAGATTGATAAAACTCATGGTAGACGTACTGTGCAGTGTACACTAATCTGTTTACTTGACCGTAATATTCAATACGTATAAGCAAAACATTGACAGAGGTGGACGAACTTGAGGCGTTTTGCGAATTATCGTGTAAATGCTAACTTGTCATAAATGTCATGTACTTAACTTACTTGTGTACTTTTGCCAATGGACACAAGAAGATGTCAACTCATGGGGGTCGTTCAAGGCGAGAAACGCTCAATCATGCTTTACTTCCTTACTATAATATTATAAATGCGAAATAAACTTTTCTGTCTGTCGCGCTTTCACGCCAAAACTACAGAACCGATTTTAATGAAATTTGGTACACAGATAGTCTAGAGCCTGAGAAAGGACATAGTCTACTTTTTATCCCGGGAGTATGTTCCCTAGCGACCACGCGGGCGAACCCGCTGGCAGAAGCTAGTAGAGAATATTTTAGTCATTGCGTTCAATAGATGAAACGAACGACGAAAAAGCTTAGAGTATTACTTACGAGCAAAGCAATACTAGTTTGTGACGTACTTTAGTCTACGCTTGCATGACATATTATATTTTTGAGGTTTCAAAGCAGTAGTCCTATTCTGTAACAACATTTTCGTATCTCGACAGCGGAATCCGAAGTGAGTTTTAAATTAAGACCTTTATGTTGTTTGCAATACAGCTCACTTTGTGAGTTTTATCACTCAGGTGAAGCTCGATATCGAAATATTTGTTTACAGAATAGACTAGCTGGTGGGATTTTGTTTTTCTATTCCAAAAATAATTCGATACTGCATCACATTTTTTTAGGAACGTTCATCCACATACGGAAAGTCACATCGCAGTCGTAATCATTTAAAAATGTATGGATTTTGATGCTTCTTTAAAAAAATTGTAGAATATGCCCTTAGATAATCTTGTCATTTCAAGTGAAAAAAAAAACTTTTTTACAAGAACAATAAAACCGACTTCCAAATAAAAAAACACTACAAAGTATAAAACAACTTTAATTTCGGAAGTCTGAATAAAAATACGAAGAAAAAACCAAAAACACCGACTTCCGAACTTGCAAGTTTTTTATATTTCACTTTTTAGTGGTACACCACAGCTAACAACACCACTGGAAACTCGCAGGAAAGCAAAATACGCAATTTCGTGTACTTGGATGACAAACCAAATACATCATCTAAGTAAACGAATTCCAGCTATTTTGATTTAAAAGCCAAATTACTAAACCAATTTTGAAGAAATTTAATTGGGACCAATCGCGGAGTATATCCTTTCACGTAAAATAAGAATTTTTAAAATCGGTTCATAAATGACGGAGTTATGAGGTAACAAACATAAAAAAAACAGCCGAATTGAGAACCTCCTCCTTTTTTGGAAATCTTTTTTTTACTGTAGATAGGCATACGTTTGACCACTATCTCACCTGATGGTAAACGATGATGGAGCACGTTTGCCTAGAAGCAACCTATTCACTCTTGTCTTAAAGATTCCCAGGTTATAGCTATCTGGAAACACAGACTCTGGCAGGGAATTCCACTCCTTAGCTCGGCTCCGCTCCTTAAGTCGGTTATAAAGAAAAACATCGTCTCACAAATAAAAACTTAACTCGTCAGAAAATTGTAGTTGAAATTGTGTATGATAGTATAACAAACGAGTCCCAAGGAACCAAAAGGGTCTATCTTTTTACAAGATAGAACAATATATAATTTCAGCCATCCCTCAGGGCAGACCAGCGAACGTGTGGGCTCTATAAAACGTTTTATAGAATAATCGCAAAACCTGGAGTGTTCATTGTATCCATCACTAGCTTCTGCCGGCGGCTTCGCCCGCGTGTGGTCTCTAGGGAACATACTCCCGAGATAAAAAGTAGCCTATGTCCTTTGTCAGGCGCTAGACTAAAATTTAAATTTACACTAATAATAATAACATTACAAAGAGGAAAGATTTGTTTGTTTGTTTGAATTGAATAGGCTCCGAAACTACTGGACCGATTTGAAAAATTCTTTCAGCAGTGGATAGCTACATTATCAGGGAGTAACATAGGCTATATTTTATATATTTGAACGGGAACTACGCGGGTGAAACCGCGTGACGTCCACTAGTATTAAATAATTTGGTACACAGATAGTCTAAGAGCCTGAGAAAGGACATCGGCTACTTTTTATCCTGGGAGTATCTATGCTCCCTAGCGAAGCCAGCAGAAGCTAGTTTATTATAAAACAAAGTCCTCCGCCGCGCCTGTCTGTCTGTTCGCGATAAACTTATGCTAATACATATAAAAATATATAGATAGCTTATGTAAGAAAATTGTAGTTGAAATTGTGTATGATAGTATAACAAACGAGTCCCAAGGAACCAAAAGGGTCTATCTTTTTACAAGATAGAACAATATATAATTTCAGCCATCCCTCAGGGCAGACCAGCGAACGCGTAGGCTCTATAAAACGTTTTATAGAATAATCACAAAACCTGGAGAGTGTTCATTGTATTCATCACTAGCTTCTGCCAGCGGCTTCGCCCGCGTATGGTCCCTAGGGAACATACTCCCGAGATAAAAAGTAGCCTATGTCCTTTGTCAGGCTCTAGACTATCTCTGTACCAAATTTCATTTAAATCGGTTCAGTAGTTTTGGCGTGAAAGCGCGACAGACAGGCAGACAGAGTTACTTTCGCATTTATAATATTAAAATGTTCTTTTCTTTATTCAATTAAACTATACTAAATATATACACTTAAAATAAAAAATCCTAACTAAAACAAGGCGTCAAAAAATTCGTCCGCATCGCTGTCCACTGGAAGTGAGCCCAAAAGACTGGCGGCATTGCCACGTTGTATGGCAATGCTTATCCTCTGTCCGAGATAAAAGCCAGCTCTTGGGTCACGCGAAGTGTCAACTAAGCGTTTAGAAAGATCTTTAAATAAGGCATGAGCACTCGGACCCCACGGTCCAAGAGTTTCAACCCCAAACGGCTCAAAAATATAATTGCCAACAAGGTTATTATATTTCCGCCGCTTGAGGTTCTCAGCAGCCGCAGCGGCAGTACCAGCACGGCACGACGAGCTAGGAAGATGGGATGGCGCAAGAGTATCGACACAAGTAGCGTCCCACACTAAAGGCCTACCCATCATCCATGGAAACAAAGACATACCGTCCGGTATATTAATATATAAATATAGTAAGGATAAGGATAGTAAGGATGAAGAACAACTTTTGCCACGGGACCAGACAGCTCCATACATTTCTGTTATATGCAAAATGTACTGAACAGCGGGTTTTTTCGTTGCGAAGTTATTCATAATGGTGAGTACGATGATCCGTTTTCATGTTATGCGTTTCTTCTGTTACAAGGTGTATATTTCGCATTGCTATTTCTATCTACAGGGTTTATTTATCATTTATTTCAGGCAACTGAGGACCATAAAACACTATACATAAATAAGCATAAAAAAACTAATACAAGAAACTTAAAAACTAACAACCCAAACAACCTAACATGAAAAAACACACAAAAACAAGAAAAGGAACCTAATATGAATGGTTTGACGGGAGCTTAGTTTACTCGTTTCGTTCGCTCGCTCTAGCTTCCGTATGTATGTATGTATGTATGTAAATCGGGCTGGTTTCCGCAACTCCACGACTAAGCGCGTATTTTGCGTGCTGGTGGGACAAATGTGTCATTCGATCTACCCCAGCTCCCCAAGGAAGGCCAGCAACGCCTTGGTGTTACCAACTATCTCACAGAGGGTACCTGGGTTACCGAAGTACTTGGCCCTGTAATCCGCGACTACCGGGCAGCTTAGAAGCAGGTGTGCTGCTGTCTCATTCTCCTCCATGCAGGCTCTGCATAGCGGGCTGTCAGTGACTCCTATAGCATAGAGGTGTTTATTAAAAGACCCGTGGCCAGTTGTTACGGCTGTGACTGTACGCAACTGTTGTTTAGTCAGTCTTAGGGCTTGTTTTGTAAATCGGCCATCTATAAGTGCCTCTTTGGCCTGCCTACACTCACCATGGTCAACCCATAGCTTGTGATGCCTATCTCCGGTGCGTTTCCTTACCAGATTGCGTAGGTAACCGAAATGGGTTCGGGCCCCATCGCTGCCATACTCGAACCCCTTCTGGCGAGTTAGCTTCCGTCATACCATTCGAACGATTCAAACCTAATCTATACGTGGTGGGATGTCCCAAGCTCCCTGTGGCCAATGTTACACTACTTGGCTAGGTAAGTTACTAAACGACATTGAACCAAGTCATTTGCCTAGCTGTTTAATTAAATGCCAAGATGTCACTTAGGCCGCTGATTAAACGGCGCCGTTCAATGAAAGGTCTAGGCACCCAATTAAATGGCGTATTAAGCTAGTTGACTGCGACATCAACAAATATCATATATTGTCCTAAATATTTGATTCCAATAGTTCAATAAAATCGTTTGAATGTTTCCACAAGAACAGACAAAAAATAAATAAACCTCTGAAAAAACATTTCACAAAAAATAACTCTAGGTAATTTCGGAAGTCGGTGTTAAAATACGAAGAAACAATCAAAAACATCGACTTCAGAAATTACATAAAGTTTTTTTTTTTAGAAAAAGGTTATTATTTTTTGCTTTTCAGTTTTTTCGGAGATTTAATTTTGTTAAAAAGTTTTTATTTCATAATTTTTTGTGGCTATAATTTACTAATTAATACATGCTTAAGTTTTTATTACTTTTAAAATAGCTACCTATCCTACTTTAGCTATTAACTGTTAAGTAATCCTACTTTAACTATTACTTATTTTATAATATAAATTCTTAAAAAAAAGGCTTTTTAAAAAAAAATCTTTGAAAAGTTATGTGGGGTCATACATTACAATCAGTGAGTGAACAATCAATCATCCCCTGTTTTCCTACCCTTAGGTTTGGTTTTTTCGAGGTATACCCTTTCAAATAAAAAAAGAATTATCAAAATCGGACTACTCTGTAAAAAGTTATGCGAGTTCATACATAAAAAAAATATATACGCGTCGACTTGAGAACCTCCTACGTTTTTTCGTCGGTTAAACGACAGCTGAAGCTAGAACTATTAAATCGTATAGATACCCGCAGATCCCTGTCTTCGGTAACAAGCTGCCCAGATCTAGGTACCTATTAGCATACGGCAGGTGGCTCAGTTTTACACAGGAAACACTAATTAAGCACCGCAATTATGCCAGAGCTTAACTACAGATTAACAAAGATTTAAACCACGGTTAACAGCTGATGTTTTTATCTGAGAAATAGTTATCTTTTAATGCTGTGATACCCTTTGAGAGTACAGTATGTTGTTTGTTTTATTTAACTTGTTTTCAGATTGGTTTTATTTTGCTTTGGATTTATATAACAGCTAGAGAGAGATACAGTTGCGGAATTTGTTCGAAAGAGTCACCGCGGCTCTGGGGGGCTACTCTCTAAGCCCGAAGTCCGTAATTTCGGGCTTAGTTAAAGGGGTATTTTACTCCGTATCACCTAACCACTAAGAATGAATGACAACACGATTTGATAGTTACTGTGAAATCGTGTAGTCATTCATTCTTAGTTCGGGTTCGGGACTAATCAATCGTAAGTCCGTAGGTGATACGGAGTAGAATACGCCCGCAACTAAGCCCGAAACTACGGACTTCGGGTTTAGCCCCACTGGAACGCAAAGGGCATTTGGAGGAACACGAATGGGTTTTAAGGCTTGTATACATGCCAATGACCTTGTGCATACAAACGGAGCTAGCTAACTACACCTCCACGCGCCACTCCGCTACCCGTGTTTTTATTTTTTTATAATAAAAATAGTACATATTTTTAAAAAGAAACAAAACCAAATTATTTTAGTTTGTATTGCAAAGCAGGAAATGTATTTTTTATACTCTTTTGATAAAAAAATAAGGAGTAAAATGGTTTCATCTCAAAGATTTGGAGGTGATTTGGTGATTTTTTTTCTTATTATGTGATACCGATACATAAATTCTAGCTAAACCAAATTACGCATAATATCATGTAGATTACTACCTATTTTTTTTAAATGTAATTTCTTAGTATATGCCGACGAAAAACTGCTTCATTTGCACGCTATTTTGAAGCTTCTTTCGAGAGAGCACCCTTAAACAGATTCTGACAGTCCCTCTGCTCCACCCTGAGCAGAAAGAGCCATTTGACGATTTCTCAACGATAAAATGGGTTCAATAAATAAGCAGATTCGTGTATTTTCGTTTAATTACCACTATATAACGTCGTCTCCTCAGGCGGAACAAAAAGCGTTATTCTCAACACGTTGGCGGTTGCATAGGTTGTTATGTAATGCGAGACGTACCTAATTTGCCTGTATGACTTGCATCAACGTTTTTTGCTCGGAGTTAAACCCGATACTCGTAGATTAGCTGACTTATAGCAGGCGTCAGCAATAACTGCACTTCTTGGTAACGGCAGTAACTATATTTAGTAGTGTGGTACGGTAACGGTCTGAGATAGGGTAAGCTTTCGTCGCCAGGATTGCGAAAATGTTCGAAAGCCGAAGAAAAAAAACCGGTCAAGTGCGAGTCGGACTCTCACTCGAAGAGTTCACGTTTCTGGTACGGGAACCTCCTTTAATTAGGGTTCCGAAAAAAAAAACGGAACCCTTACAGGATCACTCGGGGGTCTGTCTGTCTGGCCGTCTTTCACAGCCAGTTTTCTCTGGATCCACTGGACCGATTCTGTTGAAATTTGGTACACATATGGACTTCTATGACCCAATCACGAACGCGTTACGTCATCATCAAATCATTAAATTTGTAGTATGGGGGTCACTGTTGGTGGTCAAACTAAAAAAATAAAATAAAAAGTTTTTTGAATAATATTGTGTGACATTTCAAATTAGAGGGCTTACTTTGTGGGTTTTAATTATATTTTTTTCATAATTTTAAAATAAACAGTTTTTAAGTTATTTAAGAAATTAGACGAAAAGTGACCATTCCCCCCTTATCTCCGAAACTACTGAGCCTAAAATTGTGAAAAAAAATGGAGATACTAGATCTTTACCTAAAGATTACAGGAACACCTATTAGAAGTCTGTAGTGTTAAAATAACATGTAAAAAAAATAAATTCGTTCGGAACCCTTTGCACGCGAGTCCAACTCGCACTTGGCCAATTTTTTGGTATACAGCCCGCTGACAGACAGACGTACAAGCGGACGGTAGGGCGGGCGGTCAGTGTAGACTTAGTAATAGCGTTTCGTTGGTTACCCTTATTATTAGGAACCCAGTTACTGGGTTGACAAGGTCAGATAAGCTATCTTACCAAGAAGTGTAACTTTATGTCAGCATATACAACCTTCTTCTTCTTATCGTGTGGCAGTAAGGTCTAACGACCCCACACACCCTAGTGTCAGCGTTTCTAAACCGCCTCAAGGGCCTCTGACATGGTTTATTTGACGACCGTTATTTGGCGGCCGGGACCACCGGCTTATACGTGCTTCCGAAGCACGGAATCATCTTTTTATCAGACAATCATGTGATTCAAGCCTGCAATGTCCTAGCCAAACTGGAAACAACTTTACAAAGTATGCTTCCCGTGGGAATCGAACCCACGACACAAGGTCTAACGCCTTAACCACTCGACCACGGAGGCAATCAGCATATACCTAGGTATTCATTAATGCGCTGTTGCTATGGTAACTAATCTGACTACCTAAATCTCTTCAGTTCTTTTTCTACAAATTCATTAATCCGTCCCAGCTCACTGAGCACTGTAGAATGCCTAATCATTATCCATTTGTTGTGCACGAATGTTTTGACGACTTAATAGTAACGTTCAGTGGCGTAGCTGGCCTCAACAATTTTTGGGGGCTCCGTTTTAAAGGTACTTATTGTTTTTTTTTTTAAACAAAATAGATCCTACTAGCTCAGTACGTCTACCATGAGTTTTATCAATCTACTAGCTGACCCGCGCAACTTCGTTTGCGTCACAATTTTTCATTACTGCTCCGCTCCTGTTGGTCTTAGCGTGATGATATACAGCCTATAGCCTTCCTCGATAAATGGGCTATCCAACACTGAAAGATTTTTCAAATCGGATCAGTAGTTCCTGAGATTAGCGCGTTCAAGCAAACAAACAAACTCTTCAGCTTTATATATTAGTATAGATAGATACTAGCTAGAGACTGTAGTTAAAAATGTATGAAATATCTAAAACAAAACAAATTTCTAATCAGTTAACTAACAAGCAAGCAAGTTGCAAGTAAAATTTTAGTTAACAACTAAAAAACTAAATTAGAAACTTGTTTTTTTAAAGTTTTCATACATTTTTTTAACTACAGTCGCTAGCGTGTATAGATTGATAAAATTCATGGTAGACGTACAGAAGTGTCTCGGCAGGCCACGAAGGTGACGGCCGGACTAAATGTAGCTTTCCGTCCACAGGTCGCGGCCCCTGTAGTCCGGGGCCCCGTATCTTTGATACGGTGGTAGCTACGCCCATGGTAACGTTACAGTAGGCATGGGCAAAAAATATCGATATATCAAAATATCGATATTTTTCCATACTATTATCGATAAATATCCTGGATATTTTTAATAGCGATATATCGATATTTATTTTAGAGTATCTATCGAATTCGTATCAGTTTCTATTTTTTTTAACGCTACTTTGGTTTCGTGTTTAATGTTATTAGATACTAACGTCTATATCTGATGACTACTGGTTTGTTTAATTTGTTTATAATTGTTAAGGCTCGAGCATTAATTAAAAATACTATTTTCTTCTATTCTTTTTTACGAAGTTTGAATGCTTTGAGAATATGTATGAATAATCATGCGAAAACTGACGATATATCGATATTTTCACTAAATAATTATCGATACTGTTTAAAAATATCGATACGATAAGTATCGATATATTTTTCACTTGCCCATCCCTACGTTACAGTATCGTTAACGTAGGTAAGTGTATTTTGAAAATAAAAACTACAACCCCATAGTAGTTTGGTTTAATTTTATTGTATGCGACATACACAATTTGTATCATACACAAATATGAATGCCTAATATCCAATTCAAATACCTAAATATTATATGCGAAACGAGTATTTTACTTAGTTATAAGTAACTTAGTAAAATTTTACGTTACGTTACTATGAGTACGTCAAAAACATCCGTGTAAGGGCCCTTAGATTAAAATTAAGAGTTACATCATATTTGAACGGTATTATAAGTATTTACTTTATGTATTAGCTATATACTACTTATGTAAGATATAACCTTGAGTGGTCGGGCCTTGATTGAGTTCACACCTTCGCTTTTCTTGTCACAGTGGCATAACACGGTTTGTTTGCTAACAACTTCATTCAGCATATGAATAAATAGATACATCATTTGATTACATATCTACTTATGTAGGTAATCATCAATTCTACGTTTTTCATTAATAAATGATTATTATTTACCTACTTACTTACTTCAAAATCTAAATCATAGTTCTTTTGAGAGGTAATTTGTTTAATTTCTCATATTTTGTTCTCATGTTAAAAATTCACCACGGTTGATGCAGTAACTGTCATTTTTAGGAATCCGGACCGGAGGAGTAACCGAGGGATCCGTACCGGAGGAGTAACCGAGGGATCCGTACCGCAGGAGTAACCGAGGGATCCGTACCGCAGGAGTAACCGAGGGATCCGTACCGGAAGGGTAACCGACGGAACCCTATAGCGAAGCCTCCGCTAGATATCCGCCCGTCTGTCAGCGGGCTGTACACGAAGGGTTCCGTACCGTTAATCGAAAGAAAAACACGTTTCTTGTATGGGAGCCCTTTTTAATAGGGAATATGCACGAAAATAATACTTATTATCTATATAGTTTATCTAAAAATATATACAAATATAATACTAACAGTAAAAATAGAATCAAAATTGTTCGAAAAACAAATGAGATATAATTATTTTAAACAAACATATCTGTCCCTCTCGCGAAAACGCTGTTTTCTATGGCAGCTGTATAGGCGCCAAGAACTTTGACGTCACAGTTCATATCGGACTTCTCTTTCTAATTGTAATTTTTGAAGCTTTATAACTTTATCGCTGATGAAGGTATTTAAAAAATAATTTTATGATTGTTTCCTAGAGCTAATAAGCATTTCATTTTGCAAATAAAAAAATCGCATGCGTATTCCCTATACATATTATTTGTTGTTGTAATGGCAATAGAAATACACACTGAAAATTTCAACTGTCTACCTATTTTGGTTCTTGAGTACTTATATCTCAAGAACCGAAATAGGATAACAGTTGAAATTTCCATCCACCACGGGCAGTAACCCGCTGACAGACAGATGGATGCGTTATCCGTCCATTACGTAAGTTGCGGCAACCGTCGGGGTAGCCAAAACAGGACATTTTTAAGAGGCCACGAACCTTCTTAACAAAAATGCTTTACAAACATTTTGTCAACTTTTCACACAAACTAAAGCCACTCAACGTTTTTTCCCATTTACATGATTTTCTAAAGAATCGCCAGTCTGAGGTGAACGTGTTGCCATGGGGCTCGTCTGTTTCCCGCCAACCTGTCATTATGAGGCTACACACCATAAGGTACAGGTCCTTAACCCGTGCGGTGCTGTTGTTACGTGCATGGGAATTGACGCGGTGGCTTTGTACTTTATGACACCGTCATTCAGAAGGGAAGATCGAATAGTTTTTCATTACCTTATCGACGTTAAAGATCAAATGCAAGATCTTTGTGAACATGTCTTAAAAGCTATATATATATACATAACTCGACAAAATTTTAGTATCGAAATGTCATAAGGTAGTCAAATTAGATCAGATAATAGGGACATCAGCATTGATATATAACAACCCAAGATACACACTTACTCAGCATCTCAAAAACGTCCGCAAAAAACAAGCGCACAATGTATAATTGTGCGCTAGTTTCAAACAGTCTCGCATCGCTCGCCATACTGCACTGCTTTGTAAAAACAACTTTAAGCGATCCGTGTAAGGTTGAATTTGCAAAAAAAATTGCGCATCACTCGACATACTGCACTGCTTTGTAAAAACAACTTCAAGCGATCCGTGTAAGGTTGAATTTGCAAAAAAAAATTGTTTATAGTATAACTACACACAACTCGCACATGACACTTGATACATGTCAGTTTTTGACGACAGTTTCGAGTGTTGCATTTGTTCGAGACTGTGCATCTTGGGTTTTTTATACAGGGTTATTTGTAAAACACCAATAAGCTCTTAGACAGTGGAAGTACACATGATTATAAACAACTTTTACTTTGAGACCAACCCTGAAAACTCGAAAAAAATATCAGCTGTTTCATACAAAATGCAATATTTAGCCAATGAAAATGTATGAAACAGCTGATATTTTTTTCGAGTTTTCAGGGTTGGTCTCAAAGTAAAAGTTGTTTATAATCATGTGTACTTTCACTGCCTAAGAGCTTGTTGGTGTTTTACAAATAACCCTGTATATCAATGGTCATCAGTTGTAATTTGTCAAATTGAGGCTTTTTAGATAGATTGCGGCTGATATGCTAATGTCAACGTTGCTAAAGGCGCAGATACCCTCATTAGCTGATTTTAAAAAGATCATCACGTCTAAACGGCTAGTTGTAATTTTTTTTTAAAAATATATGTTAAATTAGACTATTTTTTTAATAATTATACGTTTGTAGTCCTCTTAATTTGTATAGTTGGCCCTCTGCTCATAACTCAAATGTGAGTCAATTTCTAAAAACTTGCAAGGATTTGTTTAGTGATTAATTATTTGATTATTTTAGATTATTTTGATTATTATGATTATTGTGATTATTTTAATTATTTTGATTATTGTATTATTTTTTTTGATTATTTTTATTTTTGACTTGATTGTACTTGTTTGATTATTTTTTTTTAATTATTTGTTGTTTTTATTGAATTGACATGTTTTCATATTTAATAATTACATTTCTAATCATCAATTCGAATACTTAGGTTGTTGACTCTCTGTACGTGTTGGTAGATTTACTGTAAGTGCAGAGAGTAATTGAATTTAAATAAATAAAATAACCGCAATATCAAGGATCCTGTACATCCACCCTTAACAAACGTCACGTAAGGCCGCAATACTGTCAAGGAAGTTATGGTATATGGAAATATATGGTACGATAAAGGAACCTACAGAGACCTACAAGCCTAACGGTCTCTACGACCCTAAGCCCTATAAGCCCTACAGCCCTAACCTACCATATACCTAGTATGTAATAAATAAATATATAAATTAGTTCAGGATGTCTTCACCAAAGGTACCTAAGGTTACAGACGTAGACGTAAGTAGACAGGAATACCAGGTTCGGGAAGGGTAAACTCACTGCCAATCCCGCAGACTCACGGGACTGATCCGAAGATGGCTAAAGGTATCTTGGCCACAGCGAGGGGTAATGAGACAAGAATATAAAATTCAAATCTGATTTATTTACAAATTGTTCTGCTTAAATACTACTTTTTCTTAACACACATTATTATACTAATTCTATGTGTCCTATGCGTGTAAGATGCAACCAAATCATTATTTTAACTGGGCCGCGCGTGAGCCAGGCCGAGTGCTGAGTCGATGTCTAAAGGTAACATTGAACAGATCCCGACGTTTTTAGAGAGAAGAGACATTATTTTGGCGGCAGCTCGATAAACACGATTGTCAATCCGTCAAAAATATATGGGATTGACAAACGATCTCGAAATCCCTTGGCCAGGTCAAAATAGACAACAATTCAAGGATATCCTTCCTAATATATAAAACTAGCTGACCCGCGCAACTTCGTCGGCTTCACAATTTTCATTACTGCTCCGCTCCTATTGGTCTTAGCGTGATGATATATAGCCTTTTGCCTTCCTCGATAAATGGGCTATCTAACACTGAAATAATTTTTCAAATCGGACCAGCAGTTCCTGAGATTAGCGCGTTCAAGCAAACAAACAAACTCTTCAGCTTTATATATTAAGTATAAGAAAGAAAAGAAAGAAAGAAAGAAAAATAGATATAGATTCTTCCGTTACTGACTGAGTGACTGACAGACAACGCACAGCCGAAACTGCTGATCTTAGAAAGTTGAAATTTGGCATGTAGGTTCCTTGGGGAGAGTGTAGGGGAGCACTAAGAGAGGATATCCCGAAGTTCCTACGGGAACGGGCAAAAAAAGGGATATGCCCTATGATATGAACAAAGTTGCGGTCAAAAGCTAGTCTTCTATAATTCGCATAGAGCTACAAATCAGTACTTAGGTATTTTTGGATGAACTAAACTTTTAGGTCCCGATGGAGTTCATCATTTCGTCTTTACCAGGGTGCATTTATAATATTGCGTAGTACTTTTTTCTGAAATATTTCAATTTCAATCTTTATTGCGAATACAGTACATAGTTATACATTCCAGCTGTTAGGTGAATGCGCAGTTCACTGTATTTTACCAATTTAGGCATGCAAAATTATTATTTAAATTATAAATGTCATTAATTATTGTAAACATCATAAGTTAAAATATACAATTTCAAAAATATCAACCAAACCAATTACTCAAATTAAATAAATGTCATCAATTATCACTAAAATTATGCTATGTCATCATAAATTAAAATTAAATCGTATGCAATGTCATATATTGAGATCAAATATTTGAATGATACATTGGTCAGATATAAATACTACGTAGATCTACCTAATGACATCATCTTTGACAGAAATCGTAAACAAACGACTATTTTATAAAAGGCTTTAACACAAAACGATCGTGACATAATATTTGTAAGGTTAACACTCGACTCGGAGGCCCCTTAAAACACGCAGTGTGATGAGCATTGACGTTTTAGTTAGAACATTCATGAAACCTGATCAAACAAACGGAGCAATGGACGTAGGGCAAGATAAATCGTAAAGGTGCCTATTAATAGCCAATTGAATAAGTGATTAATTGAAATATGTGCATAAATTAAATTATTAAACTGTTTTTCTGTGTGTTTTTATTTGTGTTTGTACTATGGACTAACACCGGCTGTGTTAATGTTTTGTATAGGAAAACAAGAAAAGCCAAGAAATAAGTTTGGATAGAGATAATCAGTCTCTCGCCGTATGGTGTCGGCCGGTGCCGTATGGTGCCGTAAAAGAATAATACCATCCCATCACTTCCCGTGGGTGTCGTACGAGGCGACCAAGGGACTCACCAGAGAATGGGCAGCAGCGTTCTCTGTAAAACGCAACACCATACACTGCGATCGCCAACCCGCCCGCCAAGCGTGGCGATTATGGCAACGCCCCCCCCCCCTTTGGGGGAGGTCTATGTTCAGCAGTGGACGTCTTTCGGCTGATATGATGATGATGATGAATCAGAGTCTGAATGTGACTCGGAAATTATGGCAACGCCCCCCTCTTTGGGGGAGGTCTATGTCCAGCAGTGGACGTCTTTCGGCTGTTATGATGATGATGATGAATCAGAGTCTGAATGTGACTCGGAGATTATGGCAACGCCCCCCCCCCCTTTAGGGGAGGTCTATGTCCAGCATTGGACGTCTTTCGAATGATACGATGGTGATGAATCAGTTTGAATGTGACTCGGAGATCATGGCAACGCCCCCCCCCCCTTTAGGGGAGGTCTATGTCCAGCATTGGACGTCTTTCGACTGATACGATGGTGATGAATCAGTTTGAATGTGACTCGGAGATTATGGCAACGCCCCCCCCTCCTTTGGGGGAGGTCTATGTCCAGCAGTGGACGTCTTTCGGCTGATATGATGATGATGATGATGAATCAGAGTCTGAGTGTGACTCGGAGATTCTTGGCATCGCCCCCCCTTTGGGGGAGGTCTATGTCCAGCAGTGGACGTCTTTCGGCTGTTATGATGATGATGATGATGATGATGATGATGAATCAGAGTTTGAGTGTGACTCGGAGATTATGGCAACGCCCCCCCCCCTTCGGGGGAGGTCTATGTCCAGCAGTGGACGTCTTTCCGCTGATATGATGATGATGATGATGAATCAGAGTCTGAATGTGACTCTCGGAGATTACATAGTGTTTTAGAAAGCGCTTAAAACAGCAAAGAGATTTTTATACTAGGGATGAGATAAAAATAAAATGTTCTGCTATATAAACTAATATCTATATATCTATTAGCTAATATCAAGACATATAAGCGTTATTTATAAAACAATGTCACCATGATTGATTAGATTAAATATTGATTAACAGATTTTTAATTCAATTTTTCTAAGAATGAACCAAATTGATTGGTATTGGCCCCTAGACCCTTTCCACGATTGGGTTCTATCAAACTCAAATCAAGAATCTACTAATCATCATTAAAACTAATCATACGATTATTTTTCTCTTAGATAAGGCCGAAAGTATTAAACCAGAATATACAGTCACTCTCTATTTAAATTAAAATAATAACTAGGTACAGCATTAAAGTACTAAATATATACACTTAAAATAAAATATCCTAACTAAGATAAGGCGTCAAAAAATTCGTCCGCATCGCTGTCCACCGGAAGTGAGCCCAAAAGACTGGCGGCATTGCCACGTTGTATGGCAATGCTTATCCTCTGTCCGAGGTAAAAGCCAGCCCTTGGGTCACGCGAAGTGTCAACTAAGCGTTTAGATAGATCTTTAAATAAGGCATGAGCACTCGGACCCCACGTTCCAAGAGTTTCAACCCCAAACGGCTCAAAAATATAATTGCCAACAAGGTTATTATATTTCCGCCGCTTGAGGTTCTCAGCAGCCGCAGCGGCAGTACCAGCACAGCACGACGAGCTAGGAAGATGGGATAGCGCAAGAGTATCGACACAAGTAGCGTCCCACACTAAAGGCCTACCCATCTTCCATGGAAACAAAGACATACCGTCCGGTCGCTTGCCGTCGTCGCGTGCTAGGCCATTGGGTTCTAGTACGGCTGGATCGCCGACGGCGACAAGAGCGCGTCGGATAATGTCGTTGATGTTTGCGTGCCGTGCAAAGCGACCCGCACTTCGACTGCATGAGAGACCGTGGTGCCCGAGGCTGTTGACAGCTTCGCCACAGTGACAACGATGAGGAGAACAACACGATGCGCCTAAGCGAAGGGAAGCAGCGAGGCGGAAAGTTGTATCGTCGAACAAGGTGCCTAAGTTCGACGACGGTAGTGCGTGAAGCCAGAGGCCCGACTCCCACTCACCCACAGCCAGCAGGCGCGCACGCTCCGCAGTAGAAGTAGAAGTGGCTATAAGGTTCCTCTGAACTTCTCTGCAGACCGGCTCATCCCACTGTCTCTGGTATGATGGGTTGTCGGGTAGATTTACATTCGGGCAAGCGAGTTTCCAGGCATTCACAGCCTCGGTGAAGCACGGCACATCAAAATCAATCAGTGTGGAAGCTAGGATATTCCTGATTAATTTATCAGTGCCATGAACCGAAGATATAAAAGCCGGTAAACTAATACTGGTAATTTTGCGGACGCCGAGGCCTCCCATACGAATGGGAAGAGTAGCTTGAGCCCAAGCTCGGTCGTCCATGGCCACATTTAAAATTGAAGATAGTGTATGCTTGATAATTTGGTCCATTTTTTCTAAAAGGTGAGGGTGCTTCCACATATGGGAAGCACGAAGGAAATATGTCAATTTAGGACCGAAACAGCAGTAACGAATTATGGTGATAGCCGAATGCATGTTAATTTTTAACAGTCTTTCCGAAACGTCTTTGAAA
Organism: Lacanobia wlatinum; assembly: GCA_947578705.1. Lineage (NCBI taxonomy): Eukaryota > Metazoa > Arthropoda > Insecta > Lepidoptera > Noctuidae > Lacanobia > Lacanobia wlatinum. The sequence continues at coordinate 24,338,591 of OX388034.1, forward strand.
TTTTGAATTTTTTCTTCGACAAAATTGGGAAAGGAATTCTCAAAGATTGGTGACCCAAGGAGGTGAAGAGAGCTTTTGTCCATAATTTTGATTCCAGGGAATCAAAATTATCAAAATCACTCTCTTAAAACTACTAGAATTTATCTTTATTTAAAATTCTTAAAGCGACTACTATCATCATCATCTGCCTAGCCTTTTCCCAACTACATTGAGGTCGGCTTCCAGTCAAGCCGGATTTAGCTGAATACCAGTATTTTATGTGGAGCGGCTGCCTACCAGACCTCCACAACCCATATTAAAGCGACTACTATATTTATCTTTAATTAAAACTTTATGCACAAGTAAAAAAAAACACAATACAAAGGCGAGCTCACTTAACCCGTCTTCGCCCGGGATGTTTTTGCCTCAATAACCAATATTTATTGCTCAATCACTTCAAACGAAGGGTTGATAATGAACCATTTATTAAATTGCTAGAGCAATTGCAATTTCTGTAAAGAGAATATCCATGCCTATAACCCTTAGGGCATAAGCAGTAATCGTGTTAGTCAGCACACAACTAAAAAGGCAATGAAACTACTTTGCCCAAGGCCATAAGATACAGTAAAGATAAAAATTTGAACCGAGATTTTTCATTAAAGGATTTTAAATAAACAACTCTGAGAATAATATGCAAATTATTTTAATATTAACTTGTTGTTTTAATAAAGTGAGAATATACAGGTTTTACGGCCACGGCGCTTTTGTAGATACTAAAAAAGTAATTTCCTTCAAAAAGGTTTCATTATTTATGAAGGAGCCACTTTATTAAACAAAGTCACATCATTTTTCGTTATTATAAAATATAATAACACAGCATTAAACACATTACCTGTATAAAAGACAAAATTTATCATACCTTTACATTTATCCCTTGAAATATTCACGGATGTGGTACCAAGGAAAACCATCATTATTGTGCTGTATCCCAGAAACAAATGAGAGCCGATTTACAAAACACATGACTTTACGAACACAGAATAAGTCCTTAGAGCTCACATATTAAAATTAAAATAAGTAACAACGTAGGGTGACCACCCACCGTGGGGCTATGAGGCTGTGGGCATTACAAATAGAGAGGGCCAATTTCCAATTAATATCTCAGCAGGTGGCCTAGCTAGAGGGCAGCACTAGAAAAATAGATTGGCCCGGTCTCTGGTACCGCAAGCCGCTGAGACGGGTTAAATAAAAAACTAAATAACGTTGTCAAATTAAAAATATTCGTATAATTAGTTAGGGTAATGGTCGTTTTGGATTACGGAATGGGTGTCTTAATGGACTTGGTACAAAAAAGTTTAAAAAGGAACGAAAAGGCTGAGGAATTAAGTCTTCTCGTGTACCTAGTTTGGTTTTAAAGAAAAAGTTATATTAGTTGTGGTTGCTACTGTTGCAATAAAAGCCCTGTAACGCGTTATAGTCGTCTGTATACACTGACGGCTTTAGAAAAAAAAAGATAAATTGTCATAAATAGTGATAGGTATATGATGAAGAGATTTCAAGCCTATGCCACACGGCGTATTTTTTTAGTGCCGACGCGTTTGTTTATGAATTGTCGGAGAAAGGGGCACGCTTAATTTTTTTTTTGTCAGCTATAAAGCCAGCGTAAGTAGTTTTGTCTCGTCCGACTCCATTTTACTTCTGTTGAGGAGTCTGTTGAAACGCAGGGATTTTTGTAGTACAGTACGTCTACCATGAGTTTTATCAATCTATACTCGCTAGCGACTGTGGTTAAAAAAATGTATGAAAACTTTAAAAAATCAAGTTTCTAATTTATTTTTTTAGTTATTAACTAAACGCTCATTTGTATCGATACATCGATACAAAAGAAAATTTTGTACAGAGAAAAGAGCATAAAGGTACTGCTTATTTCACAGAAAGTTCTTCCAGCAGACCTGCAACAGAAGAATTTGATAAGAAAATTAGACACAGTGTGTAAAGAAACAGAGAAAGAAACTAAAAATAAACTATACTAACTTAACTAAAACATTATTATCTTATTATAAATACAAATCTAATTACAATACAAATACAAACAAATATACACAAATACACTTACAAATATATATTTACTAGCTGACCCGCGCAACTTCGTCTGCTTCACAATTTTCATTACTGCTCCGCTCCTATTGATCTTAGCGTGATGATCAATAGCCGATAGCTTTCCTCGATAAATGGGCTATCTAACACTGAAAGAATTTTCAAGTCGGACCAGTAGTTCCTGAGATTAGCGCGTTCAAGCAAGCAAACAAACAAACAAACTCTTCAGCTTTATATATTAGTATAGATAATAAGTTAATACATACCTATAATATATACCTACAGGATCACATTATTGACAGATAATGCTCTTTGAATCCCTTGCGCTGAGCGAGGCTAGATAAATGAACGGGCTCGTACTTCTAAAAACACATCTCTCGCTCATCTTTTGTTGGAAAGCAGTCTTAAGCCGGAATAACGTTATTGTATTGAGTTTTGTCGTGGCAACTTCTGACGCAATTGATGTACCTGTATAACCTAGCGCTAGAAAATACTTGCAGGTCTGTGTTCCACGCGCGCCTCAAAGAGCTGTCAGCATAGAAGACGGGGCCCGCTAGGGCCAGTGCCTGCCGGGGTTGCGGAATCTGTTTGAAAGAGGCACCGCGGCTCTGGAACGCAAAGGGCATTAGGAGGAACACGGATGGGTTTTAGTCAGTAAGAGTCTGACACTCCCTTCTGCTTCACCCAGAGCGGGAGGAGTCATTTGATGATTTCCCATCCTTAAAAAAAAAAAAAAAAAAAAAAAAAAAAAAAAAAAAAAAAAAAAAAAAATGTGTCAAAAAATATTCTAAACAATACCAATTTAGATATCAGCGGTGTATCGAACGAACTCAAGGAGCTCTACAGGCTCTACTTACCGCTAAATACTTTGTAAACATGCCATGTACGAGTTATGCTGACAACTTGACGTGAAGAGCCGTGGCGCCAGTCTGATAGTGTCTCTAGTGGCTGTACTATGATAACAGTTGATAACAGTCTGCAATATGAATACACGAGTTGTGACCTAAATACCTAGTATTTGTTAAATAATCAGTTACTGTATTGAGAATAAGTAAATATACCAGGGAGTCTACGCGTCTCGAGAGTACAAAGGGTTAAAGCAGTGTCATTATATCAGCGACTAGCTGACCCATTTTTCATTAGGAAATGCTTCGCTACTATTGGTCGTAGCGTGATGTTATATAACTTATAGTCTTCCTCGATAAATGGGCTATCTAACACTGAAATAATTTTTCAAATCGGTCCACTAGTTCCTGAGATTAGCGCGGTCAAGCAAACAAACAAACTCTTCAGCTTTATATATTAGTATAGATATAAGTATATATAGATTAGTATACATAGATAGGTGAAGACCAAAATGACCTCTACAAATCACCTACTGAGCAAGAGATTAAGTCCCAGCGTTTGGTATCTTCTGGACTTCTGCAAAGGATGTCATAAGGATTACAGAAACACCATAAATATTTATATGTTCTGTACCTGTCCATCTTCTAACCTCCATATCTCATGAAATATTGATCGTAGCGAAAAAGTGCACAGAACCTTTTTCGTAGAAAATTTTATGTAGATTACTTATGTATTCGTAAATTTTTTGTTGTGGGCCATCGTTTATGAGTTATTTACAAAAAAGTAAAAAAGGGACCTTTACACAACCCCCCAACCCGAAAGCTTCACCCCCATTCCCTACAACTGTGCCAAATTCGCTAATACACGAATTATATCCCCTATTTGGCTCTTTTTGATTTCGTTTGGTGGACTAAACGTAAGATTTCGTTACAAGATTCAACCATGTTACAAGTAACTTACACTTATAGCGTAGTAAGCCGCTTGGCTTACTACGCTATAAGTGTAAGTTACTTGTATATACCATCAGAAAAGAGCCTAATAAATCTTTCTACTTACTACTATAACAAATGCGAATTTTTGGATGGATGCATGTTTGTTACAAATTCACGCCGGAACGGCTGCACGGATGTACATGAAGTTTGGCACAGATATAGATTATAGTCTAGAATAGCACTTGGGATAGACACCACCAACTTCGAAACTCGGGGCTAGGTCACAGAGAAGTCCCTATAAGAAAAACCCAATAACACGACCTGGGAATCAAACTCAAGACGCTCGGGAGTAGAACTCAAACATAATAAGAATAACAACTGTAAGTAATCTTTAAATTTATAATAATTAGTAGCTTCTGCCAGCGGCTTCGCCCGCGTGGTCCCTAGGGAACATACTCCCGGTATATACGACGTGTAACAGAATAACCGCAATACCTCTTAAAGGGTCATTGTACTCATCATTATGAACAACTTTTACTATGGGACCAATCCCGAAATCGCGAAAAAAAAATCAGCTGTTCAGTACATTTTGCTATGCGCACAGAAATGTATGTGGAGTCGATTCTTTTTTCGCGATTTCAGTGTTGGTCCCATAGTGAATGTTGTTCATAATGATGAGTTCAGTGACCCCTAAAGAGGTATTGCGTTTATTCTGTTACAGGTTGTATATAGCCTAGTGTTATTCTACCTCTGTGCCAAATTTCATCCATCCGTCTTCACAAACTTTCGCAATTATAATATTAGTAGGATATTAGTAGGATTTCGCATAAGATACTTTTCAAGTGACCAAAATATTAAAGTTGTAGCGTTTGGTATCTTCTACAAAGGATGAGATAAGAATTACAGAAACACTATTGAAGGATCACCATAACTTAAGATTTCGTAACGAAAACTTAACCATGTCACAAGTGACTTAAACTAGCGTAGTAATCCAAGCTTATACCAACACAAAAGAGTCTGATAATCGTACTACAATAATAAATGCGAATGTTTCGATTTTGTTACAAATTAACGCCGGAACGGCTGAACGGATTTAGATGAAATTTGGCACAGTTATAGGACACTCAGGCGAGCGAAGCCGTTGGCAGAAGCTAGTAAGTAGCTATCTTAGCCGAATTCCTAAAGATATGAATCATCTTTCTTTGTTACTAAACATGGATCACAAATCTTAAATCTATACTTCTACACTAATATTATAAAGAGGAAAGATTTGTTTGTTTGTTTGTTTGAATTGAATAGGCTCCGAAACTACGGGACCGATTAGAATAATTCTTTTAGCAATGGATAGCTACATTATCAGGGAGTAACATAGGCTATATTTTATCCCCGTACTCCCACGGGAACGGGAACTACGCGGGTGAAACCGCGTGACGTCCACTAGTAATATTATAAAGAGGTAAAGTTTGTGAGTTTGTGAGGTTGTAGGGGGTAATCTCTAGATCTACTGAACCGATTTTGAAAATTCTTTTACCAGTAGAAAGCCACGTTATTTGTGAGTGTTATAGGCTATATATAAACCCGAAAAATACCGCCCAACGAAGTGGGCACAGGTCAGATAGAAATAAATAAAATAAAAGTGTCTGTTTGTTATATCAAAATAACAGCTTTTTACTAAATGCACACGAAAGTGTATAAGATACTTACCTATAACCAAATATCAAACAGTTTTTTTTCTGACTGTCCGATTGTTTTTGCTAGACTCAGAAACGGCTAGACCAATTTTGACATTGCAGGTTTGAATCACCTGATTGTCTGATAAAAAAGATGATTCCGTGCTTCGGAAGGCACGTATAAGCCGATGGTCCCGGCCGCCAAATGGCGGTCGTCAAATAAACCATGTCAGAGGCCCTTGAGGGGTTTAGAAACTCTGACACTAGGGTGTGTGGGGTCGTTAGACCTTACTGCTAACACGATAAGAAGAAAAAGAAGTTAAATTCAATCCTTAATCTTACCTACCCCAATTTCTAAAGATATAAATCCACTTTCCCAGTTACTGTAAACCACAAATCAAATCAAATCAAATCAATACAGTAAAATAGGAATAACTTAGACGTTATGTGAATTGTCGGGATGAGGAATAGGTTATCGATATGCGGCTAAATCTGATTCATTACTGAACGCTAAGGCTTTGCTCACATCGCGTGATGTGCTGTGATATTTTACGCTTTTGTTATAACCTGACTTGTTTATTGCAGTGGCGTGTATGTGGGTACCCTATTTTGTATATAATAATACCATTAATCTTGAGTGGACCAAGTCTTGTGCCCTGCGGAACACCTGTGATTTCCATACATCTATACTCTATATCTGTACTAATATATAAAGCTGAAGAGTTTGTTTGTTTGTTTGCTTGAACGCGCTAATCTCAGGAACTACTGGTCCGATTTGAAAAATTCTTTCAGTGTTAGATAGACCATTTATCGAGGAAGGCTATAGGCTATACGGGAATGGGAAATTCCTACGGGAACGGAAGAAATCGGGATATGCGCGTACGAAGTCGCGGGCAAAAGCTTTTACTAATATATAAAGCTGAAGAGTTTGTTTGTTTGCTTGAACGCGCTAATCTCAGGAACTACTTGTCCGATTTGAAAAATTCTTTCAGTGTTAGATAGACCATTGATCTAGGAAGGCTATAGGCTATATATCATCACGCTAAGACTAAGAGGAGCGGAGCAGTAATGAAAAATGCGACGCCGACGAAGTTGCGCGGGTCAACTAGTTATTTTATATTGTAGAAAAATGTTTAATTATTATTTGCATCGTTTGTATAGTATGTAAATAGTAAAGTCTCCCTTTTAAATGCATTCAAAGGACCAAAAAAAAATAACTTCAATATCTGTACATTTTATACATTTATATTGCGAAGGAGATGCAAATGCAAATACGAAACGTCGCGAAGCTTAAAAATATTAATTGACCCTGTGCTTAAATTAATTACCTACATGGTTCGATTTTTTATAAATAAAGCTTTTATCTTTTAGCCAACTTTCTTACTTTCAGGATCAACTTTACTAAAATATGTAAAATAGTGAATGTAACGCATCGCTTAGCTTTCACTGGTGAACACAAAGCGTTGATTTACGAGTTCCTCCTCGATTTATGATAATACAAGATGATATCGCGCTGCTAGACTTTCTCTGAGACATAATTTTATAGAGGACAGTATTATTAGTACCCAAGTGTAATGATACAATATTTGTATGAAAAGTGATAAGACAATTTTTTTTATGTTTATGCGGTAACTAGAATCGACTATCGTATTTCTCAAAGAGGAACTGACGAGCTTTATCGAAAGTATTTTATAATCAATGCGGAAGTTCCCAATTTTTAACCGACGAAAAAACGGAGGTTCTCAAGTCGACGCGTATATATATACATATATAATTATATTATGTATGACCACGCATAACTTTTTACAGAGTAGTCCGATTTTAAAAATTCTTTTTTTATTGGATAGGCTTCGACAGCGGTCTCATATAAATTTGTAAAAAAAAATCCTACCCTAAGGGTTGGAAAATAGGGGTGATTTATTGTTCACTCACAGATTTTAATGCTGAGTTGTGTAGGCCTACCCATGTTAGTAGTAATTAGTAGATTATAGCCACAAAAAGTATAAAATAAAAACTTTTTAACAAAAAAATTAAACCTCCGAAAAAACTGCAATGCAAAAAATAATAAACCTTTTTACAAAAAAATAACTTTAATTTCGGAAGTCGGTGTTAAAATACGAAGAAACAATCAAAAACATTGACTGAAAAAAAAAATAAGTAAGAGATAGCGCGCACGAGCCTCTTTTGTCTCTCACATCAAGTCTATGGTATAATATGAAAGTGCGCATATGTAGCGCGACAGCTGGGAGAGTGGAGACTTTTTTGTCCACGGGTTTGAAGAAAGGCCCGCCGATGCAACTGTTGCTCCGTCTATTGAAAAATCAAAATCAAAATCAAAAGTCGTTTATTCAAATTAGGCTGAGAGCCAGCACTTTTTGAACGTCAAGTTTTACAAAAGACAGTCCCCCAAAACGCCCGCCCGTCACCACTTCCTAGTGTTTTAGCTGTGGAGAAGAAGTGGCCAACAAACTCCCCAGCAACACATCTGTCTGTTACGTTTTAAGAACTTGAATCTATATAAAAGTATGCTAAGTAATTAATACATGACACAAAATTTTTAACTTATTGGCTGCAATGCAAGGGCGCGCACGGCGAAAAAAAAGTTGCCGACCAAACGAGGAGTGATTTTTCAAAAGGCCTTATTTCCATTTTTTACTTTGATGTAGATTTCGACGGAATCGTGAAGTCTAGTCAAAATCGCAACTGGAACTGGCATTTGCTTAGTTCAGAACGCCTTATTTCCTATAGTAAAAGGCGCATCAAAAGTAGAATGTCAAACAAACTGGCACATTTCCACCCGTAGGTAGACAGGCAGTGTGAAAATTAACAAAACGCCGTATTTCCTGCTTTTTTTTTAACCGTGTTAAGAAATTTCATACAAAACGGCACATTTCCTATTTAGCTAAAATTGGTCAAAGAAAACAACCTATTTTTTTGGTGAATTTGAAGCGTTCTGTTTGAAAATTTAATGCATGGTAACACTGAGGCTGCACGTCGATCATACACAGAAAAAAAAGTTGTTTGACATTTAGCTGTCACTGTCATTGGCATCGACATTACCACATGCGCTGATACCTCTTTCAGCAAAGAAAAAGAATGACGTGGATAATCTACTAAAAAAACAATTTGGAGATGACTGGAGAAACATGGATAATCTGGGCTGGTATAAAAATATTTTAGATGATGTTCTAAGCACTTTGCAGGAAGATGAGCATGACCTGCATGATCCTACAATGGCATGTGAATGCAATGAACCAGATGATTTGTTGAACCTTAGAATTTAAATTTGTTATGGTCTCATTTTGTGAATAAACAATTTATTTCCTAACAACAATTCTTTAATATTTTAAGTAACACCGCTATCTAGTTGTTTTTTACCTAACCTACTCATTCTGAATTGTACAAAAAGCCTTATTTCCAAATTGGTATGCAACAAAGGGGCATATTTCCTATTCACTTTATACAAAAGGCCTTATTTCCTGTTGTAGCAAACAAAAGGTCATATTTCCAAAATTTTATTTAAGATAAAAACAATACAAGTATATAAAACTATTTTTTTTAAATGCCATGTGTTCAGAACAACTAATGCACACTTATTTTGACTACTTTCAAAAGTTATAGTACAACCTTTGCATATCTCACAGATATTTGGCTCTACTGAAAATTTGGCTCTGCTGGAAATAAGGCCTTTTGAAAAATCACTCCTCACAGTTGCCGCTCTAATAACTGGCGATGTACGAGTCGGACTCGCGTGCAAAGGGTTCCGAACCAATTTCATTTTTTTAACATCTTATAGGCTTTCCTGTAATATGCAATTTTTTTTTTTCAAAATTTTAGGCTCATTTGTTTCGTAGATAAGGGGGGGATGGTCATTTTTGGTCTAATTTCTTGAATAACTTCTAAAGTACTTAGCTATTTTAAAATTTTGGAAAAAAAATAAGTAATTAAAACCCTCACAATATGTAAGTCCTTTCATTTGACACTTTTTTTTTTAAATTTTCTAGTTTGGCCCCCAAAATTGACCCCCATACTCAAAATTGATTTATTTACATGTGTACCAAATTTCAACAGAATCAGTCTAGAAGATTCGGAGAAATAAGGCTGTGACAAACGGACAGTAAGACAGACAGATAAACAGACCGACAGACAGACACGAGTGACCCTATAACGGTTCCGTTTCTTACGGATGTTCGGTACCCTAAAAAGTTCCAAAAATATGAATTAATCATTTAAAAATCACAAATGAATAAGTTATGGAATTATAAGTTTCACTTCCAAGAATAAATTGGTTTCGTCACCTTTTTTCACCGCTCTGGGCGGAGCAGAAGGGAGTGTCAGACTCTTACTGACTAAAACCTAGGTATCCTAAATTCCCTTTGCGTTCCAGGGCTGCGGTGACTCTTTCGAACAAGTTCCGCAACCCCGGCAGGCACTGGTCCTAGCAGGCCCCGTCTTCTATGCTGATAGCTCTTTGAGCCGTCGACCCGGGCCTGGGGGGCTACTCTCTAACGAAATCCGTAGTTTCGGGCTTAGTTGCGGGCGGGGCATTTTCTACTTCGTATCACCTAACCACTGAGAACTAATGATAACACGATTTGACAGTTACTGTGAAATCGTGTTGTCATTCATTCTCAGTTCGGGTTCGGGATTAATCGTAAGTCTGTAGGTGATACGGAGTAGAATACGCCCGCCCGCAACTAAGCCCGAAACTACGGATTTCGTTAGAGAGTAGCCCCCCTGGTTCTGATCGGATGGCGAGACACCCAATGCTTACCGTCCGCAGGCCCGCCTACGGTGGCCGGGAATCGCCCTGTGACTCCCGACGCCCGGGGCGTCTTCTCCTGCGTTTGTCACCCTAGGAACTGACGCAGCTCGTAATCGTTGACTTGCTTACCTACTTTAAATTGACCAAAGGAACAATAACAAATGAAAGTCAATTCAATGAACATTAAAAATACAATGAACGACAAAATTGACTTTGACTCAGTCTATTTTAATTAATGCCTCCATTAAACTTTGTTCTAAAAGCATACGTTAATTGAAAAACAACTTGTTATAGGAGCGGCCTATAATGAAATATATGAAAGTCATTTCAAAGCCATTAATTAATTTAGCATGAAAATTAATGAAATTATATTATCGTTACTTGTGTGACCGATTCATGTGGTGAGTTGGTTGAGGAGATAAGCATTAAGGCTTGTATACATGCCAATAACCTTGTGCATATAAACGGAGCTAACTACTCCTCTACGCGCCACTCCGCTACCCCCATTTTTTATTTATTATAAAAAAAATAAACATATTTAAAAAAAGTAAAAAACCAAATTATTTTCGTTTGTATTGCAAAGCATTGGATTATTCTTTTTTACTTTTGTTAAAAGATGAAGTCTCATGCTCGTCAGAGAATGGGCAGCAGCGTTCTCTGTAAAAAATCGACACCATCCATACACTGCGATCGCCAACCCGCCTGCCAAGCGTGGCGATTATGGCAAACCCCCCCCCCCCCGCCCCTTTTGCGGGAGGCCTATGTCCAGCAGTGGACGTCTTTCTGCTGATATGATGATGATGATGAAAAGATGAAGGAGTGAAATGGTTTCATCTCAACGATTTGGAGGTGAACTGGTGATTTTTTTTCTTATTATGTGATACCGATACATAAATTCTGGCTAAACCAAATTACGTATCATATCATGTGGATTACTACCTATTTTTCAGATGTTATTTCTCAGTAAATGCCGACGAAAAGTTGCTACATCTGCACGCTGTTTTTATGCATTTTTCGAGAGCCTTAACACCCTTTCGAACATTTCTGCAATCCTGGCGACGAAAACTTACCTTAGCTCCGACCGTTACCAAGAAGTGCAGTTATTGCTGACGCCTGCTATAAGTCAGGTAATCTATGAGTTTCGGGTTTGACTCCCAGCAAAAAACGTTGATGCAAGTCATACAGGCAAATAAGGTACGTCTCGCATTGCATATCAAATATGCAACCGCCAACGTGTTGATAATAACGTTTTTGTTCCGCCTGAGGAGACGACGTTATATAGTGGTAATTAAACGCAAATACACGATGCTATTTATTTATTGATCCCATTTTTAGTGTTCCGTACCTCAAAAGGAAAAAACGGAACCCTTATAGGATTTTGTTGTCCTTCCGTCCATCTGTCTGTTAAGACCCTTTATCTCGGGAACGCGTGGAGGTATCGAGTCTACAGTCCCTGGAAGCTATGAAATCAAACTTCTACGTTAACGTAATAAAAGATACAGCAAAAAGAAAAATCCGTAGATTTCGGGAAAAATACAGTTAATTAATTTAAATGTTTACTGTTGTGGTAGTTAATTGATGTTTATAAATTACTTTTATCGATTTTCAACATGGCGTCACACCGTTTTAGTAACTCTGTGCTTAAAAACAATGACAGCTTTTTTTTAAGGATGGGAAATCATCAAATGACTCCTCCCGCTCTGGGCGGAGCAGAAGGGAGTGTCAGACTCTTACTGACTAAAACCCATCCGTGTTCCTCCTAATGCCCTTTGCGTTCCAGGGCCGCGGTGACTCTTTCGAACAAATTCCGCAACCCTGGCTCCTCCATTATGCTGACAAGTTATTGAACACATAGAGTTGCATTATAATGAAAGGAGATTTTGAAATGAAATCAAATACGGGAGGATTCATATTGAAAATTATATAATTGTAGATTTATTACTAGTGGACAACCGCCCCTATAACGACCCGCTGACCCAAAAACCTTGTGATAGTTTAAACTTTCAGTTTTTGTCAACCAATGTGTGTGTGTGTGTGTTTTTGTCCAAATTTTATGACGTGTCTTGTGCGAGTCCCAAATAAACATTTTTCTTTCTTTCTTTCTAATAATAACTTACTTGGTTTCTGTTAGTGTTTTATATTATTATACAAGGTGGTTCAGAAATCCGTGGTCATATTTAAGCGTGTCGTTCTGCATCTGATGTACAGTTCAGATACAAGAGCAAAATTAAAAAAATATATCGATGTTTACAAAAAAATCCAACCGTTATGAATAAGCGACGACTAAAAAGTTATAAGTTTTTCTAGCATGAAACTGCATGAAGAGTGATTTTTGGAACATTATAAATTTTTTTGGGAGGGTTTTTTGAAAAATGTATAGATACCTACCTACTTTATATTTTTGATATTTTTTTCTAATTGTATGTCAGATACAGAACCTCCCCCTTAAATGTGACCACGCACTAATTGTGAATCACCTGAATTGGGCTCTAGTAGTTTTTAAGTTTCTAGTTATTACTTTAGGTCACCTGTAATATGATGTTCTAAGTTAAAAAATGGGGTGTTTCTAGGTTAAAAAGTTTTCTTATACCGAGAATAATTTGTTAAAGAGTAATGTTGATAATGTATTCTAAATTGACTCTTATTGATGTCTCGTAAATTATTTATTCAACTAGTGATGACCCAGCTAACAATACCGGAAGTATGAATTTTAACTGAGAGTCTGATGTAGTTCAAACATTATTATTTTTTACTTTAAAGAATAAATAGGCTCCAAAGATCAAATGTAGCAACTAAGCGTAAATGTATTTCTACCATTTTATCTATAGAATCTGTCAACTGTCCGCGTTTGTCTGCAGACGTGCCAAAATCAGTCCGAATTTAGATGCAAAAAATGCTAAGGAATTTCCAACATTCACTTGAGTTTAACCAGTCTAAAGTCCATTATTTTACAACGGATGAAAAACGAGTCCCTTTTACATATTTTTAAGTTTCCATTATTTTAAAATCACCACCCCCTCACGAAAAACGCCTCCAAAATCTCCGTCCCCTAACAGCATTCCTATATTTACTTAACAAAACTTAGATTTACCTTTTAGGCTTCCAACGCTTCATAAACACTCCAAACATTGTTTTATCCTCGGCACAATTCACAACAACAACAATCACTTCACACAGTAGCTACCTACTGATAACAAGTCAACGACTTCCGATCAATCAAACACAGCGCACGTAAATTGCAGCACCGATAAGAATATAAACATTGAACTCAGTACCGAAAACGTCTGACCTAGACACGGTGACTGAGAGAAGCCTGGGAACACTGTCCTACATAGCCAGTATCTTTAAAATCGATAAAATCCTATAACTGTAATGCTGATAGCAAAGTTACGCAATCGATTTTAGGATACACGTCATTATTTGTTTGTTTATTGAATCAAATGTCAGCAGCATCGTAATGTTTGGCGGTAAATAAACAATACGCGCGACGTTTCTGACACTCGGTCTTGGCGCAACTGAGTCATTCGTTCGTTTTGACTAGAGTAGCGAGTCTCGGTGCTCGCAGCGTGCCGGTGCGCGTCAGGTGCGGTCGATCAGCTGCTAGCTTGTCGCCATCTTGTTTCGCACGTTGGCGCCATCTCGCGGTGACCTTTCAACTTTGGAACATCGTTTGTCTTGTTTATTGGTAAACATTGCTCACCCCTTTTATATGAAGTTGCGGTTACAGTGTTACAATGTAGGAAGTTTTAATTATGTTTGGCTTATTAGGCAATATATACCGAATGCTTCACTTTAGTTTTCTGTAAAGTTGCGTTAACAAGGGCACTGAAAATTGATAAATTATAAGAAATACTTGTCGATTGTGACGTCACAAAATATGACGCAATTTGCGGCAACGGCAACAAGCGTTAATTTGTCGAAATGTTTTACGATGACAATTATGACCAAAACCGAGAATCTCCTAGAAATTAGGCATTTTTTCCTTTTTATTAAACAAGTCATTTATTTGAAAAATAAATACTTGTTAAAAAGTTTTTATTTTATAATATTTTGTGACTATAATCTATTAATTATACATGCTTAATTTTTTATTACTTCTAAAATAGATACCGTACTTTTACTGTACCTAGCTATTAACTGTGATATCATCCTACTTTTACTATTATAATATAAATACTAAAAAAAAAACAGGCTTTATATACTAACATGGGTAGGCCTACAAAAAATGCTGAACAACTCAGCATTAAAATCTGTGAGTGAACAATAAATCACCCCTATTTTCCCACCCTTAGGGTAGGGTTTCTTTTTCCAAATTTATATGAGACCAACTTCGAGGTATACCCTATTAAATAAAAAAATAATGATCTAAATCGGATTACTCTGTAAAAAGCTTTGCGAGTTCATATAAAAAAAAATACGCGTCGACTTGAGAACCTCCTCCGTTTTTTCGTCGATTAAAAAACAAAATACAGAGCAATATGGTCAATATGGAGCAATAAAGAACGGTCAATATGGAATATATGGAGCAATTAAGAACGGTCAATATGGAATATGTGGAGCAATTAAGAACGGTCAATATGGAATATATGGAGCAATAAAGAACAATTTTTCCGAAGAAATTGTCTCAATTTACTGAAGTTAATGGTATTGTAAAAAAAAAAGAAAAAATTGTGGTCGTACTAATCGATCTCCCTTAATATATGATATATTTTGCTAAATGAGAATAATCCTTACTCTATTTGTCTACAGTTTTTTTTTTTAATTTTCGAGGCATAACATTGGTGACACATTATGGTATGTACCAAAATAAGTAGACATGTAGGTACCGTCGACGGCCGTCTACCATGTTTCTAAATCCAACTTTGCTTAATCCATAAAATAACCAAACACATAATAAGTACTTATGTAGTTCAAGAGGCAATGTTACCTTTCTAAAGGCATTTTGAAAGAAAATAAATAAGTATCTTAATATTGACAATCTTCATACATACACCTACCTGAAGAGACACTTATGCACATATTGCCGAAGGAATGTCATTATTCCGATTTAACAACCACAAAATATGTTGCTGCAGTAAAACACTTGTATGAAAATTCAGTCGAATGTTTGTCTTCCACTCGGGCGTCCCAGTTTCTATTACCGATCGCTGCAATATGCTAATTTTTTTTTAAATTTGTGGTGGGTTTGCTCTTGACTCTAGTCTTAGTCAAAGATGACAGAGACAAAGTCTACGATGAAGCGAGCTTACCCAGAAGGAGCCTGTTCACTCTGACTTTAAAGAGATGAGGATTGTAAGCGTTCGGAAACACAGACGCAGGCAGAGAGTTCCACTCCGCATTGTATAAGACGTTTGAAAACGCTTAGTGTGAATTGGTGGAATAGCAACAAGCAAAGGCTATATTTTCTATGGCAACAAGGTAGGGGTGGTAACATGCAGTGCGTCTGGATGTCAGATGGTAGAAGGAGGCCGGTGGGATGAGATCGTGGAGTTCTTGGGCACACTCACCGAAGTACAATCTGTAGAAGACCGACAAGCAGGCCACCTTGCAGCGATGAGCCAAGCTGTGCAGCTTATCATCCACCAGTTTTACGTCGCCGATGAGCCTCTTACCTCTGCGTTCCACCGAGTCAACCTTTTTTTGTTAAACTTTTAGATATTCTGTCTAATCACTGTTTGTTTTTTAAATAGCGATTTCATCGTCATCACTATCATATCAGCCGAAAGACGTCCACTGCTGGACATAGGCCTCGCCCAAGTGTCACCACAACGACCGGTACTGTGCGTCTCGCATCCATCGGTACCTTGGTATTTTGTATGGCAAAATTAATCCAAACTTTTTTTGTACGAGTTGAGTTAATACAACCCTCACATACAGTGCTGTAGTTGGCACCCCAAAAGAAAGAGATGGTTCAAAATTCAAAAGTTGTTTCTTCAAATTGAGAGCCAGCACTTTTTGAACGTCAAGTTTTACAAAAGACAGTCCGCCAAAACGCCCGCCCGTCACCACTTCATAGTGTTTTAACTGTGGAGAAGAAGTGGCCAACAAACTCCACCGCAACACATCTGTCTGTTTACGTTTTAAGAACTTGAATTTATACAATGGGCTGAAATACAGGTTATGCCTAGTTCGGCCCCAAATGCTAATACTGTTGTGTACACTAGCTGTAAACTAAGCATTATATTTTTGAAAAAATGTGCAAATTTCTGTGAATAAATATTACTAATACTATACAATAGTATGTGTACCAGACGGGCGTGATCGGCTGGAACGGGGGTGTGTTTGGGGTAGGTCTATCCTTCTTCTATTTCCTTCGATGTGAACTGCGACCACCCAACTGCGTCCAGCCGCGCTGACGTCCTGTACCGATGTACGAAGGTCTCTGTACCACACGTGTACCGTTCTTCTTTCTTGATATTCGAACTTGCTGTCTTCGGGATAGATTGGGGTTACGGATGTTTGCTTACCAGGGAATTAATGAAGATGCAGAATTGATTGTTTAACACTGCAGCTAGCGGTTTAAGGGATGAATTCGCGACTACTTTACTTTCTAGTTAAAAGTTCGAATTTTCTTCTTGCCAATGACTACAAATTCTATATTTTGGTGTATTTACTAACGTACTATGTTACTTTACCGTAACGAGGCCCAAAAACCACTAACTGTTTTAGTTTATTTTAAACCTTAAGTTTAACTTTAACTATCGTACATTCCTGGCTATATCTAGGCTTATTCTAGGTCTGGATAGGGGTTGATGCACCTGTCTGTAAAGCCCCCGAAATTCCCCGTCGAACGGGGTGGAAGTCAACCCTTCAACCCTATCCACTTAGGGGTTTGTTGCATTTATCTATCGAAACTATTTACAAGTTTGAACTTGTTAACTATTAAGGGTTGACTTCCCGAAAAGCTGTGCCCTTAAGGCTGTTGGGCTATATGTCTTACGGTAGGTGCATCATCCCTCTACCCAGATAAACATCTTACAAAGCCACCCCTCTAAGGGTCAGAAGCCCGGAAGGGGAAAAAATCGGTGTTTTTATATTTTCCTATTTTGTGGCTTTATGCCTTAACTGACCATACAGATGTATACATATTTGGATAGGGCTTAGTGCCAGCTCTCTAATGCCTATTATTTAAAGCCTAAATATCTAGATTTTCTGTATGTTTAGTAAAGGGAGGTCTGTGAATGGTGGTTTGTCAGTCCACCCCACTACCTTTTGAGTAGCTGGTTATAGGGTGCGTGACATCTCATTAACTTAAATTTAGAGGGTAAGTCTTGAACTAAATACAATCTCAGTATTGTCGTGATAATCATCATCATATCAGCCGAAAAGCGTCCACTGCTGGACATAGGCCTCCCCGCGCGTGTCGCCACAACAACCAGTTCTGTGCGTCTCGCATTCATCGCCTACCCACGACCCGCGACCCTCACCAGGTCATCAGTTAGATAACCGCATGCGAGGCCTCCAGAACATGATACCTCAAAACAGTAATTACTTTATCTAAATATAATTGAATGTAGTTGTAGGTAATTCGATTTAAAAGGATTTTCATAAAAATAAATGCTATATAGAGGATTATTTGTGTTTTTAATGAAATGTGTAAAATCAATTCGAAAATACTATAAATCGTACCTACTGAGTAGCTCAAGAATTCGATTTGAAGTTGCTGTAAAACTGTTATGGCAATTTTAATTGTCTGGTAATTACAGAATACGGCGGAATTTGCTAAAAATAGTAATTAATTTCACCTTTCTTTGCATAAAAACAGGAGTCACAAATTGGTAGTTACATTCCGTCATACGTACTGTGACCAACATTATCTAACCTACTTGACTATTATTCGATAATAGTACACACACACATCACACACACACATACACACACACACACACACACACACACACTACACATAATAAATGCGAAAGTTTAGTTAGATGGATGCATAGATGATGATAGATTTGGCACAGAGATAGATTATAGTCTGGAATAACTATTTTATTATCCCGGGAGTATATTCCCTTGGGATAATTTCTGGCATTCAGGCGGGCGAAGCTGCCGGCAGAAATTATTTTAAAATAACTATGAGATTATCGCCAGTGCCAGTGCTGCCCCCATTTAAATCAAATTGCAAAGAGATAATCGAAAGATATAAACATGTCTGGAACACTACCATTATTACGTCAATTGCTGAGTCGAATCGACTCGATCGAAACTATCAGCATTCGATCACTATCGCACAGGATAAGTCGATGCTACTGGGATTTAATGGACTCGACTTACTAGTGAATAGAAGTTATATAGAATTCTTTTAGTGAGTTAAGTCGAGTGCTCCCGAAATAAATAGTAATGCTGGACATAGGCCTCCACCAAGTGTCGCCACAAAAACTGGTGCTGTGTGTCTCGCATCCATCGGCTTCCCGCGACCCTCACCAGGTCATCGGTCCACCTTGTGGGAGGCCGCGCCAACGCTACGTCTTCGGATACGCGGTCGCCACTGCAGAGTTTTTCGGTCTCATCGACCATCTGTTCTGCGAGCAATGTTCCTTGCCTGCCACTTCAGTTTGGCGATCCTTCGGGCTATGTCGGTAACCTTGGTTCACTTCAAGTATTAAAGTAGGTTAACAAGTTAGGTTTATTTAAACCCTGCAGACAGAAATTAAAGCAGCAAGGTTCCTTCGTCGTTGTTAGGTTTAAGGTCACCGATAATATCTGAGCCATGTAGGAATGTCTATACAGCATACTTATTTCGCGATGTACTTGCATCGGTTAGGGCTCAGAACGCGTCATATCATTTCTTCACTTCCACAACACGTTGTAACCGATTTCTTAACCCCACGTTACGAATTAAATATTAATCTTGATATTTATTGTCATTCTAACATAATTCTTGTTCTAATAAGAAATTTTAGTTAAATTGACTCCAGGAGGACAGAGGACTAAACTAGTGGTAATGAAACACAATTTATGAACACTACTATCAGATTTATTGTCGTTAATCATATCGGGTTTTAGTTTAAAAATAATAACACAGATACACTGATATTCGACCTGTGATTGACGGGGCGCAATAGCCGTCGCAATGCAAAAACAATTGAAAAGTTTTATTGAAAGAAAATGTCATCCCCCGAGATTGTTGACACACTCAGGGGCCACAGGATATAAAACACTGCGTGTTTTAATAAAAAAAAAGTTTAAACCGCGCGATATGGATTATGCGTCAACTTCAGTTGACGCCCAATGGCACGATCTCGTGCCACAAAGCCCGCAGGTATATTACAGGGTAGGTAGGTAGATATGTATAGCTTCAGTTTTTTTTTTACCACAATCTCACCTGATGGTAAGCGATGATGCGGTCGAAGATGGAGCACGTTTGCCTAGAATCAACCTATTCACTCTTGTCTTAAAGACTCCCAGGTTGTAGCTATCTGGAAACACAGACTCTGACAGGGAATTCCACTCCAGTTAAATAGGTATACATACCGTCCTACTACAATGAGCAGTAAATTTGCCAAAACTCGCCACGTATTTCTTCTACAGCAAAAAGTTTTGAGATCGAATGTAAATCCAAGTCAGTTAGTTTACCTATTGAAAATATGCCTGTTTATGGGAGCAGATGCCACATAAATCCAACAACTTTGTCGTAAATTGTTACCCAATCGCGGTTCCTAATATTAGCGCTTTATTTATATTAGTATATGCGGCCCGCTAACGCTGCTCAATCATCAATATATATAACATTTTTCAATTACTGTCTGAGTGACGGACAGACAGCGCACAGCCGAAACTAGTGGTCGTAGAAAACTGGATTTTGGCATGTAGGTTCCATGGGGATTTTAGTGGAGCATTAAGAGAGGATTTCCCGAAAGAGACTTTTCGGGAAATCCTCATGGTATGCGCGTTACGTACGCGTCTCGGGAAAAAGCTAGTTGGAAATATATTTAACTAGATTTTGCCCGTGACGAAAAACGTGATATGTGGATACGAACGCACACATCCCGTTTTTTCCGTTCCCGTAGGAACTTCGGAAAATCCTCTCATGTACAATCCCCAAGGAACCTATATGCCTAATTTCTGCTTTCTACGATCAGTAGTTTCGGCTGTGCGTTGTCTGTCAGTCACTCAGTCAGTCAGAAGAATTTTATATATATACCTACTCTTGCCATAAATATTGTCACAAAAAAAATTTTTTTTATTTATTTCTAATTATATTTATTACTTTTACAGTTTGTTTGTTTAATACATAAATATAAAACAATTTAAAATATAAAAAGCTTTATCGAAGTGGTCTCCATTGGCTGCTATACAGTCCTTTAAACGTTGAGGCCAGTTATCAATAGAAGCACGCACTCTTTCCATGGGAAAATTCTTCACTGCCAATCGTATGGATTGTTTTAGGGATTCCAAATTATCATGGCGTTTAGAGCAAGCCGTACTCTCTAAAACTGACCATAAATCATAATCCAGCGGATTAAGATCGGGACTAGACGACGGCCAGTCTTCAGCTCTAATGAAGTCCGAAACGTTCGCTTCCAACCAAGACTGCGTGGACCGAGCTTTATGACCCGGCGCCGAGTCTTGTTGGAAGGCCCATACTTGGTTATTGAATATGGTGTTGTTAAGGGGCTTAACTACCTTCTCAAGAATGGTATCTTGATACACTTGTGCCGATGTTTTTATACCTTTTTCACAAAAATATGGCTTAGTCACTCCTTCATAGCTAACACCCCACTAAACCATCACTGAAGATGGATAATGACCACGTTGCACTCTGTCGACTAATTGGGAAGCTTCCTTAGAGCTTTGAGCATAAATACGGTCATTTTGTTTGTTAAAATGTTGCTCAATTGTAAAGATTTTCTCATCCGTAAACAAAATTTTTCTGTGACCTCCCTTTGCGTACCGCTTCAGTAGTTGTTTCGATTTTACCACCCTTTTCTTTTTTAAACTATCAGTTAAAAAATGACCAGTGCGTCTATTATAGGCTGCAAGTCCTAACTCATCTTTTAAAATACGCGACATGGTTCTGGGTGCTATCTTCATCTCCCGAGATAAAATCTTTTGCTTTCGGACAGGATTTCTTCGAATTCTTTCCCTTACTGCTTTGACCACCTTTTTCGTACGAACACTACGTGGACGGCCAGTTCTTTTTCTGTCACAAACAGAGGAGGTCTCATTGTACCTATTAATAGCCCGGTACACAAACATTTGACTAATACCAAGCGTATGGAGAGTTTTAAAAATTGCATTAGTCTCCATACCAACTTTGTCTAATGCAATCACAGTGATTCGGTTCTCTTTATCACCCCACTCCATTTTAATATCGCAAAATTTTGTACAATGTATTGGCGCCAAAATTAGAAAACTCAATGAACAATCGTATAAAAATGACAGATTCCAAATTCAAACGTAATTTCTTTCTTATTTTTAATAATAACAGTATTTATGGCCAGACTCTAGTATACTGATATTGATTGATATTATTGACGATTTAACAGCGTTAGCAGGCCGCATACACTAACACAAATAAGATAATACATATTAAGAAGATTTTGTAAAATGTTCATTCTGTTGCTGTATGCGATTGTCAAGTTAACTAATTTCCAAATCATTAAGTCCGGGATCCCCAGTTGGTTCTATATACTCCGGTGAATCTTGACTTGTATTAAGAGGGTCTTCAGCTGGATCCTCAATTGAGATCTCAGGTGATTTCGTAGCTGGAGTCCCAGATGATTCCTCAACTGGAGTCGTAATTGTAGCCTCAATTGTAACCACAGCTGTAGCTTCAGTTGGAACTTCTTTTGTAGGCTCAGTTTCAGTCTCTTTTGTAGGCTCAGTTTCAGTCTCTTGTGTAGGCTCAGTTTCAGTCTCTTTTGTAGATACAATAGCCTCTTCTTCAATAATGTTATCCAGTATCTCATTGATTTCTTCTAAATGTTCTTTATCTAGTTCCACAAACATCGTCTCCTTGTGCGGCACTTGGCAGACTGCTTCGCAAATAGACTTGCTTATAAACTTGTTCTCTGACGGACAACCTGACCACTGCACAGGTTCGCAGCTACCATTTATGTGGGTGTATACAAGCGAGGAAGTGTTTTTGCATTTCTCTTCGTTAAGTGGAATGTCGCATGCTGAAAAATGAGTAGGTTCTAAGGTAAGATCACTCAGGTTAGCTACTCTCTAAGCCCGAAGTCCGTAGTTTCGGGCTTAGTTTCGGGCGTATTCTACTCCGTACCACATAACCGCTGTCAAATCGTGTTGTCATTCATTCTTAGTTCGGGTTCGGGACAGGGGGGCTACTCTCTAAGCCGGAAGTCCGTAGTTTCGGGCTTAGTTGCGGGTGTATTCTACTTCGTATTACCTAACAACTAAGAATTAATGCCAACACGATGTAACAGTTACTGTCAAATCGTGTCGTCATTCATTCTTAGTTCGGGTTCGGGACTAATCGTAAGTCCGTAGGTAATACGGAGTAGAATACGCCCGAAACTACGGACTTCGGGCTTAGAGAGTAGCCCCCCTGATTATAAGTCTGTAGGTGATACGGAGTAGAATACGCCCGCAACTAAGCCCGAAACTACTCCAGGCTTTGAAAGTAGCCTCGATGGCTCTGTGATGGAAGAGTTCTCAGTGAGAGAAGTGCACCTATGTTTGCGCACATACTTGTGCATTATAACATGTCCCATGCCGAGAGCCAGTCTCCATTGAGAGTGGCCGCCATGGTCGGAATCGGTCAGGAGGACCATATATTAAGACTAGATGACCCGCGCAACTTCGTTTGCTCCGCTCCTATTGGTCTTAGCGTGATGTATATAGCCTATAGCCTTCCTAGATAAATGGGTTATCTAACACTGAAATAATTTTTCAAATCGGACCAGTAGTTCCTGAGATTAGCGCTTTCAAGCAAACAAACAAACAAACTCTTCAGCTTTATATATTAGTACTAGTTGACCCGCGCAACTTCGTCTGCTCAGCTCCTATTGGTCTTAGCGTGATGACATATAGCCTATAGCCTTCCTCCATAAATGGGCTATCCAACACTGAAAGAATTTTTAAAATCGGACTAGTAGTTCCTGAAATTAGCGCGTTCAAGCAAACAAACAAACCACTCAGTTTTATATATTAGTATATATTCTACCATTACTGAGTGACTGAGTGACTGACAGACAACGCACAGCCGAAACTACTGGTCGTAGAATGCTGAAATTTGGTTTGTAGGTTGATTGGAGAGTGAAGGGGAGCACTAAGGAAGGATTTCCCGAAATACCCATGGGATCGGGAAAAAACGGGATGCGCATATCCCGTTTTTTCCCGGTCCCGTGGGAACTTCAGATCAGATGCAGTTGAGTACCAGTATTTTACATGGAACTACTGCCCATCTGACCTGCAAAATCTAGTAGCTGAGTACCACGGTACCCATTGGCAAGACTGGTATTAACTTTTTTTTTTACTATTTATAGGCGCGCGTTTGACCACTTACCAGCTTTTGCCCGCGACTTGGTGCGCGCTGCAACTTTCTTAAGCATACTTCTTGTAATATATATAGCCTATATTACTCAGGGATAATCTAGCATTCTAATAGTGAAAGAATTTTTAAATCGGTCCAGTAGTTTTTGAGTTAAGCCGTTACAAACAAAAAATCAAATCTTTCCTTTTGTAATATTAGTTTAGATCAAGCACTCAACACATGGGCCGAACAACAATTCGTTCGTGTGCCCACAACCCGCGCATGAACACAAGTCATATGTAGCTAATTAAAACGACGACTCAGATACGGGTTGTGGGCACATAACGAATCACTGCTCGACCCATACGCTGAGTTCTTGGCACTAAATGTGTTAATAAAAACTCACGATTAAGTTTCTTTTCAATAACTGGACGTCTTATTCTGAAAATACAGTTGATCGAACAAAGATATTCGTTTTCAAACTTGTTAAGCGTGGGACAGCCCCTCCATGTTTCGAGTTCGCAGCGCGAGCCCGGCTTGTAGTAGGAGAACACCTGCCTGGGCGGAGCGTCGCAGTCACCGCGGTTAAATGGTGCCAGGCAGTAGTCTGGTGGAACTGAGGAGTCAAAAGAGGCGGTTTGTGTGTATTCATTACTAGCTTCTGCCAGCGGCTTCGCCCGCGTGGTCCCTAGGGAACATAATCCCGGGATAAAATGTAGCCTATGTCCTTTCTCAGGCTCTAGACTATCTGTGTACCAAATTTCATTTACATCGGTATAGAAGTTTAGACGTGAAAGCGCGACAGATAGACAGACGGACAGAGTTACTTTCGCATTTATAATATTACTAGCTTCTGCCAGCGGCTTCGCCCGCGTGGTCCCTAGGGATCATAATCCCGGGATAAAATGTAACCTATGTCCTTTCTCAGGCTCTAGACTATCTGTGTACCAAATTTCATTTACATCGGTATTGAAGTTTAGGCGTGAAAGCGCGACAGATAGACAGACGGACAGAGTTACTTTCGCATTTATAATATTACTAGCTTCTGCCAGCGGCTTCACCCGCGTGGTCCCTAGGGAACATAATCCCGGGATAAAATGTAACCTATGTCCTTTCTTAGGCTCTAGACTATCTGTGTACCAAATTTCATTTAAATCGGTTCAGTAGTTTAGGCGGGATTGCGTAACGCACAGACAGACAGAGTTACTTTCGCATTTAGAACATTATAGTAAGGATATATAAAGTAAATACAGTATATATAGTAAATTATATAGTTAGGAAGTAAGATAAGGATTTATTTATTAAACTTGATGCACTAGTAAAACGCTGTGCAAAGGTGGACTTAATGCCTTAGACATTTACTACCAGTCGACCTTAGGGTGGTACAGAGACAACATGGCACGTGCAACTTAAAGGAAAGACACATAAAAAAATAAAAACGTTTAGAAAAACGAATCCAACGAATTAACGCTTGATGATTTTACTAATTATATGAGTTTATTTGTTCGTAAACGCACCCACGATACAGGAGTAATTCCTAGTGTAGGGCAATTTAAAAAAAAAACTGACCAAGTGCGAGTTGGACTCGCGTGCAAAAGGTTCTAAACCAATTTCATTTTTGTAACAAATTATTATATGGTTTTTTTTTATTTGTGATGGGTTTGCTCTTGACTCTAGTCTAGGTCAGAAATGACCATGAGATAAAGTCCGTAATCTGTAGGTTAAGAACTATTATTGTCTGCATTTTATCAAAATTTTACGCTCAGTAGTTTCGGAGATAAGTATAACTTAGAATGGGAAATGGTTATTTTTGGCCTAATTTCTTGAATTACTTCTAAAATACATATTTTAAAATTATGAGAAAATATAATTAAAACCCTCACAGTAATTCCGTTCATTTGATATTTCACACGAAACAGTTTTGTTTTTTTTTCTTTAATTTTCTAGTTTCACCCCAAAAGTGACCCCCATACTCATTTTCTTTTTTTATTTACGTAAGGCGTCCGTGTTTGAGCCACAGAAATCCACATGTGTACATGTTTTTTTCAACAGAATCGGGCCATTAGATCCGGAGAAAACTGGCTGTGACAGACGGACAGACAGACACCCGAGTGATCCTATAAGGGTTACGTTTCTTACGGATGTTCGGAACCCTAAAAACTAAATATTAACTCAAACCATCAGTGGCCCTGCTAAAATTTGGCGGGGAGGCTTTTTATGTCGAGAAAATGTTATTAAACCGTTTGTTAGATACCTACACGTAAGCTTATTGCATCAAGATTTAATATAATATTTTAACGTGTTATTTTAACACTATAGACTTCTTATAGACTTCTTCCTGTAACCTATAGGTAAAGATCTATTACCTCCATTTTTTTTAAGTTTTAGGCTTAGTAGTTTTGGAAATAAGGGGGAAATGGTCATTTCTCGTCTGATTTCTTGAATAACTTCAAAACCATTTAGGTATTTTAAAATCTCGAAAAAAATATATATAAAACCCTTCTTGCAGTAAGCTCTTTCATTTGATACGTCACACGATATTGTTCAAAAAACTTTTTTTTAAATTTTCCAGTTTGACCCCCAAAAGTGACTCTTATATGTTTTACGTATCGCGTCCGTGTTTGGGTCACAGAAATCCATACCTAATTTCAACAGAATCGGTCCAGTGTATCCGAAGAAAACTGGCTGTGACAGACGGACAGACAGACGGACACCCGAGTGAGGGTTCCGTTTTTTGTTCGGAACCCTAACAATGAATGACGTTTACGCTGAAAACTAGAAAACCGTGGGTAAAGAAACTTACAAAAACGGGCCAAGTGTGAGTCGGATTCTCACACAAAGGTCTCGTGCCATAAACCGGAAAAAACACGTTTCTTGTATGAGAGCCCTTTTAATTTTTGGGTAGTATTTAAACGCAAATAAAAAAATATCCTTTTTCTATGCAATAAGATTCCGAATTCCCATCAAAATTACTGATTGCACAGCAAAATATTCAACTCAAAATATCACTAAACACCCTACAATTTGTTTTCGCAGCGTACAGCGATTTTTCCTAAAGCAAAATTTTTTATCAATGCACAGCTAATAATCTTAATGCACGACAAAACTGTACTGCGACTCACCATAGCTCTGGGTGGTTTAAAAAAAAATAACCACGAAGGCTAAGGCGGGAGCTCCGGTCCGCTTCGCTCCCGCCTTGGCCTTCTAACCTAACCTATCCGAGTCGGGATAGTCTGAGTCGGGGTGTTGTCCATAAATATGGAAAATTTGCTGTGCAGTCAGTATTTATGCTATGTATGTAGTATTTTTGTACAAAAATAAATTTAACTGTATTGCATTATGAAGAAAAAAGTAATGTCATATTGATGTATGATTTCGAATTATCTGTAGTTTGAGTTTTGTTAAACATTTAGTTTATATGTAGTGAAGTAAGTTATTTGATGTAAAAAGAATATAAATGATGAGTATGTATTGATAGGCGATTATTTATTTGATAATTATGCAATTTATAATATCCCTTAATTTTTTAATTTAATTTATTTTTTATTATAATAATACATTATTTATTTATTTAAACTTTATGTACAGTAGTGGTACATGGGCGGACTTAATGCAACAAGGCATTCTCTACCAGTCAACCTTTGGGTTAAAAGGACTACACTGTGGTAGGTGTACAACAAAAAAAAATGGAATCTTTTGGGGAACATTATACAAATAATATATTTAATACTAATAAAATACATGTATAAGCTAAAGTAATAAACTAATAAATATGATGTTTTATAATAATCCTTCTGAACAAGAGAACTCACAATAATCATGACGTAGACCAAGCTAAGAAAGACCGGTTTTTAAGTAGTGTTTTCGGACTTTACGCTTAAAAGAAAATTTTGACTCAGTCACATAATAAAACACACATTCATAAACATACATATTAACATACATTCCAAAAATTTCAACTGTTTACCTATTACAGTTCTTGCTATACAGCCCGCTGTCAGACAGACGGACGGTCAGCAGAGATTTACTAATAGGGTTCCGTTGACAACCCTCTTGGTACGGAACCCTAAATACGAACAAATATATATTTAAAAACATCTTACCAGTCTGCACAATACTTAAAAAACATAAAGTTAAAGAACATTGTAAGGACCAACTGAAGCCCATGGTGTACAGTTGCACAATCACTAGTGATTCTAAAGTACTAAGTAATCATTTTTTTATGGTTAATTAGCTTTAACATGGTTTCATGTAATCTTTTAATACTCAACGTTTTTAATTGAGATGATAAAAATGTTTCGTAACGCAAAAAGATTCCTGCATCGACCGGGAATCGAACCCGGGCCGCCCGCGTGGCAGGCGAGCATTCTACCACTGAACCATCGATGCTTGTGTTTCTTAAAAGGAAATTACTCTTCAGTATAAAGAAACGTTTATCTTTCAAAACGTGTCAAAAATACTACATGAAATACTATTTTTTGCATGTAATAGGTTTTTAAAAGAAAATCTATCCAAAAATATATAAAGTACCTACGTGATTAAACATCGTGATAGATTGTGTCTTCTTTATAGATTTGTTTTTAGTGTTGAAAGATAGGATTTCATAAACAAAAAACTTAAATTTGCGGTATTGAAAAAAAAATCAACTAACGTTAAGTTTGTGCTGCCATCTAGTGCAACTTTTACACAATGGATTCATCACTTTCGTACTAGCTGTTGCATGAAAATGATTATAGATGTCACTAATCACAATACCTTTTACATTATTAGCAGGCTTTGTTTATTATTATTAATAAAAGATATATTAACATTTTGGACTCTTCATTTATTTTTAACAATAGTTTCCTTAAAATTAACTTTATATTTACTATTTAATAAGTTATTGTTCAATTATAGCTATAATTAAACGAAGCACTAGCATAACATTTACGCAAGAAATTACATTAATGTGAGTATAAATATTTACCCGAAATATTTTTTTTTAAGTCAACAACATTATTTCCCTATATCTGCCTAACCTTTTCCCAACCATGTTGGAGTCGGTTTCCAGGCTAAACCAATGCAGCTGAATACTAGTCTCAACAAATTCATTTACAAAAAAATATTTTAATCAGTATAATAAAAAAACTTGTATAATCACTTAGAATAAGTAGGTACTTCAAGAATGCGTCCATCTTTGCTTTATTTACTCGATGATTTGCTACAACGCCATCTAGTTTGTGCTTTAAACAACTTTAATTCTAAGGTGAGATCTCAACGGCCGCTGAACGATTGTGATTGTTTTCGATGCATTTTTTTATTTTACTGCAGTTCTGCTTACAGGATTACTTTGATGTTTCACTTTCGTTCTGTTTTTTACTTCGGCTTAATACAGCGCCAGTGATTATCAGAAGTACCTGAAAAATAAAGAAACATTGTTTTCAGTCTCAAGTATTAAACCCAAAATCAACAAAAAATTAACGATTTATTGAATACCTAGATAGGGACCGTACACGGTTTTGACTATGCCATCTAGTGTCGTATATTCCAAACTTTAAGGGTCAAAATACTTGACATTGACGCTTCTGTGCTGCCAGCTGCGGTTCCTGCACGCTCAGTTTAGGGGACCATGTAACATAATACCTACCTATGCTCTCTAAAAATGTTGAAATAAAAAGCAAAATTACTCTTCAATATAAAAGAAACGTTTATCTTTCAAAACATGTGTCAAAAATACTACATGAAATACTATTTTTTGCATGTAATAGGTTTTTAAAAGAAAATCTATCCAAAAATATATAAAGTACCTACGTGATTAAACATCGTGATAGATTGTGTCTTCTTTATAGATTTGTTTTTAGTGTTGAAAGATAGGATTTCATAAACACGCTCGCACGGTTCCTGCACGCTCAGTTTAGGGGACAATGTAACATAATACCTACCTATGCTCTCTAAAAATGTTGAAATAAAAAGCAAAATTAAACATTTCTAAAAAATCCACGACTGACCCGACTTACAGAATTTATTTCCATTGGGGGCTGCCACCACTATTTTAAATTTTAATATAAATATAAATAAGTGGATACAGCAATAAAATATCTCCAATTATTCGCGTTACTATAAAACTGCAAAAAAAAACTAGTTTTTTTAATGACAGCACTGGACGGATATAAATTCTTTAAGTCAGGGGTTTTAAAAATATTTTATCCTTTTTCAATAACGTCATGTATTTTTCAAAATTTTTAATTTTGCTTTTTTTGAGTAAGTTGGCCCACGTGGAAAAACATCGTTTCGTCCTCGTTGGCAACTTAACACAACCCCGTCCTTGGTGATATACGTGGTGGGGTTTTGACTTACCCCCAAAATCACGTGTATTTAAAAAAGAATACGTAAAAAAAAACATAATACGTAAACATCTAATTTAGCAGAAACAATAATATGGTGGTTCAGGCCGAAATAAAAATTGTAATAGACAACCGTCAGTGACGTTTACTAGTTTGGGACACTTTATTATCTACCTCCGCGGCCCCTTAATGTAAGGAATTTTTATCATTTTTTTCCGACCTGTTTAATAATAATCGTCATATTTCAGCCTATTTACACAAAACCTTGACATAGGGTAAAAGCCGGATAGTTGCCACTATTTTTGAAATTACTTTATATCTCTCAGTACAAAAAGCGAAATACTTTATTTTTAAAATTGGTTACACTTTGGTTTATTATTAATACGTTTATTTCAGACTTACATAGGTCCATATTTTACACAAAAAAAAACACAAAATAAAATAAAAAAAGCAATTCAAAATACAGACTCAATAAAATCAAAATTAAGTTATTTAAATCAAAATAAAAATACAGTAATCTCATTTAGTAATCTCAGCTTATAATCTTCGTGAAAGTAAAAAACATTCTCTTTGATAATTCCAGAGTATAGACGATTTTTGCGGACCTCTTAATTTTGTGACAACTATTCCGTATATGGGATAGTTGCTTTATCCATATAAATTACATATAGGATTGATGCCGCTCCGAGAAAATAGTTATTTTCGAGCAAATGTGTTGAAAAGGACTTTTATCCCGCAAAAACTTTGATCGCACCTTGCCTTCCCCTGAAATCGCATAGACACATGCAACGTGGTCAACTTAGTGGTAGTTGTAGAGTCTCTCGTTTGATAAATAAAATAACATGTAATTCATTCGCGAAACTAGAGTTCCTAATTAAAATCGAGGCAACTAAACCCCTTTTTTTTGTTGCCGGGGTGGAAAATCCTCATAGATGTCCTTCACCTGGGGCAGGTGAAGGGGTCTGTCAGACTCTTACTGACTAAAAACCACCCCGGTGTTCCTTCTGACACTTGGACCGGGGATCGTGAGAACTAGTGCTTCTTCCACGAGGCAACTAAACCCCTGGGGAAACTATCCTGGTTTTACCCTATTATATACTTGAACCTTCTCATGAATCATTCTATCTATTGGTGAAAACCGCATGAAAATCCGTTCCGTATTTTTTTAGTTTATCGCAAACAGACAGACAGACGCGGCGGAGGACTTTGTTTTTATGATATGCAGTAATTACCTCAAGAACAATCAGCAGAACAGCTACAGTGAAGACCATAGACGAAGTCTCCTTGAACACCATCAGCACTAAGTCTTTGCACCCTCCCGTATAGTATGTCTTCTTTACTTTGCACAGTTCTCTGTCTCTCTCTTGCACCAGGTCGGACCTTGAGGGGTCGTAGGTTGAGCAGCAGGAGATTGGAACGTTCGGGGGGAAATAGTATGGAAGCTTTGAGCTTCGGTAGTCTTCGGGGCTGTAGACACCGCAGCAGTTTAACTGAAATTATCAATTCTATAATATAAAAATGAATCGCAAAATGTGTTGGTAAGCGCATAACTCAAAAACGCCTGGACCAATCCTTTTTTTTAAATGTTCGTTGAAATCAAAGATGGTTTTTACGGCGAGAAAAATTCGAATAATTTCCCGGAAAAGCCCTAAAAACAGCCCTTTTCTTTTTCCCATATAAACGTTTTCTAACTAAAACGAGCTTTATTGCTATTGTATAAAGTTCATATTGAATTACAAGCAGTCACTGTTGTTTAAACAATGTAGGTATGTAGGGTAGGAGTAGGGTAGGAGTAGGAGTAGGGTAGGAGTAGGGTAGGAGTAGGGTAGGAGTAGGGTAGGAGTAGGGTAGGAGTAGGGTAGGAGTAGGGTAGGAGTAGGGTAGGAGTAGGTTAGGAGTAGGGTAGGAGTAGGGTAGTAGTAGGGTAGGAGTAGGGTAGGAGTAGGGTTGGAGTAGGGTAGGAGTTATATTATAGATGAAAATTGTGACGCAGACGAAGTTGCGCGGGTCAGCTAGTAATATAATAAATTCTATCAGTCAACCTGCGTAGCCTTTTCTCAAATATGACGTGGTCGGCTTCCAGAAGAATCGGATGCAGCTGAATAGGTACTATTATTTTACACGGTCCAGCTAAATATTGATCGCACATTTAGTGTGCCTGTCCATTACAGTAGAGAGAAGCAGCAGAGAAATATTAACCAATCATGTCAGTCAAAATGTCAGTGACTCACGAGGTACGGAGATTTTATGTAATTCCATTGGTTAAAATTGCTTCGTTTCTCCGTTCCGTTGCCTCGCTCCGCCGTAATGGGCAGGCACCTTTATTATCTATACTTCTTTACTAATATATAAAGCTGAAGAGTTTGTTTGTTTGTTTGCTTGAACGCGCTAATCTCAGGAACTACTGGTCCGATTTGAAAAAATCTTACAGTGTTAGATAGCCCATTTATCGAGGAAGGCTATAGGCTATATATCATCACGCTAAGACTAATTGGAGCGGAGCAATAATGAAAATTGTAACGCAGACGAAGTTGCGCGGGTCAACTAGTAATCAATATACGAAAAATTCTTTGCTGATGAGTGACTGAGTGACTCAAGACAACGCACAGCCGAAACTACTGGTCGTAGAAAGCTGAGATTTGGCTTGTAGGTTCCTTGGGGAGTATAGGGGAGCACTAAGATAAAGATTTGGTGCCACCAACTGCATCAGACTGATCGAGGCGTCGGTCATTTAAAAAAAACCGGACAAGTGTGAGTCGGATTAGCCCACCGAAGGTTCCGTACAAATTTGTAGCTACAAATTACTTCAATAAAGACTACATTTTTTATGATTTAATTATTGTATGTAATGTATTGTATATATATTGTATATCATTGTATGTAATGTACAGTATTATATTAAATTTTTTATGATTTAATTGTATGTAATGTATTCAGACTTTTCCATATACTTGTAGTATAAGACGGTAATACTTGCCAAATTTCATAGTTCTAGATCCACGGAAAATACCTTATAAATTTTGATTCCCTAGAGAATGTCAAAATATACGTTTTTTGCGGCACAAACGACCGTAGCTTTTTTTTCGTTAACTTAGAAGTTTGATTTTTTCACAGCTGCAAGGGACCTAGTTGAGAATATGGTTTTAATTTCAACTCGATTTCCCACGCGTCCCCGAGACAAACGGTCTTGACAGACAGACGGGTGGACAACAAAGTGATCCTATAAGGGTTCCGTTTTTCCTTTTGAGGTATGGAACCCTAAAAAACGTTTTTTTTTTTACAATTTTTTCTTACTGCTTAACACATTTAGTGCCAAGAACTCAGCGTATGGGTCGAGCAGTGATTCGTTATGTGCCCACAACCCGTATCTGAGTCGTTGTTTTAAGTAGCTATAATATGTAACTTGTGTTCATGCGCGGGTTGTGGGCACACGAACGAATTGTTGTTCGGCCCATGTGTTGAGTATTTGGCACTAAAACTGTAAAAACTCTTTTGAACTTGGCACTGAAAGTGTCAGCTACCCAACATCACCCTATATGACCACACACTTCTAGAACAGCCTAAATAAACACATTGCGTTGCAGTTAAAAGTCTGCCAGCTGGTAAAAGTCGTGAGTTTCTGAACTTACATCAGATTGAGTCATAGCCCAGATCTTGACGTGCCTCGGGTTCTCTTCCCTGGCTTGCCGAAAAGACTCTGCCAGCGACTTGAGGAGTTTGGCCTCATCTGCTGGCTCCACGTTCACTGATATACCAGCGATCAGCGCCTGTACTATAGCCAGCAGCAACAGGAACACAGCAGCCTGAAATGTGTAAAAAAAATGTCACAATGGTCATTCATTACAGATACAGGGCCCCAAGTCTGCTATTACAATAGTGTCAGAATGGTCTCATAATGATTTCATAATGGTTTTTCCAGATTTCTTTGATATATGTTTTTAAATATTATTAATTAATTTGTCATTATGTACGAGATTGCCATTTCTTTCAATGGAGTGTCAGTGGTTGACCATTGGAAAGTAATAATGACGCTTTTATATTAGTAGATTACCAAACTTGTCAAAATCGACCATTATGAAATCAATGATAGACCATTCTGACACTATTGTAATAGCAGACTTGGGGCCCTGGGCATTAACTAAGACCCCTTTTTCTTCTATTCTAGTGGAAATTGCATTATTTTTAACCGATTTCAAATTGGAGGAGGTTTTATGTTCGGCTTTTTTAATGTATGTTCACCGATTTCTCCGCCAATTGTGAACCGATTTTCAAAATTTATTTCAAACTAGCTTCTGCCAGCGGCTTCGCCCGCGTGGTCCCTAGGGAACATATTCCTGGGATAAAAAATAGTTTATGTCCTTTCTCAGGCTCTAGACTATGCTGTGTACCAATTTCCATTTAAATCGCTTCAGAAGTTTAGGCGTGATTGCGTAACATACAGACGGGCAGAGTTACTTTTGCATTGTTAATGTTATTAGGGACTAGCTTCTGCCAGCGGCTTCGCCCGCGTGGTCCCTAGGGAACATACTCCCGGGATAAAAAGTAGCCTATGTCCTTTCTCAGGCTCTAGACTATATCTGTAGCAAATTTCATTTAAATCGGTTCAGTAGTTTTGGCGTGAAAGCGCGACAGACAGACAGACAGACAGAGTTACTTTCGCATTTATAATATTAGTAAGGAAGTAAGGATTACCCCTCTTCGAAATTATAAATAATGGCCCTACAATACCGAGAGTTGAGACTTTTTCTTATTTAAGAAACCTCTTCTTTTAAATCTTTGTTTTTGATTTCAAAAACTTCAATAAGTTTTTCAGATGTTTGCAAAAAACCAAACCCCCCTTTAATTTTTCAGTAAATTGTTTATAATTTCTAATATTTTTCCAGCGGAACTTTATTTTTTTTATAAAAACTTTTTTCCAAAAAGGTAACTGACTTCCAAAACAAAACACTACAAAGTATAAAATAACTTTAATTTCGGAAGTCGGTGTTTTTGGTTATTTCATTTTTTGACACAGACTTCCGAAATTAAAGTTTTAGTGGTACCTGCGTACCCATTCACAGTGTACCAGGCGTGATGTTATGTTATGAAAATGAAACTTACTAAGTGCTTTCGGTGTAAAGGTCTCGTCAGTACGAATGAAATAAGCCCAAACACTTGGTAGTTCCTACATACCGATGTGGAGTTCCCTTGACTCTCTGTCGTTTCTATCATCAGGTCTGATCCAAACCTTCATTCTTTTGTAGCATCACCCGATATACACACGAATATTAAGTTTTTACCAGATGCGTGCCTACAATTTTCGAGAGTTGCCGTCGATTTCTCAGGGTTTCCATCATCAGATCCTGACGTGGTGGCAATGAGACCATCTCGGAAGCATACCCTTTCATATAAAAAAAGATTCATCAAAATCGGATCATAAACGACGAAGTTATCCGCGAACACACATAAAAATATATATATATATATACGCTGTCGAATTGAGAACCACCTTCTTTTTTAGAAGTCTGTTAAAAATTATCTACAACCATATAAATATTAAAACAGGTTGTAGGTGATTTTTAGAAAAAATAAAGTTATTATTATATCTATGTCTATATAAACTTATTTATTATATCTATGTCTACAACACACTCATCTACACCTGACACTCAATCGTATTTTTCCGAGACTGCTTCCGAACTAAACAAAAAAGCACTTGTTGACTAAACTATTAGTTAAAATTATGTCCAATATTTTTCCACTGTACACTAGTTTTCGCTCCAAACCGCAAATCGTCGATTTGGCTCAAAAGACTGCCCAACAAAAATGGGATTGGGCAGGGCATGTCTGCCGCATGCAGTGGGCCCGTAAAATACAGGATTGGAATCCTGAAACAGCGAGACGAGGCCGCGGCAGACCGCGAAGAAGATGGCGGGACGACCTGGATGTCTTCCTTACGAATTGGAAGGAAGAGGCACAACACCGTGAGCATTGGAAGGAATGGATGGAGGCTTTGGCCCAGCAGTGGGAAAGTACGGGCTAGTGATAATAATCTCTCTTCTCTTGCGTTACACTCTTGACAGAGTGGTCGTGGTCGTATCTCCAGGGGTAGTGGCTCGCTTCACAACCCTTCGCCACTCGCCGCGCATCGCTGCCTTTCTGGAACATTCTTGGAGAGGTCCACCCAGTGCCGATTTTATCTGGTCCGTCCATCTCATGGGTGACCTGCCTCTGGCCCGTACACCCTCAACTCGTCCCTGTACCACAAGGCGATCAATCGATGACTCATTACGACGCGATACGTAATAATAATAGGCTAGTGTTATTATTTGGCCACCAGGCACCAGCTTATTAGGGTTACGTACCAAAATGGTAAAAAGGAATCCTTATGGTGTTACTAAGTCTGTGTGTCGTTCACAGCTGGATATATCAAGAACTTGAAATTTGGAATAGGTTTACGTGACGTTTGTTCAACTATTTTGCAAATAAGAAAGAAATATAAATGTTTATGTTTCTTTTGCAACATCGACTGAAAGGGGTTCTTAAAAAATCGAATTGGCCCACTTCGAACTTTTAAGAACCCCTGATCATGTAGAGTATCATATGAAAGAGCGCTATTTGTACATTCTCAAATATTTTTTTTAGGCCGCGAGGTTTTCAACTTTTGACTAAAATTGTAAAAAAATTGCCCCTCTTATCTCCGAAGTTCGCATTGATAAAAATCTGAAATTATTCTATGTGATAGAAGCTTCTGTAAAGATTACAGAAAAAATAAAGTGATATCTCTAAATAGCACACTTTTCAGGAATCATCAACAACAATTAGTTCCACTATCGGTCAAGCGATGGCGCTGATCTAAAACTGCAATATACACTGCATCGTTAAAATTCTCTGACGAACATATGAAAATTTAAAAACATTTCACGTTTTATATGATAATACGGAACCCTCGGTGCGCGAGACCGACTCGCTCTTGACCGGTTTTCATTTTTTTAAATGACAAATTTTCTTGACCACGCTTTAGCATTATTCATTAAGTAACATGATCGAATTACGGAACTGAAATGGACCTGGCAGGACACCTGGCAAGGCGCTTTGATGACAGATGGAGTAAGGCAGTGACCGATTGGCGTCCACGGACTGGAAGAAGAAGTGTTGGTCGTCAAGCAGCAAGATGGGCAGACAACCTTGTTGTCATCGCGGGTAGAGCCTGGATGAGGCTGGCACAGGAACGTGGGGATTGGAATAAGAAAAGAAAGGTTTTTTTTGGATTAGAAATCATCGAATGAGTCCTTTTGCTCTGGGCAGACGGAAGGGAGTGTCAGACTCTTACGGACTTGAATCCACCCACGGGTGTGTCTTAGTCCGTAAGAGTCTGACACTTACTCTAAATGCCCTTTGCGTTCCAGGGCCCGGTAACTCTTTTGGTAAAATTCCGCAACTCTGCTTATGCTCAGTTGTCAGGCTGTGGTTGATGATGATGAAGAAGACCGTAGATTCGAAACAAACAAAAAAACTGGCCAAGTGCGAGTCGGACTCGCGTGCAAAGCGTTCCGAACGATTTTTTTTTAACGTTATTTTAACATTATAGACTTCTTATAGGTTTTCCGGTAATCTATAGGTAAAGATCTATTATCTCCATGTTTTTCAAAATTTTTGGCTCAGTAGTTTCGGAGATAATGGGGTGAGTGGTCATTATTCGTCTAATTTCTTGAATAACTTCAAAACTACCGCACCCTTACTGGGTGGGTTTTAATTATATTTTTTTTATGCCTTTCATTTATATCGTGTGACATATCAAATGAAAAGGCAGGTTAAAAAAACTTTTTTAAATTTTCTAGTTTGACCCCCAAAAGTGACCCCCATGCTAAAAATTTAATAATTTACGTAACGCGTCCGTATTTGGGTTACAGAAGTCTATATGTGTACCAAATAGCAACAGAATCGGTTCAGTGGATCCGGAGAAAACTGGGTTAGTTCTGTGACAGACGGACAGACAGACACCCGAGTGATCCCATAAGGGTTCCGTTTTTGTTCGGAACCCTAAATAAGACTAAAGTTTGATTATATAAATCCAGTGGTCGAGACCGAGAGGTCACCACAATTAGCTTGTCAAGTTAGCGTGATATGCCAACGGTTTTCCATTGAACTTGAATATATTATGGACTCCAAGGGCGCATGTAAGTTACCTTGGTTCCCTTTTCTTGTGTTTGTAAGTTGAACACGCTATTTCCTTGCGAGACGTTAGTAGTTGAAGCCTTCTTGTTCGAATTTTAATTACTGTTGAGTGACTGTAGGCAGGCCAAAGAGGCACTTCCCTCTATAGATGGCCGACTTACAAAACAAGCCCTAAGACTGACTAAACAACAGTTGCGTACAGTAACAGCCGCAACAACTGGCCACGGGTCTTTTAATAAACTCCTCTATGCTATAGGAGTCACTGACAGCCCGCTATGTAGAGCCTGCATAGAGGAGAATGAGACAGGAGCACACCTGCTTCTAAGCTGCCCGGTAGTCGCGGATTACAGGGCCAAGTACTTCGGTAACCCAGGTACCCTCTGTGAGATAGTTGGTAACACCAAGGCGTAGCTGGCCTTCCTTGGGGATCTGGGGTGGATCGAATGACACATTTGTCCCACCTGCACGCAAAATACGCGCTTAGTCGTGGAGTTGCGGAAACCAGCCCGATTTACATACATACATGGTTGATGGTAATAAACCACTCACTTTCGCCTGGCATTCGAGACTTAAAATCAATTTCTTTTTAAGAATCCACTTAAAGAGCACTAGGTACCTTTCCTCTCAATTATGCATAGTCGCATAGTCGGCCTTATAATGTTCCCACTGTTGGGACTCAGGCCTCCTCTCTAGGAGAGGGAATGGGCCGTAATCCACCACGCGGGCCCAATGCGGGTTGGTGAATGTCACATGTCTTCGAATTTCTGGTTCTAGGACATGCCGGTTTCCTCACGATGTTTTCCTTCACCGTTTTGAGAGCAGTGGTGATGAAATAAATTACACAAAGTAATGTGCCTGGCTGGGTTTGAACCCGCGACCTACAACTCGTAAGTCGAAGCCATTACCACTCGGCCACCACTCAATTATGATAGTAATATATTTATTTATTTTATAATATAGTATTCGGTATATATGTTTTACTAGCTTCTGCCAGCGGCTTCACCCGCGCGATCCCTAGGGAACATACTCTCGGAATAAAAAGTAGCTTATATCATTTCTCAGGCTCTAGTCTATCTGTGTACCAAATTTCATTTAAATCGGTTCAGTAGTTTTGACGTGAAAGCACGACAGACAGACAGACAGACAGAGTTACTTTCGCATTTATAATATTATCGTACATAATCTTACTGTAATTCGTGTTTTAGTTCCAATA
The DNA here is from genome assembly GCA_947578705.1 of Lacanobia wlatinum. Classification (NCBI taxonomy): domain Eukaryota; kingdom Metazoa; phylum Arthropoda; class Insecta; order Lepidoptera; family Noctuidae; genus Lacanobia; species Lacanobia wlatinum. The sequence goes on from OX388034.1 coordinate 24,378,014, forward strand.
AATATTATTATTATTCTTTTTATTTTTTATCCTTACATACTAATTTACATTTTTAAATGTTTCTTAAAAACTACACATTATAAAAAAAAAAACATTTAAAAATATAAAAAATAGTAGTCCGCCGGTGTCGGGAGCAGGGTCCAAGCTACCGGTGGTTAGGGCTCCAGAGAAAGGAGGATTATTATTATTATTAAAATATTAGTAAGGATAAGTATACTTTCGTATTTGTTTTTTATTTTTTACTTTAATTTAAAGGCTTTACATATTCTTCTTCTCTTACACACTATTGTCTACATTTCTCCTGTCGCAGGTCTGCTGGAAGAAACTTCGTTAGAAATAAGCAGTTCCTTTGTAATAATATTTATAATGTTAACTTTTACTGTTTTTCTGTGTGTACCACAATCTATAACTAATCAGAATCTTTTTTTTCTGACTATGAGAATGTTTTTGTCAGTAACTCTTGAATTTGATGATATGGCAGGCGTCAGATAAACTTGCAATAAAGTACATCGACCTTTTCTTCCCTTCGTAGATACCCGGACAAAAAAATATGAACCGGTTTTGCATTACTAAAGAATGTAAAGGATCACGATAGAAGTTGATTCAGGACAGCTTTACGTCTTTATTTCTGTATTTAGGGTTCCGTTCGTCATAAGGAAAAAACGGAACCCTTCCTTAAAGGATCACTTTGTTGTCCGTCTGTCTGTCTGTCAAGACCGTTTATCTCGGGAACACGTGGAGGTATCGAGTTGAAATTAAAACCATATACTCAGTCTATGGCCCCTTGCAAGTGTGAAAAAAAAAACAAGTCTATGGCCCCTTGCAAGTGTAAAAAAAAAACAATCTTCTTAGATAACGTAAAAAAAGATACGGCCGTTGATGCCGCAAAAAACGTATATCTCGACACTCTCAAGGGAATCAAAATGTATAGGGTATTTCCCGTTGACCTAGAACTATACAATTTGGTAAGTAATACCGTCTTATACGACAAGTATAGGGAAAAGTCTGAAAACTATACATTTAAAGTAATTTGTAGCTACTTTATACGGAAACCTTGGTGGGCGAGTCCGACTCGTACTTGGCCGCTTTTTTATATTAACAAAGTCAATAAATGTATGTGGGTCAATGTGAACATTATTGCACATATAACTGGCAAAATGGGCTCGATTGTGTTAAGAAAAAGTAATGTAGGGTAATAGATTGTATAAGAGAGATAAACGTTTTCTAATTTAGCCTCTGTGGCTTGCGAAAAAGTCTGGAAATAACTTGATGGTTCTCAGTTTTTCCCTGAAGAACTTGCTATAGACAATGACCAGTTTTAGTAGATATATCTTTCGGTTTTTTAGGGTTCCGAAAAAAAAACGGAACCCTTATAGGATCACTCCGGTGTCTGTCTGTCTGTCCGTCTGTCACAGCCAGTTTTCTCCGGACCCACTGGACCGATTCTGTTGAAATTTGGTACACATATGGACTTCTATGACCCAAACACGGAAGCGTTACGTAAATCATTAAACTTTTAGTATGGGGGTTACTTTTGGGGGTCAAACTAGAAAATTAAAAAAAAAAGGTTTTTGAACAATATCATGTGACATATCAAATGAAAGGACTTACTGTGAGGGTTTTAATTATATTTTTTCATAATTTTAAAGTAAATGGTTTTGAAGTTATTCAAGAAATTAGACGAAAAATGACCATTCCCCCCCCCTTATCTCCGAAACTACTGAGCCTTTGAAAAAAATGGAGGTAACAGATCTTTACCTAAAGATTACAAGAAAACCTATTAGAAGTCTATAGTGTTAAAATTCGTTCGGAACCCTTTGCACGCAAGTCCGACTCGCACTTGGCCAGTTTTTTTTTCCGAAAATCTGCTAAAAATCCTCTCGTTTCATACTCTCACCCGTTACCTAACATCTTAACTTATCAATAGGTTTTATAGATAAAATTTATATATCTATATATTATCCTATATATAAAATTCTTCTGTTACTGTGTGACTGACTGATTGAGTGACTGACAGCGCACAGATGAAACTACTGGTCATAGAAGGCTGTTTGCCATGTAGGTTCCTTGAGGAGTGTAGGGGAGCACTAAGAGAGGATTTCACGAAATCCCTACGGGAAACAGGATATTATATGCGCGTACGAAGTCGCGGGTCAAAGCTAGTATCACTACATATTATGAAACAAAGTCCTCCGCCGCGTCTATCTGTTTGTTCGCGATAAACTCAAAAACTACTGCGCCGATTTTCATGCTGTTTCCACCAATGGAGAGTGGTTCTTGAGGCAGGTTTTATTATATAACTTGCCTAGAAAAAAATTCGAGATCCTTAAGAAAATTGCAGCGCGGGCAAAACCTAGTATCACTACATAGTATAAAACAAAGTCGCTTCCCGCTGTCTGTCCCTATGTATGCTTAGATCTTTAAAACTACGCAACGGATTTTGATGTGGGTTTTTTTAATAGATAGAGTGATTCAAGAGGTTAGTTTGTGAAATCCTTACTATCCTTATTGATATTATAAATGCGAAAGTAACTCTGTCTGTCTGTCGCGCTTTCACGCCAAAACTACTGAACCGATTTAAATGAAATTTGGTACACATATAGTGTAGAGCCTGAGAAAGGACATAGGCTACTTTTTATCCCGGTAGCATGTTCCCTAGGGACCACGCGGGTGAAGCCGCTGGCAGAAGCTAGTATCTTATAAATCGGTCCAATATTGGAGGACAAAACAGTCGAGAGCCAAACCTCGAATTATGACTTTTTACATACAAAGTTTATCCACCTGCATTTCCTCTGAAGGTCAACAACCACCAACAACCTCTTAGGCAGTGAAAGTACACAGAAATATCAGCTGTTTCATACAAAATGCAATATTTAGCCAATGAAAATGTATGAAACAGCTGATATTTTTTTCGAGTTTTCAGTGTTGTTCTCAAAGTAAAAGTTCTTTATAATCATGTGTTCTTTCACTGCCTAAGAGGTTGTTGGTGTTTTACAAATAACCCTGTATAAGCCTATATCTTATGTTGCCACTACTGGGTCCACGCCTTCTCTCTGTATGAAGGAGTGGGCTGTAAGGGCGTTTCAGCCAGAGATAGAACCAATAGAATCATTTACCTAACCTCGCGCATGCAAGCGATTGGCAAGACGCAATACCTCTTAAGGGGTCATTCAATCATCGTTATGAACAACTTTCACTATGGGACCAACACAGAAGTCGCCAAAAAAATCGACTCCCCATACATATTTATGTGCGCTTAGCTCGACAAAATGTTCTGAACAGCTGAATTTTTTTTCGCGATTTCGGGATTGGTCCCATAGTAAAAGTTGTTTATAATGATGAGTACAATGACCCCTTAAGATGTGTTACGTTTATTCTGTTACACGTTGTAGAGTCAAGCGGAACGGACCAGGGCAAATCTCTATTGAAATTTGAGAATCCTTTGACCAGACGGGTGCCGTGTCTGGTGGGCAACTACCTGATGGTTTTTGTCGGGCGGTTGGTATTGAAATCGCGCGGAGAACTTTGATACCGCAATGTACTATTTGTGTGACGTCATGTCTTTGGTTCGTATGTGGTGGAATAGAAGCCGCTACAGGCTCATCATCATCATATCAGCCGAAAGACGTCCACTGCTGATATAGGCCTCCCCTAAGTGTCGCCACAACAACCGATCCTGTGCATCTCCATCAGCTACCCGCGACCCTCATCAGGTCATCGATCCACCTTGTAGGAGCCCTTCCAATGCTGCATGTTTCTGTACGCGGTCGCCACTCCAGAACATTTCGGCCCATCTACCATCCCTTCTGCGAACAATGTGCCCTGCCCACTTCAGTTTGGCGATCCATCGGGCTGTGCCGGTAACCTTGGTTCTCTTACGGATATCATCTTACTGATTCGATCACGCAAGGAAACTCCAAGCATTGCCTTTTGAGAGACTTTTAGCCATCTGATGAGGCTCATTGTGAGCGACCACGTTTCGATTCCATATCACTGTCAACGCGCACTGGTCATAGACTTTCGTCTTGAGACACTCGCTACAGGCTGATCATGTATTATAATTATGCTTATTTTGCTTGTACAGTCGATATATATCAATATGGTATTAAGAGGAAATGCTGGCAGCGAGACTTTGTATGTAAAAAGTCTTAATTCGAGGTTTGGCTCTCGACTGTTTTCTCCTCCAATATTGAACCGATTTAAGAGATATTTCACAAACTGAATAAGAAGGATATAAACTGTGTCTCTATGTTTACCTTTTTGATGATTTATTAACCGTATACGTACTAGAACTCTCACAAAATGCTCAAAATTGTCCGATAAATCTGTGTCAAGTGAGCCCCTAGTGTAAAAATTTGGCAACTATTAATCAAAAAATGAAAACAGAGACACAGTACACATCCTTGACTTTTTACATAGTCTCGCCGCGCGCATTTCCTCTTAAGTGGGTATGGAAGTCGGTTAAAAATGTGGTCCACGAGTAAGTATAGATTAATAAACTTAGTTGTTAAACGTTTACGACTTATTGTGCTAAATCACTAGCGTATTGTTCTAACGCCGAGTCTATCAGGGTTATAAAAAACACATAAAATATTTTTATTACGATTTAATAGAGAACACGTAATGTAATAAGGACTTTAATTGATTTTGAGATTATTTTATTGAAAATGTTTTGTAATATGACGCATTTCTGAGAATGAGATTCTCAGAAATGCGTCATATTACAAAGCATATAAGTTGGTTGATGTGTACGCCCAGGATTATGTCATACATTAATATCGAAGTATTCCAGTATTCTGTCATATATCCCTGATGCAGATATGACACGGCGTGAATGTCGTTAGTTATAAATCCTCCCGGAATAAAAGCTACCCCATCTTTCTTCAAGGTAAGTACAATGACATCTATCTGTTTGCTAAAATCATCAAACTTGATACTGTTTAGACGTGAAAACGTATGAAACAAACGGACAGGCAGCGTTACTGAAGTATTGTAAATACTTACTAGTTTAGAAGTATATCTGACAGTCTATCCTCCGATTTCTGAATTGATAATTTGGACTTGAGTATTTTTCAAACTCTATTTTAAGTGCCTAGCCTGAAAACCTGACAACTTTGGCATTAAAGTATGGTTTGACACAATGTGAACTTTTTTTTATTGTTATTGATAGGCATACGGTTGACCACTATCTCATCTGATGGTAAGTGATGGATGAAGTGGCCGAAGATGGAACGCGCTTGCCTAGAAGTAACCTATTCACTCTTGACTTCAAGACTCCCAGGTTGTAGCTTTCAGGAGACACAGACTCTGGCAGGGAATTAAAACTGGGAAAATTACAAGTACTCATTTCACATACGGGCCCTGTGATATTAAATTCAAACAATTTTTATTGATTCTCGCGCATTTTGTTGTCGTTTCCGAGAGAGTGTTAGCATCAAACAACACTTGGTTTGACTACTTACTATAACAGAATCTATTGAATGAATAGATATTTTTTTGTAAGCTGTTACTAAAATACTTGTAGAAAAAACCGGCCAAATGCAAGTCGGACTCGCCCACCGAGGGTTCCGTACAAATTAGTAGCTACAAATTACTTTAAATAAAGACAATACTTTTTTATGATTTAATTGCAAATGTATCGTTTTCAGACTTTTTCCTATACCTGTAGTACAAGACGGTATTAATTGTCAAATTTCATAGTTCTAGGTCAACGGGAAGTACCCTATACATTTTGATTCCCTTGAGAGTGTCGAAATATGCGTTTTTTTGTGGCATAAACGGCCATGTGGCATAACTTAGAAGTTTGATTTTTTTACAGCTGCAAGGGGCCATAAACCTAAGTAAATGTATTTAATTTCAACTCGACAACCTCCACGCGTTCCTGAGATAAACGGTTTTGACAGACAGACGGACAGACAACAAAGTGATCCTATACTATAAGGGTTCCGTTTTTTAAACCCCGGTCAAAAAAGAGGGTTGTTATAAGTTTGACGTCGATGTCTGTCTGTCTGTGTGTCTGTATGTGGCATCGTAGCTCTTAAACGGGTGAACTGATTTGGAAGCGGTTTTTTTTTATTTGAAAGCAGGTTTTCTAGTGGTGGTTCTTAGGCAAGTTTTATTAAAATCGGTTGAGCCGTTTGTAGATAAAAGGATCAACACGTATTATTTTTGTACTTTTTTTGTCGGGGGTTTTTTAATTTTTTTATTATTTGTTTCCCTTTTGAGGGTACGGAACCCTAAAAATAGAGTAGTTACACTACAAGTGCTTAAGTTTATGTTCTATTTTCGTTGAGGAGTTTGTAGCTAAAGAATACCTAACAGCCGCACAGGTTGATCTTCAAAGTTAAGCAACTCTTATCGAGGTCGGACTGTGGATGGGTGACCATCTTAACATACCGAGACTCCTTCATGCCTCGGAAACCTAGTTAAGCCGCTGATCGTGGCTGTTATTTGTTGTAGATCTTGGGCAGTCGTTACAGATTGTCTTTTTCTTCTTATCGTGTGGGCAGTAAGGTCTAACGACCCCACACACCCTAGTGTCAGAGTTTCTAAACCGCCTCAAGGGCCTCTAACATGGTTTATTTGACGACCGCCATCTGGCAGCCGGGACCACCGGCTTCTACGTGCCTTTCGAAGCACGGAATCATCTTTTTATCAGACAATCAGGTGATTCAAGCCTGCAATGTCCTAGCCAAACTGCAAACAACTTTACAAAGTATGCTTCCCGTGGGAATCGAACCCACGACTACCGGGTCACAAGGCAAACGCCTAAACCACTCGACCACGGAGGCAGTCTACGGATTGTCAGAAGCCAGAAAATCTGACTCGCCTTGCCAAACAACTACCGAGTTATCCAGTTAAAGCTTTGTGGAGGTCTGGTAGGCAGCCGGTCCATGTAAAATACTAGTATTCAGCTGAATACGATTTGATTGGACGCCGACCCCAATATAGTTCGAAAAAGGCTAGGCAGATGATGATTCTATCCTTGTCACGTAATCATCGCTTGTACTACACACATACATAACAGCCGGAAGACGTCCACTGCTGCACATAGGCCTCCCACAAAGGTGGGTTTGCCATAATCGCCACGCTTGGCAGGCGGGTTGGCGATCACAGTGTATGGTGTTGTGTTTTACAGAGAACGCTGCTGCCCATTCTCTGGTGAGTCCCTTAGTCGCCTCTTACGACACCCACGCCACGGAAAGTGATGGGATGGTATTATTATTTTACGGCATCATACGGCACCGACCAACAACATACGGCCAACACACTTCGCTTGTACTGGATGACACAAATTGACTATGGCGTAATATTTTAGTGACGTCGCATAGTGACAGGCATTTAGTGTTTGTTTGTTTGTCTGTTTATCATAGATTTTAAAACGCTGACTAATGCGGGCCATACATAACCAAACAGATGGTTCAAACTGTTTAATCAAATAGAAATACGAAATTTCGTATTAGCTACTTGATGCCATTTGACGACTCATTTTTTATCAAATTTTCCCACAGACATTTATGCCAATTTGATCAAATAGCCTGTTTCAAACTGTATGTATAATGAGATTTTAAAAAAATTGCTGTTGTGAATTGCAATAAATAAATACATTCAAATACCCTATTCGAGACTCGGGTTTACTGCTTAATTTCGAATGTCATAATTATGACTAATTCCCCGAAGTTATTAGATCGAACGTCTACGGGTTTTCAGAAAATTCATAGGATCGATGTACCACAATTTCGAATAGCCATTAGATAGAGCGTCCGTTTCGCCGAAAAGCCATTGCAACGATAGTCCTATCTATCGAATGTCTGTCATCACGACATGACGTCATGTCGTTTCCGCCACGGCATACGAGTTGGCAAAAACTAAAAACATTCGGAGTTTGTGATGAACAAAGGCAACATTCATTAAATTACACATTACTAGCTTGTGCCCGCGCTTCGCTCGCGTTAATATAGACTTTCGCAATTAAAGTAGCCTATAACCGTCTCTCTAGTACCAAAATTCATCGAAATCGTAACAAACAAACAAACTAACATTCGCATTTATAATGTTACATAGGATAAGTACGAATAACGGTGTTAGTACAAAGCTAATTGTACGATTATAAAGTAGCTAGCTACTTTCACGAAAGTAATTAACATTACCTTGAAGTGTATTAACTACTAGCTGACGCCCACTTCGTAGGGCGGTATTTTTCGGTATATTTTTTTTTTTTTTTTGTAAAAGGTATCCTATGTTACTTCTAATAACCTCCAAGAATACCTATTTGTACGAAGTTTCATGATGATCGTTTAAATAGTTTTCGCGTGAAAGCGTTCACATTTATAATATCATATTAGTAAGGATGAAAGTACCTAAAGGGTTGTCCATGAACCATGTGACGTTATTTAGCAAATTTAAACCCCCGCCTCCCCCCTGGTAATACATGGTGAGGTTTTAGATTACTCACCCCTACCCGAGTGTACGACTAAACGCCGATAGACTGAACACCGACAAGACTAAAGTCTTGTCGGTGTTGAGTCTGTCGAAGTAAACTTCGACGGAACTCTTCGCCGACAGGACTCTTCGCCGACGGGGCTTATTGGCGACGCAATAAAAAAAAATAACCACGAAGGCTAAGGCGGGAGCTCCGCCCCGCTTCGCTCCCGCCTTAGCCTTCTAACCTAACCTATCCGAGTCGGGGTACTCTGAATCGGGGTGTTGTCGATCTTCAGTGTGTCGCACAAGCGTGCATTCGAACTATGGTGAGTCGCAGTACAGTTTTGACGCATAAGCGTTAATCGCACATCCATTTGTCGAGCTCACGTAGTACACTTGAAACCGATACATAAACAATGCAAGATCTTTATATTTTATGAATTGTATAATTACAAGAAAAGCATGATCAATTTCCAAATCTGATAATCGGAGATAAGTTGCGTCGTTGATGAGCCCTGTCGGCGAAGAGCCCTGTCGGCGAAGAGTCCCGTCGAAGTAAAGTCTTGTCGGTGTTCAGTCTGTCGGCGTAGTGTCTGTCGGCGTTTAGTCGTACACTGCCCGTACCCAAAGTCACGTTTACTTTTTGGTACAAGTTATTATAGTGGCAGTAGCCAGAAATCAAGGAAAGTAGGAAAGTGAAGCCTTCGTAATGCAGTGGGCATCCCCACTGCATTACGAAAGCGCCACTTTGGGGATGTATATCAGGGTGGGTCGAAAAACTTTCTTTTTCATATTAATTCTATCAAATATTATTGTATCAATCAGGATTTTTGAACAGGGCGGAAACACTACGGAAAAATCATAGCGGAAGTACTTTATTTCATTAAATAAAGAACTAAATCTATACTAATATTATAAAGAAGAAAGATTTGTTTGTTTGAATTGAATAGGCTCCGAAACTACAGGACCGATTTGAAAAATTCTTTTAGCATTGGATAGCTACATTATCAGAGAGTAACATAGGCTATATATTATCCCGGTATTCCCACGGGAACGAGAACTACGTGGGTGAAACCGCGTGACTTCCACTAGTAGTAAATATTTAGGCTATATCACCCCGACAGGCTGTAACCGCAAAAATTATGTAATAGCAGAAGGAATCTTTAATTTTCTTTTTACAGAAAAAGTACTCTGGATCCATTTGCATATCTGGCAACAATGTCAATGTTGAAAATCTGGTGGTAAAGTTAATTTGCTTTGAATGATGAATTTATTGCGATTTCTATACAGGGTGTCCCAGAACTCAACGTCAAGCCGAAACGGGGTGACAGGATTGATCATAACAATCACGAGAAAAATCTGAAAAAAAATCTATCCCATGCAGTTTGAGAATTATGGGCATTTTAAGAAAAACCTAGAAATTTGATCAAACTGTACCATTTTTCGGTTATTGTGGTTATTCTTTTTTATTTTTGTTCATTTGAACTTTGGAAACATAATCATAAATAACATTTCTAGAATCCCAATAAAAAATAATGACACAATTGCCTCAAGTTTCCGAGAATTGAGACTATTTGTTAAACTACGAATTTAAAATTTTCAAGATTCGTCGGCTTTGACAGGCCCTCCTTTAAAAAAAATGTACTAGAGTGCCTTGGCAAGTGGCATTAAAAGTTGGCGCATTTAATCAGAATTCTAAAATGGTACAATCATTCTTAGTTCCGTACAATAAAAAAGAGTAAAAAAATTAAAACCTCAAGTAACCCGATTTTAGCTATCTCAGTTAAAATATTTTTGATTCGCACAAGCTCTAGGTAGGTTCTTAATTTTAAGGCAAAATGATGAGAGAGATGGATAGTGGGTATGTTTGCCATAAGTGAGCGAGACAGATAGTGACGCCACTTTTACCAAAGTGAAAAAAAGTTAGTCAATCCTGTCACCCCGTTTCGGCTTGACGTTGAGTTCTGGGACAACCTGTATAACCCTCGGTCCCCCGAAAGTATTGAAGAGAAAGCTGTATACTTAATAATTATGCTAAAAGATGGTATAGAAAAAGTTACTTACCACATGAATAGGTCTCGATTGCTTCTTGAAGACAGCCACCTCTCCATAGATTATCACGCATATGGTGACGGCAGCTGACACAGCCAGGAGTACCATGGCCACCATACGACTGGATTGCTCTGAGTCGTATGCCTTGGTCGCTATAGACGTTAGCACTGCCAGGATTATTAGGGACACCGCTGCTATCTGGAAAGTTTATAGTTTCATGAGTATATTGATCATCATCACATTCATCGTTATCATCTTCTACAGTTTTATTGCCATCTGAATATCTGATGTCTATATTACGAGGATCTTGGAGGACATTGTTGGAGTTTTCTTGTGTAATCGAATTAAGATTGATGATATCCGCAAGAGAAACAAAGTTACCGACATAGCCCAAAGGGTCGCCAAACTGTGGCTGTGGGCAGATTGGTCGATGGGTCCGAAGAGTTCTGGAGTGGCGACCGCGTACCGGAAGACGCAGTGTTGGATTGGAAGCCCACAAGGTGGACCGATGACCTGGTGAGAGTCACGTGTAACCGATATATGTGCGATGCACAGGACCGGTGGTTGTTAAAACACTTGGAGGAGGCCTATGTCCAGCAGTGGACGTCTTTCGACTGCACTGGCACTTTCTTTAGTTTTAGATGTAATGGTGTTTGCGCAGGCGTCTTTTATTTTTATCTAGATTTCTAATTAGACTGTTATCGTTCCTTCTCATCTCATCCTTTTCCTCATACGTCTGCCCTCTGGAATGGTTTTTTTATTGTTTAAGGCAGGAAATTGCTGGATGAACTCCTAATGTCTTTCAAAGACAGGCTTGAGACATTCTAAATCACATCATAAAAAAAAATCAATTACAACTAATGGCTTCCAAAAGCACATCTATAAAAAAACTGAAATAATGCTATTTCATAACTTGCTTGATTGCTACTAATACCAATTTGTGCTTATTTATATAGCATGCTTTTCGGATATGTCTGCTTGACATAAGCATGTCTATGAGAAACTACAAAGTATGTGTATGGATGGATGCACCTGCATAGCGAAGAGTACTAGTTGTGCACAATAGTAAAAACTGATGCAATAGTAAAAACTATTGTATCGCTACGTTTTAGCGTCTGTATCGTAAAGTCGGACAGGCACTAATGTCAAATAACCTGGTGCAGTCATACAGTGAGGCGTTCAAGAGATGCGCGAACGCATGACTGCAAACGTACTATTAATATTGGTACTATTTCATAATGCAAGACGGTACTGTGGCCGAGAAGACAGAGGACAAAGATGGAGGGACGAACGTGACTCCTACCGAAAGGACTGGCCTGCAGCTGCAGAAGACAGACTTAAAGAAAAGGGAGGGGGTGTTCCCAGAAGTTGGACATAAAGGGCTAGATAGATAGATGGAGCTTCTAAAGTGTGATGTTACGCGAATGTACCAAATAAGAAAAGTACATTCTAGTCAGAGGAAGTCTAGAATTGGCGCCAGGCAGTCTGCCGTGCCCTTCCCCAACTATGTTGGGGTCGGCTTCCAGACCAACAGGATGCAGCTGAGTACCAGAACCAGTTCTGACTATCTGTAACGACTGCCAAAGATCAACAAATGAAAGCCAGAAACAACGACATTCTTTCAAAAAATTCATTGGAAAGCTTGTTAAAGCTTTCCAATGAATTTTTTGAAAGAATGTAGATGGCTATCACAAAAGAATAGATAAAAAAAAGACACTGTACATTTGGGGATTATTTGAACGACTAATAAGGCTATTAAGATGATGACTACTGATGATGACAGGAGCAAGAAAATGTATGGAAGAATCAGACATGTTACTTCAACCTTTCACAAAGAGAATGATATAAGAGTAAGAGAACGATGATGGGCTTCTAAAATGGCCGAGAATATCCGAAAAGAAGTTCCCTACTTCCAGGTACAAAATAATGTGATCTAGATACGGGATAACGTGAAATAAGCTCAGGAGCCCATAAAAACGTTACTGCTCTCAAAGCTAAGATAAATTATGTTGATATTGATTTAACAGTGTACCTAGAAATTGACTGCCATCATCAAAATTTTTATGTTTTATCTGAATAACTTAGGCCGACTTGCACAATGCAGAGTTTTTTTTTAACACGACTGCCTAATTTTCAGAGTTACTTTTAACGCGGGGTTATTGTTTGGAATATTTGTTATTTCACCTCATATTAGCAACACTGAGTTCAAAGGTATCTGTAGTTTGCGCAAGTGGGCCATAGAAAACAAAAGTAGCGTCAAACGGGGTAAGTAGGAACGGAGGAATGAATAGAAACAAAACTTTGATAAGGTTTTTCACTTTAATATCATAATATTGTTTTTTTAAGAAAGCAACTCTTTTTACTTATATCATTTCACTAAAATTGGAGACCGTAAATGCTGCAAACAAAATTTATATATCGTCAAATTCCCCTTCAAAGTTTTGTTTCGATTCACCCCCTTTGTACTTATTAAAATTTTCTTGTCATTTATTATTCTCATTTAAGAAATAAATAAATGAATAAACAATATCACTAACCACTCCGATCACTCCTAAGACCACGAACAGGGCCTTGATACATCTCATGCATTCTGGTTTCTTCTTCTTCTTCTGGTCTTCAGCTATCCGGGACTTGATCTCTGTCTTCTCCTCAACACCAGTTTCGATGATGATGTCATGTCCCAGATCTGATTCCTTTGCTGTGGAGAAAAGGAAAAGTTAACCAACAATGGAAAACGTCTGCAAAATTCTCTGTATGCAGAATTCTACCGACTTGTTCGCTCCTGCATTTTGTCAATTTTAGACGTACCTAACACGTTCTATAGCTGAAGATTACTGCTTTTTTTAGTACTTAATTTTAGTTTTTTAAAGATGTCAACTTTGCAACATAAAACGACGTAATGTAATCGCAGAATTTGAAGATTCCAGCAATCTATTTGCTCTACCTTATCTAGATACGTTTTGTCAACCCAGAGATTTTGATAAAGAATTTTTATTACTCTAACTACTTAATTAAAATTCTAGTTCACAGATCCACATCGCACATCGAAACTTCAATTCTTCACAAATATATTTGGGTTATTTTTCTTATGTTTTTTCGTCTCCTGTTAGTTTCTTCTGAATCCTTATTAAACTTGGAAGGCTGAACTTACCCTCCTTCTCACTTGTAGCCATGTCGTCCCAGTGTGTGGGAGTGTCGTCCAAAATGAGCAGAACATCCGTCGCACCTGTATATATAGGCCAATTAACAATACAGAGAGGTCCAATGGTCTAACGCACGGCTTCCAATACATAATAGAACTAAATTCATTCACCATACTTTATGTCGCATTATGGAAACTCGTTTATGTGTGCCAGAATGCGCGGGTGTTGTCGAGATTGTAGCTATTTTTTGTCGGTTTTTGGATAATATTAAAGAAGATTGTACCGGAATATATATCGCCACAAAAACTAATGTAACGCCATCTATACAGCCAGCAACGAACTACGTCCAACTAATTCTGCATGGCGGTATCAGATTTTTTTTAAATATAACTCTTTTTAATTGTTTTACTTTTATTTAAATTGCAATGTCGTTTCGACAATTCATTATTACTTGACATAAAATCTTTAATTATATTATTCTTTGTTATAATTAATTATTTGACTTTTAATCCTAGATATTTATTTAATTTATTGTCAATTTCTCATCTTACTTTTTATTTCTTAGCTCTTCTTATAATATTAAGAATAACTGAAAATTGCTGATAAATTGTTTACAGTTTAATCAATTTGATATTTGTACGCCTCACGGCAAAACATAGAGAGTCGAATTTATATTGTGACATCTCACACACCATGTTCTTATTCTTAAGAGTTTTCCGTGCGATTTGAAAATACATATACAACATCCCAAATATCAAACATTGGGTAGTTGCCCACCAGACCCAACACCCGTCTGGTCGCAATCGCATACCTCTATCTCTCTTCTTCTCATCTCTCTTATCTTATTTAATACGCAGTAGGAACCGCGTTACCGAGAGCAATGAGGCTAACACTTTCTGGTAAGATTTATCTTTATAATTTTTGAAGAAAGGGGTAAGGTAACGGGTATTGCTCAGATTGTTAGGGTGATCTGGCTAAGTGTGGACAAAATCTTAATTAGTAAAAAATACTTAAAAATTACTTATGTAGGTATAGGAAAGCTAATCTCTTATATAATTAAATGCTTATTACTTATTTTAATATTATAAAGAGGTTTGGTGAGTTTGTGAGGTTGTAGGGGGTAATCCCTGGATCTACTGAACTGATTTTGAAAATTCTATTACCAATAGATAGCTACGTTATTTGTGAGTGTCATAGGCTATATATTAACCCGAAAAATACCGCCCAACGAAGTGGGCACGGGTCAGCTAGTCTACACTAATATTATAAAGAGGAAAGATTTGTTTGTTTGAAATGAATAGGCTCCGAAACTACTGGACCGATTTGAAAAATTATTTCAGCAATGGACAGCTACATTACCAGGGAGTAACATAGGCTATATTTTATCCCCGTATTCCCTCGGGAACGGGACCTACGCGGGTGAAACCGTGTGACATCCACTAGTATTATAATAAAGTTGTAGCAAGATGAAAGAATATGCTTAAACTGGCATGTAAACCTTGACGGGTAAAATTTTTGTAATAAGGTTGAATGTGAGGTGAAAATTCAGTGTCCGAGGGTAGGGGTCGTCATGAGGAACGGTATCGGAGTTCATGATAAGAAAAAAAAACTTTCGGAGCAGCGAGTTAACAATATATAAAATAACATCCACAATGCACGAAAATTAAGCGAATAGTTTTTTCATTGTTGACAGATGTCTTTTTAGTTGACGTTAGGGATATTCGATATGATATGTCAACGCTTAGCCGAAACTGGTGATTCCCTTTTAATATAATTTCTTGGATAACTTTAAAACTGTTTATTTTAAAAACTATACAATAAAAACAAATGTAAACCCTCACAATACGCTCCTTTGATATGTCACACGGTACATTTTGAAGAACTTACGTATGAAAAACATGGTCATATTATTCGAATAAATGACGTCATTTTATAGCTCTGATAACATAGCAATCGTTATTATTTAGATACTTACCTAATGCTTCTTATTGTCACAGTTATGTTGACGATCATCAGTCTACGTATCTACCTCTATTAGAGATACCTAATACATGTTATCAATTTAATAAACCGAACAGATGGTCAGTATTTCCGCACGAGTGCGCAATTTAGACAACGGAAGGGTCTGCGTTTGCAATACACTGCTTTGGGAGTTCACAAGCAGTGCGATAAGTTAGTTTTTAACCGACTTTCGGTTCTCAATTCGGTTGTATTTTTTTTATGTGTGTTACATTATAAGTTCGTCATTTATGAACCGATTTGAAAAACTCTTCATTCATGTGAAAGGGTATCCTTTCCGATTGATCCCATTTAAATTTAATCAAATTCGGTTTAGCAGTTTGGCTTTTGAATCAAAATAGCTGGAATTCGTTAATTTGTATGATGTATTTGTTTTGTCATCCAAGTAAACGAAATTGCGTATTTTGCCATCCTGCGACTTTTCAGTGGTGCTGTTAGGAGGTGCCACGAAAAAGTGCAAAATAAAATCTTTTTAATTTTTCAGTTTTTACTTATTTTTATCCTTGTAGTATTTTTTTTATTTGGAAGTCGGTTGTATTTTTTTGAAAAAAGTGTTTTTAGAATAACGAAATATTTTGAAAATGTGTTAGTGAAAGCAGAACGTAACTTTTCATTCGTTTGTTTCATTTCTACTTTTTATAAAGGATGGGAAATTATCAAACGACTCCTTTCGCTCTGGGCGGAGCGGGATGAAGGGAGTCCCAGACTCTCACAGACTAAAACCCACCCGTGTCCCTCCTAATGCCCTTTGCGTTCCAGACCAGTGACTCTTTGGCATAAATTCCGCAACCCTGCCAGGTTTTTTTTTTGGTCGGCACTTGCAGTTCACCTCTCTACGGGTGGTTACTGCTCAACCGGGCTAGCCTGTGGTGGCCTCAGATGTGACTCTAAAGCCCCCAGCCAAGGCAACAAATACTAAAACCTACAACTCCGCTCGCTGGGGGCACCCCCTGTGGGGTACGGGCCTCGGCTCAGCGGCGTCGTTATGGGGAGGACAGCAAGGGACAGGGTGGGTCATGATATCATTATTTAGGGAGTTTAAAGCTAATGGCTCAGCGGCGCGGGCTGGCTCGTTAGGCAAAAGACTGGGAGCAATAACATTGCTATTATTACTGGGACGTCGCGCAGGGCCTCGGCGGCGAGGCCGGAAGTCGGCGGGTCGCGGTTTGTGTGCTGGTTTCCCAACAACTTTCTTGGACAAGGGTAATGGGATCGTCGGGTTCGAGTAGGGTGTACCGTGGACCCTGCCAGGTATATACTCGCTAGGCTATGGCGCTAACTAAAGCCCCGTTTCTTGAATGAAAATTATTGTGACAAATGGTCAAACGCGCCTCATCTAGCTGTGATTGGTTGAATGAGTCAACGACTAATCACATCACTTGACTTGCGTATAATTTGTGACGGGTGTATAATTCCAGAAACTGGGGGTAGGTACAGTCAGTGCACTATCGGCCATACAGTTTTCCTCCGTTTTCCGTCCACAAAGTTATATAGAATCAATGAAATTTCACTAACCTGTACAGTAGTACTTGTACCAAATACTGACGTTAATCAAATACTTGTAATAGGCGTACGCCACCGACATATCACTTTTAGAACATTTTCCCGACTTCCACTCACTCGAAATGTAGGATAATCCATCCAAAAAGGGATCTATTTTGATATTTTAAAGTTATCTTTACTGTACACGCGTCTTCGTTTGAGGCCGAGTTTTGTACTGATATTATCATGAATGCTACCGACTTCCTCCTCGAAGTAATTAGCACCCTCGGTGTCATAAAGTGCTAATTATTATTATTATAAGTTGTCGTGATATTAAATATTGTTATTGTAGTTTTTCGGATATTTTGAACCGATCGCCAAAAAACCCGACAGACGAAGTTCCTAATTGTACACTTGTAAATTAATTTAGTGTTTTTAGATACGGACCCGCCCCCCCAATAATTGCGTAACTCAAAAAATCGCATATTTTTTAAAATAGAAAAGAATTCTAGATCCATTGCTTCATATGTTTAGCAATTCGTCTGATCGACAACGTAAAACACGAAATGAATATGGTTGCAATGTCAAAATGAAAGAATATGCGACTAATGAGGTCTATCGCGTTTGAATTCCCCGCTAGAGACGCTAGTGTAGCGTGAGGTCTTTGAAATGTCAAATTTCATATTGGTTGACTTTTAAAAGCGAGTTTATTTACTTATTTGTTTTGATTTTTGTAAATAATTTAGTAAAACGGCCTATCTGTGGCATATTCAGTTATGATTCTACTGACCACTGCTCTGAATTTTCTTTTTCTGGCGGAAATATGTGTTATATTCTGTGTCTAATGTGACTCTGCGCAATACTGCGGCATTAAAAATATGTTGTATTTAATCGAGCGTTGACGGTATTATAATTATCTTACTTCTAACTTTACTCCCGTGTGCGTAATATAATGCTATGATTAAGGACCTTACTCGCCAGTGGCGCCAACTGGTGAGCACGAAAACGATTGCGATGTATAAGCTCAATGTACAAAGAGATAAGGATCTATACTAATATATAAAGCTGAAGAGTTTGTTTGTTTGCTTGAACGCGCTAATCTCAGGAACTACTGGTCCAAATTGGAAAATTCTTTCAGTGTTAGATAGCCGATTTATTGAGGAAGGTTATAGGCTATATATCATGACGCTAAGACCAATATGAGCGAAGCAGACGAAGTTGCGCGGGTCAACTAGTTATAAATAAATGCAGGCAAAGCTGAAGGCATTACATTTACAATCAACTGAAAGTATTTGATAATTCTATGGTATTATTTTTGCCTTTGTTTCAAATGTCGTTACAGTTCCAAACAATCCTACTAATAATAAAAACGTGAAAGTTTGCGAGGATGGATGGATGGACAGACGGATGTTTGTTTCTCTTTCACGTCAGAACGCCTGAAAGGATCTCCATGAAATTTGGCACAGAGGCAGATTATAGTCTGGAATAACACATAGGCTATATATATCCCGGGAGTATGTTCCAGGGACTACGCGAGCGAAGCCGCTGGCAGAAGCTAGTGAAGTATAAAAACACCAGCACAATATGTGGACAGGACAGTCCAACTAAAATTGCAAAAAACTAAAAATAGACAAGCAACAGCAAAATTACTAAAATGACTTGGTATTAACTGTTTATCCCACGCAAATGATAACTGTCATCTGAAGGAATTGGACCATTTTGGTGTTAAGACGTGTTAACAAACCGAGCGACATAATTATGATTTACTGACCGTACATTTGGAGCTAACGGCTTTTTGGATTAGAAATAGAATTAGACACAACATGTAGGTTCTTACTCAGTGTAATGAAATGACTTATGGAGCCAAAACGTGGACACACACGATAGGCCTGGTCCACAAATTCAAGGTTGCTCATCGCGCAATGGAGAGAGCAATGCTCGGGGTTTCTCTGGTGGATAGAATTCGCAACAAAGTCATTCGCCAGAGAACTAAAGTCAACGACATTGCGCGTGGTGTTCCCGTGCGCCATCTTTGATGTCGCAGGGGGAGTCGAACCCCTCACTCCCCCGGCTGATTCGAGGTGGCCCGCAGAGGCGGGCCCGACCAGCCGGAGATTGCGGAAGTCGCAATCCCCGGCTGGCAAGTTCCCGCGATCCCCGGCGTAGCTGTGAGATGGAACACCGGGTGGTTTTAGTCAGTAAGAGTCTGACAGACCCCTCGTGGAGGACATCCATGAAGATTTCCCCCGTTAAAAAAAAAGTGGGTCGGCCATATCCGTAGACGGACAGATGTAATGGCCGATGGAGCAGACATGTGTTAGAGTAGAGACCGCGTATGGGCAAACGTAGTGTCGATGATTTGAAGGTGGCTGACAGTGGATGGATGTGGACTGCTCAAGACCGAGATGGTTGACGCTCTTTGAGGAGAGGCTTGCTTCAGTAGTGGACGGCAACTGGCTGATATGATGATAAGTCAGTGTGATTACCTTCACTTGTAAATGTGACTGTAAACATAACTGATGGACATAAATGTGATTCAGCTCTCAAGGAAGGAGAGGAGGAGGCCAAATAAAGATAAGAAAATTACATTGTCTAACGATGCCTCTGCGAATTGGCTTCGATCTCTCGTACGCTTAGCAAAGGGCCGGGAATTAGGGACCCTAAATCCAAGAATTTATTATAAATGTAAATTATAAATGTACCTACTAGCTTTTGCCAGCGATTTCGTACGTGCATATCCCGTTTCTAACAAAACCCCCTGTTAGGGCGGTCGCCCTAACAGGGGGTTTTTATTTTCCTTGGGAGCGTAGTCACACTCCCCAAGGCTAACAATGCAAACTAATGCCAAATTTCAGCTTTCTACCATTAGTTTCGGTTGTGCGTTGATGAAGTCTACCATATGTTTTCGCCGCTCACCGCTTGACGCGCCGCACGCCGCGCCGCAATCCGCGCCGCTCTTGGCTGTGGCCAGGGGGTTACTCAGTCACTCAATCAGTCAGTAACGAAAGAATTTTACATATATTGTGATGATTATGGTATTATTATGTTACACCAACTTATTAAACCCAAAAGAAACCGTTAAATTAAATAAGAACGCCCTTCCCGATTTCGTTGTTCTGTAAAAGTTGGTAAAGATGCTACTTATACAGTAATCAGAGCAAAAATCAGTCAAGACATAATGAAATGCAGTAACTGGTTCCGAAATAAAAAGTTCTAAGCTTAAAAATAATGTGTCCAAAATAAATTGGTGTGGATGAATACGGCAGTTTTAACGTTTAGTGCTGAAGTAATTTATGATTTCGGTGGTGTGAGGGGCCATAGGAAAAGTACCTATTGTTCTTTTTTGAGGGTACAGTCGCAGCGACAACCGTTTTTGCTTTCGATATATTTTTGCTTAAAAAATATTTCTTTTTTAACACCTTAAAAATAAAAGAAAATAGTCTTCTTCTTGTCGTGTGGGTTGTAAGGTCTAAACGACCCCACACACCCTAGTGTCAGAGTTTCTAAACCGCCTGAAGGGCCTCTGACATGGTTAATTTGACGACCGCCATTTGGCGGCCAGGTCCACTGGCTTATACGTGCCTTCCGAAGCACGGATGCATCTTTTTTCAGACAATCAGTTGATTCAAGCCTGCAATGTCCTAGCCAAACTGGAAATAACTTTACAAAGTATGCTTCCCGTGGGAATCGAACCCCACAACCACAAAGAAGTAGTGACTCATACAGATATAAAGCTGAATGATTGATTGGTCTGTGGATGGGTGACCATCTTAACATACCGAGTTTTCTCCGTGCCTCGGAAAGCACGTTAAGCTGTTGACCCCGGCTGTCATTTGTAGACCTTTGGCAGTCGTTACGGATTGTCAGAAGCCAGTAAATCTGACTCCAGTCTTGGCAAGAACTACCGTGTTACTGAGTTAATGGGTTGTGGAGGTCTGGTAGGCAGCCGCTTTAAGTAAAATACTGGTATTCAGCAGGATCCGGTTTGACTGGAAGGTTACCCCAATATAGTTGGGAAAAAGCTAGGCAGATAATGACAGATAAGGAAAATATTCGAAACATCAGTGCAAAACGGCCATCGCTCAGCATATTGCTAGAACTCATGTGCTGTGCAGTCACAGTGTTGGCTTTCAGCGACAGCAGGCGTTGACGGGGCAGCATCAACATATATCAGCCGAAAGACGTCCACTGCTGGCCTCCCCCAAGCGTCGCCACAACGACCGGTCCTGTGCGTCTCGCATCCATCCGGGGCAGCATAAAAAGTAATAAATCAATCCTAATATATTTCCGTTACTTAATTGACTGAGTGACTAAGTGAATGACTGACTGACAGACAACGCATACCCGAAACTACTGATCGTAGAAAGCTAAAATTTGGGATATAGGTTCCTTGGAGTTTAGGGGAACATCAAGAGGATTTTCCGATTTTGGCTCTCGACTGTTTTCTCCTCCAATATTGGACCGATTTAAGAGATATTTCACAAACGAAATGAGAAGGATGTATTCTGTGTCTCTATGTTTTCGTTTTTTGATTAATAGTTGCCAAATTTGTACACTAGGGCTCTGTTGACAGCGATTTATCGGTCAATTTTGAGCATTTTGTGACAGTTCTAGTGCTTACACGGTTAATAAATCATCAAAAAAGAAGATAGGGACACAGTATATATACTTCTTATTCAGTTTATGAAATATCTCTTAAATCGGTCCAATATTGGAGGAGAAAACTGTCGAGAGCCAAACCTCGAATTATGACTTTTTACATACAAAGTCTCGCCGCCAGTATTTCCTCTTAAGGGAACGGCAAATAATGGGATACGCGCGTACGAAGTCGCAGGCAAAAGTAGTGGAAGTAAAAGTTATGTGGTTACTTACATAATATGAAGTTACTCAGCCTCATCTGCTTCGGTCTAGCATAATTCCAATTACACGTGTTGGGTTTAGTTACATAGCCTCCACCAGTCTTATCAAGTACAGATATACATATATCAGAATATTACATGGAGACTGTACGTCTGCCTTTGTAGTTTGTAACTTTTAACAATGTAAGAATACAGGCAAATCTTACGAACAAGAATAATTTGATATTTTTATTTGTTTAAATTTCCTTGTTTTAACCGAGTCAAAATCAACACGGCCATGGTTGATACAAACCATCTTGAAATGAAATAGGTTCTTCCTAAATGGTGAAAATGTTAATAATTGTTGTAGGCACTTACTTGTATTGTGTTTTCATCATCTGACTAGCCTTTTCCTAAATATATATTGAGGTCGGCTTCCAGTCAAACCGGATTCAGCTGAATACCAGTATTTTACGTGGAGTGGCTGCCTACCAGAAGTATTATGTTAGTAGTTGGTATTAAATTCAGATCGATCGATATTTCTTTTAAGTAAGGGTTTCATAATTTACCCTTTTTCCTATTAAAGTTATATGATGTGTGTGTGTGTGTGTTGTATGTGTGTGTGTGTGTGTGTTGTATGTGTGTGTGTGTTGTATGTGTGTGTGTGTGTGTGTGTGTGTGTGATGTGTTAGTTGTGTGTTGTTTAATGATGTTTTAAATCTCATTCTGTTGATTGTCATTACATCTCTCAATAGATAATATAATTAAGTTTGCTAATAATTTTACATCCTAGTTAAAAAAATGCTTCCTCTCTCCTGCTTATCTTGCTGTGCCCGACAGGGTCCACATGAACTTAACTTGTTTTTACCACCTAAGAATACATGTGGAATGCAATAAAGATATTGAGTATTGAGTATACCTCAAATAAAGTCTTAGAATCTTGCACAATACTGAGTTCTTAAGTATTTATTGTTAAGCAAAATTAAAGTCCGTCGAGTACTTCTGTCAGTGCCAGTCCGGCCATAGGTCATAGCCATCAGACATGGTACAGGTTGCCACTCATTGCGCGGTTACCATAGCAACCAAGCCCCAACAAAACGCACAAAGCCATTGACCACCCCTTCCATACCACTTGGCGCCAAGGACGAGGGAATTCGCGATTGTAGGCAGGTATAGGTACCATAGAGAATTTATTCAATTGAAAATAATATTAATTAGGCTGTATGGCCTGTTCGCAGTTTTTGACTTTTGCTTGTCAGCTGTCAATTTTTTTTTTATTCTTCGAATCAATTCGGGTTGATTGAAAATGGTTTCACCCTTTTAACGTATTATTATGATAATATTGTGAAATACACTGTCTCAAGGTCATTTTTGAAAGAATTACCTATAGTAGAAGAAGCTGGCATAACAATTGCCGCACGGGTCAATCTTGGAGGTTAAGCAACGCTGGCCGAGGTCAGGGCGTGGCTGGGTGACCATCCATTACATACCAGGATTCCTCCGTAAGGATCCGTGCCTCGGAAAGCACGTTAAGCCGTTTTTCCCGACTTTCATTATAGATCTTTTTTTTTTTGAGGATGGGCAATCATCAATATAACCCCTCCCGCTCTGGGCGGAGCGTAAAGGAGTGTCAGACTCTTACTGACTGAACCCAATGCCCAACCCCATCCGTGTTCCTCCTAAAATCCTTTGCGTCTCAGGGCCGTGGTGTTTCTTTCGAACAAATTCCGCAAGCCTGAAACATCATTAGAACATCTTAGACAGTCGTTAAGGGTAGTCAGACGCTAGAAAATCTGACACCGGTCTTGTCAAAGAGTGTTACCCCGTGGTACTTTTACCTTCTTTCCCCTATTTTCTCCTAAAATTGTTTGTCCGAAAATCATTATCCATTACACGTTTGCTATAAACTTCAGTAACCATAATGTTCAAAATCCCAAAATTTTGTTTAACATAATAATCTTTAGTTCTAAAAGTATTCTGTCATAATATCGAGTACTATAATAATTAAATTTCCTAATTTTACATGACCTAAAGTCATATGTCTTAAGTATTGTATTAAGTAATGTGTATTATTCCGAGTGTTCATTTATATTTTTTTTAGTCCACATTTGCTAAAAATTAGGTTTTAGTAACAAAAACGAATCGCTGTAAACCCGACTCTACACAGTCTTGTCTGCCCTACCCCTAGAGTGTAAATTAGAATCGCGTAGGCGCGGAGGGGCGGCCAGCAAGCCGAAGCTGCGGTGGTGAACGTTAAACCCATCTGCGACGATAAACTCGCGTGGGACCGCCGGAGCCCCGCAGCGCCGGAGCCGTGACAGAAACCATGCCTACTGCATGTTGCATGCTTGCTTGCATGCTGCGTGCTTGCTTGCATGCTACATGCTGCGTGCTTGCTTGCATGCTGCATGCTTGCTTGCTTACAAAAACCACTCGCATATTACACTTACATTGTTTATTTTTGTACTGTTCACACACCCAGTAATATTTTTCGTTGTGGAATCGATTTTTGCCGGAAGTAAAGCCATCACAATTTAATTTTATGGCACCCTTGTTAGTCTTCAAAAGTTCACATAACCTGCATTTTGAATAATTTATTTTTGATACGAGTATAAAACAGAAGCGTATTTATCCTGCTACTAAACAGAACTACATAACAAGTGAACTATCCCAAAACAAGTCGGTAGAAGAAAAAAAATTGTGTCTACGCAACGCCTGAGAGAAGTTCATAGTAATGGCTTTGTTATACAAATTCTAGTTCTAAGAATATTATTATTATTATAAACAAACATTATGTAATTTGAATTTAGGACTTATAACTTTTATTGAAAACGGTTTTATGTCTTTTGTATATTATTGATTGTAATATTTATGACAAACGGATTTAGGACTAATTATATTTAGGGATTTCAATTTTATGGCATGTGATATTATGTGATATTAAGTTCGGGTAAGTTATCATTCGGACAAATGATGATTAGGACAAAAGAAGTTAAGGCACTTTAAATTATGGATAATAAAGTTGGGTGACACAATAGAGAACCGTTACCCCGTTACTGCGTTGTGGAGGTCTTGGTAGACGCTCCATGTAAAATACTGGTGCAGAGCTGCATCCAATTAGACTGAAAGTCGACCCCAAGTTAGTTGGGAAAGTTCTAGGCAGATAAAGTAGGTATATTCTGCCTAAACTGAGATGGGAAAAGACTAGGTAGATAGAGTAGGTACATTCTGCCTAAACTTATTTGGGAAAATACAAGGCAGATAGAGTAGGTACATTCTGCCTAAACTTATTTGGGAAAATACAAGGCAGATAGAGTAGGTACATTCTGCCTACACTGAGATGGAAAAAGACGAGGCAGATAGAGTAGGTATATTCTGCCTAAACTGAGATGGAAAAAGACGAGGCAGATAGAGTAGGTATATTCTGCCTAAACTGAGATGAGAAAAGACGAGGCAGATAGAGTAGGTACATTCTGCCTAAGTTGAGATGGGAAAAGACGAGGCAGATAGAGTAGGTACATTCTGACTAAACTGAGATGGGAAAAGACGAGGCAGATAGAGTAGGTACATTCTGCCTAAACTGAGATGAGAAAAGATTAGGCAGATAGAATAGGCACATTCTGCCTAAACTGAGATGGGAAAAGACTAGGCAGATAGAGTAGGTAAGTTCTGCCTAAACTGAGATGGGAAAAGACGAGGCAGATAGAGTAGGTACATTCTGCCTAAGCTGAGATGGGAAAAGACGAAGCAGATAGAACAGGTACATTCTGCCTAAGTTGAGATAGGAAAAGACGAGGCAGATAGAGTGGGTACATACTGCCTAAGCTGAGATTGGAAAAGACGAGGCAGATAGAGTAGGTACATTCTGCCTAAACTGAGATGGGAAAAGTCGAGGCAGATAGAGTAGGTACATTCTGTCTAAGCTGAGATGGGAAAAGACGAGGCAGATAGAGTAGGTACATTCTGCCTAAACTGAGATGGGAAAAGACGAGGCAGATAGAGTAGGTACATTCTGCCTAAACTGAGATGGGAAAAGACGAGGCAGATAGAATAGGCACATTCTGCCTAAACTGAGATGGGAAGAAACTAGGCAGATAGGATAGGCCGTCCGTCCTTCCATCCGTCTATCATCGCTGTATTTTATGAAAAAATCTATTAAAAACAAAGTACTAAAAAAAATACCTACTAAAAATATAAATCGATCAATATTAATGACTAGCTCATCAAAAACTTGCTCATCAAATAAATGGGGTCAAACAACACAAACAAATATACCCCATAATACAAGGTACAGTAGACATTTTTTACTATTTATAGGCACGCGTTTGACCACTATCTCACCTGTCGGTAAGCGTAACCTAGCCTAGAAGTAACCTATTCACTCTTGACTTAGACTCCCAGGTTGTAGCTATCAGGAAATACAGACTCCGGCAGGAAATTCCACTCCTTAGCTATACGCAATATGAATGTGTTCCTAAAACATTTCGTGTGTGTGGGTGGGATGTCCACCATATATCGGTGGCGCATCGCCGTCCGTCTTGCGGTCCGATGATGGAACGGGCTTGGCGGAATTAAATTATGCAATTTTGTCGCACATTTCCCAAAATGCAGCCGGTAGAAAACCGACAGGCTAGCAACTTGGCGTCGATGCTCAAGACTTTGGAGCTTCGTCGCGACGAGCCTATCATTGCCGATCCTCTTGGCTCGTTTCTCAATTGACTTAAGGGCATCAAGCTGGTATCTGGCAGATCCGTCCCAAAGATGAGAGCAGTACTCCATACTACACGATCGAACTTACGCTTGGTAAAGTTTGAGAAGCGTGAAGTACCTTCTCACCTTTGTTAGGATCTCCAACTTCTTTGCAGCCACTTAAGCTTTTGCTTCTATGAAAGGGCCAAAATTGGGGGTAGATGTTAATGTAACCCCAAGAACCTCAAGTTGGTCGGTTATCGGCACGGTTGCACCTCGGAAAGATGGAGCTGGGTAGAATTGGCTCTTTTTGGCAGAAAATAGACACGCTTGGGTGTTAGGAACATTGAACTTGACCAGATTGGCATCGCCCCATTCAGAGACAGCCTGTAACGACACGTTCAAGCGCTCAATCATAGCCTTCCGGAGAGACCGGATCTGCGACCCACCAGCACGTGCGACGGACACGTATCTCTTAGCAACAGTGCTGTCATCTGCATACCCAAAGGTACAGGGTTTAAGCAGATCATTAATATGCAGCAGGAACAGTATTGCCGAAAGCACCGACCCTTGAGGAATTAATATCCAGCAGTCCAGACGAGCAGCCATCTATGACCACTTGGATAGACCGATCCCTCAGGAAATCTGCGATTCAATCACACAATCTGGCGGGCAGACTGAAGGAAGGAAGCTTACTAATAAGGCTATCGTGCCAGACCCTGTCGAAGGCCTTCGAGATGTCAAGGGAGACCGCTACTGCTTCCCCTTGCTTCTCTATGGCCTCACTCTAGATGTGAATAACATACGCTAGAAGAGCCCCAGTTGACCGATTTCAGCGGAACCCGTATTGCCGGTCACTAAGGATATCATTCGCTTCTTGGTATGCCAGGAGCTTATGATTCAGCACGCGTTCCATACTCTTACAGAGTATGGACATTATCGAGATGGGTCTATAATTCGACGGGTCAGCTCGACTACCCATCTTGGGCACGGGTTGCACGTTTGCTTGCTTCCAAGCCTTCTTCACTTTTCCAGTCCCAAACGAAAGGCGAAATAGCCGTGTTAAGATCGGAGACAACTCGGGTGCACAAGTCTTCAGAACAATTGCAGGTATCCCGTCGTAGCCACTAGCCTTGTTCACGTCTAGTTTACGCAGTACCCTACGGACGTCCTTCTGATGAATGCGAATCTTCGACATACTCGACTCGCATCCATCAGAAGAAACCGGGGGCCTCGCGTCACCAGGATCCAGACGTGAAGATTCCGCAAACAAAGAAGCAAACAAGTTCGCTTTCTCCTCAGCGGAGTGGGCCAGCGACCCGTCGGGTCTCAACAGTGGTGGTAGTGAGGAGCGGTAGTAGTTCGATTCTACCGACGTAGCCAGGGACCAAAAAGCCTTACTACCTGCTGGTTATGAAGCAAGTTTGTTCCCTATTCAGCTAATGTGGTCAAACCGAGCCCACCGCAACACCTTCTTGTAGGACCTGGCAGCCCTATTGAAAGATCTCTTCTTCTGACTCACATTTGCTTTGATTTGCTTTGTGCGTTCGAGCGTCGAGCCATGCTAGGCACACTGCGTGTTTAAGCGCATCAGCGCGATTGCACTCAGTACCAAACCATGGACGAGCTTCGCCAGACATTGTTACGCCAGAGAACGGAATGTAGCACTCCATTCCCCTCCGCAACACATCCGTCACGGTGTCCGCGCACGACGTAGCATCAGTCGAAGAAAAGCAAGTAGGCTGCCAAGGATAACATGCAAAGACAGATCGCATACTATCCCAATCTGCTGAACTGTATCACCATACACGACGGGTGCCTCTTGGGCTAGGATCGGGCGGGGAGTAAACGGACCCAGACAGTGGTCGGAACTACCCAGTAGTGAAAAAATCGACACCGAGTAGCGGTCTGGATCTATTGTTAGCAGAAGGTCCAAGCAATTGGCAGTGTGCGAATCAACATCCGGCACCCTCTTTATCCTCTGGACCACTTCAGTGGTAACTAAATCTAGTAATCCAAGACCTCGTCTTATACTAGGGCCGATTGATAAGTACGTATTTGGCCTGACACACGCCTCGTCAATTTTGAAAACAAAACTACTCAAACAAGTTAACTGTGCAAAGTTTGAAACGGGTGCGATAGTTAGTTATGATTTTATAAATTCATTTGTTAAGCAATCCGCAAATTGAGACCTCAGAAATTGTTGACTTTAAGGACGAATCCTTTTTACCTACAGTCTGATCGCTTTGCAGGGCAAATGAAAGAAATGTGTTAAACTCGGTGATTACGTAGAAAATTAAAAATATAATTAATTTCATCTGCCGCACGACAAGCTGTGGGCCCGTAAAATACAGGATTGGAACCCTGAAACAGCGAGACGAGGCCGCGGCAGACTGCGAAGAAGATGGCGGGACGACCTGGATGTCTTCCTTACGAATTGGAAGGAAGAGGCACAACACCGTGAGCATTGGAAGGAATGGAGGGAGGCCTTTGCCCAGCTGTGGGACAGTATGGGCTAGTAATAATATTTAAAAAAATAATAATTAATTTCACACCTATTGATTTTCTTGGTCAGGCCGAATACTTTTGAAACTCTGTACTACGCTAAGTCAATTTAATCTAAAAGCATTAGTTCTACGCGCGGTCGATGGTATACCCACACTTTCCTACTTTGTGTACACCACATACGTTTGACAGTTACTAATGATAGCCTATCGAGACACGGAAGTACCAACATTATATGTAAACAAATGCTAAGGTAAATGACTTGGAAATTACTGGTGTGTTGATGATCGAAAATACACACAGGTAAATATATGTGGCACCAATCAATACGCCCTAGAAAGAACGTACAAAGACCTGAGGACCAATTATTATATTTTTTAAGCAACTCTCGCATTCACATGTCACAAGCCTGCCACACATTCCTAACCACTGCAACTCCTGAAAGCCAGAATCAACAGTGGCGACCACCAGAAAAACGCCGAGCCAATGAAGCCCGCCGAGTCCCGGAGAAAAAATTCAACTGTCTTGGATCCCACAACGAAATAAATCAGAAAAGTACAGCGGACGAGTAGGAAAAAAATATATACAATTTCTACTTCAAGCAGGAGACAGAATAGAGCTAGGCCAATAAGCACCAAGGGACATATACAACTGGGTTTAGCCCAGTTGTATTCCATCGTAGACTTTGTATCTGTCTTCGCTGACCTAGACTAGAGTCAAGAGCAAACCCATCACAAATAACAAAAAAAATTGCCAAGCACCACTGATTATATATTAACACTAAAACTAATGGGTCCTAAAATTGTGAGCTACTTTTGATTACAGTAATAGGTAAAGCAAAATCGCTTAAACTAGACCTAGTTCAAGCGATTTTGCCATACCTATTAACCCGACCATGTTATGTTCGCATGTTAGTAGCAATCTGTAAAAGAAGGTTCAATTTCCATACATTTTTGACAGTTTGCGAGTGACATGCGAATGCTCTTAGTGCTGATATCCCTCAGTCAGAATGGTCAAAACATAAAATCACGGTACTCTCTCACAATCGAAAGGAATTCCAGGTCCAGTACCTAATATGTTTAAAAATCGTCTGCTCGACTACTTCTAACATGCAATGGAAACTGTTGAAATGAAAGAATAAGCGATCGATCACATGAATTTGTATGTTATGCAATGGGGGTTAACGTTTTCGTGGTCACCATTTGGCGCCACTGGCGAGTAAGGTCTTTGAGCATAACGTTACAAGATTATATTAGGTACGCGCACGGGAGCTAATTATAACACCATAAACGCGCGATTAAATAGGTAGAACATATTTAATGCCGTAGTGTTACGCAAAGTTATACTGTCCGATAAAAAAAGTAATTTAATACTTATGTATTATGTTATACATTTTTTATCGACAGAAAAAGAAAATTCAGAGCAGTGGTCAGTAGAATAATAACTTAGTATGCCACAAATAGGCCGTTTTACTAAATTATTCACAACAATCAAAACAAATAAGTAAATAAACTCGCTATAAATCCAACCAATATGAAATTTGACATTTCAAAGACCTCACGCTATACTAGCGCCTCTAGCGGGGAATTCAAACGCGATTGGCATGCTGGTTCCTAGTTAGTTTGGCAGAAATTAAACAAGCGCGTTTTGTTTAATTTCTGCCTATCTCCCTGAGAAAAAGGCGTGATGTACCTACCAATGTAGACTCAGTCCTGAATTCGATCCCCTGATTGGGAAAACTTTTTTGCCGGATTTTTAGTGTGATTTTCCATTAGGAAATTAGTAGCGCAGATTCTGAATTCATTACAACGCATTTTAGTATACAATTTGTGTCACTTTTCCCAGAATCTCTAGCTTAAAAATCTTGGCCAGTCCTTCGGTACCTAAGTCGTTACACAACCACCATATTCTTCCGTGTACAATGTGCACGAGCTGAACTCAAACCAATTAGAAAGTTGAGTTTATTTCTGCACTAGCTGAAACTTACAGAATCTCAATATTACTTTTAATTAGCTCAGAGGTAGGTGCGCACTTTAGTTTTCTTTATTTTCAGTTTTACTACACCGTATCCGATATGGTCTAGTGGCTAGGATACCTGGCTCTCACCCCGGAGGCTCGGGTTCGATTCCCGGTAACGGAATGAATTTTTGGATTTTGTTACTTGTTCGAAAGCTTAATTTTAAACTGTCCTTTATTACTCTTACATAAACCGCATGCATAGATTCTTTTTAGATCAATTAATGTTTTATTCTAGCGTCTTTTGATTCACAAGCCAAGCTCTGATTTTATTCTACAGAAAATCTGAAACCTATTTAGTGGTTTGCAAGCGCTTGTAGCCGTTCCGATCGAGTGTCGGTTTTTTTTTACTTATAAGGAATAACTAACAATTACATAATATAGAATACAAAAAAAATATATCTAATATATAAAAATCTCGTGTCACGGTGTTTGTTACCGAACTCCTCCGAAACGGCTCGACCGATTTTCATGAAATTTTGTGTGTATATTCGGTAGGTATGAGAATAGGTGGTATGGTATTCTTTTTTTTTTGTATGGCGAAACAACGTTTGACGAGCCAGCTAGTATATATATAAAATAAACAATTATACAATCTGCGGCGTTATTCACAGAAAATATTAATTACGCGCTTCAAATAACACTTAAAGTTACAATAAAATCATTCAAATAAATGTTGCAAAGGTAGTTAGGGTAGGTAGGTGGGGTAGGTAGGTGGGGTAGGTAGGTGGGGTAGGTAGGTGGGGTAGGTAGGTGGGGTAAGTAGGTGGGGTAGCTAGGTAGGGTACCTACCCTACCTAGGGTAGGTTGGTAGGTAGGGTAGGTAGGTGGGATGGTTAGGTGGGGCTGGTAGGTGGGGTAGGTAAGTGGTGTAGGTAGGTGAGGTAGGCAGGTAGGGAAGGTAGGTGGGGTAGGTAGGTGGAGTAGGTAGGTGGGGTATGTAGATGGGGTAGGTAGGTGGGGCAGTTAGGTGGGGTAGGTGTGTGGGGAAGGTAGGTGGGGTAGGTATTTGGGGTAGGAAGGGGAGGTTAGGTAGTAGCAGGTAGGTAGCGTAGGAAAGTGGGGTAGTTAGGTGGTGTAGATAGATGGGGTAGGTAGATGGGGTACCTACGTATTTGGCGTAGGTAGGTGGGGTAGGTAGGTGAGGTAATTAGGTGGTGTATGTAGGTGGGGTAGGTAGGTGGGATAGGTAGATGTGGTAGGTAGGTGAGTTAGGTAGGAGGGGTAGGTAGGTAGGGTACGTGTACATGTACGACAGAACCGAATGCTCTGTTCTGACTTCGAGTGCAAAAACTTCGAGTGCTATCGCAAAGTTAAAGAAAGATTCAGTTGCGGGCGTATTTTACTCCGTATCATCTACAGACTTATTATCAATCCCGAACCCGAAATAAGAATTAGTCAAATCAAATCAAAATTATTTATTGCTTGATAAAGGTGTATGATCAGTTCTTATAATTATTTTTTGTTATAACAGGTATCTCTGTAACATACCCATGGGGTGTTACAATGTTTCAAAATAATAATAATTAAAACAAAATTAAATTAAATACATCACTGGTCATAATTACACTAACTACAATATGGTGGTGGTTGTGGTGGTGTGGTGGTAGTAGTTAGGTGATACGCACAACACAATCGGATCCTAAGTTTTGTCCGTTTCGGTTATTTGTTGGAGCTTAAAACCGAATGCACGTGTGAACCCATTTATATAAATTGTATTGTGACTAAACCGTATCCTGTAAAAATCAGATCCGACTAAGAAATTTATGTCGTCGTGTGAACGTAGCGTTACTGCCGTCTCTACACGTCTTCCCTTTCCCAGTGATCGTCTTTTTTCAAACATTGCCGGCTGCGTTTCCTCTTAATACTACAAATGTAGTCAAACCTTTGTGGAGGTTTGAAGTTTGCGGCAAGTGCCAAGCAAGCGTGTGGTTACGGCATAACATCATACTACGCATGTACTTAGTACAAGTCTAGCTAAGTTATAAAACCTATTCGTGTCAGGTTCAAAGCCATCGAACTTAGATAACTTAGCGCTAAGTAAGGATCTAGGACCGATAAACTTGACATTGTTCCTAACGTATACCGAAGGACCAAGTAATTTATCACCGGAAACTGACTACTGAAGGAACAACGTTTTATTTTTACTTTATTCGAAAATTTATGGTGTAATTTTTAGTTCGTGGTTCTGTAGGTTTCGTGAATTTCCCTTTTTAGTTTGTTTTTTTTTTAATATATAACATAGAAACGTTTATCACATCTACACTAATATTATAAAGAGGAAAGATTTGTTTGTTTGTTTGTTTGAATTGAATAGGCTCCGAAACTACTGGACCGATTTGAAAAATTCTTTCAGCAATGGATAGCTACATTATCAGGGAGTAACATAAGCTATATTTTATCCCCGTACTCCCACGGGAACGGGAACTTCGCGGGTGAAACCGCGTGACGTCCACTAGTAAAAAATATAACAGTTTTTTTACACTAGCCCCAAACTAGGCAAGCCTGTATCTTGGGTACCAATATCGAGGGTTTACCATCAAAATGTATGCTAAAGTAAACATATTGTTCTGTAACTAAAAATTGTGATTTGAAATAATTTTTAAGGCAAGCTAAAAATGGTTTTCTTTAAAGCATGTGCAATTATTCTGTCTAACCTTCTCCCAAATATCTTCGGGTTGACTTCCTGCCAATCCGTTCGTAAATGGGTACCCGTATTTTCTATAGAGGAACTGCCTGTCTGGTACACCCAACCCAGGGACTAGGTAACACAACTACCGACTATAAAAGGCCGTCCACACACATCCGGGTCACGGCTATCCGAGTTCCCGTCAGGGACGGGCCGTCCGTCACCCGTGTCCACACACATCCGGGTCAAGGCTATCCGAGTTCCAATTTTTTTCTTATTATTTTTCTTTTTTGTATTTAAATAATGTGGATTAGACGGATCGTAAATAATTTTATTTTGTCGGACAAGTTCTATTCATTTTTCTGTGCTCATTTTGCACTAGTACTCTTGAATTCCTGACGGGACACGGCCGGGATGGGATAAAAAATCAGATAGCACTGTCAGGGCGTCCGTGCGTCCGTGCGTGCTCCGGGACAATGACGATCCGGATCCTCCTGACACGGATATGTGTGAGCAAGTTCGTACAAATCGTATGTAACCGATTTTTCTCCGTCCCGGCCGTATCCCGTCAGAGACGGAATCCCGGATGTGTGTGGACGGCGCTTAAAAGATCGTCAAGTGACAATCAAGACCAACGTAAGGGCTTAAGGCGGGGAAATATGAGAGTAGCTGATTTTAAAATGAGAATCACGCCTAAACGGCTAGTCGTATGTTTTTGGAAAAAGTATATGTTACATTAAACTATTTTCTTAATAACTTGTGAAAATTTTGAGTTTTATTCATCCAACATAGTATTATTTTGGAGGTAAGCAGTGCAGAGAGTAAAGTCCCGCAAACCAAGGGAGGATCCTCCGACCAGGCGGATGTTGTGCCTGGCGGGCTACTGCCCGATAGTTGATATTCGGGCTGATGTATTTGTTCAAATCGCACGGTAAACTCTGCTTGCGCAATGCAGGATTTCAACCTAGTAGTTCGCTGCTAGTAAAAAAGAAGAAGTTCTTTTTGTTGCGATGTAGATTTGCTCCGTTGGTTTTTCTTGTGGCGGCATTGATTTGTAAAGTTATGTTTAACACGGACATAAAAACGACAATCGAACCAAAACCGCCGAGCGTATTTTAATGGAATTTACACTATCTGGAAGACAATTTAATTATCTACATTTTGATATACGGCAATTTTTTTTTAAAGTCTTAGGTTAGGTTGGGTATAAGGTAAGTACAAAAAACTACTGTATTTTGGTTCGCGCGGGTGTTAAACGAGTGCACGTTTTGTTCCCTCAAGGTCGCTGGCGTATGTCGTCGCCTTAAGCTTGCTTTCCAGACAAGCGTTTTTAATCAATTTAATTTAAAAAAATAAAAATAAAATAGGTATCATTTATCATCATTTATATAGTACTTATTTTGTAATACAGTAGGTATAGAACAATGGATACGGACCATGGATTATTTTAATTCATGAAATTTTAATTCAGCGAAAAAAACCTTTAACAAAATCAACTAGTGATCCCTAAAAGTTACAGGCAGTTACGAATACATTGACCCTACCGCGGTAAGTGTTAACTATACGGCATAAGATTTTGAACCCCTGAGGTTAAAGTCCCTAGTGGTTCAACATTGGTCACCATGGCAATTCGTCGTATTCATTTTACGGACAAAAAGTTTCATAATTTCTATGAAAACAATTTTAAAAGGTTTTTATCAAGAATTTAATACTGAAAAATGTGTTTTGTTAATATAGCTTCGTTATTCCAAATTAAATTGTATGGCAAAGACTTTTGAAGCTTTGTCAAGAATAAGTAAACCGTAGTTAATAAGCTAGGTACGAATGCAGTATTTGGTTGCTTAACGAAAAGTCGAACGCACCTTTTTAACCCTTTGTAAATTTGCTACATATTGTGCATATTTTACCAGAAAAAATAAATACTAAACTTGAAACATTCGATAATTTTCAAATGTAGAACCGTATTACCAACAAACTTATTTTGCGTATGCACTTTATAACTGCAGTTTTTTTTTTCTTTCAATCATTATGCCTACTACTACAGGTTCGTTCAATCATTATGCCTACTATCCTTTCACCTGTACAGACTACCATTGCTGAATAATGGGCCAAACATTTTTTTTTGCCGTCGACACGCTAAGAAGAAGAAGATTATGCCTACTGTTCATTTAACTGTAATTGTTACGATGTATGTAGGACAATCAAAAGTAACCAGGTGCTCTATAAACATATGAACAAACTTGATGTACCTACCTGGATAATAAGTGAATGCTGTGGTCGCCTATAATTGGAAGCGCACTCTTGTATTTGTCCCTGTCTATATTGTAATGCATGTGATTGTGTAGCCTCTGTTGGCGATCCTAAATAAAATAATAAATATATATGTCTGCCGAAAAATAAACTCAGGATGTAGGCAGTAGGTACGTAATAATGAAGTTTCCTTCCTTAAGAATAAATGTTAGCTAAACACAACGGTCGATATTTATTTAGGTACGCGTCAACCTTGTCATACATAATCATCAATATCCTAATCCTAATATATAAAATTCTTCCGTTACTGACTGATTGAGTGACTGACAGACAACGCACAGCCGAAACTACTAGTCGTAGAAAGCTGATATTTGGCATGTAGGTTCCTTGGAGAGTGTAGGGGAGGATTTTCCGAAATTCGTTCCCACTGCAATAGAAGAAGACGCCCCAGGCGTCGGGAGTCGCAGGCCACCCTAGGCGCGGGCCTGCGGACGGCGAGTGTTGGGTGGCTCGCTGTCCGATCAGTAGTGCTATTCTGTAACAACATTTTCGTATCTCGACAGTCGAATCCGAGGTGAGTTTCAAATGAAGACCTTTATGTTGTGTGCAATAAAGCTCATTTTGTGAGTTTTGTCACTCAGGTGAAGCTCGATATGGAAATAGTTGTTTACAGAATAGACTAGCAGAACAAGGGCTCGGGTCGACGGCGCGTTATTTTCCACGCGCGCCTCAAAGAGATGTCAGCATAGAAAAAGGGGTCCGCTATAGCCCTAGCGTGCCTGCCAGGGTTGCGGAATTTTGTTCGAAAGAGTCACCGCGGCCCTAGAACGCAAAGGGCACTAGGAGGAACACGGATGGGTGTTAGTCAGTAAGAGTCTGACACTCCCTTCTGCTTCACCCAGAGCGGGAGGAGTCATTTGATGATTTCCCATCCATAAAAAAGAGGGCAGAGCAATCCCTTCGGGAAACTTGTTTTACATACGAACTTGAAAAAAAATATAATCAAGAAAGCATAAAACAAAACAATTTTTGTTAATTGCTTCATAAAGGAGTCTATTATAAGGTGAACTTCGGGGTTGCTAAATACTGGTCAGAAAAAGAATTAAATCAATCGACACAAAAAGAAAAAGAATTAAAAAAAAAAACACCGGTAGCACTCCGGGAGTGCCGGCAGAAGTGAAAACATGTAAATAATACATCCTTACTGTCGCGGTCACATCATAGACAAACCACCGACAACAAAATAAACAAAAAGACACTGACGTGTGGCCGCGACAGCGACTGTCAGTGACAGATGTCAATCTTGACACAGTTCCTGACATAAACAAAACGAACCATAAAAACAACAAAAAATAACGTTGTGTTTAATTATAAGTACAAAAATACTATCATTTATGAGGTAGAATACAATGTTTATTTATTGCGCTATCGTACACAAATATGACAATTTACATGTTATTATTCATAATATTATATCGTTATTTATTTATATATTACATTAATTTTTATCTCTTAGAAAAATCAACTTTCATCCATAATTTCGTAATTCCGTAATTTCGTATCCTTGGATACGCGTGGCACGCTGTACATAAACACAGACGGACATTCGCGCAAGCGCCCTGTGCCGCCTAAGCGGAGCAGCACACTCAGGCACGGTAGAAAGAGTGGGAGATACTAGTTCCTCTCCCTTCCCCTCGATCTTACGCTTTTTCGCATCACGTGACCCTGACGCGAGTCCGTCTTACGCTTTTTGCGATCAGGTCACGTGACCCTGACGCGAGTTTAAGATTTTATACCCATTACAGAAAAAGTGCTCAACGCCGCTAAAGAAGTTTTCACTTCAAAAAAGTTGTTTCAAACATCGCTTAGTCGAGGCGATCGATTCGATTTGAGCGTTCGATTCATCGGAATTTATGTCCCATTTCTCCAAATCGATTTAACCATTACGAATGGTAAAAACTTGTAACACGTTCGGCTTGTAAAAACGTATCTATTTTCAATTTGTCATCCAGCACATCACGTACGAATGACGATTAATTTTTTTATTGTATTTGTCAACCCTACTATGATTCGAATATTAAGAAAGATATTAGATAAGAAAGATATTAGATATTAAGAAATAGGTTATTTAAGATTAAAATTAATCTTAGAGTAAGTATAGAATTGTAGTAGTAGAATTGTGTTGTTAATAATGTAATGTAATTTAATTTAATAATGTTGATAATGTAATTCAGTTTAGTTAATTTTATTTTATTTTATTTTTATTTTATTTGACATTAATATTTTGATTTCAATTTAATTTAAGTCTGGACATCTACATATTTATAAATTCTTATTTTTATTTTTTCAATGTTTCTTTATATTAATCAGACCTATTCTGACAATGATGTGCATGCCTGTAAGTGACTTGTTTACAGAGGATCCTCTCGAAAATTGTCTTAATAATTATGTTGATTTGTAAATAAGTCGTTGGTGTGCCTATATTAAATAAATAAATAAATAAAAAGTATAAAAGTGAGTTTAACTGCATCATTTCTATTACGTCATTGGTCCTAGATGTTTCATACAAATAATGAATAATGAATGGCAGAATGGCTTATATTTTATGGCGAACATTTTCTATGTAATTTTAGTACACAGCATATAGAAGCTGACAAAAATCATTTGGAATAAAATTTGTTCCTAATTAGGTACATATAAAAACTTTTTACAAAAAATAAAAGCGACTTCCAAACAAAACACTACAAAGAATAAAATAACTTTTTTTTTAAGTTTTTTATTTTTCACTTTTAAGTGGCGATACTTGGACGACGTCTTCGTCAACGCAGAAATTGAAATAAGAAAAAATGCTCATAAAATAAAAACTACTAAACTAAACGGAATCAAATTTTATGAGACCAAATGGCAAGTATACTGTATCGAACTAAAATGTAATCACAGAAATCGGATCAGAAACCTCGGAGTAATCGGTATACATAAAAAAAATACCCACCGAATTGCGAACCTCCTCCTTTTTTGGAAGTCGGTTAAAAAAGGGAGGAGCTCATTGGGCGTTAAAAATTACAATAATTATTTAATTACTGTGCCAAAAAAGAACAAAGAGGTTTTATACCTCAATGCGTATATTCTTATATCAGTATGCCAATCAAGCCAGTCTTCCATAAAAAACGAACGCTCTTAGGTAACTAACCCCTTAACAATCTTAGACTTGAGACCAATAACCGATCGCCAGTTCCAACCGATTAATAGTGATCTCTATCAATGCTTTACGACGTCAAATTTGAGGGTCGAAGTAATTTGGGGGTGGTACTAGTGCGTGACTACATCCCTCACGCGACTTCACACCACCCAACTCTTGGGCTACTAAAATACAAAACGGGTCGAGCCTCGTCGCATTCAGCCAGCGAAGCTAGACGCGAGCGAACGACCGTGTCGCTATTAAAAAAAAAGTTGAATTTCAAATTCGGAACTCCCGCTCTTTTGTCTGTCAATGCATTCAGTTTGATTCGAATTATAAATTCTGATTTATTTTGTGGTTTCTGTGATTACTTTTAATTGAATCGATTCAAGATGGAGGGATGCGGCATGAGCTGTATAAAATATCTACTGGTGGTCTTCAATGGAATATTTCTGGTGAGTTTCGTTGTTTTTTTGTCTCATAACTATAGACGAGCGTTGAAAATTTGAAAGTTTGTTTCAATCAGAATAAAGAATTCGCTTTTGCGAAGGCAAAATAGATGTTTCTCGCTTCTATTTCAATGAATGGTTATTTTTGTCACCGGTCGCTTGTAGTTTTCGTGTCGGTGCAGCTATCAGCAATTTAATTTATTTACGAAAGGAAAAAGTCAGACGCAAAATTTTAAAACGAACTTCACAAATCACAAGACGCGGGAACAATAATAATTATTGATAAGTAGTAAAATTGTAAAATTGATCATCGTGTGAGATTCAAATCTCGGTCACGTTATTTTTAAACGTCAACAAATGATATTTTCGTCTGCAAAATGAAAAGCGGCAAGTTTCAAGGGTAATTCTCGTGCGAATCGCTGAAAATGTCAACTATGTGAATCAGAGTTTGTATTAAGTAAGTATTTCAGCTGTTATTTAAATACTCCGATCGTTAACCAAGAGTATAATTAACATTTTTTAGTTAATTTCAAGATTTTTTCAAAGATGAAAAATTCAATTCAATTCATTTATTCAATTACAACTTTTACATCGTGTCTGAATTTCAATAACTAAATACACATATTATAATAATTTTTCATGCAATCCATATTTAAATAATTACAAATCCAATTTAAATTTAAGTCAGAATAATACAAAAATAATTTAAAAAAGATACAAAAATTAATGTCAAGTCAATTTATAAAATACAATAATATTTCCATTTATTTCCATGTCAATAACATTTACCATAGATTAGGGTTGTGTTAACAGGGCTTATTTAGGTGACTTAGGTACTTTCGCAAAAAAAAAGTAGATTAAAATAGGTGTTTCAAAAATGATAAATTTTATTGTCAACTAATGAAATACTCTCAAACGTCTCGATTAAGGGGGAAAGGTTTACATGTTTAGTTTTTTTTTTGCAAAAAGAAATGTGGGTAGCATATAACCAATTCCAGGGTTGCATAAGCTCATCAAAATCGGTTAAGCGATTTTGGCGTAAAGTTTAACAGACTGACTTTACCATAGTTAAGATTAATGTTTTATTTATCACAAGGCTTGAAATTGAATTAATAAGTAAAGCAAAAAATATGGTTTTATACATTTTTATAAATTAACAACTGCTTTATTAACATTTTCTCACTTATTAAGACTCTTACATAAAAAGGCCGAGTAGATACAATCATTTAAGGCCAATCAAGGTCCACGTAATAGACGTAAATGGACTGGCTCCTCTAAACAAGCACTGTCAGAGGTCTGTACAGTATGTCATTTGGATAATGATGACTGTTAAAGTAATAGAACAGAATAATGACGCTTATGGTGCGGCTGGTAAATGCTCTAGTTTTTTGTGATAGCATTTTTTTTTTATATGTGATGGGTTTGCTCTTGACTCTAGTCTAGGTCAGAGATGACCGAGACAAAGTCTACGATGGAGCGAGCTTACCCAGAAGGAGCCTGTTCACTCATACTTTGAAGAGATTAGGGTTGTAAGCGTTTGGAAACACGGACGCAGGCAGAGAGTTCCACTCCTTTGCTGTGCGCATTATAAAAGACGTTTGGAAACGCTTAGTGCGAGTTGGTGGAATAGCAACAAGGTAGGGATGGTAAGATGAAGTGCGTCTGGATGTCCGATGGTAGAAGGGGGCCGGTGGGATTAGGTCGCATGAGGTCATTTAAATGCAAGACAGACCAAA
The DNA here is from genome assembly GCA_947578705.1 of Lacanobia wlatinum. NCBI lineage: Eukaryota > Metazoa > Arthropoda > Insecta > Lepidoptera > Noctuidae > Lacanobia > Lacanobia wlatinum. Next base: position 24,419,424 of record OX388034.1, read on the forward strand.
ATGGGAGGAAGAAATTTACTGTTACTAAAAATGATACCTATTACTAGAATCAACAGTAGCTCACAATTTAGGATCCATTAGTTTTAGTGTTAATATGTTAACCGTGGTGCTTGGTAACTGGGCTTAACCCAGTTATATATGTCCCTTGGTGCCTATTGGCCTACCTCTATTCTATCTCCTGCTTGAAAAGGAGGGAAGTGGAAATTATAGATTTTTTTTCCTACTCCTCCGCTGTACTCTTCAGATTAATTTTGTTGTCGGATCCAAGACAGTTAAATCGTTTCTCCGGGACTCGTCGGGCTTCATTGGCTCGGCGTTTTTCTGGTGGTCGCCACTGTTGATTTTGGCTTTCAGGAGTTGCAGTGGTTGGGAATGTGTGGCGGGCTTACCAAATATGATAGCCCACAACAGCAGAAGACACAGGTGTATTGGAAAGGGAGGCCTTTGCCCATAAATGGAACAAAGTACCTAAACTTATAATAATAATAAAGATTTATTGCAGATAAAATTATCCATAGCTTGTTAGTAAAAGTCTTAACCTAATGTTAGTACAAAATAATCGTAAAAAAACCGTATCCAGTGAGCCAGCATGGGGCTGTTCCACTTATCACTTATGAATGTTTTTTTCCTTAAGAATAGAAGTCTTCCTCAAATAATGACAATAAAATGGATAAAGAAAAACTTTTAAAACCAATCTTGTTTTGTCACAAATCTACGAAATTCTGCTCCATCGGTTGACAAAAACACTACTATTCAAATCATCATCATCTGCCTAGCCTTTTCTCAACTACATTGGGGTCGGCTTCCAGTCAAGCCGGATTTAGCTGAATACCAGTATTTTATGTGGAGCGGCTGCCTACCAGACCTCCACAACCCATTCACTACTATTCAAATAATATCATTTAAATTTTAATTAAAAGTCATAATTAAAAAATAGAGGTTTCAAGCAGACCATATTTAATCATCATCAGGCTCATTAATTATTTTATTTTTTATTATATCACAAAATATCATAAAAATAAACCTTACCCATTTCATAAAATTGATTCACTGAACTTCAACTATTAAACCAATTACTACTAAAACAATGTTTATAAACACAAGCACATATTTTAAACATATTTTTTTTTAATAATTTTATTAAACGAGGATTTTTTTTAAATAAAATATTCCACAGTACAGTACTATATGTTCTATCTATAGTCGACTTGTAACTGAACATCAACTTTAAACCAATTTACCTGTATTAGACATTTGTAACTAATTTCCTTTTTGGTCATGGGAAAGAAAACGAAGGTTTTTCCATGGCGGTTAAGTATTTATTAATTATGTGTTAGGTTAAGGGTTAACCTGTCCAAACGTCAAAGTGACGTCTTGGAAAAAATTCGTCACAAATGGGGCAAAAAGGAAAATTCAAGCTTTTTCCTGATTTAATTTGTTACTTTTCTTCTAAAGTTGTTCTTTCCTGATTTTACTGATACTCTTTTAGTAGTAGTTTTTAATAACAAAGTATTTATTTATTTATTAATACTTCATGCACATAAATGAACAGAGGCGGACTTAATGCCTTAGGCATTTTCTACCAGTCGACCGAAGTCGGTCGAAGTATCAATACTGGTAAAACTACTAACAAGAATCTAAAAATGCTCTAGCGTAGTGGTATGCTGGCTAGCTTTACAAGGATCCGTAAGACCCTTTCGGGACAAAATCGCTTGCGCAATTGCGCGAGGCAAATAGAAGTGGAACTAGGCAGGCCATATCTGCCACATGCCACAGGAGAACTGGGCAAAAATAACGACGGATTGGGTCCCGAACATCAGGATCCGGCGACGCGGTAGACCCAAACGGAGATGGCGGGACGAGCTGGACTCCTACCTGGGGGATTGGACTCGGATTGCTCAAAATAGACTAGAGTGGAAAGAAGGAAGCGAGGCCTTTGCCCTGCAGTGGGACACCACGGGCTTAAAATAATAATAATAATTGCGCGAGCGTCGTCGGCTTGTCTCGAAAAGGACTTACGGATTCCGACGGTTGGGGCGATTTTGTCCCGAATGGGACACGGACACAGGAACATAGCGCTCTGTTAATCAAACACAAGATCTGTATTTATTTACCTGTCTTAACAAATTAATAAATCAATACTGAAAACTGATCCTGAGTGGTTAAAATAACTAGCTTTTGTCCGCAACTTCGTACGCGCATATTCCTTTTTTCCCCGTTTCTGTAGGAATTTCCCCCCGTTTTTTAGTGCTTCCTTACACTCCCAAAGGAACTAAATGCCAAATTTCAGCTTTCTACGACCAGTAGTTTGGGCTGTGCTTTGTCTGTCAGTCACTAGTACCGGAATTTTATACAAGATGCCATTTTAGTCGTTTTACAAAGGCAGCTCACTTCTATCAATAAATAAAAAAATATCTTTATTTCAGCCCATAAGTTGTTAGTACTGAGTTAGTAACAGATTACGCTTATATGCTATATTAGTGTTATTATTAGGTACTTAAACTAGTTTATTTAGCTACATAACCCTATAGCTACCTTCACCCAGTGTCTTTGGATGGGGCAGTCGGGTCTGTCAACAATCATTTTCAAGATGCTGTTCCGAGTGTTACGCAAGCGCTGCAGTAAGGATGCCGCTTTCTTACGCATGATGGCGTGGAAATCATCAGTGCGAGCTTCAGCGAACATGCCCGACGCCAATAACTACAACATTTTCATTAAAAAAAAAGATATTAATTAACGTATGAATTATTAAAAACATTAAAATATTATTCATTATCATGACCGTAGACGTAGTTTGACACATCCAGGAGCAAGCGCAGTGCGAGGCTTGTGTTCCGCGGACAGCGCGGAATCGAACGCTGACAATATTTTGATACGTAAACATTATAAACAGGGTATTTCGTAATTCAAATGCATTATTTATTTTTATTGTAATTATTCAACTAGTGGACGTCACGCGGTTTCACCCGCGTAGTTCCTGCTCCCGTGGGAGTACGGGGATAATATATAACCTATGTTACTCCCTGATAATGTAGCTATCCAATGCTAAAAGAATTTTTGAATCGGTCCAGTAGTTTCGGAGCCTATTCAATTCAAACAAACAAATCTTTCTTCTTTATAATATTAGTATAGATATGGATATAGAAAAATAATCGCGCCTAGAGGTAGTTTATGTCGGGTTCATTAGGTGGGGTTTATAGTAGGATAATTGTATATCGATGATAGTTTTCCTGAAATACCATTTCCTAACTTAGCTTAAACATGGTATTTATTTAGCAAGAAGGTTAAAAATTAAAAAAAAAAATACACGTCATAGTTTTTGTTAATCTGGATGAGGCCGGTGTTTTCTAGTTGATTACCCTGAAAATAAACATCTAAATAAAGCTAGAGTTAACGTTACAACGTTTAAAAAATCAGTGACCTTTATGGTCCCCGTATCGACATCGACATACATATCTTCTGAAAAAAGCTGCTGACGTACTCGTAATTATTCAAAATGAAATTGGACGTAGGTACACTATTTTTTTAGGTTCGTTTCTATTAAATTGGTATCAATAAAAAAATCTGCATGTATAAAATATGAAGCTAATTATTTCTTTGTATATGGCTGTCATGATTCCTGCTAACAATTTTGAATTTGAATTTTTATTTTATTTTGTTTATGATGTGGAATTTGAAATTTAGAATGTGCAATTTTTATATTGCCTGAAATAAATAAATATTTTTTTGACGCCATATTATAGTTAGGAGTTTTATTTTATATTTTAAGTGTATATAGTTTGTTATTAAAATAAAACATAAGTTAGCAAAAAAATATATATATATTTATTTTATTATTTTTAAAGCCGGGTTTAAAATGCTACTTCCTTATTTATCATCATGATGTCATAAAAACTGGAATCCTAGAATATAGAATACGCAAGCCTTTATTAATACCTAATTTTAGTATTAGTCAACATACCATTAGTTCTTGAAGGTAAATGACGACCTATCTGAGTCATCAGTTCGTCACCGATGACTCTCATAATAATATATCATAATTTTTCTATTTTAAATGGTGGCTGCTTCCTTTACATCACGTAATTAAGAGGGGACCCTAGTTCTGAAAATTTTGAAAAATAGGTATTTGAAGTAATAACTATTGCCGATGCGTCGCACCGTGCCCTATCAAGTAAAGAGTGATAGCGACAATTGCAGCAGAGGCTGATTTTACCTATAAAAATCTTGACCAAAAGACGTTTTGTATTCTGCTGTAATCTTCTTCAAAACTGGACTCATCTATAAAAATTATGTATCAAAATTTAAAGGAAGACTATATCTATGCTTGTTAAAAACTTATCAAATTTGTCTGATAGTCGTCTGAACATGGCGGTGAAAACGGGTTGTTTTACGGGTTGTTGGATTGTCATAATTCTTTAAGTAATTATGTTTTAGAAAAAAGTAAATGATAGAGGTATGTATCAATTCGATATAGATTTTTTGGAAGAAAATCATTGCTCTAGCAGCATTATCGACGAAGAAAACAGCGGAATACGTTTGTACGGAGAAAGGCCCAAGAGTTACCGACTAGATTCCCCTCTTAATAGTTATTCCTTTTATTGAGTTCCTTCCTCTTTTATGTATCTAACCAAATAGAGCTAAAGTTGACTATATTTTAATGCAGATTAAAAGGTAAAAGATTCTTCATGCTTTTCCAGTCCAAGGCCGTATTAACACCATTATGATTCCCGTGTGGGAGACGGAGCTATACAAAACGCGTAGCACTATCCCTTTTACACAGTTGAATTATAATGGATTTTTCTGGCTTCTGACTCTCCATAACGACTGTCAAAGATTTTTAAATGATAGCCGGTTCGTCCCAGCTTAACGTGCTTTCCGAGGCACAGATGTGTTTCAGTTATTTAATGGATGGGTACCCATCTACCCATCCACTAATCAACCTACCTTGAACATATTATAATTTACTAAAGTAGTAGTAGAAATAGAACACTACAATAACCAAACAAAACAAATTGAATTAATTAGATCCCAAAGTATACCCGTTAACGCCTCAATACCACAGGGAAGTGTCATAGGATGTCTACTATTCTTAATTTATATTAACGATCTGCCTAACTATACAAACGAAACATGCGTATTGTTTGCTGACGACGTATCTATTTTAACATCATGTAACAATAACCTAAATTTGAATCAAACTTTGCTATCTATTCTCAACACTACAACACACTGGATGACCGAACACAACCTCGAAATTAACTTCAATAAGACAAAAATAATAACTTTCCACCCGCGACAAAAAACACCCATAAATGTCAATTTTGAATACAAAGGATCTAAATTAGAAGTTGTTAATAAATTCTCCCTTTTAGGCCTAGAAATAGATACACACATAGATTGGAAACAACACATACAAAAATTAAAAACTAAATTATCTAAATTTACATACGCCCTCAGAGAAATAAAGAAAACAACAGACCTCAAAACAGCATTAGTTACATATTACGCATACGCGTTTGCGTGGCTTAAATATGGAATCATACTGTGGGGAAACAGTACGTCTACCATGAGTTTTATCAAACTATACTCGCTAGCGACTGTAGTTAAAAAAATGTATGAAAACTTTTGAAAATCATGTTTCTAATTTATTTGTTTACTTGTTAACTAAAGTTTGACTTGCAACAAAGCTTGCTTGTTAGTTAACAACTAAACAAATAAATTAGAAAGTTGTTCTTTAAAAGTTTTCATACATTTTTTTAACTACAGTCGCTAGCGAGTATAGATTGATAAAACTCACGGTAGACGTACAGTACAGGCGCGCCTTCGCTATTTACAATACAGAAAAAAAACTAATAAGAATTTTGACTAATATTGAAGACACCGATTCATGTAAACCACACTTCAAGGAACTAAAAATTTTAACACTACCCTGTCTCTATATATTTGAAATCTGTAAGTTTGTAAGGAAATATTCACAATTCTATAGCAAAAGAGGAGACATCCAAACTAAAATCAAACTTAGACATAGAAATAGACTGAACCTGGCAACTTCACGATTAAAATGCACTCCTCTAGTGCGTATGTTACCTCCATCAAAATATATAATAAATTACCAGAAAACATAAAAAAAACACAAGTACAAATAATATCTTTATTAATAAATTAAAACAATTTCTCGTAAATAAAAGTTACTACACCATTGACTAATATTTAAAGGATCAACTAAAATAAAAAATAACAAAAGTAAGCCGCAAAATAAACGTGCAATAATGTCAATGTGTGCTATCAATAACTATATAAATACGTAAAAAATGCATATAAATAAATAAATAAATGTAATTATTAAATGAATAAATAATTATTATTAATAATATAAATGAACATATAATTAATACCTACTTAAACGCGTCGTAACTATGTCATATTCTTCCCCTATTTTCTCCTACTATACATACTACTAATTTGTTTTAAATAAGCGCTCTTCATCCTCTCCTCTATAAAACTTACTTGTGCTGTGCCCGACAGGGTCCATAATTGTTTCAAATTTTTTAAACATACCAACTGATATATTACATTATGGAACGCAATAAAGTATTGAGTATTGAGTACTAGCTGATCCGGCAAAGTTTTGTTTTGTCATATAAATATAAAATTTAAAAAATTGAGCAAAAAAATAGCCTATGACCTATTCTCAGACCTACTAAATATATATACAAAATTTCATAAAAATCGATCGAGCCGTTTCGGAGGAGTTCAGTAACAAAGACCGTGACACGAGATTTTTATATATTAGACTAGCTAACTCGGCAAACGTTGTTATCCATACAAAAAAAAATACCCTACCACCTATTCTCATACCTAACGAATATACATACAAAATTTCATAAAAATGGATCGAGCCGTTTCGGAGGAGTTCGGTAACAAACACCGTGACACGAGATTTTTATATATTAGATTAGAAGATTAAGAAAGAAGATTATCTTATGGTTTAATTGCGCGTAGCTAGCAATAAAACTATAAGAAAATGAATGCTATTGTAGTTGAAATAACACTAACTCCTAATTACATTTCGGAGGTACTTACAAACAATTTCGGACTTACCTAGAGTCGACTACACTCTCAAGTCACTCGACCGTGCAGACATTTGAATCAGTCATGCATTCACAAGCCGCTTGAACTTACCCAAAGGATATAATAAACCATTACACTATCTCCACGAGCATGGAAGCTTTTTTGTAAAGATAACTGGGAACTTGAGTACGGTAGGTTCCTACAATCATTAAAATATCAATTGCCATATATACAACGTGGCAATGCAGCCAGTCTTTTGGGCTCACTTCCAGTGGACAGCGATGCGGACGAATTTTTTGACGCCTTATTTTAGTTAGGATTTTTTTTATTTTAAGTTTATTTCTTGTTGTATTAGTTTATGTGTGACTTAACATCTATATTCGCCATCCATGTTGGCAGTGAGAACATTCCTAGAACTTTAGAACAATCATTAAATAGTTTAAGTATTTTGGCCGACAGTCGAATTGCTCTAATCTCGCTAAATCTAGCTCGCGTCATCCCATTCGAGTCGGGGTGTTCTAAGTTCTCTCAATTCTTGCTTAAACAACCTCTAGAATTGGCCATTTCATGATGTGGTATCATGAAGCTATTTCATTTCACGATATGGCCACGACAAAAACACTTGGTCGTCTTACGTCGGCTCAACTTTGGATACGATCTTAAGAGTCAACGAAGCTCGTCATCAAATAGCTCGGACTCTTGCAAGTCGAAGGTAGTGGCTACCTTTTTGCGAGCAAGCTACGAACGCTGTCGGAACACTGAAGTCATCCGGCTAAGGCTGCCTGTCTATGGTCGCGGAGCGAGGCAACGGAGCGGAGAAACAGAGAATTTTTAACTAATGGAATTGTATTGTAGCGGCATCAATGCCACCACATGAAAAACCAACGGAGCAAATCTACATCGCAACAAAAAAGAACGGCGACGCCATCTATCCAACTAGCAGCGAACTACTACGTCGAAATCGTGCATAACTCAAGCAGAGTTTACCGTGCTATTTGAACATATATATCAGCCCTAGGATCCTCCCTTTTCAACGGAGGTTTGCGGGACTTTACTCTATGTACCGCATACCTCTAAAGTATCAAATCTCAGTGACTCACGAGGTGCGGAGATTTTATGCAATTCCATTGGTTAAATTTTTTTCGTTTCTCCGCTCCACGACAATGGACAGGCTGCCTTATTTGGAAGACGAGCAAGCAAAGGGCGTTTTGAAGGAATACGGGAGGGTATTAACCGGTAAAAGTCTGACACTCTCCCGATCTGCCCAGAGCAGTAGAGAACGTCAGACTCTTACTGGCTAAGTCATTTGGTGATTTCCCGTCCAGAAAAAAAAATATAATAGGGAACATGCACTATTTCCATTTTTGTTTTAATTTGAAAGAACTCCATCTAAAATAGACCACCACATAAATAAGAAATGACAGCGAAAACGAACGAACGACTCCTATCTGCCACTGGTTAAGAACTTCCAACTCAAAGACATAAGGTTGCCTTTTCGTTGTCATAACAGCAGTGACGTCACTAAACGCTGATTGTTGTTTTTGAATACGTTCCGTTTCGCGTTACTTTAATTCATTATTTTTGTTAAAAATCGATATTAACTAAAATAAAAACGTTACAATGGCCTTTATTTTATACTTTTTTATCATTTTACTAACAACATTCTCATAAATTCGGTATTTGCATCTTCCCTATTAAAAGAACGTAAAAAAGTAAATTAGGCGCACACAGAAAAGTATGTTTACGTCTTCAACAGAAACATTCAGTTGTAAATTAGAATTCATGATCATAATTTGGACACAAATGATGGCTAACTTGGACGCGAGTGCCAAAATGAATCGTTCAAGCAAATAACAAACTACAAACCCTGATGCCACTTTAAGTGTTCGCGTTGACAAAATGATCTTTAATGAAAATTGAAGTTTGCTGATTGCTATTTAGTTTGTGAATCCTATGATTTATATACCTATCTACCTATTAGCAATCATCAATATATATAAAATTCTTCCGTTACTGACTGATTGAGTGACTGACAGACAACGCACAGCCGAAACTACTGGTTGTAGAAAGCTGAAATTTGGCATGAAGGTTCCTTGGAGAGTGTAGAGGAGCACTAAGAGAAAAAATCCCGAAATCCCCACGGGAACGCGATGAAAATTGATATGCGCGCACGAAGTTGCGGGCTAAAGCTAGTATCAATATACATACACAAAATTCTTCCGTTACTGGTGACTGACAGCCAACGCACAGCCGAAACTGTTGGTCGTAGAAAGCTGAAATTTGGCATGTAGGTTCCTTGGGGAGTGTAGGGGAGCACTAAGGTAGGATTTCCCGAAATTCCCACGGGAACGAGCTGAAACGGGATGTGCGCGTACGAAGTCGCGGAAAAAAGCTAGTAAATGATAAAATCGATGTTGTAAATGCATTGTGTGAAGTCACGCGAGGACTTAATTATCTGTGGGTTGAAAATGTCGTTTAGCTATGGCTAGGTTATGGCTATGATATTGATTTTCCCTTATTATTGGGTTATTTTCCTGTCTGTTATTGTAGATGTTTTTCCGCAGTGAGGTAGGTTATGACGATTTACGGAAGAACAGTCAGCCCCTTTATGTTTGTATTTAGAGCTACCTTTTTTTTTTTAAAGTAACGTTGCCCCACACTAGGAATTTCTCCTGTATAGTGGGTGCGTTTACAAACATACAAAGTCACGTACACAAACAGCCAGACCCGGAACAACTATCTGTAGGCCATACAAATATTGGTTCCGTGCGGGAGTCGAATCTACGACACGCGGCGCAGCAGCTGATCGCTCAACCACTGCGCCAACCGTGACCGATCAAGTCGTCGTAAACCTCAACGATTCTCTTGATGATCTTTACTGCAGAAGATTACTTTATATTCTGTGATTGATTTAGCTCGTGACTAAAATATAACAGCCGCACGGGTCGAACTCTTAGGCTAAAGTCCGCTAGCCGAGGTCAGTTCATCGATGGGTAACCATCTATTAAATAACAAGTTTCCTCTAGGCCTCAAAAAGCACGCTTACCCATTTGATTGGTTCCAGCCGTCATTTGAACGCATCTTTGACAATCGTGACGCCTGACACCAGTTTTGCCAAGATTTCCCGTATTAAATACGGTTGTGGTACCTGTAAATCTAACTAAAATTATAAATGCGAAAGTTTGTGATGGATATTTGTTACTTACAAATATCTACTATACTATAATATACTTACTTTTTCACATCAGAACGTCTGAAAGGATCTTCATGAAATTTGGAATAACACATAGGCTATATTATAATCAAATCAAATCAAATCAATCAAATCGTATATTTCAAATAAACCATTTACAGGCACTTTTGAATTGTCAAAGTCGGTCAGTCAAAAACATGAAGCTATTTGCACGTTCCAAAGCGTAGATCTCTATGGAGAAGAACGTGCAAGAAACTCCACGGACACTCTTTTAAACCATGTGATGTGTTACAAAAATCTTGTTAACATTAACATTGATTGCTTCTATATGTGAGGACAATGCAAAGAACAAGAAAACATATAAACAATTCAAAATGCAGGTACAGATTAAAATAAGCCAGTGGCAGGTAAGAGATGACCAGTTTCAACTGACGGCGCCCGTTCACGAACATGACGCGTGCATCAGCACCATCTAACTCAACCATTTTGAAGGGAATCAAATGATCCAAAACACGCGCCACCATCAGCAAAACATTTGTGTGAGCATGACAAGCTCTCAACTGCCACGCTCGTTCATGTCAAACTAATTTAATAACGAAATCTATAATTACATATGTAAATGGCTCCATAGTGCTCACATTTACAAAAAATTGAAAATATGCTTCTACGTTATACAAAACTATGGTTTCAAGTAAATAAGAAAAGAAAAAAAAAGAAGGCTGCTTTATTGTGTATACTTTGCTAATACAATAATGCAAAGAAATGATAAATAAATGATTGTATAGGAGAACAAAAAAAGGGTAAGCATTTCTTCCAATTATCGAAAACCTAACAAGTGGACCCATGCTGCTGTGGCTGTGGAGCAGGACCGGCATTTAGCCAAGCATTTTTATCAAGGACATAATCTTCCAGTTTATAATATGCTTGTCTACATAATGTGCGTTTTATACATGTTTTAAATTTTCTCTCATTCAGTTCGAGAATATTAAGTGGTATTTTATTATAAAATTTAACACAGTACCCCATAAAAGAAGTGTGTACTTTAGCTAATCTGAATCGGGGTTGATCTAATTTGTTCCGATTTCTAGTATTAAAATTATGCCTATCACTAATTTTACTAAAAAGATGGAGATTTTTCCGAACATACATAATGTTTTCATATATGTATTGACAAGGTACCGTCATGATGTTAATATCCTTAAACAGTTCCCTTAGGGAATCGCGCCGGCGGAGATTGTAAATGGCTCTGATAGCTCTTTTCTGCAGAATAAATATAGACTCGATGTCTGCAGCACGTCCCCATAATAAGATACCGTAAGACATGATACTATGAAAGTAACTAAAATAGACCAGCCTCGCGGTATCTATATCAGTAAATTGACGGATTTTTCTGACAGCATATGCTGCTGAACTTAGCCGTCCCGCAAGAGATGTTAAATGAGGAACCCATTGTAGCCTTGAGTCAAGCGTGATCCCCAAGAAAACTGTGTCATCGACGAATTCAAGTTTCTCTTGGTTCAATACTATGTCACAATTAATACTTTTCACGTTCGGTAATGCAAATCTGATACACTTTGTTTTTTTCTCATTTAAAACTAAATTATTAGCAGTAAACCAATTTTGGACCTGCTGAAGGGCGTTATTTACATCGTCAAGACTTGTGGCACGCCTATCTATCTTAAAAATTAAGGACGTATCGTCTGCAAATAACACCATTTGAGTTTGATTTTTTAAAAGATGGGGAAGATCATTAATGTATACCAGAAAGAGGAACGGACCCAATATTGAGCCTTGTGGTACCCCCATTTTAACTTTCAGACCCCGTGAATTGACACAATTTATTTGAAGTTGCTGCTGTCTGTCATTTAAATAAGACCTCACTAAACTGAGTGCAAGTTTACCCAGTCCGTAATGTTCTAGTTTTAGGAGCAAGGTTTCGTGATTTACACAATCAAATGCCTTGGAGAGGTCACAAAAGATTCCTATGGCATCTTGCGCCTCTTCCCACGCTGTATAAATGTGTTTTAACAACGTGACTCCAGCGTCAGTCGTACAACGACCTTTGGTAAAACCATACTGTTGTTCGTGTAAGATTTTATTGGTGTTAAAATGATTGAGCATTTGATTGAGCATTACTTTTTCAAACACTTTGCTGAAAACCGGCAATACAGATACAGGTCTATAATTATTAGTATCTTTATTATCTCCAGATTTAAAAAGTGGTATCACCCTACTATATTTCATTATATCCGGAAAGACCCCTTGGTCAACACATAAATTAAATATTAGTGCCAAGTATGGTGCTATGGTCTCAAATATGGACGTGCACACTTTGATAGACATTCCCCATATGTCTTCAGTCAATTTAATTTTGATTTGCCGGAAAGCTTTAATAACTGTCATAGGGTTGATATGTTTGAATTGGAATTCAACCGTACAACCTGGAATGTTTGCTCTTAATAAATCAAATGAGACCTCGGGTGAAGAATTTAAAGCTTCAGTTGTTTTTGATGGTATATCAGTGAAAAATTTTACAAATTCTTGAGCTACTTCTAAATTAGAGCTTATGGCACCATGCGCAGTCTCTAGTAAATAGTCAGTGTTTCGTACTTTATTTCTGTTAGTTTCATTATTGATATAATATATATCGCGGGATTATCTTCCCTGTGGTTCACGCGGGCAAAGCCGATAGCAGAAGCTAGTTCTCCATGTCTATAATGGAATAAGAGACTCTAGAATAAGTGGAATCGGAAGCCCTAGGCAAGGTATCATTATAGGGAATGCGACTGTCGAAATGCCAAAATATAATGGATTGATCACGTGATATTTTGACAGCGTTTGTCAATCCCATACATTTTTAGCGTTAAGACAGTCGCCTTCGCCACGCTATTGCTGACAGAATAATATATGTTACTTGTGTAGAGCCTCTGGTCGTGGAACTCCTGCGCACACTCTTTGAAATACAATCTTATAGAGTTAAATTCTTATTATCCTACTAATCTATACTTCTATTCTGTATCCTTTATAAAATGGTAGTTTGTGAGGTTGTAGGGGGTAATCTCTGGATCTTATGAACCGATTTTGAAAATTCTTTTACCAATAGAAAGCCTCGTTGTTTGTGAAAATCATAGGCTATATATTAACCCGAAAAATAACTGCCCAACGAAGTGGGCACGGGTCGGCTAGTATATTATAACGAGGTAGTTTGTGAATTTGTGAGTTTGTGAGGTTGTAAGGGGTAATCTCTGGATCTTATGAACCAATTTTGACAATTCTTTTAGCAATATAAAGCCACGTTATCTGTGTATATCATAGGCTATATATTAACCCGAAAAATACTGCCCAACGAAGTGAGCACGGGTCAGCTAGTCTATACTAATATTATAAAGAAGAAAGATTTGTTTGTTTGAATTGAATAGGCTCCGAAACTACTGGACCGAATTGAAAAATTCTTTTAGCATTGGATAACTACATTATCAGGGAGTAACATAAGTTATATATTATCCCCGTACTCCTACGGGAACGGGAACTACGCGGGTGACGTCCACTAGTATAATATAACGAGGTAGTTTGTGAATTTGTAAGGTTGTAGGGGGTAATCTCTGGATCTTATGAACCGATTTCGAAAATTCTTTTACCAATTGAAAGCCACGTTATTTGTGAATGTCATAGGTTATATATTAACCCGAAAAATACCGCCCAACGAAGTGGGCACGGGTCAGCTAGTTTATTATAACGAGGTAGTTTGTGAGTTTGTAAGGTTGTAGGGGGTAATCTCTGGATCTTATGAACCGATTTCAAAAAATCTTTTACCAATTGAAAGCCACGTTATTTGTGAATGTCATAGGTTATATATTAACCCGAAAAATACTGCCCAACGAAGTGAGCATGGGTCAGCTAGTCTATACCAATATTATAAAGCAGAAAGATTTGTTTGTTTGAATTGTGTAGATTATAGTGTGGAATAACACATAGAATATTTTTATTTTGTCATGCATGCGGGTGCAGTCGTGGGTGGGCGACAGCTAGTCTACACTAATATTATAAAGAAGAAAGATTTGTTTGTTTGTTTGTTTGAATTGAATAAGCTCCGAAACTACTGGACCGATTTGAAAAGCATTTTAGCATTGAATAGCTACATTATCAGGGAGTAACATAGGCTATATATTATCCCCGTACTCCCACGGGAACGGGAACTACGCGGGTGAAACCGCGTGACGTCCACTAGTTGTTTATAAACACAACAAACATGGTGTGTACATAGTTCAATCACATCTAAAACCGTCGCGTGAAGGACGATCGCGTTTTTGTTCTATAGTAAAAGAGACTGACACAAGTCAGCGTTAGGGTTGGCCCTTATAACTCCTAATTATTTATATTTTTTGGTATCTAAAAAGTCTACTCTGTTTGTAATTATAATTAACTAGTGGACGTCACGCGGTTTCACCCGCGTAGTTCCCATTCTCGTGGGAGTACGGGGATAGTATATAGCCTATGTTACTCCCTGATAATGTAGCTATCCATTGCTGAAAGATTTTTTCAAATCGGTCCAGTAGTTTCGGAGCCTATTCATTTCAAACTAACAAACAAATCTATCCTCTTTATAATATTAGTGTAGACTAGCTTCAATTCTGCCACCTGTGTAATTTCGGAAATTATCCCAAGGGAACATACTCTCGAGTACTCCAGGTATAAAAAAAGGACAAGTGCGAGTCGGACTCACCCACCGGGGGTTCCGTACAAATTACTTTAAATAAAGACTACATTTATTTTATGATTAAAGTACAAATATATAGTTTTTAGATTTTTCCCTATATTTGTAGTATAAGACGGTATTACTTGCCAAGTTTCATAGTTTTAGGTCAACGGAAAATACCCCATTAATTTTGATTTCCTTGAGAGCGTCGAAATATATGTTTTTGCGGCATAAACGGCCGTATCTTAGAAGTTTGTATTTTTCACAGCTTCAAGGGTCTGCAGACCTGAGTTTACGGTATTAATTTCAACTCGATATCTCCACGCGTTTCCCGAAATAAAGGGTTTTGACTGACAGACGGATGGACGGACGGACGGACGGACGGAAAACATAGTGATCCTAAAAGGGTTCCGTTTTTCCTTTTGAGGTACGGAACCCTAAAAAGTAATATTCGTCTCCAACCCATCAATATAGAACCAATTCATCATAATTGGTTCAGCGGTTTAGGAGTGAAAACGTACTTTACAAGCAAACAAACAAAGTTAAAGTCAGTTGTTTCGCAATTATAAATGTTAGTAGGCATAGATACTAATAGATAGGTACCTACTTGACCCACACTAAAGCCATTTCCTAAGTCATTATTGGTAATTCAAACATGGTTAATTCTGCTAGTTATCCCACGCTAGTCTATGTGTAAACAAATAGACGGATCACTAGTCTTTCTTTATAGATGCTAAAAGCTTTGTTCTTTGTTTAGTAGCTACAGATACTAAAACTAATGAGATATCGATTTTGCTTGTTTAACTATGTTAGTATCAGTAAGGGCGGGCATACATGTTCTGCTTAAGCAGTTATTCAGTGATCTAAATACACGGACCGCTCTAGCAGTCATAGGCAACAGCTTGAAGAATAGAATATAATACTCTTTATTATGTACACCATAAAAGTTACAGAAAAGATGAGAAACATTACATAGCGTGACACAATGGGCGGCCTTATCGCTAAAAGCGATCTTTTCAAGAAAACCTTTGGATGGATTCTAAAGAGAAAAAGGAGATACAGTACTGTATGTAGTCTTTGGTGTACTATTTATACAAACATCGATACATACTAAATAGATAAATTTATACAATGATAATTATGAAACAGTAGCAGAGAACTCTAGTAAAAAACGCTTTAAAGAGAGAGATAGTGGTTCTTGAACAAAGTTTTAAAAATGGACAAAGATTGAGCACGCCTTATCGACACAGGCAAGGCATTCCATAACCTCACCGCTTGAATCGTGAAAGAATTGTCATAGAAGGTGGTGGAATGCATCGGCATTTCTAGTCTCAAGTTTTCCGATGACCTCAGATATCTATTATGTGTGTCATGAAGGAACTTGAATCGGTCTTTAAGGTAAGAGGGGGTTGTAGGATTGAACAGAATACTGTCGAGCAGAAATAAGATATGAGAATCCCGGCGAAGACGTATGGGAAGCCTCTTGAGCTTTGTCCGAAATTCAGAAATGTGATCATATTTGCGCAAGCCAAATATAAATCTTATGCAAAGGTTTTGCGGACGCTCAAACTGGCATTGATAACTGCTGCAGCAGTCGGTTTCAACTACCAGATCAGTAAGGCAGTTGGTCGAAAGGAGGAGGGATGAAGAGCCCGGGCGGAGGGGTTAACTGCGCGAGAGCAGTCGACAGCTCGAGAAGAGTGTATACCTGGCAAGTGCTTGACCGCACGATGAAAGTTCACCGTGCTGCTGGCCGCCCGGAGCAGTCGCAACTGCTCGAGCGGTTCAATGTATGTATTAGTGATGTAACGAATATTCGCATTCGCATTCGCGAAATTATTGCGAATGTTTGTGCGTGTATAATTTTTAAGTAGGTAATAATAGTTGGTTAATATAAGAAAATATTCACACTGTAACCTCAAAATTCACTTGTTTTGTTTACGGAAACACCGGCGCGAGCGGAATGACACTTCAATCGGATGCGTTCGTATTAACTCGGCTATTCTCGTAACGAATAACAGACGGAACGCACTTCGTTCGAACGGGACTGCCGCTCAAGTCACCAAGTCATAGACAAATGGCGCCAAATTTAAACAAAACTGAATATTCGCATTCGCGTTGGCAGCAGATATTCGCATTCGCGAATGTCAAATATATGATATTTCTTACATCACTGGTATGTATGCAAATAGAAGACTGTAGTTCACTGTGCCGTCGCAGCTTGAAGCAGTGGGTCCTGACCGCTTCAAGCTGCCCGTGTACGGCCGGTTTAACTTACTGAGAAGAATCCATCTACAATAATTCAAAAATGTCTTTCTCGACAGTTCAAAAGTGCCTTTAAAATGGTTTACTTAAAATAAATGTTTTGACATTGACTTTGATATCGTATTCGCAGTAGTACCTATACAAAAGTTGTCAATATTTTGCAAAGTTGCCAAAAGCTTTGGGCTTTTTGTAAAGACCGCCATTGCTATGCACTATTATTTTTAAGATTTTTTTTTTGGAATACGTTCATAAAAAGTGTTAATTCTATTCTATTCTTTCTATCAATTAAATAGTTTTCTACATCTAGAGATTACCTGTCAAAAATATTTATCAATAAAACAAATTATTTTATATCTATACACTAATATATAAAGCTAAAGAGTTTGTTTGTTTATTTGCTTGAACCCGCTAATCTCAGGAACTACTCGTCCGATTTGAAAAATTATTTCAGTGTTAGATAGCCCATTCATCGAGGAAGGCTATAGGCTATATATCAACACGCTAAGACCAATAGGAGCAGACGAAGTTGCGCTAGTCAACTAGTTAGATTATAAAACAATTCTCCATTTTTAAGAAAGTGACTTTTTCTAGAAACAATATTTAGCTGATCTACTATCACACATTAGGTACTTTATTTCCACACCAATAACAAAACCCATATTTCCACTATACGAACTTAATATTAATTAATTATAATAAAAGCTCATAACCAAACCACTACGTTTCGAAGTTCGGAAGTAATTGAAATTGATTTAGTAACTCATGCCTCTAAAACTTTCCCATTTTGTAGTTCAATTTTACTAATTGATAGAACATTTCAATTAATTTGTATCAATTATTTAAATTAATTTCTTAACTTTGCGCGTTGTAAACCGGCAGTAAGTACCTAAATATACCATAAATGCAGAGCAGTAAGTTTTGTTTTACGAAAATAATTAACAATTTTCGACGACATTTAGACACAAATCCGCGCTTATTTTCTCATAATAATTTGTTTTTAAACTTTTATGTCTATGAAATCTGCTCAAGCTTATATTTTCGAGTAAGAGTGTTGAAAAATGTCGTTTAATACCCACGAGTATTTGTAATTACAGTCTCCGGCGTATCTATTTCGATTGCGATGATAAAATAATTTCAACCAGGAGACAAACGGGATCAGGGCGGCTACTCTTTAAGCCCGAAATCCGTAGTTTCGGACTTAGTTGCTGGCGTATTCTACTCCGTATCACCTAACCACTAAGAATTAATGACAACACTATTTGTCAGTTACGGTCAAATCGTGTTTTCATTCATTCTTGGCTCGGGTTCGGGACGTATCGTAAGTCCGTAGGTGATATGGAGTAGAATACGCCCGCAACTAAGCCCGAAACTACAGACTTCGGGCTTCGAGAGTAGCCCCCCTGTACTACTTCTCGAGATTACCGTTTTACAAACAAGCAAATAATAATCGCTACCATCACGATATTTAAGTATATTTAATTCCACTCTTAGTCAGCCTATTTATCTAACTAGTAGGTATGTAAGTAAAGCCTTCGTGACCTAAACGATGCATGTACTGCCATGGAATAAACACTGCAATTACATACAAGAACAAAACGTGACGAGTCTAAGATTTTCTAATGACATTGCTATGTTGTATGTGAGAAACACAATGTTGTGTTTTATCTTAACAACTCAGTTTTCCCGCGGCTTCACTTTCAGAGAATCTGCAAACGAACTGTGCATTTTTTCGGGATAAAAGGAGCCTGGCTGATAGAATGATACACTTAACGATAGTGTAGCTTCCTAATAGTGAAAGCACTTTGATTGTATCTACGAGTATTTTTTAAGGAACGCTGTTTGTCTGTTTGTTATGCTTACATGCCTAAACGGCTGTTTGATGTAGAGGGAGATACTGTATAGATTGGGACTTGGACTATGTCCCCCACAAAAGATGTTTTTTTTTTATATATATCTTGGATACATTCCTCCCAAACATCCCATAGGTTTTGGCTACAATACAAATATTGACTCACATTTATATCGTACCTACTTGATTCTGCATTCTATTCTCACTCTGATTATCTACAATTAGACGTACACTGAGAGTGACTGTTTACACAGGATCCTCTCGTAACTGGTGTTACAATATACTGATTTGTAAGTAAGTAGCTGGTGTGCTATATTAAATAAATAAATAAATGCCAATAGCTCTACTTATGCTGAGTGCTGTTTAGTGAACAGCAAGCAACACAAACTTTTACGTAATATCAATACTAATCTATACTAATATATAAAGCTGAAGAGTTTGTTTGTTTGTTTGTTTGCTTGAACGCGCTAATTTCAGGAACTACTGGTCCGAATTGAAAAATTCTTTCAGTGTTAGATAGCCCATTTATCGAGGAAGGCTATAGGCTATATATCATCACGCTCAGACCAAAAGGAGCGGCGCAGTAATGAAAATTGTGACGCAGACGACGTTGCGCGGGTCAGCTAGTCTATACTAATATATAAAGCTGAAGAGTTTGTTTGCTTGAACGCGCTAATCTCAGGAACTACGGGTCCGAAATAAAAAATTCTTTCAGGTTTGGATAGCCCATTTATCGAGGAAGGTTATAGGCTATATATCATCACGCTAAGACCTATAGGAGCGGATCAGTAATGAAAGTTATGACGCAGACGAAGTTGCGCGGGTCAGCTAGTGTTTAATAAATGCTGCGCTGCAAGATCGCCTCTCGCACCTTATCAAAACAATTCAACAACCTTGAACCGAAATGAAAACACTCCTAAAATTATTAATATTGTAAAAATATTTTGTCAGCCCTGACCCGTTAGATCACCATTGCGTATGCGTAGTCTACGAGACTAATAGCTTATTTATTCATCCGCTCACTAGAAGCGCCTCCACGCATCTGTGTGACTCATTAAAAGATGGACCAAGTACATGAATAAACATATGTGTTTAAAACTCTTCCGTTATTGACAGACAGACAACGCACAGCCGAAACTACTGTTCGTAGAAAGCCGAAATTTGGCGTGTAGGTTCCTTGGAGAGTGTAGGGGAGCACTAAGATAGGATTTCCCGAAATTCCTACGGGAACAGGAAAAAACGGGATATGCGCGTACGAAGTTGCGGGCAAAAGCCAGTCAATTATTGACTGACGGCACGGTTCAGTGGTTGAGCGATTGACTGCTGCGCTGCGTGTTGGGGGTTCGATTCCCGCACGTAACAAATATTTGTATGGTCTACAGATAGTTGTTCCGGGTCTGGTTGTTTATGTATGTGTATTTATGTTTGTGAATGCACCCACAATACAGGAGAAATTCCTAGTGTGGGGCAACGTTTTACGTATAAAAAAAAACATTGAGTGACTGACATAACCGCGCAGTCGAAACTACTGATCGTAGAAAGCTGAAATTTGGAATGTAACTTCGTTGGGGAGTGTAGGGGAACACTAAGAGAGGATTACCCGAAATTCCTACGGGAACGGGGAAAATCGGGATCCCTTACGGAAAGGCTTCCTTTTATGATGTAAATGAGCAGTAAGAAAGCATTTTTGGAAATTGAACTTTTAAGGGGGTGAAAAGGGGGTAGATCGTCTGTACTAACTCGGCACTGACGAGGTCGCTTTCAGTTAGAGCTCAGGCTTTTTTAGCTTGAGATGTCGTCAGTGTTGCGAGACAAGAGACACTGGACAGAGTACCGTTCTATTAGCGAATGTTTTTTGTCGAAACGCCAACATAATATGGTAATGATCACGTGACATTTGATTGCGATTGTCAATCCCACCCACACATTTTTGACAATCACCTTCTTCACACTACCGCTGACAGAATGCTTGTCTAGAGCCTATGGTAGGCGCCAAATTAACTTGCAATAAAGTACATTGACCTTTCTCTAATATCCCTCCGTAAATCATCATCATCATCATATCAGCCGAAAGACGTCCACTGCTGGACATAGGCCTCCCCAAGCGTCGCCACAACGACCGGTCCTGTGCGTCATGCATCCATCGGCTACCCGCGACCTTCACCAGGTCATCGGTCCACCTTGTGGGAGGCCTTCAAACGTTGCGTCTTCCGGTACGCGGTCGCTACTCCAGAAGTTTTAGGCCCCATCGACCATCTGTTCTGCGAGCAATGTGCCCTGCCCACTGCCACTTTAGTTTGACGATCCTTCGGGCTATGTCGGTAACCTTGGTTCTCTTGCGGATATCATCATTCCTGATTCGATCACGCAAGGAAACTCCAAGCATTGCCCTCTCCATTGCCCTTTGAGTGACTTTGAGCCTTCTGATGAGGCCCATTGTGACCGGCATCGTAGATACCCGTACAATAAATTATGAACCGCTTGTTCATTACGTTACGGTACAAGTCGGTTCAGGACAGGTTTATGTCTTGATTTCTGTTTTTGATATTATGAAAATCAGTAAATGTATGTGGGTCAATGACCGTTATTGCATATTTATCTGGCGTCTACTAGATGGACATGCGTCCTTTTGATTAAAAAAACAAAACTTTTGTCTCTGGCAGCGTTGCTCGTCTCACAGTTGAATGGATAAAAAAGTTGCGTTCTGACTCATAAACGACGAATTTTTTTATGGATTTACGTTTTTGCCATCTGTTGGTAATATAATACTGTAAGGTGACTGGACTTGGATGTCTGTATATAGACAAATAGAATATAGGTGCTTTATTATAAACCAGAATTGTAACGCAACTCATTTATGAAGCTGTATGAAAATAACTAAATATATGTAATGAAAACAATAACGACCTAGCACATATACATGGAACACGGACGGTAGGTAGGTACATATAAATAATACATAATAAATGGTACGCCCAAAAATAAGTATTTGCTTCACAAGTGCGTTAAAAAGGTCCATTGGAGCGACTAGACAAGCCTTGTATGGATATTACAAAAACAAAATGACTGATTGGCTTAAAAGTTGTAAATGTTCAAATCAAATCTCAAATCGTTTATTGCAATCCATAATGTGCACATATACAGGTGGTAAATATTAATGAATAGAAACAATTATTGACCCTGTCGGGCACAGCAAAATGTTAAATAATTAGGCGCACTTTGTGCATAAAATATTTTTTTTTTACTGTATTTAGGCATACGTTTTATCACTATCTCACCTGATGGTAAGCGATGTTGCGGTCGAAGATGGATCACGTTTGCCTAGAAGCAACCTATTCACTCTTGTCTTAAGGATTCCCAGGTTGTAGCTATCTGGAAACACAGACTCTGGCAGGGAATTCCACTCCTTAGCTGCACGCACTATGAATGTGTTCCCAAAACGTTTTGTGCGTGTGGGTGGGATGTCCACCATGTACCACAGATTATAATCAAAGAAGCAAAATAAGTCGAATCTCGCATTGTTTAGATACTATAATGACCAATATAAACAGAAGCACATTGTGTAGTACAAAACCGATATATTTAATATGAAAAGTGGGTCTTTTTGGATTCAATGTACATCTACCGGTAAGACCAACGCGTAGAATATTAGTCAAATCAAAACAAAGCTAGCAACGTGATTTGTAGATGTTTACACGGTTCGGTACAAACATCGGGGATTTTGGGCATGTTAGCTCACAAGGGGGCATTGTTTGGAATATTAATGAAACACGCGGTTCAGTAGTAGTCAGCCATGGCTGTCAGTTAACACGATAGTTAAAGATCTTAGTGAACTAAAACGACGAACGATTTAACTATGTAAGTAATAGGCTTGTCCACTGAAAAAAATCGAATTAGTCCGTCAATTACATTATAAACAAATATTTGAACTGATTTTTCTTTTGCTACGTAAGCCAAAATTGACGAAGATACGACGCTTTTAAAATTCTCGATACGTCACGCCGTGGTATAATTTTTAGTGCGTTCTGACGTCACGAGCCCCCACTCCCGAGTTTTGATGCGTTTTATCTTTGTCAATATTCATTGATTTACAAATATGAAAAATACATGTCTATTATTTTTCAATACTCTGACGGACTAAATAGATTTGCAATTTATTAATGGTGGAAACTAGCCTGCTCCAATAGCTATAACAGCGACAAGCTTCTTTCGGTGACTTCGTACCATGGCTATTTATTCTACAGGATCCGTTTAGCCGGCACTAAGCCATAGATTTATATCAGTGAATTTATTTTTTAAAGTTCCGTACCAAAATTGTAAAAAGGAACCCTTATGGTGTGACTAAGTCTGTCCGTCTATCACAGCTGAATATCTCAAAAACTTCTTATACTATCAACTTGAAAGGGCATAGAACCATTGTGACATAGCCGCCTCGAGCCATTTTCAGTTTTTTTCAAAGTTGCGGTGCACGATCTAAAATGCATATATGGGTAGGGGACACTTCAACCAACAAAAAATGTTCGGAATATGGTCGCCTAAAGTGTCATATTGCCGAGATATTTCGAGGTAAAGTCACCGTGTGACATAAACATATATATGGACAGACGTTTTAATGGCAATTATTAATAACTTTTTATAGGAGCTTCTTAAAATTGTGTAAATATATGTTAAGGTAGCAAAAAGGTACTAAATATTTACATTAACAACGCGGTTAATACAATGCTAAAACTATGAGAACTTGGTCAGCTAACCTGACGTCAGAATTTATAGACCACTTTATTTCTTTGATATTTTTCTAAACGCAAAGGTAGCAAATATCTCATAATAGGTAGTAAATAGTAGCAAATAGGTAATAAATAGTGCACATAGTCTCATGTACATTTCTCGTTTGGTCTAGTCATCCTGACGGTCACCATAAAAACGCATAATAAGTTCATTTTTAAAGTCCTCTACCCTTACATGTGTGTTACATCGTGCATCGTCCACAGCGACTAAAGCGTCTATACTTTGATTAAGATATGAAAAAATTGTTGCACCTGCCTGGCCTGAACATTGCAAGACCATCTTTGCATTGCATAGACTCATTCTCTTTTGCATTGTATAATTTCACGCAAATATTTGAAAGCAAATGTAACTATTATTTTGTAAACACTAATTTAAAAGAGTGTCCGTGGCGTTTCTTGTATGTTCTTCCCCATAGAATCTACTCAAAAAACTCAAAAAAAAAAAACTCAAAACTCAAATCGTATATTTCAAATAAACCATTTACAGCCTACTTTTGAATTGTCAGGGTCGGTCGGTCCAAAAAGATGAAGCTATTTGCACGTTGGAGAAGAACGTGCAAGAAACTCCACGGACACTCTTTTAAACCATGTGATGTATTACAAAATCCTGTTAACATTTTCTTTGATTGCTTCTATATGTGAGGACAATGCAAAGAACAAGAAAATTAATAAACAATTCAAAATGTAGGTACAGATAAAAATAAGCCAGTGGCAGGTAAGAGAAGAGCAGTCGCAACTGACGGCGCCCGTTCACGAACATGACGCGTGCATCAGCACCATCTAACTCAACCATTTTAAAGGGAACCAAATGATCCAAAACACGCGCCACCATCAGCAAAACCTTTGTCTGAGCATGACAAGCTCTCAACTGCCACGCTCGTTCATGTCAAACTAATTTAATAACAAAATCTACTACTAATTACAAATGTAAATGACTCCGTAGTGCTCACATTTACAAAAAATTGAAAATATGCTTCTACATTATACAAAACTATGGTTTTCAAGTAACTAAGAGATGAAAAAAAAAAGGCTGCTTTATTGTGTATACTTACTTTGCTAATAACAATATTGCAAAGAAATAATATACTCTTCGGAACGTGCAACCGCCCCGCGCTGGAGATGGGGTCGGTGAGTGTGTTTTGCTGCAGAACAACTTACTGTTCTTGTCACTAGCGCGGCAGAACTAGATTTATCTATTTGACTGTCAGACCTTGACAATTCAAAAATGCTTGTAACTGGTTTATTTGAAATAAAGGATTGTGTGGGTTGATCTTCGAGGTGAAGTAACGCTTGCCGAAATCGGTCCGTAGATGTTCGACTACCCATTACATACCGATACTCCGTTGTACTGTAGCGGTATCAATGCCGCTACAAGAAAAACCAACGGAGCAAATCAACATCGCAACAAAAAGAACCGCGACGCCATCTATCCAACTAACAGCGAACTACTACGTCGAAATCGTGCATCGCGTAAGCAGAGTTTACCGTGCGATTTGAACATATACATCAGCCTGAATATCAACTATCAGGCAGTTGCCCACACCAGACACAGCAACTGTCGGGTCGGAGGATTCTCCCTTTTCAATGGAGGTGTGCGGGACTTTACTCTCTATTATACCGCACCCTCCAAAGTAAGACATCGAGCCGTTGTCATCATCTCAATCAGTCGGATACTGAGAAGATTCAGTATTCAATTCATCTATTCCTTCGTGTGTCTTTACATAGTATAAAACAAAGTCGCGTTTTTCCGTAAATTCCTCTAAACTAAGCAACGCATTCTAATGCGTTTTCATCAATAGTCAGAGTGATTCAAGAGGAAGGTTTATATGTCTGTAGTCCGTCCCGAAATTCCTACGGGAACGGGAAAAATGGGAAATGCGCGTACATACGAAATCGCGGGCAAAAGCTAGTTATCTATACTCAATCAATTATTAATCATTCATTCATTCATTTGTAAATTTTTTTTTTCATTCATTTTCATCATTTTTTTTCATTCATTTTTATTTTTCATTTTTTTACTATAAGATAGGCATACGTTTGACCACTATCTCACCTGATGGTAAGCTATGATGTGGTCGAAGATGGAGCACGTTTGCGTAGAAGTAACCTATTCACTCTTGTCTTAAAGACTCCCAGGTTGTAGCTATCTGGAAACACTGACTCTATTTTTATTATTGTCATTTATTTTGTAAAACATAGGTATGGTTACAAATAGCATAATGTCTAAAATATGTGCACTATGTTTTGCCAGTATATGGCGTACAAAATTAACAAAAACAAGCAAATAAAATTAAGGTGCCATGACATTAAAAAATAATTATAATAACTCTTGTACTTACTTTTCTACACGCGAAAGTTATTGTTAGGTACTACTATTTACATAAAAACTTTCTGAAAATCGATTTGTTTCAGGCGGAAAATTCCAGTACACCATAATCGGAAAATTTTCAATGATTCACCTGAATATATCATTTGTTGTCCAAATATCATTATAATTAGTTCCGTGACCGGGTCATCGGATTCCTGCCATTAGTATTGTGTAGAGGTATATGTTTATCACTCGGGGTGGTTTGACCTGTGGTGTGGTCATCAATTATGTAGACTCCATCAATCAATACCCGTTAATGCATTTTTACTTAGACTGAGTGGTTTCTTATTCATCAGATACTTGGCTGATATGGTACTTGGAACTTTAATGAATAATTGTTTTTATTTTTTTGGTCTTGATTATCTTCGTTAAGTAACGCTGGTAGTTACTTATTTATTATCAATGTTTACCAATGTATACTCCTACAACAGAGATAAGCTTTGCCATAAACGTGGCAATGCCGCCAATCTTTTGGCCTCACTTCCAGTCGACAGCGATGCAGACGATTTTTTGACGCCATTTTTTAGTTAGGAGGTTTTATTTTAAAAGCTTTTATTCAACTTGCAATGTATGTATGTAAGTATTTTTTTCGGGTGGAATCTTTGAACTCAATTTTGAAGTAGATATCTTCAGCCGATTGAGCTGAAATTTTGTATACACGTTTAGTTTGTATGACAATGCACGATATGGTGTGTGACATCATTCTAAATCCAATATGGCGGACCATCCAAGATGGTGGAATAGTTATTTTTAATGAATTTAAAAACACTTTTTAAAAAAAAGCTTTTATTGAAACGCTCTAAAAAGAAGAAAATATTTTTTTCCTTCAAAAATTTATCTATCAACTTATAGCCTCATTACATACAATTTATATGATCATAAAAGCTTGTCGCGCGATTTGTAAATAAATTAGTACCAATTTAATTATGTAAATTGATCTGTTAAGTTTATTACATTTTCAATTTCAATTTAATTAAATACTGATAGGTAATTAAACCTCGCGACAAGCTTTTATAATCATATAATTTGTATATAATGAGGTTATAAGTTGATAGTTAACATTTTTAAGGAAAAAATTATTTACTTAGAGCGTTTAAATAAAAGCTTTTTTAAAAAAGTTTTCGTGTTTTTAATTTTTAACTTTTTTTTTTCGCGCAGGACCCGTCGATGTGGCGACTTGGGGGAGGCCTATGTCCAGCAGTGGACGTCTTTCGGCTGATATGATGATGATGATTTTTATTTTAAGTGTATATAGTTAGATTAATATTTATATTTATGTGCGTTACAACATTTGCTGTCTTTCTAAGTTTTCCTGGCTGAATCTTGAATTAAACGTTCAGCCAAGAAAACCCAGAAATAAAAAATTTGGTCGACTATTTATCAAATAAAACAATGAAAAGTATTGTTTAACCTCATTGTGATGTTGACTTATATCAAGGTAGATACAAATTCAGCATCATGAGTTAACGCTTCACTCACACACACACATAACAAAATGCTTCCGATGTATTGAACATAACATCAAAATAAATAAAGTTGCCATTAAAAAAATATGTGAACATGAATGCGGCTACAATTAAGCTAGAAGGTGTATTTTTAAATCGACACTACGCCGGGTCGGGGAATTGGGTCGCGACTCGTGCCCGAGAAGTACCTATGGCATTGGTCGATATCATTTGACTACACCATCGTGGAAAATAGTGAAGCTTTGTAAATGATTACTTGACTGTTGTGGTCAATGACACAATGAGTCTCTAAAGAAATTTAATTTTTATCTAAAATCTATAATCTATACTTAATATATAAAGCTGAAGAGTTTGTTTGTTTGTTTGCTTGAACGCGCTAATCTCGGGAACTACTGGTCCGATTTGAAAAATTCTTTCTGTGTTAGATAGCCCATTTATCGAGGAAGGCTATAGGCTATATATCATCACGCTAAGACCAATAGGAGCGGAGCAGTAACGAAAATTGTGACGCAGACGAAGTCACGCGGGTCAGCTAGTAATATTATAAAGAGGTAAAGTTTGTGAGTTTGTGAGGATGTAGGGGGTAATCTACTGAACCGATTTTGAAAATTCTTTTATCAATAGACAGCCACGTTATTTGTGAGTATCATATATATAACTAGAAAAAAATTGGGATCCCTACGAAAATTGCAATACTAATCCCGCGCGAACGAAGTCGCGGGCGAAGTGCTAGTCAGCAATAAAGATTGAGATATGCGCTACAAAATGTGTCGTGGCCAATCCCTCTCATTTCGAAAATAGTTATCATTCTTCTTCTTCTTCTTATCGTGTGGGCAGTAAGGTCTAACGACCCCACACACCCTAGTGTCAGAGTTTCTAAACCGCCTCAAGGGCCTCTGACATGGTTTATTTGACGACCGCCATTTGGCGGCCGGGACCACCGGCTCATACGTGCCTTTCGAAGCACGGAATCATCTTTTTATCAGACAATCAGGTGATTCAAGCCTGCAATGTCCTATCCAAACTGGAAATAACTTTGCAAAGTATGCTTCCCGTAGGAATCGAAACACTCGACCACGGAGGCAGTTATCTATACTTTACTAAAATATAAAGCTGAAGAGTTTGTTTGTTTGTTTGCTTGAATGCGCTAAGCTCAGGAACTACTGGTCCGATTTGAAAAATTCTTTCAGTGTTAGATAGTCCATTTATCGAGGAAGGCTATAGGCTTTGTATCATCACGCTAAGACCAATAGGAGCGGAGCAGTAATGACAATTGTGACGCAGAGTAAGTTGCGCGGATCAGCTATCATTGATAAAATGTAAATTTGTCAAGAAACACAGGTTTAAAGGAAAATTGTTTTTAAAGGAAAATTTATTAAAATCGGCCTCGAGGCTCCTTCAGTATTTTTCGCTTATTCTCATAGTTTCGGATTGGGCTATCCACGCACACTTTAAAAATTCAGCCTGTATATTGGATAGTGTTCTTTCTTTCAAATTAATTTGATTGAAATAGGTGATAGAGAAAACTGAAAGAATGATGATCAAGATTCATCATAAAATATATTACTCATTATTTAAGTTTTTCTTGAACAATCTCGGGACCTTGAGGTCCCGGTCCTTTGGTAGACGTATGAGGGGCCGAAGCCAACTCGCAGAGGCCCCGTTAGACATTTCTAATGGGCACCAACCGACGATTATCCCTGTATACACTATCAATTACTTATTATTATTATTTTCATATTTGGTTTAATCGAATATTGTTTTTAAATTATTATTATTTTAAAACATTTTGACAGGGTGACAATTGTTAGCCTATCAGCATAACACGTTAGTTTTTAATAGTGAGGTATTTTTCCTTCTATTCTTACGTTTTTATAGAAGTTATTTTCACCGTCAGCGGGTTTAAAAATGCCACTTTAGTAGAATCAGCCAGCACTTCAAGCTACCCGAAACTATCAAATTTTCACAATCAATCTTGAACCTAATGCATTAGCAATAAAGATGAAAATGAAATTTGACAGATTGTTGTATGATTAATATTATGATCCTACTTCTACTAAAGTGGCCTTTTTAGACCCGTAGACATTCATCATCTGCCTAGCCTTTTCCCAACTATATTGGGGTCGGCTTCCAGTCAAGCCGGAATTAGCTGAATACCAGTATTTTATGTGGAGCGGCTGCCTACCAGACCTCCACAACCCATTAACTGGGTAACACGGTACTTCATGGCAAGACTGGAGTCAGATTAACTGGCTTCTGACTATCCGTAACGACTGCCAAAGATCTACAAATGACAGCCGGGACCAACGGCTTAACGTGCTTTCCGAGGCACCCGTAGACATTGATATATAAAAAACCCAAGATGCACAGTCTCGAACAAATGCAACACTCGAAACTGTCGTCAAAAACTGACATGTATCAAGTGTCATGTGTGAGTTGTGTGTAGTTATACTATTAACATTTTTTTTTGCAAATTCAACCTTACACGGATCGCTTAAAGTTGTTTTTACAAAGCAGTGCAGTAAGGCGAGTGATGCGCATTTTTTTTGCAAATTCAACCTTACACGGATCGCTTAAAGTTGTTTTTACAAAGCAGTGCAGTATGGCGAGCGATGCGAGACTGTTTGAAACTTGCGCACAATTATACATATTGTGTATCT
Source organism: Lacanobia wlatinum (assembly GCA_947578705.1). Taxonomy (NCBI): domain Eukaryota; kingdom Metazoa; phylum Arthropoda; class Insecta; order Lepidoptera; family Noctuidae; genus Lacanobia; species Lacanobia wlatinum. The sequence goes on from OX388034.1 coordinate 24,449,776, forward strand.
TGGGTTTTTTACATATCAATGCCCGTAGATAAGCTATTCTACAAAGTTTACTGACATATTTCTCAGTCGCACTCATTTGTTTTATTATTCAAGTACAACAAGCGGATTCACACTCATTGCATTCGCATTTCCAAGTGGAATAACACCAGAGTTTAACGATCAGTTCGCGAAGTGGACAACAAAATAGAATAATGATTCTGATGTCATGCGATGGTATCACACTAGTGCAACAATTAGACCAATTTACTCAAATACTATACGTGATACGACGGACAGATGCTCAACAGATTTCAAGAGCACACTTTATAATTTCAAGGTTTATCTTTATTGTAGTACCTGCCTACAGTTTAGAGACACATGATTGTAATTATTGATTCTCTTTATTAATGTTTCCTTACATCTGTATAATATTTATACTTAATATACATATAAAGCTGAAGTGTTTGTTTGTTTGCTTGAACGCGCTAATCTCAGGAACTACTAGTCCGATTTGAAAAATTATTTCAGTGTTAGAATTATAAATAGGCTATGTATCATCACGCTAAGACCAATAGGAGTGGAGCAGTAACGAAAAATGTGACTCAGACGAAGTTGCGCGGGTCAGCTAGTACTACATATGTCATAAAAAAAAAACAAAAATATAAAAAACTGGCCAAGTGCGAGTCGGACTCGCGTGCTAATGGTTCCGAACGAATTTTTTTTTAACATGTTATTTTAACACTATAGACTTCATATAATCTATATTTTCATCATTTAAATATATATTTTCTCCAAATTTTTTTCAAAATTTTAAGCTCAGTAGTTTCGGAGATAAGGGCAATGGTCATTTTTCGTCTAATTTATTGAATAACTTCAAAACTATTTATTTTAAAATTATGAAAAAAAATAATTAAAAGTCTCATAGTAAATATACTTAACCCCTTTCATTTGATATGTCACACAATATTGTTCAAAAACATGCTTTTTTAATTTTTAGTTTGACCCCCAAATGTGACCCCTATACTAAAAATTTAATAATTTACGTAACGCGTCCGTGTTTTGGGTCACAGAGGTCCATATGTGTACCAAATTTAAACAGAATCGGTCCAGTGGATCCGGAGAAAACTGGCTGTGACAAACAGACAGACAGACACCCGAGAGATCCTATAAAGGTTCTGTTTTTTGTTCGAAACCCTAAAAAGTGCCGGTGTCGGGAGCAGGGTCCAAGTTGCCGGTGGTTAGAGCTCCAGAGAAAGGAACCTCCTCACAATACGAGCCGTATCGAGGACTACTGCCTTCTGTATCAGGCCCTTTACACAACCGCGTAACGTCAGTTTCGTCAGATGGTCTTCGAAGTTTTTGGCCATCAGGCCATTGGCCGTAATTATTGTTTATTATTATATTAGTTATAGTGTGTGAAGCCTGTGGCTAAATAATAACAGCCGCACGGGTCGATCTTCAAGGATAAGCAACGCTTGCCAAGGTTGGTCTGTGGATGGGTGACCATCTTGACATACCGAGATTCCTCCTCGGAAAGCACGATAAGCCGCTGGTCCATATTTAACAGTCGTTACGGGTAGTAAGAAGCCAGAAAATCTCGTACCAGTTTTACCAAAGAGTAGTGTCACCCCAGTTAGTCAGTAGCGATTTTAGGGCCGGGCGATGCGGGCGGCCGCCCCGGGGCGCCGGCAACTGGAAGGCGTCGCCGAGACAAACAGGGCGCTGAGCATAATTTGAGTAGGTACCTATTTCTTTCGATATAAAGAAAAACTCAGACTTTGATGGTGATTTGTTGTGCGATGAAATTTTAGGTCGGCAACACAACCTCTAAGACTCAGAATTCAGGCTACACCTATCGAAACCTTAAACTTTATTCAAAAGCACAGTCTTCAAGAATGATATCCCTGGATATCGCTGCGTATTCTGCTAACAATATCAGAGACTGTTGCAAATGGCGAACGCAGTTTTTCTAAAATTAAATAATTTTATAGCTCACCAAACGAAAACCAAAAACTGGTAAAGAGGGGAAATCGTGTAGGTATAAGCGAATTTAGGCAAAGTTGTTGAGAGTTGCTGTTGTTGTTGTTGTGTGGTGTTGTTGTTGTTGTAGTAGTTTTTGTTGTGTGGCTGTTGTTGTTGTTGTGTTGTGTAGTTGTTAGGTGTGTTTTAAACAACATATTAAAAGTACTGATGGGTGGAGGTGAACCTAGTGGGGGAGTGGAATGGTTTTTCAAAATAAGTTATTTTAATTATCTTGGAATATAGAAGGGCGCCAAATGCATGACTCGTCCGGGGCGCTTAGATTGTTAAGGCCGGCCCTGAACCCAGTTACTGGGTTGTGGAGCTCAGGTAGACGGTCGCTCCATGTAACATACTGGTATTCAGCTGAATCGGGTTTGGCTGGAAGCCGACCCACTATGTTTGGAGAAAGGCTAGGCAAATATATACGGTACTGAAACAATAGGCGAGTTTCCACCATCAATAATTTGCAAATCAATTTAGTCCGTCAGAGTATTGAAAATAATGGACAAGTATTTTATGTTTTTGTAAATCAACTAGTGGACGTCACGCGGTTTCACCCGCGTAGTTCCCGTTCCCGTGGGAATACGGGGATAATTATATAGCCTATGTTACTCCCTGATAATGTAACTATCCAATGCTGAAAGAATTTTTCAAATCGGTCCAGTAGTTTCGGAGCCTATTCAATTCAAACAAACAAACAAACATACAAACAAACAAACAAATCTTTCCTCTTTATAATATTAGTGTAGATGAATATTGACTAAGATAAAACGCATCAAAACTCGAGAGGCTCGTGACGTCAGAACGCACTAAAAATTATACCACCGCGTGACGTATTGAGAATTTTAAAAGCGGCGTATCTTCGTCAATTTTGATTTACGTAACAAAAGCAAAAAAAGCGGGTCAATTTTTTAATCAAATCTCAAATTGTTTATTGCAATCCATAATGCACACATACAGGTGGTAAAATGAATATATAGAAACAAATTAGGGACCCTGTCGGGCACAGCAAAACGCTTTAAACTTTTCTTGTAAAATAAATGTTTAATATTTCCTGTTCAACTTGTACCTATTACTAAATATTTTAAACATATTCCGTCTTATTACAAAACAATGCTTAAGTACTGGTTTAAACCAAGACTAACAAGTCTAGGATTGTTACGGTAATAACGCTAGTACCAGGTTTAAAATGTGTTCCAATTATAAAATTAAGACTATTCGAGGATCAGCTAGTACCAAAGAAAGTCCATGGTTTAAATAATATCCACAGATAAGAAACAAAAATGGCATTCTTTCATTCGTTCATACAATCTTTATTTGAAGAAACGTTCCGTTTCTCAAAATATTTATAATATAATAACAATTGGGATGCTTAAATAATTAACTATCGATACAACAATATGTTATAAATTGTTCTTTGTTTATGGTACAATATATTGAACAAGCACAACTTGTACTTTTGACGCGCTTTTTATAATCGAGTTATCATATTCTTTAACACTTCTAGCGTGAAGTGGAGCGACGACGGCTGTTTACATAGTCATGTTGCGTCCTTTTTTTAATAAATTGCCTTTTTATTTTTATTCTTTGTTCTTAATATTTCTGTTACGAGGTTTGTTTCGGATAAATCCTCACGTAAAAGATCTCCAAAACGTTTTCTGAATCTATACTTATTTCTAAAATCTACGTTACTCAATTCAAAAGAATTCACACGATGATGATGTCTTTTAGATCGCCAAGACTATCCAACATATCCAAATCCATCAATTCAATTCATATTAGTATCAATTTTTAACATATTTACATAGAAAAACACAAAATATTAGTCAACGCCAACCTCAAATAAATTAGTACCGAAGTTAAACTAGGGGTCTCGGCGGACTAACTTTGGTACCATAGTTAGTTCAGGAACTAGTGATAAACTTCATTTTATAATAACGTTTTATTTGGTCATGGTTTAAACCTAGTGTTAATCCCAGTACTAAATTTAGATCGTGTTTTGTAATAAGACGGATTATTATTACCTACATATTTATTTTTGGATTAATTTACATATTAGTTGTTTTATTGTTTATTCGCTTGCATTTTCTGCATTGGTATTGGTATATTTAAATTTCATATTTATTTTTGACTAGCTTCTGCCAGCGGCTTCGCCCGCGTGGTCCCTAGGGAACATACTCCCGAGATAAAAAGTACCCTTTTTCCTTTCTCAGGCTCTAGACTATCTGTGTACCAAATTTCATTTAAATCGGTTCTGTAGTTTTGGCGTGAAAGCGCGACAGACAGACAGAGTTACTTTCGCAACTATAATATTAGTAAGGATAATCTAACTGATGGACTATTTAGATTTTTTCAGTGGACGAGCCTATTAGACGAATTCACATAAGCAGATGTTTAACAGATTTTCAAGAGCACATTTAATTTCAAGATTTATTGCGTTATTGTTAAAACACATGAGTGTCATAATTTATTGTTAATAATTGGGGTACCTAAATCTGTTGCGTATATCTATGATAGTCATAGGCAAACATTAACTACAATTTATGTGATTTTTTTAGGGTTCCGTTTTCCTGACAAGGAACCCTTATAGTTTTGTCATGTCCGCCTGTTTCTCTGTCTGTCCGTCTGTCCAAGGTTTTGCTAAGACACCGTTAGCACTAGAAAACTGTAATTTTGTAGAGGTGTGTATGTCAATTACGCCGACAAAGTGGTATAATAAAATAATGGAAATTATTTTTGTTAGGGTAGCTCCCTACAATTGAAGTGGGGATGATTGTTTTTCGTCGTCTACCTTATCATGTGGGGTATTGTTGAATAGGTCTATTAAAATGACTTCTGGTTACTGCTACTATTTTTCGATTTAATGCTCCATTAACGAAATATTAAACTTTAAGGTACAAATTTTTGTTCCAGTAGGGCGTAGTAAACTGCTGGCTTGAAAAACCTGGAAAAATTCTTGGTGATAGTGCATTTCATGAACTTTAAAGGAAAATTATAGCAGTTAAGATAACTTTATAAGTTTAGCAGAAATATTATAGTCGTTGAACTTGGGTCTTGGATAATTTTGTACGAAATACAAAATCTTTAGAATAAATCCTTTAAAATGACTAAAATGAAGTAGTAGCTTGTTTGTAACGGGTAAAGACTTGCATTGAAAAACAAAATCCGAAACAAAAAACTAAAATACCATAGTAATTATCATAAGTTTCACAAAGCTAGATGGCACTGTACCAATTGGTTCTGAATCGTGCTATCGTTACGTTTTCATTCGAGTAACTATAGAAGTCACAAACGAACATTATACGTATTCAGAATAAAGAACAACAGAATCGTTCTATATTGTGATAACGGGCTACTACGGAACCCTATACTGCGCGTGGCGTGGCACGCACATGGCCGTTTTTTTTTATCCTGTGAAGTCTATTAAAGTTCTTCGTTTGTAAATGTGTTATGCTGTTAAGGTCCTAAACTATTCTTTTTATAATATTGTAATAAGAATAGTCCTGTGTAGATAGTAATTTGTGATCGCAGCCAAAGGGACCGTTGCTACTACCGTGAAAGTGGACAATGAATACAAATACAAAATCCTTTATTTCAAATAGACCAGTTACAGACACTTTTGAATAATTAAGGTCTGTCAGTCAAATAGATGAAGCTAATTCTGCTGCGCTAGCGACAAGAACAGCAAGTTGCTTTGCAGCAAAACGCACTCACTGACCCTATCTCCAGCGCGGCAGTTGCACGATCTAAAGAGTGAATTATTAAAATCATAAAATGTTGACGTACCAACAACACGAAGAAAAGAAACTGGGTATCCTAAATAGCGTGAAGCGATACTTCACGCCTGGAAAGTTTTTAACTCTTTACAGATCACAATTCCGATCCTGCATGGAGTATTGCAACCATCTTTGGGAAGGCTCAGCTAAATACCAATCTGCCGCGCTTGACTCGGTGGAACGCAGAGCTAAGAGGCTCATTGGCGACGTAAAACTGATAGAGGCCAAGCTTCACAGCTTGGCTCATCACCGCAAGGGTGCCTGCTCGTCGGTCTTCTACAGATTGTACTTCGGTCATCTAGCATCCCTTCTACCATCGGACATCAAGACGCACTGCATTTGTTGCTATTCTACCAATTCGCACTAAGCGTTTCCAAACGTCATTTAAAATGCGCAGCAAAGGAGTGGAACTTTCTACCTGCGTCTGTGTTTCCGAACGCATTGAACCCTAATCTCTTCAAATTTACAGTGAACTTGACAAGCTTCTTCTGGGTAAGCTCGCTCCATCGTAGACTTTGTCTCTGTCAACTCTGGCCTAGACTAGAGTCAAAGCAAACCCAACTCAAATAAAAAAAAACCGGTCAAGAGCGAGTCGGACTCGCGTGCAAAGGGTTCCGAACGAATTTTTTTTTAACATGTTATTTTAAGACTATAGACTCCTATAGGTTTTCCTGTAATCTATAGGTAAAGATCTATTATCTCTATTTTATTCCAAATTTTAGGCTCAGTAGTTTCGGAGATAAGGGGCGGAATGGTCATTTTTCGTCTAATTTCTTGAATAACTTCAAAACCATTTATTTTAAAATTATGAAAAAATATAATTAAAACCCTCACAGTAAGGCCTTTCATTTGATATGTCACACGATATTGTTCAAAAAGCTTTTTTTTTAATTGACGCCCATACTAAAAAAATAATGATTTACGTAACACGTCCGTGTTTGGGTCACAGAAGTCCATATGTGTACCAAATTTCAACAGAATCGGTCCAGTGGATCCGGAGAAAACTGGCTGTGACAGATGGACAGACGGACAGACACCCGAGTGATCCTATAAGGGTTCCGTTTTTTGTTCGGAACCCTAAAAAAAGAATGTAGGGCATTTCATAGCTCTTTTTCACTGAAACTGTTAAAGAAAATATTTCTATAGGCTTTGAATACATTTGTAAACCTTATTGCTTTTGATGTCACAATTGATATTTGATGTTCCTCATTTAAATTTTACAATCTGTTACGACATCGAGATCTTCACGATAGAAATTAATATTGGCAACTGTTTTAACGTCTACTAATAAATATTTATTAACTTTCCCCTCATTATTTACAACGGCATTGTCAATCAAAACTCGTATTTGGCTTGTTCTCATTACCATTGTATGTATTGAACGAAAATTTGCAACTTGTCTAGTCTGGGTTTGAATCGACGACAAGTTTGTTTTATATCGATTTCTCTGTCCCATTATTTTTTGCCCTACTGATTTAATAAATTCGTTAATCCTACTAATATTATAAATGTGAAATCATCAATTCTTCCGTTACTAGTGACTGAAACTACTGTTCGTAGAAAGCTGAAATATGGCATGTAGGTTCCTTGGGGAGTGTAGGGGAGCACTAAGAGAGGATATCCCGAAATTCCTACGGGAACGGAAAAAAAACGGGGTATGCGCGTACGCAGTCTCGGACCAAAGCTGGTATAGACATAATAATATTGAAATTCAACTTCCAGCTATATCTGGCTTGAAAGCTGATATCAATGGTCAAGGATTTTGATGTGGAACACAGACTAGTATGACTCATACCCGGTGATTGACACTTGAATGCGTTCCTTCAAATGGTATGTTCTAGAGGTAATTTGCAACGATTTTGACACCATTAATCCCAATTGAAACTTTAGAATATCCTATTTGATGAAACGCACTCAATTATCAATGGCATGTATCTGTCGCAGCCATCTGGCTTAATCAGCCGTTTAAATGGTGGCCTAGCCTTAACATTGAACAATGCCGTTTAATCAGCGGCTTAAGGCATATTCCGGCATTTAATTGAATAGCTAGGCAAATGACTTGGTTCAATATCATTTAATGACTTGCCTAGGCAAATAGCGGAACATGCGGCACAGGAAGTTTAGGTCACGCCGACACAGATAGGTTAGGTTCGAATGGTATGACGGGAGCTATAGAGTGAGCGAGCGAACTTAACTCCCGTCATGCCATTTATGTTAGAATCTTGAAACCCTGCATACAGAAATAGGAGCCAACAGGACTCCATCATGGAGGATCTAACGGCACCGTTCAATGAAAAGCCTAGGCAGCCAAATAAATGACTGATTAAGCCCTTTGGCTGCTACAATTCAATAACGATACAAAGACATAGTAACACATCGTTAAAGATCTCTAGAAGTTGCTAAATAAAAAAAAAACATGGGCGTAGACTCACGCAGATACTCTTGAAATCACCATTTACCAAAATGATGTAACAGCTACATACGACAGTAGATATTACGGAATCGATGACGACATCCAGCGGAAGCCGGTTTTAGCAGTACTGTCATAAAGACATAAACTGTGTCGTAAAAGAAGCTATCATGTCACCGAGCTGTCTACATCTTTATGTTTGTCGCACCTGTTATCCTATTGTCTTTTCCACGCAATACTTGCATTATCGCTTTTCGATTAAAAAGTGTTGTACTATCAATTGTCTATTTATTTCGTAAAGGACAACGGCTTTTGGCTTTAGACAAAGTGAAATCGGCAATAGATTGTTTAAAATTTTTGAGATCATCATCATCATCATATCAGCCTATAGACGTCCACTACGTGCTGTACATAGGCCTCCCCCAAGTGTCGCCACAACGACCGCATCCATCGGCTATCCGCGACCCTTACCTTGTGGGAGGCCTTCCAACGCAGTGTCTTCTGGTATGCGTTAGCCACTCCAGAACTTTTCGGCTCCATCGATAGATGATCGATGAAGCCGAAAAGTTGTTCTGCGAGCAATGTGCCCTGCCCACTGCCACTACAATTTGGCGATCCTTCGGGCTATTTCGGTAACCTTGGTTCTCATTTCGATAGTGCATGTCAGTGTCAAGGCTATACCATTTAAAATTGTTCGGCAATTTGTATTGTCAGGCTAAGTAAATTAAAGTTTATGTTTGGATTCCTCACCATCCCAATCCACCTGCCTAGAAAGAAAAAGAAAGAAAGAAAGAAAAAGTCCGTAAAAAAACAAAGAAAGAAAGATTTTTGCTCAACTATGTTAGCTCGACTTTTAATCTAACTATACAGGTGAGTATCAATATTCTACATGGCCAGTTACTGGGTGACACGATATCCCTTGGTAGGGCTGAAGTCAGATTTACTGGCTTATAAAATGACAGCGGTAGTTACGGATCCACAGGCGTTGCTTCACCATAAAGATCATGGCGTGCGAGTAACAATTTAGCCACGGACTCCTACACAAAACAACAACATCATTAATTCAAAACCTTTTAGACTGGCTAAATACTTCCTTATTGACACCATGGATTTAACCCATCGTTTTTTTACCACACATGCATACTAAGTAGATCTAGTTCCAATTGTAGAAAACCAACAAGTAAATATAAATAGCATGGCTATGTAGGACGCGCCCGTTGACATTGAACGAAATAACCATAGTGGTACAATGCCTTGACGCCATGGAAATACGGTGACGTCATGAATGCAGCTTGCCTTATTGAATAGGCATCCATTCATTCACACATGCTTGTTGACACGTTTAGAATTAGGACATTTTAAAACTGTTGTGTCATCTGAGCCTTCCTTATTTCGGATTACAACTGCTTAGACTGTTAGGGCGCCTTCAAATTTGTGGCTACTGCCGCGCGGCACTTTGCGACAAATTTGTAGGCGCGCCCTTATTGGAGACTCTAATTGAAATATCTATTAAATATTCTTTTGCGTATACATTCTGATCAGTCTCAGGAAAATTTTAATCAAAATATCTAAATCTGTATCTTTTTTTCATGTTAGAATAGAAACCTGAGGCTCTAGGCAAAGTGACATGGCAATCAGTGATTGACTATCAAAATCGGCATGCAGTTGTCAATACCAAACATTTATGCCCGGTTTCTGAAGTATATTATCAGTTGAACCAATGGCATTATGACAAATAGCGTTAATGGACCTCTTACCTCATTCCTCAGAAACCCGTTATTAGAAAATCATGCTACTTCGTCTGGATCGTTCGTAGTGTCGTTAAGAATTTCATCGTCAAACTTAAGGCTTTTATACATGCCAATGACCTTGTGCATATAAACGGAGCTAACTACTCCTCTACGCGCCACTCCGCTACTCGCATTTTTAATTTATTATAAAAAAAACACATATTTAAAAAAGTAACAACCAAATAATTTTCGTTTGTATTGCAAAGCAGTAGATATTTTTTTAGCCTTTAGTTAAAAAATGAAGGTAAAATGGTTTCATTTCAACGATTTGGAGGTGATTTTTTTCTTATTATGTGATACCTATAAATAAATTCTGGCTAAACCAAATTACGTATCATATCATGTAGATTACTACCTATTTTATTCAAATGTAATTTCTCAGTAAATGCCAACGAAAAGTTGCTTCATCAGTACGTCTACCATGAGTTTTATCAATCTATACTCGCTAGCGACTGTAGTTAAAAAACTATGAAAACTTTGAAAAACCAAGTTTCTAATTTATTTTTTTAAGTTGTTGCCTAACAAGCAAGCAAGTTTCAAGTAAAACTTTGGTTAACAACTAAAAAAAAAAATAAGAAACTTGTTTTTTATAAGTTTTCATACAATATTTAACTACAATCGCTAGCGAGTATAGATTGATAAAACTCATGGTAGACGTACTGATGAATGCGAATGTTCGACATACTCGACTCGCATCCAAGCATTTCTCGAGAGAGCAGCCTTAAGTGAAGTGCACTTGAAGTAAGCATCCATATAATCAAAGTGGAATGACAGTTCAATTCAAGCTCACTCCTCCTAAGTTGTCGCGGAGATATTTACAGAATAGGCCGGCTGTTCAACGAAACGATCACTACATAACTAGAGCATATAAATAAACAACCCACCGGCCTCCGAAAGAAAAACAACAAATTTGTACTACCGATACCGGAGCCTGACAGGTTATAACACTAATAAAACGCATAACATAAACAAACGTGACGGACAGGAAATGTGCCGATCAAAGCAGAGATTTGCGGCTGAATAATTTTCACAAGGTCGGATTCAAAGTGGACAATGACAACCGTGCAATGGCGAAACTAGCTGCAAATTGTGTAGATCATTAGTAATAAAGAAAACAGTATGAGTAATGCACAGCATTCTACAAACAATGTTTAAACTTATTTAAAAGACAGCAAAGTTAAACAGATGAGCGTTTTGGGGGACTTACTTATACAAACCTGACATTCAAAAAGTGCTGGCTCTCAGCCTCATTTTATTAAATAACTTTTGGTTGATTAATTTACTCAGTCCAATATATGAAATTGATCTTTCTTTGAGTTGCACTTGTCTGATAAAACTGTGAACTATCGAAATTAGGTACTCAATGAATTCACTAAAAATATTCACAATGTTCGCTCGTTCTTCTTCTTAGTTATTTACGCTTTGGAACGTGCAACTAGCTTCACCTTTTGCCTCATCGACCACGACAATTTGAAGTATATAAAGGTGCCTGTAAATAGTGTTTTTGAAATATAATAAATGTACTTGACATTTTTTTTTCATGATGACGTTGTTGTAGGATTTTTCTATGTCTAGATAAAAAAAAATCTGTGATAATTCGGTTGTTAAAACTTTATGAAATTAAAATTAAACACTATCTATACTACTCTACAGTAATTAAGAAGCTATTTAATTCCAAGAAATAACCATGACCAACCAGTAAAGTTTCAACACTTTTGACACGAAATCGTCTATTTTACGTACAGTTTATGGCCCGTTTCCTTGGCCGCCCGTTCATACAGTAGGCGTAGGGCGGCGTGACCCATTTTTTACGGCCGCTATATCAAACTGACACGAATAAACATTAAAAGCTTGCGATGTTTGAGATTTATGAGTAGATTGTAATCGAGTTCTGTACTGCCTTGATCGTCTTTAGATATAAATATTACGAGTCCTTTGTTACTAGTTTAATTATGTAGATATTATAAAGCCATGTATCAGCAACATGTCAAGAAATATCTTAGAATGCAAATTACATGTTCAACTTTATTAAATTGTATCCACCTACTAGCGCATCATCTTCTATTATATCTTTTGTCAATGACGCAGCGTGATGTTATGCCTTTAGCCTTCCTCGATAAATGGGTTATCCAACACTAAAAGATTTTTCAATTCTAACCTGTAGTTCCTACGATTAGCGCGTTCAACCAAACAAACAAACTCTTCAGTTTTATTATATTAGTATAGATGAATCATCATCTACACGGATGAATATTTCGAAAAAACCTTTTATTTGAAGTAACTACATGCCCCCAATTAAGTAAATCTAAAGATCTTGGCTTGTCTACAAACAATGTAGCGTTTATCAAGTAAACAAAAGAAATCACATTACCACACAAGAAAATACGAATACCGACGATAACAAGACAAATAAACATCAACCCATTGACACTATAAATCACAGTGTGAAAACGACGTGTGATCGTATGATCGTGGGCGTTGCCAAATAGTAATCGGATATTGCTACTAATTGACAACACCCACCTGGAGTTAGATGGCCCATGGAGTTAAGAAATCACCGTAAATGAATTTGTTCATGGAATTTAATTTGCTCAAATATAGACGATTTAAGTCAGCAAAGTCGCTTTCGGGGAGAATGAGCTAAAGGATAATCAGTATGAATTAAAAGTCGAATGAAGAATATTTGTAAATAAATATTTGGGAGTTAGATCACGTACTAACAATTAAACGAAACGTCCATAGTTCAGTGAAAACGATATATTTATTACAAAATCATCTAAACAATTCCTTCTTTTGGAACAAAATTTCTTTAGGACAGATAAATCAACGTCGAAAGATTTTGGAGTGGTCAACTCAAGAGAAAGAAAATGAGGAAGAACACAAAGTGGACCTGGTGATGGTCGCGGGATGACAAAATGTAATTCAAAATCGTCTAACCTGAAATCTAAAGTAACCAACTCCTTTTCTATCCTCAGATTTTCGGCATCGTGATCATAGCAGCAGCATGCGTGGACATGGGAATGATCAAGGGGTTTGCTGGCATGGAACCGACTGGCCACGAGACGGATGCCCTGTTGATCGCTATTGGAGTCCTCATCATTATCATCGCTGCTTTCGGCTGCTTCGGCGCCTGGAAGGAGAGTCCTAAGCTGTTGTATATTGTGAGTATCTATATCTTCATTGACTTTTTAACAGTAGGCAGCTGCTCCACGTAAGCTTGTTTTTAGATGAAAGAAAATCATGACAACCGTCACAACACACACACACAGTCACAAGACTTCTTCCTAAAAGTCTTTGTCCTAAGACATGCTAAATCTTAGTCACTTTATTTCTGTGAATATTTGACCCGGACAATAATTTCCATTTCCATCGGGTTCGCGCAGAGGTACCTACAGTTTTTTGCCTCTTTCTTTTTTTTGGAGAATTGTGTTTATATACATTTTCACGTTCAAAGATTAAGTACTGATCCTCGGCCTGATTTGAATACTTATATGTCTTTTGATTTTTTGTTAGTTCGAAAACAGGGGCCGCTCTAACTGATAAACACATCATTCCACAATGATGACAAAAATATCTGTCGCCAAGTTTAGATAAAACTACAGGGTCCATCATAATAGACAAACCGAATGACGATATTTAGTTTAACCTTGAAACAAATAATATGAGCGAATCACCAATAGACGCGTTAATTGACCAATAGAGTGTGACGAAAATTTGGTCACCACGGCGTGTCTACTGTGTTTGTATCTAAAGTTTTTATAGTTCTTATACTATAATGTACTAGGTGTCCCCACTATAAATAGGATCTTTTAATATTATTGTATTGATGAAGCAAACCCTCCTTTAGCATTACCTTACTAGTTTTCCCGCGGATACACTGTCGTGGTATTTGACACCTAGCCTATGGCTCTTAGTTCAAATTTGTTTTTCTATCACTGGAATATATTTTTTCTAATCAGACCCAAACTACCTGACCTTCTACAAGCACAAATTTATCATTTTTATAATATCACCTTATAATAAACATAGTAGGAGGAAGGCTTAATTTATTACACTCCTTCATAATTCTAAAATGAGAAACGTCAAAACGAATAACATCACCAATCATATTAGGATAATTTAATTAAAAATTTTACGTTACTGGGTCAAACGTGAACTCTATACTCTGACCCACCTACTCACTCGTGACTTTCGCCTATATTTCAATATTGACCCAAAAACATAATTGGTCATGGGCAGGCCGTAGTATGGTAATGTTGTAGGCCGCCTGATGAACTGTGTTGTCGGTAAATGTCCTATTGTTTTGTTGGCAGCATATTAGTTTGATAATGCGGCAGATAAATATTACGACACAAATGAAGCTAGTCTGATGGTAGTGGCTTTAAATGGGAAGTTTATTGAAGAAGGGAACAATGGCTGCCGTACAGCTTAAATGATGAGGATTATAGTAAAGACGGAGCGTTTGTTAAATCAGTCTTTCAAGTGTATGAAAATTCATATTTTGACCTAAAATCATAATTGGTCATAGCAGGCCGTACTACGTTTATGTTGTAGTCTGCTGATGAACTGTGTTGTCGGTAAATGTCCATTGTTATGTTGGCAGCACATTACTTTGATAATGAGGTAGTTAAAGATTACGACACAAAAGAAGCTAGTCTGATGGTAGTGTCTTTAAATGGGAAGTTTATTGAAGAAGGGAAAAATGGCTGCCGTACAGCTTAAATGATGATGTTGATTATAATAAAGACGGAGAGCTATCAAACTTCATATTTTGAACAAAAATATGATTGGTCATGGACAGGCCATACTGTGGTAATGTTGTAGTCTGCTGATGAACAAATATCGACATCTATTATCTCTACCTTTGCACTTTAGTCAGGCTCAATTACGGATCGTTTTATAATCTCTTGTCATCTTTTTGTATTAATATTACGACACAAATTAAGCTTAAAATGCTTTCAAATGGAAGCTTATTGAAGAAACTGCAATCGTTGCCGTCCAGCCTAAATAATGATAATGATTATAAAGGAAGACGAACCGTTTCAGTCTCATAAGCGGTTCAAAATTCATATTATGATCAATCAATTTACAAAAAACCGAACTGTTACTGTGTTCTAAAAACATCTTTATCCAGTTTTCCTACCTTTGTACGTTTTTTAGAGTCAGACATCTTTTGTATGTCAGATTTTAGAAGTGGTTTAAAATTCAATCGATTCTTTTTCACTCCCTAGTTCGTCGGCTGCCTGATCATCATTATCCTCCTGGAGCTGTCCGTTGGCATCGCTGCTGCCGCCTTACGTCCTCAGATTGAGGGTCAACTGAAGTCCCAGCTGCGGGCCTCCTTCATCAAAAACAAGTCCACCAAGGAAGAGGATTCCACCTACAGGGAGTTCTGGGACCGCATTCAGACCAGCGTAAGTTGCTTATTGTTTTTGAGCCCTCACGTTTTGCCATGGCACATCTGACATCAGCAAAATTATGAACATCGGCACCATTACACCATAAATTAAAATAGAAAGAATAATAAAAGAAAGTCAAAAACAAAGATAAGGTATAGATACGATTAAAGGAAGAAGAAAAGAAAATAAAGGAGAGAAAGAAGAAGATTGATGGCAAGATTTAGACAGATGGATTTTCTATCTAGCATTTTTCGAAATCATTCAATCATTACCAAACTAGTGTTCAAAATTACGTAGATCTTACAGAAAATCTTATTTCCATAGTTTTGTAAGTTTTATTGCTGGCCTGTCATAATAAAACAAGACTAGTGTTTTGGGCTACTTCTAAGCGACAGCCAACTAAGCTTTAATTGCTCCCTAGAGTTGAGAAGTGACATTATCATTACTCATAATTATTCGCCTATAGCCTAATTAAATTATGCGTGTGTAGGTACGTCATCTGCCATGAAAAAAACCTTTTATGAAAGTGGGACAAGCTTGACTCCTACAGAAAGGATAGTAGCAATTTATAACTCCAAATCTTTCGTGAACGAAACGAAACGAGCTCATTACAAACAACGAAATACACGAAAAAAAAGGTAACAACTAGATTTTGCCCGCGACTTCATACGCGTTTTTCCCGTTCCCATGGGAATTTCGGGAATTCTTCTCTTAGTGCTCCCCTACACTCCCCAAGGAGCCTACATGTCAAATTTCAGCTTAGCATAGTTTCGACGGTGCGTTGTCTGCCAGTTACGCACTCATTCAGTAACGAAAGAATTTTATATATAAGGGTTACTACAGTTGAAGAATAAATTCAATCGACTGCGGAGAAACACAGTGAGAAACTGTCTCGTCACCCAAATGAACTAGTGGTTCAACTTATGTGCCAAAATTACTCTAACAGTCCTCATGAGGCATGACATAAATGAATGAATCTGCACAACAGATGTTAACTATTTTGCACAGAAGAGTAGATTTCCTAGTGAGTAAGTTGTATTTGCAAAAAATGTGGTAAGGAGATGTTACATTATATAGTTCTGGTGCAGGACACATTCCACCATTCTATGATGGCATGCAAATATTTATACATAACATTATGCTTATCATTAAACACACTTCGAAATAATATTGACACACATTATCAATTATCAAACAAAACAAATCAACAATAGTAATAATTTTAAGAAAAAATTTTAAAGGGAAAATATAAAATAAAATAAATATTTATAGGTAGTTACATAACATTGTAAGTTAAACTTCGAGATGACATTGAAATACATTATCAAACAAAACAAATCAACAAAAGTAACCTTTTACGAAATAAAAAACTTAAAGGAAAAACATAAAATAAACAAAATTACAATGATAGGTATAGAATTTGTAAAACACGGAAAGTGAGAGCTCATAATACATTTCTAAAATGGTAGGAATCAGAATAGCACTATTTTAAAAATTCGTTGACACTGTAAAAATTCACTTTAATTAGCCATTTTTTTAAGTAAAAACAAAATTTACGGAAGGTTAAGTCCTCTCTGGAAGAAGCACTCTACAAGATATTTAGTATAGTTCATCTGATTATACTGTGAATATTTTAGGCAGATTAAAAAAAACCGGCCAAGTGCGAGTCGGACTCGCCCAGCGAGGGTTCCGTACCTTATTTATGAGGTACATATGACACTTTAAATGAAGACTATATTTTTTTATTTTATTATAAATGTATAGTTTTCATACTTTTCCCTATACCTGTAGTATAAGACGGTATTACTTGCCTAATTTCATAGTTCTAGGTCAACGGGAAATACCCTATAAATTGAGCGTCGAAATATACGTTTTAAGCGGCATAAACGGCCGTATCTTTTTTTTACGTTAACTTAGAAGTTTGATTTTTACACAGCTTCAAGGGATCGTAGACTTGAGTACATGGTTTTAATTTCAACTCGATACCTCCACGGGTTCCCGAGATTAAGGGTCTTGACAGACAGACGGACGGACCACAAAGTGATCCCATAAGGGTTCCGTTTTTCCCTTTTGAGGTACGGAACCCTAAAAAATGGTTCGGAACGAATAAAAATTATAACCTCAGTAATTTTGGAGATATGGGTCATCAAGGTGGTGGACAATTTTCGTGTATTTTCTCTATTAACTTCAGTTTGGATTATTTTAAAATTATGTAAATCTTTTGAGACCCTTGCAATAAGCCCTTTCATTTGAATATGTTAAAAGGCACATTTGGAAAACTTCTTTTTTTTTCTAATTTGCCCCCCAAAAAGTGACTCTATTTTCTTATTTATTTGTTTGATATGACTTTGTTTTCTTATAAGTTGTATATGTGTATCAAATTTGAACTGAATCGGTCAAGTAGATTCGGAGAAATCTGAGTGTGACAGACGGACAGACAGACTGTTACACAAGTCATTCTATAAGGGTTCTGATTTTCGAGATTGAGTTTCAGAACCCTAACAAAGAAAGAAAATCTTTTGTAACCCCTGATCCATTCTCTTCCAGTTGGAATGCTGCGGTATCACCGGCCCTGACAACTACGTAGCCTCAGAACCTCGCATCAATCCTTCCTTCAGCTGCTGCCCCAACGATGGAACCGACCGCTCCGCCGAGATCAAGCGCTCCGACTGCCTCTCTTCTGAGAAGTACTTCAAGGAGGGATGTGAAGACAAGGTCCTTGGAACCGTCCACAGTGCTGGCATGACCGTTATTGTTTGCGGGATTCTTTTCTGCTTTTTGGAGGTTAGTATTCTTAGTATATGCGATGAATTCAGGATCATTCTTATCAAACGCACCGACTGCCTCTCTTCTGAGAAGTACTTCAAGGAGAGATGTGAAGACAAGGTGCTGGGAACTGTCTACAGTGCGGGCATGACTGTCATTGTTTGTGGCATTCTCTTCTACTTTTTGAAGGTTGGTAACCTTAGTATCTACATGGGAGCGATTTAGAAGGATATAAGGAGTTAGGACATGTCCATGATCAATATTATCAAACGCTTCGACATAGGGTGCTTAAATCTGCCAATAGTGATGGCATGACAATAATTGTTTCCGGAATTCTCTTCTGCTTTTTGGAGGTTAGTATTCTTAGTATTTACATGACAGATTGAGAAGGATATCAGAAGTTGTGACATGTCCATGATCAATCTTATCAAACGCTTCGACATAGGATGCTTGAAATTGCCAATTGTGTCGGCATGACTATCATTGTTTATGGGATTCTCTTCTGCTTTTTGGAGGTAAGTGTCACTTAGTCTGTCTTTGTAAAAGGGCAGGATTTCTTTGAATCATTCTTTGGGAAATGGGTGTATTCATGAAGTTTTGATATGACCATTATAAGTCTTATCAAACGTTCCGACTGACTCTCTTCTGAGAAGTACTTCAAGGAGGGTTGTGAAGACAAGGTCCTTGGAACTGTCCACAGTGCTGGCATGACCGTTATTGTTTGCGGGATTCTCTTCTGCTTTTTGGAGGTTAAAGTCACCAAAAACTAAGAAGTCCGATTCCACAGCTGAGTAGAGAGGGATAGAAGATTGCTACCACCAAGTCTCTTTCATACTTACCAGTAAAGCAATGTTGTATTCTGCTGTCAAAACGGGCCTTTTATTTTTGACAACTATAGTATCCCTAGTATATACATGGGAAAGATTGAGAAGGATAAAAGTAGTTGATTACTCTTATCAAACGCTCCGAAATCGAGACCTTAAAACTGTCAATAGTGTTGGCTTGACTGTCATTGTTTGTGGGATTCCTTTCTGCTTTTTGGAGGTAAGTGTCACTTTGTCTGTCTTTGTAAAAGGGCAGGATCTCTTTGAATCATTCTTTGGGAAATGGGTATATTCGTGATATGGAAGAAAAATTAGGCAGGCTACGAAGGTAAACTATCAAATCTTAACGGATAGGGAAAGATTCAAGGAGTTTTTGGGATATGACGTCTATGATCATCAATCTTGCGTATAGAAAAATTTGGTAATGTTATGTAGTTCAAATATATGTGATTTAGGCAAGTTAAGGAAACCAGGAATGATTAAACCACCAACATTTTTTACAGCAATGCTGAAGTGGTCGAGCAAAAATATTGATCGACAAAAGTTCCACAAAAATAATGGCTGCTTCAGAGCTTGACAATTTAATTTCACATTAAACTTATTATGAAAACGAGACGCCTTCCATAACTTCTTGCTGAAAAAATCCTGAAATTATACATAACTAGACATAAAATAAAATGTTTGAAGCCTTGAAATGTGGCTTAATACACGCCTTACAAAGTACCATTGCATGTTCGACCAACGTTTGCGTGGCGTGGATTTGAATTAATTGCACGACCAATCTAAGTCACTAGATTATCACTCGTAAACTCACTAGGTTATCACGCCTGAAGGTTTACGCGATAATGGGCTAATTTAACAGTTCTTTGTGCGTTGTGTCGAGATTCTTTCGGTACCTCTGCACTTGGAAGGTGCTGTCGACGAATTGAAAAATGGCAACGTTTATTTAAAAATTACAATATCTCAAGACATTTTGTAGTCTTACATAATTTGCAATTATCAGGTAACAATTCCGCCGCTAACATCGTGTAAAGTGGAGCGTTATCATTAAAACGTTTTTCATAACGAAAAATTACCATTGCTGGTCGTCATTTAAAAGGAATAGGTGATACAGCTAGTGCTTTGCATAACACTTCCAAATTCCTAATTTTAAGAGGGTGCAGGTAGTGCAGGATTGACTGTTCGTTTATATAAGTCATGGGCAACAAGTAATTTAAAAATTAACGCAAAAAATAAACTTTTTGATGCCTCAGACCATTTCGTATAAGGTAGCAAGAACTAAAATCTTTGCTACATGCCGTAAATAAATCAATGTAAAGATTTGTACATTCAGAGGGCAATTCGCATTACAATTGTAAACTATCTAAAAGTTCACTAATTTACTACATTTAGATTTTGACATTGATATAAGCTGAGGTGATATTACTGATTTGCATTTAAACGCTTTTAAACTACAAGAATTTGATGTTTGTCGTCCCATCCTTAATATATAAAATTCTTTCGTTACTGAGTGAGTGAGTGACTGATAGACAACGCACAGCCGAAACTACTGGTCGTAGAAAGCTGAAATTTGGCATGTAGCTTCCTTGGGAAGCACTAAGATAGAGTTTCCTGAAATTCTTACGGGAAAAACCGGGATATATGCGTACGAAGTCGGGGGCAAAACTTGTCTATAATTTTGTAATTTTAAACGAGACTAAGCCGCTGGAAAGCGCTTCTTTTGTCTACTCGAAGCATACAATCCTCAAAAAACTACTCTTCCACAAGTTTCCTTGTTCAGTGCTATCTGACCCACTTACCGTCTACCTTGACAACAGCCCCAACAAACGAGTTTTCAACCCCTAGTACAGCCCCTCTGACGTCACAGCGGTCACGCTATACCAGAATTTAATACCACAATCTTACATCTCTAACCTGGGCCCAAGGTTTTACCAGCCTTCCTTTATTGAACGGTACCCTAATCTAGATGACCTCGTTACATGCCTAGGTATCGTAAAACTATGTTTTAAAGGGTCGTAAGATCTGGTTTGCTGATTTCAGGCTATTTTTTTGGGGTAATAGAAAATAGTTTTGGGGTAAGAAATTATGTTAGTAATAAAGTTAAATTCTCTAAGCAAGTTTATTAGTTAAAGGCAAAGGTAATGTAATATGACTCATGTTTCATGTTTTAAGTAAAACTAGCTTTTGCCACCGACTTCGTATGCGCATATCCCGTTTTTTCCCGTTTCCGTAAGAATTTCGGGAAATCCTCTCTTAGAGTGGGAGTGTAGGGGAGCACTCCCGTACACTCCCCAAGGAACCTACATGCCAAATTTCAACTTTCTAAGACCAGTAGTTTCGGCTGTGCGTTGTCTGTAAGTCACTTACTCAGTCATTCAATCAGTCAGTAACGGAAGAATTTATATATCTGGAAGGATAGCGGCAAACGTTACATTAAACGTTACGTAACATTAAAATGACTTGCTTCTTGCTACTTGACATCAAATTCCATCCTCAAGTAACATTTTCACGCCTAATCACCTGAAACAATTTAGGTATAGAGCAATTTGAACCCAGGACATTGGAACTTAAAGAAAGACATAGGGTAATTTATGTCCATGTTGTTCCCTTGGGGTAATTTCCGACTGTCACACGGACGAAGCTGGTGGCAGAAGCTAGTCCAAAATATATGACATGTATTAATATAGTATTCTCTGTCTATTTCAGGTCGCAGGCATCGTGCTAGCTCTATGGTTAGCGCACTCCATAAAAACTCAGGGGAAAAGCCGGGATACCGCTTAAATCTGCACCATAGACACCTCACAGCTACAGAGTATAATTTCATATGCAATGCACAATTAATTGTAAGTTAATATAAGTTTACGTTACCTTGTTTATTTTAAGTAGATTTTAATGAAGTCAGAATGTCAATTCTAGTAGATGACGTCAATTTTAAAGTAGCGGTAAAACGGGGTGAATAGAAATAAAACTTCGAATGGTATTCTCACATTATTAGCTTCCAAAATACATCAATCTTTTAAAATTAATCATGTTTTAAAAAATGGAGTCCTTACATGCTTCAAGTAGTGTTTCAATAACATGAAAATCGATTTCAAAGTATTGTTTCTATTCACCCCTGCGTTTCTAATTACCCCGTTTTACTCTGAAGTCAAACTTTACAATTTGACGTCGGAAAGTCTACATTTAAACATAATTTGTAGCGTAATGGCGGGATATCGTGCAATCTTTGAGTATGCACACAAATACTATTATTCTGTGTTACCTTCAATTACAATTTATCAATAACTTGACGTCATAACCTAGCTAGGTACAGCTCTCTAATAATTTTAAAACTTTATTTTTTAAGTATAAAATATATATATATAAAAACTGTATTTTGTTTAAACCGCCATTATGTAGATATTTAGTGTAGATGTTAGTTTTCTATTGAAACCAAAGTTGTAATAGTAATTAACATATCGATCAAACATATACATTTTTTTTATTTTATTTATTTATTAAAAAATGTAAGTACCTATGAAATTATAACATGATCATATTTGAATTAAAAAGAAAGAAATTTTAAATATCTGTAGAGAAGTTAATTATAAGAACGAATAATTCAAAAAATAATTAATCGCTCAAAAATAAAAAAAGTTTATTTTGTAAAACCGAGGGTTAAATAACGCATTTATTTAAATTGTTTAGGTACATGTCACAGAGCGACTAGTGGTACAAAACAAGGAAAAAAAGTATTAAATACGTATATTAATTTAAAAACTATCGATGTCTTTAAAATTAAGCAAAATCAGGCTTATTCATAAGAAATATCTAACCATAATTATTCATCCTTAGTTTAAATTCTCATTAGCAGAAATTTGAATTCTCCATAAATAATTGTTATAAAAAATATGGTTAAAAAGTTTTTATAAATAGGGCTGACAATAGGGTTTTTGACTGCTATGAAAAATATCCATGACTTATTTGTTAATGGTATTAAAACAGTACAATTGGTGAAAAAATAAATAAAAAATGGTTAAAAAACAGAAATGTTATTAATTCGCTTTTGAAGTTATTCATCTATCCTTGTCACACAAAATGTCGTTTGTACTGGATGACTTCTATTCAATATGGCGGAACTTGTGAGTGACGTCACACGCCATTAGTGCTGTCTCTGTCTATCACAGATTTTAAAACGCTGACAACACCGCCATTTTTTTAGCTATTTAAGCAATATTTTTTAACTACATCCTGTCGGTTGCGACTCTAGGTCTTGAGAAATGTAATGAAAAAAATCCAGTCAAAATACCCTATTCAATAAGTTTTAAATATCACCAGTCTGTAAGTATTGAAAATGCTTTACTAGTCATTAATTTAGTAACAGTATTTTTAAGTGCTATTGTGAATATTTATCCCACCATACTTTTTAATTCATTAGAAAAAATATTAAACTCATTCCTTGAAAGTTAAAAAAAATCTAGATGTTAAGTTTTTATTTTCTTAGAAACGTTCCTTAGAGATCGAATTTAGCTACTGAACTTGTTAATTAATTGTATTCACTAGATTAAAGCCGAGTTATTTGATCCGAAGTTACCAATGGTTAAAATTATGTTAAAATACGTTTTTCGAACAATTGTTATTAATTAATCGTTTTCAACTAATCAGTATTTATTTGACCATTAGTCAAGCTAAATATTCTTCTAAAACGTAAATTAACGAAATTTAGCCATATGCCCATAATGTTTAATTAATGGGTACTCGTAAAAACTAGGAATAAAAAAAATCGTTTGTAGTAAACAGTGATCATTTATTAGGTTATATCAGTGTTGCATACCACAGTGTCTCAAGACGAAAGTCTATGATCAGTGCGTGTTGCCAGTGATGACATACGGAACTGAAACGTGGTCGCTTACAATGGGCTTCATCAGAAGGCTCAAAGTCACTCAAAGGGCAATGGAGAAGGCAATGCTTGGAGTTTCCTTGCGTGATCTAATCAGGAATGATGACATCCGCAAGAGAACCAAGGTTACCGACATAGCTCGAAGGATCGCCAAACTAAAGTGGCAGTGGGCAGGGCACATTGCTCGCAGAACAGATGGTCGATGGGGCCGAAAAGTTCTGGAGTGGCGACCGCGTACACGTAACGTAGACGTAACGTTGGCGCGGCCTCACGCGGTAGACCTCAGACCTGGCTCAGGTCGCGGGTAGCCGATGGATGCGAGACGCGCAGGAGCGGGCGTTGTGGCGACACGCGCGGGGTGGCCGCCGTCCAGCAGTGGACGTCTGCAGGCTGATATGATGATGGTAGTGGTAGTGGTGGGGGACTCTATTCTCCGTACCTAGACTCTCACTCTGATATGATGATGATGATGATGATGATGATGATCAGTGTTGGAACTACAAAAATGATAAGCCATATGACCATAACTAATGAGTAAGACCCTGTCATTTAAACTAGGAAAATTCTGTATCCGGAAGAACAGCTTTCTTTACATGGTTGGACACAATACAATAGGGAACATGCAATATTTCCATTTTTGCTTTAATTTTAAAGAACTCCATCTAAAATAGACCACCACATAAATAAGAAATGAAACACTTTAATTTGTTTTTAAACAGACGATTTAAATTTTCGCGCGAAAACGGACGATGACGTCACTCCTGTCTGCCACTGGTCCTAACAGTCCTCCCTCAAAGACATAAGGTTGCCTTTTCATTGTCATAACAGCAGGGACGTCAATTAACGCTGATTGTTGTGTTTAGATACGTTCCGTTTCACGTTACTTTAATTCATTATTTTTGTTAAAAATCGATATTAACTAAAATAAAAACGTTGCAATGGCCTTTATTTTTTTTTTTTTTTTTTATCATATTATTAACAACATTCTCATAAATTCTGTATTTGCATCTTCCCTATTTCTACTAGAAGTAATTTTCTGCCCAACTATATTAAAAGGGATGATGTGTTGTTTAGGGTATTTTCGTCTGTCAATCGTAGATCTTTGACAGTAGTTACGGATAGTCGCAGAGACCGAAAAGTTTCACCACCAGCCCAACCGAGAGATATCGTGCTACCCATTTATTGGGTTTCCACCAAATCCGTTGAGCTTAGAAGTCAAAAGATTTGGCTGATAATGATTTACGAAAACAAAATTAAATAAACCACTCTTATTTATTTAATACTTTTCACACCACCTGCACGAAAACGAAATCAATCTAAAGTAAGTCATTATTGCCCGGCGGGTTGTAATGAAATTCAGTATAATATTTATTGCCCGGAGGTCAATAATGTGATTTGAATTTAGAATTCAACTTGGTGGCCGACGGGGGAACCGCTCGTGGCCAGACACCTACCTCTCTTAGGTGTAAAAAGTAGAGTATGCTCCTCAGGAATAAAGGTGTCTTTGCCTTCGGCTAGCTTGAATCCCTCGCTGTATTCAGGATTCTTATATTAACCTTCTCGTTTCGCTCGTGAGTTACACTCTAAACTCTCTCGTTTTGCTCGGAAGTTAACTTTCGAATCCTTCATTAAGTTCGGGATTCAGTATGACGCCCGTGACATAAAACACTGCTTTATCCCCTCGGTGCATAATATACTATTATGCACACAAAAGTAAAACCGGGCTTAATGCATTAGCCAGAGACAAAATAGCCGTAGGAAAACTCAATAAAAATCTTGGAATGCAAGTTCAGTAGCTGATTAAATAAAATGGCAATATTATTACTAATTATAAAGTTTATTAGTGTTTAATAAATGTTGAAATAGATTTTCTTAAAATAAAGTATCTGTGTTCCATAACTTTGTTGTTTCATTTCACTGTGCTTTTCTTTTTCTTAGAAATATATTTTTATTTGTAAACTTAACTCACTCGACTTATTGTACTGTTGACCGTCTTTAAGTGGTAGGTACCTACCATGTACAACGTGTCACAGAATTAACGCAATACGTCTTAAGGGGTCATTGTAATCATCATTATGAACAACTTTTACCATGGCACCAATCCCGAAATCGCGAAAAAAAATCAGCCGTTCAGTACATTTTGTCGAGTTATACGCACATAAATGTCCCCATACATTTATGTGCGAGTCGATATTTTTTTTTTTTCTATTATAGTATGAATGATCAAAAGACAATAACACCATTCCAAAATGGGATGCAATTTTTTTTTGAGTTCTTGCGGTTCACTGCATTTAGCGGTGTCACTCGACCGTTCGCTAACTTTTTTGTCACGGTCGGGTCGGGTGTCACACCTAAACGGGTGACGTAATGAAACCTCTTCGAGGTGGAGTGTAAAAATTTCGAGCTCCCTTCGCTCGCTCTTACATTCTGCACTGTCTTTTTTTTCGAGGTTTTCTGTATAACTCAACGAATTGACTTATGTATGAATGATAAAAAAATAAACCCTTTCCAGGGTACATGAATTTTCGAGCTCGCTTCGTTCGCTCTTGTGTTCTGTTCTCTCTAAGTTAATGAGCTTTCTTGCATCAGTCCATAAACGTTCTTCTATTCGAGTATGAATGATCAAAAGAAAATGAAACCTATCCGAGGTGGGATGCAAAAATTTTCGAGCTCGCTTCGCTTTCTCTTGTGTTTTACCCAATCTCAGTTAATTAGCTTTCTTGGATAAGTCCATAAGTAACTTCTATTTAAGTATGAATGATCAAAAGAAAATGAAACCTATCCGAGGTGGGATAAAAAAATCTCAAGCTCGCTTCGCCCGCTCTTGCGTTCTACGCTCTCTTAGTTCTTGAGCTTTCTTGCATCAGTCAAAGGGGGGTTGGTTAATTTGTGGGGTGATACCACATTGTCTGCTCCGCGTGTCACCCATGCTAGCTACGCTACTGGTTACAGGTTGTATACAATTATCTTTTCTGAGTAGCGCTATAGTCAAGCACATGTCGATTGAAATAATTACTGTTATGGTAGAGGACGAGCTGCTTTATAATGAGCACTATTAGTTCTAGTGCTGCTACTCTACAGCTCCACCTATCGCAGTCTTCTGCTGGACATAGGCTCTTAACACTTTTAGTGCCAAGAACTCAGCGTATGGGTCGAGTCGCATCCGAGTCGTCATTTTAAGTAGCTATATGTGACTTGTGTTCATGCGCGGGTTGTGGGCAAACGAACGAATTGTTGTTCGGCCGATGTAAAAACACTTTAGCACTTTCCACAAATCATAAATAACATTTATTGTACAGATAGGTCACAAATAATCTATGTTTTTGTTGCTACTTTTTTTTTAAATTGTTGAGCTTCTTAAAGCTCTAAGTAAGCTCTACACGATAGCGGACATTATGCGGGTACTGTCTGGACCACTCGAATCTGTAGGATGCTTTTGCCAAAAGACCACTTCAGACATCATCCTACATGGTTCTTATATGATTTGAGCATAACATTAACTATTTTTATTATATCTCCTTCATTCTAGAATAGACTAACAGCTTACTGTATTGACAATAAATAGCATCTTAGCATCACCAAGTCTAACTATATCCACTGTACTAAAAATAATTTTGTCATCAATTTCAATTACAACCGTAACTGTATCCCGATAAATAATATTTCTATAGTGAAGGATCTGGGTATTCTCTTTGATAGCAAACTGTCCTTGAACCATCATATCGAAGCCATAGTCAATAGTGCTCTTAAAATTTATGGATTTGTGATGAGATCGTCAACAGAATTTAAGCGTACCTCATATCTCTATCATCTGTATAAGTCGTCGAACTAACACCTAACGTTGGTAATTTTTTTTAACTAGACCTAATAAGTATTTTATTTTGCAAATAAAAATATCGCATGCATATTCCCTATTACTGTCTGCATTATAAAACAGCATCAGACTCACAGACTACAATATTATAACAGACTGCCTAGAATAAATAAATAAATAAAATCTTTATTAAACTAAAGCCTAGATTACTATTACAATGGTACAGTAGAAGTATGAGGAATGGACCAGTAGTCTCTCTAGTCTTTATGTATGTGCACTGGTGTGATCTCACCAGTCTTATACATTACTTGAAAAATGTACGGATAAGTTCAATAAAACATTAATCCAATAAACAATGTTAGGGAACATAAGTCTGTAAATAAAACAACTCTTTGCAGTGATAAACATTTTATTAACAACACATTTGACGAACACTGTAAACAAGTTAATTTCCAAAGTTTCCAATATACAAACATGTAAAATTTCGCACACATAATGCCAAAATACAAAAAGGTTACAATCACATGACGATCACATTGGGTGCCTTAATATTAGTGTTTAAGAAACTACTTTTTAGCATAATTAACTATGTATAATAGTATGTTTTTCCAATGTCTTATTTGAAAAACAAATATGGCGCTAAAATCATGTGTTTTCACTTCAATCACAAACTTTTGGTTTCGTATATGAACGTTTTGATATTTCTAACGCTCGATTTCGAGAGATGGCAAATTTTTGACAGAAAGAATTTTAAACAATCTAAAGTTAGCTGTCACAACGTTTTTGAAACGCTATACAGCGGGTCTAAAATGGCCACTTTAGCAGAATCATATTAGAATCATAATATTAATCTCACAACAATGTGTCAAATTTCATTTTCATCTTTATCGCTAACGCATTAGGTTTAAGGTTGATTGGAAAAAAATGACAGTGACAGGTAGCGTTTAGAGGGTATGCGTCATAGAGATTAAAGTCCCGCACACCTCCATTGTAAAGGGAGGATCCTCCTACCAGACAGTTGTTGTGTCTGGCGGGCAACTGCCCGATAGTTAATCTCCGGGCTGATG
Source organism: Lacanobia wlatinum (assembly GCA_947578705.1). NCBI lineage: Eukaryota > Metazoa > Arthropoda > Insecta > Lepidoptera > Noctuidae > Lacanobia > Lacanobia wlatinum. The sequence continues at coordinate 24,478,502 of OX388034.1, forward strand.
TATTTGTTCAAATCGCACGGTAAACTCTGCTTGCGCGATGCAGGATTTCAACCTAATAGTTTGCTGCTAGTTGGATAGATGGCGTCGCGGTTCTTTTTATTGCGATGTAGATTTGCTCCGTTGGTTTTGCTTGTGGCGGCATTGATACAGCCTGGTGTGCTTTCTGATTCTGCTAAAGTAGACGTTTTAGACCCGCTGTTCTTTTCTATGGCTCTACCAATCTGTGGTAAGTGCAAAGCCTTCCCAAAGATTTAATCAAAAGTAAAGTTTGAAGTTCCTATCTATCTTAAGTTATTAGACGCAATAATGACGTTTCAGCTACTGATGGTAATTTGACGGTTGGTCAAAAATAAATACGTTATTGAGACACACACAAATAGGATATTGGATTACCTACATGAAAAGCTGCTTTTAACCGACTTCCAAAAAAAAGGAGGTTCTTAATTAGGTTGGTATTTTTTTTATGTATGTACACCAATTACTCCGATTTCTGTGATTCTTTTTTAGTTCAATGGCAATTTTTTTTTTTTATTGTTTCAGTTTGGATCAGTAGCTTTTATTTTACGAGCATTTTTGCTTATTTCAATTGCAAGTGCAGTCGGTGTTAAATAAAAAACAAAGAAACAAAACCAAAAACACCGACTTCCGAAATTGAAGTTATTTTAAATTTTGTAGTGTTTTGTTTGGAAGTCGGTTGTATTTTTTTGTGTAAAAATTATCAGTTGTTCGAGTTAATATTTATAGACGTCAACTTCGGGAAGTTTGAAATCTCAGTACGCCATATTTGTTAACCAATAAGAGTAAAGAAAAACACTTAAGAAATATGACTAAAGACCTAAATCTAAATGAATGAAATGTGTAGTTTACTTCCGTATCTTTCAAGGCATGTACACCAACTTTATCTAACCCACTTGACTATTATTCGCTGATAGTCAAGTAGGTTAAATAATATTTTCGTCGGTGCGCTTGCCAAATCTGATATGTGCATTTCTATGATACTTTCTTGTTACTTAATATCCTTTAAAATCAAGTATATTAACAATACATTTTATCATTTTCACTTGTATACGTTCATACGGCATTTTGAAATTATGAATTAGTCAATTAATCATTAAAAAAATCATCAATTAATCATTAAATAAAACAGATTATTGTCTCCCTTGTCAACTTGGTGAAAAACACATATCAGATTTGGCAAGCGCACCGACGTAATGTTGGTCACAGACCCTACATCGAACTTACTTTTCCATTGACATACATTTTACACATGTTTACATATATTATGGTATTGTTTTCCCTTTTTAAAACCTCATGATATCATTTTGATATAAGCAGTACTGGATAAGGCACAATTAGGTAATTTTCTTCTCATTTGCCCGAGAATAATTTATTTGCACATAGCCGGCCAATTTAAATTCTAATTATAATATTATTTGGTAAGTATTAAAATACAATAAAGACTATAGAGGTGATCAAAATATTTGTGCGAAGAAAAACTTGATGAGACGTGTAATACCTATAAATAGCTTACCTAGCTTAATAATTATTATTAACCTTTTTAATTTGATGAAACGTGTAATACCTATAAGTAGCTTACCTAGCTTAGTGATAATTATTTACCTATTTAATTTGATGAGATGTTTACCTTTAAATAGCTTACCTAGCTTAATGATAAATATTTACCTATTTAATTTGATGAGATGTTATACCTTTAAATAGCTTACCTAGCTTAATGATAAATATTTACCTATTTAATTTGATGAGATGTTTTACCTTTAAATAGCTTACCTAGCTTAATGATAAATATTTACCTATTTAATTTGATGAGATGTTATACATTTAAATAGCTTACCTAGCTTAATGATAAATATTTACCTATTTAATTTGATGAGATGTTATACCTTTAAATAGCTTACCTAGCTTAATGATAAATATTTACCTATTTAATTTACCTTATATTCAATTGAACACTATGCTAAGTACCTTTTATACAACACATAACAGAATGATCGCAAAACCCAGAAGGGGGGGTCATTTTACTCATAATTTTTAATTATATAACTTTAGATAACTTTAATATATGAACCCGATATATATATATTTGCCCGAGACTTCGTATGCGCTTATCCGGTTTTTCCAGTTTCCGTTGGAATTTCACAAAATCCTCTCTTAAGGCTCCCCTGCACTCCCCAAGGGACCTACATGCCAAATTTCACCTTTCTACGACCAGCAGTTTCGGCTGTGCGTTACCCGTCTGTCACTCCATTAGTCAGTAACGGAAGAATTTTATATAAACACATATTGATGATGATAGTTTCAGCATAAATAACCATTATTTGTAACAATTTGCTGAATTAAACAAGTGCGAGTCGGACTCGCGTGCAAAGGGTTCCGAACGAATTAAATTTTTTTGACATGTTATTTTAACACTGCAGACTTCTAATACGTTTTCCTGTAAACTTTAGGTAATGATCTATTATCTCCATTTTTTTCAAAATTTTAAACTCAGTAGTTTCGGAGATAAGGGGGGGGAATGGTCATTTTTCGTCTAATTTCTTGAATAACTTCAAAACCATTTATTTTAAAATTATGAAAAAAAATATTATTAAAACTCTCACAGTAAGCCCTTTCATTTGATATGTCACACGATATTGTTCAAAATACTTTTTTTTTTTAATTTTCTATTTTGACCCCCAAAAGTGACCCCCATACAAAAAAAATAATAATTTACGTAACGCGTTCGTGTTGGGGTCACAAAAGTCCATATGCGCACCAAATTTCAACAGAATCGGTCCAGTGGATCCGGAGAAAACTGGCTGTGACAGACGGACAGACAGACAGACAGACAGATAGACACCCGAGTGATCCTATAAGGGTTCCTTTTTTTTCGGAACCCTAAAAAACAGTGTCCGTAGAGTTCCTTGCACGTTCTTCTCCATAGAGATCGACGCATGGGAACGTGCAACTAGCTTTATGTTTTGTCTGACCGACCTCGACAGTTCAAAAGTGCCTTTAAATGGTTTACTTGAAATAAACACTTTGACTTTGATTTTGACTTTGAATAACTTTTACTATGGGAGTAACTCTGAAATCGTGAAAAATCAAACAGCTGTTCAGTATATTTTGTCGAATTGTATCATACAGAAATGTATGGGATTATTTTTTCACGTCTACGGTAGGTCACTTAGTAAAAGTTATTACTAATGCTGAGCAAAACCCCATTTCAGAGCTTGCGTTCATTCTGTTGTACGTTTTATAATAATTAATTTTTAAATTTGGTGATGGTAATACCTATTTATTAGAATAACATTATATTATAATGACCGTTTTCATTTACACTAGAAGACATCAAATTGAATGCCTAAATATTAATACACTGTTAGAAATTCATACAATGAACTTTTATTTCGGCATTAATTTAAGTCTCTCCTTACGTTGGTGAAACCGGGCAAAAAACTAACATTACTTGTGCGTTATTAAAATTAGAATTATACCTACATAATTATAACAAAAAAAAAGTATATTTAGGTTATACTAAAATATTTAGGTCCCTATAGTACGCAAACACTTAATGCTATGGACACTTTCAGAGGTCCTTCTCTGCTCCTTATATCTAGTCGCTATCTTAGAACTACCACGCCCTACCCCTCCGAGGGCAAATATGTTACCCTAAACGCTAAATAATAGGCAGAAAATAAATTAAAATAATGCAAGAATTAATAACAGAGCTATTTAAAAATATTATACAGGGTGTATATTTACAACTATCAGCAAGAATTAAAAATAAAAATATTTATTTCACATAAAACGTCAAAAGCTACGCATGGTGCCAATAGCCGTTTCTTATGTACGAGCCGGTAAGAAACTCCACGAATAGGATTTTTTTTTAATAAATTGAAATTTTTGAAAATTTAAAATTTTTAATTTTGTAAAATGTACAAACTGGTTGTTTTAACAATGTTTCCCTATTACAGTACGTATTAATAAGTATAAGAGGATAGTGTAGACTTCAGAGAGATTAATTCCAAGAATACAATCGCAAGTCCTTATTATTTGCATGAAATATCACGAGGAGTAAACGCTTTTAAATAAAATATTGATTTCTTAAATTTTCCATTAAGGATATTGCGCAAATTGACGCAAATACAGGATAGCGTCAGCATTGCAGCTTCCCGAATAATAGGTAAATATTGATTTATTTTATTACAATTATATCGTTTACCTTAAATAAAATACTTTTGGACAATGACTTGCTTTATCGTTATAGAATACCCGTATATATAAATTTTGTATATGGTATATAAATTAATAATTATTATTTAAACAAAACAATTGATATTCAAGGAGAAATTGAAATAATTAATTTGAAACTTGCTCGAGTTGTACTATACATCCTGTACCGACCAAAAATAAAGGGTCGCTGTCTTATATCTAATGAATAACTTTTTATCTACCCATGCCCCGTAATTTCCATTTTTAATATAAGCGGCAGATATGCAGCTGACATTATTCTTAAAAATACCTAAGTAATATACTTATTTAATACTATACTAATTACCTAAATTCTTAACTAAGTTGTCACGGACGAACTTACGAAACTAATACAGGGTATTTTCAAAAAGAATGCCTGGTAGGTATGCGTTCTTGAAAATACTATGTAGGTACTTAAATTATTTTATATTATTTTTATGAATAATCTTAATTTAATAAGGCAAATAAATTCTGAAAAGGCGTGTAAACACGCAAAGCAAACTACTGTGTAATTGACATCATAGCCTCTTAATAAATACCTATTTCGGTAGGAAAAATCTATCTTACTTTAAGTTACAGTATCTTAAACCTAACCCTTAAATACTATGCGAGTTTTTAACTCTCATAGAACTAATTAATTAGTAGATAACTATATATCTTAACTACAAAGCAATAACGCCGCAAAAACGTAAAGCTATAAATAATAATAATAATAAAAATATATATATATTTACCGCTAAAGGTAAATCAATTAAATCGACTATTTAAAACTTGATTTGACGTCACTGAAATAAAATCTAGTGCATCCAACGCAATCCAAAATGACGTTTATCGTCAAATTTTCACCCCCATTTTAAAATAATGTTTTGAAAAAAATGTCCATAAAAATATTTTTATAGACAAAAACAAGTTATTTTTTTTATATAAATTTTGTACAGGGTAAAAGGGACATTGATGTACAACCTGTGTCCGTGAATAAACAGGCTATACTATGACGTCTTAAAACCACCATGATTCCGGTGTGACTGTGTGAGATGGTGACAGAGCTATACAAGACGCATTATTCTTTATGTGTAACTGAATTATGATGGCGTTGACACGTCATGTCACCGTATGGTGTTGGCCGGTGCCGTATGGTACCGTAAAAGAATAATACCATCCCATCACTTCCCGTGGGTGTCGTAAGAGGCGACTAAGGGACTCGCCAGAGAATGGGCAGCAGCGTTCTTTGTAAAACGCAACACCATACACTGCCACCATACACTGCACCATACACTGGGGGAGGCCTATGTCCAGCAGTGGACGTCTTTCGGCTGATATGATGATGATAACACTTCATGGCCGCGGTCTCTTTACGATATTCGGAACGTCCCAGCATTGACATTAGGTACTAACTATTTTAATTGTTCAAGATCTGATATTTAAAACTGTTGTAAACTCACTTTTTCATGCTTGTATGTGTCCGTTATGTAAAGCAAGCAATAACTTAGCAAAACTTAACGTCTAGATTTAAAGCACAGTAAAGTTCCTCCTCGTATAGGGAATCCACTAAGGCGCTATAAGTTTATTGTACCCTTACATCATTTGCCTTTAATATAATTTACATTTAAATCATAATTATACACGACTTTAATCCTAAAGTAGAAATACTGAAAGTTGTGCACAAATACAACGAGCCATGATTATCGCCTTACAAATGGTACTAGTACGTATTAATGTTTATCCTTGCGTTTTCGCAACAGTTCCAAGAACTTACCCACGGGCCCAAGAAATTAAAAAGGTTCTTGATACTTCATGAATCAAAACCAAACTAGGCTTGCAGTCTGCTAGGTTGTTCTTAATATTTTGTTGATTTTAATTTAAATCACCTTTATTTTTACCTAATACTTCAATTGATGGAATGATTTCAATTTTATTTCATTTTTTTTAATTTTTTTTTCAATGACTTTAATTTTTAAGTTAATGTTTAATCTATGGACATATTGACATTGCTATTAATCCATTTTTTAAGTTTTAATTTTTTTTCTATACTTTGCAATATTAACAAATTGTATTTTTAGTTTTAAAAGTAAGTTTATGTTTGAAATTTAATATGACTTACTATTTCAAGTCAGCACTATTGTTCTGTTGAGAGTTACTTACGCCTTAAGTGTCATGTGCATTAGTTATTTTGTTATTGACCTTGTTTTAAATTCTGTAATATGTGTGATGTGACTCTACTAAATTTAAATAAATAAACAAATATCCATTAATCAATGCCAAGTAGGGTAAATTAATAGTATTATTTGAAACGTTCAAAATGAGGAAAATATTCTTTATGTTTGATTGTTCGAATCCAATACCTTAAGATATTTCTTTAAAAAAAATGATTTTATTTGAAAAAATACACACTCACTGCTTACGTAGTCGTAGGTCGCTCCCGAATATCCGCATAGTAAAACAATAATCATGACATGGTGTATATTTAAACTAAGAGCAGTTTTAAAACTGTTGTGTCTATCTAAAATCTATTTATTTCACTCACTTGTCGTCTCCAGTGGACATAAAGTCTTAGGAGAAAAAAGAAAAAAATATAAACAAACTGAAACCTATTTTCTATGCTATTTTGACGTAAGTCGTTTTGGCTTTTTAAGATGTTTAAGTTTTTTAGAATATTCCCGCAGTTACTTTGGTAAATAGTTTAACTTATATTTTTAAGTAAGTACCTAATTAAATTATCTTTAGTTATTTTACGTAATGCGAAGTAACAGTATGTCTATTAACGAGTTTTTGTTTTTGTCTTTAGAAATTTTAAATTTTCATGTTTTCGTTTTGAAGAACGAAAATAAAATAAACACCTTGTTCAATATTTTTTCCGATTTATGAAAAAGTTTTTCGTTAATTTACCTACTGTCTTTAAATTTATGTTATCCTAGATATGGCACAGTTATTTACAAGTAAATATAGTTAATCGTGATAATTATAAATAATGCGTGCGTTTAATACTTTAAAACTGAATGGTAAACAAGGCGAAAATAAACAGAGCTTAATTTAAAAACTAGAAATCTTTGGTCCCGAAACGGCTTATTGATGGCCACAGCTGATTTTTCACTACTATATTATCACAGATTTAGCTAAATTGACTCAAAAAACCCCAGAGACAAAAAAAAAATACTTCTCATGAAAACGAAAAAAAAAAAAAATAACAAAAAAATTCAAAAAGGTTTTTACAGGAAAACGCTTGAAAATATCAAGTGTGACTTAATTATTTATTCTTATTTCGTAGAGAGAAATTACAGTTTTGAAAATTTGACCTATAGTATTTAATTATCCAATTTTTTAAAGTTATTTTATTATATTTGCAAAAATCCAAAAGTTTTTTAGTCAAGCTTTCCGTTCAAAACTATGATTTCAATCAAACTACTTAATACTTATGTCCACAACTTATAACTTACATATATTTAGCTTAAATAATTAAATCTACCTACAAACTAACTTAAAATTTAATTACAAGACTAATAATTAAAATTAAATAATTGTCTAGTGTGAGGGGCTTTTTGACTAAATTACATTATTATTATTATTAAGTGAATGCTACTCTATTAAAATGCGTTAAAGAGTTTGAAAAACAATGATGATTAATAAAGTCCATCTTTCGCTGTCCAGTGGACTTCCAAGCTTCTTCCAAATTGCAACCCTCAACTCTCTAGGTCCCTCCCAAGTTTGTGCATTTATTTATTTTAATACTTACTTACTTTTTTTAATTAATACTGAATTTATCACCGTACACATTAAAACAAGAACTATAATACTGATTTGATTAAATAACTCTAATACTAAAGCGGTAAAGTTAATGACTAATATGCAGTGGCGTTGATACGTGCGTCAAAGCCTCTAGCTGCAGGGTGCTACGCCTCTCGTATTAAGACTCAAAATGAGCCTGTAAATTCGCCTGAAGCTTCCGACGATCCGATCTCACCGTCCGAGACATCCAAAGCGCCAACGCGATGCAAGTAATCTGCAAGATAAAATGTATTTATTATTGTCGTTTTAAACCGACAAAATTAATAAAAATCCAAATTACCTCTACCAAAGTAAAAATGATGCCTGTTGATATGAAAATGTTCCCTTTGAAAGCTTTTTTGATGCGGAGAGCTTCCTCGCAGCCGCGCATGTAATACGTCCGCTCGGATAGGCAGCTGGTGTGCAAGTGACGTCTAGCGCCTCCCTCGCGGAGGGGATGTGCGCGGGCGCAGCAGGAAGGAGGGATCTCGCGGTGGATGATGGCGTAGTCTTGGGGGCCGTCGACGCCGCAACATTGGTTCTGGATGGAAATAAAGGATTTAGAAGAAGTAGATCTCCTGTTTAATTTTACTGCAAATACTTTAACTGAACTCAGGATTTTTGGACACTGTACCACTGACTGTATCTCTGACGGCGACGTCGGCGACCCCGTTAAACTCCATGGGATCAGCTCAAATCAACGGTTACTTAACTTGAGATTTCTTATTTTTTAACCGATTTCCAGAAAAGGAGGAGGTTCTCAATTCGGTGAGTTTTCTTTTTATGTATGTACAAACACCGATTACTCCGAGGTTTCTCATACGGTTTCTGTGATTCTTTTTTTAGTTCGATGCGGTATACTTGCCATTTGGTCCCGTAAAATTTGGTTGATTCAGTTTAGTTCAGTAGTTTTTATTTTATGAGCACTTTTGTTTATTTCAATTTCTGCATAGACGAAGACGTCGTCCAAGTATCACCACTTAAAAGTGAAAAAAAAAACTTTTTACAAAAAAATATAACCGACTTCCAAACAAAACACTACAAATTTATAAAATAACCTTAATTTCGAAAGTCGGTGTTAAAAAACAAAGAAACAAAGCCAGAACACCGACTTCCGAAATTAAGGTTATTTTATACTTTGTAGTGTTTTGTTTGGAAGTCAGTTATGTTTTTTTGTAAAAAGTTTTTTTTTTAATATTGACCTACTGAAAAGCAATGATGTGGGGAAGCTATCTGTGGGGTCTTAAAGCCACTCTTGACTTAAGAAACCAAGGTTGTTACTATCAGGAAATACAGATTACAGCAGGGACCCAAAGAAACAAACGAAACCCTATTACTAAGCCTCCGCTGTCCGTCCGTCCGTCCGTCTGTCTGTCAGCAGGCTGTATCTCAAGAACCGTAATAGGTAGACAGTTAAAATTTTCACAGATTGTGTATTTCTATTGCCGCTATAACAATAAATAATGAAAAATAAGGTTTATGGTACGGAACCCTTCGTGTGCAAGTCCGACTCGCACTTGGCCGGTATTTTTCTATTTTCTTTAAATCTTTTTTTTTTATTTTTTATTAATGTTGCCAAATTCACCTCATTCTGTAGACCATCCCAGAAGTCATCGTGAATGGGACGGGTGGTCTCATCTCCGATGGTGGTGTTCTTGTAGAACTGCACGTGCAGCTCGTTGCTGCCCCCGATCCAGGCGCTGAGCACCGCCCCACCCACACCCACCACCAGCTCCACTGCCACCAGGAATATGAAGAAACCTGCGTGCTGAAACAAAATGTTTTTGAAAAAAACTATATCAAAAATACAATGAGAAGTCCAATTTCAATTATAGCCTTTTCCCTACTGTATTGGGGTCATCTTCCAGTCAAATGATTAAACTGAATACCAGTATTATTCGTGGGGCGACTGCATACCTGAACTCCAAAATCCAGATACTGAGTATCACGGCACTTGGTGTCAGATTTTACTGGCTTCTGTCAATTACCGAGGCACGGGAGCGCCTCAATTAATTAATTAATAACATAAACATTTATATTTTTATTATTAGTATACAGCATGTTTCAGAAAGACGTGCTCATATTTGAGTGTGATATTCTTATATTATCTTACTAGTGGACGTCACGCGGTTTCACCCGCGTAGTTCTCGTTCCCGTGGGAGTACGGGGATAATATATAGCCTATGTTACTCCCTGATAACGTAGCTATCCAATGCTAAAAGAATTTTTCAAATCGGTCCAGTAGTTTCGTAGCCTATTCAATTCAAACAAACAAACAAACAAACAAATCTTTCCTCTTTATAATATTCGTGTAGATGTACAGTAAAGAAACAATAGCAAAAGAAGGGAGTGAGTTTCATCAAAAAACCCTGCTTTTCAAGCAGAAAGCAGAAAGGCTCGCTTGCGTGTGTTTTTTTAAACAATCATTTTTAGGTGAGGTGTTATGCAACGTGAGCAACCTCCTTGAATGAAGTATTTATGGTAGCAGCTACAATTCTGGGCCCCAAGTCTGCTATTACAATAGTGTCAGAATGGTCTAACATTGATTTCATAATGGTTGATTTTGACAAGATTCTATGCCATTTCTTTCAATGGAGTGTCGGTGGTTGACCACTGGAAAGTCATAATGACGCTTTTATATCGAGTTGTCACAGCGCTATCATTCTTTGTCATAGTTATTGTATCCAATGTAATTCTTTTAGTTAAATAAAGCCACATTTCTTGGTTGCTTTTACGTCTATTGTGTTGCATTAGTGTTCCATACCCAACGGAGCCCTGTTACTAAGCCTCCGCTGTCCGTCCATCCGTCCGCCCATCCGTCCGTCTGTCTGTCAGCAGGCTGTATCTCATGAACCGTAGACAGTTGTAATATTCACAAAGTGTGTATTTATACAGCCGCTAAATAGCAAATAATAAAAATTTAATTAAATTCAAAATACTAGAAACGTGTTTTACTTTCAGTTTATGGTACACAGGGAACTAACTCTTCGTGTGTACTGTTGGACTTTATTTTTGATATTATAATTTCAATTTAATTTAAATTTTGTCATTGAACACTTTTTTTGTTTATTCAACTGATTTTGTACGCCATAAATGGCAAAACATGTAGCAACCTCATCATTAATTATAAGACTTATATGCTGTACTTTTGTTTTACAAAATAAAAATATATCTATTTATCAGAGTCCGACTCGCGCCGGGCTGGTTTTTTTGTTAAAGAACGTCCCCCTTAAATATGACCACGCACTTTTGAATACCCTATATACAATACGTATTTAAATAACACAGCATCACGGAGAAAGTAGATAGTTAATTTATTTGTCATGGATAACGATATCATTTAATAATTAGTTGCTGATTTGAGTATTATAGTACTCCTCTCCCTCCTTGCGTTGTATTCCTGAGGTCGTGACCTCCCTTCTGCATCACTTTCACACGTATGTTTCTCCACCTGTTTCTGTCTCTGGCGGTATGGTGGGCATAGTGAACGGTAAAGTCAAGGGCCGTTGCGAATCTGGTCAGACCAACGTATTGGACTGCGTCCACGATGTCTTTTTCCATCTACTTTGCTGGCCATGATGAGCTTCTCGAGGTTGTCACCTTCTTTCCTTGCAATGTGACCGAAGTATTCTAGGACTCTGCGTAAACAGTCGGATGACAGCCGCGAGGAGATTTTCAGTTCTCGCAATATGGATACGTTAGTCCGAAACGCCTTCCAAGGAATACGGAGCATCTTTCTCCAGCGCCACATCTCAAACGTAGTATTATTAAGTCAGTGGTGCCGTGACGTCAGTTATCAGTTGTAATGGCGGCACGTGGACAGAGTCGTGTTGGAGAGTGAGGACTTTTCCGAGCGCACTTTGACTCGAGACACCAATCAGGACACTCCTCCAGAACGAAACTATCGGCTTACCTATTTCAATTGTATTCAACCGACTTTTATGATCCTATAAATGCGAGTTCTTCTAACTCAACAGATATGTGTTGCTGGGGAGTTTGTTGCACCACTTCTTCTTTCCAGCTAAAACGCTAGCTGGTCACGGGCGGCTGTTTTTTGGGGCTGTCTATTTGTAATTGTTTCAATTGAATTAATGAATTTTGACTTTTGATCACAGTCAATAAAGTAAGGTTAGTAGATACTGTATTGAATGTTATTTATTATTCTACAATTAACCCGATACCACCGAACCCAAACGAGGGACGGCCCTATCGCTCAGCCATCGCTGACGCCGTCATATTTATTACTAGTTGACCCGCGCAATGTTTTCTGCTCCGCTCCTATTGGTCTTAGCGAGATGATATATCGATAAATGGGCTATCTAACCCTGAAAGAATTTTTAAAATTGGACCAGTAGTTCCTGAGATTAGCGCGTTCAAGCAAACAAACAAACTCTTCAGCTTTATATATTAATTCTAGCACTTCGCCCGCGACTTCGTTCGCGCGAATTTAGTTGGTACTCCACGAACTTCATCTCCCCTGTACCCTCTTGAAGGATAATGTGTAAATTACTTATTAAACTAAACGTAGGTCAGTTCGCTCAAATCGCAACATTTTTCTTACTTAGAGTATTTTTATACCGGAACTTTTAAAAGAAAGTTCCGATTAGAATAATTTAAAGTTTACACTTTAAATTATTCTACATGTACATAACCAGCCTAAATTACTAAATAATTTAAATAGATAAGGATTAATATCAATATGATACTAAAATCACCACTATTCCATTTCACCCGGGTTTCGATTGAATAATTTGAACAAAAAGCGGATATTGTGACTTAATCATAATAGTTAGATATATACCCACGCCGACTTTTTTGTAGATATTGATGTCCTCTATAAAACTGTAGTACATTACTTTGCTCTATTGTCAATAGTTGCTAAAAATTGACCGAACCTTCGGCCCCGCCGAAACCCAGTGTTCGTCATTATTTTTAACAGATTTCTTATTTTAATTCATGTTAAATTGTTAAATTAACATCCGACCATAATAACATATTTTAATCCTGCAGTTGTGGCGTGGAATAAAATAGTAACCCGTTGTTGCCAAAATGAAGTGTTCCTTAAATACTACAGATGAGAATCTTTTGAAATTCGTTGTACTTTAGTTAAATAATTTGCTTATGTGTGAACTGAAAAAGCGAAAAATAAATCTGGAAGCTTTTTGAATGATTGAGTAGGCGCCAAACCACCAAGAGTCAAACATAGGTATTAATTACATTAAGTATGTGAAGTGTTTTTCAGTTCCTTTCAATATTTTTCTTTTAATTTTTTTTGTATACTTTTCTATCAGTATCAGTATCATAGTGTGCTAGCTAACAAGTGATAAATAATATATTTTTTTTCGTGTCATTTATTAATTACTTTGCATAGGTACTATTATATAGATTCAAGTTCTTAAAATGTAACAGTCAGATGTGTTGCTGGGGAGTTTGTTGGCCACTTCTTCTCCACAGCTAAAACACTAGGAAGTGGTAACGGGCGGGCGTTTTGAGGAATTGTCTTTTGTAAAACTTGACGTTCAAAAAGTGCTGGCTCCCAGCCTAGTTTGAATAAACAATTTTGATTTGATTTTTGATTTTGTATACTAAATACTGCTAAAGTCTACCGAATGCATCATCAGAACCTCAGAATCAGTCATTACACAGTTAGGTAGATTCCGTGGGAAACGAGTAACCATCCCCTATTTTCTTAAGGCGGTGAAATTTTATTTTTAAATTTAAATAGGAAAAACTTCAAAGCATATATAATCCCCTATCCAAAAAAAAATCATCAAAATCGAAATGCTTTGTAAAAAAATATGCATGATCTATGCACATAATAAAATAGTAAATCTTAAACTGTAGGTATGTTTCCAACTGGTGAGAAAACTACAGAACCGATTTTGTTCATATTTTGCATAAATAACCCTTGTAGGTACGGTCAAGTTATAGGCTATCTATTATCATAAATAAAACAATATATACAGTTCCAGAAGTACGTGGTCGTTATTAAGGTTGATGTTAGGTTGCTGATTACAATTTGACTGTGTTTTTTGCATAAAATGGCCAGCTTTGTCTTTCTTATTCTCAGAAACTGAAATATTTAGAAAACTTTGGCTTATTGCGTAGTGAATAGTTATTAGTATAGTATAAAGCGGCCTCACTTTTCGCATTTTTCTATTATCTATTTGTAATAAGCCAAAATTCCGAAGTAGTTTCGCATGAAAAGCGCGACGGCACTTTTTCGAGCTCGTGGAGAGAACTACTGTACTAACCAAATGAAATAAAAATATATTATAATATTCCTTATATAGTGGTTTCGTCCATAGCGGACTCAGAAATTTGAAATAAGAATGGTATATCCGTAAAAAAATCCCAATCAAATTCATAAAAACTACTAAAAACGCTCAGAATTAACTGTAAATTTCTCCATAACACATTCATATTATTACGTAAAATTTATACCAGAGTAAACCATAGTTCATAAAAAAATAAAATTTAATAAATTTCCTTAAATAAATTAATAATAAACCCGAAAATAAACGTAATTGCGACTGCCTAATTTCTACTTATTGCGATGTGTCAGCAGTTTTGTGAGTGAAAACGCAATTTTGTTCTCCTAAGGAAAAAAAAGCGAAACTAAAAAAAAACTTATTTTATAGCAGTAAGTAATCGACCAGAAAAACGACTGAAAAGTTGCAAACAATCACTTTTCAAGCAGTTTGAAGCCACCAACTGTAACAAAATCTTGTTTGAAAAGTCATTTCTTCGGAACTTTTTAGAGGAAAAAAACGACCACAATCGTTTTTTTTTTAACTCTTTTTTTTTTTGTTTTTCTATTTTTTCCTTCTTCTGTATCAGCTACCCAACATCATTCTTAAATATGACCCACACTTCTCGAACACCCTGTATAAACAGGTCGAATCAAGAATCATCTTTGTTTTTTTATCTGTTAAATACGATTCTATTCCTGCACACTATTAAAATTTTCTTCTTCTCTTCTTATCGTGTGGGCAGTAAGGTCAAACGACCCCACACACCCTAGTGTCAGAGTTTCTAAACTGCCTCAAGGGCCTCTGACATGGTTTATTTGGCGACCGAGACCACCGGCTTATACGTGCATTCCGAAACAATTTTCTACAAGTCCTATATTCTGTTCATACTGAGAATCTCTATTCACAACACGTACTTTTAAATAAAATCAAAAATCCTGAAACTGTGAATGCAATTACTTACGAAATAAAAATCCTAATATTGCTCATTTTAAAAATGTTAACTTTAAGTTTATTCCCTCCTTGGTCCTGCTTATTCAAGTCGGAATAAATAAATTGGTAAATAGCAAGAGAAGTTGCTATAATTAATTATAATTCTTCTTAAAATTCGCGAACAATTCAATAACTTTGCTTGGTTTATTGAATATTGTTTTATTGAAATCGCCACTTTTCCAACAACCATCGAAAGTGCAACAAAAACTCGCATGTGCAATATTTTAATTATTTTTGGTTTCTTCAATTATTTGACCATTGGCAATTATGCCAAACATTACAATATAATTCCCGATCCTATTTCTCAAACTTCGCTTCACCCCCGATATCAGCCTTACGTCGAAATTGCGCGCGCTTTTTAAAGCTGTCAAAAAAAAACAAAAATGGCGGAGACTTACCACATAGAGGACCCGGACGTTCTCCCTCAAGGCTCCGATGCAGCCCAGGACTGCACTGACCACCAGTGCAATACCCAGGGTCAGGAGGAACGCCAGCACTCCCTGGGACACCGCTGACTGCTGCTCTAGCTCCGACTTCTTATTCCGCATGTTGATCCCGCATACTGCTATCAAGATCAGCCCGAACAACTGGTTGAAAACAAAACATTGATATTATTATAAACAGCAAAGATATTTTAAATAACATTATAAATATTTAAATAATAAACTCTTAAATAATTTTTAATTTGCTAAAGAAAATCTCATCGAAGTTCTTTTAAGTGATTCGAAATTCTCAACAGTCATTTTATTAGTATTTGTTCAGCTTATAAAAGCAGGTTAATATTTCAGCACCATGAAAATATTTTTCCAGAACTGTTATGACAGTTAGGTACGTCTTTCTAATTCGAAGTCGCAATAGCAATTTCTTCATAATAAGAAAAGTTTAACACCTTAAAATGTCTGATATTCACTGATACCCATACGCGTGGTTTCTAAATATTAAAAACAGTACAAGAAAATGACAACAAAAAGAAATCAAACACTGTTCTTCAAAACTGCGCCACAGAGAAAATTACGACGCCATTAAAAGAAAATAAACGAAAACGACACCAAAAATTACAGCCAAAAACGAAAATGGAATCAATAGAAATATTGATAATAAAACTTACAATACAAATGATACTGAAGAGAGTGATGAAGAACTTCATACAGCGAACGCGTCTCGACTTCATGGCGTTGTTAAAGCCAACTTCTATCTGTATGTCCTCTATGCTCGGGGTGGACATCGGAAATGAAGGCTTAGGGCTAAAATATCGATCAATGCATTTGACGACCTATACCGGTGATTACTGGGAGCTCAGTGACGAGCGGAGCGGGTGGAAAACTTCATTAATGATGCATGGACAAGGTTTTTCCATAAGGCGTTTGTATTGGTACTTCGTTTACCGTAGCCGATTTGTAACCAATCTGAAATTTGACATTTCCTTCATTCATTTTTAAAGCTTGATTATTGATAAAAAAAAATTAAATAGGTAAAAATTACTATTTTTCACTTAAATTTGATCAGGCCGGTGTTTCCTAGCTGACTATCTTGAAAAGAAATATCAAACCAACTCAAAAGGAAAACTCAGACTTGTCTTTGATCATGCCTTAACATCATCCCCCTGTTCTGTTCTCAATGTAATAATTTGAGGTGAGGCTTACATGTCTTTTTTATAAATTTCTCTTTCAAATAAAAACCATAATATCTTAATTTATAGTTCCCACGTTTTACATCTTCATCTTTCATAGATTTAAGATTTGGAAGTTTTGACTTTTGTTTAGTTTTTCTCCAATGACATTTGCAAGGATTCGGCGAGAAGGTGCTTAAGCCTCAAATTCTTTAAGTTGAAAGTATTTATGTAGCTAAATAATTCTTAGTTTAATTTAAGCGGTGTGTTTTTTGTATTGTGCTCTTGTTCTTGCTGGTGACTATGGTTTTCTATTTTGTTTGTCTTTATTAGCAGTAAGTCCTCCATGTAATAAATAAATAAATAAAAGTTTCTCTCTCTTTAACTCCGAACTTTCCAATAGCCGCTCCGCTACCCTCTCCGCTTATGCCAACGTCGCATTATTTAGAATGTGGGAACCCATGTGTCCACTTACCCACACTTCAGGGTCCATCTTCAGCACCAGTCTTTGTTTCAATACCACCTTACCCATACAGCTGACTTGATTCTTATCTGATTTTATTAAAGCCTACATTCCTTTAATTCAACTATCGCTCTACATTTGCCAGTTGATTCTTTGTTATATTAAACAAAGTAACTTTGAACTTCTTTCTGTTGGTGGTAAGGTTTAAATTCTTTTGTTTTGAATATTTTATTTATAGTTTTGCGATATATCGTCCTATAGTTATTAATTGACATGACATATCGACCGGCCCCTGCGAATACTTTAATGCACATTTTCAAATGGGTCATTTTATACATGAAGACTTGGACGTACGTGATTGGCTGCCTATTTCTGCTTCGATCAATATTATATAAAAGCACAAGGTGATGGCGGGTGTCTTCACGTAATTACACACTAGCAAGCCCGAGGCTTGACAGAAGTCTTTACATATTTAAAAGCAAATGCAGCTTTCTCTTTGTCAGGGTTTTCCATTTCCAGTAAAATCGAGGGACGTACATTTCCTTTGTTCTTTTCAATAAATATTTAATGTCTTGCAACAATGTATGTTATGTTAAAGCGAATAAGCAGATAGATATCAAAAGTACCACTTATAAGCCCAATGATTTTGCGAATACTTCATCAAAAAACAACACAAAATATTGTGAAATTGTAATGCACTCGGGATTACTTGAATGAAAAGCCTTACTTATATTCTGTCAATTTCAAGGTGAAATATTAAACACCACCATACTCATGTTTATAATATATAATCCTATTATATAAAATTCATCCGTTACTGACTGATTGAGTGACTGACAGACAACGCACAGCCGAAACTACTGGTTGTAGAAAGCTGAATTTTGGCGTGGAGGCGGAACGGAAAGGAGTGTCAGACTCTTACTGACTTAAACTCATCCGTGTTCCTCCTAATGCCCTTTGCGTTCAAGGGGGTTGCTCTCTAAGCCCGAAGTCCGTAGTTTCGGGCTTAGTTGCGGGCGTATTCTACTCCGTATCATCTACGGACTATTACGACTAATCCCGAACCCGAACTAAGAATGAATGACAACACGATTTAACATTAACTGCACCTTTGGGTATGCAGACGACAGCACTGTTGCTGAGACATACGTGTCCAACGCGCGAGCTGGTGGGTCGCAGATCCGGTCTCTTCGGGAGGCTATGGTTGAGCGCTTGAACGTGTCCTTACAGGCTGTCTCAGAATGGGGCGATGCCAATCTGGTCAAGTTCAATGCTGCTAAGACCCAAGCGTGTCTGTTTTCCGCTAAAAGGAGCCAATTCCACCCAGCTCCATCTTTCCGAGGTGCAACCGTGTCGATAACCGACCAAGTTGAGCTTCTTGGGGTTACATTAACATCTACCCTGAATTTTGGCCCTTTCATAGAGGCAAAAGCTCAAGTGGCTGCAAAGAAGTTGGGGATCCTAGCAAAGGTGAGACGGTACTTCACGCCGGGACAGCTGCTCAAACCCCACCAAGCGCAAGTTCGATCATGTATGGAGTACTGCTCTCTTCTTTGGGACGGATCTGCCAGATACCAGCTTGATGCCCTTGAGTCAATTGAGAAACGAGCCAAGAGGATCATCGGCAATGATAGGCTCGTCGCTAAGAAGCTCCAAAGCCTTGAGCATCGACGACGAGTTGCTAGCCTGTCGGTTTTCTACCGCTTGCATTTTGGGGAATGTGCGACGGAATTGCATAATTTAATCCCGCCAAGTCCGTTCTGTCATCGGACCACAAGACGAACGGCGATGCGCCACCGGTACATGGTGGACATCCCACCCTCGCGCACAAAATGTTTTGGGAACACATTCATAGTGCGTACAGCTAAGGAGTGGAATTCCCTGCCGGAGTCTGTGTTTCCTGATAGCTACAACCTGGGAGTCTTTAAGTCAAGAGTGAATAAGTTACCTCTAGGCAAGCGTGCTCCATCTTCGACCACATCATCGCTTACCATCAGGTGAGATAGTGGTCAAACGCGTGCCTATCAATAATAAAAAATAAAAAATAAACTGTCAAATCGAGTTGTAATTCATTCTTAGTGGTTAGGTGATACGGAGTAGAATACGCCTGCAACTAAGCCCGAAACTCCGGACTTAGAGAGAAGCCCCACAGGGCCGCGGTGAATGGTTCCAACAAATTTCATAACAAATTGTCAACCTAAACTGCTAGTCGACGTAAAAACAATCAAGCTACAGACAATAGTAGTAATCAAAACCGCAAGTAAACAACTTGTTGGCTGGTTATTCGTGTCCTAAACTGATTTTTTTTATTTTTCGTCTTCTAATTACGTGGATAATATTATAAATGCGAAAGTAACTCTGTCTGTCTGTCTGTCTGTCGCGCTTTCACGCCAAAACTACTGAACCGATTTAAATTAAATTTGGTACACAGATAGTATAGAGCCTGAGAAAGGACATAGGCTACTTTTTATCCCGACAATATGTTCCCTAGGTACCACGTGGGCGAAGCCGCTGGCAGAAGCTTCCTTTGTAAAAAAAATATAATAGCCATATCTAAACTCATTATAAATTAGCCCAAAAGTTTTTATCTATTTTTTATAAAGTGTTTACTTAGGTATTTCTATTGTCTCCATTACAACATATAATTAGAAACGTGATTTCTTCGGTTTTTGTGCACGGAACCAATTGTGTGAGAGTCCGAGTCGTACTTGG
Organism: Lacanobia wlatinum; assembly: GCA_947578705.1. Taxonomy (NCBI): domain Eukaryota; kingdom Metazoa; phylum Arthropoda; class Insecta; order Lepidoptera; family Noctuidae; genus Lacanobia; species Lacanobia wlatinum. The sequence goes on from OX388034.1 coordinate 24,498,543, forward strand.
CTGAATTTTTCTCCCAATGTACTATTTTTAACTGATTTCAAAAAAGGAGGAGGTTCTCAATTACAGTTATCAAAAAATAAAAGGCCCGTTTTGACAGCAGGATACAACATTGCTTTACTAGTAAGTATGAAAGAGACATAAAAATAAATCTCTTTCGCACTTAGTGGTAAAGCAATCTTCTATCCCTCTCTACTCAGCTGTCAAATCGGATTTCTTAGATTTTGGTGACTTTAGTCTGAATGTTTTTTTTTTTTTTTTTTTAAAAAATATAGAAAAATGTTTATTTTGGAACTCGCACAAAACAGACAGATTTAAAACTAATTAAAATAATTGTTAATTGTTGTTGTGTTGTTAATATAATTGTTCAGCGATATTTTCGCCAATTGTCAGCACTTAGATGATTTTTTTTCGAAAAAAATATCAACAGCCATTTCCACTACACCTTCTGGAACATAAAGTATCAAACAGTAAACAAAACGAAAGGCAGCAAAGGTAAATAACACAGTCATCGGTGCATATTCAATTTAATAATTGCATAAAATTAGAGCCGTGTGCCCCCACAGCTGCACGCTACTTCAGCTGCTGGTTCCCACAACTAGGCCACCACCACCCACAGCTAATCAATAAGACGATTCATTTTTAATGAACACCCCTTTTACCCCACACTCTTAGACGTCGATTAACGTTAATTAACTAAGTTTACGGCTTTGGAATCCTAATACAACCTATAACAGAATAAACGCTATATCTCTTAAGGGGTTATTGTACTCATCATTATGAACAACTTTAACTATGAGACCAACACTGCAATCGTGAAAAAAAGTCGTCTCCCCCATACATTTATGTGCGCATAACTCGACAAAATGTACTGAACAGCTGATTTTTTTCGCGATTTTGGTACCTAATAAAAACAGCGCCATAATAACTAATCATCAATCAATATGTTTATAAAATTCTTCCGTGATTGAGTGACTGAGTGACTGACAGACAACGCACAGCCGAAACTACTGGTCGTAGAAAGCTGAAATTTGGCATGTAGGTTCCTTGAGGAGTGTAGGGGAGCACTAAGAGAGGATTTCCCGAAATTCCTACGGGAACGGGAAAAAACCGGATATGCGCGTACGAAGTCGCGGGCAACAGTAGCTATAAACTAGAAATATTTAGGTACCAGTTAAATATAGGTGAAAAGTCTTGATGTGTCTTTTTATTTAAATACTCAGTTTAAAATAATCAAATAATATGTGTAATTTTGTGTTAAGCTCAACTTGTTACAATTACCGACATAGTATTAAGTATCAATAAGAATTTTCTGTAACAATGGCTCAATAAATTTATTATTATTATTTCGTTTATTTATTTTTCTGTACATAAAGATTAGATTTTTAAATATATCATTAAAAAAAAATACATTAAAAAATATAAAAAATAGTAGTCCGCCGGTGTCGACAGCAGGGTCCAAGCTACCGGTGGTTAGGGCTCCAGAGAAAGGAACCTCCTCACAATACGAGCCGTATCGAGGAGTACTGCCTTCTGTATCAGGCCCTATACCCAACCGCGTAACGCCAGCTTCGATTATTATTATTATTATTAAATGCAACTAAAAATCAATATAAATACAACAATAACAATAACTAAATCAATTGAAGCATTAGTTTTAGCAGTAGTTTATTAGTTCAATATGTGTTTGTGTTATAAGTCCCATCAAGATTATTTACCTTTATTTAACTACTAGCTGACCCGCGCAACTTCGTCCGCGTCACAATTTTCATTACTGCTCTGCTCCTATTGGTCTTAGCGTGATGATATATAGCCTTCCTCGATAAATGGGCTATCTAATACTGAAAGAATTTTTCAAATCGGAACAGTAGTTCCTGAGATTAGCGCGTTCAAGCAAACAAACAAACAAACTCTTTAGCTTTATATATTAAGTATAGATCTAAATCTTTCTTTTTTTCGGTTTTATTTCTTATACAACGTGTAACATAACAAATGCAATACCTCTTAAGGGGTCATTGTACTCATAATTATGTACAACTTTTACTACAGGACCAACCCCGAAAACGCGAAAAAAATCAACTGTTCAGTATTCTTTGTCGAGTTATGTTCACATAAATGTACGGAGCAGTCGATTTTTTTTGGCGATTTCAGTGTTGGTCCCATAGTAAAAGTTGTCCATAATGATGAATACAATGATTCCTTAAGAGGCATAGCTTTTGTTTTGCTTCGCTCGCGTTAAAGTAGCCTTTAACGGTACACAGGGTCCAACTATCTTTGTGCCAAATTTCATCAAAATCGGTTCAGCGGTTTAAGCGTGAATATACGTCACAAACAAAACAAACTCATTTTCGCATTCATATAATACTACCTTTTGCCCGCAACTTCGTACGCGCATATCCCGGTTTTTCCCGTTCCCGTAGGAATTTCGGGAAATCCTCTCTTAGTGCTCCCCTACACTCCCAAAGAAACCTACATGCCAAATATCAGATACCTACGACCAGTAGTTTCGGCTGTGCGTTGTCTGTCAGTCATTCAGTCACTCAATCAGTCAGTAACGGAAGAATTTTATATACATACTAGTTAACCCGCGCAACTTCGTCTGCTCCGCTCCTATTAGTCTTAGCGTGATGATATATAGCCTATAGTCTTCCTCGATAAATGGGCTATCTAACACTGAAAGAATTTTTCAAATCGAACCGGTAGTTCCCGAGATTAGCGCGTTCAAGCAAACAAACAAACAAACAAACTCTTCAGCTTTATGTATTAGTATAGATTGATTGATGATTAGTTAATATGGCGCTGTTTTTATTAGGTATCTACTAGCTCTTTCTGGGCTGTTTTTTTGTTACTAAATAAAACAGCTGTACGGGTGAATCTTCGAGGTTGAGCAACGCTTGCCGAAATCGGTCCGAGAACTGAGGAGACTCTCCGTGCCTCGAAAAGCTAGTTAAGCCATTGGCCCCACAGCCATTTGAAGATCTATATGTTCTATACATATGTTACGGGTATTCAAAAGCCAGATATTCTGACACCAGTCTTGCGAAAGGGCACCGAATTACCTAGGTTAGGTAGGTACTGGGCTATGGAGGTTAGTTTAGCGCCCTTCGACGCCCGGTGGACCTAGCACCGGGCGTCGAAGGGCGCTATACGATCTCCGGCCACCATAAGGACCTGGGGGCGGCTAACTTAGGGCTGAGTAGTCGCCTGACCCGCCAGGCCTTAAAAGGGAATGCTGGCGGAGAGACTTTGTATGTAAAAAGTCATAATTCGAGGTTTGGCTCTCGACTTTTTTCTCCTCCAATACTGAACCGATTTAAGAGATATTTTTATTATACAAACTGTATAAGAAGGACATATACTGTGTCCCTATGTTTTCCTTTTTTGATTAATAGTTGCCAAATTTGTACACTAGGGCTCTGTTAACTGCGATTTATCGGACAATAATGAGCATTTTGTGAGAGTTCTAGTGCTCATATGGTTAATAAATCATCAAAAAAGAAAACATAGGGACACAGTATATATTCTCCTTATTCAGTTGTGAAATATCTCTTAACTCGGTCCAATATTGCCTCCAATATTGGACCGATTACTGCGCTCTGATTGTGACTTGTTACATACAAAGTCTCGCCGCCAGCATTTCCTCTTACGGACGTGGTGCGTAGTTCCATGCGCGCCTTTATGTCATGTGCGGTCGTTGAAGCGGCCACACTAAGACACTACATTCACTTTTACAACATTACTTTCCGAAACCTAAATTGTTTAAATCAAGCTCTGTCAACGACATCAGTCTAGAAAATTCAGTCCTTTTTGACACGACTATGATGAGTCTGTCAAATACATCTCTAAAATCCAGTCAAAACGATTATTGATGTTCAAGAAAAAGTTAAAATATTATCAAACGATTTACAGAGCGCCCACCAAGAAATAGAAAATTTACACTCCCAAAATTTTAGGTTAAAAATAAATATAAAATAGAATTCGTTTATTTCAGGGTATTATAAACCTGACGGCGCTACGTCATCGTACGGTTGTACACGGCACGTGCACCGGACCGATCAGGCGATGTCGCTATCCCCACCTCCCCCACTACTCGACTTGTTTGTGCTCGGACGTAAAAGGAGACCGCGCGGAGCGATCGGGGCATTCTATTCTAGACCTCGGTCCGATACACGTGTTGTCATAGCGCCTAGATTTGCTAATATCGTGTTAAAACCTTTTAGTTAATAATTATGATATGATAATTAATTGAGTTCACAGTTATTATAAATTAAGTGAGTTAATCGAATGAAATTGATTAATAAGTAAACTACCTACTTTTTACTTTAAAATATCCAATCCTGATAATACGCCTATATCAGAATTGGGACGTAACTCAAAGGGCCCACATGGAGATTCGTGACAATGCTAGTGAAATATGTGGCGGTTACGTTTTGAAATGTAATGACAGTGATAGTGAAAATTGCGGTTTGTTTTTAAAACGCATGCGTTTATCCAGACGCTAAAAACTTGATGTGTGCCGTGAAGTGTCGTGAAGTTAAATCCGATAGGCCGAAGTTCGACACACGATCATAGTGTGTCACCGTGGTGGTATGTTTTGTCGAGGATGCAGTGATGTGCAGAGCAGTTTATTGTTTTACCATATGGCGCTGAAGAGCTTTGCGCTGAATTCCTTTTCGACGAGTTTTATGCGGCTACCCTCATCAACCTGAACTAAACCAGTTCCGTCCGGAGGCAAGCAACTTCACAACAGCTGGTCAGGTCAAGGAGAGGAGTGTGAATTTATATGAAGATTTCTACGCCAATCTGGTGAGTCGTTTAAACTTTTTAATTGCTGTAGAGCTGCTTTTTATTTTGTTTACGAGTGTTCATTTTTATGATGTGGAGACTGACTTACAAAAGGCAACGCCTTTATGGATGGCAATTATCGATTTTTGATAATTGGCCTGTCGCTTTATCTTAAAGTGAAGCTATTATTAATAGCATAAGTGTTGCAGATTAAGCGATAGCATTTTCAATAATACTTCTTCTTTTCGATTCAATCGTTAACTTTTTTATTGTTTTGGACCAGTAGGTTAATTGCAGCAACAGTGGCATTCATTAGATACTCCAAATTACAGGAGAATGGGCACTTGGGGCACTGTAACATATAGCTCGTGCTCTGAAAACGGGCATTGCACTCACGTTGGGTATACAACAGATCATTACATCCTCATTTCGCCAAGTTGTGTTTGCAGCGGCCTACCTGGGTGCGCAAATTGCGTTGGCGCGCGATTTAACGCTTTCCAAAGGCCATTGCGATTCACGACCAGGGGCAATTGCTCTTTGGGTTTTATGAAGTCGTGAGGTGGTGGATACTTCTCTTCCCACAGTCTGCTTCTCCCTTTAGATGGCATATCCAGGATCGCCTGTGTAGAAATAAGGAAGCTCTTGCGACTTTTTAGTCTTCCCGAAGTTGGCATGTGGCCATACAGGGATGTCGGGAATCGGTTTTCAGATCCTTCAAACAGCAGGAGGTGCGATGCCTGCAAGCGGATAGTTTGTTTTGTGGAGTCTATTTTAATCAGCCTGATATTATCTGACACGTTTCGTTTAGGGCAATGTCTACTTTACGAGAAAGAGCAGGTCGGTGCCACACTGTGCAAGCAAACACGCCAGCAGAAAAAATAGGGACATGCCGGTTGTACGGAGAACATCGGGTGCCGCTCCCCAATTGATGGAAATTAGGTGACGGAGCTAAGCTAAGAAGTTATTCCGGGTTCGACGGAGCTAAGTATTGTAACAGTTTGACTTTTACGCTTAGGCCATATCTAACGTCACACCGAGATATTTTGGATTCGAGCAGTGTTGGACCTTGGCTCTACGCCATGTGATGTTAAGCATTCGATTTGCGGGCCTATAGCAGAGATGGAAGGCGCACGACTGTCTCTTAGATGGGTTCGGCCGTAGAGCGTTGCGGTCACACTAATCTCTCAGTACACTGAGTGCCATTGTACGTTTATGCTCCACGTCCATAAAAGTCGCTGCTTGGTTTGCTAGGGCCAGGTAATCCGCGTACAAGAACCGCTCCGTGTGTTAGGTGGAAGGCGGTTCGTTCGCGTAGATGTTAAAAAAAAGCGCCGGCGCCAACACACTGCCCTAAGGGAGACCATTCTTTTGCTGTCGCTATCTACTCTTGGTGAATTGGAAGCACATACCTGGAAGTGGCGGTTGCACAGGAGTTCGCTTGAAATGGGCACATAGCCTTGGTCATTAGTCAAATAATGCTGATGAAGCGATATTATTCTGCTATCGCCGATCGAGTCATGAAGTGAAATACCAGAGAGCTTTTATTTTTTTGGACATAACAGCGATTTAGTTACCTAACACTTTATTTTGAATATTTTGATTTTATATCACCATTCATACGCATAGGCCGCTTTCTTGTGCCAATGGTCCGATAAAATTTAGATTTTTATTTACTTTGATACTGTGACAACTACGCTTACCTGAAACCTTTTGGCCCACCACAGCTTTTATTGGACTTGTACTGTCGTAGCATTTTTCGGTTTCAGACATCGTATCATGGTGTATAAAGCCAGCAGGAGGCTAGCGGTTGGCATGCTGCCATAACTGCTGAGCAGTTGCAACAACTGCTGAGCAGCTGCAACTTCTGAGCGGTTCTGAGCGTGACAGAACGAAGGTTGGCAAACAGTTGACAAACTGCAGTAGCCAAGTATCATGTCAACATCTGTGGGGTTAAAAGCGTTCAAGGCCGACTGGAATACTTGGTGAGTCGCTCAAGTTTTATTTGAATAGCAAACGAAGCTTTAAAGGGGTTGATACCAATTCGGTGGTTGCATTGATAGTGCTAGGTAATTTTGACATAGTTAGCACAAAGCGAGTACTTAAAAGAGTTTCCCATTGGCGGTAATAGTGTCAAAATTTTATTCAGTGTGAGCTTTAGGTTTAGTTATCGCATAGCAAGTACCACAAGGTCATGTTTCAACTTAGACGTTTTTTTTAGTGAAAATTTGGATCTAGGCTTTCGTATTAACGTACGGAGGCAGTTTGCCATACATAACATCAGTTAGTAAATTTGATAGTATCAAAACTATCATGAATAGCAATTTGATTTTAATGACATTGATAAAAGCTTTAAAGGTACAGAGAATTCTGAGCTATTACAAGTTCTAAATAGATTTTCCATTTTGTGCAATTTAATACGGGTGAGATTTTAATAACATTGATTGATTCGAACCGCACAGCGCAGCGATGATTTTGATGATTTTAGACTAACGTAAAGTAATTCGTGAGTGCTCACATGAACGTTAGATGCAGAAAATATCAGTGATGACGTGACGGCGAATAATAATGAAGAACTTGTTCATGAAACTTCCCATAAAAATAAAGTTTTAAGTGGTACTATTTTAGGGTTCACACTTTTAAAAAAAATTGCCGACTCTCGTACTTGAAAAGCCAGTAGCAGTAGTTAACTTAATAGATCATGTAGGTACATCATTGGAAGGGTTTTTGGATCCTAAACCAATTAACGTTGTGACAAGTGCTTTAAATTCATAGAGAAAATTGATTCAATAGAACAAGGACAAATCACGAGTTAATTTATTATTATATTAGCTACAGGGACCAGTTTAGTCCGGCCTAGCAAATCTAGGAACAGTTTAAATTAAAAGATACGCCACGGTTGGCGCAGTACTTGGGCGCTTGGCAGCTGCGCTGCGTGACGTAGGTTCGATTTCCGCACGGAACAAATATTTGTATGGCCTACAGATAGTTGTTCCGGGTCTGGTCTGTGCGAGTGAGTTTGTAAACTCACCCACAAAACAGGATAGATTCCTAGTGCGGGGCAGCGTTTAAAAGGAAAGAAAAAAAAGAAAAACAAGGAACGAAAAAAGAATTAAAAAAGCTTGAAGAGTCTTCCATAGCCGGACCAAGCAGTAATAATCCTGAAGGGCTAGTTAAACCGGACCGGGAGATTTTAACACTGAAGGGTCGTTAGAACCGGACCAGTAGTTACAAATCTGAAGGGTCTTTAGACCGGACCAGAAAATTATAACTCTGAAGGGTCATCAGACTGGACCAGTAGTATAATTCTGAAGGGTCATAGGACCGGACCAGAAGATATTACTCTGAAGGGTCAACAGACTGGACCAGTAGTATAATTCTGAAGGGCATAGGACCGGACCAGAAGATATTACTCTGAAGGATCAACAGACTGGACCAGTAGTATAATTCTGAAGGGTCATAGGACCGGACCAGAAGATGTTACTCTGAAGGGTCTTAGGACCGGACCAGAAGATGTTACTCTGAAGGGTCTTAGGACCGGACCAGAAGATTATTACTCTGAAGGGTCGTAGGACCGTACCAGACCATGAGATAAGATTTTAATGTCAGGATGAACGAACAGTAAAATTGTGGTTCTCATTAAAGATACCTAAGTGCTTCTAAAGTGCGCGTCCGAGGACGTACGCACGTCAGAATGGCCGTGACGGCGCTACGTCATCGTACGGTTGTACACGGCACGTGCACCGGACCGATCAGGCGATGTCGCCATCCCCACCTCCCCCACTACTCGACTTGTTTGTGCTCGGACGTAAAAGGAGACCGCGCGGAGCGATCGGGGCATTCTATTCTAGACCTCGGTCCGATACACGTGTTGTCATAGCGCCTAGATTTGCTAATATCGTGTTAAAACCTTTTAGTTAATAATTATGATATGATAATTAATTGAGTTCACAGTTATTATAAATTAAGTGAGTTAATCGAATAAAATTGATTAATAAGTAAACTACCTACTTTTTATTTTAAAATATCCAATCCTGATAATACGCCTATAAACCCATAAAAATCAATCAATACCTATATTTTCTCCTTTCTCAATTTACAAAACATGTCATGAAATTAAAAATTAAATTATATTTTATCACATTAAATTGAATTTTTACACATATTTTATCACATAAAAACGGACTTGCAAAAATACATAAACATAATAAATGCCTACAAATAAAAGACAATCTTTGTAGGATTGATAGATATATTGTGTATTATATAATACAACCGATTTCCAAATTAAAGAAAAACACTAAAAAATATAAAATAGCTTTAATTTCGGAAGTGGGTGTTTTTGGTTGATTTTTTTTTGGAAAAAAGTTTTTAATTATTCACTTTTTTGTGGTACTCCACACCTAACAACACCATTGGAAAGTCGTACATCATCCAATTAAACGAATTCTAGCTATTTTGATTTATAAGCAAAACTACTAAGCCGATTTTAATGAAATTTTTATGGGACAAACTAGAAAAAGAATCATAAAAAACGATTCCTGATAGGCGGAATAAAATAATTGCGTAATTTTATATAAAAAAAAACATAGTTGAATTGAGAACCTCCTCCCTTTTTTGAAGTCGGTCATTAATGCAGAATTTTGTTAAAATTAAAGGTTAAGTCACCAATTACCAAATCTACGACAAACCAACACGTCTTTTCACTTTGAACCGGTTAACAACGTTTGGCAAAACAAAATGTCTGATATCAAATGCATCGTTTCAACTCGAAAAACCGGAAACTCGAAAAAAAAACGGTTTTAATAGCCACTAAAAATATGCCCAAAAACCGGTTTTTCGGTTTTCGGTGAAACCGGTTTGCATTCACTACTCCGAAACTACTGAGTCTAAAATTTTGAAAAAAATGGAGATAATAGATCTTTTCCTATAGATTATAAGAAGTCTATAGTGTTAAAATAACATGTTGAAAAAATGAAATTCGTTCGGAACCCTTTGCACGCTAGTCCGACTCGCACTTGACCAGGTTTTTATTTTGAATAGTTGTTGTGGTTTTTCCGATATTTACCTGTTCATTGTAATTTGTTTCATGTGTCGTCAATTCGCCTAATTGCATCTTTTTAGTAACAGGCGTTCCATTTATTTCCTGTGGTGTTATGCGTAATTGCTTTTTATTTGTAACAGGCGTTATATTCTTGTATTGACTAGATTTATGTTTGTGTTATGAGCGTGGAGTCAAATTTCTTTTATCTGTAGAATTTTCTACAGATAAAAGAAATTTGACCACAGGAAATAAATGGAACGCCTTCTCAGTAGAAACTCAAATTAGTCTCATAAATTTCCTAAACAATACACAAAATACTAATGTTATCGTTTCTGAAGTATTGTTTAATATCCACTTGAATGTAAAAAAATTAAATTGTGAATTTAAACTTATTTGTTCTCAATACAATCACGCAACTAACATAGAAATGAATTACTCAATGTTTATACCAGATTATAGCTCTTTAGCATTACATATATCTCAGTTGACACTAAGGGAGATTTAACGGATTGTTTATAGAATAGAATAGCATTTATTTGCGAATATGGGTAATATACGAGTATAAGGCGGCACGGTTGGTGCAGTGGTTGAGCGATCGGCTGCTGCGCCGCGTGTCGTGGGTTCGATTCCCGCACGGAACAAATATTTGTATGGCCTACAGATAGTTGTTCCGGGTCTGCCTGTTTGTGTATGTGACTTTCTATGTTCGTAAACGCACCCACGATACAGGAAAAATTACTAGTGTGGGGCTACGTTTTTTTTTTAATAAGAAAAAATAATAATAATAAATAAGTAAGTAGTATACATCAGTTCTGCTTTATTTCACCATTCGGCATGCAAACATTTTCATTATATAAAATTGTTAAAATTAAAATTGTCATTAAAACATTAAATTAATTATTACATAAAAAAAATAAGATGATTAAAATTCAATTTGTTACTAAAACATTAACTTAATTATTATATTCAATAACAAAAATTATTAAAATTCAAATTTTCAATTGAGAAACGAGCCAAAACGAGCCAAGAGGATCATCGGCGATGATAGGCTCGTCGCGACGAAGCTCCAAAGTCTTGAGCATCGACGACGAGTTGCTAGCCTGTCGGTTTTCTACCGGTTGCATTTTGGGGAATGTGCGACGGAATTGCATAATTTGATTCCGCCCAGCCCGTTCCATCATCGGACCACAAGACGAACGGCGATGCGCCACCGGTACATGGTGGACATCCCACCCACGCGCACAAAACGTTTTGGGAATACATTCATAGTGCGTGCAGCTAAGGAGTGGAATTCCCTGCCGGAGTCTGTGTTTCCTGATAGCTATAACCTGGGAGTATTTAAGTCAAGAGTGAATAGGTCACTTCTAGGCAAGCGTGCTCCATCTTCGACCACATCATCACTTACCATCAGGTGAGATAGTGGTCAAACGCGAGCCTATAAATAGTAAAAAAAAAAAAATGCCATTAAAAAAATTATAACAATATACGTACATTAAATAAAATTGTTACAAATTTAAATTGTCACTAACAGTATAATCTTATAACAATAAAAGTCGTAGTCGTACATAAATAAACAAACAAACATTAAAATTCCAGGTCATAAATAAATAATATGTAACATTCCTTCAGCAATAAAATAATTAGTTAAATATTACAGGTATTCAGGAAAAAGGTTTTGTCCGTTAAAAACTCAGTTACAATGTAGTATGTTTTATCAATTAATACTTTTCGAAGTCTACTTTTGAATTGCACCGTTTTCAAATCTTTCCAAGCCCTTGGCAATTTATTATAAACAATTGGGGCCATGTAATAAATACTTTTGCGCATCATAGTTGTCACAAAACTTTAATAAGTATTCGATAGAAAAGCTCAGCATTGATACTGTTCCAACGTATACTGACAAATGTACTCAAACAGAATTTAATGAAAATTCAAATCAACAAAATAAAAGTTCTCTAACCAGTAACGATTTTTTTCGATTATAAACATTCTTCATCAAAATATAAATGGATTGATTACCTACTAAATTAGATGACCTAAATGTACACTTGTATTCATTAAGTAAAAACAATAACGAAAATCCTGTTGACGTTTTATGCATTACCGAACATAATATGACCGCGGAAGATACTAAAATACTTAAATTGCAAAATTAGATTTTAGAAGATTTTTCTCTCACGTAAATCCCGGAATGGGGATCGTGTATAATGATAAGGTCCAACCACACATTTAAAACTATTTCGGAAGCCAGAGGCTTTAGTATCGGAAATATTTTCGAATGTAGTGGTATCGAGCTGACGGACCACAAAATTATAACACTGTGCATTTATAGACCACCTTAAAATAGACGAGACTATATAGATCTATTTTTTCCAGGCTAACAGAATTATTAAGTAAAGCAGCGTTCACAAACAAAAAAAAAATATAGTGTGTGGTGACTTTAATATTAACAGGTTTGAGTTCAATTTGAACAACTATTATCAAGTTTTAACCTGAAATTAACAATAAATCAACCTACTAGACTGAATAGCATGACTTGTATTGATAATATAGCACATAATATTAGAGGTTCAAAAACTAAAGTAGTGGAACTTTCACTCTCACTAGACTACTTTTAGTTTAATTTATTTTACATCTGTTTGTTTATGTGCGAGTCCCAAATAAACATTTTTTCTTTCTTTCTTTCTTTCTTTCTTTCTTTCTCTGACCATACAGCGCAATTATTGACTTGCCCAGTAAAGAAAGTTACTATATAACACATTGGTTTAAAACTAAACGCGACTATTCCGAAGAAAACATATTAAAATTTATAGAATGCATTAAAAATCTCAGCTTTACTGAATGTTACACTTACGATGACCCTGAAAAAAACTTTGACACATTTCATAATTTATTTAAACTATTTAATGATTTATATTTCCCTGACACACGTAAAAATATCAATCGCCAGGAAGCCCGCATACTTAAGTAAGGGGATACGGATATGTTCGAAACGCAAACGCCAATTATTATGGCAGTATAAGTAACTTCAAATCCAAATGATAAAACAAAATTTAAAAACTATTCAAAAAGGCTCAGAATTAAAAAAAACCCAAAAGGCCCAAAACAATGATTATATTATTTCAGCTACAAACAAGGGAAAGGCAATATGGAAGATAATTAATAATTATAAAACAGCAACTCCGAAAGAAAATATTAAACAAATAAAAGTAAAAGACCAACTAGTTACTTTGCCTAAGGAAATAGCACAATCATTCAACAACTACTTCATTGATAACCCAAAGGTTCAAACCTATAATAAAAATTCAAATTCCATCTTTTTAAAACCAACCAATCCACACAAAATAGATCAAGTTATAAAAGGACTAAACAACACAAATAGTACAGGATATGACAACATAAGTACGAAAATAATTAAACGAGTATCTAGTTACATAGCTCCAGTAATTAGTAACATTATCAAACAATGTCTAGAACGTGGAGTTTTTCCTTCAAAACTTAGAACAACTATTATAAATTCAATGTTTAAAAGAGAATATAGAGAGGATATGTGTTTTTACAGACCGATTGCATTAATTCCAGTGTTCGCAAAAATTTTCGGAAGGGTTATATATAACAATTAATATAACTACTTTGAAGTTTATTTACTAATGAACAATTTGGTTTTCGTAAAGGAAGATCCACCAGCAATGTTTTTTTATGTTGTATGGGTGCCTATGCCTATGTTACTCCCTGATAATGTAGCTATCCATTGCTGAAAGAATTTTTCAAATCGGTCCAGTAGTTTCCGAGCCTATTCATTTCAAACAAACAAACAAAAAATCTTTCCTCTTTATAATATTAGTGTAGATTACCAGACAATTAAAAATATTGAAACATTAACTACTTTTAAATACAAACTCAAAGAATTACTTATATAGAAAGTATATTACACAGTCAATGAATTCCTAAATAACAAATGTTTTGACTAAAATTTATATAATAATTCAATAATAGTGCTTAAGTATGACAAATGTAAATTGATAAATATATGTGTATTGTTGTTGTAACTTGTTTTCCCTAGTGGTAATTAAAAATATGTTTCCTAAGTGATATGTATGTACTATGACTATTTGTAATGACAAATGTTGTTGATTAAAATTTATTTAATATTAATGATTTATTATTACAAATAACAATTGATTAATGTATAATTAACTGGTTGTCCCTTGTGGTAATTAATATTATGTTTCCTTAGTTATGTGTGTATGTATTATTCTTTTTAGACATATATGTATGTGTAAATTTAAACATTGTACACCTAACGGGTATGTTACAGTGATACATGTTACAATAATAATTTTAAGAACTGAATTTCCACTTGTACAAGCAATAAATAAATCTGAATCTGAAACTAAGAGGTGGAGTCTGCTAGTAATGGTGGGCTGATACCCAGTCGGGGTTGCTCGTGAATTTTATTGTACCCTGGGCAAACACACAAACAATTCCTACCGTTACCATGAGTTGGGGACTCATGGTAACGGTAGGAACTGTTTGTTACCTTTAACTTACGACGAGACAGAAAATATATTAACTATACATTCATAAGCTTAATCTCCTTTGAATGAATGCTAAGCATTCACCCTTGCTCACAAATACACACTCCTCACTCATACTTCAACTTTCTAGACAAAAAAAAAACCTTAATTTCGGAAGTCGGTGTTAAAAACAAAGAAACAAAACCAAAAACACCGATTTCATTTTTTTTTTAGTACTTTGTTTGGAAGTCGGTTATATTTTTTTGTAAAAAGATTTTTATTTTTCACTTTTAAATGGTGATACTGGGACGATGTCTTCGTCAACGCAGAAATTGAAATAAGCGAAAATGCTCATAAAATAAAAACTACTGAACCTAACTGAATCAAATTTTTACGGGACCAAATGGCAAGTACACTGCATCAAACTAAAAAAGAATCACAGAAATCGGAGTAATTGATGTACATAAATAGAAAAAAAAATACCCACCGAATTGAGAGCCTCCTCCTTTTTGGAAGTCTGTTAAAAACTCTCTTCACTTGCTGCTGACTTCACTAATATGTACTGTGTATAATTATGTAACTGAAATGTCACGGTTTGTATCAAATAAAATGAAACCCGAAAAATGTCCGGCTCCTACGATAAGATCTGCGTACCTAGTTTAGGGGGCGGAATACTGTAATGTTCTCGATTGTATAACCTATTGTCTACATGTGTAATGTATTTTGTTTGTTGTTGTTTCTAATAAAATAATAATAATCTAAACTAAATGTGGGATTTTTGTCGGTCCGACATAATACTCCGTCTCCCTAGACGGAGTATATCCATGAGGATTTCCCAAAAAAAAAAAGTTCAGATGTGTAGTTGCTCTATGGTTTGGTACTCAGCTACATCCTGTTAGACTGGAAGCCGACCCTAACATATTTTGGAAATGACTAGGCAGATGGTTTTTTATTCCAGCAAGTTTTATCACAACTGTCAATAAAATTCAGTTTTCCCAAACATGCTTGGGAGAATTATTTTGACAACCTTCTTCGAGCTAAATCTAAATTGCTGTACTGGCCAAATCACACGAGCAGCGGCCGACAAAATTTGTATGAAATTCATATCTGTCGTGGTTTAGCGGCCAAATAAATTACATAGTAAACTCATTTCTGTCGTGTAATTTAAAAATGGAACGATCTTTTACTCCGAAACATGTCAAGCAAGGAGGTAACTTATCAAAGGTTTTGTTTAAAATTCGAACTGGCTTGCAAATAGAAAGCTGTTTATTGAAAAAAAAAACAAATGAACACTTTAACGCGGGAAAAAGTATTTTTGTTCGTCATTAATTTTGAAAAGTAATTGTATTTTAATTTCCGCGCATTATTTGAGAAAAGTACTATACAAGCTTTGGCCACAACTAGGTATTGATAGACTAACGTATACGTGCTATGGCTTCGCCTCGGTCCATATTACACGTTCGACCATCAATACCTCATTTGCTGGCCGCTGCAGTAATGTGCTAATTTCAGTACCAAAATAATTAATTGACGACTTTGAGTGCAGTTTACCATTAAAAAAAAGATTGAGTAAGCAGTTACACTGAATTCAAAAGCTAAATAATTCAGATAGTTCAGTCGGTCCGGAATTAGGGACGGCTCATGTCCGTCTCAGTGACGTGCACTTTACAGGGTGCATCCATTATGCAGACTAGGGATGTACGGACCATCGAATCCACTCCGATCGAACTCCGTGTCGGAACTACCTATTTAAATTACACCTCCGGTTCCAACTTCAGCTCCGACTCTATTAAATCTGAGGTTTAAGCAGTGCACCCTACCCGTAATAACTTACGGAGCCGAAACGTGGACACTCACCATAGGCCTGGTATCGATCAGGCCTATGGTATGGAACTTGAGTTTATCGAAATTCAAGGTTGCTCAGCGTGCAATGGAGAGTGCAATTCTCGGGGTGTCTCTGGTGAATAGATTCGGTACGAAGTCATTCGCCAGCGAACTAACGTCACCGACATTGCGCGTGGGAGTATGCGGAAGTGGAAGTAGCCCGGCCAGTGGGAGACCGCGTATAGGCAAACGTAGTGTGGGATGTCCTGCGGCACGATGGACCGATGATTTGAAGAAGGCTGGCAGTGGATGGATGCGGACTGCTCAAGACCCTGGATGCAGTGGCGTGCCTAGTGTTTCAAAATAAGGCAAGCCCAATAAAATTTTAACCGATTTCAAAAAAAAAAAGTTCAGTTTTCGACTGAGTATGTAGGTACCTTCGTATGTATCATCGCAATTTTCTCATAAACTGATATAGATGTCTCAATTCGTTGTTTACCAAAATTACCGAAAGAAACCATTGCACACAGGTGTTTATGGGAATTTGCGTGCCTTTTAATGGCGCCAGATATGTTATTTAAATCATTATAACCAGATGTATTCCAAATGGAATCTTCATTCGAAAAAAATAGGCAGCACCACGAACACAACTTATTAGTGTGCGAACAGCCAACAATCCAACTAGTTTTATACACTGATCTATTAAATTTTCGTTTATGCGATTTACTAGTCTGAGAAAAACACAGATTAGGCGTCGGTTTTAATGAGAAAATTAACTGTTTTTTCTGAGCAAAGTTTAAAGATTTTACCTTATCTTCGCCAATCAAAACTTGAACGCATTTTAAATCCTCACAAGGTACAATTACCTCCATTGTTGTAGGTAAGTCACCAAAACAATTGTATCACTGAGAAAATCTAAGAAAACACACAAAAAACTTTAACAACATAACTTTTCAACTCTCAAGCAAATAAAACTGAAGTGAGTTGCACTCCGGTGTCAAGAACTACTTACGCAGAGTTGCAGTGTTGTCATTTAGGCAAAAAAAGTCGCCAGGTATATGAAAAATCTAGCTAGATGTCGCAAATTTTTATTTTTAAGGTATTACTTGAATATTTAATTTCGTTATTTTAAAAAGTCGCTAGTTTTTATTGTTGCTAAATCTTAAAAAAAGTCCCCAAACTCGTTAAAAATCTCCAAGATCTCACAACGTCGCTAAAACGGCAACACTGCAGAGTTGGCAAGGTGACAAGGTCACGCATACGCGTGCAACTTCATACGCATGCACGGCTTAATCTTCCATACTGATCGATTTGTAGACGCACAAGGTTTAGAACTCGGTATACGGCACATCGCTATAAGTGCGAAAGTGACGGAGATAGTATTTGAAAGCCCGGTAAAAGCCGGTACGTGTAAGCGAGATAGGTATATGTAGATGCTGCAAATGCGAAACTCTGCGCGCGAACAATCGCGATGTGTAGTTATGTAGTAATGTGGCATAGGTAGATACTTTGTGTTATTTTGATAAGAATTAAGCGCGCGAACTTTTAAATAGTTCGGGTTTGATATTGATTCTCTATCGAGCATTTTAGTAAGGCATGCCGGCTTTTCGGCTTATATGAAGGTACCGCCACTGCCTGGATGGTTGGCCCTCTTTGGGCTTACGTTCAACATTGGACGTAATTGGCTGATTATGTTATGCAAGCAGAGGTCAAAGCGCATAACATGTACGAACGGGTTTATGCACCTTTGGCACATCTCATTTCTGTTAAAACCTCCGACTCCGGTTCCGATTCCAGTTGTGATTTCGCCGAACCAAATTTTAAATTCGACTCCGACTTCGGTTCTGATAAAATCAATCCGTACATCCCTGATGCAGACCGTCGCAACAGCATTTTAAAGTAGCGCCCTAATATAATATGCTGTATCGACGTCTGTCCGTTTCTACTCAAATACCACGTCGTTAAATGGCGTTAAACTTATCACTGTATATTTGATTCAAACCTTTAATTTTTCTTCAAGACATATACCTTCTCCAGAGTGTGGGTAGTTTTTCTAAGTAAAATTTCAAATTACAGCCTGGACAGGAGCAATAGATTTTGCTTTCGTGCTTTCCAAGGAACGGTGGAATCTCGGTATGTTAGGATGGTCACCCATCCACAGACCAACCTTGGCAAGCTTTGCTTAACCTTGGAGATCGACCCGTGCGGCTTTTATTATTAAGCATATTATATTTTTAGGGTTGGTTTTTTCATATAGGACATCAACTTAACGCTGCAATAGTTTTATTCACGAGCTCTTTCAGCTAATTTTTTGCCACTTAAAATATTTTTAATACAACTGTCCTCACTATCAGAAATCAGAATTTTCATAAATACATGAAACTTTTTCCTACGCTGAAACTACACAAAGCCACGTTTTTATGATCTTTTCAGAAGTAGAAGTGTATAAGTACAGTTTTAATTTTGTATTTAGTTTCTAATTTACATTAAAATAAGTTTTTTTTATTTGAACGTTTTCCTAGCATAATAACCAATGTTCTTCCTTTATTTCTATTTAATATGCTGCAAATTATTCTACGAAATACTACTCCATTTATACAAAGAAACGTTCATTTTAACAGTCGTGTCATTATACACTATACCACGGTACAAATTACACCCCGAGGTCGGTAATGCAATATTCCATAAATTTTTAAGCATATGAGATCGATATTTCTTTGTCACAACTTGCAACTTGCAAACTAGGACGCCAGCGACTCATAATCTTATAAATAACTAATGGAAAGAAAATGTTACTGCTTCTATGTTATGTTAAAGTTAAACTTTTGTCCAGCAATTCTTTTAAAATATGAAATCCGACAAAAAATATTTGATAATCTAAAAATCAATTTTTGATACAAAATAAAGAAAAATATCTTTTTATAGGGTTTAACTCCTGTTATTTTGTTGTTGAAAAAACATAAAATAACACAGACTTAAATCATGTAACTTACTAAAAGCGATATAAGTAACAAACTTTCTGCCCATTATCCAATGTTAGTAGATGTTCTCCCCTATCTCTCGCTCTACTCTCGTCATACAATCCCCTTTTCCCTTTTGTCATTCATCGCCTATCCTATCCATCTTTCCGTTGACCTTCCTCACCATCCATAAATCTTTATGCTCATCAGTCTTCTAAACAAAATCCTAGCACACAATCTCGTCACTGGTCCATACCAAGACGCGGCGGCGACCTCTCGCGTTCGGCCCTGGGGGGCTACTCTCTAACGAAATCCGTAGTTTCGGGCTTAGTTGCGGGCGGGCATTTTCTACTTTGTATCACCTAACCACTGAGAACTAACGATAACGCGATTTGACAGTTACTGTGAAATCGTGTTGTCATTCATTCTCAGTTCGGGTTCGGGACTAATCGTAAGTCTGTAGGTGATACGGAGTAGAATACGCCCGCTCGCAACTAAGCCCGAAACTACGGATTTCGTTAGAGAGTAGCCCTCCTGGTTCAAGTCATGGTCCGGAGCGGGAAGACATGGGAAGCGGTCACCTCCTTCTGCGAAGCAGTAATGCTAGCGAAGGAGGAAGACGAACGCGTGAGAAAGAGGGAAAACTCACGCCCCAGCCGCCGCAACAGAAGAAGACGCCCTGGGCTTCGAGAGTCGCAGGGCGATTCTCGTGCACCGTAGGCGCGGGCCTGCGGACGGCGAGCATTCGGTGGCTCGCCGTATGATCAGTACCAGGCCCAGGTCGACGGCGCGCTGTGCTCCACGCGCGCCTCAAAGAGCTGTCAGCATCAAAGACGGTGCCCGCTAGGGCCAGTGCCTGCTGGGGCTGCGGACTTTGTTCGAAAGAGTCACCGCGGCCCTGGAACGCAAAGGACACTAGAAGGAACACGGATGGGTTTTAGTCAGTAAGAGTCTGACACTTCCTCCTGCTTCACCCAGAGCGGGAGGAGACATTTGATGATTTCCCATCCTTAAAAAAAATACCAAGAAAAACGATTCCCTTTCAAGTTTTTAGGGTTCCGTACCCAAAGGGTAACCAACGGAACTACTAAGCCTCCGCATTCCGTCCGTCCATCTGTCTGTCAGAGGTCTGTATCTCAAGAACCGTAATAGGTAGACAGTTCAAATTTTCACAGATTTCACAGATCGACAGCTGAAACTTTCACATATTGTGTATTTCTATTACCGCTAAAAGAACAAATGATAAAAATTAAGGTTTATGGTACGGAACCCTTCGTGTGCGAGTCCGACACGCACTTGGCCGGTTTTTTGTCAATGACACCACTTTCTAACTTCGTTTAAGGCTTGTATACATGCCAATGACCTTGTGCATATAAACGGAGCTAAGTACTCCTCTACGCGCCACTCCGCTACCCGCATTTTTAATTTATTATAAAAAAATAACACATATTTCAAAAAAAGTAACAAAACCAAATTATTTTCGTTTGTTTTGCAAAGCAGTACATTTTTTTTTCAGATTTTTGTTAAAAATTGAAGTAGTAAAATGGTTTCATCTCAATGATTTGGAGGTGATTTGGTGTTTTTTTTTCTTATTATGTGATACCGATACATACATTCTGGCTAAACCAAATTACGTATCATATCATGTAGATTACTACCTATTTTTTCAGATGTAATTTCGCAGTAAATGCCGACGAAAAGTTGCTTTATCTGCACGCTGTTTTCAAGCATTGCTCGAGAGAGCAGCCTTAATGTATTTCCTCATTTCGTGTGTCCACATAACCATCTCCACATTCTCGTCATGGAACCAATATTTCCCGTTGACGTAGAACTATGAAATTTGGCAAGTTAAACCGTCTTATTAAAGTATTGGGAAGAATTTAAAAACAATACATTTGTTTTTAAACCATAAAAAATATAGTTTTTATTAAAAGTAATATACAACCTGTTACAAAATAAACACAATACCTCTTAACGAGTCATTGAATTCATCATTATGAACAACTTTCACTACGGGATCAACACTGAAATCGCGACAAAAAATCGACTCCCCCATACATTTCTGTGCGCATAACTCGACAAAATGTACTGAAGAGCTGATTTTTTTTTCGCGATTTCGGGATTGGTCCCATAGTAAAAGTTGAGTGAGTACAATGACCCCTTATGAGGTATTCCGTTTGTACTGTTACACGTTGTATACGCACTTGTCCGCTTTTTTGTCTCAGTTTACTTCGCCATATACTTGCAAAATACATTCGAAGCACCGGAAATCTAGGTATGTAGTTATGCTAAAACCTTCTTTCTATCAGTTGTGGGAACTTGCAGGTGGCATATTAACAATTAATACTATGTCCGCAATGTCTTCTTTTATCGATCGCTCGTGTGTCGCAGTTATCCAGCTATGTAAAGTATAATGACTTCAGCCGTGAAGATTTTACTGCAGCAACGTCCAAGTATCACCACTTAAAAGTGAAATGAAAAATAAACGAAAACATTTTACAAAAAAAATTATAACCGACTTCCGAACAAAACACTTAATTTCGGAATTCGGTGTTTTTGGTTTTGTTTCTTTGTTTTTTTAACACCGAATTCCGAATTTAAGGTTATTTTATTCTTTGTAGTGTTTTGTTTGGAAGTCGGTTACATTTTTTTGTAATAAGTTTTTTTTTTCACTTTTAAGTGGTGATACTTGGACGACGTCTTCGTTAACGCAGAAATTGAAATAAGCAAAAATGCTCATAAAATAAAAACTACTGAATCAAACTGAATCAAATTTACGGGACCAAATGGCAAGTATACTGCATCGAACTAAAAAAGAATCACAGAAATTGGATCAGAAACCTCGGAGTAATCGGTGTACACAAATAATAAAAAAAACACCGAATTGAGAACCTCCTCCTTTTTTGGAAGTTGGTTAAAAAGCTGTTGGCGTTCCAAAAATAACTAAATAATCCAATACATTTAGAAATTACAGGAAAACCAGTAAGGTAATCTAGTTCCAATGAGGTATGGGTAAATCCAATATATAAATCGCCATGTTTTCCTGCATTTTCCCTGAGAATATAACTAGCCTCCCGGCGGCCCATGGCCAGTCATCTTTAAGCTCCCGTCGAGCTCCATTCGCTTCAAAATGTCAACTTGTCTCTTCGTCATTCTCCTCATCGGCTTCATCGCCCCGTCATTACAAGAGTCATGTGATGGCTATGATTTTGGCACGAGTAACAACTGTTACGGACAATGTCATGATGCTTGTGTCAGGGGACATGCAAACGGCTGTTCAATGAACCTGTGTTACTCTCGTTTTGGAGGAACGTGTCACGGGGCTGTGTGTCACTGTGACGGGGTCGCGACTCAATGTGGATTGAAGAACTGGGATTAGTCTTTAGGACGATAGTCCTCGACTGAAAATTTGCTGTACCTAATGGATATGCTATAACACCAGGAAATACTTTGCTGCCTTTTTTCATGTGTCTCTTCTGGTTTCTTCTGTGAACTGTGCTTTTGAGTGTGTTGTATTTATGTTGAACTTATTTTTTTTATTTAACTGTAGTTACAAATATGTATTGAGGTTGTGTGTAACGTAGGATTTTTATACATTTGTATAAGCCTGTCGGGGTCATAATTATGACCGACGGACACGACTCGTATACGTGTGCTGTGCTAACCAAGTTTTTATTCAATAAATAATAAAATAGTTATTAGTATTACATAAGTACTATACATTTTTTTTTATTTGTGATGGGTTTGCTCCTGACTCTAGCCATTTCTCAACTCTAGACATCTGCCTATCCGTTTGTAGGCATGACAAAAAATGTTTGTAAAACTTTTTTTTCTATAAAAAATTTAAAATATGATGTACCAGCAGTACAAGGAAATTGCACCAAGTAGGTACAGACGTCATCTGCAAAACGAATGTGTTAAATCAAGGACGAAATAAAATAAACAACTTGAAAAATTTATAAATAGTTTTATTTAACTCAACAGGTATAAGAAAAAAAATCAAAATTTGTATGATTTCATAACAATCTATACTAATATTATAAAGAGTAAAGATTTGTATTTTTATATGTAAGGAATAAACTTAAAAACTACAGGACCGATTTGAAAAATTCTTTCAGCAATGGATAGCATTATCATAACATTATCAGCGAGTAACATAGGCTATATTTTATCCCCGTACTCCCACGGGAACGGGAACTACGCGGGTGAAACCGCGTGACGTCCGCTAGTAATTAATAATAGTCTGTTCAGTACGAGGTATATGAAAATTTATGTGCAGGTAATTAAAACTTGTGACCTGCCATTACATCTATAGAGATTATAATTATAATATTTACCTAGGAATTCGAAACCCAGAAAACTTGAATAAATATTAAGTACAAAATGTAACCTACTACCGACTCGCAATTTCCATTACTTACTCCCTTAAATCACTTCCAGGGTTGCTAAGAAGTGCCCAGGGCCCCAAGTCTGCTATTACAATAGTGTCAGAATGGTCTATCATTGATTTCATAATGGTTGATTTTGACAAGATTCTATGCCATTTCTTGCAATGGAGTGTCAGTAGTTGACCACTGGAAAGTCATAATGACGCTTTTATATCCAGTGGTCAACCACTGACATTGTTCTCAAAACTCTACAGTCCACACATTCATTCCACTTCCAAAACAGTTTTGGTAGATTCAAGTTAGGGTTACTTGTATGGGGCACTTATCTCACCGCTGGCGATCAGCGAGTAGCAAGTAAAGCTTCAAACTCGAAACGAGTTTACGAGCAGCGAGTAGCGAGTGAAAAGTTTCGATAGTTTTGACGCTCGGCTTTCAGCGAGTGCTTTTGTGCGACGGGCTTTTACTCGCAATACTCGCTCCGGCCCGCACTGTAGGTAGAAATTACCGCTGTTTGGTGAGTTCTGACCGCCAAGCGAGCATCGCCGAGCGAGTGTCGCTGAGCGAGTACAATCTTTGATAGCTCTTGTCGCTGCGATCAACTAGAAGTAAGAGCCGCTCGCCGGCAGTGTGAACAGTCAGCTATCGACTATGAATGTATGTGTCTCTTTTACGCACACGAGATCTATATATTTTGTCCCTTTCCTCAGCGAGCAAATAGTCGATAGCTGCTCGCTTCCGGTGGTGAGACAAGTGCCTTAATGTGGAATGAATGCATGTACTGTAGAGTTTTGGGGCTTTGGGGTTTAGAGGAATAAGCCGTGCCCAGTTAGTTGGTTGTGGACGTCAGAGTCACTTCTCGTGAAATACTGGTATTCAGCTGAATCTGGTTTAACTGAATACAGTGTACAATAGAATAAAAGCAATTCCTGAAAACGGATCATTGTAGCTGTTCAGTCGATTTTGTTGAGTTAGGCGCACATAAATGCATGGCATGGCAGTCAATTTTTTTTCGCGGTTTCAGTATTGGTTTCAGTATTCAGTATTTATTTATTTGTTAACATAGGTAAAGAATTACAGATCTTATGTTTGACTAACAGAGCGCTATGTTATGCCAGGAGGCGTACAAATATTGTGTGCTAATCTAGGTGTGGTTTCCATACTCAAAGTTGTTCATAAAAACCGGCCAAGTGCGAGGCGGACTCGCACACAAAGGGTTCCGTACCAAAAACCTTAATTTTTATTATTTGTTGTTATAGCGGCAATAGAAATACAGAATCCGTGATACAACTGTCTATCTATTACGGTTCTTAGGATACAGCCCGCTGACAGAAAGACGGACGGACGGGCGGCGGAAGCTTAGCAATAGGGTTCCGTTAGTTACCCTTAGGGTAATGAAGAGTACAATGACCGCTTCTCAGGCATTACCTTTATTCTGTTACACGTCGTATATTTAGTTGGGAGAAGACTAAGAAACTGAAACTTTTCACCAACAGTCGATTGGCCCATGAACCGTTGGTCAAAATTATCTTTGACCCATTAACTTTACATCCAAAAAACTTTTCACCCACGAACGTGTCGCCCACATAACTCCTCGTCAGTGAATGCTTAGCCAGCAGAATGTGTTGACCAATAACTTTTAACCCAAGGGACATATTGGTGACACCCTTCAATTACTATACAGATATATTGTATTTAAGTACCAATTACAATACTAACCTAACTTAGTCAAATGCAACACTTGAACAAAACTAAGTAACAATTGAAATGGGTTTCATATAAAAAAAGAATTTTTAAGTACTAACATAAAGCAATGTTTAAATTAGAAATCTTATTTTTATCTTATTTAATTCAAAAGAACCGCAATTAGAGAATACATCGAAATTGCAATTAAAATGTTACTGGTAGTGATTGACGCAGAATTTTTCTCAGAAGGGGATTCCACCCTGCAATAGAAATAAAAAAAGATTAATTAAAAACAAAACATAACCCTGAAGGTAATTCTATTATTTTTAAAAAGCAAATTTCGTATTTTTATCCAATCACAATCTTTCAAAAATGAAGGAAAAATGTGGTTTTTGTAACAGATTTCGACTGACACATAATCTACATCTACACTAATATTATAAAGAAGAAAGATTTGTTTGTTTGTTTGAATTGAATAGGCTCCGAAACTACTAGACCGATTAGAAAAATTCTTTTAGCATTGTATAGCTACATTATCAGGGAGCAACATAGGCTATATATTATCCCCGTACTCCCACGGGAACGGGAACTACGCGGGTGAAACCGCGTGACGTCCACTAGTATTTAAATAATACTAGCGGGCCTAAAAATGCCACTTTAGCAGAATCAGAAAGCACACCACGCTACCCGTCACTGTCAAATTTACCCAATCAATCTTGAACCTAATGCGTTAGCGATAAAGGTGAAAATCAAATTTGACAGATTGTTTTATGATTAATATTATGATTCCACTAAAGTGGCATTTTTAGACCTCCTGATCCGATAAATTAAAAACATATACAGAAATAAAACTTTGTAAAAAAAGAAAAATAAGAGAAAAATGGGATTCCTAGTCATTTAAAATGCAGACCCCATCACTCTATTTATCCATACCATTGATATATAAAAAACCCAAGATGCACAGTCTCGAACAAATGCAACACTCGAAACTGTCGTCAAAGGACTGACATATATCAAGTGTCATGTGTGAGTTGTGTGTAGTTATACTATAAACAATTTTTTTCCAAATTCAACCTTACACGCATCGCTTAAAGTTGTTTTTACAAAGCAGTGCAGTATGACGAGCGATGCGAGACTGTTTGAAATAAGCGCACAATTTTAAATTGTGCGCTTGTTTTATGCGGACGCTTTTGAGATGCTGAGTGTGTATCTTGGGTTTTTATATATATCAATGATGCATACCATAAAAACAAAAGAACTGTACGAAAGAAGGTTATAGTAAAAGCGTCATGGGATTTCCATAGTTTATAAAGAAAAGGAAAGTAAAGCATGTTTATTTATTTAAACTTTATGTACAGCTGTGGTACATAGGCGGACTTAATGCAACGCCCAACGAGGCATTCTCTACCAGTCAACCTCCAACCACACGGAAGTAATCCAATGTCCCATCGAAGGTGACCTTGGTGGGAGCTTGGTTTCCATCCGCGAATTTTATTTGAATTTGGATTGCATCTGCCGTCTACACGGATGGCAACAAGTAAGGTCACATTGGATGGGTCGCTGGATTAAATCCGTGTGGAACATGCTTTAAGGAGAATCAAGGGAAAAGGCTGACTAGCTAATAATGCGTTTCACTAGTCTCATAAAAATTGAACAAAAGGTATACTTCTAGAAGCGGGAACTTTTATACATGGGCAAAATGTACTACTATTAAAAAATAAGATTGTAATGTACGAGTATCTTTCGATCACTGGGATATGTATCAATCTTTTGTATCTTTATATACTTATGTATCAGTAGCTCACGCTGTTCAGCGTGCCCCGCTTAATCGCTTCGCTAAACTTAATCCACTATATCAGTGAGAGTGATAGATAATGTCAAAGCGCGACAGAAAATTTCAAATACGGAAGTACGGAAGAGACGCTGAACGATGAATTTGACTTTGGAAGTCTAAAAGAACGAGTACATAGATGTGCGCTAGATATACGGTTGCGAGACAGAAAAAGACGCGGTGAGTGAATGAGTTGTAAAGATACACACTGATACATTCGGTTGTGAACGAATACAAAGAGTGATTGATGAAAACGGATTGATTCATATCTTTGTATCTATCATTCCTGAGTTACCCATCTCTAGGACGAAAAACTTATGGATTCATGGATTTTAAAAGAGACTGTTCTCTTTGTTTGTTTCGCCGTTTCTTAGTCAGCTAGGAAACACCGGCCTCATCTAGTTTAAACTGTTCCAAAGAGATTGACGTTTTATTGTGTTATTTTTAACCTGTTTACAAAAAATATATAATTTAAGAAGCAATGAAACTCAATTAAGAGAAATATTGTAAGTTAGGAAATTCATACGGAATTAACATTATAAATAAAAATAATTTTTCTCACTATTTAAAACATTATCGTGGCAGTTGTCTAGATTTCAGGAAGGAAAAGGATTTTTGGAAGTTGTATAGACGGACATCGTATGTGTTATGTTTTATGTACAATGGTTTGTTTTATCACTACCTCAGTAACCTATGCCAGATGAGAAGCATTTTTATGTTATCCTCCACACACAGTATTACTCAATGAAATGAAAGAGATAAATCCTAGCCGATGCCAGGCGAATAAAATGTAGGGAAATTCCCAAAAGTATACCCATAAACATAGAGAATATAAACACTATAGTCTTTGCCCATAAATAATAATAAAAAAACAAAACATTTTTTCAAAACTAGCTTCTGCTAGCTGCTTCTCCAGCAAGAAAGTCGAGAATTATCCCAAGGGAACATAAAAAAATAAATAAATAATAATAAACACACATAATAACACACACACATACTCGTAAGTACTTTCAGAATAAAAAGATTTCTGTCTACTAAAATACACACGACTCACACTCACATCACATCACATCTATGATAGAACTAAAATAAATGCCACGAACAGCATCACAATCCTACGGGTCTAAAAAAGCCACTTTAGCAGAATCAGAAAGCACATCACGCTACCCGTCACTGTCAAATTTTCCCAATCAACCTTGAACCTAATGCGTTAGCGATAAAGATGAAAAATGAAATGATGAAATTTGACAGATTGTTGTGTGCTTATTATGATTCTAATATAATTCTGCTAAAGTGGCATTTTTCGACCCGCTGAAAAGTGATTTGTTTGGAACAATTTAGTCGTCTTTGCTCTAGTTTAAAAATATGACAGTTTTTTGTTAATTTTTTGGTACCTATTGTTTCTTTACTTTATATCAGACTAGCTGACCCGTGCCCACTTCGTTGGGCAGTATTTTTCGGGTTAATATATAGCCTAGGACGCTCACAAATAACGTGGCTTTCTCTTAGTGAAAGAATTTTCAAGATCGGGTCAGTACCTAGATCCAGAGATAACCCCCTGCAACCTCACAAACTTGACCTATTTATAATATTATTAGTATATGTGTAGATATAGAACCCTTAAGTATGACCACGCACTTCTGAAACACCCTATAAATAGACTTAAAAAATATCAACGATTTTTTTTGTTTAATTTGCATCTCTGTTTAAATTACTTTACTTTTATTAAAACATATATATACATTTTAAATCAAAAATCCTAACTAAAACAAGGCGTCGAAAAATTCGTCCGCATCGCTGTCCACTGGAAGTGACATACAGCCCAAAAGACAGACGGCATTGCCACGTTGTATGGCAATGCTTATCCTCTGTCCGAGGTAAAAGCCACGATTTATTAGCTTTGATTTATATTTTAATAGCTTTTGCCCGCGACCTCGTATGCGCATATCCCTAAAAACTATCCTATCTTTTAAGTTAGATCAAATAACAGATAGTTACGAAGTTCGATCAAAATCGGTTCAGTAGTTTAGGAGTCCATCGCGGACAAACAACGTGACACGTTTATATATATATTAAGATTTCATAATGCTAAATATGACAATAACAACATCATGGAAGTTCTCCATGGCTTAGTTACAAAATACCAAGAAATAAAAGTAAAAAGAGTTGCTTTTGGTGCTTTCCTTTAGTTTGCATGTGTTATTACTTCCCAGAATTTTATCCTTAGTAGCGACAGTTTCAGATGCTGTAATAATATAGGCTGTGCTTTTTGTTTCAAAATCAACCGTTTCGATCCTGGTTAGGAATAACAATTTTACAAAAACGCAATGATGCAGTTTTAGTTTTCATGTGTTTTTCGCTAACTTCATAGTGTCGGATTTGGCCATCCACGCAAACATGAAAAAAACACTTTCAATCAATTTATACACAGGTTTTTAAACTCTCATATTAAATTGTGTTATTATATTTTCAAATAGTTCTTAAATAATAATTATAGTAACCATAAGCCATAGGAACCTATGACAGAGTTTGGATATTTTTTAATTTTATCAACGTGATTGCAAAATAATGTTGTAATTGGATTTAATAAATAAACAAGCTTGGTACAAGCTACTAGGTATGTAACACGTAATACTGAATAGCCATTTACAAATGCTATAAGTGATAAATTGCAACCATACTTCGCAGAGGCACAATCATACAATGCATAACTGGACCTGCCTACAATGATTCAATCAGTGTGACTTCACTTACATGATTACATAACGTCTGGGATTCTGTACGTCTACCATGAGTTTTATCAATCTAAACTCGCTAGCGACTGTAGTTGTAGGTAGCGACCCTAGCGACACTAGTTGCTGAATTGCATTTTTGATATTGTAAAGGAATACAGTGAGCCAGCACGCTAGTCGCTTATATAGCATCGTTCAGCCACGTCCTATTTTACTGTAGCAATATAACCCGGTAATTGTGAACCTTCAATAAACTTTTATCGTATTCAGTACAAACCTAAAGTGAATATCATTTTTTCTGGACCCTAACCCCAACTCGCACAACAAGTAGTGATCCCGACGTGATACAAACAATAGATTTTTATGTTTTGTTTCACAATATAGTTAAAAGAATGTATGAACACTTAAAAAAAAAACAAGTTTCTAATTTATTTGTTTAAGTTGTTTAACTAACAAGCAAGCAAGTTACAAGTTAAACTTCAGTTAACAACTAAAATGAATTAGAAACTTGATTTTTAAAAGATTTCATATATTTTTTAACTACAGTCGCTAGCGAGTATAGATTGATAAAACTCATGGTAGACGTACTGGATGTCTCATCTCATCGTCTGTTTTGTATCAAGTGAACTCATTAAAATTAAATGCAACTTTTACAAGTCAACATCTGGCAATCATTTTACAATCTATATCACGATAATCTTCATCAATATCATCTTCATCAGTTTTCTTTTCTCTCCAAAGGGGTACCTATTCTTGCTCTTGTCAGTCCAACTTCTTTGTGATGCCTGTGATGAGCCCCAGCTTTCATCCTTCTACCCCCTTTCAAACGATATCACCATTCTCATACTTCACCCATCTTTTCTATAGTTTTGTCAAACTCTAGCTACATCTGTATACCTCTATACTCGAAACTTTACTCGACTGATTCTTTATTCTCAACATTATAAAGCTGTACTAGTATCGATGTAGTCTGTCAAGTTGTCATGGTAAACCATGACAACTACATCGATCTTACGAAATACAAATATTTAAAAAATCGAATGATTAAAACTTCAATATTAAACAAAATCGAATGATATCTTCGATTGAATTACTTGTGTGATTTACAATTTAAATATTCAAACTGTAATCAACCGATATTGTTGTAAGGATTTTATTTTGAGATAGGATGCGTCACAATATTAATTTCTGCTGCCAGCCTTTTGGGCACATTGCCAGCGATGCGGACGAATTTATCGACGCAAATATTTTAGATTATTTTTACTTAGTTAAGTTTCTTATTTAGGTGTTTGTATCTATATTTTAACTTAAAATTAGATTTCGAGAATGCCAATAAATGTAATAACATTCAAAATAGGTGCAAAAGCAACACATGAACATGAGACAATACGATACAAAAATGAATGTGAAACCTGCATAATTATTATTTGAAAGGGAAAATCCCTGTACGTGCAAACTGATAAAATCAACATGATTTTCAAACAAGCGTCATATTTTTGTCGTATGACCTCATACTGTCCAACAACCCTACAATGAAAACAACATTTATAAAGAAATTTTATTTAATTTGGCAATACAGGAAAAGAACATGGCGGATACCATAGTCAATGCCACAACACAAGAAAATATAAAAGTAGAAAACGAAGGTCTTATCCTAATTAACAATGTCTACCGAGATTCTTAACAAGAACTGTTTTAAGTCCATCCTACGAAATACTTTGTACGTAATAATACCACAAGGTATAGTAAAAGTTGTTATTATTATAGTAAAGAGAAGAGTATACAGGACACAGGTGGTAAGCAGGTTAATATTGCATTGTTATAAGTATGTTGTGCTCCATTCGGAAGTAACGATATCTCATAGCCTGTTAGTAATATGGAATGTAATAGGATTAGTCCACAGAAACATATGTACAATCAAAACAATGTAGCCCGAGGAATAGTGACGTAAGGATCTATCGAAGCACAGCTTTCAGGTGATGAAACCGAAGAAAGCAGCGCTGTTTAAAGCCAAGATGTTGAGGCTGAGATTAAACAATAATTGATATAAATCTAAGTGTCTCTTCCAGCCATTATTTCTCGAGAACATGGTAGACATAACTTGATAAAAGGCTTAGTACAGGATTCCGATGACCCCACAGGCCACGCGTCCTCCCGCGTTTCCTGTCTTCTTGGAGTCTGGGTGGTCAGTCCTGCCGTAGTCGTCCGTGCCTCCGTGGAGAACCAGGGTCCTGCCGAGGATGTTGTGATTGCCGTTCAGCTTGATCAAGCGGTCCAAGATGTCGATATTAGTGACATTGCTTTCGTTAAACTTGACGTTGCCGAGGTCACCGACGTGGCGGTTTTCGTCATCGGGGTGGCCGTGGTCCTTCTGGAAAAAGAGGTTTGATATTAGCACAAAATCGCTGGCGTGATGATTTGTACTTGGTTTTCTAGGATTGGCCAAATAATGCGAGTAGACTGCTACATTAAATGTTGCAGTCTACTCGCATAAAGTCCGAGATTTCTTGTTGTATCATCCATAGCAGATTTTCCGCCTTCATACGAGCTATATAATTTATCCGAATAATAATTCAAAGCCCAAGTATTTTTTTTTTATCCTCACTTTGAAATGTCTGCAACAGTTACACCAGCTATGTGTGTCTGTCAACGTCTCACCGCATATTTTATAGTGAAGTGATAATGAAGTGAAATGTCATTCCATCTTGGTTTTATGCATTGAGCTCACTTCATGTTCACTTCACTTTTGTGAATAGACCAGCTGTGCACTTACAATTACTTCAGAATCTCTTGCTTTCCAACATCCTGGTATACAACCATTGATTGGCCTCACGGAGAATATGACTTAGATAACGCTCAACAACATTTTTTTCTTACAAAAATTAACAGCCGGTTTTAATATTTCTTTGGTAGAAAGAACCATCATTCTCATCCACTGTCCGACTTCGCCCACAGCCGCTGCCTGCTTTTCTTATGCCAACCCCTACATTACTGTGCACGCCTCATGCAGAGTCTACCCACAATAGCTACAATGTCGTCTGACCTAGCGCGCTGAGCGAAAGAATCCCTCAAGCCAAAACTACAACAGAAGTACAGAACACTTACTCCGTGAGGGTTGAAGTGACCGCCGGAGGAACCGCATCCCTTAGTGATGTCTCCGGTCTCATGGATGTGGAAGCCGTACTCTCCAGCGGGCATGCCGGTCACGGTGCCGGTGACACGGATCTGGCCGTCATCTTGGCGGGTGAAGGTCACGCTACCGGTGACGCCGTCGCCTACTAGTTTGACGATGGCTTGCTTCACTACCTGGAATACGAGAAAGCAATGGTAAGTAAAACCAAAGGGGCAATTGTCCTTCGCACTGGCATCGTCGCTAACTTTCAAAATAACCTCCAATTTTCCTGCTAGTTTACAAGTTAATGACATTGATTGATAATAAGATGATCACGTAGATGATGCCTTTTCACAACTATATTGGGGTCGGTTTCCAGTCAAACCGGATTCAGCTAAATACCAGTATTTTACGTGGAGCGGCTGCCTACCAGACCTCTACAACCCATTAACTGGGTAACACAGTACTAAGATGATATTGCTACATGAACGTTTTTTTTGTACAAGAATTTATCGGTCTTGAGATTGTTGCTTTAAAATCGCAAGATAGGACCGCGGTAGATAATGACGTAGATGGTGTGATGATTGGATATCTTCCAAAGAAATTGATTTATAAAAGAGTACAGTGGAAAAAATGGAGAGCGGTCTTTGCCCAGCTGTTGAACTATACAAGAAAGAAAGAAAGAAAGAAAGAAAACAAGTTTATTTGGCACACACAGATACACACAATGTCGGTACAAATAAAAAAAAGGAAACTTAATTCTAAATCAATTATATTGTGTAAAGCTAGCTATAAGAAAATTTACAGTTCGCATCACCGTTGTTTACCCCTCCGAAGTTAGGTTTTAGTGACGACCGCGCAGGTGCAATCGCGTAAACAAGTGTTACGTTCCTAGAATATTTTTTGTTTATACGTATTATATTATAAATAAGTACTACCAGTAACAACAAAAATATCAAAAAGTAACACCACAAATACATACACCACAAAAACACACAAAAAACAAAACAAATAGTAAGAAATAACCAAAAATATTAATTGTAAACAATAACAACGTGTAACACTTTTCGCATCAACAGTCGTATTGCATTGAGCAAGCGGGTCACACGTATGCATCGAACGTATACGAGCGAGTGAGATGCCATTACACCCGCCATCTTGCGCAAACACGCGCATGCGCGACCTAACCGCGCATGCGCTGTATTATGTTTTTTGTCAAATTGACATTCTGCGCATTCGATTGCGACGTACTTCGGGGAGGTAAAGTACCTCCCCGGATTTTCGGATGGTTACGAAATGGAATGATGGCGAAATTAAATTTCTGTAAGAAGTTGTTAGCGCAATGGGTAAACAGAAATTGATGACGCCGCTAGGAGACACCAGGACGAACTCGAAGCTTTACGAAGAGTTTGGATCTAAATGAGAATTTATGGAGCTAAGTGGAAGGAGGGAAGGCAGAGCTCTGTCAGTAGTAGGACACCAATTCAGCTTGATATAAGCTTGCGAGTGTTTTTAAAATAGGGAACATGCAATATTTCTATTTTTGTTTTAATTTTAAAGAACACCATCTAGAATAGACCACCACATAAATAAGAAATGAAAACGCTTTAATTTATTGCCAAAATTGCGTTTTTAAACCAACAGTTTAAAGTTTCGCGCGAAAACGGACGATATACGTCAATCCTGTCTGCCACTGGTCAAGTGGTCTTAACTCAAAGACATAAGGTTGCCTTTTCGTTGTCATAACAGCAGCGACGTCACTAAACGCTGATTGTTGTTTTCAAATACGTTCGGTTTCACATTACTTTAATTCAATATTTTTGTTAAAAATCGATATTAACTAAAATAAAAACGTTGCAATGGCCTTTATTTAATACTTTTTTATCATTTTATTAACAACATTCTCATAAATTCTGTATTTGCATCTTCCCTATTATCAAAATGGTAGTTCAGGAAGACCGCCATAGCGCAAAATTATTTGGATTAGGACTTCTTCAGGTAATGCTGTAGGAGTATTTAGTTTCATCTGAAGTTTTCTATGACGATTGAAACCTTGATTACAAGAGCTGCTTACCTGTTCTTCCTCAGCGGGTGCGGCAGACGCCAACGCCACGGCCGCAGCCACAAACAGCAAACTCTTGAACATCTTTAAATTATCTGAAAAATAGAAAAAAAAACTTTTATTTTTATCCTTAAAATCGAAATAAAAGCAGAAAACTTTGGACTGGTAATATGTCTTCGAATACAAAAAGTTAATTTAATTTTTACGACATGGTAACAAATTGTTATTTGTGAAACTTTTACGTATTGCACAATATTATTTCTGAACATTATCCTCTTCATCGGCCTGTACGTAAACAAGTCAGCAATTTATTCGTTTTCCTTAATTAACCACCGGTAGGTATACCTACCGAGTACCAACATAACTTTTTCAAAAAGGTGTTATTTTTTTCGCTCGCGTGATATGTGAATAAAATTATAGCACATTTTTTAAATTTTGCCTTAATGTTTAAGTGTTATTTACCTACTTAATATTATGAAGAGGTAAAATTAAGAATACAACTTTTACCCGCGACGTTGTACGATCATATCCCTGTCCCCAAGGAATCATGCCAAATTTCAGCTTTCTACGACTAGTAGTTTCAGCTGTGCGTTCTGTCAGTCGCTCACTCAGTAACGGAGAAATTTTATATATTAGGATATTAATTAAGATCGCCGAGTATCGTATGCTATTTATCCCGAAAAAATGCACGGTTCCAGTGGTGTAGGCCACAGGGAGCGATGCCACGGGAAAAATAATTACCTATTCATTTAAATGTTCTCGAACACAATCGTAGCTTCTACTACCACATTTTTTTATCTTAGTTCTCAACAACACCAAAGGTTGGAAACAAAAAATCTTAACAATCCCACAATACGAGGTAGAATAGAAAAACTCTACGATTAATGACTATTAAGATTATGCGCACTAAGAATTTAAATAATGAACAACGCTTTATTTAGGCTAGCATACACAATATTGATTCGGTCACGGTAATTTTACAATCTACTAGCTTTTGTCCGATTTCGTGCATATCCCGTTTTTTCCCGTTCCCGTAGGAATTTCGGTAAATTCTCTCTTAGTGCTCCCCTGCACTCCCCAAGGAACCTACATGCCTAATTTCAGCTTTCTACGATCAGTGGTTTCGGCTGCGCGTTGTCTGTCAGTCACTCATTCAATCTGTCAGAAAAGGAAAAATTTTTGTGTAATAATATCATCATCATCATATCAGCCGAAAGACGTCCACTGCTGGACATAGGCCTCCCCCAATCATCGCCACAACGACCGGTCCTGTGCGTCTCGCATCCATTGGCTACCCGCGACCTTCACCAGGTCATCGGTCCACCTTGTGGGAGGCCTTCCAACGTTACGCCTTCCGGTACGCGGACGCCACTCCAGAATTTTTCGGCCCCATCGACCATCTGTTCTGCGAGCAATGTGCTCTGCCCAATGTAATAATATATTGATGAACAATTCTTTATTTAAGCTAATGAATACACAATATTGATTCGGTCACAGCAGTCTAATAATCTATTTAAGGCTGCTCTCTCGAAAAAAGCTTAAAATAACGTGCCGATGAAGCAGTTTTTCGTCTGCACTAACAAATAAATTATATCTAAAAAAAATAGTAATCTGCATGATATGATATGTAATTTGGTTTAACCAGAATTTGTCTATCGCTATCATATAATAAGAAAAAATCCACCAAATCACCTCCAAATCGTTGAGATGAAACCATTTTACTCCTTCATTTTTTATCAAAAGAGTATAAAAAAAATATTTACTGCTTTGCTATACAAACGAAAATGATTTGGTTTTGTTACTTTTTAAAAACATGTATTATTTTTATTACAAAAAATTAAAAATGCGGGTAGCGGAGTGGCGTGTAGAGTAGTTAGCTCCGTTTATATGCACAAGGTTATTGGCATGTATACAAGCCTTAAAAGATTATAATATCCATAACAATACAAAAACAATGTTTTGTACGAGTGGAAACGTAACGTTGTCCTTAGTAGTATCTTAATTGACCGTGAAAATGTATTTTGCACGGTATAAAAGTACTTCTTGTAATGAGTGGTGTCCGCGAACTGGAAGAAGTGTGGCAGCGAGTAGGGCGGATGACATTGTTGTCATCGTGGGTAGAACCTGGATGAGGCTGGCGCAAAAACGTGCGGACTGGCACAAGAACAGAACCCCAAGTCTGCAATTACAATAGTGTCAGAAGTCGAAGAGTGTCAGTGGTTGACCACTGGGTATAAAAACGTCATTATGACTTTCCAGTGGTCAACCACTGACACTCCATTGAAAGAAATGGCATAGAATCTTGTCAAAATCATCCATTATGAAATCAATGATAGACCATTCTGACACTATTGTAATAGCAGACTTGGGGCCCAGAGAGGTGGCGACGTTGGGCTGTGGATGATGATGTTGATGTATTTTCGAGCCGTTTGGGGTTGAAACCCTCGGGCCGTGGGTCCTTGGGATCACAAAATTTTCAAAGAAATTTCGAAACGGCTGGTTGACACTTCCCGTGACCCAAGAGCTGGCTTTTACTTTGGGCAGAGATTAAGTATTGCCATTCAACGTGGCAATGCCGCCAGTGTCTTGGGCACATTACCAGCTGACAGCGTTGAGGAAGAATTTTTTGATGCTATATTTTAGTTTGTTTTTAATTTAGTGTATTTTTCATTTTAGTTATCTACATCTACACTTCTACACTAATATTATAAAGAGGAAAATTTGTCTGATTGTTTGTTTGAAATGAATAGGCTCCGAAACTACTAGACCGATTTAAAAAAACCCTGATGAAGGGATAGTGTAGTATTTAATGGTGAAAGAATTTTACTATATATATAGGCTATAGAAAACGGCTCAAGTGGCTGCAAAGAAGTTGGGGATCTTAGCAAAGGTGAGACGGTACTTTACGCCGGAACAGCTGCTCAAACTCTATCAAGCGCAAGTTAAATCATTTATGGAGTACTGCTCTCATCTTTGGGACGGATCTGCCAGATACCAGCTTGATGCCCTTGAGTCAATTGAGAAACGAGCCAAGAGGATCATCGGCACTGATAGGCTCGTCGCGACGAAGCTCCAAATTCTTGAGCATCGACGACGAGTTGCTAGCCTGTCGGTTTTCTACCGGTTGCATTTTGGGGAATGTGCGACAGAATTGCATAATTTGATTCCGCAAAGCCCGTTCCATCATCGGACCACAAGACGAACGGCGATGCGCCACCGGTACATGGTGGACATCCCACCCACGCGCACAAAACGTTTTGGGAACACATTCATAGTACGTGCAGCTAAGGAGTGGAATTCCCTGCCAGAGTCTGTGTTTCCTGATAGCTATAACCTGGGAGTATTTAAGTCAAGAGTGAATAGGTTACTTCTAGGCAAGCGTGCTCCATCTTCGACCACATCATCGCTTACCATCAGGTGAGATAGTGGTCAAACGCGAGCCTATAAATAGTAAAAAAAAAAGAATATTTTCAAAAAAGTTAGGGATCCGTAAGAAAACTTCGATAATGTAACCCAAGGTGAGTAAAAAAAATGCCAAAAAAGATCCTTACATCGCGTACGCTGCGGAAACTATTGACAATAGAGCAAAGTAATGTACTATAGTTTTATAGAGGACATCAATATCTACACAA
This sequence comes from Lacanobia wlatinum, assembly GCA_947578705.1. Classification (NCBI taxonomy): domain Eukaryota; kingdom Metazoa; phylum Arthropoda; class Insecta; order Lepidoptera; family Noctuidae; genus Lacanobia; species Lacanobia wlatinum. The sequence continues at coordinate 24,537,107 of OX388034.1, forward strand.
AAGTCCGCGAAGGTATATATCTAACTATTATGGTTAGCGAACTGCCCTACGTTTAGTCTATTAATAAGTAATTTACGCATTACCCGAGGGTAGAAGGGAGATTAAGTTCGTGGAGATTGTCCATTTTTGATGATGTACGTTGTAGTTTGTTTATACTCATCATCTGCCTAGCCTTTTCCTAACTATATCGGGGTCGGCTCCCAGTCAAACCGGATTCAGCTGATACCAGTGTTTTACATGGAGCGGCTGCCTACAAGACCTCCACAACCCATTAACTGGGTATCACGGTACTTCTTGGCAAGACTGGTGTCAGATTAGCTGGTTTCTGACTATCCGAAGATCTACAAATGACAGCCGGGACTAACGGCTTAGCGTGCTTTCCGAGGCACGGAGGAAACTTGGTATGTTCAAATGGTCACCCATCCACAGACCAACCTTGGCAAGCGTTGCTTAACCTTGAAGATCGACCCGTGCGGCTGTTATTATCTAGTCACGAGTTTGTTTATATTCACGAGTGCTAAATTAATAGTCAAAGAAAGAAGGATTAACTGATTTGCCCCAAGATGCATACCGCTATTTAATGAGATGTTCTTACATGGAAAGTTTTATCGAGGGACTTTAAGAGGAAATGCTGGCGGCAAGACTTTGTAAAAATTCATAATTCGAGGTTTGGCTCTCGACTGTTTTCTCCTCCAATATTGGACCGGTTTAAGAGATATTTCACAAACTGAATAAGAAGGATATATACTGTGTCCCTTTGTTTTTCTTTTTGATGATTTATTAGCCGTATAAGCACTCTAACTCTCACAAAATGCCCAAAATTGTCCGATAAATCGCTGTCAACAAAACCCTAGTGTACAAATTTGGCAACTATTAATCAAAAAAGGACACAGAGACACAGTATACATCCTTCTTATTCAGTTTGTGAAATATCTTCAATATCGGTCGAATGTTGGGAGAGAAAACAGTCGAGAGCCAAACCTCGAATTATGACTTTTTACATACAAAGTCTTGCCACCAACATTTCCTCTTAAAACCCTTCGTTTAGCTATTTATCATTTCGAAAATGATCATCACGAGCAAATGGTTTCGATGCATTTTATAACTGGTTTAATATTAAGGTGTACTTACCAGTATTTGCATAGTTATGCAGATAAATAGCCCACAATAAATATAAACAATCTTGGTATGAACAAACTATCAATCATGTTTGTTCAAGTTATCAATTCGTTACTGGTATTACTTATACGTAGTTATACGCAACGGTCTATGAACCCATGAACATTGCAACATATTTCGTAATACCAGTAAACCAGAATGATACTCAGACATCAATCTCTGTTTGAATACCGATAGATTTTATTTAAACAGGGGCGGATTAACCTTAAGGCAAAGTAGGCACGTGCCTAGGGGCGCTAGATTACACAGGGGCGCACGAGGAAAATTAACACGAAAAATAAAGTACATGCACTAGAAAGGTTTAGGTAGTTAAATAAAGGGAAACAATCTTGATGTGTCTTTTTAATCTTTTCTTATTTAAAAACTTAGTTTAAAAATAATATGTAACTAAACAATGTTAATGTAACAATAATGATTACTAAATCAATTGAACCATTAATTTAAGCAGCAATTTATTTGTTTAATATGTGGTTGTGTTAAAAGTCACATCAAGATTGTTTACCTTCATAGGGTTGTGGGCAAGTGTCATTCTGTTTTTCCATTAAAAATTTTTCGTGCTCGCTCCGCGCTCTATTATTTTCTTACGTATAAATTGTCAAGCCGCATTTTTTTTTCAATAACCTTCTCTACATATAGACAAATTTTCCCCAACCCCCTGAGCGAAATTGTGGATCCGCGCCTGCTCGTGCTTTACCTTAGGGGCACTGATGGGGTTTGCCTAGGGCGCTGGCAACATTTCATCCGTCTATGCTGTGTTTGGCATTCAGTTTAACCGGAATCAGCTGAACACCAATAAAATTGTCACCATGGAACATGGAGCCACACGTTCGAGTACTCCAATGCCCGTACTGTACTTTGGGGGATTTCATGATGAGAAAGGGATGGTACTATTCGTCCTGTATAGTTCCGTCTCTCTCTTGCACTGGAGTCCTCTGGAAATGCCTCTGACATCTACAACCAAGTTATTAGCAGGTGCTTCTCTTTGCTAAGACTGGTGTCAGATATTCAGGCTTTTAACTACCCTTAATGCCAAAAATAAAATAAAAATTGCCAAGTACGAGTAGAGCTCTCACACGCAGGGTTCCGTACCAGGGGGGGGCTACTCTCTAACGAAATCCGTAGTTTCGGGCTTAGTTGCGGGCGGGCGTATTCTACTCCGTATCACCTACAGACTTACGATTAGTCCCGAACCCGAACTGAGAATGAATGACAATACGATTTCACAGTAACCGTCAAATCGTGTTATCATTAGTTCTCAGTGGTTAGATAATACGAAGTAGAAAATGCCCGCCCGAAACTAAGCCCGAAACTACGGATTTCGTTAGAGAGTAGCCCCCCATGAACCGAAAACAACACGTTTCTTGTATGGAAGCCCCTTTTAAGTTAATTTTTATTATTTATTGTTATAGCGGCAATAGAAATACACTGTGAAAATTTCAACTGTCTACCTGTTACCGTTCTTGAGATACAGTCTGCTGACAGACAGAGGGACGGATGGACGGATGGAAGGACGGACGCCTAATAGGGTTCCGTTGGTTACCCTATGTGTACGGAACCCTAAAAATGACAATGGGCGCCACGGCTTGATATGTCATAAATTGATGACTCCGCTATGTAATTAAACTTGTATGCGAGTTGTTTGCAGCTAGAAATGTGGCCTAATTGATATCTCAAATTGGAACGTTTTATGATTGAACGAGCTGACCTGCGCAACTTCGTCTGCGTCACATTAATGCTTCATTCCTATTGGTCGTAGCGTGATGTTACATATTATTATATAGCCTATAGCAGGGATGGCTAACCGGTCGATCGCGGCTATTAGTCCAGTCAATCGTGGCAAGGCAAAAAATATAAATAGGTACGAATAACAGACTGCGCAACTATGTAAATACGAAATAGGTTATGTTCATAAAATGAAAAATACTACATATTTGAATACTGAACTTTACCTACGTAGTTGCATTTGTAATTTAAAGAAGTACCTATGAAATTATTAAATCGCACAGGGTTACGTCAGTAAAAAGCCGATCTTGGGTCTAATCAAGTTGGCCACCTCTGGCCTAAGCCTTCCTCGACAAATTGGCTATCGAACACTAAAAGATTATTTCAATTTGAACCAGTAGTTCCTCAGATTAGCGCGTTCAACCAAACAAACTTTTCAGCTTTATAACATTAGTTTAGAAGTGGTTCTTATATTGATCTAATCCTAGAATGCTCTTAATCTTTGGAATGTGTCAATTTGAAGATCAATTCAAAAGGTTTTATCAGATCTGATCATGACGTCATCGCATATTTGTGAGATAAAAAGATTGAAGATGTATTATCATTTCTCGTATCTAGAGATCATGATCGAATGTGTCAATAACCGTTGAGATAACAACTTCTAATACTCATATTTTTAGTACAAAAGTACTCATATAACGTGTTAGTGTAACAGAATAAACGTAATAATAATAAGGTAAAATAATGGTAAAATGGAAAAAAAAATGAAAAAAAAAATGGAAATGACTATGTGATGGTATAATGGTATACCTCTAAAGGGGTTATTATAGGTACCTACTCATAATTATAAACAAATTTTATTATTAGACCAACCCTGAAATCGCGAAAAAAAACATTACATTTCAAGCTCAGTACATTTTGTCGAGTTATGCGCACAGAAATGTATGGGCAGACGATTTTTTTTTTCGCGATTTCTCAGAGTAAAAGTTGTTCACAATAAGGAGTACAATGCCCCCTTAAGAGGTATTGCGTACTTGCTAATTGCAAAACCTGAGTGCCACAATTATGGAAAGAAAGAAAAAGCGTTTATAAAAAAGTAAATTGTATAAGCGCCAAGCATGACGCGTACCAAAAAATATAAAACCGGCCAAGTGCGAGCCGGACTCGCCCGCCGAAGGTTCTGTACAAATTTTTATGTACATACTCGTATTACTTTAAATAAAGTCTATATTTTTTTTATAATTTACAAATTAATGTATAGTTTTCAGACTTTTGCCTCCACGTGTCCCCGAGATAAAAGGTCTTGATAGACGAACGGAAGGACCTATAAGGAAAGTGATCCTATAAGGGATCCGTTATTTCCTTCTGAGGTACGGAACCCTAAAACCAACAGCTAAAGTTTTACGATTACAATAACAGATTATTTAAAAGATTCCCAAGAGCCGTAATGGTCTGTTTTGTTGACAAACAACATTATAGCCCCGACGTGTCTCAAGCGCCGCGTCGTTACCCCCACCCGAGCCCTTGATCAACACAAATGCGCCTGCGCAGAAGCCGGTTTTACCTTTATTTACTTTGAAACCAAACACTGGTTAAAATAAACTTCGAAAATTTGTTTAACACTACAGATATTTGATTAATTGTGTTGAAAACCCAGCCATACTCAATTTACCTGTCAATAATATACTAAGGTTTTTTTTCCAGAACATTCTTATTATTCTGCGCAGAATCACAATAACTAAAGATATCAAAAAGTCACGTACCGACAGATTGCAAAGTTACAATAACAATCAAAAGTACTGATAAATATTACAATAAAGAAAGAAATATTATTTAATATTGCTGAGGCATGTAAGTTTATTTATAAACAGACGACTTACCTGGGCGCAGAGTCGCGGTGAATGGATCAACTGGCTGGGTGCAGCGGAATATAGCGTTGAGACACACTCATACTGGATATATACTCTACTTGCTCTGTCACTAGAGCAGGGAAATGAGCAGTAGATCCACTTATAGCCGTCTTCGTATGTGATCCAACTAGCACTTTGCAAGCGACTTTGTCTGCATAGATTTTTGGCTTTCGCGTGTAAACTTTAATTCCCTTATTGATACAATTAAAAAAAAAATGTAACTCGCGTTTAATTTGCTTTTTTTTTCTTTATAGAAAATGCGATTATTTTATAGCTCAAAAATTATTTCCCATACCAGGACCTATTCTAATGTTGAATAGTGATTTTTGAAGACTTTTAAATATTGTAATTTTTTAAATATACCGTTAAGTCTTCAAGTTGCCTCCGTAAAATAGTAAAAGAATATTAGAAAGAAAAAAACGTTTTCAATCATTAATACTCAACTGACTGCCAAATCGTTATGCCCATTAAAGGGTTAACCTTTTTTTTTTTTTGTTAAACTTTTTTCTTTCTTTCTTTCTTGTTACTAGTAATAGGCACGCGTTTGGCCACTATCTCACCCGATAGTAAGCGATAACTTAATTCATTTAAAAGCTACGATGCCACAGACATACCGAAAGCTAACCGCCAACTTTTATTCGGAACGAGGGGAATTCCCATCACACCTACTAACAGTAGGACTTAAACATCTGCCATTCACCTGTATCGTGAGCCACCAGCACCAATTATAAAATGAAACAAGGAAAATGGTTAAGGAGTCGAAGAGAAGACCCAGTATATATTTTTTTTTTTTTTTTCGTTATTAAAATGTTGGTTCACAGAACAGCTGGCAAACCATTTCATTCACGAATCGAAGGTCTTAAGATGAGGAAAAACGCCAAACGATAGGTATTTTTTGAAATACTTAATTACAACAATAAACATTTTCTGGGCCCTAACAATTTTACATTTTTGTCTAAAAATACTGTCTCTATGAGGAAAATGGCAAGATAAACTTTAGCAAATTCTCCTGAGACACCCTTTTATGGTTCCGAACAACCGTAAAGACGGAACCCTGATAGAATCACTCGGGTGTCTGTCTGCCTGTCCGTCTGTCACAGTCAATTTTTTCCTGATCTACTGGACCGATCTTGTTGAAATTTGGAACACATATGGACTTTTGTGACCCAAACACGGAGGCGTTACGTAAATAAATAAATTTTGAGTATAGGGGTCACTATTGGGGCTCAAACCAGAAAATAAAAAAAAAGTTTTTCAAACTGTATTGTGTGACATATCAAATGAAAGGGCTTACTGTGAGGGTTTTAAATGTATATTTTTCATAATTTTAAAATTAGGAGTTTTGAAGTTATTCATGAAGTTAAATCCAAAATGACCATGTCCCCCCCCCCCTTATCTCCAAAAGTACTGCGCCTAAAATTTCCAAAAAAATGCAGATAATAGTTCTTTACGTAAAGATTACAAGAAAACTTAAAAGAAGTCGATATTGTAAAAACAACATGTCGCAAAAATGAAATTGGTTCGGAACCCTTTGCACGCGAGTCCGACTCGTACTTGGCCAGTTTTTTTGGATAGGAAATCATATAATGACTTCTCCCGCTCTGAGCAGAGCGGAAGGGAGTCTCAGACCCTTATTGACTACTAGTGGGCGTCACGCGGTTTCACCCGCGTAGTTCCCGTTCCCGTGGGAGTACGGGGAAAATATATAGCCTATGTTACTCCCTGATAATGTAGCTATCCAATGCTAAAAGAATTTATCAAATCGGTCCAGTAGTTTCGGAGCCTATTCAATTCAAACAAACAAACAAATCTTTCTTCTTTACGGGTAGTAGTCAATAATATTAGTATAGACTACCCGTGTTCTTTCAAATGCCCTTTGCGTTTCACAGGGCCGCGGTAACTCTTTCCATAGTGCTCGAAAGAGTTACTCCAGCATATTTTCACAAAGAAAGAGTCTCCGGTTCCCTAAAACTCCACAATAAGGATACTTATGAGTGAAGACAAGGACTCATGGGCAGATCCAGGGGGGAGCTAAGGGGTTGAAGACCCCCCCTCCCTTCCCCCGAAGCATCCAGATTCCAGATATCTTTATTAGTCTCCAACGTAACGAAGTAATTGAAGAATTTACGAAAAGGAATCCAAGGAGGCTTACTATAAGTAAAACAAAATAATAAATCATGCGCTTTTTTGTATTTAGGTACTTTGCTAAAACCTGTTCTCATCGGGGTCAAGCCCCTTCAAGCCCCCAAGCCAAACGACTATCTGGATCCGCCACTGCAAGGGTTCAATTTCCCCCCCTCTTGAGGCCCTTGAAGCGGTTTAGAAACGCTGACACTAGGTTGTGTGAGGTCGTTAGACCTTACTGCCCACACGATAAGAGGAGGGCTCATCTTTATGAGTCCATAACCAAAGAAAGAATGCATTGATTTTAAACACTTTAAAGTGTTTTCTGAACACAGTCTTGACAAATTTCACTCTCCTCACTGATAGAAACAGGCCAAAAAAACTGGCCAAGTGCGAGTCGGACTCGCGTGCAAAAGGTTCCGAACGAATTTTATTTTTTTAACAGGTTATTTTAACACTATAGACTTCTTATTTTTCTGTAATCTATAGGTAAAGATCTATTATCCCCATTTTTTTCAAAATTTTAGGTTCAGTTGTTTCGGAGATAAGGGAGGGAAATGGTCATTTTTCGTCTAACTTCTTGACTAACTTCAAAACCATTAATTTTAAAATTATGAAAAAAATACAATTAAAACCCTCACATTAAGCCCTTTCATTTGATATATCACACGATATTGTTCGAAAAACTTATTTTTGAAATTTTCTAGTTTGACCCCCAAAAGTGACCTCCATACTAAAAAATTAATAATTTACGTAACGCGTCTGTATTTGGGTCACAGAAGTCCATATGTGTACCAAAGTCCAACAGAATCGGTCCAGTGGATCCGGAGAAAACTGGCTGTGACAGACGGACAGATAGACAGACAGATACCCGAGTGATCCTATAAGAATTCCGTTTTTTGTTCGGAACTTTAAAAATAATGTTATCATTACTCCTCACGATTGATATCGCGTAATACTAACCGTCAACACAAAAAATATGATCACAAGTTAAGGAACCCTAAAATGTTAGGGGGTTTCTGCATGAACTTAATTTTCCTTGTATAATATACACAGGTACTACCAGGAAAATGCATATTATCTGTTGGTAACATCATTAATGGCAGTAAAAAGTATCCATATGAAAAACCTAATGATTTAAATAAATATCTAGTTAGGAACAAAAGAGATGCAGTAGGTAGGTACAAGAAGTAATTTCTCAAGAGCAACAAATGTCAGACCATCCGTTATTAGACTTGCACTACCTACTGTACATTATCTACACTAATATTATAAAGAGGAAAGATTTGTTTGTTTGTTTGAAATGAATAGGCTCCGAAACTACTGGACCTATTTGAAAAATTCTTTCAGCAATGGATAGCTACATTATCAGGGAGTAACATAGACTATATTTTATCCCCGTGCTCCCACGGGAACGGGAGCTACGCGGGTGAAACCGCGTGACGTCCACTAGTTATCAATAATTAGCTAATATCTTTGTAACTATAACAACTTAAAACTGCCTGTATATAGCTCGACTTTTACTTGTATTCTGTAACTAGACAGATCAACTGTCTGATTGTGAAAAAAAAAAGATAGTTGGTGTAAGAATGAACGAAATTGTATGAACTTAAATAATGTACTTATTTGCAAACTTTTTATTTTAATTAAATAACTTTTCTTCAAATAACACGATATTCACTATTAAAAATTGTGTTTGAACTGTCAAGTTACTGAATACAATAAAAAGTCGAACCGGTGTTATAGGTCGTAACACCTTAGGACACGGTGTAACGTAACATGCTCGCAAGCATGTTACGTTACACCGTGTAACACGCTCGTTTCGATCTCTGCTCACCCGTGCTCCAGATTCTGATTCTCAGATCGGTGTACTGAACGAACTGCACAACACTCAAAGGGATTCGGCAAAAAACCGAGAGCGGGTGGAGCACTCGAAGCGAGTAACGAGGAGCTCGTTGCTCGCGTGTTCGTGTTCGTTTCCACGTCCTGACTACACGAATGCTCGTTTTGTAACATGTTACATTACACCCCGTAACATGGGTCATTGGTTTCATTGAAATAAATGGTTGGACTGAGTTTTAGGATCGTCAACCGTGCTTAATCGACAATTGGTTTTAGTTGACCTGGCAACCATTTAATGTCGGGAAACAAAATTCTATCATTCATTCTCATAATAACCTCTTCCATAACATCATTTGTCTAACCTTTTCCCAACTATATTGGGGTCGGCTTCCAGTCAATCCGGATTCAGCTGAATACCAGTATTCTACGTGGAGCGGCTGTCTACCAGACCTCCACATGCAATAGATCATCAACTACGGCATAAATACTAAATACATAGAAGTGTTGCACTTATCATTCAATAATGAAAAAAAAAAAACAAGTAGATATCTACTCGTAATTCTCAACAAGGCAGCTTGTGTTATTAATAGTAAGACCCAAAAAAATTACCCAAATGTCCGGCTAAACTGGCTGGTCTGTCCGGCTTTTCGGTTTGAAGACCTGGCAACGCTATCCACAACCCATAAACTGGGTAACACGGTAGTTCATCCGTGACGACTTCCAGAGATCTACATATGATGGCCGGGACCAACGGCTAACCGTACTTTCCGAGCCTCGAAGGAAACTCGGTATGTTAACCTATCCACAGACCAACCTTGGCAAGCGTTGCTTAACCTTGAAGATCAACTCTTGCGGCTGTTATTCTTTAGGCACGAGCTCCTCCATAACAATGTATCGCATAAGTAGAAATAGTATTGGAAGATTTTGGTGTAGGTATTCTTATGCTTCGTAGTTTGTAAAAGGAGTTTAAAAAGGTACGCAGGGCAAGTGCCAAGAAAGTTTATTTAAAAATAAATATCATTATACATCTGTAACTGAATAAACGCAATACCTCTTAAGTGGTCATTGAATTCATCATTATGAACAACTTTCACTATGGGACCAACACTGAAATCGCGAAAAAAAAATCGACTCCCCCATGCATTTCTGTGTGCATAACTCGACAAAAACAAATAATTAAAAATTTAATAAACACGCCTGCCATGTCCAATCAAACATCGATTTAGTTTCGCATTACTTATTCAGTCAAAATATCGTTTTATCACTAAAAGGTATGAAATAAAAAACAAATAATTAAAAATTTAATAAACACGCCTGCCATGTCCAATCAAACATCGATTTAGTTTCGCATTACTTATTCAGTCAAAATATCGTTTTATCACTAAAAGGTATGAAATAAAAGTTAAATAAGAGAGTTCCTCGGGGTGCAAGACGGTTTGTTGCGCTGAGTTTAGCGCGATGCGTACGTCTTGCGACCCAGGAGAACACACTAAGTGCCTGGGAGGCTTTACTCACCTTCCCTTATAGGATTCTGCATGTCCAAAAAAATTTGGCTTCAAAAAAAACATTAACGACCCAAATTAAAGACAATTGTAACAATTCGACCATCGTTTTAGATCCAAAATTACCCGTTTTCAATAACGTTCCCCAGAAAGGCGTGTGTTCACTTGTGGAATCAAAATTAAGTGAAGGTGACATTAGGGGAGCAGCCAGGTTGTTATTTAGTAGTGATGTGGTGGCGCCTTACTCTCCAAATACTATTTCAGCTTTGGAGAGTAAACACCCAGCGCCTGCGGATGACCTCACCTTCCCTGATCCCCCCGACAACCCCAATCCGGATTCATCTTTCTTCCAAATTTCAGTCCCCCAATTGACGGCAGCCGTGAGCTCCTTCAGAAGTGGTTCCGCTGGCGGCCTCGACGGCCTGACTCCTCAGCATTTAAAGGACCTCTTAAGTCCAGGCGCCGGGGAAGCTGGTGAGTCGCTTTTGAAGGAGCTGTCGGCTCTCGTCACTTTAATGCTGTCCGGTGGTGTGAACGATGCTGTCGTCAATACCTTGTACGGGGCCAACCTATGTGCCCTGCGCAAGAAAGACGGCGGCATTCGTCCCATTGCCGTCGGATGCACTTATAGGCGTATGGCAGCCAAAATTTGTTGTAAATTATATAGCGAATCGCTAACTCAGAAATTTCAGCCCCTACAGCTTGGTTTTGGATCCAGAGGGGGCTGCGAGGCTGCCGTACATGCCTTTTCAACGTTTTTAAATTCTGACAAGAGTGAGGTTATCCTCAAGGTTGACGTTAAAAACGCCTTTAATTCCGTTAACAGGGACACCTTGTTGGCAGAAGTAAAAAAAGAATTACCAGAAATTTACGGCTTTTTGTGGCAATGCTACAGGTACCCTTCAAAATTATTATACAAGGACAAAGTTTTAGAATCTGCAGTTGGCTGCCAACAAGGTGACCCTCTCGGGCCAGTCATTTTCAGCTTGGCTATCCATCCCATCATTCAAAAACTAAATTCAAAATGTAATGTCTGGTATTTAGATGATGGAACTTTAGGGGGTGACGTGAACACAGTTTTGAAAGATTTCGAATTCCTGAAGAAACAGTTCCAATCCATCGGCCTTGACCTCAACCACTCCAAATGTGAAATTTTTCTATGTGACAATACCGACAGACAAATGACTCTACAGAAATTCAACTCAATTGCTCCAGATATCAAAATTTTAGACAAGAGTTCACTTCACCTTCTAGGTTCACCAATATTGGAAGACAGTTTCTCTGCATTCATTGACGCCAAAATTAATCGTTTTCACGATATTTCGGAAAGACTTAGTAAAATTAATTTACATTCGGCCTTCACACTCATTAGATATTGTTGTTTTGGGCCAAATTTTATGTATTTTCTCCGCTCTTCACCGTTATGGAAGCAGTCACATCTTTTGGACAAAGTCGATCAAATCATTCAAGACACACTAACTTCTATCTTAAATGTGGCTCTGGATGACCGAGCGTGGCTGCAAGCCACACTACCCATTTGCTTTGGTGGGCTCGGCATCCGCAAAATTTCTAGTGTAAGCTTACCGGCGTTCCTGTCTTCGGTCAACAGCACTGAAAAGTTAACCAAAAGGATATTAACTCCATCATTGGTTAACTGTGAAGTGCCTTGCTTGACCGATGCAGTGAACGCCTGGAAAGTGGCTTGCCCGAATACGGCGTTGCCCGATAACCCATTCTCCCAAAGACAATGGGACGAGCCGCTCTGCAGATTGGTACGGAATAACCTCTTAAATACGACCACCAATACTGCGGAGCGTGCCCGCCTGCTGGCTGTGGGTGAATGGGAGTCGGGTCTTTGGCTGCAGGCACTACCGTCACCCAACGTAGGTACTATGCTGAGTGACAGTACTTTCCGGATCGCTACGTGTCTGCGTTTGGGTGCTCCTAGCGGAGCTGCACATCGCTGTCAGTGTGGTGAAGCAGTCGACCGCCTCGGACACCATGGCCTGTCCTGTAGTAGGAGCGCTGGACGGTTAGCACGGCACGCTAGCATTAATGACATTATCCGTCGGGCTTTTGTCACCGCCGGGGTGCCAGCTGTTTTAGAACCCAACGGCTTGGCACGCGACGATGGGAAAAGGCCAGATGGGATGACCATAATGCCTTGGAAGGTGGGTAGGCCTTTGGTGTGGGATGCAACATGTGTCGATACCCTTGCACCATCCCATCTTCTCAGCACGGCGGGCTGTGCTGGAGCGGCTGCTGCAGGTGCAGAAAACCTCAAACGGCGCAAATATAACAACTTAATTGGGAGTTACATATTTGAGCCGTTTGGCGTTGAAACACTAGGCCCATGGGGTCCGAGTGCGCATCGAGTCTTTCGGGACATTAGCAAACAACTTGTCGACTGTTCACGTGACCAGAGGGCTGGGCTTTTTTTCGGCCAAAGAATCAGCATTGCCATTCAACGCGGCAATGCTGCCAGTGTTCTGGGCACTTTTGCCACTGACAGCGATGTGGATTATTTTTTTGATGCCCAATGATTTATTTTGTTTTTTTTTTATATTATTTCGTGTTAATGAGTGTATATAGTTACTAGATTATTTTCCTACCCTGCTTAAAGTTGAAATAAAAAACAAATAATTAAAAAATTAAAAAACACGCCTGCCATGTCCAAAAATGAACTAAAAAATTAAAAACAAGTATTGGCCCAAACATTTAAAACTGAAAAACAACTTTTTTATTGCAGTCGGGGGACAGTAGGTACTCTGTAACATTTCTTTAACGGTCCCCCGACTGCAATAAAATAGTTTTTTAATTTTTTAATTATTTGTTTTTTATTTCATACCTTTTAGTGATAAAACGATATTTTGACTGAATAAGTAATGCGAAACTACATCGATTTTTGATTGGTACCACAATGATACTAAAATTTCTTGGCTGTCCTAAAATTATTTTTTAAATTTTCACTATTAGCGAACGAGTGCATATTGAATACTACTGTTATATATTTTTGTTATGTACTAAGCAAGCTCTAGATGATGATAGTATAGGTCAGCAAATTTTCATGAAAATAAAAAATATTTCCGTATTTTTTATGATCCATGGCGACCCCATTATACTTCTTTTGGTTTTGACTAGCCTATGTTACCCGGGATAACGCAACGCTTCTAACGATACATCGAAATCGGTTAAGGCGTTTAGGAGTTACGATGGAATAAAGAAACTCACAAACATACATACATACACACATACATACATGAACCCTGAAAACATAACACTCCTTTTTTAGGCAGTCGTGTAAAAATGTACTGAACAGCTGATTTTTTCGCGATTTCGGTCCTAAAGTAAAAAGTTGTTCATAATGATGAGTACAATGACCCCTTAAGAGGTATTGCGTTTATTCTGTTACACGTTGCATAAGAAAAAATGAAAAAAGTACGTACCCCACTGCAAGACGCAAAAGGGGGTATGTATCTATGCATGTACCATGTATGTTTCTTGGTAACGCTCTCAGAGCAAACGTGTCGGCTGATTTTGATGATTCTTCCGTGAATCCATTTGTTTTGCAAAGTGCCACTAAACACATGACAGTACACTAAATACATGATAGTAATCTGGTCAAGTTCAATGCTGCTAAGACCCAAGCGTGTCTATTTTCCGCCAAAAGGAGCCAATTCCACCCAGCTCCATCTTTCCGAGGTGCAACCGTGCTGATAACCGACCAACTTGAGCTTCTTGGGGTTACATTAACGTCTACCCTCAATTTTGGCCCTTTCATAGAGGCAAAAGCTCAAGTGGCTGCAAAGAAGTTGGGGATCCTAGCAAAGGTGAAACGGTACTTCACGCCAGAACAGCTGCTCAAACTCTATCAAGCGCAAGTTGGATCGTGAATGGAATACTGCTCTCATCTTTGGGACGGATCTGCCAGATACCAGCTTGATGCCCTTGAGTCAATTGAGTCACTGAAAGGCTCGTCGCGACGAAGCTCCAAAGTCTTGAGCATCGACGACGAGTTGCTAGCCTGTCGGTTTTTTATCGGTTGCATTTTTGGGAATGTGCGACGGAATTGCATAATTTAATTCCGCCAAGCCCGTTTCATCATCGGACCACAAGACGAACGGCGATGCGCCACCGGTACATGGTGGACATCCCACCCACACGCACAAATCGTTTTGGGAACACATTCATAGTGCGTACAGCTAAGGAGTAGAATTCCCTGCCGGAGTCTGTGTTTCCTGATAGCTACAACCTGGGAGTCTTTAAGTCAAGAGTGAATAAATTACTTCTAGGCAAGCGTGCTCCATCTTCGACCACATCATCGCTTACCATCAGGTGAGATAGTGGTCCAACGCGAGCCTATCAATAGAAAAAAAAAGTATTAAAAATTTAATATGGCGACCGTCAGACGCCATATTGTGAAAATGAAAGTCAGCGGGTACGTATCACTGAATAAGTATTTAAAAAATCTTTAGGACAAATAACAAAATAAATAAAGGGAATCATATTTTTTTTTCGGGACACTGTCATGGGCATTAAAATATTGCTTGCGCATTGTAATATCAAGTGAATTTCTTCAGTCGCTATCGTCGACAAATTCACGTCACGCCTTTCATCGTCCTGAATTTAAAGCATCTTATCATCATCATCATCATCATATCAGCCGAAAGACGTCCACTGCTGGACATAGGCCTCCCCCAAGCGTCGCCACAATGACCGGTCCTGCGCGTCTCGCATCCATCGCACCCGCGACCTTCACCAGGTCATCAAGAATAAAGCCAAGAATAAAATAAAAAAGTTGATCTCTAAAACTGCTAACCAATTAAGCAAGCATCAACATAACAATTTCTTGGGATGTCACACCTTCACAAAGTCTTTTTATCTAAAAGGAAATATCGCGGGGAATCCTGCCGCCCGGTGATTATGTGCAAGCTGTAGATAATTGTCGTGTATAGGCATTAGAGGTACCTGCATCGCTTGCCATACGGGACCGTGCCATGTGGAAGTGAGTGACATATCCAGTAACAATTCGGTGTGCTTAGCTACTATCTTGACATATCTTGAATTCTTTTGTGATGTCTGTGTTTTCATTATTGTCATAAATGTTTTTTTTTTAAGGCGCAAACTTACCGCGGCGCATGATGTGCACGGGCACGCCGTGCAATTTAGCTGCGTGGATTCATTTGTTTGTCAATGTGGGTCTACGTTTCCACTGCAGTACACATTACGCACCCCTCCGTTCCACAAGGCGTAGGTATATCAAAACTGTTGTGCGATACAGTTGTGCATCGTCGTGAATTAATATTCGTGTATAGTGCATGCACAGCGGGCATGACTGATGATGTTGGGGTTGGCTTCCAGTGTTAACGAATGCAGCTGTGTTCCAATAATTGCCTATCTTCACAACCCTCTGACTGGGTAACCCAGTACTTCTTGGCAAATACTAGTATTCAGCTGAATCCAGTTTAACTGGACGCCGAGCCCAATATAGTTGGGAAAAAGCTAGGCAGATGATGAGTTGTGTTCACCATTATTTATTTCCAGTGTCAAAATTTCGAAGCGAAACACAAAAAATTAAGAAGTTTTTCGGTTAGAAAAATAATTCTTATACATTCCTGTATATCCTTCATCAGATACAGGGCTATGACTCTACCAATTCATAACATCTATCAATTCGATAGTTTATTCGTAATACTTAAAAACCCGGCAAAGTGCGAGTCGGACTCTCACACGACGGGTTCCGAACCACAAACCGAAAAAAAAACACGTTTCTTGTATGGAACTTATGGAAGCCCCTGCTCATTTTTAATTTAATTTTTAGTTTTTGTCGTTATAGCGGCAATAGAAAAACACACTCCTGTGAAAATTTCAACTGTCTACCTTTACGATTCTTGAGATACAGCCCGCTGACAAACGACGGAGGCTTAGTAATAGAGTTCCGTTGGCTAACGTTTTGGGAACGGAACCCTAATAATAACGATACCAGATACCAGTTTTAACTAAACAACAAACTCGTAAAAGAAGACTCGTTAACAAAAAATCAGTGTTTCTCGTAATTGATATTTTTTCTGATGATCGAGAATCCTACTATTCTTCTAATATTACAAATGTGAATCTTTGGTTACCTGTGTTTCAATCACACAAAAACAGCTAAATGGATTTCGATGATTTTTTTTTCTGTTTATAGGCCGCACGCATTTGACCTATTTTATCTCACCTGTTGGTAAGCGATGATGTGGTCGAAGATGGAGCACGCTTGCCTAGAAGTAACTTATTCATTCTTGGCAGGGCACACAGATCGTTCATTAGTATATGTCTTGAGGAACCGAAGAGGTTCCGAAGAGTGGCGATAAGCCCCCGGATGACCCTAAGTCCTAGCGGCCCATAACACTACTTCCATCTTTGGGGAAACTCTTAGAGCGACTAATCGTTCCGCGCTTGCTACCGAATGGACCTAAATTTCATATTAATCAATTTGATTTCACTATTGGTAAATCCACAGTCGACGCGGCTCTCTCTGTCCGTAAAATTGTTAACTTATCGGAACATAAATACGTGGTTGGAATCTTTCTCGACATATCTGGCGCTTTTGATAACGCATGGTGGCCGATGCTACTACTTAAAATGAAAACCCGTGGTTGCTACAAAAATATCTATAATCTGATTCTTTCGTATTTTCTAAACGGCTCCGCGAAACTCAAACTTGGACATCATTCCATTTCTAAGTCTCTAACCATGGGATGTCCTCAGGGCTCAGTTATCGGTCCATATGTATGGAATTTTGGCTACGATGATTTCCTCGCGCTTCCGCTCCCATGCGGCTGTTCATTAACCGGTTACGCGGACGATGGCTTACTGCTCATTGAGGCAAGCACTCGGGCTGGACTCGAGAACTTGGCTGACACATGTCTACGTTTAATATCACAGTGGGGCGATCGAAACCGTCTGACCTTTGCACCGCATAAAACCTATCAACTTATTTTAAAAGGAAATCTAAAATCCTGGCCTAGTATTAAATTTAATAACGTACCCGTTAAAAGAAAAGAATCCGTGTGCTACCTTGGTATGCTACTAGAAAGGAACTTTTCATTTATTGATCATATAAAAACAGTAGGTGAAAAAGCAAAAAAGAACTTCTACGCCTTGACAAGAATATCCAAAGCTACTTGGGGTCTCTCATTTCAAACCTTAAATACTATCTATGGGGCTACTTACTTGGGTTGTATGTGCTACGGGGCACCTGTCTGGGCTGACAGGGCCACCATAGGGGCAGTACGCCGTAAAATGCTGCAAAGCCAGCGTTTGGCTTTGATATTCTTATGCAAGGCGAATAGAACGGTTAGTACTAAAGCCTTACCGGTGCTGGCGGGTGTTCTCCCAGTCGATCTAGAGGTGCAGCGGCGTGCTGCAATGTACTACTACGCTAGAAAGATCACGGACCCAGAGTTTTTACCGCAACGCGACCGTGCTAAGATCTGTAGATTACTAAAACCCCAGACTGACGTCTGGGAGGAGCTTTTATCCGAATGGCAATGTAGGTGGGAAAATTCCATTAAAGGCCGACACCTCCACCAGTTTTTTCCATCCGTTCGTGAGCGGCTGGATAGGACATGGCTGGAGGTGGATCATTGTGTTGCCCAATTTCTCACAGGTCATGGCAACTTTAAGAGTAAATTATTTTCCTTTAGGCTTGTGGCCTCGCCCTTATGTCAATATTCTACAGCCGACTATGAATACGAACAATCCGCACACCACATCTTATGGGAGTGTATTCTTTGGCAAACTGAACGCAATATTATGTTAGATAGTATTCAGGTTACATCTGGAGTAGTTTACTACACGGACCTTGTAGAAACCAGAACAAATTTCCGTGCTTTCAGGCGATTTTGCCATACCTATTACTGGAATCAAAAGTAGCTCACAATTTAGGACCCATTAGTTTTTAATTAATATATAATCCGTGGTGCTTGACAACTGGGCTTAACCCAGTTGTATATGTCCCTTGGTGCCTATTGGCCTAGCTCTATTCTGTCTCCTGCTTGAAAAGGAGGGAAGTGGAAATTATATATATATTTATTTTCCTACTCCTCCGCTGTACTTTTCTGATTAAATTCGTTGCAGGATCCAAGACAGTTAAATCGTTTCTCCGGGACTCGTCGGGCTTCATTGGCTCGGCGTTTTTCTGGTGGTCGCCACTGTTGATTCTGGCTTTCAGGAGTTGCAGTGGTTGGGAATGTGTGGCGGGCTTGTCCCATAAAAAAAAAAAAAAAATGTCTTGAGGAAAGAGAACAGAACAGGAACAGAATCATGAAAATTGATTTCCGGGGAATGGAATAATGATCAATAAAGATTCACAATCTCTTTCTTGAAACAAATTTCGGGGCTGGAATCACAAGAAAGTACCTAGCAAAAACTCACTAACTACCTAGAGACCAGAGGGCGTAGCACGAATGTTTTTGACGTATAGTAATGTAACGTAAAATTTTACCATAGCTACAATACTCGTTTCGCACATAATATTTATTTGAATTAGATACTATATTCATATTTTTTAATGATATAAATTGTGTGTGTCCCATAAAATTAAACTAAAATACTGAGGGGTTACAGTTCCCGTCACGCAAGTTTACCTCCCCGAAGTACGTCGCAATCGATTGCGCAGTATGTCAGTTTGACAAAAAAAAACATAGGACAGCGCATGCGCGAGTAACAAACAAGCAAGATGGCGGGTGTAATGACATCTCACTCGCTCGTATACATTCGATGCATACGTTTGACCCGGTTGCTCAATGCAATACGACTGTTGATGCGAAAAGTGTTACACGTTGTTAATTAATTATTTTGGTTATTGCTTACTATTTGATTTGTTTTTTGTGTGTTTTTGTGGTGTATGTGTTTATGTTGTTACTTTTTGATATTGTTATTATTACTAGTAGACAGGGCCTGCATTACCTTCTGGCAGTGCAGGAAAATGATAGGTAAGAAGTGGGGCCTATCTCCCAAAATCATACTATGGCTGTACAGCGCAGTAATTCGGCCCATGTTAACCTACGGGGCCGTGGTGTGGTGGCCACGCACAAAGCTAGCTACAGCCGAAAACAAGCTACAACACATGCAAAGGCTGGCCTGCATGGCGACGACGGGCTGCATGAGGACCACTCCAACTGCGGCGCTAGAAGCCATGCTGGGACTCCCTCCGCTACACTTGTTTATACAACAGGAAGCGACGATGGCAGCAGTACGCCTTAAAACACTGGATCTCTGGAGTAAGAGAGAAACACGGCACACCGCTCTGCTCGAGGAGCTCAATCATGAACTCCCTATAACAAAAGCAATCAATGACCGGGTACCCAAGCAATTTATCTTTGATAAAAAATACAGAATCCAATTGCATGAGGATCATCGCTGCGAGGGGCTGTGCCCCGCAGAGCTGCGGATCTTCACCGATGGATCAAAAACAGGTACAGGTACTGGGGCGGGCATCTTCTCAGAGGATCTCAATATCCACATAGCCACACCATTGGGGGTCCACAACACAGTGTTCCAAGCTGAATGCATGGGCATTTCTCTGGCGGCATCAGCCATCCTAACCAGGGAAGTTAAGGACCACTCAATACGCATACTCTCGGACAGCATGGCTGTCCTGCAAGCTCTGAACAGCCACACGGTCAACTCTGGGCTGATTCTCGAGTGTCATCAACGTCTTAATCAGGTTGGTAGACACAATAAAGTAACCATTCAATGGATCAAAGGACACAGCGAATCCCGAGGCAACGATGCAGCGGATGAACTCGCCAGAAGGGGTTCGAGTATGGCAGTGATGGGACCCGAACCCATCGTACCTCTGCCTTTCGGTTACCTACGCAATCTGGTAAGGAAACGCACCGGAGATAGGCATCACAAGCTATGGGTTGACCATGGTGAGTGTAGGCAGGCCAAAGAGGCACTTCCCTCAATAGATGGCCGATTTACAAAACAAGCCCTAAGACTGACTAAACAACAGTTGCGTACAGTCACAGCCGTAACAACAGGCCACGGGTCTTTTAATAAACACCTCTATGCTATAGGAGTCGCTGACAGCCCGCTATGCAGAGCCTGCATGGAGGAGAATGAGACAGCAGCACACCTGCTTCTAAGCTGCCCGGTAGTCGCGGATTACAGGGCCAAGTACTTCGGTAACCCAGGTACCCTCTGTGAGATAGTTGGTAACACCAAGGCGTTGCTGGCCTTCCTTGGGGAGCTGGGGTGGATCGAATGACACATTTGTCCCACCTGCACGCAAAATACGCGCTTAGTCGTGGAGTTGCGGAAACCAGCCCGATTTACATACATACATACATACATATTACTAGTAGTCTTTGTTGCTTGTTTATCATATAATAAAACTAATATATAAAGCTGAAGAGTTTATTTGTTTGCTTGAACGCGCTAATCTCAGGAACTACTGGTCCGATTTGAAAAATTCTTTCAGTGTTAGATAGCCCATTTATCGAGAAAGGTTATAGGCTATATATCATCACGCTAAGACCAATAGGAGCGAAGCAGTAATGAAAATTGTGACGCAGACGAAGTTGCGCGGGTCAGCTAATAATATAATACGTATAAACAAAAAAATATTCTAGGAACGTAACACTCTTTTACGCAATTGCACCTGCGCGGTCGTCACTAAAACCCAACTTCGGAGAGGCAAACTACGCTGACGCGAACTGTACGTTAACGTTACTACACGTAAAAATATTCGTGCTTGGCCCTGAATGATGAAGAAGTCTCGGTGATCGGTGAAAACCCGGGACCTGGGACTAACTCATCATGTTCTGCCTAACCTTTTCACAACTATATTGGGGTCGGCTTCCAGTCTGACCGGGTTCAGCTGAATACCAGTATTTTAAATGAAGCGGCTGCCTACCAGACCTCCACAACACATTAAAAGGGTAACACGGTACTTCATGGCAAGACTGGTGTCTGATTTACTGGCTTCTGACAATCCGTATCGACTGCCAAAGATCTACAAATGACAGCCGGGACCAACGGCTTAACGTGCTTTCCCGCGCACGAAAAATCTCAGTATGTTAAGATGATGTCACCCATTCACAGAGCAACCTTGGCAAGCTTTGCTTAACCTTAAAGCTTGACCCGTGTGGCTTTTATTATTCAGCCACTAGCTCCTTTGGCCTGGGACTAACCACTATTATTTTTTATTTTTTTTTAGCCTGTTGTGTCCCACTGCCAGCTGCAGGGCAATGGCCTTCCCTTCTTTCTACCATTCCTCCCGGCACTGAGCAAGTGTGGACAAATCTTGCCGCTAGGCGTCAAGCCCAACATTGGTACTTCGAGCCGGATCAATATATAATGTATTTACATTCATAATATTAGTAACGGATAACACATTGTTCGTTTAAAACGCAGTCGAATAGGTTATAATCAAAACAACTAAGAATAACTCAAAATATGTATAATATGTCACGTAAACAATGATAACATTGTTTTAATTCGTGATAAGTTCCGAGAAGAAAGTCATACTGTCACCGATAGGTGTACTGTCAATAACTCGAATAAGAGTGACAGTGAAATCAATATCATCAATTATCAACATATATAAAACTAGCTGATGCACGCGGCTTCGCCCGCGTGGATATCGGTTATCGCGACTAAAAGTAATGAGCTCCCAGACAGCTTATTTTTTTCCGACACCTCCAACAAATATCATTATATTTTAGCCAATGTATATTAAAACCTTCCTCGAGAACCACTCTATCCATTGGTGAAAACTGCATGAAAATCGGTGGAGTAGTTTTTGAGTTTATCGCGAACAAACAGACAGACAGACGCGGCGGAGGACTTTGTTTTATAATATGTAGTGATTCCACCGTTACTGATTGATTGAGTGACTGACAGACAACGCACAGCCGAAACTACTGGTCGTAGAAAGCTGAAATTTGGCATGTAGCTTCCTTGGGGAGTGTAGGGGAGCACTAAGAGAGCAAATCCCGATATTCCTACGGGAACGAAAAAAAACGGGATATGCTCAATACGAAGTCGTGGGCAAAAACTAGTATGTATACTACGTGTAGCAGAATAAACGCAATTCCTCTTAAGGGGTTATTGTACTCATCATTATGAACAACTTTTACTATGGGACCAAACCCGAAATCGCGAAAAAAAATCAGCTGTTCAGTACATTTTGTCGAGTTATGCACAGAAATGTATGGGGAGTCGATTTCTTTTTCGCGATTTCAGTGTTGGTCACACAGTGATAATTGTTCATAATGATGAGTTCAATGACCCCTTAAGAGGTATTGCGTTTATTCAGTTACAGGTTGTATAATTATATTTATCTATACTATAATATCATAAAGAAGAAATATTTGTTTGTTTGATTGTTTGAATTGAATAGGCGAATAGGAATTGAATTGAATTGAATATATTTTATCCCCGTGCTCCCACGGGAACGGGAACTACGCGGGTGAAACACTAATATTATAAAGAAGAAAGATTTGTTTGTTTGTTTGAATAGAATAGGCTCTGAAACTACTGGACCGATTTGAAAAATTCTTTTAGCATTGGAAAGCTACATTATCAGGGAGTAACATAGGCTAATTATTATCCCCGTACTCCCAACCGCGTGACGTCCACTAGTTTTTAAATAAACTCTCTTGGCACTTGCCCTGCATACCTTTTTAAACTCCTTTTACAAACTACGAAGCATAAGTATACCTACACCAAAATCTTCCAATAGTATATCTACTTATGCGATACATTGTTATGGAGGAGCTCGTGGGTAAAGAATAACAGCCGCACGGGTCGATCTTCAAGGTTAAGGAACGCTTGCCAAGGTTGGTCTGTGGATGGGTTAACATACCGAGTTTCGCTTTTTACTCGCTCATAATGATGAGTTCAGTGACCTCTTAAGACATATTGCGTTTGTTCTGTTACAAGTTGTAAAAATATAAAAAAACTTTTTATTTCGGAAGTCGGTGTTTTTGGTTATTTCGTTTTTTGACACCGACTTCCGAAATTAAAGTTATTTTATACTTTGTAGTGTTTTGTTTTGGAAGTCGGTTACATTTTTTGTAAAAAAGTTTTTTATTTTTCACTTTTTAGTGGTACCTGCGTACCCATTCACAGCGTACCGGCGTGATGTTATGTTATGAAAATAAAACTTACTAAGTGCTTTCGGTGTAAAAGTCTCGTCAATACGAATGAAATAAACCCAAACACTTGGTAGTTCCTACATACCGATGTGGAGTTCCCTTGACTCTCTGTCGTCTCCATCATGTCTGATCGTAACTTTCATTCTTTTGTAGTATCACCCGATATACACACGAATATTAAGTTTCTACCAGATGCGTGCCTACAATTTTCGAGAGTTGCCCTCGATTTCTCAGGGTTTCCATCATCAGATCCTGACGTGGTGGCAATGGGACCACAAGGGAAGCACCAGCTTTCATATAAAAAAAGAATCATGAAAATCGGTTCACCCAGTCGGTTAATTATGAGGTAACTAACATAAAAAAAATACAGTCGAATTGATAACCTCCTCCTTTTTTTGAAGTCGGTTAAAAATTAATAAAGGAAATTAATATAAGGAAGAAGGTCCTAAGGTCGCCTGACACCAGCTGCTGTTGATGATGCGATCGCCCTTGCATTGTTGTATCACCATTTATAAAAAAAACTGGTTTATGATTATTGCCTTTTTTCGATGTTCATAAAGATACCTATGTACTTAAATATGCGTGTATATCACTGACGTATTATACATAATGCAGACGCGTCATGCACCAACAACGTTACTTTTATAAAAAAAACTGGCCAAGTGCGTGTCGGACTCTCACACGAAGGGTTCCGTACCATAAATTGAAAAAACACGTTTCTTGTTTAGGAGCCCCCTTTATTTTTTTTTAACCGACTTCCAAAAAAGGAGGAGGTTCTCAATTCGGTGGGTATTTTTTTTATGTATGTACACCGATTACTCCGAGATTTCTGATCCGATTTCTGTGATTCTTTTTTAGTTCGATGCAGTATACTTGCCATTTGGATTTGATTTAGTTTGGTTCAGTAGTTTTTATTTTATGAGCATTTTTGCTTATTTAAATTTTTTGCGTAGACGAAGACGTCGTCCAAGTATCACCACTTAAAAGTGAAAAATAAAAAAACTTTATACAAAAAAATATAACCGACTGCCAAACAAAATACTAAAAAGTATAAAATAACCTTAATTTCGGAAGTCGATGTTTTTGGTTTTGTTTCATTGTTTTTTTAACACCGACTTCCGAAATTAAGGGTATTTTATACTTTGTAGTATTTTATTATTTGTTGGTATAGCGGCTATAGAAATACACCACAGATCAATAAAAAAATACACACTGTGAAGTAAGTTAACGTAAAAAAAAGATTGGCCGATTATGCCGCAAAAAAAACTTATATTTCGAATTGTTGCCAAATTTGTACACTAAGGCTCTGTTGACAGCGATTTATCGGACAATTTTGAGCATTTTGTTCGAGTTCTGGTGCTTACACGGTTAATAAATCATCAAAGAGGAAAACATAGGGATACAGTATGTATCCTTTTTATTCAGTTTGTGAAATATCTCTTAAAACGGTCCAACAATGGAGGAGAAAACAGTCGAGAGCCAAACCTCGAATTAAGACTTTTTACATACTAAGTCTCGCCGCCAGCATAAATTTCCTCTTAAGTCCTCCGTAATTCCCTGCGTACCGGACACTAGTTTCCTCGCATACTCTATTAATAGATACTAATACTCGATTGAAGGAATTGCGGTCCCCAAGGTCATCAGGACATTGTCACTCGCCATTCGGGCACGCAAGACCTTGACGCGATTCTCTAGAACAGGGTCCCTCGTCAATTTGTATCTCCAGGTAATGTTTTTTGGGCTTATTTTGTTTGAGCTCTTTCATCGAGCCCAAATGCTAATGCTATGCTTTCGCTTCAACTTCGTACGCACATATCCCGTTTTTTTCCCGTTCCCGTAATAATTACGGGAAATCCTCTCTTAGTGCACCCCTATAGAGTGTAAGGAAGCTACATGCCAAATTTCAGCTTTCTACAACCAGTAGTTTCGGCTGTGCGTTGTCTGTCAGTCACACAATCAGTCAGTAACGGAAGAATTTTATATGTATATATTGACTGATAATAACTCTATCATTAGTATTAGGACTGTAAAAGTTTATTCTTCTACCAAGATTTTTAAACGGCTGAACAGATCGGGATCAAAACTAAAGCGTGCCATTTCAATGACAAAGCTGTAATCCTAAAAAATATTGGCGGGCAACAGCTAGTCTACTTGACGCTTCGAAAAAGCCTGCACGGTAGTGGTACCAGCTAAAAGTTGTAGATCTACTTTTAGCTGGTATAAGACATATATATCTCTTCTGTAGAATGCCAGTACATGTATAATTGCAATAGCCCCCGGCGTACATTGCCCTTTCTATGTACAAACAGATCTAGTAGGTAGCAATGAATGCTCCACTTGATAAACTTGACCCAGTAACACGCACAACCACACTTGCGCAATTAATCCGTATCAGTATTGCGAAGAGATTCAACGCAATACTTAGATATGGATTAACTAGCTTTTTCCCGCGGCTTCACTCGCGTTTATAGGGTTCCGTACCCAAAGGGCAGCCAACGGAACCCGCCACTAACTAAGCCTCCACTACTACCTACGGACTTACGATTAGTCCCGATCCCGAACTAATAACTATCAAATCGAGTTGTCATTCATTCTTAGTGATTAGGTGATACGGAGTAGAATACGCCCGCAACTAAGCCCGAAATTACGAACTTCGGGCTTAGAGACCCCCCCCCCAGACCCGGGTCGACGACGCGTAGTTTTCCACGAGTGCCTCAAAGAGATGTCACCTAAATAGACGGGGCCCACTGGGAACGGTGCCTGCCAGGGCTTTATCGAATCAATTGCGGAATTAGTCACCGCGGCCCTGGAACACAAAGGGCGTTAAGCCACCTTTGGGATGGCTCAGCTAAGTATCAGCTTGCCGCACTTGACTCGGTGGAATGCAGAACTAAGAGGCTCATCGGTGACGTAAAACTGGTGGATGCCAAGCTGCATAGCTTGGCTCATCGCCGTAAGGTTGCCTGCTTGTCGGTCTTCTACAGATTGTACTTCGATAAGTGTGCCCAAGAACTCCACGACCTCATCCCACCGGCCCCCTTCTACCATCGGACATCCAGACGCACTGCATCTTACCATCCCTACCTTGTTACTATTCCACCAGTTCGCACTAAGCGTTTCCAAACGTCTTTTATAATGCGCACAGCAAAGGAGTGGAACTCTTTGCCTGCGTCTGTGTTTCCAAACGCTTACAACCCTAATCTCTTCAAAGTTAGAGTGAACAGGCTCCTTCTGGGTAAGCTCGCTCCATCGTAGACTTTGTCTCGGTCATCTCTGACCTAGACTAGAGTCAAGAGCAAACCCATCACAAATAAAAAAAAAGAGGAACACGGATGGCTTTTAGTCAGTAAGAGTCTGACACTCCCATCCGCTCTGCCCAGAGCGGGAGGAGTCATTTGATGATTTCCTATCCTAGATCTCCTAGATCCTAGATATCCTAGATCGGGTAAAAACTGTTTTTTATTTTTTTTTTTTCAATTACAAGTCTATGTCCAGCATAACTTACATAAATTCTGTTGAAAATAATACATCAAAATCACTACATATTATAAAACAAAGCCTTCCGCCGCGTCTGTCTGTCTGTTCGCGATAAACTCAAAAACTACTACACCGATTGTCATGCTGTTTTCACCAATGGATAGAGTGGTTCTCGAGGAAGGTACATAGTACATAATTTGTCTAGAAAAAAATAAGGTATCCTTAAGAAAACTGCAGCACGGACGAAGTCGCGATTGAAGTGCTAGTGTTAAATAATTCTTATTAATTGAAAAAGTAAACTTAATTGTAAGCTTATTCAAGTTTTAAGAT